>CM047947.1:0-1200000 GCA_026184415.1 Trichothecium roseum
GGAGACGGCCACCCAGGACCTCCGTCGCGAGGGCCTGGCTGCCCTTGGGACCTACATAGGCCCCATAGCCAAGAAGAGGTCCTTCCTAGAGGCCAAGGTCGCCGAGCTAAGGCAGGCCATAAAAGCCATAGAAGGCCTGCCGAAGCAGTATACCCTGATCCTCCTCAGGGGCAGCGTCCAACTCCTCCTCCGCCACCTCCTCCGCCAGCTCAACCCCGCATGCCTCTTAGACCTCTGGGAGTCTGCCGACAAGCTTATCGTCGAGGCGGTCATAACCCTCGCCTCTAGGGGCCCGAAAGGTCGTACGGCCAAGGTCAACCAAGACCTTATAGCCCTCCCTGTCAAGGAAGGCGGCCTCGGCCTGCCGGCCCACAAAGAGCTCGCCCACGGCCTCTACCAAGCAGCCAGGGAAGTAGCCAGACCTGCCTTAGAAGCTATAGGGGTCAAGCTGCGCTCTAGCCAGACTGCCCCTGTCGCCCTGGCTAGAGAGGTCACGAAGCTGGCCACGAAGGAGAGGCTGGAAAGGGTCCTGGCTACTCTAGACCCCGCCCAGCAAGCCAGCCGGCTAGAAAACGCCGCCTACCTCGGCCGCAAGTGGCTCGACGTCCTGCCTACGCAAAAACAGCTTATAATCGCGGACAACGAGATCACCGAGGCTATTAGGGCCAGGCTGCTAGTCCCTATCAAGCCCCTAGACCTGCCTTGCAACGCCTGCGGAGCCAAGGTCAACCTAGGCCACGAGGACGTCTGCCGCGGCGCTAATAGGCGCTGGATCATCAGGCACGACCAGGTTAATAGGGCTTTCGTACGAGCTGCCGGCTCTAACCCGACCCTAGAAGTCGAGAAAGAGCCAAGGGTATCCGTTACGAACAGCCTCAGGACCGACTTCTCGATAGCCTCGGGAAACAAGCCCAGCTACTACGACATCCAAATCGTAGCCATTAACAAAGCCGAGGCTAAAGACGACCCATACAAGACCCTCCGAGAGGCTGCACAAGCTAAAAACTCAAGTATAGCGCCCTCGGATCGTCTTTCTACCCTATCGTCATCTCGGCAGGCGGCCTTATGGATAAAGAGACGGCGGAAGCCTATAAGGCTATCCAGGCCTCGATCGGACCGACTGCGGCTAGCTGGCTAGACACGTCGATCTCCCTAGCCCTACTAAGGACTAGAGCCGGATCGGCTATATCTATAGCTAGAATATAGGTAAGCCCGTACGTATAAGAACTTTAGTACTTATAGCTTAAGGGATTTCTTTTCTTTTTCTTTATTCTTTTCTTTTTCTTTTCCTTTATGTTTTCTTTTTTCTTTTTCTCTTATTATTTCTTTTCTTTTACTTTCCTTTTCTTTATTTCTTAAGTATTTTCTTTTTATTTCTTTTTCTTTAAAATTAAATAGAAAACCAACTAGCGATAAGCTTTAGATAACTTAATATACCCTAACTTAACCCTAACCCTAATAATATTACCTGACTTTAGGGTTACCTGACTTTAGGGTTACCTGACTTTAGGGTTACCTGACTTTAGGGTTACCTAACTTTAGGGTTATTATAGGCCCTACGGGCCTAGAGATACTTAGGGTTACCTAACTTTAGGGTTACCCGAGTTTTCGGGTTATTATAGGCCCTACGGGCCTAGAGATACTTAGGGTTACAGGTTTAGGGTTGGGTTAGGTATTAGGTTGATTTTCCTATAGAAGATTTCCATATATTATATAAAAATTCATAAAATTCAATCTAGGTATTGGGTCAGGTATAGGGTTAATATTCATGAATTTCAATCTAGGTATTGGGTCAGGTATTAGGTTGATTTTCCTATAGAAGATTTCCATATATTATATGAAAATTCATGAATTTCAATCTAGGTATTGGGTCGGGTCTGGATTTGGGTCTAGGTTAGGGTCAAGTCTAGGTTAGGGTCAACTTTAGGTCAACTTTAGGTCTAGGTTAGGGTCAACTTTGGGTCAACTTTGGGTCAACTTTGGGTTAGGTTAGCCGTACTACTTACCTTAGCTATACTCTACTAATAGATTTGAAATAGACCTTTTTCAACTACCTTCTTATATAAAGTTAAAAAAGGTCTATTTTAAATCTACTATTATACCTTAACCTTATAGATTACGGTTAGGTATAGGGTAGGGTTAGGTTACTATATAGTTAATATTAGGTATAGGGTCAGGTATAAGGTCACTATACGGTCACTATACGGTTAATATTAGGTTATACGGTCAAGTTCAGGTCGTACAGTCAAGTTCAGGTCACTATACGGTTAATGTTAAGTCATACGGTCAGGTTCAGGTCGTACAGTTAAGTTCAGGTCACTATACGGTTAATGTTAAGTCGTACGGTCAGGTTCAGGTCGTACAATCAAGTTCAAGTCACTATACGGTCAACCTTTAGTTATACGGTCAAGTTCAGGTCTATACGGTTAATATTAAGTCGTACGGTCTTCGAATATATATAGACCGATATATAAAGTTATTTTTCCTTACCTCTCTATCTCTTTACCTCTTACCTCTTACCTCTTACCTCTTACCTCTTACCTCTTACCTCTTACCTCTTACCTCTTACCTCTTACCTCTTACCTCTTACCTCTTACCTCTTACCTCTTACCTTTTTATTCTTTACCTCTTATTCTTTATTCTTTTATCTTTACCTCTTTATTTTCTACCTTTTATTCTTATATAAGGTAGCCTACCCTATGGCTATAGATAACCTAAGCTTCCCTTGCCTAACCTGTCACGGGAGTTATAAGGATATCCTCGACCATATCCGGAAAAAACACCCTACCGAGCCTTACTCAGACCTAGTCCTCCAACCCCTAGGTCTAACTAGTTGCCCTGAATGCCGTACAGCCTGCAAAGGCGAACTCGGCGTCAAGTGCCACATAGCCAAGATATACGGCATCAAGGGGGCTTCGAAAACCTCGACTCTACCCCGTACGGCTACAACCAGGTTCTCTATAGCAGCCCCGGCCGGACCTGCCTACCCACAGGCCCCCAAGATCACCGCCCTAGGGACCTGCAAAAGGCCTGCAGCGACACCCTCCCCACCCCGTCAACGCCATAGGAAAAATCATCGTACCTATAGCCCGCCGCAGTCCCCTAGCCCCTCGAGAGTCGAGGAGACCCCGAGCCCTAGAGCCTGGACAGTCTCCTCTAACCCCTCTACCCCGTCAGACCCTATCCAAAGCCCTAGCCCCGTAAGGAGCCTAGACGCAAAAGCAGCCCCTACGGCCGGATCAGCCTCCCCTGACCCTTTTGCCTCGTCAGATCCTTTCCAAAGCCCTAGACCTGCCGGAGCCCCTAGGGCCGGGTCGCTCTCGTCAGACCCCTCTGAAACTCCCAGACCTGCTGGGGCCCCCAGGGCCGGGTCACTCTCATCAGACCCCTTTGAAAGTCCCAGACCTGCTGGGGCCCCCAGGGCCGGGTCACTCTCATCAGACCCCTTTGAAAGTCCCAGACCTGCTGGGGCCCCTAGGGCCGGGTCACTCTTATTAGACCCCTTTGAAAGTCCCAGCCCCCCCAGGCGCTTCGAGCCCTCTAGACCTGCTACTCCCCCCAGCCCGTCAGCTACGGAGCTGGAGAAAGGCCACGCCGACCTCCTAGCCCCGATCCTCGCGAGAGATCCAGTCCAGAAACTCCTTGCCTACTCCAAGGTAAAGGTTCCGGACCAGCGGCTCCACGCCCGGCAGGCGGCCTTATTCCAGACGGCAGCTATAAGGCTGGCCAATAGCTTCAGCTAACGCCCTACGGAAAAAGCCCTGCTAGACTTCCTCCTCCTACCTCGGGTCATGGCCCTAGGCTTAAAGAAAGGCCAGCTCGCGGCCACCTTACGGGCGTTCCCTTCTATATACCCCCCCATAGAAGGTAACGATCAGGACCCAGGCCCCAGCACCAGGATCAACGACCCAGCCAACCAGGCAAGGAGGCTACTGGAAAAGGGGTATATCGGAAGGGCCTCGAAAGCCCTAACCGACCAGACCCCTATTGCCGCCGCCACCCCCGAGACCCTAGCCTCCCTAAGGTCTAAACACCCCTTAGGCCCAAAAAACCCCTTCGGAAACAAGACCAGCCCGAGACCCGGCCAGCAGATCTAGAAAGAGGCGACCCTCCAAGCCATAGCCTCCATCAACAAGGAAAAGGCCCCGGGCCTCAGCGGCTGGACCAGGCCCCTCCTAGACCTAGCTACAGCCAAGGACAGCCCCGTCGTCGACTTCCTGAGGCTCCTAGCAGATATGATCCGCCAAGGCACCGCCCCCGGAGCTGACCTCCTCTATGCCTCCA
Organism: Trichothecium roseum; assembly: GCA_026184415.1. Lineage (NCBI taxonomy): Eukaryota > Fungi > Ascomycota > Sordariomycetes > Hypocreales > Trichothecium > Trichothecium roseum. The sequence continues at coordinate 4,285 of CM047947.1, forward strand.
GGCTCATAGGCTTTGAAAAGTCCGACGGAGGGGTAAGGCCCATAGCAGTAGGGGATATCGTATATAGAGTAGCCACAAAAGCTATCCTTATCACGAACTATAAAGCCGGAATGCTACTGCCTAACTAGCTGGGCGTCGGCAGCCCCGGAGGCGTCGAGCCGGCTATCTTCCTCCTCGAAGAAGCTATCTCGAACCCTAAAGCAGGCTATACGAATATAGCCTCCGTCGACCTCTATAACGCCTTCAACGCCCACAGCCGAATAGCCATAGCGGCCGCCACGGCCACCTACGCCCCTAGCTTCTACAAGGCAGCAGCCTGGGCCTATAACAAACCGTCTCTCCTCATAGTAGAAGACGGGACCGCCATAGCCTCGGCGTCAGGAGTCCGCCAGGGAGACCCCTTAGCAGCCTTCTTATTTTCCCTCGCCTTCCGACCTACCCTCGAGGACCTCATAAGGCGACTACCTAAGGCGACAATTATAGCCTACCTAGACGACCTCTTCGTCCTGTCTAAGGCCCAGCCAAGCCTCCCAGCCATAAGAGAGACCTTTTCGAAATCCCCCTTTACCTTGAACCTCAAGAAGACGAGGGAGACTACCACCCGAGACCTCCGACACGAGGGCCTCGAGGCCTTAGGGACCTTCATAGGCCCTCTGGCTAAGAAGAGAGCCTTCCTGGCGGCAAAGGTCTCGGAGCTCAAGGAAGCTATTAAGGCTATAGAGAGCTTGCCTAAGCAGTATACCCTAATCCTCCTTAGGGGCAGCGTCCAACTCCTCCTCCGCCACCTCCTCCGTCAGCTTAACCCCGCATGCCTCCTGGACCTCTGGGAATTAGCCGACAAGCTCATCGTCGAGGCAATAACAACCCTAGTCTCCAGAGGCCTGAAGGAAAGCCCTAAGGTTGACCTAGACCTCATAGCCCTCCCCGCAAGAGAAGGCGGCCTAGGATTACTAGCTCACAAAGAGCTAGCCCGCGGCCTCTACACAGCAGCCAAGGAAGCCGCCAGACCTACCTTAGAAGCTATAGGGGTCAAGCTACCTCCTAGCCAGACCAGCCCTATAGCCCTAGCTAGAGAGGTAACGAAGCTGGCTACGAAAGAGAGGCTAGAAAGGGTCCTGGCTACTCTAGACCCTAACTAGCAAGCCAGCCGGCTAGAGAACGCCGCCTACCTGGGCCGCAAGTGGCTCGACGTCCTGCCTACGCAAAAACAGCTTATAATCGCGGATAACGAGATTACCGAGGCTATTAGGGCCAGGCTGCTAGTCCCTATTAAGCCCCTAGACCTGCCTTGTAACGCCTGCGGAGCTAAGGTCAACCTAGGCCACGAGGACGTCTGCCGCGGCGCTAATAGGCGCTGGATCATTAGGCACGACCAGGTTAATAGGGCTTTCGTACGAGCTGCCGGCTCTAACCCGACCCTAGAAGTCGAGAAAGAGCCAAGGGTATCCGTTACGAACAGCCTCAGGACCGACTTCTCGATAGCCTCGGGAAACAAGCCCAGCTACTACGACATCCAAATCGTAGCCATTAATAAAGCCGAGGCTAAAGACGACCCATATAAGACCCTCCGAGAGGCTGCACAAGCTAAAAAACTTAAGTATAGCGCCCTCGGATCGTCTTTCTACCCTATCGTCATCTCGGCAGGCGGCCTTATGGATAAAGAGACGGCGGAAGCCTATAAGGCTATCCAGGCCTCGATCGGACCGACTGCGGCTAGCTGGCTAGATACGTCGATTTCTCTAGCCTTACTAAGGACTAGAGCCGGATCGGCTATATCTATAGCTAGAATATAGGTAAGCCCGTACGCATAAGGACTTTAGTACTTATAGCTTAAGGGATTTCTTTTCTTTTTCTCTATTCTTTTTTTTTTTTTTTTTCTTTTCTTTTATCTTTTCCCTTTTCTTTTTCTCTTATAATTTCTTTTCTTTTACTTTCCTTTTCTTTATTTCTTAAGTATTTTCTTTTTATTTCTTTTTCTTTATAATTAAATAGAAAACCAAATAGCGATAAGCTTTAGATAACTTAATATACCCTAACTTAACCCTAATAAACGTAACCTTTACTAAATATTACCTTTAATAGTAATAGATAACGTAACGTACGATATTATATATTACTCTTAACGCCTTAAGACTCTACGAATATAAACTATTCGGAAATTATCTTATCCTACCTACCCTATAGTAGTTAGTCTAAGACCACGACTATTACATAGGTTCAGAACTATAATATGTGAGCCGCGGGTGCTGGGACACTGAAGACGTTAAGCATCGAGTAGGGATCCGATAATAAAACGGTCTGGGAGGAGTTTCTAGCGACCTACGTGAGTATGGCGAGGAAACGTCCTGGTACATATAGCGATGGCAGCAAGTGGGCTACGTAGGCTAACGACGAGAAACTTCTTGAACGCTTTATTGCTATGTGTGTCGAGAGGGAGAAGGAAAATCTAGGCGACGGTAAAGGGCATGCATATCGCGAAGAAAAGCAGTAGGTATTAATAGCTCTACATGGTACTAGTAGGCTTGCTCTTACCATCGAAAGCCGCAAGATAAATTCAAGCAATAGCTAACATGAAACAAGATAATTGTGGTTGTCTCCATTATTAGATGTTTACCATTTACCCCGCTTTCTAAGCACGATAATCTTACTCAGCGTAATAGCCTCTGGATATGTATGATTTCGCATGACTTACATCAAAATATTAACGATTGACATCTTAGCAGGTACTATCCTAGATTGACAATGGAACCCGCGGGTTCTCAAGATGCGAAAGCTTCTCCATCGGGTCATCTCTATGTGTATAGCTCAAAGCCTCCCGATGAGGCTCGCATTTTTGGCCTCCGTGGAGCAGACATCCAAGATATTAGGGCACCGACAGAAGAAGACGCGCCCGTCGCACCAGATGTCTGGGGATTCACAGACACAAATGGAGACGGAATCTGCAAATACTGCCAACTCATGCTGCATCCGACTGCGCCAAGCATTATTCGCCATCAGCAGAATCTCGCGAAATTAATCTCCTCTACCTGCCGAGTCTGTGCTTGGGTCGAGGTGAGCATAGTGAAGGGAGCCCCACGGCTTGTGGAGGGATTCCAACGAAACGACCCTGCCGTGTGCGATCCGGACAGTGCATCCTCTAGAATCACTATCTCGTTGTCCAGGGAAGACAAATACACTCGCGCAGTGGCTGCCGTGGGTGACCGAGGCTTTTTTTCTGAAAAGGGAGTACCCTTGAATATCACGACGACGGATAAGCTTGGTATAGCATATGCCTTTTCAGAGCAAAAATGATATTGCGGCCACTAACTTCCGGACAGGTGAACTATCCTCACGCGTGTTCTGGCAGCCGTTTGAAAAACGACGTGAAAGACCACCTCATGCAAGACTAGAAATACTATCGACGTGGCTCGGTGACTGTCTCGATCATCACGAGACGTGCGCATCTATCCAAGAGGTTCCTGGCCCATCGCATCTCCCAAAACGCGTATTGGACCTCCGTGGAAGCCCGGACGTTCCTTCTGACACAGATGACATCAAAATCAGACTCCGGGAGACCGACGATAAAGAGGTTGGCAGGTATATAGCTTTGAGCTACTGTTGGGGGACGGATACACAGTATCACTTTAAAACCACACAGGGCAATTTGGACGAGCATAAACAAGGCATCGACTTTGACACTCTACCTTTGACACAGAGGGAGGCTATTCTCGCCGCCCTCTTCCTAGGAATTAGGTATCTATGGATAGATGCTCTTTGTATTATCCAGGACTCAGCCGCGGACTGGGAAGTGGAGGCAGCCGGGATGCGATCCGTGTACTCGAATGCAGTGCTTACACTGGCAGCTACGTTTTCCCATGGTCCCAAAGACGGCCTCCTGAACCCCCTGCAAGGCGCTTGTTGTGTTTCGATACACGATGAAAGCGTCATGATTCGTATGGAAACACACCGAAATATCGATGCGTCCTCGGAGCCTCTCAACACCAGGGCATGGACGTTGCAGGAAGCAGTATTGTCGCCTCGGATGGTGAGCTTTGGTAGCGAGCAGTGGCTTTGGAAATGCCCTAGCCGCTATGCCACAGAAGATGGGCTTCTGGATGGTCCTCAGTCTGTTAAGGAGGGCTCGCCGCAATGGGCCAGTATCCTCGCTGCCAGTGCTGATGACGGCGGCGCCTACTTGAAGCACTGGTATCAACTAGTATCGAACTATTCGAGACGAGAGTTGACGTATCAAAGCGATAAGTTAAAAGCCATAGCTGGTCTGGCCGATATCTTTGCAAAGCAAACCGGATATCAATATGTTGCTGGTTTGTGGGTTGAAGATATTGCCAGAGGTTTGATGTGGCAGTCAACTTCTCGTGGAGTCACGCGTGTGCGGGGGCCCGTCCCATCTTGGTCTTGGGCTTCGGTTGACGGAGTCGTATTGATGCAGGACTTTTCGGGCTCACATTCTTCACTTTCCTTGCTCAAAGTCGAAGAGGAATGGGAGGGGGAGGCTTTGACCTCGCCTCTCAAATCGGCACGTCTAACCGTCAGCGCACCCTCTATTCAAGTCTGTTTAGGCACCCAGTCCCTTACGCAAAAGCTACGATACCGCTTGGTAAATCCTTATAGGCCCGAGGAGATACTTGGGGAAGCTTTCCTTGACAGCCTGGAGCCGGTGGAGGGGGAGTTAACTGAGATATGGTGTCTGGAGGTTTTCTTGGTCTCCCCATCTACTGACGAATCCGAGCGTTTTGTTCTTCTCCTAGTTCCTTCTGGGAATGAAGATGATCCTAGCGGCGCTTCGAAGTATAGGAGGATCGGGATAGGCGTCATATGGACTAAATCCCGCTTCGACGGTAGTGAGGAAGGTTGCGACGTATTCCAAGGGGCTGCTACTACCGACATGATTTTGGTCTAAATAATAGAATACGACGATGGCCTACTACAACGAGTGATGGGACTTATCGTGCTATTGAGTTTACTAATTTATCAATTTCTTACAACGTGGTTCAAGTCTTGGTCGGAGTGAGGTATAAGCTCGACGACATTTCCAGGCATTATATCATCGCTGTCCTTGGTAAACGCAAATCTCATGACATAAATATATATCAGGGAATTACTTCTTTAACTAGCTCCATATTCTAGTATTAAGAGGAGTAGCCCTCTGGCTTAGAGGCGTATACTTCCTTGAGCCACTCGTCCTCATGGCCTTCGCCCTCCACATAGAGGGACTTGTAGGCGCCACCCTCGAGCAGCAACTCGGCGATGCCTTCAATCTTGCAAAGTCCCAAGAAGAGGGCGACGCACGTGGCCCAAAGAACAGTCGGGTCAGCCGTCCGCCAGCATGTCCTCTGCAGCTCCTCGTCCACGAATCTGTGAAGTGCCCTCTGCGCAGCCTGGATTGAACTTTCCGTGTTTTCCTTGTTGGCTGTCTCGATGAAAGGCCACATTCGATCGACGGCAGCAGTGATGCGCGACTCCCATTCTTTCCTAGGCGTGGCGAGACACCCTTCCGGCACCTTGATCTTGTCGCCCAGCTCCAGGGACTTGCTGAGCCAAGTCTGGCGGAAGCTGTCATCTGCAAAAGACACGTTTCCATGCCTTGCCGCCGCGAGAAACACGGCCAGCATGATGTATCGGGAGTGATTATTGTTGGCCGCCACGAAATGACCCGCCAAAGACAGCTCCGGTCCCTCGGTGGTATCCAGATAAGCGCAGATCTTGACCAGATCATCGGCCAGGCTCGAGGTAGAGTTTGTGTAGATGGAAATCATGCTGTTGGTGGTTCCCTCCCGCTGGTCACGGGGAGACGAGGCAATGGTGTTGGTGATGGCCGAAATATCCTCTAGCTGGGGCACCGGCACGTAGTCGCGGCTGAGCTCGGGGAATGCCATGGTCGCAAGCTCGTAGACGGCGCCGACCCAGTTACCGCCAATGGTCAAGGTCAGGAGGGCATTTTCCGGGAAGACGATGCTCGGCGTGTTCTCGCCCTTGGTGATTCTGCGAAATGTGCGGTCGTTGAAGTACTCGAGCAACGACCTGCGCGCGCACGCCCTCAGCTCGCTGTCGTCGAGGTCGTCAGCCTCCTCCTCGTAGTCCAGCAGCTCCTGCCGGGACGCCTCGTACTGCTCGTAGGTGGTGGTGAGCTCGGCGACGCCGGTGCCCACGGCCACGACGACGCGCTTGTCGGCGTACTTTTCGCGGAGGACGTAGCCCATGCCCCAGACCCAGATACACCTGTGGAAGCCGTTGGTCTGCTCATGCTCGCTGCGCATGGCCCCGCGGACCACCTTCTCGGCCGTCTGGCGTCCGAAGTTTGCCAAGTCGCCAGTGAGATTGGCGGTGGTACGGTCGTCGCCTTTGCCTCCACCTCCCATCAAGGGCTTTCGTAGCTCTGCATAGTACGCTGCCTTGTCCACCCTCTCATACGTTGGGAGGGGCCATTCCCCGTTTGCCACAAGGATTGTTTTCCCACAAGACATGGTGCGTGATTGTCAGGAACAGGAAAGAGTTGTTCTGCTTGTGTATCGAGCCCAGACGTGACCGGGAACACTCAACTCTTTACATATTTATACCGATCTGTAAGGCCTTGTCAAACTAGGATTAAACTAGTCTAGATCATCCTGCTCGTCTCTCATCTCTTATTTAGGAAACATGAATGCACGCAATCGAGGCTGCGCCCGCTATCGACAGCGTAGCCAGGCAAACGAAGACACACACATAAACATGCTTCCATGAAGTCGAGACTCTTACATCCCCTGGCGCTCCTGGTCACGTCCCACTCTCTTGCCCTTTTCTCTTGTCCGAACCCCATCCAGTGTCGTACGATAACTGCTTCGTGCTGTCCGATAAACTTGGTGGCTCAACCTTGAGTACTGCGTTGAGGGTGTGGAAAGAGTTTCTCATGAACGTGGGTGGTGCCAACGGCGCATACGCGTTGGTTGCAGACTTCCCATTTCCCGGGGACCTGGATTTATTTGGAGTCAATCCTCTGATTAGGTACTATCATGGTACAAACAGTGGCGGGCCTATTGGGATGATTCAGGCTTCTCTTCGTAGGATCAATACTACTGCACGGATTCACATACAGTGATTGGCTCAGTTTGCGATGTGTTGTGACCCCCGCGAAAATTAGCTTGAACCGAACGGCGCCGAGGCTTTGGCGATCTGACCGAGAGACACTACCCTAGGGTCTTGGAGCTGGAGAGCCTCAATAACGCTAAGTCTCAGCGTGGCGTTGTTACAAGTGCCTCATTGTTAAAAAAAAGCACCTTCCTGTCCATGGTAAGTTGAGAGGGGTATACACCACATATAAAGAACGAGGGGACGGCGGTTATGTTAGCAACAAATGATTTCCCTGTTCTAGGTGACCTCTGTACCAAGCAATAACCATGGAAGTAATCGGAGGAAACGGGTTGACATCCGACGCTATCTACTAGTAATGCTATTGGGGGCATGTCATAGGAGACAATAAATAGCTCGAGGGAAGACAAGAGACACATGGCTTAGTTATCGTTCAAGATCTTTGAAGCTATGAATATTCTATATACTGCATCACTTCAGTAAACTCCAGGGTCATCGGTGCCGGCAGGAAATCGGCAATATAGTCGTGGCGATATTAGTATCCGTATCGCCCTTGAATTAGTAGTTTTCCTCTATACTCCTCGGACATACATTGGGCGTTGGGGGTTTTTTTGTTTTTGTTTTTACAAGTAAGAAGATCAGAAAATTGTTACCAACATAGAGCACTAAAGGCGGTCCTAAATAACTAATCCATTTTGTGTCCCAGGAATACGAAAGTGTCTAGTAGCACAAGATGCGGTGAGATGGCTCTATACTTTTGTTGGCCTAGACGCCTTTTCAGCCACTACCCTACATGTTCGCTTCTGTATTCGAGTCCGACCTCAAGTTTACTAAACATCTTACTCTATTCCCAGAACCGTGGAACCACAGCGTATTTCTTACTCGCTCTAAATAAGCATTCTCACCTACTTGTGCGGAGACTTGGTAGCAAGCGTCGTTTCTAATATCTACAAGGCTGAGAGTGTAAGACGATATGGTACCATCTGTCGGGTCTAGTATAGCATATTAACGGAATGAAAACAGAAGTCCCCTTCTATGCCTTGTACTATGTGGAGGTGATGCTAGTCTTGCATGTCTATTAACCTGCCTTCTTTCTTATCCTCATAATTACCCGCCAATAGACACAGCCAGAATCGAACTTCATATTGTCCATGTGATTGAGTTCGGCAAACAAGAAAACGCCATGGCAGAGCCTCTCGGCCCGATCAGCTCTCAGCACCCCCGAACTCCTTGCCCGATCTCAGCCCTAGCGTGGAGTTCCCGGGGTGAAGCGTGGGGACGAGAAGCACCCACTTCCAGCGAACCGGCCAGTCCCCCTCCCCCCGCGGAACGCCGCTCCTGTCGACGTGGGCGTGGCAAAGCTTCGCTTGATGGTGACGGAGCATAGCTTCGTTCCTGATTTGCCAATTGCCTAAAGCGACCTAAGAGTGCCGTCGATGTATTGCCTGAAGGGGATCAAGCGCGTAGAGTAACGGATATCAACTGCAGCTTGGCATTGGCTACTCACGATAGTGCCGAGCACGAAGCAAGACTGCGGAGTACATAAACCCGAGACATGTCCTGAATTGGGGATATTGAGGGCCTCAGGGACGAGACTGTATTCTGGAAAGACCCATCATGTTATTCTCTGCTATTCTCCTCGCTGCCTCGGCCGTCGTCGCCAAGCCGACGCTGCAGACCAGACAAGCCACAGCCAAAGCCTATGCTTCGAACCAAGACCTCAGCCTGAAGTTGTCCGAGTTTGACGCTCCCGTCAAGGACGCCAGCAATCCCGGTGATGGCGCCACCTGGGACCTCACTGTCGATGATTCCGACGCCGGCCACAAGCAGACCATCAAGGGCTTCGGCGGCACCGTGACAGACGCAACCGTCATCGTCATCAACGCCCTCCCCTCTGACCAGCGCAGCAAGCTCCTCAAAGAGCTGCTGACGGACGAGGGTGTCAACTTCAGCTTCCTCCGCCACACCATCGGCGCTTCGGATCTGTCCCCCCCTCCCGCCTCCACGTACGACGACAACAACAATGAGGCGGATCCGAACCTGGACAACTTTGGTCTCGGGGATAGTGGTGTTGCCATGGCCAAGATGTTGGCCGAGATGAAAGGTATCAACCCTGATGCCACCATCCTGGGCAGCTCATGGAGCCCGCCGGGCTGGATGAAAGTCAGCCGCGTGAGTCCACACCCCCTCCCCCCCTCTATACGCTACAGATGCACTGCTGTGTCTCTGCTAAATTCTTGCTGACGAGATGGTGTGGGTAGAAATTGACTGGTGCGATTGAGGGCAACTGGCTCGACTCGGCACTCTACGACTCGTACGCGCAGTACTTTGTCAAATACCTCCAGGCTTACGCTGACAACGGCGTCACCGTTGACGCCATCACGATCCAGAACGAGCCTCTCAACACCCAGGACGGCGGCCACATGACCATGCTTCAGGAAAAGGAAGAGGCCGCCTCCGTCACTCGCGACCACGTCGGACCGGCCCTGCGCGCCGCCGGCCTGGATACGGAGATCTGGGCTTACGACCACAACACTGACCGTCCGGACTACCCGCAGGCCGTCATCGACGCCGCGGGGGAGTTCGTCCAGGCGGCCGCCTGGCACTGCTACCTCAACCCCCTCGACTGGACCGTCATCTCCGACTTCCACGACCAGTACCCGGACAAGGCGAACCACATGACGGAGTGCTGGACGGCGCCAGCCACCAGCTGGCACCAGTCGTCGAGCAACACCGTCGGCCCCCTGCAGAACTGGGTCGAGGCCTCGGGCATGTGGACGCTCGGCACCTGGACGGACCAGGGCGACGGCACCTTTGGCCCCGCGCTGCCCGGCGGCTGCATGGAGTGCCGCGGCCTCTTCATGGTCGATGAGGGCGCCGGCACCTACGAGTTCACCGTGGACTGGTACATGCTTGGCCAGTACAGCAAGTTCATGCCCAAGGGCGCCACCGTCCTCGACGGCACCGGGAGCTACGCCTACGACGACGGCACCGGCGTCCAGTCCGTCGCTTCCCTCAACCCCGACGGCACCCGCACCGTCGTCATCCAGAGCACCATGAACAGCGACTTGTGGCTGACCGTGACCACGGCCGGTGGCGAGAAGTGGAGCGGCAACATCCCCTCCAACACCGTCGTTACCTGGGTTCTGCCCTGAGATGGGGCTGTACATGTTACTCGCGATTGATGGGATAAGAAAAGAAAACGAGAGTGAGGATTCATGACGGAGCTTGGTCGTTTGCATAATTTTTACCAACGCATCAAATGTTATGATGGACTGTATACTATATACATGTATATATAAACAAAAGCTCTTGTAAATGAGCAGACACTCGGTATACTCGTAAAGCACTACATGTAGATATCTCATCCAAGAAGCTTCACGGCGTTGTCACGGCTGATGGCGTCAATCTTGCTCTCGTCATCAAAGACTTTCAAAACACCCTCGTTGTACGCATCGCTGGCAGCAGAGCCGGCTTCCCACTTGGTAAAGGGGACATCGGAACCCCACATGATGTTGGTATAGTCGACCCAGCGCAGCAGAGCCGGGATGGCCGAGTCGACGACCCAGGGCCCGGCCAGATCGAAGTAGAAGCTGCGGGCCAGCGTCTCCCGGAAATACGCCTCGGTGAGGGTGAAGTCAGGCACGAGAATGCTGTAGGCGACGAAGCGGTCAACGGTGGAGAGCAGGCCGCCGCCGGCGTGGGGGAAGATCCAGCTCAGGCCGGGGAAGCGCTTGGGCACCTCGGAGTAGAAGAGGTCGGTGAAGGTTCGCGCCGACTCGAAGGGGAAGTCCAGGGTCGGGGTCGCAAACTGCCTAGTGGACAGAGGGCGGTTGAGGGCGCGCCAGTCGGCCTGGGGCATGGCCGGGGCGTCGCCGTCGATGTCGTACTGCTGATGGTTGTGCTCGGTGCACGGCACCGTCGGGTGCTCGAAGATGGTGACGCCGAGCTCGTTGAGGGCCTCGTACACGGGGTCCATGTCCGGGTCGCCAAGGTACAGACCGTAGTAGTTGGACATCATGACGATGCCGTCGGGCTTGGGATCCAGCTCGGTGAAGCAGTGCTTGATCTCCTCCAGCGAGGCCTGCACGTCCGGCAGTGGGAGCGAAGCGAAGAAACCGAACCTGTCCGGGTACTGCTTCTTGACGCCCGAGGCATAATCGTTAACCTTGCGAGCCAGATCGATAGCCTTTTGCGTCGATGCCCTCGACGGCACGGTGAGGTAGACGCCGGGGCTGGAGATGGACAGGTAGGCCTTGTCAATGTTGTTCTCATCCATGAACGCGAGATGAGATTCAGAGTCCCAATCCTATCAACCTTTGTCAGCAAGCTCATTCACTACCATGTATAGACTTTTTACCGGCTGCGCCTCTTGCGGGGGAGGGACATCGGCACTTACAGGTATGGCGGGCATGCCGTCAGGGCCCGGAACGTGACCGGCGTCCACCAGCGCCTGGCGGTAAAAGTCTGGCAGGTAATGGGCGTGGACATCGATCTTGTGCGTAGCGTTGGCAGCAGCGGCGTCAACGAGGCCCCTGTTGGCGCAGGTGGCCAGCACGAGGGAAGCAAGTTTAGGAAGCTGCATCTTCCCTGGCCCAGCGAAATAGAGCTCGAATTTAGGAGAAGGTGGTAGTGCGGCGGAGGACCTAGACGGAAACAGCAGAAGGGGGAAAAAAGAAGACGAAGTAAAAAGAGGAAACCTCCGCGACTAGGCCGGAAACCAGAAAGAAAAGTCAAATCAGAAACATCCCCTTGCTCGCGGCAAGCTGAACCTTAAAAAGCTGCCTTGCCGGCCAGCTTGCACACGTATGCGAGCAGGCCAGGATAAGGGTCATCCTTCGTGGGACCATGGTGCGCAGTTATAGGGTGGTGACGGGCTGGTAGTTTGCTGACGCTGAGGGGCCTATGCATCTTCTCGGCGCTCGCGACTAGTGAAGGAGAATAATAGACTAACAGGTTGTTGACCGACGGTCCCGCTGAGCCAGCACTTTGGTGGTCGTCCGGGAATACAGAGTAACGGACACAGACTACGGAGTAGACAAGACGATGATCTACGGGCTGGGTGGGGACAATTTTCGATTGATTTTCATAGCGAGGAGATGATATATCGGAGCGGTGGAGAGACGAAGTAGCGAGGTGAGCAGATTGGACATTTATTGAGAACTCTCTTGCCAGGAAATGATAAAAGCTGTCATATACGGAGTACTGTTTATTCGAGCAGCTAACACTGTAGCGTTTGAGTAAGTATTCCTTCGGTCCTGGAAGCGCTAGAGAACGTTCCATGAGTGCAATCCGCCGAGGGTGGACATGCAAAATACACAAATACCCTTGTCGCTGTCTCGGCCAAGCTCGTCGCGAGACGGCTCTACTGTAGGGAGTAGAATCACGGGGAAATAGCCTTGGGTCCTATTATGAAAGACTCGATAGAGTGCGTACTCCGTTGTATGATCTACCATCTCTCTTGCGACGGTCAGCCGTTCGGACATCCGAGGCTCGATAAATAGAGGCATGGCATGGCCAGAGAGCTTTTTTTTCTATTACTGATATTTACGGATTGCGCAGTATGCGTTAATAAGTGCACACCAAATAAGGTGTTGGGTAGTATTACTAGTACAGTGCAAACGCCTTCTCCCCGGAAGACCGAATAGATGGACAACGGGACCGAAGGATGTACGACAGGACGGAGTACTAAGGGCGCTCAAGCAAGGTGTCATAAAAAGCCCAGACTACCCTTTCGTGATATTCACATAGCGAAGTCTGTGATATTTTGGCACTTCCGGGGTGGCATGTGCTGACCTTCCCTTCTGAACCTTGGCCAGGCCCCATTCCGAGACGGATCTATGCAGCTAATCGCAGTTTCCCGAAGACGCACAGGGGTCTATCAGTAGTGGCATCGACAACTCCGTTGGGGGCTCTTGGCAGGGACAGGATCGATGGTATGTAGACCAGGCTCTCTGCGAGGGGGTAGCCTACAAGGTAGGTACATGCCCAGCGTACAAGACGCTGCTCACTTTACCAGGCACAACACAACTGCCGTGTGTATTTTACCTACATATGTATCTACGTAGCATCAACCCTCTGGTACCTTGAATTTTGCCAGAGGCTGCCTGATGGTAATATGCACAGTGGCCAGTGCTGAGACTCCTTCTACTAAATGCAACCCAACCGTCGAGACCATGTAGGGCCGTTTATTTGATTTTTTATTTGGTCTGCAACGCGTGGCTACTATGTAGATATGCCTCGATATAACTCTAGTCCCATATCCCCCAGATGCGCCCCCAACGCACGATGGTTTTCCCCGCGATGACGAGCCGTTGAACACTATAGAGTATCGGCTAAAGATATGCACCATGTATGTCGCCGACATCCTGGTGTCACCAAAGAATTACGCTTTGGTGATTGTCGAATTTGTGTTCACTATTCTTGCTATCGTCTTTGTAACTTTGAGAATATTCACGCGGCTGTGGATCGTCAAGGGCATCGGGTTCGATGATGGCTTCATCGTTTTGTCCACGCTGGGAACGGTGGGGTTCCTCGTCGCGGTGATGGAGCGTGAGTCTATGAGCTGATGGCAACGGACATGCCATCGTACATGTAGAGAAAGGAACGAAGAGACTGACGCTGTGTATTAGAAATTCGCTTCGGTCTCGGCAACCCTCCCGATCCCACACTCCTCTCACCCTTCATCCAGGCGACGACGGCCAGCGTCATCTCCTACACCATCTGCCACCTCGCCGTCAAGCTCTCCATCTCCATACAGTGCCTGCGCATCTTCACCACCCCGGTGGCGAGGCGCATCTTCATCGCCATGATCCTCTTTCTCTCCGTGTATGGGACCCTGTGCCTGCTGCTCACTGTCCTCACGTGCTGGCCGGTCCAGAAGTACTGGGACGATTCGATCCCGGGCAAGTGCCTCGACAACCGGGTGATGCGGTACGCCTTTGCGGGCATCAACATTGTCAACGACGTTGTGCTCTTGATTGCGCCTATGCCGTTCCTCAAGAATCTGCAGATGGCCAGGAGGGCCAAATATGCCTTGATGGGCGTCTTTGCCGCCGGAGGAGTGTAAGTCTCTTCGGCAGGATGAAGACTGACTTGTGGTGCGCGCGAGCTAACACGTAACCTTCTAGAGCTTGTGCCATTGCCGTTGTCAGGCTGTATTCGCTGTGGGCATACAGCTCCGTCCCTTTTCCGCAGAGACCAGGTACCAGAAATCACACACTGACACATAGGAAAGCACATTGCTGACAGTGCCGCAGTCAAGGGCATCGAAATCGCCATCTGGTCCGGCCTCGAGTGCAACATTGCCATTCTCTGCGCCTGCATCCCATCGCTGAAGCCGCTACTCGCCAAGGTATTCCCCGGCCTGGTAGGCTCCCTGAGCGGCACCAAGTACGGCCACAGCAAAAGCAACAGCAGCAGCCAAGGCCGCAGCACGCACGCCAGTTCCCACAGCCGCCACGTTTCCCGCAGTCGAGGCCACACCATTTCCGAGCTAGACCCTCCGGGGCGCATTGGCGGCATTCAAGTCCAGAGATCCTTTGAGATGAGGGCGGTGGCTCCTTCGGATGACGACAGCGACAAGGATCTCATGACGGGGACGGTTTCCGCATACCATTCGGAAATATACGCAGGTATAGCCAGGGAAACGCCTGCAAGGTATTAAAAGGAAGAGGAAGAGGAGGAAGAAAAAAAAAAAGAAGGGACACGAAAAAGGAGGACAGGTCTTGAACAGCAGCCATGTTAATGATGCCATGGGGTTATGAATATATACCAAATATATACCAAATTATCAAGCACGAGGAGACTCCGTGAAGCATAGGTATAGTTTAGGGATGTGCACACGGCCAATCCTTTCGTGAGTCGCCTCATTAGTCAACATATAAAGACTTACTTATACTATAAGCTGCCATCTCTACCAACCCCCCCCCCCCCCCCCCTTTTTTTTTTAACCTCTTTTTCGTTAATTTTTATTTTCTTTTTCCTATTTTTTCATGTGGTGAGAATTTCTTTTCCATCCGAACAGCTGGAAGAGGACCCATGGCCATCATGGCAAGAATGCGCCTCGGAGGAGGACAGCGCCCTGGGCTTGAACCTGATCCAGGCTTCCTTCTCCGTCGACGGGCCAATGGTAAAGTTCCTCTCGTACTTGTCGAGCGAGATGCAGCTGAAGGAGGCCTCAAGGCGATCGGCCACCTGGTCGCTGTTGAAGATGATCTCCCTGCGCGGGTGGGCGCGGAGTAGGTCGATGGCCCTCCAGCGGGCCGCGGGATCCGCGCAGTGCTCGTAGATCTTGATGATGGAGGGGATGATGTCGGCGCTGAGGCAAAACGTCGGGCGCGAAGCCGACAGCAGCAGGAACTGCTCCACGTGGTCCAGGAGCTCGTTGGCCCTCTCCGCCCCGATAGCCAGGTAGTCGGCCCCGTCCACCAGCAGCCACTGCCACATCTTCTCCGTCAGCTGCAGGCGCAGCAATCTTTGCCTCTGAGTCACGTCCATCTTTGTGCCGAGCTTCTCCGCGACGGGCTTGAAGCGCGCGCTGAAGGCGGCGATCTCGTCGTCGAGTAGCTTCCGCGCCTGGCATCCCTGGCACGCGCAGTCCACGGGGCAGTTGCACGCCACCTCGTTCTCGCAGAAGCTGGGCACGTCCCAGCAGATGTGGTTCATGGTGCTGTCAAGCCTGTTGAGCGCGTCGTTGACCTCGTCCAGGTCGGCAAAGGGGCGATGGGCGCGCGTGCCGCCGCGCTTTTCCGCTGCGCCGAGGTGGGGGGTGAGGTCGGGGAAGAGCCGGTCGTCGGCGAACACGGTGGCCTGGGTGCAGAGGCTGTGGAACGCAGCGATGAGCCACTGAGGTATCTGCCGTGACTTTGCTCCATGCTGCCCGTCGACGATGAGTCTCGATCCGGCTTCCAGGTGTCGAAGCGCCTCAGCCTGGTTGCCGCGCAGACTTTCCAGCAAGACGAAAAGGAGGCAGCACGTCAAAGTCGGCCCTATATCTGAGATTCTCCCGGACGCAATGGCAGAGACCAGATGAGATATGGCTTGGTTGTACTGGTTGATCACCAACGCCTGCGCTTTTGCGTTGCGACCCGTGCCCGTGATGAAGAGCCAGTGGGCGGCGCCGACGGCGACGATGGCGGGTTGGATAAAAGGGCTGCTCTGATAGAGGGAAACGACCCTGCTGTTCCACATGGCTACGGGGTTGGGAATGTCCATCATGTCCTTGATGGTGTAGGCGAAGAAGTGGTTGAGATAGAAATGCTCGAGGGCGGTGCCGGGCGTCGCGTGCTGCTTCACACGACACAGCTGCAGCTCTCCGGGTCGATACGTCGAATCGAGCTTGCCTCTACCGGCGACGGGCGCGACGTGCGAATATCCATCGCAGACGTATCCTCCATCGCTGCAGCGACGACAGATTGGCTTTGCTTCATCGCATTTCTTGTGCCGTCTTTTACTGAGCGATTGGAGCACGTTAAAGTATCAATCAGCAACGAGATCGAAGGAAAAGAAGAAACCGAATTCATGATACTCCGTATAATGGTATCACACAAACACTTGTTGGGGGGGGGGGGGGGGGTGGTGGTGTTTTCCCCCTCCTCCTCTCCTCGTCCTCCTCCTCCAAAGATGGCCCGCCCGGCTCCTTTGCCGACCGTTCTTTTTTTCTATATATACACGCACACTCACGCACGCACGCACATTAGAACTACTCACCAGGTCAAGCAACCCGTCTGAACCTTGGGCGCATACGCTCTAGTCCTCGGCTTCTGATCGACCGGTCTCGTCATTGGCAAGACACAAAACAGTAGCGTAATAAATGGGACTCTCTAGAGGGGAGGGGTGATCTCCTGGATGGATGGTCTCGTTCGTTTTTGTTTGCGACGGGGACGGCGGGTTTTGTTGGGGTATGTAATCGGTACGCAGGAACGAATCCGAGCAGAGTTTCTTGTCGGCATCTCTTCCTAAGTATTTTCCCCCATGCCAACATGCGAACCTTGGCTGTGTGTGCGTGCTGTACTCCGTACGGAGTAGGTAGTGCTTGTGGTGCGGTGGTGTGGTACAGTAGCATGCCCCATCTGGAGCTGGAGGGCTTGTTACAGCCCCCCTTGTATATATCAGTGTTGATGATTGGCTCAACAAAGATTCCCATCTGGTTCCTCCAGCTCATTTAGCTCCTCTGGCTGCCTGTCGGCGAGCTGTCAAAAGTGCCGCTAGCCCTTCCATCCTGCCAGTGACCATCCACTGTGACGGGTCTGATGCCCCTCCAACGGCTCCAACCTGTCAATCGTAGGGCTCGACTTTGGTGCACACTCCCAGATGCAGCCATTGTTGTCCTGCTTTGTTCCATGTTTCTTTGTTTGAAATGGTAAAGTGGGTACCAAAGATGGTTCAGTTCGACTCATCGCCTAGAAAGGAAGACGAGCTTAATAAATTGGAGGCATGAAGAATGGGACTACTATGTCTTTTCGCCTGTCTAAACTTCCATCTTACTCCGTACTGTGACCAACATGGGAAACGCTTGGTGATGGCGACGAAATCGTGCGTTGATGAATAGTATCTACTGGGAACTTTACCTCTCGGAGTCAACGTGAGCAACATTAAGTTAAATGGTCCATATTGTAACAAGGCCGATTACCCAAGCACCGAGTCGATTTCATTCGCGGTAATCAGTATGTAATAGGCACCAGCAAATCTATCCAGCTAAAACTATACGTAGATGCCAATCCTTGTATAAACACCCAAATGCCACGTATCCTTCTATCGCTGTACAAACACCCTGATTCACCCGTAACTTGCTCCTGTATAGTCAATGTATCGAAGCGTTGCATAATGAACCGCTTTCTAATTACGCCCTAGCAGTATTCCAATGCCTTGCCGGCGTTGGATGATTGGCGCATTCGTACAGAGGACACATGAGAATAGCCTAACCCCGATGGAGAGGATTCAAGGCATCGCCAATAGGGCCACCAAGAGGACATGGTATCAACTTTTTGTCTTCAAAACACGTTTACAATACAGCAGAGTAGTTAGTATTGGTAGATATTTGTCTACTTTGAAACGGAATAAATAGGATTTTCCCCAGACGTAGACCATACTATCTAGCTATCTTTCACATATTCCTACCTCACGTTTTCTGACAATCTATTGGTTCTTTCCTATCGTTTGATCTTTAACCTTTGAAAGCTACAGTCCAAACCATCATTAGTGCAATGCTCCCGGGCCTTGTCAACGTACGCCGGTCAGCCGCGCAAGTGCTAAACCTTTTGTTAATAATTTCCACCTCCTTCATGGTAGGTTCTTACCCTATGTACTGCTTCAGATGCAGCGCTTCACAGATTCAAAAACGCGCGTTAAATCCCTAATTGGTGAAAAGATGCATAAAGGTCTTTGTGTCGTTACAGACTCGCCATCTCCTATTACTGTCGTTCTCTCGGGGTCCATGGAGCCGGGCATTCAGCGCGGCGATCTAGTGAGTTTTTACTTTGAGGTTCTGTACCTAATCAGAAGATAGGGGGCGTTAACAACAAGTTGAGATTTTTCTCTGGAACCGCAACCTTTTCCGGGATATTTCCGTTGGAGATGTAGTGGTATACAATGTCAAAGATAAGGACATTCCCATTGTTCATCGGGCTATACAAAGATTTGGCGTCGGGTGAGTCGCAATAAGCTGCCCTCGAGTCGTGGGGGTATACTGACGTAGGCACATGTAGGGACGAGATGAAGATACTGACAAAAGGAGACAACAACGCAAGGGACGATACAGATCTGTACGCCAAGGGACAAGACTACCTAGAAAGGAAGGATATCATTGGCTCAGTCGTGGCCTACGTCCCCTTTGTGGGCTACTTTACCATCTTGATGTCGGACTATCCCTGGGTAAAGACAGCTTTCCTAGGTATGCTAGGCTTCTTTGCGTTATTGGGAAGAGAGTAGATTATCGGCAAGAAGAGGGTTTTCCTCTTAGCGGTAACCCCATGTCTCTGTAGTTGTTTCTTGTTTAGTTAGGTATTTCACGTTTAATCACGATATGTTTATACACGTTGCTGTTGTGTCAGACATCGGTACGGGGTAGTGAGTAGTGTCGTGCTAGATGTGAGTTGGCGGATTAGGCAGGCTAGAAACAAGGGGCCAGCTCTTTGACGTTTCAATGGTACTCTTGGAGAGGCAGTATCGATACTTGCTATTTCCATGTTTGGAATACGGAGTACATCGTTGCTGAATCTACCATGTTCACATACACACACGAGGAAATGGCCCCATTGGGCGTGACACTTGTGATCTATGTTCCGGTCGATCATTTAGGAGTGATCCATGTGTACTCTCTAAAGATACGCGTATCCAACCTCAAACATTCTTCTAGGGATCCTTCACAATCTCCGCTAAAGCAAACAGCCCGTCAGTCTTTGCATCTCTTTGGTCTCAGTTGCTATGTATATCTTGTCACACCACCTTCCTAGTCGTTGACTAGACTTTTCATCACAACTGCATCTTCATTCAACCGTTGTAAAGGAATACAAAGTCCAGAATCCCCATGATGTCTCTGACATTCTAGTTTTATTCCATGGCGGAGCATGTCCCCTGTGCATGCTTGGCACATCATCGATTTGATTCGCTGGGGCGTACCAAGTACATGTCGTAGGGGCTGAGCGTTTGCTAGCGCCATCTCTCAGCCCCCCCAGCCTAACTGTCCGCCGTAGTGTATCGCAGCAAATGCTTGAGAGTCGGAACCTTTCGTTTCATGGGCCACCTGGCCTTGAGGTAAAAAAAGACGTAGAACAGTCGACGGGGGTATCCGTGGTTCCGGGCCCTATAATGACTCGCTATGGTATTTCTTGAGGAGGGCCTCATGATCCCTAATTCAAGCCCTGATGGGCGTCGTCACGTCGGCCTTGTTTTGCCAGCGTCTATACGCGGGTTTCGACAGCCCACCAACACACACACTCACACTATTACTAGGCCAAGGCACTGTCATCCTTGGCGATGCGTGTCGGCACACGAGAACATGTTTGACCACCTCTGCGACAGCATTATAAAGCCACGACTCTGCTTCTTTGTCGCGATTGTACGACCATGAGACTCATTCCGTTCTGACAAACTTGCACATCACCAAAGCCATCGATTGGGCTTCTAGCGGGTCGGGTCTTTTTTGTTTCCTTCGCATTGTCTTTCTGTCCGCCAAGTTACCACCATGAAGGACGACGACGCACTCGCAAAACCGAAGCGATCGTGGTCGATGCGCCGGAAGATCATCGTCGCCATCGCAGCACTCATGGTCGTCGTCGGCCTCGCTGTAGGCCTCGGCGTCGGTCTCACGCGGAACAACGACGACGGGGATGATGACAACGACGGCGGAAACGACATCCCCGAAAGTGGCCCCAACCGCACGGAGACGTGGGCACCCAAGGCGGGAATCTCCTGGCAAATTGTGCTGAGCAAGGCCATCGATGTGAGCAGCGAGGACGACCTGAGCCCCGACGTCGAGGTCTACGACATCGACGCCCAAGACAATAGCCACGAGACCATTGCCGCGCTGAGGAAGATGGGCAAGAAGGTCATCTGCTATTTCAGCGCCGGCTCGTACGAGAATTGGAGAAGGGACAAGGACGATTTCGACGAGGCTGATCTCGGGAAGCCGCTCGACGGGTGGCCTGGGGAGCGCTGGGTCAACGTGTCCAGCCCCGGGATTCGCAGCATCATGAAGAAGCGCATCCACGACATGTGGGCTATCGGTTGCGATGCCATTGATCCCGATAATGTAGACGGCTACGTAAGTGCAGGGACCACGGTAAAAAAGGAGAGAAGAAAAAAAAGGGAACCGGGGCTAACGATGGGTACCGCTACAGCAAAACGAAAACGGCCTCGATCTCACGGCAGACGACGCCATAGACTACATGCGTTTTCTCGCCAAGGAAGCCAGGTCGTACAAGATGGCCACGGGACTCAAAAACGCCGGCCGGATCATCCCCGACGTCATCGACTTCATCGACTTTTCCGTCAACGAGCAGTGCATCCAGTATTCCGAGTGCGAGGAGTTCGCGGAGTTCATCGACAACAACAAGCCCGTCTTCAACATCGAGTACCCCTCCGGTGCGCCCAACAAGATGAAGTCGTCCGACGTCGAGGAGATTTGCTCGGGCAAGGGCAAGGCGGCGGGGACAAAGGACTTTAGTACCGTCATCAAGAAGATGAACCTGGACGGCTGGGTGGAATACTGCGGAGGGGAAACGTATAATACGAAGCTGGATAGTTAGAGCAATGAACATGGCGCGGAGTACGGAGTGCACTGAAATCAGTACGCCGTACTCCGTACATTGGTGCTTCAGTGTTAACCAGCATCGCCTGATAATACGCCGTAGCATGGGGCACTTTGGTACCGTGTGCACTGCACTATAAAGACATCCTGGACAAATCAGGGCCTCTGTGTCTACTCCGTGCTTATTGTTCAGACATCAGTTGAGATGTACCTGTAGACGACGTCAACTATTACCGTGATATTCCCTGCACATCACAGCCCCCTTGAGTGTCAAGGGCCTTGACTCACTTGACCCCGAATGAAGGCGGGCTTCTGGCAACCAAAGTCCTCGTCATAAAGAGTCATGGGCGTAAATCCGCCAACCACTCTCTGTAATTATAATTTTATGGGCCACGCCCTGTGAGAATATAGGCACCTTGGCGTACGGACTACCATTTGCTCTCCAAGGACTTTATAAGAAAGACAGCCTCGGCAGCGATGTCTCTTCTTACGCATCAAGAGTTTTGCAAACGTCACCGGAGAATTGCGATTAGAAATGGCCCAACAGCTGCAGGCTTCCTTTGACGCGCTCCTGAGAAGCCATTTCCACGTCGTGTCCAGCAAGACCAAGCGACAGGATCAATGGTATAAACGAGCATACCAGAGTTGGAAAGGGCGTCATCCCGATCGTGACCTCTTGATCATCACGCCCTTTGGATCGAGGGAGGAATGGGGCCCTCAGCTGCAGCAGTTAGCAGCCCAATTCTCTAGAGCTATTGAGCATGCCGGCGGTACTTGTCAGACGAGCGCTGCTACCACTATCGCTACGCCTTCGGAAGCCAAACTCTTCAATGATGAAGCCCTGGATGAACAGACCAATGTCTTCAACATCGGATGGTTCGACTCGGAGGAAGGGGCGGGTCTGACACCCGCCATGCAGAAACTCGCCTTTTGGACACCAAGCGTGAAGAACGTGCCCGATAAACTGCAAGTCCGGGCCCGCGCCATCAAAAACCTAATTGAAACCGAGCAGCTCGACACGCTGATGTGCTTGGCCCGCCAACCCAAGGCCCCCATCAAGGAAGCGGCGCATGTGCTAATAAATCCCTTGTACGGACGGCGAAAGTTTGACGGCGGCTGGGCGTGCATGATGGACCAGGTTCTGCAAATACTCTTCCTCGTCGGGATCCTCCGAACCTTTGATGATGCTTTGGGAGAGAAAGGAGGCTACCAGTGCTGGCTTCCCTTTGTATTCTCGCAGCGAGAAGATACAGTGATACAACGTTACATGGAAACGCACGCAAGGCCTCAGGATCACCGACCAATCTCTACCGACAAGCTGCAGAGGCATTGGGAGTGGTGCGTCCGCATGCTGACCATTGCACATATGCTGTCTTCGGCGTGCGGTCTGCCCCCCATCGACTGGCAGAAGCGCGTCGTGGACAACTTCTTGTACTTTCTCGGCTTCGAGTCTTTTAACCGCAAAAGAGAGGGGCAAGGGTACCTGGGCTGTGACCTCAATACGAAAAAGGACGAGAAGTGGTTATCTGCTACGGTAGGGGCCAACCTCGACTCCCTGGAGAAGACGCCAGACAGTACACCCGAGATGCAGACCTCGCCTAGCCAGAGGGATCCGTTGTATTTGCGCGAGGCCAAGCAGGAGCCAGTCGAGGAGCCCGACGAGCGAGAACAGGAGATATTGAAAAGACTGGGCGCTATGGAGACGGCGGAATCTTCATACGGGCTGAAGCGAAGCATCAAGTATCAGAGAAAGGGGAGAGATTGAACACGTTTACTGTCAAACAAAAAAGCTACCCAAATTTCAACCATCATCTCCGAACAAATGTGCAGTCTCTCCATCCACTCCATCTCACCCGGGCTTTACTACATAATCAACATTAAGCCCAGTGCTCTCTGACGAGGTCCTCCACCTGGGTGAACTTGTAGTCGGGCAGGAGCTTGTTCCACTCATCGCTGATGTGGTAGGCGCCGCGAGTGACGGCGACCAGGATGGCTCTCGTAGCCCACTTCAGGAAGGCGTCCAGCTTCTCCGGAGAGGAGTTGTGAATGTCAAGATCGGCGTCAGCGGGTTGCGGGGCTTGGAGCTCAGCCTCGAGATCCTGCAGCTTGAGCCACTCGACTTCGAAGGGTTTACCTGCGAATTAGGTCGTTAGCGACTTGTCCCTGTCTGCGTGGGAATACATGCGTGTGCCAAGAAAGGATAATAGGTATATGTACATACCGATGGACTCTCCGAGCTTGAGCATCTGTCCAATCGTCATTGGGCTTCCAGAAATACCACCAACGGCCGGCCACTCGCCCTCGTACTCTACCGCGCGCGCGACAACGCCCGCAATGTCCTGGACGCTGGTCCAAGTCAGCACGGCGTCCTCGAAGCCCTCGATGGCGACGGCCTTTTGCCTAGAAAAGTCAAAGGCAAAGGTGAGGCCGGAAACGTGGTTCGTGGTCTTGTGTGGATGCGCCAGGTAGTTCATGAAGGCTCCTATCTGGAACCTGCTGTACTCGAGAACCTTGAGTCGACGTCAGCCTTTGATGTTCTGCTCACGCATCGTGTCCGGGAGCCATCGTACCTTTTTGTCTTTGTTGATTTGCTCCAAGTATTCTGCCACCTCGAGCTTTCCGGCATACCACGGCATGGCGTCAGTTGCATTCGCCAGCTTGACGCCACTACAAAACATGATTAACCTTTTTGTGATCCTAGTGCAGGGCTCTGAGGAGCAACTCACGTAGCCCATTCAGACGGGGCGAAACGCTTCACCCCCGCCTCGACAGAAGCATCAATAAGGCGCTTCTGGATGGCATTTCCCTTGTCAAAGTGGACAGGGAAGAAGCTGAAGACAGTCTCGACACCCTGCAAAAGCCGGACGAGCTCGGCCTTGTCCTGGTAGTCGGTCTGAACCCACGTTACACCGGGAAGAGAACGGTAGGCGGAAGGATCCTAAGATGTATGGGTAAGTAAGGGGGCTCAGTCTTAAAGAGGACTCTTTTTTTAAGGCGGATTTGGGGGTGATCCTGCGGCTACCTTTCGGACCAGGCCAATGATTTTGTGCTTCTTGGTCTCGACGAGTTTGTCGATGATTTCATTGGCCAATTCTGGGCACAAGTTAGCTGCAGTCCAAGGAGGGTATTGCGTTGCAGATACTTACGGCTGGAAGCAGCTGCGATGACAATCTTGACCATGTTAGCGGATGGGAATGAGTGTTTTAGCTAAAGCGTTCAAGTGCCGTGGTTATGTTTGTTCGAGTTGATGCTTTCGTGTGTAGTAAGGCTCTGTAAGTCTTTATGATGATAACATTCATATATATATATATACATAATATTTCCTATTCAACTATTTGACAGGTGTAGTTTAAAATCAATTCCAACAATTTCCATGTCATTCCTGAATGGCAGTATCGTGCAATGGTTTGTAAGTTACTAGTTCACGTAACTGTCGGGATATCGGACAGTGCTGACCCCTGCCAGTTTGGCTTCGAAGCGGTTATGTGATCGGACAGAGTTGCTCCGACCCAAGCCATTTTGTAATCTCCTTCCACCGCGGTTACTAGCAAACGGCGCTCCCTCTCACCACACATTTATCAATCCCACCTACCTGCGGTTACATGATCGCTTCGTAACCACACTGTTGGACGAAAAAGTCTCGACGGGGGGGCCTCCAGCATGCAGGCCAAACTCGATCCGCGCCCGGCAGAAAAGCCGACAGGCAAGTTGGACGATGCACTACGAGTAAGATCCCTATTACAGCGTCCCCACCACTAGCAAGCTGCATACGGAGTACCACATCGTGTATGTCGTGTCTAACTCGGGAGCGGGTGTAAAAGAAACGACGTGAACGCGGCCGGCGATCACAGGCTGGCTTCCGGCAACGCCAGGCAGAAGCCAACAAGGCGGTACGAGATCAAAACGCACGCCTCAAGACGGCCATCGAGAAGCTTCTATCAACCACGCGGGATGATGATCGCCCCGAAGTTCTCGAGGCCATATCGGGAGTAGCCGACGCAGCCGGCATCGGCACTGCCGAGCCATCAAAGGAGACTCAGCCCGTTGAGATTTTATCCAAGCATACCAAAGAAGATAGTTCACGGCGTTTCAGCTCCCGTAATACCGATGATGACGGTGAATTCCTCAACATCGATTATAGGACCAGAGACTTTACTGCCAAACCCAGCGATGCGGCACCCTTTCAGCCGCACCTCTCCATCCACTCATCGAGCCCACCGGCCAGGCTCAACTGCGGGATATGGGTTGACCACCTGCACTACATGAAGGTCTCGCTCCCGCCCGAGGACATCATACCGTACCTGGGCGCGAGGGCCAACACCTTTGCCGGCATCCTCTTCTGGTCCCTGATGGACCACAGCCAGAACAAGTGTCCGCGCGGGCACAACGACCCGAGGGCCGTCATCCGCAGGGGCCTCAGCCACTCCAGCATCACCCAGAGCTGGACAATGCAGTTCGTCTTCGCCATGATCGAGGCGCGGCTGGAGTACCGGACGACGGGCTCGATAAGCTCCAAGTACGCGTCCGCGGCGGACGCGGACCTGCCGGCCGTCATCTGCGACCAGATCAAGCGCGAGTACCAGAGCCGGGGGGCCGACCCGGACCGGTGGCTATCCTCGGTCGGCATCGAGGACCGCGTCAGGGGCATGGTGGGCGACGACAGCTTCGCCATGCTGGAGGAGGCCGCGCGCGGCGGAGGGGACGACCGGCTGCGGTGCGAGCTGCAGTCGGTGATCTGCAAACTTCACGAGCACTGCATCTGCTTTGGTGACGGGCCGAGGTGGCACGTTGATTTCGTCGACAGGGTGTTTTTGGATTTGATTTACGCCGTCTTCCGGTTCGCGTCGCAGGCGGCTTGACGTTGTTCATTTTCGTAATCAAATGGGTGTTTTATACGTAGCACGTTTCTTGAAATATCTCGAGTCGCTCGTGCTAAATAATATTACATACGAGGGGAACCTATTGCAAGCCTATTCCTTCTTCCTACATAACAAACGCTTCGAAAAGTCGGGAATACACTAATAGCATCAGGTTAGCTCTCCGTTCACTCGTGCACTGCTCATACAAGACACATGACTAAAACTTGCAACGTACCATGTGCGCAAACTCAATGTTGGGATACCTCGTTGTGCTGTCCCCCGGCATTTTGAACTCGTAGCCCATGAGAGCCACGGCGAGAATCATCTTGATCTCGTTGGCGGCAAAGAACCGCCCCGGGCACGCGTGCCTGCCGTAGCCAAACGTCAGGCTGTCCTGGCTGACGCTGACGAACTGGTTCTGGGCCGCGGCCTCGACGGCGCCCCTGTCCCTGGCCTGTTGCCTGAGGTCGTAGAAGCGCAGGGGGTCGAACCTGTCGGCGGTGGGGAAGACGGACGAGTCCGAGTTGACGGCGACGGCCGGCACTTCGATCGTCACGCCGGCCGGAATATGCTGGCCGTTGGGGAGGGCGAAGGGGGTCAATACTTTGCGTTGGAACGAAGCTGTGGCAACAAGTCAGAAATGGTGGCTCGAGGTTGTAAGAGTTGCCTCAGCATTCCACTTACCCATTGAAGCTGGCGACAGCCTCAGCACCTCCTTGAGGACGCTGTCCATCTTCTTCATGGACTGCAGGGCAGAGCTGGTGAAGACGCCGTTGTTCTCATCCAAAGCTTTCTGAGCCTCCTCCAGTAGCTGGGGTATAAAGTCGGGCAAGGCCACGAGATCGAAAAATCTGCTACTCGTCAGTAAGAGCCATACGCAAAAGACCCAGGTTCCAAAATAGACACGCGAAAAGAAGAAAATACGTACGCATTGGTCGCAGTGAGCGTGGTGGTGTGGATAGCCGCGAAGCCCAGGCCCAGCTGAGATTTGGCCAGGTTCTGGCTCGCCTTGTCAGGGAACGTGCCCTGGTTGTCCATGAGCCACTGCAGCATGTCGTCGTGCCTTTCCTCCTGACCGCCGGCCACGCTGACCTTGCGCTTCTCGATAAAGGGGTTCATGAAGGCGTCGGCCTCCTTGATCCTCTGGTCGAGCTTCTGCACCTGAGGGAGGCGGCCTGCGAGGATGGGTCGGAGCCAGGGCCGGAGATTCTGAACGGCCCGCTGGGCGGCCATGACGTCGGTGGTGTAGTTGATGGCGGCGTCCATGTACTCCTCGGTCCGGCACAGCTCGGGGCCGATGAAGACGCGGCCGGAAACCATGGCCACGACGCGCAGGAGGACGTGGTGGATGTCGACTTCCTCCCATTCCGACCCCTTGGGCAATTCCAAAGCCAGCGCTTCTTTGGTTTCGGTGTGGATGGTAGGGTTCAGGCGGGCTGAAAACATGGTTAGCACAAGGCATCACAAGTCTGATTTCTGAGGTGGTTCTCTCTCTTTTTTTTTTATACTTACCCAATGCAGGAGTTAGACTGGCTTTAATAGTATGGGGGATGATGGGCACGTCGGTTTCGATGCGGGTGTACTTTGTCTCCATCGTCTGCTGACGCTTTAGTACGGCCATTATAACCAAAAAGCAGGGGTGCAAGCAGCTCTGTGTTGCCTACCTCGTCAACGGCTGCTGCCATGCTCAAGATGTTATCGGGTAACTTCTTCAACTCCGGCAGGTACTTGGGAGAGACGACGATGACGGGAGATTCTAAAGGCTCAATATCAGACCAGGTCCGGTTCCAATTCACCCATTCAAGGTTCCAGAATTCATACTGCGAGACGTGGTGATGCGAAATGCCGCATCTCGAAACTGGAGAAAAAATGTCAACAACTCGAGTCTATATATCGCAGCCCGCGTCAAACTCACCTTGCGATAACCTCCTTGGTAAACTCGTCTTGCGCTCCCGAGGTACGCCAACCGTCTCTTCTCGGTGCTGCCCAGCTCTTCCCCGGCGAGGGGAATCTTTCGCAGGGACAAAATGGCCGTGATCCGCGGCACCGCGAACACAAGGCCGAGGAGGGTAAAGGTCGTGAGGAACAGCGGCCAGCGCTGCAACACGCCGCCGGCAGCAATAGGGTTCATGATGAATTGGCGATTTGGATGTATCTAGAAGCACGTGGGTCGAAATAGATGTGTGGAATTGTATTTGAGTACATGTACTCCGTACTCCGTCCAGCCTATATATTCTTTTTTTCCCTCTTCGTCATTTCATTTTGATATTCGGAATATATGGTTACATCCTGCACCGAGCCACCCTCTTACGAGGCCTCTGTGTATGGCTATGGATACTGCATGAATGCATCAAGGGTAACGACATACGGATGGAACCTCGATATCCAGTGACAGTGACATTCTCGGTCTCGGTCTCGGTTCCGCGTACCACCATCGAGACTGAGCCCGACGCCCGCAAATAACAAGCATCCCCGCAAGAGAATGCATTTCAAGGGTGCAGTTCTCCGTACTCAGCACGGAGCAATAATATGGGGTAAATAGCATTTTAAAATCCCGAGTACGAAAATATGGTACCCACTGATAGTTGCGATCCGAGAATCCGAGATCTTGGAACCGAAGGTGGTGTGAGGGATCCATACGGATGCAAACAAGCACACGCCATCCTCTGATGCTAAAATGGTTTTCATCTTGATGTCGGATTCTAGTCCTTTTACAGAGCAGTAGTACATAGAAACGCCGCTTCCATCTGCCGGCCAACTCCCACTAGATATTAATCACGTCTTAACTGGGGCAACGAGAACTACACAAGGCCGACCGATTCATCAACTACCCTGCTACGGATACTCATGACATGCGGCGTACACTGTACTTTGTAGCCACGAACTAAAAAGGGTCGCATGGGGTGTTGTACCGTTCCGGGTCAACCACTAGCAACGATGGGCCGTGGACGTTGACCAAGCCGGGCTCCGATGATGTGTGTCGGCGCATGGTTTTTAAGCTTGTTTAGCCACATGTCAAGGATGCAACTAAACATTCTAAACGTTGTCACTCACGAGTCATTGTAAGTAAGGGTCCCCTATTCGCAGACTACAAACAACTGTTGGACAAGGATGGTGCTGGTCTACAAGTGAGGCTTAGGTTTGGGCTAGGCATTTGGTTGACTACACGTGTACCTGGTTATACGGATTACATGTAGCTTATATAGAGAGTAGTGATAGATTTGTTTGATAAAAGTATAGTGAGCAGAAGTTCTGCGATTAGAATTTAGGATTATAGAGTACTCTTTAATACCGTCGCGATAAAGCGCTGCTTTGAATTATGTTACTACATCCCTTGGTTCTCACACTCTTGTTCCCTATTAACCATGACCCCATCCATACCTGAGTGCCGTGTGCCTCAAAACTCTCGCTGGAATTTCGGGTGGTTGCGTATGCGTTCACCATAGCGGTGCAGCAGCCAAGGCACCGGAGCCAGCGCGAGGGCAATGAGACCGAGCAGGGTGTTGCCCCAGCCCAGGCCCAGCGCATCGTAGAGCTGCAGGCCGCACAGCGGGAGCAGGGCGCCGAGGACGCTCCTGAGGACGGTATTTGCGGCCGTGACGGACGCCGCGTGGGCCGTAAAGGCGTCGACGAGGTACGTCTGAATTACCATGAAGATGCCAATCATACCGAAGCCCATGATGCCGGTGCCGATCATGGGCACGATCCAATGCAGGTGCTTCTCCGCCGTCCACCCGTACATGATCAGCCCCAGCGGCAGCAGCAGCGCCGTCGGCACCGTGAGGATCAGGTTCAGCCTCTGCTCCGGCTGGGGAGCCTTGCCCTCGGCCTTGGCCTTCTGGATCACTCTGTCGGAGAAGTAGCCGATGAAGGCCAGGCCGAAAAAGTTGCCTATGCCGCCGCCCAGGAAGGACAGTCCGGCCCCGACGGCGCTGAAGCCGTACACCTCGGTGTAGACGAAGGTGAAGGTGGTGAAGAGGAGGTACAGCAGGCCGTACGTGACGGCGACGTAGGTGCACATGATGGCGACGATGGGCGAGAAGAAGAACAGGCGCGTCGGCCGGACGATGGCGGCGAGGAAGAGCTGGCGCGGCGTCCCCGGCTTCTGGAGGCGGGAGTGGTACTTGTCGTCGCCGGTCGAGCTGCGCAGCTTGGCCGCCTTCTTCTCGAGGATGGCGGGCGCGTAGGTTTCGCGGATGATGAAGAAGGATGCCAAAACCACGACTCCAGACTGTGGGAAAGCAGCTGTATTAGCATGGCGGTTGCATACGAATCATGCTACACACTTTCAAAACAAGGGGAGAAACCCCCTCCCTAAAAAGGGGGGGATTCCGAAAGAAAGCAAGAGGGCCAAAAAGAAAGAAAAATAACATACCACAATGGTAACGACCCAGAATATCCACCTCCAATCCAGGTCCTCGACCAGAAATCCGGCGCACACAGGTCCAATAACAGGCCCCAACAGAGGCCCCATGGACCAGATGGACATGGCCCTCCCCCTCTGTTCCGGCGGCATCATGTCCGCAATGCATCCGCTCCCGCACGTCAGAACAGCGACGCCGAAGAAGCCGGCGAAGAAGCGGAAAGCAAGCATCATGCCCGCGTCGGTCGCCACCGCGCACGCCACCGAGAAGAAGACGAACATGGTGTTGCCGACGTGGAAGACGGGCATCCGGCCGTAGAGCTCGCTGAGCGGCGCCATGATGAGCGGACCTACAGCGAAGCCGAGGACGAAGATGGAGACGACAAACGTCTTCTCCTGGTTATTGTCGGATCCAAAGTCGGCCATCATGCGCGGGACACCGGGTGCCAACATTGACGACGCGAGGGGCCTGAGTCTCTTTCGTTAGCTTCCCCCCTCTTTTCTTTTCCAACAAACAGAGAACGCCGAGCCGCTGTTCTCTAGGATGCTTACGTTAGTAGAGTCATGATCGATAACACGGCGATGATGCTCCATTTTCTCTTTGTTGACCAGTTTTCAGGGTTTTCAGGGTCCTGGTCATGCGGCTCCTCCCACCAGACGGAGTAAGGCGAGGGAGGTTCCGACGACGCCGCCTCTTCTTTGATCTCCGCATCAGCAGCCTGTAAGTTTTCGACATCCATCATCAACGTATAGAGGGAGAATGAAGAGGTGTGATGAGATGGAATACACCTAGGTAATGACAGAAAGAACGGAAGCCTGGTGTAGGGCACATGGGAGTTGTGACATCTAGAAATACGCGCATACGACGGATGATGGCTGCCTTGTTATATTCATCACCATATTTTCATTATTAATGAGGACTCCATATAATTCAACATAGTATAATTTGTTCCTCCTCGCGCCGTCCTCGGATTCATTCCTTTTCATCACCACCACCATGGCCCCCCCAGTGAACCAATTTCCTTTCTTGGCGGTATTCACTTTATTCTCTCGGAGCTGCTCTATGCACACGGTACGTAAATCCACTCCGTGAGTCCGTAATCCGTGCTCCGTACGGATTGCATACATGCAAGCTCTGTGAGTTGGAGATTTATGAGAGACTGGATGGAACTCTAGGCCCCTAGAGAGGGATTGGGGGGGGGGGGGGAACCCACGGAAGTGGAGAGTCGAGAGCGAAAGCGAAAGCGAGACCGCTAGCAAGGGCCCAAGCAGCAACGGCTATATACAAGCTTCATGTCTGCATCCTGTCGTCTAATAGTACTCCGCAAATACCATGTGAGACAGGATACATCGTCAAAAGAGAGCTAGTAACAAAAAGGAAGCCAATCCCTGATGCCAAAAAAAATTATGGTTCCTTTTCCAAGTTCTCGGATATGCACCTCCCCCAGCCTCGCATATACCAGTTTGCCTCGCCAACAGCATCCAACACCCGCAGGTAAAATCCCAACACCTTCATCGCCGCCGGCTGCCGTTGACGCAGCAGGGCGATGAAGCCGTCCGTCAAGAAGATGGGCCACATGGTCGCCACCCTGAGCTCCGGCTCCAAGGCGCTCTCGGTAGCGTAGCCGACGCAGCCTATGAGCGTCCTGATCTCGTCCCGGAACAGCTTCCGCAGCTCGGGCACCAGTTCCGTGACCTCGTCGGAGGTGCCAAAGTCCTCGAGGCACTCGACGAGGCCGGTGAGGAAGGGCGTCTCGCGCACTTTGTCGGGCGTCTGCCACAGCAGCGGCCCGAGCGGACCCGCCATGATGGTGTCTTCCCACCTCTTGAGGATGCTGGTCATGCCCCGCATGAGGGTGAAGACTTCTAGAAGGTCGTTTAGTCCGGGGCCTGCTTCCCCCTTGGCTATGTGCTCCGCCTGCGCCGCGTACGCGCTGATTGGCAGCAGCGACGTGGTGGCGAAGACGGCGTGGCAATTTGATTCGTTGACATGCGGAATGACCCCTCGCAGCCCCTGGATGGCCTCGCCCTGGTGCTGCGTCGCCTGCATGGAGTGAGGGTTGTGTTTCTCCGGTGACAGGAAGGCCAGGTGAGAAGCCGCCATAGCCAGGAGTTGGTGCATCAAAAAGTCATAGCCGCCAGCCAGCTTGGGCAGGGCGAGCTGCCAGATTTTCTGCCGCCGGTGACTCTCGGGCAACGTCTCCCATGTCACCGTGGAAAAGTGGTGCATGAGCGCTAGATCTGATATCCACTGCGTATCGGTTTCACGGTGTTGCTGCTTGATGTTGAGGTGATTAAAGTATACAAACGGATCCGCCGCCGCCTCCCCCTCAGAGGTGGTGTTGGTGGTGGCGTTGGTGGCGGTGGTGTTGGTAAGCGGTGTAGCACCATCATTTTCTTCTGCTGAAGCATTGCTCCGAGACTCGGTATTGGATGATACCGACGAACCACGTGCTGTTCCAACTGTTCCTGCTGCTGCTGCTGCCAAGGGAGGAGTTTGTCGATTACCAGGAGTCAAAAGGCTGCATTTTATCCCATGCTTCACGCACGCCGAACAGGGTACGTTCTCGTCACACTCCACGGTTCATACATGAGCGGTCAAATCCCTTTTTTTGGCAGAAAAAGAAAGCAGAAGCCATTCGGTAAACATGTACGGAATTCTTAAGCTCACCTTTATCCTCCTCTGTTTGCATTTGAGGCAGCCATTTCGAGACTTTGTGAACCCTAACCGAGGCATTCTGGATGCTAAAGTACATGTACTGCGTGCTGCACGGGGAAGATCTGATAGATCCGATGGGCCTGATGGGACTGGCGGTTGTAGCCTTTCGAGTTTGGGGCCGTAAACTTGCAAAGTATCGCGAAAGCGAGAGCGTGACCGATCTCTTGTGTTTCCGTGTCACGTGATGCCATCACATTGTCCGTATATGCATACACGTATTCCGTATGGTACGCATTTAGCAGTAGAGCTTCACATCAAGAACGAGTGCCTGCAGGTACTGACCAAGTTGGGAAGCATTAGCACTTCTTATGTTAGATGGCTAAGTTTTCCTTCGCATTATAGAGCCAGTGGACACCTTTTTAGAACTAATAGTAGTAGCTATTATTTCTGGGGATTTTACTAAACCTATCCGGTTAGGTGACGCTATAGGCATAAATAGCACAACAACAAGACCCATTCTGTCAATTTTCATAGGTATGCGGAGTACATCTTACTGGGACCAGATATTACCTGCAAATCATCGTTGCTATAATACAGAAAAGGGAAATAATCAACTACTTTCTCGCCATAATACGTCGATGCTTTACAAGGGGGTGGGGTCCTGCTAGAATTAGTGGCATAACCTATGTCCCTACCTATGGCCAAGGGGTAAGAACAATTCTATTTGCTTTTATACCATAGATGGCCCATTTATCGCACACTGGTGAAAGAGTCGTTGATTCTTTTCGCCTTAACATACATTGGCAATAGGGCCATGGTCCGGGCGCGATTATCAGATGTGTCCTAGAGAAAAGATACATGCCCCTGAAAAATGACCCTTTTAGGTCGTAGATACTTGCTCTACTTGTTATTCCAGCATGTCACACCAAGTATGGCACAAATGCTATTTCCTTCAGGTCCCCTCCTTGCCTCATAGGTCTCCTAACCACCTAGACCAGCCCCAATCCAAGAAGACGGTTCCCAAACTCGACAAGGTAGTAGTCACCATACACAAGACCATGGTCCGCACAGCGCCGCCGCGCAAACTCGTTGTTGTTCGCCGTCCCGTTCTTCAGCACCGCCTCGTACATCCCACCCGGCGTAGCAGCATCATCCACCGCGATGCGCCCATCGACGTCCGCAAGCGAGGCAAGCTCCCGCGCGAGGCTGAGGTCCAGGACGTCGCGCACGATCCGGACGGCATGCGTCCTAAAGTGCGCGCCCAGGCCGTATTGCCCGACGGCGGCGAGGGACTGGGAGAGGATGAGCATGCCGTTGGCGGCTATGACGCCCGCCGAGGTATCCCGTACCAAGCCTTGCTCGCCAACCGGAGCGTCAAAGTCCCACAGCGGAACGTAGCGGCCGACGGTCGAAGGTACAGATGCGTTGCTGCTGCTTCTCGCGGGATGAGGCACCTCGACGCAATCCGGTGCCGTGTGCAGTCGGTAAAGAAAGTACTCGGCAGCTCCGCACGCGGCGTCCAGGAACGCACGATCCTTGGTCCAGTTGTAAGTCTGCGCGTAGCCCAGGATCGCCCATGCCTGGCCGCGCGACCACGTCGAGCTGTCGGAGAAGCCCTGCGCGGTCCGGCGCCACTTGACCTCCCCCGAGGCAGGGTCGACGTTGGCGACGTGGTGCGAAGAGTAAAGCTGGCCCCTGTACTGCGTCACCCGGGCAAACGAGGAGGTCGCGGGGGTGGTCTCGGGCCGGAGATGCGTGCGCAAGAGTGTCCTGGCGTGCTGTTCCGCCATCTTGGCGAGGCCGGCGTCTCCGCTGTGCGCTGAGGCGTAGAACAGGAGGTCCAGGTTGCACATGCTGTCGATGATGACTATGGTGTTCTCCGCCGTGTCGGTGACCTCGATGTCCTTCTTCAGCAGGGCGTCCCAGCTGCGGATGACTCCGGCGGTCGGAACATATCGAGAGGCCAGCGAGCGGGCGGCGCGCAGGATGGAGTCTAGGCTGTGCTCGTTACCGTTGAGCTCCCAGTCCCTCTGTAGTGCGGGCATCATCATGAAGCCCAGGTCATGCGTGTCCGTCCGCGACGACATACCGTGCAGGGGCTCCGACCAGGCATCGCAGAGGGGGCCAAGGTGTCGCCGTAGACGAGATGCATCCACCGTCTGGGATCTGATGGCTTGTGGGTGCTTGACGGCTCTCTCCAGGAGAGCGTGGAGCGTGCCAGGAAAGAAGCCGCAGGTCCAGAATTCCGGCTCCCGTGTCTCGTAGCGTCCGGCGTTGGGCCCATCACTTGGGACGATTTCTGGGTATCCTGCGGGTGTTCTGGATGTGCCGTTGCCTGACGGTACCAGCAGTCTTTCTGCGGTGCGCATGACTTTGACAAGGATGTTCTCCTCGTATAGCTCAGGCAGGGTGGCGAAAAGGTCTTGAATGGCGACATCGTTTCCGGTGAGGCGAGTCTCCTCAACCGCGTGCATGTTACGCGCAGATTCGTCGTGCGGCCGCCCGTGTTCCGAAGGTTCGTCGGACGGACGGGAGGGCAATATGCCTGGTGCCATGTTGAGAGGTTGTCCCTACAGCGCGATGAGCTATGAGATGCTGGGCGGCCTTGAAAGTCGCATAGAAAGGATACATGCCCGACCCAACTAAATGACAGTTCTCGTCCTGTATGCCGGTACAGCGTGAAGTGAAAGGTTCCTTCTTCCCCGCCTTTGCCTTCGTGTCAACGCCAGCCGAAGCAATACAGAATATTTGATATATCACGAGTGCGGGGATAGGCTTCAGAACAGCAAAATGAGGCATGGGTTTCGAGCCTCTCGGATGTTGATTCTCCGTCTCTTTCCTCGCGACACTGATACGACCATGCAGGTCAGCTCACAGCTGCATGGGTCGAGCATAAAATGTCACCCTTCGCGGTCGAAATACCCCGAGGCGACCCCGCACCATCTTCCCCATGGGGTAGCTTCAGCAAGGGGGAAACTGACAGGGTCAAGAACTTATAGTGTAAATTGTTGTCATTGAAATACCCTCCAAGGAAGCTTGGATTGGTGTTGCCGTCTAGCCATGGCAGCTTCAAGGTTGACCATTTCCCCCTTTACGACAGAGCCCCTAAAGCAGATTGCCTTACGCGTCGCAAAAGAACAATGGCTACTATGCATGACCAGGGCGAGCGCGCCATGGAGCAGGCACCTGCTACCAAGGCCACATCTGACCCTCGGCCCAGCTCGTCCATCAACAGGCCCAAGCCTCGCTCGCTGTGGCTCGCCTGGCTCTACCTGTTTGACTGGTATCCCAGCCACTATTCCAAGGAGGAGAAGCGTCTGTTGCGAAAGATGGACTGCGTGATTCTCCCCATATGCTGTTTTGCCTGTAAGCATACTCACTTTCCGGTCCCTCGGGGGGTTTGCTAAAGCTTTGTGCAGTCTTCATCAAATGGCTCGACCAGGTCAACATCAACAACGCATACTCTTCTGGAATGAAGGAGGACCTCGACCTGCAAGGCAATCAGTGAGTCGCATCTTAGATTAGCTATCTTTAGCTTACACTTCATGTCCAAGGTACTCCTTATTCGGAACATTCTACAACATCGGCTATCTCGTCTTCGAGATCCCCTCCATGCTCATCATCTCCAGGCCCAAGCTGGCCAGATACT
The DNA here is from genome assembly GCA_026184415.1 of Trichothecium roseum. Lineage (NCBI taxonomy): Eukaryota > Fungi > Ascomycota > Sordariomycetes > Hypocreales > Trichothecium > Trichothecium roseum. The sequence continues at coordinate 41,131 of CM047947.1, forward strand.
ACCTCCCGATCATGGAGACGCTCTGGACGGCCCTGACCTTTGCCCAAAGCCGGATCCGCAGCGAGAAGAACATTTACGGCCTGCGCTTCCTCCTCGGCGTCCTAGAGACGCCCGTCTCCTCCGGTTCCATGTACATCCTCTCCTCGTGGTACCGGGGCGACGAGCTGTTCAAGCGCGCGGGGGTGTGGTTCGTCTCCAGCAACCTGGGCTCCTTCATCGGGGGATACCTGCAGGCAGCCGCACACGAGAACCTGGACGGGAAGCTGGGCATGGCCGGGTGGCGCTGGCTGTTCATCGTCGATGGCTGCGTCAGCCTGCCCGTGGCCCTCGCCACCTTTTTCCTGTTTCCCGGCGTGCCTACAAGTCCCAAGGTGTGGTGGCTGAGCGACACGCAGTACAGGCTCTGCAATCGGCGCATGCAGGAGGAGGGCGTGCGTCCGAGCAGGAAGATTGGGAAGAAGATGCTCAAACGTGTCTTTACGCATTGGCACTTTTACGTCGCCGTCCTGACCTACATCTTGTAAGTCCCTCCAACGCACATATCATGCTATCTTTCTTTCTTTCCACTAACCTATCCAGTTTCCAATGTACGTCTTATGTCGCTGGCCAGATGATTCTGTGGCTCAAGCACGAGGCCGACGTGAATGGCACATATACCATTTCCGAGATTAACATGATCCCTACCGGTGTCCAACTGGTGTCCATCGTAGCTGGTATAGTTTCGACGTCCATGGTCATGGTATATCCGTTTTGGGCCGTGCTATCCGTCGTGGCGGGCGTCTTGCTTTTTGCAAACCTGTGTCTGGTAGTCTGGGATATTCCCACCAGTCTTCATTGTGAGTATCCAGGTGAAATCGGGACCCCCAAGAGTGTTTCCTGACCGAGTTAGTCACCGCATACTACCTTCTTGGATTCACGTCGTGTGTGACACCGATTCTGTTTCCTTGGGTAAACGTGATCATGAAGGATGACTCGGAAGCCCGCGCCTTCACCAGCGGCGCGATGGTAAGGAAAAATGCTTATCCGCATTAGCCTAGATATTGACCATTGGATGTAGATGACACTGGGATGGGTATTCTTTAGCTTCTGGCCCATTACCGTATTTCCCGTCCTCGAAGGCACGTACCCCTCCCCCTTTTTTCCCGTTTTGAGCACCATGAGCTGACTGAATAAACAGCGCCGAAATGGCGCAAAGGGTACATTATCAACACTGTATTTGTCTTCATCTGGTGGTCACTATTCATGGTTGGCCAACACTTGTGGAAGCGAGATTTGAAGAAGAACAAGTTTGATATTAACCTTGAAGAAAGGGAGAATAAGGATAATGAGCTCAAGGAAGGACAGGTTTCGGAACATGTCTAGGAGTGAGACGACAAGCATGTAGAAGAGTATATCATAGTAATGCCGCAAGAAGTAAAAACATGTTGGCCATCCCGATGAGACACAGTCCTAAAAATAACTTTAGTTCACTTAATAAGCCTTGAGCAGTGGTCATGGACACAGATGGTTCATAGTGGGCGTACGCTGATATTACAAAATACGTAGTACAAACCCTCATGTCATGCTTTGGCTCGGGCTAAACAGGGATCATTGGATCGCCTGTGCCTGGATAAATAGGGAGTTGTTCCGGTATCAAATCAAACACAAAGCATCTCCTTCATCTCAACCCCGCACACATCCGCAACCCGTTGAGAGAATAACCTGCTACCGACGACACATTGTACATGCAAATATGACCATGCCAAACTTTGTGGGCAACCCTTTTTCCAGCCGAGGAGACCTCGTAAATGCTGCCGCGGCTCTAGTTCTTCCCCTCGAGCAATACCGTTCGGCCGCAGGTGCTCGGGTGAAGCTGAGGCCGGCCACGGTAGCAGCGTTTGACGATGTCGCCGCCCAGCTGGAGGGATTCGCCCGTCCGCTGCTAGCCATTGGCGCATTCTTGGACGAGTCGGAAGGAAACGACGAGATGCTGAGGAGGCTGATGATGGGACTGGCAGCAGGCGTCGACCCCAAAAATAAGGAGTACTGGGGCGGCATGGGAGACTATGACCAGAGAATGGTGGAGACGGAATCGATATGCATCGCCCTACTCTCTGCACCAGACAGGCTCCTGCCGTTTATAGACGCCGTCGCCAAGGATAACCTCGCCCTGTGGCTCAAGCAGATTAACCACCGAGATATGCCTGCCAACAACTGGCGCTGGTTCCGGGTCTTTGTGAACCTGACGCTGACGCAGGCCCTCGGCCAGGGTGACGAGGAACTAAACTCGGTGCTGGCCTCGGACTTTGCCGTGCTGGACTCGTTCTACGTGTGCGACGGTTGGTCCAGCGATGGGATTTGGGGGGAGGAGAGGAGGCAGGCCGACTACTACTCTGGCAGCTTCGCGATGCAGTTTTCCGCGCTGCTCTACGTACGCTTTGCGTCGGGCGACGAGGAGAGGAAAAATCGTTATATACAGCATGCGAAGCAGTTTGGTGGTCAATACTGGCGGTACTTTGACCCCCAAGGTGAGATGGATACGCCCGCGAGCCCTATATGTGTGTATGCCTGGTGATAGGATACCGATATGCTAATTTTCATCAATGGACGGAAAAGGCGCTGCTATACCGTTTGGTAGGAGTCAGACGTATCGATTCGCCTTTGCTGCTTTCTGGGCCGCTTCCGCCCTGGCAGGCGTCGACCTCCCACCACCAGTACATGATCTGGGGTCTGTCAAGGGGTTGCTGCTCCGCCATCTGCGCTGGTGGTCTTCCAAGACGGACATGTTCAACGCGGACGGCACACTGAATATTGGATTCGCATACCCAAATATGTATCTCAGCGAGGACTATAACTCTCCCCAGTCGGTCTACTGGTGCCTCAAGGTCTTTGTCATCCTACTCCTGCCAGAGTCCCACGCGTTCTGGCGATGCGAGGAGCAGGGTCATCCCATGACCGTGGCCGGGCAGCAACGTCCGGATATTCACGGCATCTTTCGCGCCCCCCGGCAGCTGGTCGTAAATGCCGAGGAGCACCACTACCTGCTCTCGGCCGGTCAGATGACGACGAAGCCTCACAAAGCCCGCGAGGCAAAATACTGCAAGTTTGCGTACTCGTCCGCGTTTGGATTCAGCGTGCCCGCGGGTTCAATGCTGCATCAGATAGCTCCCGACAGTACCTTGTGCGTCAGCCTCGACGGCGGTGAGTCGTGGGTATCTCGCAATGCTCCTAGCGAGGGAGTATTTGGGCACGCAACCGTCAACGGTACGGATCAGATTCCGACGCTAACGAGCGTATGGAAGCCTTCGAGACGACTTGACCTAGACATACAGACTATTCTGGTCCCACTGGGGAGCCATTTACCCGGCTGGCACGTCCGCATTCACAGGCTCGCGTGGACCACAGGCAGCGAGGCCGCACTCTTCCGTGACGGCAATCTTGTTCTCGTCGACGGAGGCTTCGCGGTCCCGGCCTTCACTGATGCTGGGTTGCACGTCGCCGAGGCTATGGAGCGTGACGTAGGACATGGAGACTGCTTCTCTCGAGGAGAGAGCCATTGCTTGGTGCGGTCTTCCGGTGGGACTGGTGGCGTGGCCGTCCTCGAGGATAATGTATCTCGTCGGCAGCAACAAGGCGATACATTTCATGCCACGCACACCGCCGAGTCAATGCTTCTGCGAGCAGATCCAAATACCAACCTCATCTCTCCTCGCACGTTCATACCTTGCGTCAAATATACGTTGGACGCCGCCAGGCTAGATTGCAACGGAAAGAGGGAGGCGCGGTTTGTGACGGGTGTTTTTGCCGTTGATGGCTCCAAGAAGCGGCATCAAGATGTTGCTGAAGAGTGGGAGAACAGACCCCAGGTTTTCTTCGGCAAAGATGATTCAGAGGAGATCGTTTTCCAGAATGCTAAATTGCGGGTATGAAGCGCAGGTTAGGGCCTCTAATCGTACAGACGGATGTATACGTACTATACTATGCGCGTGCACGTGCGATGCCCGTGATGCGGTCTAAGGTGGTGCTTACATTTCATGGCACTAAGACCAAAGGCATTTGCTGACCGTGAAAAAGTTCACATATGAATACATCAAATCTGTGTAAAACACACCTTCAAAGTAGTCATATCAACACCTTGCATCGCTCATTATCAAGTCCAGAGAGCGCCTCTATTCTGTACTAACACGAAAAATGACCAAGAAGAACGGCGGTGCGAATTGCCAGCATTCCTCACTCTATTGCGATGCCCTCCCGCACCCGCTGAACGGAGGCTTCAAGAGGCCAACAGCACAGAAGCGCCTCGCTGCCGCCACGCGCTCGGGACGAGTGACGGCCAAAGTCCAGACGGCCGTCGCCCAGGAGGCATTTAACGACGACGAGACCTTTCCCGGTCCCCTAGTCCTACCGGACGATGCTCTGGCCATTGACCCTGAAGATCCTCCACAGAGCTTCAAGTCCTGGCTCATGACGGTGGACGGGCAAGGGAATCGCGTCTCTCATAGAAGGAAGACGCTCTACGTGATTCCACCCCCGGCAGTGTCGGATGAGGTCAAGGAACTGATGAAGGGCTGGGCAGTTCCGAAGATACCCAAGGGTCACAGGTTACCTGGCATCCCGCAGGATATCAGCGAGACAGAAGTAACCACTCTAAGAGACTACCTAGCTGCATTCTACCATCTGATGCCAGTCAAGATTCTCGATCCGGGCTTCACCTGGGTCCCTTGGTCCACCACCACCACCACTACCACCAGCTCCAACAAGGCACCAAAGACGGGTATCATCCAGCGCATCGGTCTCCAGACACCATATCCAAACTCGGAAATCGTCGGCGTCGCGCACCGTCCCTCGCCCGACGGCGTGGCCAGGCAGCAGCTCAACCTCAACGACATCATTGACGCCATGATCCCCCGCGTGCCCCCCGACGCCCACGCCGTGGTCATGCTGACCCGCGAGGATCTCTACGAGGACGAGGAGGATGACTTTTGCTGCGGGCGGGCGTACGGCGGGAGCCGCGTCGCCGTTGTCAGCTCGTTTCGCTATCGGCCGGCGCTGGATGGGTACGCCGGCGTCGACGTCGACCACGGCTGGCCCGCCTCGCACTGCAAGGCCTACGTGGATGAATTATGTAGCTCTTCATCGGCTCTTCCGCCAAGCAAGCGCAGAAAAGGAGCAGCAGTGGATTGTAGTAGTAACACGCCCCCAACCATCCACCGGGATACGTCGTCCTCCTCCCGCTCATCTCCCCCCCTAACAGCAGCCGTCGAAGCCGCTTTACCCCTCATGACGCCGCACACGCCGCAGGACCACGCCGGGCTCTGGATGTCCCGCGTCGCGCGCACCGTCTCGCACGAGGTCGGCCACTGCATGACGCTGGATCACTGCGTCTACTTCGCGTGCGCGATGCAGGGCACGGCCAGCGTCGCCGAGGACAACCGCCAGCCGCCATACCTGTGCCCCGTCTGCGTCGAGAAGCTGTCCCGCAACCTCGCGCCGCTGCTCGCCAAGGCGGGGGCCAGCGACGGCCGGTCGGTCGTCGACCTCCAGCGGACCTGGGTGGCGGGGCAGCATCGCGCCGTGCTCGGCTTCTGCGACGGCCGGCCTCGGGTGGCGCTGTTTGCGGGCTTGGGGGCGTGGCTGAGAATGAGGCTGGCGGTGGTAGCAGCGGGAGCAGGTAACGAAACAAACACAGATGGCGAGGAGACAACTGCTGCTGCCCAATCCGCCGAGGTCAGGAAGAAGACTGCCGAAGCCTCCTCGGCACAGTTCGCGGCTTGGCTAAGAGATCAAGATTGAAGGGCGGGCGCGGGCACCAAAGTACACAGCCAAGATACAATGCTCTCCGCACCATCGTACCTAGGCCCTCTCGGCATAAGCGTTAAGACAAGATGATGCTGGGATGAACCCGGCCGAGAAGATCTAAAATTAATGCCCTGGTCCATGACGTTTTTGCCCCGTTGGCCATACCCTGTTACCCTAAAGTAGGTACTCCGTAATGATCAAACCGACGGCGCGGTACGGAGTACTCTGTAAGCTGGGTGCAGATGAAGGGACCGCCGTCTTAGGGGAACAGAGATATAATGATGTTATTTCAGGCAGAGAACAAAAGGGAAAGAAGAAAATAGTGGCAAGCCATTGCGGTGAGGTTTATAGGTGACTTGTTTTTATCGACATGAATGCCTCATGTGAAGGAGGGTAATTACGCGTATCACGCTCCTCCATATGTGCAATGTAGTGGGCTTTTTTAGCGTGAATGGTTTCGACATCCACCTATGCTGCATCAGAGCATCTAATCAAGACTATAGAAAGGCTGCCGTGATGGAGTTTGGACAGCAACACTGTAAAATATATAGAAAAGATGGCTTCCTAAATGCACATTAATCACATCAATAGTCGAGATTTCTCAGTGATCAATGAGGCAGTTTATCTCTTCCATATTAGCTTTGAGTTACCATTGTTAGTCTTAACCCGTTATCTGCTTAATAATCCTTCAAGGTGATGAAGATCTCAACCAGATCACCTCATCTTCTCATCTTATCGTCATCGTAATTCAATGACAAACTATCCTGCACCGTAATTCATCTCCTTCATCTGTTCTACTTACCCGGCATGCCCAGGTCCAATTCTATACCGCCGTGCTATACGAGCCGGTGGAAAACGGGTATTGCTGCTCACTCGCCATCATCCCCAAAGGGACTGGGGCAGCAACCCAACTCATTAAGCCCCAGCCATGCCGCTGCGAGCTCGCCCGGGCGGAAGCTGAACGCGTCCTGTGATGGATGCCGGACCTCGAGGGTCAAGTGCTCGGGCGGCGTGCCTTGTCACAGGTGTGCGGCGTCGGCAAAGTCCTCGTCTTGCACGTACAGCATATCTCAGCGACGCGGGAAGCACAAGGCTCGTGGCCATCCATCACCTGCGCTGCTTCAACACGTCTTCACGCCCGCAGCAAGTCAGTACGACAAAGGTCTGGAAGTTGGAGGCTCATTCAACGACCAGGCTACAGAGCATACGATGTTTGACGAGCCAGTTGCACATCATGATAATGTAAGATTCCGACCCCATTAGACATAGCACAATTAACAGGGGCTCGTAGATTTTCAACATGAACCTCGGGAACATACAAACCTCTTTTGATCCCACTCCCATCACGGCGCAGTCGCCATCATTATCCGAGTTCTTAAATCTTCTTGAGCCATACGATGATCCCTCTCCTTCTGCTCCTACAGACCGCGGCACCTGCTCAGAGTCATGCTATCTACCAGTCTACAGCACAACCGGCAAGCTCCTATCGCTATGGACGGAGCAAAAGGACGCCCCCCTGGAAAGCATAATTGGACTACTAGACGAAGCGACTATCCACGCCACCAAGTATCTAGCATGTCCAAACTGCGATCCCGGCTGCGCTCGCCTCGTCAACCTGGCCATGCTGCATCAGCGCCAGATGGATAGATTGTGCGACATTGTAAAGAGGCCAGAGGCATATCTCAACGAGGATGCAGCGCGCCTGAGTCTGGGTGCCTACGAGGCTTCGAGATCCGATGATGCCATGCTGAAGCGGATGCTGCTCCTCAGGATTACGCGAGATGCCGCTTCGTACATGCACGACTTTCAGGCCAAGACCCGGGGGTTTGAAGAGAGATTTGTTCAGGGGACTTTGGTATTGGAGGAGGCGGGAAGGCTGACTCTGACCTGGCTGCTGGACATTGCAGCTAATCTGACAAAACGGCTGAGATGTATCCAATTCAAGCTGGAAAGGGAGGATTGGGGACTGGACGTTTTATAGAAAGGACACGCTCTATTAAAGTCTATAGTAAAAAATAGTACTAATCGTCTCACCCTACGAATTTTATCCAAGTTGTCCACTTTTCCCAACTAAAAACATCAAGGAATATCAATTACCTTGCATACTCAATCCCTATGCGTAAAAGCTCAGTCGAATGAAACGGCGTACTTGATACGCAGCATTTCTCCGTAGCGCCAGAAAAGCAGCGGGGCAGCCGAGACTCCGATTGCAATGAAGCCCAGCAATGAGTTGCCCTGAATCCACGTCAGCCCCATGTGTTCCTTTAGGTTGTCATTACCGTTTGTACGTACCCAGCCGTAGCCCAGGGCAGAGTATAGAGGCAGGCCAGCGATGGGGAGCAAGCCTCCGACAATGCTTCGCACCACGCTCGTCGCGGCCAGGGCGCTGGCGGCGTAGGTGGTAAAGGCATCGATCATGTATATCTGCGTAGGGAGCTTTGAAGGGTCAGCCGGTTAAACGAGACATTGCATGAGACGATGTGAAGACTAACGAAAGAAAAGATGAGCCCGGCTCCAGTAAAACCGGTGGCTGTTATCGGCACAATCCAGTGGACTTTGTATTGCGCTGTCCATCCATATACGAATAGGCCTATGGGCAGCAAAGGAATTCCCAGAACTATGGGGATCAATCGATACCTGTCAAGAGAATCAGCGGACAAGATTACAAGGCCAACATAATCAAAACATCCTACTCTGGCTTTTCCTTGCCATCTCTCTTCGTAAGCCGCGCGTGCAGCCAGTCGCTCAGCCACGAGAGGATAACCAAGGCCAGCATGCATCCAACTCCGAGCCCCAGGAATGCGAGCCCGAGAGTATCCGTCTTGAAACCGTACTGTTGGGGGAAGACGGTAGAAAAGGTGGTGAACAGCAGGTAGAGGTAGCCGTATATGAGTGCCAGGTAGAGAGAGAGCCCCGTGACGATTGGGCTAAGAGCCAGCATTCGCAGTGGTCTTACCAATGCTTGTCTCAAGACCCTTTTCTTATCTGGCTGCGAGGAAGAGATGTTCTGGTGTGACCCCTCGGGAAGACCCTTTTGTAGGCTCTTTTGTATGATTGTGTGATTGCTCTCGGACAAAAAGATAAAGGTTGCAATCATTATTGCCCCTTTCTACGCACATAATCAGCGCGCCGTGAACAACGATTGCCTGTGTACAGACTCACCACTATGGCCATGACCCAAAACACCCATCGCCAACCCAAAGCCTTTGCCGCAAACCCGCCAATCACAGGACTATATCTCACCATCAGTAAAAGAGCACAAATGCGGAGGGGCGCAGGTCTTAGCCAGATGCAACATACCCAAGAACCGGTCCTAGAAAGATGCCGGTGAAGAATATCGACATGACAAAGCCTCTCCTTGCAGGGGCAATCTGGTCCGCAATACTTCCCCCGCCAATATTCATCGGCCCGGCTCCAAAGCTGCCGGCAATGAAACGAAACACGATGAAAGACGCAATATTTGGGGCCGTAGCGCTAGCTATCGAGAAGGCGAGCGTGACCACATTGCAGACGTTGAACAGCATCCGGCGTCCGTAGAGCTCGGAGAGAGGAGAGAGCAGCAGAGGCCCAAAAGCGAAGCCGAGAACGAATATCGATACGACTAAAGAGGTGACGGGCTTGCGGGTTTCGTGAAACTCGTGCTGCAGCAGAGGCACGCCGGGCACAATGATGGATGACTCCAGGGGGCTGCAATTCTCGATTAGCCAACATGATACTTTTTTTTTCTCATGAGAAACCAAAGACCGGTATAGAAATGCAGCATACGTTATAAACGCCAACAGCGAGACGATTCCCATGTTGATAATCTTCTTTGACGAACTCCAGCTCTGAGGGTTGGAAGGGTGCTCCCCCCAAGCAGGCTCTTCTACGGAATACATGTTGACAATGACAATCCGTTCAGCGTCTTTACACAACTGCCACCAGAATTCCACCACGCCATGTCTAACAAAAAAAAAGTCTGATGAATACTTATCCATTCGTTTATTCCAGTATTTACAGATCATCTTGCTACCTACAACTGACTATCCTCGGAGTTCGAGGTTTACAAATTTCCGCTTTGGGTAGCATCCTCGCTCAGCGAGAATTGCCTAATTCGGCAAGTAAATCGGTGCCCGCTCAGCGAGAAGATGCTAAGAGGCATCTTGTAATGAACTGGTATTCAACGCAAGGTAAAGCCTGGAGCTCAGTAAGCAAAAACGATTACAAATTCGATCGAAAACCCGTCTCAGTGTAAATATCATCAGTATATATATATCACGAGCCTTGGTGAGGCTCTGTTGAGGCGGCTTCAACTCAATATTGTAAAAGCAGACAACCCGACAATGTCTGGAGAACCTACCTACGTCCAACTCAGCGATGGCTCGAGACTCAAGGTCTGGATGCTCGGAGACACAGACCCGGTCAAGCCTCTCCTCATCGCCCTGCACGGTGCTCCCGGGCTCTCCAGCCACACTGAGCCGTTGGAGGCTTACAGCTTCCTGGCCAAATCTTGTCGAGTCCTAATCTACGACGCCAGAGGAAGTGGCGAAAGCGACCTGCAGCCTCCTTTTACGGACGAGAGGTGGATAGCAGACATTGATGAGCTCAGGTCCGTACTTTTCTCCCCCTCCTCGACAAACAACCTGCTTCCTTCTCACCCAAGCTACGCAAGTACATACCTTACATAGCGCAAACCCATCGTGACCCGTTCCATCAGCCTATCTGACCTACACCTGACTAAACATCGAGAAACACAGGTCGTGGGCCAAAGCCGATTCCATCATCCTCGCCGGCGGCTCCTACGGGGCCTTTCTCGCCCTGGGATACGCACTGACCTTTCCTCAGCGTCTCTCGGGACTTGTCCTTCGCGACGCCTGGGCCTGCGGGCCTCGCGGGGTCCTTCGCGCGCTAAGCTCCATACTGTCGTCCAGTCGCATCACCCCTGACCCGGAGAGACAGGTGCGGCTCTGGTCCGGTAACGTACAGGGCAGGGAGGACGGCGAAAAGGGGCTCGCAGAGATTGTGGCGATCTATACTCCCGAGGGCACCGAGGACGGGAACCACGATCACGGCGGCGCCCAACCATTGTTATCGTCGTCGTCGTCGTCGCCAAGTAGTAATCAGAAGCAGCAGTCTGCTCCTCCTCCTCCTCCGGCATTTGAGGGCGCGGGCGACCATGAGCTCCGCTGGGAGACCCACAACGCCGCCTTCTCGCACAGCGTCCCAAGATTCGATGTTCGCTCCAGGCTCTGCGAGGTTGGCGCGCCCACGCTGGTGGCGGTAGGACGCCACGACCCGATCTGCCCCGTCGAGGAATCGGAGGAGATTCACCGGCTGGTCAAAGGCAGCGAGCTCGCCATTTTCGAAAAGTCTGGTCACAACCCACCGGCTGACGAGCCCGAGAGGTTTCAGAGCGTCGTCGACGACTTTTTGAAACGGCGAGCCTTTGCCCAGCCTTCTTAGGCCAATTGCTTTGCTTGGGCGATCTCTCCCTTTTTTTTTCAATATAATTCATTATAGCTCACTGCCTCTTTGCTAGTTTTGGTAGTAGTCTAGTACTCCGTATATACAGAGTACTAGTAATAGCCACTACTACTACTCCGTACTGCGTATAGTACCGATTATGCGGATTGCTACTAGCCTTGACCGTGTGCAAGTATCCTCTGTGCCTCTCAAGAAGCCCACCTAATAGTAGCGGACAATTGTCCTTGAAGGACTGTACATACAGAGTATAGATTGCGGAGTAGGGCCTACGGAGCACGGCTTGTAGAATACCGAGCTCAACCTTCTCAAGTTCCAATAAAACGCATCTGTGTGGGGATGCTCCTGTCAAACCTTGCACCTGGTTCTATTAGTTGGCTTTTTAGTTAAATCTCGACATAGCCCCATAGTGCCCTTGTTATAGGCTATCACTGATTGAGTTGAGTGGCGGACGTTCCAAGTCTTGGACCCCTGAAATGTGCCAACAGTTCGCTGATACCCTAGAGTAGGAATGCTACATGATTGATGTGATAACAAACTCGTCTTCAAGTGGTGTACTTCGTAATAATCTGTATTGGGACAGTAAATAGTGCTGGAGAAAGAATTTATGAGTAATTATACGGGGTGTTTTCCCTCTGAAAGTTTGAACATACACAAGGGAAAAAAAATAAGTCACAGTCGGTTGGGTAAATTGTATGGCAGTATGCAATAACAATTGAGCAACATGCTTTCGGAATACACACGGTCCCTTGGAAATGTACCGACACATCTCTTCTGCCAATCCTGGAATCCGTGACTCCGTAATTGGCTTTGCAAGATGAGTTGCTCAAAGCTTTGTTTCCCAGACAGGGGCGCACCCCCCAAAACCGTTGCACAAAATACCAGGGTTCCGGGACAAACTGGCCGATATTAGGCTTGTGTTTTTTCTTCCTTGGTAGAGGTCGGTGCTCGGTATACCGTGCTTCTTTACAAGGATTGAAACGAGAGGAGGGAGATGTGGAAAACAATAAAATAAAAAAACAATACTCCGTAGAATATACGGAGTAATATAATAAAAGATCCAGAAAAATCCGTACGAGGTGCTCCGTACATACTTGTTTTCTGGGTATGATTGTAGGGTGGGTTTTCTTGTCTTTCTTCTCTTTCTTCTCGAAGCTAAACAGATATGGCTATGCCTCGGGTACACTTACCCCCTTTGTACATAGTAGTTACAGGCATGTACCTTGGTAGCATCGTTTCCCTTTTTGAGCTTCATTGCCTATTTAGACTTTATACACGAATGAAATAAGGGACCATTCTATTCATGTTCTAGCACTCTCGCTAACTAGTAGTCAACTGGTTTGGGGGAAGCAGGAGTTTGGGATCGAGATTACAGGTGCCTACAATCTACAAAGGACTGCGTACCAACACCATTATGTCGCGTCTCAACGCTACCCAGCCCGTCTAGTAGCTGCCGAGCGGGCCGAGAATTGGGCCAACGGTCGCGGATATTACCTACCCTCCCCCCCCGCGGGGATCAACCCAGGCGAAACCCGACAAGATGGGCGTGCGGGCGGTAGAAGAAAGGTTTCACGCTCGGTAAGAAGAGAAGAAAAGACTAATAGTCCGGGGACGGGGTCTGTTACAGAAAGTTTTGCGTGATTGAAAAATATGGTACTTCGGTGACAGCTTTGGGTAATTAGTTCGCAACGGGCGCGCTGGGGCAAAGGGGGGTGTCACTAGTATCATGTCCAGTATCACGTCTACTCCGTACATGCCCTGCTAAAGAAAAAAGAAGACGGTCTTTTGCAAACGAAAAAAAGAGTAATTGGTAGTTGTTGCGATTGTAGGTTACCAAGAGTATACGTATGCTGGTACGGAGTATAATGCTAATGCTAAAATAGAATAAAGCAGAAAACTGAAAATTAATAAAGGGTATTCTTCATCGACCTACATAGCCAAGGGAACGGATTTCGAGCCCGGATCTCTATGCGCCCCCTCCTCCTCCACACACACACACCACACACACACACACACCACACTCTCTCTGTGTTTCCCCTTCACTCTTTCCTCCCCCTCACCGGCCTTGGACCGGAATTAATTCCTCTCTAAATAATCGATACTAGAAAAAAAAACAAAAAACAATCCCACCGCAAAAAATAGCACAAACATGGAATTTTAAAAAACAGCGCTAACAGACGCGCCCCTGCGTTAGCTTATGCGTCAGAAAATCGTCGCGAGTCAGGCTTGCCGCGGGCAGAGTCAGACTGCGTGCTCGTCTCGACGTCGTAGGTCTGGGTGACGACGATGGCGTCGAGCCCCTTGGCCCTCCTCTCGTCCAGGCCCGGGTGGTTTTGGAGGTGGTGGCTGGGCTTGACCATCTCCTCCTGGCTCTCGGACTTGTCGATGACGGTGCCGCCGATCTGGGTGATGGAGTAAGGGTCGCGGGCCTTGCGCGAGAGGTTGCTCATCTGGTGCCCGTAGCCGGCCTTTTTGTTGTCGTGGGACATGCCCGTCCCAGAACCGTACGAGTTCTTCTTCTTCCAGAAGCCCGGCCTGCACATGGGGTAGACCATGGGCGCCTGGGTGACGAAGACGGCGACGAAGTCTTCGCGGATGGACCACATGGCCGAGATGCCTTGTTGGTTGAGCTAGACGGAGTTGCGTTAGACATACGGTCCGATGAGAAAAGAATAGATAAAGATGAACATCTTGGCCCCTTTCAGGAAACCAAGTCCACCCACAGCAACCTAGTTACTAACCTTGAAGATGAGGACGACGCGGATAATGGCGGCCATCATGCAAAAGATGCCCATGCCAAAGAGGATAATGAAGCCAACCTTGCGCATGATGCTGACTCGCATGGGGAGAATGACCTGGGATAGTCCCTGCGGTTAGATGACTAGAACGGACGCGCGGGGGCGGAGAATTGAGGGCCAGCAAAACTTACAGGGATGGGGATGAGGAGAATGCAGAAATCCGTCACCAGATTCAGAATCAAGACCGTGTAAAACGTAGCCGTGTTTTGCGGAACGCAGAGCCCTGTTGTAAAAGAGCAAGATTAGTATCATATTGTGATTTCACAAAAACAAAAACCCAAAAAAAGGGGGACCAGATTAGGGAATTTACTCACATCCAGGATCGGGATAAATCTGCCACATCTTGTGAAAGGGAACGCAGGTCAAGGTAAAAGTCAGGATGACGGCCACGGCGGAGACGCCGACGAAGCCCATGACGACGTAGACGGCCTTGCGCACCCAGAGGCCGCTTCCCGCGACCAGGCGCTGGTAGAAGCACAGCATGTTGAACTTGAGCGTCCACACGATGACGGCGTAGCTGTAGAAACCGACGAGGAAGATCTTGGAGCCGTAGGCCCAGGCGTCGTACTCCTCCTTGGGCATGGCCTTGCGCTGTTCGGGCGTAAGCAGAGACGTGTGCATGCCTCCCGCCTTCATGATGAAGACGTGGGCAATCACCGTCACGGTGGTGTAAACGGCCTATGATGAATACACCAATCATTAGTTTTCCGCTTTACAATGAGAATTACAAACGTTTTCTGCTCGTCTGCGTCTCTCTCTCTCTCTCCGACTCTCTCTCGCGTGCGTACCCAAGTGAGCCAAATCACATAATCGTCAGGTCTGTATCCTTGAAAGCCAACCATCTTCGTCCTGACAAAGACTCTGCCGGCGATCAAGATCGTGCCAATCCCGTAAAGGGACCAGATCTCGGCCAAACTCGGAGTGAAATCCATGTTGGGCGGTCTGGGTGGTGGGTTGCGCGCGCGTCGTAAGGCGTGCTGATGTGTGTATGAGTTGGCGCCAATCGAAAAATTCCCTTAGTTGAGATGATGCATCACCAAGAAGTAAAAAAAAAAGAATAAGAAGAATAAAAAAGAAAAAGGTAAGAAAGAGGCGGGTGGAACCAGTTGTTGTGATGGTGGGAACGACAAAAACTGCCACTCTTGCCGATTATAAGAAATCTTGTTCTCTCTTGCGAAAGCTTCTACGTAGAGGAAATCCTTCTCGTCTAATCCGAAGATGTTCCTATTTGCCTTGCCGATCTAGAGAAAAGAAAGGGGGGGGGGGGATGGAGGGAGAGTTCCGACCTGGTTTTTTTTCTCTCTGTCGAAGGCTCATACCGCATCGGTCAAGTATCTCAGTTTCACGACGAGGCAACCCTTGAAAAAAAGGGAACCCCCCCAGGGGGCGATATTGACTAGGGACCTATATCCATATAAAAGGGCCTCTCACCTTTTCTAGTACATCTCTTTCACACAGATAAAAAACATCTACAAAGTAGAACAGCAGGAAGAAACAATAATGGTCAATGTGTGGAACAGTTGCATAGAGCATAACAATATTGATCTTGATTAAAAAAAGATAACAAAGGGTCACGAGTATATCAGGCATGACCATATTCGCCAATCTTTCCATGGTAACGGACCATTTTTCTTTTCTTGCTTGAGAAAACAACTCAATCATACTACTACCTTGCTGTTGCTCCAATCTTTACGGAGCTGGGGGCCGGGGGGTTGAGGTGGGTGGTGTGGGGAGGTCCTGTCGTATCCATACGGAACGCGACGCTGACACTGAGTTGTCATTTCTTACTGCTTGCTACTACTCCGTACTCCGTACGTACGGTGTACTCCGTATGCGGTATTGTATTTTTCTGAGTACGCATACTTGTGATATTTCGTATACCTGCTATATACCGTGCCTCAGACGGGCGTGGTGCCTACGTAGTAATACAGTACGTACTCCGTACATACGTAGGTAGTGCGGATGACTACCATAGATAGTCATGGATTGCCGAGCTGTCAGTGTCAGTCTTTTTTACTTCCTTCCACGAACTACTATACGGAACACCGTGCTCCACATTCAGTGTTACGCAACAGGTACGGAGTACAGAGCCAGGTACTGCTGGCACCCAAGCTGCCCGGGGGTCCCTCCTTGTAGAATCCGGGTCCTTGGCGTGCGTGCTCTTGACCCCCCCTTCCCCTTCCTTCCTTCTCTTCCCTCCCCCCTCGTCACAGTGTTTGCTGGTGGTCTTCTCTCATCAACTTGGTTGAGGGGGGGGGGGGGGGGGGGGCAGAAGAAAAGCGACCCTTCTTGTATCGGATCAGGATCTCACACACTAAAACAGGGTCGCTTTCTTCCCAGTCTCCCCGTGATCAACTCGATAATACCTTGTCCAGGGGGGAGGGGAGGACGGTTAGAAAAATATTCGCCACCTCGTCACCCCCGTATTACGTATGTATGGATGTGTGTTTCTTGTAATGATTCGGCGTGTCAAGTACGGACTATGCCTTGGATATTCGCTCTCTTGCCCCCATCTTGCTTGTCAAGGCTGTCAAGTTCAAGGCTCTGACGATTATGTCGCCCGTGAGGTTTTCTAATCCCCCTCCCCACAGGTGCAGGGCAGCTTGGACCTCGAGATGGCACCTGTGAACGGATACCAACTGACCAGATTGATTGACAATTTATCATGCTTCGGGATATCATCACGGGCTTTGCACACACCATACATACGGAGAGTACGGAGTACGGAGTACTGGTTAATGAAACTATGCAATATCGCTTAGGGGTTCAAGCTATCATTGCCTTTTGGGGGTGTTCATGCAGGTCGCTTCCCTTTCGACCACCGTCCCGATGGCACATTTGGCGGCAAAAGCCGTTGTCTACCCATAATACATCAATACACACCAAGCTATGGAGTACGGACGGAGTACATCTGTGTGTACACACTGCTGGGGGGAGGGGGGAAAGGGGGGGCATTTGTCCCCTCTCCAACTCGTACTGTGCCGGTAACGCAACATCCCCTTAGCCCCTGACCGTTGAATTCTCTGATATGGAGCCTCTTTTTTCTCTTCGCCGAAAAAGGAAGAGATTGCTTGTCAACTTGATCGAGCCCCTTGTCACAAATGTGTCGTGCATGGTTCTTCTTGCAGAGATATACCTGGTCTCAGTCGTCTGCCTTGCACCCATTAGTGCACCATCGTACTCCGTACTCCGTACGGGGCCCGCCGTCGTCGCCGTCGTCGCCGGCTTCCACCCTTCGAGCCTTCGAGCCCCTCCCTTGTCCCCCCATCCCCCTTCTCCAAATCCACTCACAAGCTCGACTGGCGTAGGTTACCTTCATGCCATCCAACAAAGTCCCTGACACACGCATGCGTATTTGGCGTTTAACCAACGGGCGAAGACGGCTTAATGCATTCCCGGAAGCGCGCATAGGGGTTACCCTCCCCTCCCCCCCTGAACACACATA
Organism: Trichothecium roseum; assembly: GCA_026184415.1. Lineage (NCBI taxonomy): Eukaryota > Fungi > Ascomycota > Sordariomycetes > Hypocreales > Trichothecium > Trichothecium roseum. The sequence goes on from CM047947.1 coordinate 58,612, forward strand.
CATACACTACTTACACGTAGTACTCCGTAGTAGGAGGAGCAGCAGCAGCAGCAGCTGTTGGCAGGACGGACGGCGGTGAGGTTTTGTTGGGCGGTGAAAGTTTGAGAAGGAAGAGCAGACTCAGAATAACGGCGAGATATAGAGAGCAGAAATAGTAGTAGGACTCAAATCTGCGCTGCGATTTTGGGGAAATACATATTCTTTCCATTCCTCGTTTCTACATCTCGAACTCTTCTCTTCTTTATTCATACCCTCCTCTCTATTTTCTTCAACATACTCCAAGAAAGAATCGCAATAATAACCAAATTAAAAAAATCAAGAAACCATGTCTAACCGCGTTATCAAAGTCGCCGTCACCCAGGCCGAGCCGGAGTGGCTGGACCTCCCCAGCTCCGTCAACAAGACTTGCGAGTACATCGGCAGGGCTGCCGAGAATGGTGCCAGAATCGTTGCTTTCCCCGAGTGCTGGATTCCCGGGTACCCAGGATGGATCTGGTCAGTGTTTCCGTTTGACCGACCCCTGGTCACAGAAAGAGGAGAGACGAAGATGTGATGGGAGACACACATAGGAAGAGAGAGAGAGAGAGAGAGGAAGAAAAGACTCCAAGCAAGGAAGAAAAGTATGAAAAAGAAAAAGAAAGCTGACGTGCCATGCCATGCTAAACAATAGGCAACGACCCGTTGACCCCGTCACCAACACCGACTACATCGAGAACTCTCTCAAGGTCGACTCCCCCGAGATGAAGACGATCCAGGCTTACGCCAAGTCCAACAACATCGCCGTCTCGCTGGGCTTCTCGGAGCGCAGCGACTCCCACAGCCTGTACATCTCGCAGGTCCTCATCACCCCCCAGGGCGACATCGCCATGCACCGCCGCAAGGTCAAGCCCACGCACATGGAGCGCACCGTCTTCGGCGACGGCTCCAAGGAGGACCTCAACAACGTCGCCGACGTCGACTTTGGCGGCAACATTGGCGTTGTCAGGGTCGGCTCCCTGGCCTGCTGGGAGCACACCCAGCCTCTGCTCAAGTACCACACCTACACCCAGCGCGAGGAGATTCACATTAGCGCCTGGCCACCGATGTACGTTTTCCCTTCTTCTCCTCCATTTTCCTATTACACAACAACCTTGTTCAACTAGTGTTTTGGAAAATGCGTGGGTATATACGCAAATGCGGAGTTTCTCTATTATGAGTTGTAAAGACTGTGACCTGACTGACTGACTGGTATATAGTGACCCCCACTCGGGCGTCGAGGGTCCTGATCTGTGGAGCATGAGCGCCGACGGTGTGCAGTGCCTGAGCCAGTGTCACGCCATGGAGGGCGGCACCTACGTCCTGCACTGTACAGGCGTCTGCAACGAAAAGGGCATGGACAGGTTGGCCTGCAAGGGCGGGCTCCTCTTCCAGAAGCCCGGCGGCGGCCACAGCGCCGTCTACGGCCCCGACGGCCGGAGGCTGACCAAGCCCCTTGCCGAGGGCGACCCCAGCGCCGAGGGCATCGTCTACGCCGACCTCGACCTCAAGGCCATCGTCACCAACAGGTCCTTCTTCGACGTGATTGGGCACTACAGCCGCCCCGAGCTCCTGTCGCTCCGTGCGGACAAGTTGTCCAAGAGAGTGGTCCCTGTCAACGGGGAGAAGGATGCGGAGGCGTAGTTCCCAGGTAGCTTTTTTACGGAGCACTCCCTAGAGAGGGAAGAAAAATAGCCTCATTGCAGGGCGCGTGCGCACTCTCTTTCCCGTATGTAGCAGTACGGAGTACGTATGTACATGTATGCATGTATGGTATATGGTACGTACACACATAGGGAAGTAGCAGCAGTAGCAGCAGCAGCACTTGAGACGAGGTCTAGACCCGCTTAAAAAAAAAGAAATGGCTTTGTGGTATTGAAAATGGAGCACGTCTGCAGAATCCTGCCTCTTTCAACGTCTGTCAAAAGTGAACCACGCAAACTCCCCCCACCCTAGGGTACTCCGTAGTCCCAGAATCGTACGTAGCCATCTTGTTTCCAGTTGACCGGACAGAAAGGACTAGCGACCCTCTTTGATCCAGTTGACCGGACAGAAAGACAGTGACCCTCTTTGTATGCAACACTTAGTAGTACCACGGAGTATTACGCCATGACACGGCTGTTTTCTTACGTCCTCCTCCCCCAGTTCTCATATATATGGGGTAATGTGTCTGTGTATACTCCGTAACTACGTACATACATACGTACCCGACGTTCTACAACCGTCAACCATGTCCTGCACGGATTGCTCTTATCCCGTGAAATCAAAAGATAATTTGCTACAACGTACTCCGTACTCCGTAAGAGGGTAAAATAATCTCTCTCCTTCCCTACATATACCCCGTACGGAGTACTCCGTAGTGAATCTCTGATAGCTTCCCAAATGGAGTCAGGATTAATACTAACTCGAATACTATTCCGACGGGCTACCTTGACCTGCTTCCCTATCTGGACAGGGATAGGAAGAATCCGACGCTTTTTTTTCTTTTTTCTTTTTTACTTCCCCCATCGCAAGTCACCCCGAAACAAGGTCGATAGTTTACCCATTCCCCTCCCCTGTCTATTCTTTCCCCCTCCTCCCCTTCGCCGTAGTTGTACATATGTAGTTTTGTACGGAGTACTTGATACAGACGTAGTACCATGTAACCTATACTGTATACAACGTAAGAATGCAGCCTGTGTAGGTATACCGTATGGGCGAGTTCATCTGAAGGAGGAACTCCCGGGTGTGCGCGTCAAAGCTCCGTACCCGAACTTACTTCCTAGCAGTTCCCACCTCCCCGGCCGGGTAATACCCAAAGTCATGGGTCACTCAATCTGTCAATCTGTCCAGGATATGGGACCCATCGACTTCTCTTAGCCTCCCACCCCTCCCCTCCCCTCCCCTTGCCCCCCCTCCCCTTGTAACAACAGGAAACAGGTTCTCGGTGCAGTCCGAAGTTCGGTAAGTCAGGTAAGTTTGCCCCCATCCCTCCTCTCCCTCTCTCTCCCTTGCTTCCCTCCCCCCCCCCCCCTGTGTACGGGAACAAGGCACCGAGCGATGCGATTGTTCTTTGTTCAGCAAGCTGGGTACCGGAGTAATGAACCGTCAGCGCTATTATCGTCATTGACCACCAGTGTCCCCTTGCCCCCCAATTTTCCCAGCGCCTTGGTTGAGTGTTTGGAGAAAAGGGAAAAAAAGCAAAAAATAAAGGAAGGGGAGGGGAGGGGGGGAAATGTTCCGTACGAGAAGGACAAGGCTTCCCGGTCCGAGCAAGTCCTCTTGTTCACTTCCATCCTTCTAGACGAGTCTAATAAAAGAACGGAAAATGAAAGAAAAGAGAGAGAGAGAGCGAAAAAAAAAGAAGGATACTGGGATGGACGGTATTCCGGCGCCATCTCACTTTGGTGACCAGACTTGTTCCCGTCAAGTGTCAGCCCATTGACCCAATGAGTTTCCTTTCCGGTACAATGTGCCTCTCTTTCTACGGAGGCACTCCACCATTGTGATCATAGTCGTAGTAAGCCTCGAAGATTGGGAACAATAGAAGGGACAAGGGGATCAGACAAGCGACGCCACTTGACACTCTATTTTCCTTTTCGTGGAGCTTCCTTTCTCTTTTCGCTCCATCCTTTCCCCCCTCCCCTCCCCTCCCCCCCGGCGAATTACAAGACGTATCATTTGCCTCTAGTGATTTAGGCCCTAGATGCCAATTTTTCGTCAACGGCCACCTCTCGGGACTTTAGTATCTTGGTAGTATCCAATCTAAGTTCCGAAACTCTTGACAGGCTGGGGTGGTCTTGAAGGGCTAGGATCTGGTAATCTGTTCGTGAAAGCGTGAAAAAAAAGAGCCACCTAATATCGGAGCTAGACTGGTGTCCAAACACTTCCCATTTTATCAAGGCTTTCAGGACCCCTCTAGTACTACGGAGTACATAGTACTAGGCATCACGGTTGTTGCTATTCGCGTATTCTGCCCAATATGACATCAAACCGTACCGATCACTGCGCTTCCAGGGCCTCCTCCGTAGTGACGGGAAAGTGCGTTTTGTTCTCCAAGGTGTCAATGCTGTAGATAGAGGGGACAGGGCCACAAAAAGAAAGGCCACAAAACCATCATGGTACTATCCGTTGTAATCCGTAGTAACCGTACAGGTAATGAGCGAGTATCTTATTCCCCCTGCTACCCCTTATTCGTAAAGTTTCAGAACCTTGCCGTTGATCAAGAACATCATCCCAAAGCTTTCGGAATATGTGGTCAGTGACGGCTTGACAATTCCGCTTCCCGGTAACCCTCCCAGCACCATGTAGGCAGTTGAAGATGTATAAAAGGGCATCATAGTTCACAGTCTTTTGGACAAGAACATTCTCCAGATCATCCTCATCATCCTCTCTTCTCTCATACTCATAGATCTACCCATTCACAACAAGAGTATTTGCTTCGGGGGTTTTCTTTTGCACCATCACCAGACTTCTGGGAGAGTGACACACATCATGGATAACGCCACCATAAGCAACGCCCCCCAACTCGGGGTGAGCGATGAGAAGCAGCTCGTTGATGAGCTCTCTCTTGCTTCGAAGAGCATGTTTGGCGTAGCCATGTTGACTCTCTTCGTTATCCTCTTGTCTCTGCACCAGAACAAGCACAATATCTCCGGGGCCATCCCCAAGGGGCCTATTGGTCTCCCCATCCTCGGTCAGTACCCGAGAATTTTGCATGTTGTCGATCTCTCCGAGTTTCCACTTACACCGGACAAACAGGTTCCTTCCCCTTCCTCACCCATTACCCCGAGAAGACACTGGACTACTGGGCCAAGAAGTTTGGCAGCCTCTACTCCCTCTGGCTCGGAAACCAGCTGTTCGTCATCATCTCTGATCCCAACATTGCCAAGGACCTCATGGTCACCAACGGCGCCAACTTCTCTTCGAGGAAGCCCATGTTCATTAAGAGCCAGACCATTATGGCTGGCCGTGGCATCACTGTCATGCCCTACGGTGATCGCTGGTTAGTTGCTTCGAGTTGCTGATATCCCACTCAGTGATGCTAACAGTCTCAACAGGAGGAAGCACCGCAGACTCGCGACCAACTGGCTCACCGGCAAAGCTGTCAACGAGTACACCCATGTTATCGACCTCGAGGCCACTGACATGGTCAAGTGCCTGTACCAAGCTAGCAACGGGGGCTCCAACCTGATCAACCCCCAGCCTTTCGCCGGCAGACTGTCCCTTAACACCATGTTGACCATTACGTTTGGAATCCGAACTGAGACGGTCAACGACCCCCTGGTCCAGGAGTGCCTCCGCCTTAGCCGCGAGTTCATGTACGTATACGAATGTCATACCCCCTATCAACGAGCCCTCTCCTCCTCTCCTCCCCTCCCCCCCCCCAGCAACAGCATGTACTGATAGTGGTGCTCTTTTTACAGGAACTGCAGCGGTCCCGTTTCAAACATGATCGACTACGTCCCGCTTCTCCAGTACTTGCCCTCCAAGCTCCACGCTCGCGCTCAGGCTCTCCACAAAGACCTGGTCGGCACGTATGGTGGCATGATTAAGAAGATGGATGCTCGTATGCAGGACGGCGAAGACGTCCCCAACTGCCTCACCCGTACTCTTCTCAATGCCAAGGAGAAGGAGGGTCTGGACGATCTCGACCTGGCACTTCTCGCTGGCGCCTTCATGATTGGTGGTGTAGAAACAGTAAGCCATCACTCTAACCCCCCACATTACGAATTACTTGTTTGGAAGTAAGAAAGACGACCCTTGCTAACTCGGACATCGCAGACTGCTTCCATTATGCAATGGTTCTCAGCTCTCATCCCTGCTTATCCCGACATCCAAAAGCGCGCGCAGGATGAGCTTGACCGGGTTGTTGGCCGTGACCGTCTCCCTACTCTCGAGGACGAGATTAACCTGCCCTTCTGCCATGCCATCATCAAGGAGACTGAGCGCTGCCACAACCCCTTCTGGCTGGGCACCCCCCACGTCGCCTCCAACGACTTCACCTACAAGGACAAGTTCATCCCCAAGGACACCGTCGTCATCTGCAATGCCTACACCATGCACCACAACAAGGACCGCTACCCTGACCCCATGACCTTTAACGTAAGTCCTTCTCAAGTAACACTCGATTACAATCTTGTATCCATTTACTAACGGAACCCGTGTAGCCTGAAAGATACATCAACGACAACCTCAGCTCCGCCCAGAGTGCCGCTCTCGCCGACCCCATGCAGCGTGACCACTGGACATTCGGCGCCGGCCGCAGAATCTGCCCTGGCATGATTGTTGCCGAGCGCGAGATCTGGCTGGCCATCTCCAGGCTGCTCTGGGCTTTCCGCCTCGAGGAGGTCCCCAGCCACCCCATCGACCTCGAGGAGTATGACGGTCTCTCGGGGAGGTCCCCCGTCCCCTTCAAGATCCGTCTTGTGCCTAGGCACGAGAACGTCAAGAAGGTCTTGGAGGCTGCGAGCAACTCTCAGCTGTAGAGCTTTATTGTTCGGGTAATAAAAAAAGTGTTTTGGGTTGGCTGTTTGTTTCATACGGGAATCGGTTTGGGATACTGTTTTGTATTGTTTTTTCATAGAAATCATTGCGCAAGTGTTCGATAGCATTGAATTTATTAGACAACTGGCGTTGTCCAAATACTTGAACCCCCTTCCTCGTCTCTGACCCCCCCTTTCTCTGACTTACCTTGGGATGTTCCCGAGTGTCTTGCAGCTTCCCTCAAGCCATAGTGGCGGCTGGGCCTCAAGCGTTCCAGTCTCCGTTCTGCTTGAGGGAAGACTTGATACCAGCCTCCGCGCGCTTCATCTCCTCGGCCAAAGTCCAAGGTTCATACACGTGCCCAGGCGGCAAGTTGGTGTTTGTAAATGCTGCTCCCTCGGTGATGCTAGCCAAGCATGCCTCGTAGTTATCACGCGCGTACGTCTCCGGGTTGTGAGACCACACCCAGCGTCCCATGCGAAAGAAGCCAACGTCAAACTCTTTCTTCTCGTCCTCCTCACGAGAAGACTCCGTATCCGTAAAATGAAGCTCCTCCCTATTCACGACGCCCGTCTGCTGCAATATGCTGGTCCTCTGGAACCGCAGCTTGTTGTGCACCTTGGTGGCCAGCGGGACGTTGTCCTTGCCAGCGATACGCAGACACTCGGCGAAGGATAGGGCGTCCTCGATGGCCTGCACAGCCCCGTTCCCGGCAGTAGGGAAGAAGGCGTGCGCCGCATCGCCAAGGCGGAGCAGACGTCCTCGGTCAGACGTCCACTGCTCCGCGCCATCGCGCCATCTGAGCTTCCAGTCGACGACGCCCGTCGGGCACGAGCGCACGAAATCCAGGACCGCCGGGTCCCACTCATCTCCCGTCTTCTCCAGGTAAGAGATGAGCTCTGACGGGGCCTTGAGATTTGACCAGGACTCCTGGGCGTGGTCGTAGTCCTGGGTTTGGGAAAATCAGGAGCTTTTAGTTAGCGAAAAGGAAATTCTCCGAATCTAGGCTAGTAGCTGTCAAAAGAAGAAGGAAAAAAAATGGAGTTTCCCCTCCCACCCCCTACCCTTGTTATCTCTTACTTTCTCCCTCTCTTTATGTCTCTCGAATCAAACGGGGAGGGGAGGGTGGTAGGGGTTCGAGCGGGTAATGGAACTCTCCGTCTTCTGACTTCCTGACAACTAGGGGAGAATATGGGGGTAACTGGAATGGAAACGGGGCTGCACTAGGTAGTAGATAGTTTCAATACATACCGGGTGCGTAAACGCGATGCCGACCCAGTCGGCAGTGAGGAACAGAATCAGGTGCAGATCCTTGCCGACATAAGTTCGAAACTCTGGCTTCCGGTCGACGCTGGCCAGGAGGGACGAGGCCGGGGAACCTTCCTCGACGGCGCCGCGAGGGAAGGCGGCTCGCGCAACCGCGTAGCCGCTATCCTGCACCTGGACTTGGGGGCCGGCGTCGAAACCGGGGACCATGGATCCTATCCCGCTCGCCCCTACGCAGACGTCTCCTCGGTAGGTCCTGCCCTCCTCGGTGGTCACGACGACCCTGTCTGCCTCTTCCGCAACCGAGGCCGCCCTGTCACCGTACACGACAGGGACCCCGAGACGCTCTAGCTGGTCGAGCTGCATCTGGGCGAAGTCGGTGCGACGCTTGATGAAGGATACGTCGACGTCCGGTGCCGCGGTGGCGACGCCGGGTCTCTTCCACTCAGGGGTCATGTTGACGAGTTCCTTGCCGGATGGGGCGTAGCAGTGGACTGAGCAATCATAGACCTTGCGGTGATAGTCTCTGTACATGCTGGGGTACTCCTTCAAGGTGCACAAGGCAGACGGGGTGATGGTGAAAAAGTCCCCTGAGGGATACGATCAGTCAGGTACTTCGTCTGGTACACCGTACACAGTATCATTAGACAGCTCGTAGGCCAAGAACAGGACTCACCCAGTGGCGACAGCTTGTCCGCTTTTTCCAAGACTACGACGTCGCAGCCCTTTCTCCAGCACTCGAGTGCAGTCTGCAAACCTGCGTTGCCGGCACCTATGATGATGACTTTGATGCCATTCTCTGGCAGCCTGTGCACGCCGTCGACAGTAGTTCCGGACATGTTGATTCTTCGTCACTGTGTCTTTTTTCTTGTTTTTCTCGTAAACTGGGTGCTTGAGTTATGGCAATGTCGAGATATACACCCCATTACTCTCTGGCATTACCAACTGTTATATATCCAATACATTGCCATCATCTTGCCTTCTGTCCCTCTCCTAGCGAAGAGTTGTGTAATCATCTGGAACATCGTGTAAGCCACATAGTCGAGAGAATTGTCCCGCCGTCTTCTCCTCCTGACCTATCTTTTCGTTGTACTACGTAGAGTAAGCCCAAGTCCCGCAAACTATGCCGCCGCAAGTCCCGCCTCAGTCCCCGCAGGAGCTCAACATAGGTCCCACAGCGTGTGGTGAGCGTCCTTCCATCTATCCGACCTTGGATACGCGGTCGTCCCGAGTACGTCCTTTACACTAGGCCAAGTACTGTCGCCAGTTTCTTTTCTCGAGGACCACACAATCGATACTCGCTCTGATGCCTTGGTAGACCGTTGCTTTGTTACTAGCTTTTGGCCCCTCCAAACGCACAAATTACTGCCTAAGCACGTAAAAGAAGCGATCTTTGGGCAGGAATATTGTAAGCAACATGTTCACGACCAAGCCCTTCCCAAACAATACAAGGCTAGCATTCTTGGATTATCTAGCTTACAGCTTTGCCTGTAGAGCCCCGTCTAAAGAGCAAACCCCGTCCCTCATCTGTACCATCTCCTTTCTTAATATCTTCCCCGTCGCGTTCTTGGGCAGCTTCCCGACCTCCCACACGCCCCCCCTCAACTTCTTATACCCGCTAACCTGCTCGTCGAACCATACGTGAACGTCCCTCAGCGCCGTCTGCCGGCTCCTCGCGCTCCCGCCCGCTAAACCGGGTTTGAGTATCACCCAGGCGGTAGGGAGTTCCGTCAGCTGAGATTCGTCCCACAGCGCCCCGACGCCCGCCTCGACGACGTGCGGGTGCGAGTTGAGGTACGACTCGATCTCCTGCGGGGAGACCTGGAACCCTTTGTACTTGATGAGGTCCTTTGTCCTCCCCACGACGGACAGCCTCCCCCGGTCGTCGATGGTGCACACGTCCCCGGTGTTGTACCAGCCCTCTTCTGGAAACGCCGCCTTGTTTGCCTCCTCATCAAAAGCATACCCGGATGTGATGTTGGGGCCTCGTAGCCATAGCTCTCCCGGTCCCCCCACCGGCGCATCCCGCTTCTCGCCCTCGACGACGAGACGAGCCTCGATACCGCGGAGCAGCCTGCCCGTGCACCTATCCGGAACAGTCTCGTCGTACCGCTGATAGGCAACGTACCCCGCGGCCTCAGTCATCCCGTACACCTGAACTAGCTTCCACGGCGCCTTTCTCAGCAGCTGCTCAAGGTCGCCCTGCTTCAGTGGCGCGCCGCCGACATTAATCACCGCCGCCTTGCCAAAGTCGTATCGCTCCGTGACGTCGCTCTTGGCCAGGCTGAGCACCACGGACGGCACGCCCTGGAAGCTGGTCGCCTGCACCGAGCCCACCAGCCTCGCGAAGCTCTCCAGCTCGTAGGACGGCATGGCGTGATGGAACATGCCCGCGTAGGGCCCGAGGAACAGGGGCATGGTCGTCATGGCGATGTGCGCCCAGGGGGTGAAGGTGACGGCCCTGGAGGCGGGGTGGAACTGCGAGTCGTCGTGGTCCAGGAGCTGGAGCACGTTGGCGACGAAGTTTCGGTGCGTCAGGACGACGCCTTTGGGTTTCCCTGTCGTCCCGGACGAGAGGTGTATCGTGGCCACCCGCTTGGCGTTGTCATGGTACTGCGGGATCGGAAGAGGCGTGGACCGCAGGAAGTCTCCTGGGACGTGCTGCATCGAAGAGGGTGCTGAGGTGTCTTTGGAGATTATCGTGAGCACGGCGGGGCGCTGCCAATCCACGCTCTGTTTCTGCAGTTCTTCTGCCGCCACGGCGAGCCCCCTTGTGACATTGTGCAACACATGGCCGTACGCGACTACGTAGTGAGGCCGGCAGACCGCCAGGCCGTGACCCATCTCAGTCGCCTTCAGCGCATGGTTGATAGGACATACGACCCCTCCCGTCCACAAGATGGCGTGGCACAGCTCGAGGAAGTCGACGCTGTTGGGCAAAATGATGGCCCAGCGAGCCTGGTCCGGGGGATCGAGCTTCTGCTTGAAGCCGTTGGCCAGACGGCCGGCGCGGTCCCTGAGCTCGCCGAGGGTGATGCTGCGGTTCGTCAAGCTGTCGGTGGAAAGAAGATGTGACGGCGGGATATCGGTGTACGTCTTGTGCAGCAGCTGGGTGAGGTTCAGGTCCCGAGGGATGTCTAGCGGACGGTCCGTATTGTAGATTGTCATGATGATAGCCTGACCTCAGTTACATTCCTGTACTCAGCTTTCTAGACGACGGAGAATTGCATGTTTTCTTTTTTACGATAATGTCTTTGCACGCCATAATGCTGCACTACTCAAATCGTCGTACCAATATTATTCAGTTTACTGGCTACAACTATTTGTCACGAAGTATTTGTCACACCCAACGGACACTCATATCCGGATATGATACTGGGTCTGTAGTGCCACGCACTTAGTCCCAAAGTGAGGGGCGATGGGCGCTTCATGCAATGCATCCATGTGCATACATACACCACCTACCTCGATGAATCATTAGCGTTCGGCTCTCGGCTTCTACGCTGTGAAAATCGTTTTCCGAGTCGTATAGATTCATACGCAACAAGGCAATTTCTTTGTATCCCGGATAACCTTTAGAGAACGCACCCATGATCTCTTGATCTTTCTTCTTTCATGCGAATTAATTCCTGCAGGCGGGACGCAATGATCTCACGGCGTCGGCGAACGATGTAGTATACTGCCATACCAAAGTAGCACTGTAATTCCAACACTCATGCTCCCATCGCCTGTATCCTTCGAATTCAATGTAGCATTACATTCAAAAACACAACGGAAATGACCAATCCTACCCCCAAACCCGCCCGCCGCCCCATCCGCATCGGCAACGCCTCGGGCGCCATCGGCGACGGCATCGACCAGATCCACCGCCTCGCCTCCTCGGGCAGCGTGGATGCCATCACGGCCGACCACCTCGCCGAGTTTAACCTGGCCTGGAAGGCCGTCGAGCTGCAGACCAGCCCCGACCTCGGCTACGAGCCCGGATTCCTCCACCAGCTGGCCTGGAACGACGGCGCCGGCGCGAGGGCCGTGGCGCGGGGAAACGTCAAGGTCGTGCACAACGGGGGGGCTCTGAACCCGAAGGGTCTGGCGATCCGAGTTGACGAGTACTTCCGGAGCCTGGGCATCAAGAATGTCAGGGTCGCCTGGATCCAAGGGGATGACATCACATCCAAGGTCAAGAATGATAATCATCACCATGCGCGCCTCGACCTGCGACACCTCGATCACAAAGATTTGCTCTACCGCAACGACGCCTCGAACCCCCTCCTCGCAGCCAACATCTACACCGGCCAGCGGGGCATAGTAAAAGCCCTTCAAGAGGGCGCAGACGTGGTCATATGCGGGCGGTGCTGCGACGCCTCGCCCGTCATGGGTCTCGCCTCGTGGTGGCACGGCTGGTCCCCGACCGACCACGACGCCCTCGCCGGCAGCCTCATGGCCGGTCACCTCATCGAGTGCGGCGCCTACGTGACCGGCGGGAACTTTTGCGGCGCCGCCGAGGTACCGAAGCTGCACCACGTCGGGTATCCCATTGCCCAGGTCGCGCACGACGGGACCGCCGTCATCACCAAGCCCGAGGGCACCAACGGAGCCGTCACCGTCGACACATGTACGGGCCAGCTGCTCTACGAGATCCAAGGCCACGTCTATCTCAACCCCGACGTCAAGGCGCGCATCGACGGCGCCAGGCTCGAGCAGGCCGGCCGGGACCGCGTTCGGCTCTCAGGCGTGGTCGGGCTACCCCCGCCTGAGACGGCAAAAGTCGCCATCTGCCTCCTGGGAGGATACCAGGCGGAGATTTCAGCATACGCCGCCGGCCCGGACATTGACGCCAAGTTCGACCTACTCCGGAGCCAGGTCACGGCGGAAATCGACAGGTCGCAGTTTACCACGTTTTCCATCGAAAAGTACGGCGCCGCGGCCGCGAACCCTCGCTCCCAGCGAGAATGCACGGTGCAGTTCCGCATGTTCGCGCAGAGCCCGAAAAAGGAGGCGTTTGAGCAGTTTCGACGGGCCATCTTCTACAACGGCATGCAGGGGTACTGCGGCCTGTCGCTGCACATGGATTGGAGAACCATGGAGCCGAGGCCGTTTGTCAAGTACTTCCCCGCCTTGCTGGACCAAAAACACCTCCCTGATATGCGAGTGAGCTTTGTATCTGAAGAAAGAGAGTTCAGGGTGCCCCAGTGTGATGCGATGGACCACACACCTGCTTCAGTTCCTATCAAGGAGATTGAAGCTCACAATCAGCCTGATAATCCGACACGACGGTATGCGTCAACAGTGGAGAGGCCGCTCGGAGACCTCTTCTTCGCTCGCAGCGGTGACAAGGGGGGCAACGCCAACGTCGGCTTCTGGGTCCGCTCCGAAGACGCGTACCAGTGGGCAAGGGCCTTCCTGACCGAGAGCAAGCTCATCGACCTGCTGGCAGATGACTGGCAAGAGCGCTATGCCATCGAAAGACAGGAGTTTAGGTACATCCGGGCCGTGCACTTTGTCATAAAGGGGATTCTGCAGGAGGGCGTTAGTAGCAGCAGTGTCTTGGACGGGTTTGGTAAAAGTATCGGCGAGTTTCTGAGAGCTAGGGTGGTCGAGATGCCGGCTGAGCTCGTTGATGATGAGCAAAGGAGGAGGACAGATGCGATGGAAAAGGCAGCGGCTGTCCGGGCACGTCTTTGAGTGGTAATAAAATGATACTCGGCATCCATACCGTAGGCAACCTAATCACTTGCGTTTTAACAGCTAGGTATTGGTGCAACATAAGATTTATCACAAAATTGATTGCTAGAGCGGAGGGTACCATAGGCGAAAAAAGAAAAGAGAAGAAACAATTAATACAAACGATACATGCATGTATATAGGTACTCCTATAACCGACTCCCCTTCCACCGCGGCGCCCTCTTCTCATCAAACGCCCTCAACCCCTCGAGTATATTTTCTCCCTTCTGCAGCTCCTCAAACTCCCCCCGCATCGTGACATCCACCGCACCCTCCACATCCGCCGTCTCCCACCCCTGCCGCAGCCCAGCCCGGGTGCAAATGATGGAGTCCGGGCTGTTGGCCGCGATGCTCTCCGCCACGGCGACTGCCTCCCCGAGCAGGTCCCCTCCCGTAGGCACGACCCTGTTCACGACGCCCCATCCCCTCATCTCCTCCGCGCTCGCCGTCCTCCCCGTCAGCGCAAACTCGGACGCGCGCTGGAGGCCGACGGTGCGGATGAGCCTGGGCAGGGCGCCGCCGATGGCCGCGACGCCCCTCTTGACCTCGGGCAGGGCGAAGACGGCCTCCGAGGCGGCGACGACGACGTCGCAGTTGACGACAAACTCGCACCCCGCGCCCATGGCCAGCCCGTTGACGGCCGCTACCACCGGCTTCTTCCCCTTCCGCCGGCTGAGGGGCACGAAATCCGGAGCCTTACCCATGCGCTGGTCCGGGTCGGCCGAGGCGGCCATGCTGCCGTTCCACTCCTTCAGGTCCGCGCCGGCGGAAAAGGCGCGGCCGGTGCCGGTGATGACGGCGACGCTGAGGGTGGGCTCGGCGTCGAACCACGTCCAGACGGCGTGCATCTCCCACTGCGCCGCCGTGGACATGGCGTTGAGGACCGAGGGGCGGTCCATGCGGATCAGGAGAACCCTCGGGGCCGGAAAGCTGAGTTTGAGGAATGCGGGCGTCGGCGGAGGGGGAGTCTCGGTCGGGTGAGGGTTGGACATGATGAGCTTGTAGGTTGTGAGATGTGATACTAAGGCCGATTAAGAAAAGAGACACGGCTACTTTCTAAACATTTACAAGTCAAATGATACACTTGAAAGAATAACTGTAATTTCTGAAGATGCTTGTATTACACCAAGACTAGTTGCAATCGCTGACCAAGGTCCTGCGTGCCAAGCAGTCTGGGGACTCTCGGGTAGCATTTGGTAAACGACGTCCGAGTGTCGACATGAGGTATTCCAAATACTTGCATGGGTACTTGGCTGAGACAATGATTGGCAACCAACCCCACGGGGTAGCAATGGGCGGTGGAGTATAAAGGCACCCGACGCTAATGATTCATTCTATACAGGCATAGCAGCGGGTAATTACTTCCATGTCCTGTTCAGTTGACGGCAGTAGAGAAATGAGGGAGGTTATTCTTGAAAGAAGATGCCGATTGGACAAGGTTGATAATCCTAGCAAGTTGGATCCTTTTCGAAATAACATGACCCTCTGGGCTTGTTGTGCTCGTGCAACATGATGCCATCGTTATTTTAGTTTTTGAATTTCTTTACCAAGAAAATACCACCCACTCCTCAGGAACGACCACCTCCCTTGAAAGGTCATCACTTCACCCCCCCCATCATGTCTCACCCCAGAACCGAAAACGCCGTCCCCCCGTGGCTATCATCCCCCTACCCGCGCCAAACTCACTGCCTTATCACTTTCCCGCGCGAGCACGTCCTCCAAGTCACCATAGACCGCGCCGCCCAGCGCAACTGCCTCCCCGTCGAGGCCACCATCGAGCTCGGCACGCTGTGGCGGTGGTACGACGGCGAGCCGGGGCTGCGCTGCGCCGTGCTCACCGGCGCCGGGGACCGGGCCTTTTGCTCGGGCATGGACCTCAAGCAGCGGCTCGACATCCTCGGCAGCGGCGGCGTCGCGTACGAGTACCCCTCCGGCGGGTTTGGGGGCATGTCGAACCGCACGGGGCGGAAGCCCATTGTCGTCGCCTGCAACGGGCACGCCCACGGTAAGCTGTGACACACCCATACACACACCCACACACACACACACACACACACACACACATATATATACATATGTATACATATCTGGACCTGTGGACTGACTCTGCTAGGTGGCGGGTTCGAAATGGTGCTCAACGCCGACGTCATCTTCGCCTCCCCCAACGCCACCTTCCGCCTCCCCGAGGTCCTCCGCGGCGTGTCCGCCCTGGCCGGCGCCCTGCCGCGGGCCATGCTCCTCTTCGGCAACCACCGCACCATGGACCTGGTCCTCACCGGGCGGACCCTGACGGCCGACGAGGCGCTCCGCTGGGGCCTGCTCAAGGACGTCGTGCCCGCGGACGAGCTCCTGGGCCGGGCGTTGGACTACGCCGGCGAGATTGCGGGCCTGAGCCCCGATAGCGTCGTCATTTCAAGGTTGGCGGCGAGAGAGGCGTGGGAGACGGGCGTGAGCAGGGCGACCATGCGGGGCCAGGAGCTGTGGGCGGAGAACATGCTCAAGAGCCGCAACGCGCAGGAGGGCTTGGCCGCCTATAAGGAGAAGCGGGAGCCAAAGTGGTTTCCTTCTCACCTTTGAGGCACATGGCGTGATTAGAGTTTCTACGGTCTTTTCTTGCAGGTGTTTTTTTTATATATAAGACTAGATCATCAAGTATATGTGTATATATGTTGTCGTATTACAGCCGGCTTCCTTCTTTCGCTATAACAGCATACCCATTCGACAGCGCAACCCTCCCATCACCCCTCACCACCGTCTCAAACACAACCTCCGCATCTCCCCCTTTGCTCCCAACAACCCACATCCTAGTCTCCAGCACATCCCCAGGATACACCGCGCTTCTGAACCGCGCCCCAAACTTTCTCAGCCGGCCCGGCTCCGCGCCGCCGAGCTCCCTCAGCACGCCGTGCGCCGCCACGTTCCACGTGCCCAGCCCCTGCAGGATGTGGCCCCCGAAGCCGGCCCTGCGGCCGAAGGCGTCGTCGGCGTGCATCGGGTTGTAGTCGCCGCAGAGCCGGTACAGGAGGGCCTGCTCCGGCGTGGTGGCGAGGACGTGTACGGCGTCCGGCGCGCGGGACGGCGGCGGAACGACGGGCTTGCTGGGACCTCTCGGGCCGTTGTATCCTCCTTGTCCTATACCAAAGGCTGTAGATGTCATGCGGCAATACAAAGTATCTGTCTTTGCGTCGACGAGGTTGTGTTCCGCCTCGAGAATCATGGAGCCTCCTGCTCATGTCAGCCCCTTCACCTTTAAACCACCACTTTCGTCACGAAGAAGAAGAAGAAAAAATGGACAAACCCTTGTCGTAGACACCCAAGACTTTGCTCCGAACCTCAAATTCCAAGCCCTCGGAGCTGACGGGAATGCCCCGCAGAATCTCGATCCCGCGCTCCCCGTCCACCGAGCGCTGGGCGTCAAAGGGCGGCGTGCCGGGCACGTCCCCCGTCGTGGTGCGGGACACGAAGTCGAACACGTCCTGGTCCGTCCGCTTGAAGGCGAGGTTGACGGGGAACGTGGGGAAGGCCGCGAACCCGGGGTGCAGCTCGTACAGGAAGTGGCGCTCGTCCGCCTTGACGCCGATGGCGTTGGCCTTTACGGCTTTGTCTTAGTATCTGCGGACTCCGTAGTGGAACGGGAACGTACAAAGAGGAGGACGTCTCGGCGGTTGTAGCTGCATTTTATGGGAGGGTAGTGGTACCCGGTGGCCTTGCTAAAATCGACATTTTCGTAGCGGCCACTGGCGTTTTTGACGGGCTTGTCGCTCATGGTTAAGCAGCTACATGTAGTAGGCTATTCATGAAGTATCATGTGAGCTATACGTAGTGAAAAGGTAGACCAAGATTAACGATTATTTTCTATCAAACATGACATTTTTTGCGATGAGGGTATATATTGATAGTGCTGTTAGACAAGCTGACCAATCAATTACCCTTGCGAGTAACGACAGCCGAACACTACTCATTGGCATTCAGTTGAAAAACCACCTTGGTGAATCATTGGCGCTCATGCACTGCATTAGACCATGCAGATGTCGGCATGCCTCCATCCCCGCATCGGGATAGCGGCAACCCGGTATTTGGAATACATGACAGATGTCGATCACTGGGAGTCGTTTTCCAGAGAACCTTGCCAGTCTACCAAGTCAAGTTTTCCGTGGCTGATAGATGCCATGTCAAGCAATGGCAAAAGAAACCCTGGACCTATTTCTCGAAGCGCCCAGAAAAAGCGAAACCGGCCAGCCGGAGCTGTTGATATCTGGAAAGCTTCAAGGGAAAGAGGACGATGCAAGCATGTAGATACAATTGATGGTTTGCACAATAGCGTCACAACTCCTCGAGTAAGCGCTATGCGATGCAACACCTATTATATGCTGCAACTCCCAAGAACAGTCTAGCCAGGACATGTTGGCAACACATCCCCCTTGATACGTTTATATCAGAGGCTCTAATTCCAAATATCTTGTCTCCTTTCCGGAACCCGGCTCTACTAGCGCAATACTATGTAAAATACATAAAACTCCCATTCATCCCATTACCGGCTCCAAAGATGAGTCTGTCCGTAAAAGACGACGATGATGTGATGGCAGAGCAAAGGATCGAGAACGTCGGGAGCCGCGAGAAGCAAGCAGCTGCGGGCGAAGAGGCAGCCCCTAAACGTGACAGCGATGCCTCCTCCATCGACTCGGCGGCTCTGGGCGACGACCTGCTGCCGGGATACTTTTACTCGCCCCGTTTCCTCGGAGCTCTAACTGTACGTACGAGCACAGCTTTCCACTGATCCCAACCCCCTTCTTTGAAAAAGAAAAAGCAATGAAGAAAAGAAAAGAAGGCCAAAGAGAAAAGAAGTGAGGAGGAAGAGGAAAAGGGACTTGACCTCGCAACTGACTCGTCCAGGGCTTCTGCCTCTCCGCTATCAGCGCCTACCTCTTCCTCCTCCTCCCGACCAACATCCTAACCTACATCGACGACGACATCGGCCCGAGCCCCTACATATCCTGGTTCAACATCGCGCGCACCCTCTCCCTCTCCTTCACCTACACCGTCGTCGGTCGGCTCTCCGACCTCTTCGGCCGCCGCTGGTTCTTCATCGGCGGCAACGCCGTCGCCCTCGTTGGCATCGTCGTCTGCGCCCTCGCCAACGACGTGGGCTCCCTCGTCGCCGGCGCCGCCGTCTACGGCCTCGGTGAGACCGTCCAGCTGTCCTTTAACGTCGCCGTCGGCGAGCTCGTCCCCAACAAGTACCGCCCCGCCGTCCTCTCCCTCATCTTCCTCACCAACGCCCCCTTTGCCAGCTTCGGCCCCATCATCGCCCGCAGCTTCGTCAACTCCGGGCTGGGCTGGCGCTGGTGCTTCTACATCAACATCATCGACGTCGGGCTGGCCATTATCCTGCTCTACCTCTTCTACCACCCGCCTACCTTTGACCATCTGCACCAGCGCAAGACCAAATGGCAGCTGCTCAGGGACCTCGACTACCTCGGCATCTTCCTCTGGACCGCCGGCCTGACCGTCCTCCTGATGGGCGTGTCCTGGGGCGGCACCATATACCCGTGGAATAGCGCCGCCACCATCTCCTCCCTCGTCGTCGGCTCCGCGCTGCTCATCGCCCTCTTCGCCTGGGAGGCCACGGCCAAGCTCGAGTACCCCGCCATCCCCGTCAAGCTCTTCCTCAACCGCGGCTTCATGAGCCTCGTCACCATGGCCACCGTGGCCACCATGTTCTACTACTCCGCCGTCCTCCTCTGGCCGCAGCAGGTGCAGGCCCTCTTCACCAGCGATGTCACCTACGCCGGCTGGCTGACCTGCACCGTGGCCTCCAGCACCGCGCTCGGCCAGGTCGTCGCCGGCCTCATCGTGCGGTGGGGAGGCGACGTGCGGTACTGGCTGATAGGCACCACGTTTGCCATGGTGGCCTTTGTCTCCGCCCTCGCGGCCCTGACGCCCGCGGATAAGAACCTCGGCGTCGCCCTGACCATCCTCGGCCCCTTCTGCGTGGGCTTCATCGAGCTCGCGTCTCTGGCCCTGGCGCCCTTATTTTGCAAGGCCAGCGAGATTGGTCTCGCCTCTGGGCTACTGGCGTCCATCAGGTCGGCCGGCGGCTCCGTGGCCGTGGCTGTCTACAGCACCATCCTGAGCAATCGCCTCTCTAACACCATCCCCAACAACGTCGTCCCCGCTGCCCTCGACGCCGGCCTCGCACGCTCCGAGACATCCGACCTGCTCGCGGCGGTGTCGTCCAAGGACCTCTCGGCCTTTTCGGACGCCGTGCGGGAGGCGGTTGAGGCGGCGTTGCCCGATGCGTACGCGCAGGCGTTCAAGACGGTGTACCTCGCCAGTCTGGGGTTTGGTGGCGTTGCCATTGTCGGGTGTTTGTTTGCCAAGGATGCCAAGGAGCATTTGACGTCGAGGGTCGAGAGGAAGATGCATGCTGGGAAGAAGGGACAAAAGGTAGAGGGTGTGTAGAACTAGGATTGTTGTTGTACGTACTCCGTAGTATACATAAATATGTAGTGAGTTATTGACCCAATTACATACAAATTGGATCACCTCTCAATTCCTGATTTGTACATGTGCGAGCCAAAAGCCCCTTTGTACAAAGTGCTTGGCATGAATCCCAGTAAGCAGCGTGATAGATAACTCGAGCGTAATGCACGTAAAAAGGTCTGTTGCTCCCGTGATATCCTTGATGTTGGGTTTTATGGGAGTCCTCATGGCTTCTTGTTCAATACGTTTTGCCCATCATGCCAGGTGCTATATCTGGAAAGCTGGGTGTCAATACTCAACGACACATGTCAGCGCGAGGATATTTTACGCAAGCGAGCACCGTTCACTATGCGACATCTTCCCTCTTACAGCTCTACGTTAGCCCTCCCTCAATTGCTTACTTTCTTTTCCCAAATCGCTATGCATGGCACCACTATCATCTATAAAAATAACTAAAAAGTGCGCCAAGTGTCTTGGCACAAGTTCAAGCCCAATGTACATCTACTCATATCATCTTCTCCTCAAGCTGAGACGATGAAGTTGATACGGAATCACGACGGAAGCGAAGCCGATAGTAGTATTGCGTGAGTTGTTCCGAGAAGAACGCATAGCCCGCCAAGGGCATGCAGATGCCGAAAGATATGCAAACTTTTTTTCTTCTGCGTTAGATATATGGCGTAACGTGCAAGGGTCTTTCGATGGGCGTTGATTGCGAACTTACAAAGGAGAAGAAATGCCCAAGGCGGCGTATTGGAGAAGGATGCGACGTCGAGGGCGAAAAAGGAGGTGAAGAAGGACAAGGGCAGCTGGAGAGAAGATATTGATTAAAGACTTTTTTACTTTATCAACGGCATGGGACATTAAGCAACTCACAAAAAGGATAGTAACGACGGTGAAGAGCATGAGCGTTTTGCCTTGGCTCACAGCCTCTTCAGCCTGGGCGATGGATATCTCATTCTGCTCCAGAGTAAGTGTCGTGTTGACCTAGAACAAAACCACTCTCATCAGTATCCTCGTACCAGGACAGCAAAGAGACGCGCATGCTTACCGCCATCTCGATGCGCGCAGCCGCCTTATCCATCTCCTTGAGCCGGTTGATAATGCCCTCGGAACTCGTCATACCGCTGCCGCCGCTCAAACCTTTACCGTTTGCCCGGTTGAAATCAAGCTGGACCTGCGTCTGGTACTCGACGACCGTCTTGAGCATCTTGACCTCGTCGCGAATGTCCTTGATCTCGCGGAACAGGTTGGCCGCTTCGAGAATCTCGCGTCGCTTACCGTGCGCCGCTGCCTGTATGCCCGGGGCTTGGCCAGAGTGCTTTGTCCGCTCGTGCGAGGCGAACCTGGAGTAAAGGCTGGACTCCTTTAGGGCCTGAAGTCGGATATGTCAGTTAGTCTAGTAGACCGTCGGGTTGGAGAGGATTACTTGCCGTTTGGGCAATGGCGTTGGCAAACACATCGTGTATCGAGCCAGAAACGTTCACGTTGGCACGAGGAAGCTTATACGATTCACCTGAGTGTTTTAGATTGAGCTTCAGCTGCCTCTCGTAGAAGCCCACGCACGTATCCACGATTTGCCCAGCCATTTGGAACGACGAAGTCGGAGAGCCTCGCCCGTGCCCGGTGCCGTGAGCTTGGCGTAGATTGTCCAGGACGGCGGTGATTAACGGGTCATCCACCAAGTCCATCCGATGCGTAGAAGATGAGATTATGGTTTCTTGACCGGCCAGTCAGTATATATATTCCAAACCTTCATCGCCACGAAAGGCAGAATAACAAAAGAAAACGACAGACGAAAGCAACAAAGAAAGGGTAAAAGGAAAAAAGGACCGAAGGGTAAAGGAGCAACCTACTCTCGTCAATCACCCAGACCCAGATCTGATCCACGTTGACCAGAGCCCACCAGCTCAAGTTCTTGATGGGACCATGTATCGTCTTACTCAGAACCTGATCTTCATTGCGGCTGAGAACGTCTAGTCGTAGACCCTGCTCCTCACAGGAATGGTAATAGAACTCGTCGAGTGTGTGCGACCCATGAATCACCTTGGCCGTATAGTCCTTCAACAGATCCTCGTACATCTTCCGCTGGGGGGTTGGAAGTGCGTCGTGTATGCCCAAGTTGAGGTAGGGCATGTAGAGCGCCATCTGTGTCATCTTGTCGCCTGGAGTCATGCGGTACGCGCACTTTGGCTTCATGAAGCGCCACGGGCTCTGGCCCATGACCTGGTTCCAGCTGTGGTCGAGCCAGGAGAGACCGCCGTCTTCTATGGCAGAATCCTCCATCAGTGCGAGAGCGAGATCCTAAATAGCGTCAGCGGATGGCTGTGAGCGTGTGTGTGTTTGTGACATGTGTGGTCTGAGTAGTCCACGTAGGAGCTTGAAAGCAAAAGCTTAAGTATCAAGTGAGAACAAACTGTACATGTTGCAATAGTCAACTTACTTTCATCCATTTCATCTATCTCCAATTAGCTGGCGAACCTCCTGGCGAACCCATATCCTTGGGTAGAGACAGGTAAACTCACGTTGTTTGCCGGCAGATGAAACCACCGAATCTGAACAGCCTCCTTGGTCAAGGATTCAGAGCCAAGCGTGTCCCCCCGGCCAAGCTCCATTTCGATATTCTGCGCCCCCTTCCTCGCCTTATCCAGCAACTCGTCCGGGCTTAAGCCATATATGAGGTCGCCGATAGTATCAAATCGAACGTGCACGTCGCTTCTGATAGAACTACCCGTGCGGCCCGTTAGGTGGTCATGGTGATGGGGGTCCGCTTGGTAAAGCTCCACGATGCACGCAGAGTAGCTGTCGAGCATCTGGGTGGAGTGCGACCCATACGTAGGTTTCGACCGGTCATTCTCATCCTCCCGTACCCCTTTTCGGCGGGCCATGTCCACCATGGGCGGGCTCTGCAGGATCCGAATGACCTTTTCGTACTTTAATAGGGTTTCAAACCGCGGGTCCTTGTTGCTGACGTCTGCGGGGTCCATGGCCAGTTCCTGCTTGGATTCTCTTCCTACTGTGAACCCCTCCTTTGTGTCGCCGCCGCCTTCGGACTGCAGCCGGCTGATCGTGTTCATCACAATAGGCCTCATACTCCTCATGCGCTCGTTCCGGCCCGGGGTTGGGTCAGTGCTGTGCAATAGCGACCAGAGAAGCTTCGGGAATCCCCTGTACGCTGCCAACTCCAGGGCACCCCAGGACTTGAAGGTGGCCATATCGGTGTTGATGCCCGCCAGCAGAATGGTCCGGAGGTCGTCGTGTGTCTCCGTCCAAGTCGCCAGCCACATCATGGGGTCTTCGTAATCATCGTCCGTGTGCCCAAATTCGATCGGGTCCACATAACTCAGAAGTAGACGCAGGACCTGCAGCTTCTGCCGAGACATGGCCGTCCCCAACGGCGTTCGACCGTGCTGGTTCTCCCACGGCAGGGCTATGCGAACTCTCGGGTCCCCGAGCAGGGCTTCGACCCGCGAGTGAAAGCCTCTGCCGCAGGCCATGTGCAGGGCCGTTTCCGACTCCGAGGTTACCGTGATGGGGTCAACCCCTGGCTGTTGAAGTAAATGGTTAATGATCTCGACGTGTCTCCCTGGCGTGCACACGGCTGACCCTGGGCCTAGGTCTGACTCGGAAAGCTCCCTTGCCTTGTCGTACTCGGCGCTGGCCGCCTGGTGAAGCGCAGTCCAGCCGTCTTCGTCGACGGCGTTAACGTCGCTGGTCCTTTCATAAAGCATCTTCGCGAGCTCCAGGTACCCCTGGCGGCAGGCGTAATGTAGCGCATTCAATTTTTGGCTGTCCACGGCGTCTACGTCAGCGCCGTACTCTAGGAGGATCTCTATAATCTCAACGTGCCCGTAGTAGGCAGCGTTGTGTAGAGCCGTGACGGCAGCCGCCTCGCGACTAGACTTGTGGTTAAGAAGCCGCCCGAGGCTGTCATCAGGTAGCATACAGGCATGTTGGAGCAGCATGCGGACGATCGACGGGTACCTCCATTTGCTTGCGCCCATGAGCGCCGTGTTGCCGTATTCATCGCACCTAAACTGATCTGCTCCATTGGCGAGGAGAGTGGGTATCACGTTTATCCGGTCGTATCTGGATGCCATGATTAAGGGTGTAACGCCTCCGCCACTTCCCACGTTCAGCAATTCCCGGCCAGATTCGTACCGCAAAAGCAGCTTGATTACGTCCTCATGGCCGTAAAACGCGGCCCGAGTCATGGCTGTACTACCGTTATTCGTTCGTGCCGCCATGTCGCAACCGCTATGAACAAGTTTTTCCACAATAATACCGTGGCCATTAGTCGCTGCGGTGAGAAAAGGTGTGAAGCCTTTGGCGTCCCGGCATTCTTTATACGCGCCTTTGTCTAGAAGGAAGTTCACTATCTCATAGTTCCCCTTAATGCAAGCGGTATCAAGAGCCGTGACGCCGCCATCATCGCCTGCATTTAATATACGCATCCCTTCCTCGGTATCGAGGAGGGCTTGGCAACAGTCGAGATGTCCTTGGTCGACGGCAGTCATCAACGGTGTCTTGCCCGTATTGTCCGTTAGTTGGAGGGCTCCCTTGTCTCTCGAAAGGATAAAGTTGACGACTCCTACTTTGCCTTGCCAACAGGCAGCGTCGAGGGGGGTGAGCCTTTGTCCGTCCTGGGTGTTGATAAGAGTCGGGTCTTTCTCCAGCAAGGAGGTGACAAGACCAACGTTTCCATTGATGGCTGCTACGTGGACAGGGACGCGCTCCTGGTGGTTGCGGATGGTTACGTCGCAGCCCTTGTCCAGCAGTTTCCTGGCGACATTCGGCCGTTCCTTGCGTACGGCGGTGTACAGAGCGGTTTCGTGGTCTCGGCCCGTGACGTCGAGGTACTTGATGTCGGTCTGGTCAATGATGCCCATGACCGCCTCGTCAACCGCATTCTGAGGCGCATCCAGTTCCAAGAGGGTTTGGATGATTGTAGATCCATCATGCCGCTTGGCGTTGAGGTCAGACGTAAAAGTCGCGCCATTTTGGGGTTGATGATGCCAGTCAATTGACCACAGGCGCTTAAAAATCTCTGGCTCCTCATCTTGTGATCTCCCCCGTAACCTTGAGGAGCTTCTGCTTGAGGGCCTTGTACTCGGTGACTTGACGCTCGCCATGGCGCGGATGAAGGCATATGGATACGAGCAAAATGAAGTCGTAGGTTAGGTAGGGAAGAGGTCAGAGCATCCCCACGATAACCGCCACAATGTAGGTGAGCGGTTTCTTGGTAAACAGCATAACAAGACTAATTATACGAGGGGCATGGCAATATGCGTAGACTGAGCCGCAATACAGGTGTCGTGCTGCGCCGCTCAGTTCGTAGCCAAGGTGGGCCTACAAGGCAGCATCTTCAACACAATGCCACAAGTGAGTCCCTGAGCTTTGCTATTTAAAGAGGCATTTAGCTATTTCCCACAGAACGGTGCATACCACTATTAACCATGGTTATACGTGGCCATGTAGTAGCCCCGCATATGTGTGTACATTTACTCAAGGAGGGGAAACGGTCTTCCTGCGCAAACACATGGCAGCACATTTTTGAGCAAAGCTGCGCAGCGGCTTTGCGAATGAAGTATGCAGGAGCAAAAGCGTAGATGCCAGATTTACTCTTCTTATAGAACTTTTAGTCATCATATGAAGCGACGAGGAGCAATCAGTCGATTCCTTATAATCAGTAATAAACGCGGGGAGTAATTACTACGTAGCTGACAGTCTTCTGCGGCAAGTCACGACGTCACTCACCCTCTTGCCTGATGGCGGATGAGCTCCTCCCTCAACTTAACTTGCCTTCCCTTTCCCTGACCGTGATCGCTCCTTCACCGAGCCTTTTGTTCATAGCTCAATGAGCGCGTCCTCCTGCTCTCTCACCGGTTCGTGCTGCGGTACGTTGGGGAACTGTTCCTGGCTATAACTCGAGAAAGAAGCTAACCCGCGATTAGGCAAGAGGGCGAATGACTTTGTGACTTGCGGGAGCAGCTAACGACAGCTAACTCGAGAAGAACACACACTCTGACAGTCACCCTCATGGCCGAAGAAAGCTGCCTTGAATAGAACGAATTCTCGCATGACAGCCCTCGCAGCCGAAGAAGAGACCCTCGAGAGGAATATGTATTAATGCAGGCAGCTTTGCGAACCTTTTGGCTACTACCGATTACATACAAGGTACGTTGGCAACAGAATTTTATGGAAGACTCCGTGAGCAGGGTTGATCTTTGAGTGGCCCTAGCTCCTGGAGATAAACTTCTGGGGATAAGGTACCACTATCCTGAGCCTAGGGTAGGGTCCCCCCGATATTTCAAGCTTTTCTCAGCCTTATTTTCCGTCTTTCCCCCACACTTCAGGTTCCTCACCCCCTTCCCCTCCCCCCCTCCCCCACCAAAGCTTGTCGGCCGACACGCCCAGAATCTCTAACCCCATACCCCATACCGTAGTATTTTCTCTGTCTCTATTCTCTATATCTATCTCTCCTTGTGTAAAGGTATTGGTTATCATGGGTCATCACAACATCCGTTATGACGGCGACACTTATGCCTTGGCCGGGGCCTGGAGTCCGCCGACGAGCAGAGCAAAGTAATTCCGACCTGCAACGTCCTTCACCAGGGTGCGGGGGACGGGCCCGATGACTAACGAGCCGAATAGTTTCTGTGAAGAGGACTACATGATTAGTTTCTACTTGGCCGAGTTTATCAACTCACTCACCAACATCGCCTATGGTGCGTAGCCTCCCACACCTGGAAAGGAGGGAGGCAGACCTGTCTTGCCTCGCCTTGCTGACCGCGAGCTACACCCATGTTCGGCTAGGCTGACTGTTAGTCCAGCCTACTATGCTCTCCAGTACATGTATGGGCCGGGAAGCCGGGGGATATTCTCCCCCAACGTCGACTTCATGTCCGTGGCCCTCCTGTTCCTCGGCCTCGGCTCCTTCGTCTTCCACGCCTCGCTGCGGGCCACGCTCGAGTTCGCCGACGAGTTCGCGATGCTGGGCCTGGTCTGGTCGATGCTGCAGGTCAGCTTCACCGCGCGCCAGCCTCCAGCCACGGCCCGGCTCATCACCGCCGGCCTGGCCGTCTACTTCACCAGTTTCATCGCCTTCTACCTCCAGTCGCCCAGGATAATCTACCAGGTCATCGCCTTCACCTCGAGCATCTTCCTCGTCCTCCTCCGCAGTCAGTACCTGTTCCACCGGATCCGCCCCGCGTTCCCCGAGGCCAAGACCCGGGATTGGAACGTCAGGACGTGGAAGGCCATCGTCATCTGCCTCGTCGGCTACGGGCTGTGGAACATCGACCTCGAGTTCTGCGCCCAGCTGCGTAGTCTCAGATACGCGGTCGGACTGCCGTGGGCGTGGGCGCTGGAGCTTCATGGGTGGTGGCATGTTCTGACGGCGATTGGCGCAAGCCAGTTTATGGACATTGCGCGCGAAGTGAGACACGAGGAATCTCTGGAAGCGAAAAAGCAGTGACGCGGATAACGATAAGCGGCAAGATGAAATGATATGTAAAGGCTATATTGGTACTGGACGTTATTAACGATGTAATTGGACGATTGGTAGCATGTACATGTACATATTTGCATCGATGGCTTGGATAAATGATAACGTCTTTCTAGAAAGAGAACGGACAGTCAACGCCCATCTGACGCACACTCTCTTGAGAATGGGGTGATAGATAACGCTCTACAGGTCATCTGTCAATGAACAGCAATGCGCTCGCGGCGCTAATCTCCCAACATGGACGAAATACCACAGCGCAGGCCAACCCATCACTTATCATTCCTCGTCGTTCACACCCACCGTTTCCGACCTGTGTATCTCTATTGGTGAATGCATGAAATGGCCCACAGCTCTTTGCAGACCGGTGTGCATGAGGTTGCAGCGAATGTCACGTCAAACGGGCAACCTTCAGCAACCAGCAGGCTCTGGCACACGTATTTAAAGATGACCCAATGCCCCGAGTCTGTAGGAGGGATAATTTTCATTTTCCCCCCTCCTTCCTTCCTTTCACCATCGAGCACCGCCAGACACTGCTCCCTTACTCTATACAAAGGAAAAGGCCATAATCACCACCCCTTGATTACCAAGGCCACCCCCCCAACACAACATACATAAACTCACCTTCACCATGGAGGAGCATATATATGACCGCCTCACGACCCTGTGCAAGGTCGTATGGGGCCACCGTTACCGCTACGAGTTCGACGTCGAGACCGACGAACGAGGATACTACCAAGTCTTCGTCAAGAAGAACTACGGCAAGAAGTGCAGCCCCCACATGGCGATGAGCTTCCAGCGCAAGTCGGCGCAGGAGGCTTGGGAGGAGCTCGAGAGTTTTGTGCGAGAGATGGCCGTGATGAAGCATACGCCGCTGGATGAGCTTCTTCGCATGCAGGGGCCGGAGCCACCGCCGCCGAAGCGAAAGAAGCGACAGAGTGTAAAGAAGCTGCAGGATGCACAGAAGCTACAGGAGACACAGAAGCAACAGGAGGTACAGAGGCAGCAGGAGGCACAGAGGCAGCAGGATGCACAGATGCAGCAGGAGGCACAGAAGCAGCATTATATTCTGAAGCAAGAGACTACGCAGGAGCAAGAGAAGATGTACAAGGACAGGGGTCCTTTGATCTGATGGAGGGGCGAGAAGCCTTTTTCATTAGGTCTCGAGATCAATTTTCACGAGACAGAGATTACTCTACACACTCGTTCAAGTATGAGGAATGCCGTATTATTTCTCTGAAGTGTTGCGACTATTACACAAAGTATGCCTGTCTACATATGTAACTGGAAGTCGTGCTGCGATCCCTTACCCGCGTGACAATAACTTGGACCGTATCCTTAGCCAACTCCCATGGCACGCAATATATGTAAATGATACTTTCCGTTTGTATGACCATACCGCGAAACATTTAGCCATCGCGGCGAAACGGTCTCGATACTCTGGTCCTCTAAAAAGAAGGTGGCTTCGGAATAGAAACGAGAGCCTGCGCGCACGATGAGACTTCACGTCGCGGCCTAATCATCATGACACTTAATCGTCTACTACGTAATATGTAAGTGCCTGCGGGGATCTATTACCATCGCAGCACATCGTTCCCGCAAATATTTAGTATGGCACAGACACGGATGGAGAAGTAGGGAGCATGTAATGTGGAATGAGTATCCAAAAGTTGGTATTGTAATATATACGGTGAAGAATAAGTATGCGTTTTATATACAAGGTCGTTATGTATGTACGGTCGATACATGAATATGTTCTTTTTGGTGCGTTAGATCACCAGAGATCCCCCCTGGTTCGGTACTAGATGACCTTTCGCCATCTAGTAGTTACCGAGGGCAATGTCGAGGTGGCCGCCGTTGGACCAGCCCTGGCAGCCACCCTCGGGGTTGATACCGTCGTAGGTACCGGTGGAGGCGTTGGGGTTGGAGTCGGGGGAGCAGTTGAGGAGGTCGTAGGAGCCCGAGTCGCCGCAGGAGTTGGCACCGTTCTTGCAGTGGAAGGAGCACCTGTCCATGTCGGCGACGCAGCCGGTGGCGACGTTGACGGTCTGGAAGTTGCCGCCCATGTTGACGAGGCGGCTGACGTCGACGGTGGCGTACTGGCCCGTGGTGAACTCGCCCCAGGTGTTGAAGATCTGGCCGTACTGCGACAGCGTGGTGAGGTGCTCGTTGAGCGTCGACCACCCGCCCGAGATGCCGTTCTCCAGCGAGATGGTGACCGAGTCGCCGACGTTGGGCAGCGAGTACGAGATCTTGGGCGCCCGCACGTTCATAAAGGACGCCTCGTAGTCGTTGGGCGGGAAGTCCCACATGATGAGCGTGATGGGCACGTTCTGCGCCGCCTGGTTCGTGAAGGTGAAGGTGTTGGGCCCGTCGTCGCCGATCCAGATGTAGCCGTTGCTGCCGAAGTGGTTCTCGCCCTGCCCGGCCATGCCAATGTTGGTCATGTGCTGGCAGTCGTCCAAGGTGAGGCCCTGGGCCAAGGCACCGCAGTCAGGGGCCAGCCTGACGGTAGCGTTCCTGGAGACATGTTAGTTCTATGGTGCCTTTACTTTTACTCCTTTCTCTGTCTCTTTTCATTTTCTTTTTCCTCCCCCCTTTGCGGTGTGTCTAATACGTACTTGGCGGCGGTAGGGGCGGCAGCAGCAAAGCCAGCCAGGGCAAGTCCAAAAATGGTGGTAGCAATCATTTTGAAGAGCGTTTCTTGAAGAAGAAGGATTGTGTGTGAAAACGACGAAGTTCTCTTTTGACAAGGAATGACAGACAAAGCCCGAAGATGGCCTGAAAGATGGAGGTGAAGGAAAGGATAAGTGATGATACACTAAAATGACTGTGAGAGCTCTTGATGGCACCAGAAGAATAAAACGGTTGGATTAGGTCTGGGGGCCAAAGGCCTCTTATACCGTGCGTCCATTCTGCCCTCATCCCCGAGAGAGAGAGAGAGAGAGAGAGAGAGAGAGAGAGAAACAGAAGACAGATCCATAACACCGGGAAAGGAAGGTTGTCGACACAAGCTGACAGAACATGATACCACCACGGCCACTACCACTGCTACAGGCCCGTAGTGCCGTCAAAGCCCGCGCTCTGTCCACACATGTTCGAGACCATGCTGTTTTTACGAATCGACCCAGAGCAGTAAATGGCCGGTCGGCGACGGTACAACCCGAGGACGGGACGTACTAGCAGAGGGGCAACATAATTCGAGAGCGCGAGAATGGGTCGATAGCAGTATAGTATGAGTGCTGGTCAGCGTAGTAGTAGTAGTAGTAGCAACGCAAGGGCTTGCAGGATCACTTCCTGCACGTGTCGGTAAAAGAGGGAAAACCCGTCCTCCCCAAAGGGAAAGTAGTTCGGAATGTACGTACTCCATACATAGTACTCCGTAAAGCGGTCAAATTTCAAACGCTGGGCAGGGCAGAACAGGGCTTTCTTCTTCCTCCCTCTCGGAGGATTTGCATCTACTAACCCCCGGCTTCATCCTTCGTGAGCTGGGGGGGGGGAGCGGTTTTAGGAGGAAGAGACAGGAGTAGAGGAGAGGGTCTTGAGCATTGTCCGCTCGAGGGCCTTATCGCTTGACGACGATCCGGAAGTAAACTGCGAGACACTGTGGGGGAATAGTATCGTCTGTGACCCCCATAATCATGGATAGTACTGCTGGGACTTGATGGCATACATAGTATGCAGAAGGTGCTTCTTCCGAGATGGTTATTGCATCGTCACTTGGTGTGTTCTGCCAAGTCGTACCCGCATGCCCGCTAAACGGAAACTGCCTTTGAGAGGCACACCACTTCCTGTATTGCCCTTTCCCCAACTCTCGCTTCTCGGGGTTTCAAGGAGCCGATAAGAGGGGCAGAGACAAAGAGTGAGAGCGAGGTGAGAGTGAGAGTGAGAGTGAGAGTAGACAGGGCTGCGGAATTCCATATGTTGGTGGAGTCTAGCCAGCCAATCCTTCAGCCGCTTAACCGTTAAAGTAAATAAGGGGTCCTCCTCGCCGTGCATAAATGGAATACTACTACTATTACGGAATACCACCACCACCACCACTACGGAGTACTGCTCCCACCATCAGCGCCCTTACGCGATCCCACGCGTATAATCCGCGCTCCGTCTACGGAACCTGACACGGAGTTTTTGTAATAAACGAGCCACAAAACACTCTTTTTCTCGCCAACTCTAACTCTCTCTCACTCTCGCTCTCTCCATCTCTCCATCTCGCTATTCTTAGAGAGATAAAATCAGCATTGACCAGGGAAAAAAACCCCGAATCCACAATGTCAGCAACGTTGCCCATCATCTACCTGATGAGGCTGGGTCGTCATCATCTTAGTTGCCTCTTTAGGACTCGATGGGATCGCGTACCTTGCAGCACATCATGGCTAGGACTCCGGGAACTCTTTTTTTGTTCATCCCCCCAGCCCTCATGGCCCTTTGCAAAAAACACGCACGTTTTGTTCTTTGTCCGCATGTAGACTTGATGGGGGGGAGAGGGGGAAGGACAAAAGTCCGATCTTGCTAACCTTCCCCTCCCCCCTTCGACCGTTTCGCCGCTTCTGCTAGTACTAAAGATCTATGAAGATCCTCAGCTCGCTTCGCCTTACCACGCACAGACTGATGCTATTAAAACACACGATGACAACCAGATCTCAACGCTGCTGATCTCTGATCAACAATGAGATTTCTGCACATTCGTATGCAGTAATTCGCCAACATCAAATCATCATTCCCCCAAAATACATGTAATACTGAGCCCCCCAAGGACGGGACACTTTGGATATTTTTCCTCAACAATTTGCAGAGGAAATTAAGGCCAGCCATTGATTGTACACCCACAACAAGCCAATCCGTCAAAATCTGACCACGACTCGTGGGATTTCGTCCCGCTGACAAGACACGGTTCGAATAGCGCCGAATAAACTTCCCATGGCAAGACTTCCCTTTCCCTTTCCCCTCTGCCCTGCTCCTCCCCACACGAGTCTGTCGAGGTTGTATCCTTGTGATTTTGGTACCGATTAGACCTGGTGGCGTTTTTTGTCGTCTTATCTTCTTCCTTTGCCGGCAACATCCATGCCAAGTCTCCGAATCGGCGTGGCCGTCATGCAAGGCTCTCTCAGGAAGAAAGAGGTTGCCATTGGGGAAGGCTGCAAGTGTCGTGAACCCCCTTACCGCATGTACTCCATAGATGCCTACGTGATTAACCCCATTACACTGCATAATCAACAGCCACGTGCTGTTCTTCAGCAGCAGGACCTGCAGCGGCACTCCCAAGGCCAAGACCAAGGCCCAGGGGCCCATGGCAGTGTTTTCGCCCTATTAGTCGGGAACCGAGACCCGAGGAGATCCTGAGTTGCCTGTTTCAGCAACGCGACCTGACCGCAAACAGCCCTGTCGTAAAGCAAAAGGGTTACTCCAGAAGGATTGGTCTGGAACATGAAACTCGAGCCGAAAATAAAAAGAGAGAGCTTACTGTTGTCAGCGTAGCATTGGAGGGGGGGAGGGGGAAGAGGAGGGCAGGTAGGGCAGGGGAGGGCTTTGCATAGCATAGTATTATCTGTCAGGCTGGAAGTTTCCGAGCATGCCGTTCCCACGGCACAAACCGAGGGTTACGAGTCTACGGCCATGAACAGATGCGGGCCTTGAGGGATGCAACCATGAAAAGAGTCAACTGGGAAGTTGTACATAAATAGACGGCAACAGGGTGTTTCTCCTGTGATACTGTCTCTTCTTGTTCTTCAGCCTACGCAGTCAGTCCTTATACACTCCTTTTTTTGCAAGCTCCTCGAGCAAAGCCTTCTTTGGCCCATCACATTCCTTAACAGAGAATCATCTCTACCACACTCCTTTATATATATATACAACACAACATGTCTTCCAGGACTATTGCACGCACCTGCGCCATGGCGCTCGCCGGGCTGGTTCCCGGCGCCATGGCCAACCTCCTCATCAACAACTGGTGCGGCGTGGGCGTCAAGATCGTGCAGTCGCACAACGCCGGGTGCGACTTTGGCACCGACGGGCGCTGCATCTCCGAGGGCAGCCAGCCGTGGACCATCGGCCCCGGCACGGGCCAGTCCATCCTCGGCCTCGACTACATCACCGACGGCATCGGCACGAGCATCAAGATCTCCAAGGACGACGTGGCCGACGGCATCCTCCAGTTCGAGTACAACGTCGTCCAGGGCGAGTACGGCGGCCTCTACTGGGACCTCAGCGACCTGGACGGCAGCGGTGGCGGCCTCGTCGGTACCCCCTTCCACGACCAGAACGTCAAGGTCTCGCCCACCGGCAACGGCTCCGGCACCGGCACCTGCGTCACCATCCGCTGCGAGGCCAACAAGACGTGCTACGACAGCTACCAGCACCCCGACGACCCCAACACCAAGTTCTGCCCCCTCGACACCGGCGACATCTGGCTCGACCTCTGCCAGCCCTATGACCAGTTCATCACCCGCCTCTCCTCCGGCAACAGCCCCAGCCACTCCAACTCCACCGAGACCATCGGCGAGGCCACCTCCTACCACAAGCGCCGTCACTTCCACATGGAGTCCCACGTCGCCCGCAGCTACATCCACGGCCACAAGCACTAAGCAAAGGATATACTGTGTATATCTAGTAGTGTCCTAAAATAAACATTTCTTTATCAAAGGGGGTGGGAGGAGGGATGATTGGAGTTTGTAGGATCTTTTTGCTACATGAGTTTATGACTTCTCCACAACTGTATATATCCGTTGCATAGGCCTACCTATGCAGCGTTTCCGTTCGTTGTATATATTAACTTTGAACAAACAAAACCGGGCCCTATCGCCCATTGTCCATATCCGAAATCTATCTCCAAACCTTGACTGCTTAACATCGTGACGGTGGTGGTTGCCAGTGACAGGAGTGGGTTCCGCTATAAAGCATCATTTTCCACAAAGGCTGCAGACACATAAATACAAATACTTGGTGATTAACCGGAATGAACCGAGTTTGGCGCTGCCCCTGAAGGGTAAAGAAGAGTGTACGTGAACTTTTATCGCTTTCTAACCGGCAACCCACGGCAGCTTCTCTTGGTTGCCGCGACCGGTATGTCTTTCACGTAGAACGATGGCTTCAAACGAGAATCGTGATTTTCTTCTCCGTGGAAACGACAGCCGCATGTTCTATGGATACACACGTATTCAGCTGTGCTCTATCTATAAGCTCTTCTTCAATCACGCCAAGCTTGGGTACTTGGACTGCTCATTGGCTACCGTCGGCTTCAACGGTTGCCGGAAGTCAATCCTGCCTGAAAGTACTCGCCGTCCTGCTCAGGGGCTGTCATTCTAAAGCCTTCCTAGTAGGCTATCCTCCTCTCTAGCGACGGCTGCCATTCTCACCCGATGTCAAGAAAAGATACCATAGCACTTCCAATGGTTCACGCGTAGGCCAGTGGTGCACGTAGAAAAGAGGTAGGTGCGATTACACTGCTTTCGCTTACCATACTGTTCTGAAAATTAGAGCGCCATGAGACCTGTCAACGAGCATCTGTATCATATTTCTTAGTCCCTTACGTAGTAAACGAATGAAAACGCGCTCGTGGAAAAAGGAAGACGTCACCCCGTCCAAAATAAAGAAAGTGCAAAATAGTTGGCTCGGGGATGTATATGTAAACTGGCAGGCAGTCAAAGGCACAAGGCCTGGTTTCAATGCAATCTCGCAACAGCCTTGAAGTGCATATACATATACTTTCTTACGTATCTTCTTACGCCGCTGGGGTAGATTACACAAGAACACGCCACCTGACATAGACTGTAAATAAAGCGCAATCCCAAGTAGCGTCATTGGCAAACCGTCCGCCCCAGCCAGGGCCCCCAAACGACGTCAGCTGAAAACCACAACCAGAATAATACGTCACAAAGCTTGAGGATTCTATCTATTTCGCATTAGAATTTTCGACGGCGCACCCGCACCGTATACTTTTTACGCGTACGACGGACGGTTTGTCTCAAAGCCTTGCACTACCCTATATACAGTAACTTCTGTCTCAACACGTTACTATCTATGCCTTGGCACAATTGCACAATCTTTCGCTTCCATTAATTATTCATTATAAGTTTAAAAGATATAATGAATATAAAAAACGACTTATAATCTAGACCTCAGACTGCCATGACAGCTGCATCGTAACATAATTCGTCAAACAGTCTGCTTATCAAAAGCTCAACATGTGATTTCCTACGCCTTGGATAGGATAAAAATATATTCAAAATAAATCCGCAAATTAATTACTTTTGCTTTTCTTTGCCTCATACTTAATACTGCTTTACTTTCGCCTTTTTTCCAAACAAAGTAGGCACAAAACAAAAAGGTAATCACTTCTTAAGATTCAACCTGTAACGGCATGTCACTGCTAGCACATAGCTACGGGTCTCACCAAGTCCTCGGCAAATCAGCATTGAAATATGCCAAGTCCGCGTAAATGACCTGCCGAGAGAGCACAGCACCCAGTCGGCACTACCGTAGTTTTGTTTTTTCCTTTCTATTTGATTTGTTGACATGAGCGAGCGCAGAAAAAAGACACAAGGTTATCCGACGAAGCCCCAAGGAAAAAGCCGACGCTTCACTACAGAGCACATCTTCTCCATCCAGACCCAGACTCCCAGTTCGACCCTGACTTCAAAGTGGAAAAGTAGACCCCGGAGCCTCAGCGATAGGTGGAATTTTCTCGAAAAAAACAGGGTGCTGCTGATCCGCGTTACGGAGTGCGTGCTACCACGGCAAAACAGCATCGCCTCCACCCCTCCACATTTATTATAGCATGTATGCCTTGTTAATCATGAGCCGATCAAGAAAATGACAAGCACTTCCTGACACACGTTGTTGCGGGCTTTGGAGATTCATAGAAACCTCTTTGCCCTGGCATTGAGTTTTGTTTAGCTTTCTTTCTCTAGTCTACTCCGTATTCCAACATCACTTTGCGTCTAGGAGGCGAGGATGACCGTGCTCACTGGCGAAACGAAATGCCCGCGGTTCGAAACGGACGAGCACTCACGGGCCATCGCTGAACGCCCTACGCTTGACCACGGAAACTCTTTGTAGGACTGCAACACACACACACACACACTTGAAGTAGAGGCGACGTTGAAAAGGAAACATGATAAGAAAATATCTTGGTCGTTTCGCTGATGTGAGATGTAGTCATCATAAGATGACAGTCAAGCAGGGATCGGTGAATACAGTATCCTAAATATGTGTATTCCCCATGGAATATCCAGAAGCCAATTGATGGTTATAACATGTTGTTCTTAGTCTAGCCAGCGACTTACCTCAATAGTCCCGCCGCGCACCCATTCGGCATTGTCTCTTTTTTGCTAATAAACGCTGCGCCTAACATGACTGCGCTCACTGCACACCTCCTCACCGACTGGCCTCTTGTTGGGAGGGTTGCATGGACGTTGGGGGGTTTCATCCTAATTGCGGCGGCGTATTTGTGTTCTCGCTCGTATTGACGGACGGACTTTGTCTGCCACGCCCGCCTACCTACAAGGTACAGAGTATGCGTTACTACCGTATGTTACTACTCCGCAATTCACAGGAGGAAAATTCTACATGCCGCTTGACAAATGGGTTTCATGCCATGTCGTATGATTGTGTGTAAGAAAAAAAAAAGGTGCTACAATAGTCCCTCTCTCTCCTTTACTCCGCAACAACAATCTAGCTATTACAGAGTGCTACATAGTACTACCACTACCATATGCACTGAACTATTAGCGTACAAAAGACCAAGCCAATTCCCCCGCGAAAAGGAGCATCTACCGACTACCGAGCTGGAAAAAAAAAACCTCTTCCTCATGAGATCAGATCCTTCGCAAGGCCCTGCCCTACGCCATACACTCCAGACTGCGTAATCCGTAAACAAAAAGATTTAAGCCTTTTTAAGCGCAAAATTAGAAAACCAAAAAACACCGCCATCCCCTAATCCTATACAGTAGGTTCTCTGCATACTATCCGTTAGTAAGACAGCGGCATCGTCAAATCCGGGGTTTTCAGTGCTGCTCCTGGGCCCTTTTTCTCCCAACTAGGTCTGACGGAGAACGAGGGGAGTTATCCTCAAACAGGAAAGTAGCCAGGGAGAACAAGCATACTCCGTACACATAAGAAAAGAAAGCCTTACCACGTACGGCACGTACCGCTAGCGTTTTCGTATGAAACAGGCACGTAGGGGGAGAAGGGGAATGCCGGGCATGCGTGCACGTTTCTTGATGTTTTATCCCTAGTAGTAATCCGTCGGGGGGGCACGGAGTAATACTCCTTGATACTATCTATGTAGGTGCTGGGGACTTTTCTCAACATCAAACTTTGCTGCTTGCTCCATACGTACCACCGTACCGATTGT
Organism: Trichothecium roseum; assembly: GCA_026184415.1. Taxonomy (NCBI): domain Eukaryota; kingdom Fungi; phylum Ascomycota; class Sordariomycetes; order Hypocreales; genus Trichothecium; species Trichothecium roseum. The sequence goes on from CM047947.1 coordinate 96,417, forward strand.
AGGTAGCAAAGGATGGGGCTAAGCGCCCTCCCGGTGAAGGTCCAAAGAAGAAGTCCAAGCTCGTGGACGCTTCCCCCAATCAGTCAGGTAGCAACGTGAGTGCCGGGATTTACGTGTCCGTGAGATTTAGGTGCTGTTCCTTGTTTCTTAGCCGAATGCTTAGCCTCCAGGTATTCCAGGGCGACTTCCGATGTGGGAGTTGAGAAGCATGAAGGGCAGTTGACAAGATGTATATAGGACGGCCCTCCCTCTCGCCCTTGATGCTCATCTTTTTTGTGTCCGACATCCCTCTCTATCCTTTCCAACAATAAAGATCCCCCCCCCCCCCCCCCCATCTCTTAATACACCCGTCAACATGTACGCCAAGACTGCTCTCCTCTTCGCCGCCACGGCCCTTGGCCATGTCATCCGCTCCGAGGGCGGCTTCCACTGCTCCGCCCCCGAGGCGACCGAGGAGCAAAAGGACATGATGCGCGTCTTCGCCCAGAAGGAGGCGGCCAACCGTGCGGCGGGCATCGTCAACGCCAAGGCGGCCGTCAACGTCGACGTGTACATGCACGCCGTTTCCGCCAGCGAGGGCGGCCTGGCCTCGGACGAGGTCCTGCAGGGCCAGTTCGACACGCTCAACGAGCACTTCGGCCGCGTGGGCTTCAGCCTCAACTACGCCGGCCACACGCGCACCGTCAACGCCGACTGGGCCAACGACGGCAACGGTCAGGAGATGGCCATGAAGCAGGAGCTCCGCCAGGGCGACATGAAGGCCATGAACTTCTACATCATCGACGTGCTGCCCACCGCCTCGGGCTACTGCTACTACCCGGCCGACGCCCCCGAGGGCTCCGAGGCCCGCACCCGCGACGGCTGCACCCTCGCCATCGACGCCGTCGGCCTCATCGCCGTCCACGAGGGCGGCCACTGGTTCGGCCTCCTCCACACCTTTGACGGCGACAACTGCGACGGCCCCGGCGACCTCGTCGACGACACCCCCGCCCAGTCCGGCCCCAGCTCCGGCTGCCCTGCCAGCCGCGACTCTTGCCCCAACCAACCCGGCGAGGACCCCATCCACAACTACATGGATTACACATCTCCGTAAGCTTCTCTCTCCCTCTCTCTCATATGAGACATGTTCACTAACATTTCCATCTCCTAGTGACTGCTGGACTGGCTTCTCTCAGGGTCAAATCGACCGCATGAACAGCCAGTGGGAGCAGTTCCGTGCCTAAGCGAGGTTTACGATCCCCTCCCTTGCTTGCTCGCACAAACGTGAAACATGATCTTCTTCAAATGTCAATACTTAGTTGTACGGTACATACAGTACATATCCCTCCGCTATCTCTCCATACTTGAATGCTTGGATAGGATAGCATGAATATATTGGAACCATACAAAAAATCGTCATCAGTTAGACCCTTCATTCGTGATCCCCTTCCTCGTAGGAGCAACTCCCCCCTGTGCAACTCACGGAGCTCGGAGATCGGAGAACGGAGCAACGGAGTAGGGACGAGATGCAGAAAAAGGGGTGCCGCGCGCCCACATTCCGGTAATTGCAGGATTTATCCTTCCCCCCACAAATGTTTTGACTACTTGGGCTAGCTACCTCTGTAGTTAGTCTCGGTAATCGCTAGAGCAAGACGCTGTTGGTGAAGTAGTGACAGTGCGGACACCGCGGAGTACGAAGGAGACAATATGGTACGTCTACATTCGTACCGAATAAGGGCGGATTCAATGAACAAGGCTAGGAAAGAAGACGAGCGGGAAAAGAAAGGACAAAGAAGAAAAAAAAAGGCTGACTCATGTAAACAGAACCTCGCATACATGAATGTTAACCGATGCTTCCTGCTCATGTCCACGAAATGGGAAAGTTGGAACTGACATCAAAGTTGCTCGAAATACCAACCTTACTGTCCCCCCCAACTTAATCATCATCCAACTTAGAAATAACCGTTTGTAATTCCAACACATGTTTGCAGGCCTTGATCAGGCATCACGGCATCCAGCATCCAGTCCGTAATATGTTTTCAAATACTTCTCTCGTGTGAAAAATGTCATCGAGGGTCATGATATCGTAGTTCACCTATGCACTTTCTCATGCCTATCTTTCGTGCTTGACCTCGAAAGACAGACCAGTTACCACTTTATCCTATGGCTGTCACTCATAGTCTCGTGATTTTTCGTTGTTTCCCATGTTGGGTTCTTGTCTAGTTCCAACCTGCGAGCTCACAATCATACCTCAATCAACCTTCCTCATCTTGACTCATTGTACTGTGAGTGTTGCTTCAAGATAGACGCCACAATGTCGTTGCTGGGGAATCATGGCCGTCATCCATCACCATTCTCGAACCCAAACGCATCGATTTCATGACATACATACAGCTAGGTTTTCCCTACTGCCACCACATGATATCTTTAAGGTTGGTATACAGCCAGAAGCATGGAGTCGTGGACACTTCGACAATCAAATACAGCCACCACCGCAATGCCAGAAACATGTGTGGCCCTGGCTAGTTGTCATCTATCTGTTCGTTTCTGCATCTCCTCTCCATGCTATAAAGCATCCCTTTCACTCTTTTTATTCATTCATTCTCTTCACCTCCTGCTTCACATACTATTCAGCTACCAACAACGTCGATAACACGGGCTCTATAAGATCCTCTTCATAACGGATCAGTCTACAATCACTGCTTCTACCACAACTACTTCATAAAAAGAAGAAGAAAAGAAGAAAAGACATGCTTTCTGGCGAAAAGCTCCGTGACATCTTGCACTGGCTCATCGACTGCGCCGAGGCTGACAGCGACACCGACGCCCTCCCTTCAGGCGGAGGCGAGCACATCGAGGCGTCCGAGGAGCCCAGGGTGTCAACGCTGTCAGGGGAGGATGAAGAGGTGGGCGAGTCGGCGAATATCGACAATAGCAACGAGATCTACGGTGTTGCCAATCCCGCCCCAGGTCCCGTGCCGGATCCAGCTCGTGGGATCCGGCACGCCACCCGGCCGCCGCTGGGGCAAGGCACGGAAATCGCTATGCAGGAGCAGCTAGAAGCCCCGGCGCCGATGTTGCGAATCCGCCATTCCCGGGACGGCGGCGTCGTTTACATTTGCCGTTGCGAGCAGTGCCGTCTTTGCTTCTGCGGCATCTGTCTTGCCCATCACCCCTACGCCCACCCTCAATGTCCTGTTTCCTGTCATCTCTTGTGGCGCTTTTATCTTCTCCGTCGTAGCGATTCTCTTGGATATCCGGTCTTTGGAAAGCATCCTACTTGATGCAAGAAATGGGAAGACCTGGTCACTATCTTTGTTATTTTGGTAACAAAGCAATGCTGTAGTGGATGTATATGCTATACTTCTAAACCTTGATTTGGCGCCGAACTACGAACATTTTGCTACGAATTACGAAAGCTGTTGATATCGACTACCTTGGGGGACATTAAACCGATACTTATACCCTACAATGGGTTTTCTTGTTTTCTTGTCTTTTAGTTTGCAATGATATGTGCATGGTGAGGCTATTTGGTATCGCACTCGGCTATTTGCGACCGGAGGGTGAACCCCACGAGTCGAGTAGCTAGGTGATAAAAATGTCATCTTTTATATGTCTACCAGGGCTAGATTGAACCTGGCTTTTGCAATAACGCCCGCTAATTATATTAAGGCTCGATGCGATAGGAGGATGGCTTTCGATAGCCGCAAATTAATCATGTACTCCTAGACCTTGTACTCTCCGAAACTCAACACCGCATCCAAGTGCGTCTGCCGTGGGACTAGATCAGTCGTATTGCTATGTATTTTTACTTGCTATCGCATCTTTGCGTGCATACATCACGTTTTTATACATGACAACTATTCTCTACATCACGTACATAATCCGGTCCACGGGTGATGATATATATCAACCACTCCGTCTCTGTGTACATGGAAACGCGACAAACTTATTATAATGCTCAAAGAGTACTATGTACGGGGAATATAGTACCCCCGGCAAAATATCTGCAACACCACCACTCGGTTTCACTGCTACAAGCTTTGACTTTTCTCTTTTACAAAGTCCCCCCGGAACAGTCTGGATACATGTCAACGAGGGACAGGAATTACAGGGGTGTCCATGGCTGGCTAGACTTGGGCTGCTAGATCTAGACCTACTACTGAATAATTCATGATGTGGAATTCAGAAATTACGCGTGAAGTCATCTAGCAGCTTAGAGGTACGGAGTACTCCATAGATAACATGTATATAGCATCAATCATCACCTTCTACTCCATAGGAGAATGCGGTCCAAGTCCCCGCAACACAAAGGCATCTGCCTGCAAGATCGGATCCCCTATCCTCGTCGGCCCGAGGAACATGCTCATACCCAAAACGAGCAGAATAAGAAACACAAGTTCCGTTGGCAGAACAAATAAAGAAGAAATCGAAACGAGGCATTCAATGAACAGGTTACCACCCATGGCAGCCTCGGAACCCCGAGATCCTCATGATGCCCCCATGCGGCGCAGCGTTTGGAAATAAGGCCAGTATAGATAGAATAGTGGTCCAAAACAGGAATTGATTCCAGCCAAGAACCACGACGTATGGGTGTACTCCGTACTCCGTACCATATGTGCATATGTGCGTGTGTTTGTACTATGTATGTATGTGTCTCTGTCGCATAGGAGTCGTAGGATCTTTCGTCTTCGGCCGAGAGGCCGCATGTGCGTCGTGATAGGTCAGGATACGAGAGTGCCGAGGCGAAACCACTCATTCACGCAGACGCATGCAGGAACAGCATCAATAACATCCAAGCACGGAGAATATTATCGGTTAAACATAAAACGCGCGATTACACACCTCCCTTCTTCTCTCCCAACATAGTCCCTAGGCACATCACCATTGCATACTATGCAGGTTCGAAGGATAGTAGTAACTATGCGCTCCACTTACCCTCCCTATCTCTTCAAGGATCACTCCGGGTCAATGCTCAAGAACTTGGGTTGGCAATTAAGCATATTTCCCCTGACATGTCATTAGTTGAACAAAAACAAAACGGCCCGTTGGGACCTACCTGTTTGATCATCGTGGGATGTTGAAACGATCGTGTCCCGATCAAGTCGTCGCCGGGAATAATGTCACCAACCAATGCAACTACACGCTGCGGGATGGCTTCCTGAGCCGTGTTCCAGAATACAAATAGCTCGTGATGCCTCTCTACACCTCAAGTGAAGTTGATAGTCACTAGCTCACCGTTCTATTCTCTCTCTCTCAGCCGTGATATACCAAAGAAACTACGGAGTACGCCGCTCGCTTTTGAAAAAGTCATCCATTCTCAAACACATTTCACCATGATTGCCACCACCGCCATCGTCCTCGCCGCCGTCGGCCTCACCCATGCCTCCCCCGTCCACGCCTCCTCCGAGGCCCGCGCCAGCGTCGAATACAAGACCTACCGCGGCGATGGCACCGTCGACCAAGGCTGGCCCGCCGTCTCCGACTGGGCAGACTTTGACACCATGTACGCCATCCACCCACCCATCCATCCATCCACTCACCCCCTCTCCTCCCAGCTCTACTCTGCCTTAAGATATTAACGTGACCCCAACGCAGCTGGTCCGCCAACTCGGCCACCTCAGCCGGCGCCTGCAAGTGGCTAGGCCTCGACCCCAACTCGGACGCCGAGAACGACGCAGTCAGGGCCGCCGTCAAGCAGGCCGGCTCCGACTCCGGCTTGGACCCGCGCTTCATCCTCGCCGCCGTCTTCCAGGAGTCGGCCGGCTGCGTGCGCGTCAAGACGTCCTACTCGCCCAACCTGGGCATCCGCAACCCCGGCCTGCTGCAGGGCCCCGACGGCGAGCACACCTGCAACGATCCCGAGGCCGGCGTGGATATGCTGAACCCCTGCCCCGAGGAGCAAATCTACGGTGAGCCCTGTCTGAACCTGAACCTCCCTCCGCAATTCAGAAAATTCACCAAAAAGGAGAAAAAGAAGAAAAGGGAAAGAAAAGATAACATCTTTACTGACTTGCTACTGTTTTATATAAAAAAGGCATGGTGACGGACGGCGTCGGGCTGACCACTCAGGACGGGCTCAAGCAGACCGTCCAGCGCAGCGAGGCCACCGACGACAGCAAGTACTACAAGGGCGCCGTCATCTACAACTCGGGCCTGCTACCCGAGTCGGGGGACCTGGGCGACGGCCGGTCGAACCCTTGCTACGCGAGCGACATTGCCAACCGCGTCATGGGCTGGGTCGCGGACTCTTCCCCCTGCGACAAGGACACCGTCGGGAACTAGGCGACAACATGTATGCTGATAGGTTCACGTTGTGTAGAAGTTTCGTGCCATGGAGGGACCGAACTGTATCGGCCAGACGGTAATTTCCTGCCGTCAGCCATGCTTGAATATTATTCGTCTATATGAGATCATACGGGTAGTTATATATATATATATATATACATATATGCTTTTTAGCCAGACAGCACATGTTATTATGAGAACTAATTCTATACTGAACCAACTCTGTACGCCAAATCTTTAATACACGTCCGTCGCCGGGCTCAGGCGGTTTCACACCTACTACCGGGGGCTAATGAGAAATACGCGCCCCAGTGATGGCTGGAGGTGTGACATATTATTCCAGGCGCTCATGAAATACTATGAGAAAACAAGCCCAACATGGGATGTAAATCTTTGTAGGACCCTGAACATTGTCTACGTAGTGATATTCCCAACATTCTTTTTCCTTTTAGTACACGTCCTGCCCTTGTGACCTCTAGATGCATGCATGTATGATCCCGCAAGTCGCACAAAGAAGGAAAAAAGGCCTATCCACAGTTGATAAATAAGCATGATCTGCATCGGATGGGGCACATATGGTATATACCCCGTACGTATAGCACAGCTCGTCATACACAATGGTGTATGTGTGTCTGCGTTGCATCGCTCTCCCGGATAGCAAAGTCGCCGGTACCTTTGGACAAATCCGATCGCGTTAGCTTTCTTCAAAGTGCTCCTCTCTCGGGGCCCAATGTGCAGGTATTCTTTTGTCTTGCTACGACATTAGTCCGCTCTTCAAAAGTGGCATCCCCTCTCCATTGTTTGTAAGACAGCCGTATTTTATTCGGGACAGAAAGATATTCGACAGGTTCATAATAAGGGCCTACTGGAATTTACTACGCATAAACCTTGGATGCAAACTACCCTGCTTGTTTTCTTATTTACTTTTATTCTTTTTTTTTATGAAAAGTGTCAGGCAGCAGAGCAACTTTGCTTTTCCGTTGCCAACGCAGAATCTCCCACGAGCTTGACCGCATCATCATCATGCACCGGGAACAAGGTTAGGAACCCCTCCCTCCCCCTCTGCCCCCCCTCCCCCCTCGTTCCCAAGAAACGAAACTTGGCCATGCGGACCACCCACTATAGATCTGGGGCACCCCAAGTAGCCCTGCATGTCAAAACCCCGCATATAGCGCAAAAGCCCATTGTCATTCGGCACAATGCCAGGCGAGCAGAGAGAAAGTGTGAAAGAAAAAAGGCCGTAGACTGCATATTCCAACCTCGTGATCGCCCTAAATGTTCATGACCAGTCTATGTCCATTAGAGGATTTTGGACTCTTTTTTCCCCGCATTCCCTAGTCTCCCCTCCCCTCCCCTCTCTTTCCGAGTGTTCCCTCTAGCCTGTAAGGAGGAACGGAAGAAGATGAATGTTACGTCCAAAGGTAAACCAGAGGGGAATAATAACCTGTCCTTGTGCCTCATTGGCCTTGCGTTGTCTCGTTCGGCATATAAACAGCCGGCGGTATGGTGTCGTGGGGGAGAGGGGGTGATTGATTGAGTGAATTATAAAAAGAGGCTGCATTCCCCAGGTTTGTTCAACGAAGAATCGGTGTTTTTTTTATTAGTAGTATACATTGTATATTTCCCTTTCTTCCCGATTATAAGAAAAGAAAAGAAAAGAAAAGAATAGAAAAAGATGAGGCTGGACGAGCTTGCGGCATCCATGGTGCTGCTGCCAGTGGTAGCAACGGCCCTATCAATCCCACCTTCACCACCACAGCAGCAACAGCAGCGGGATCTACACGAAAACTCCCAGCTCGCATTCTACCCGGCGGCCAACCCCAACGGCATCGGCATCCTCGTCGTGCCCGGCGGCGGCTACGCCTCCGTGTCCCTCGACTACGAGGGCGCCAACACGACGGCCTACCTCAACGACCGGGGCTACGACGCCTGGGTCCTCGACTACTCGACCTCGTCGACGGCGCCCACGCCGCTCTGGCCGGTGCCCCTCAACGAGGCCGCCGACGCCGTGCGCTCCATCCGGGAGCAGACCAGCAGCAACCGCGCCCTCACCAAGCTAGGCATATGGGGCTACTCGGCCGGCGGCCACCTCGCCGCCATGACCGCGACCAACCCGGACCTAGCCCTCGACTTCGGCATCCTGGCCTACCCCGTCATAACCATGGACCCGGCCTACGCGCACGCCGGCTCCCGCCAGAACCTCATCGGCCCCGACCCCTCCCCGGAGCTGCAGGCCCAGGCCTCGGCCGAGAAGGCCGTCACGGCGCAGACGCCGCCCATCTTCCTCTTCCACACCGCCGACGACGACACCGTCCCCGTGCAGAACGCCCTCCTCTTCGCCGACGCCATGGCCGCCAACAAGAGGCCGTTCCAGACGCTCATCCTGCCCGACGGCCCGCACGGCATCGCCCTGGCCCTGGACGATCCGGTGAGGAACTGGACGCCCGAGCTGGAGAGGTGGATGAAGTATTCCATCTAGACGGGCGTACCTATTTTCAGTCAATAAATAAAACTTTGCCTGTTCCGTTCCGTTACTGCAGGAGTGTCGTCTGTCTATATAGAGCTGGAGCCCGTTGGCTTGGATACTAGTAACCCCCATCATTCTGAAAATTTGCGTGTATAAACATGTTTGTACGGAGTACTCCGTAACCCGCGGGAAAGACGAATCTGGGTCAGATCCGATGGTGAAATGCGAGCCGGTGACGAGATCGGGGCTAGCAAACCAGTTTGTTAGTTTGTTGCCCGGGGGGGGGGGGGGACCCCTGAGAAACCCCGGGAACCCCCCCTGGCATAGCGGACAAACCAACCAACGTATGGCTGATTACAGCGCTCCCCGTGCTACAAACTCCGTAGTATGCAACAAAACTTGAATCCTAGGGGCTTATTCGGCATTTTCCTGCCGGGACAAGGCACTACTAAACCGGGGCTGATTTTGCGAGAGGAACCAGTTCGCCTCCGATCCGTTCATCACCATTATCTTTTATGAGGGATATATAGGTATTGGTACCGATTACCGAGTACAGAGTGATCATATCTAGTCAATCGGGGAGCATAGAAAATACTATAGAAGAAAGGGGAGCCCGAGAGGCTGGGAACACAGAGTTGACGGAATCGTGCTATATTCAAGTCTCTTTCTCTCTTTCTTTCTTTCTTTCTCTCTCTTCGCCATTCCATCACATCAGCATAGCATTAAACTACTCCGTGCATACCATCCAAGCTAGATCCTGTACTACTACCTTGAGCACCACTCCCCAATTGATACTCTATACTCCGTACAAACAGCAACAACAACAGTCAAGACCAATGGCCGAACCAGCACCTGCAGGAGGCGACGGCGGGCAAGCAGACGTCGTCGACGAAGCAGCACCAACCGCCGCCGCCGCCGCCCGCACCAGCTCCAACCAGCACCTCAAGACGGGCGAGCGCCACCACCTGGTGACGCCGGCCCTGGCGGCGGGCGAATCGCCCACGACGACCGCGTGGGAGATCCGGGCGTGGTACGGCTACTACGTCGGCTCCAACGGCCTGGCCCTCTTCAACTTCGGCCCCACGGCCTTCCAGAACCTGCTCTCCCAGGCCGCGCCCGCGGACACGGGCCTGCTGCCCTTCGCCGGCCGCCCGCGCAGCGTCAACAGCATCGTCCTGCTGTCCAACGGCATCTCCTTCGCCCTGCAGACCGTCCTCTTCCTCGCCATCGGCGCCTACGCCGACTTCGGCAGCGGCCGCCGCTGGCTCCTCATGGCCTGGTCGGTCCTGGCCTACGCCGTCGGCTTCGCCTGGCTGGGCGTCCACGAGCCGGCGAAGTGGAAGGTCGCCGTGGGCCTGTACATCGTCGGCCTCATCTGCTACCAGCTCACCCTCACCTACTGGACGGCCGCCTTCCCGTCCCTGGCTCGCAACACGGCGCACATCAAGGAGGCCCGGCAGAAGTACGAGGACGGCGAGATCACGCTGCCGGACCTGGACCAGCTGGACGAGATGGAGCGCAGCCGCCTCAGCAACGTCTCCTTCTACATCCAGTCCGTCGCCGAGGTCTTCATCCTCGCCGTCATCGTCGGCATCATGTTCGGCGTCGACGTCACCGCCAGCCCCGAAAGGAACAACTGGGGCCTGTCGGTGCTCATCGCCTTCGCCACCGCCGTCTGGCTCGTCGTCTCCCTGCCCTGGTTCGTCCTCGAGAAGAGCCGGCCGGGCATGCAGGTGCCCCCCGGCCACAGCATGATCACCGTCGGCTTCTGGCAGCTGCGCGAGGCCTTCACCCAGATGTGGCAGCTGAAGCAGAGCCTCATCTACCTCGCCGGCTACTTCCTCCTCGGCGACTCGCTCAACACCACCGTCACCACCGTCTCCACGCTGCAGAACGCCGTCGTGAGCTACGACACCCTCAAGCTGACCTACCTCCTGCTCGCCGGCATCGCCTCCCAGGCCGTCGGCATCGGCGCCTTCTGGTGGGCGCAGCGGCGCTTCGGCTTCGCGGCCAAGACCATGTTCAACGTCGTCATGGGCTCCATCGTCCTCCTCGACGCCTGGGGCATGGTCGGCAACTGGACCGACAAGTTTGGCTTCCACAACGAGTGGGAGTTCTGGCTCTACCAGGTCTACTACGGCCTGCTCGTCTGCCCCTGGTACAGCTACTCCCAGATCATGATCAGCTCCGTCACCCCCCGCGGCCACGACTTCTTCTTCTTTTCCGTCTTCAACGTCATCGGCAAGGCCTCGAGCTTCATCGGCCCCCTCATCAGCAGCGCCATCATAGATGCCTCCCCTGGCGGGGACGACAACAGCGCGCCCTTTTATTTCTTGTTCGCCTTGTCGGTCGCGAGTGCCGCCGGCATCTGGATCTTCTTGGACCTCGAGAAGAGCGCGAGGGAGCAGGAGGTGTTTTTGGCCCGGGAAAAGGCGCGCATCTATGGGGACAGTGAGTAGACTCTGATGTGCAGACGGAGGCATGATGGAAGAAGAAGAAGAAGAAGAAGAAGAAGAAGAAGAAGATGCAGATATGGAGAAGAAGAAGAAGAAGCGTGGGGAATGGTTGAGTAGATTACCAGGTGCGGCTATATCCAGTGTAGACAGCCAGCTGCCCTGGGATAATGACTGTCAGATCCGTAAGTATACCCCGACGTGATTGCCTGGGTCTGAGCTATCAAGCGAGGCCCGTCGTAGAGCTTCTATATCCTAGCACATATCACTCCCGCCCATGCGCCTTTGGAAAACTCCATTCGTAACATACCTTGCAATAGCCAAAGAAGGGCCTGCAAAGCTACTTGCGGTGGTACATGTTCTTCTCGAGGCTACCTTTATCCGCTATCAGGGACTACTGTTCAAGGCAGCCATAAGAGCGTGCGTCCCCCTTGAGGCTTCTCCTCGCGTTTACTCACAGTTATAAACGACTAACCAATTGCTCCTCGTCGTTACTTCACCTGATAACTCCTACTAAACATGCCATTGAAAGAGCAAATCTAGTACTGCTTAATTCCTCTAGCTGCTAGCTTGTTGTAATATCTTCTGCAATCATCTTCTATAGCCTCGCCGCCAATTTTACACGCCATCCTATTCTATATAGGGTAAGTGAAAGAGAAATGAAGGAAGAACGGATTGTGGACATCTTATATTTTATGCACACGTAGAAAAAGGCATATGAGGCCATATAATATTACGTACGCTACAATAGTGTTGCGTTAAATCTCCGTGCGGCCCGCGCGCTAGAAGCAGAGAAAGGTATAAGTATCAAGAGCCCAAAACGCACGCTCGCCGACCTTGTTTTTAGATCCCATCTTAATAACTATAAATCCCCCCACTTTCTCTTCATCATCACGAGAACCCGGGTATCTTGGTGGCAGTCTTTTTGACTGGTGCGTCAAAGTTGGTCGGGGACATGGGCGGCGCCGGCTCGGCGGCTTCGAGCTCTGTGGCCATCTGCACCTGTCCTTGCACCGGTAGCTCCGCTGGCTGGGAATTGGAATTCGTCGTCGACAGCGATGTTCCGGAGAGGGAGAATGAGCCGGCGAGGTCCGCACCAGTAATGGTTGTACCCATAGGGTACTGAGCGAGCTCGATGACTTCATCTAAGCGGTTTGCCGGGTTGAGCTGCGAGCGGTTAGCGTCTTCCAATTCTTGGGTGTGGAAAGTCTAATGAGGGTCCGAGCAAAGTACACTTACTTGCGGTATTACGGGCACCTTTTTGACCCAGCCCGCCTTCTTCGCCGCGTCTGCCCAGGCCAGGACCACGTAGTCATCCCCGTGCTCCGTAATAAAGTTCATGCCGAAAGAAGTTGTCTTGGCAGGCAGGTCCTTGGAGGAACACAGGCGACGTATCTCCATGGGAGTCGACTGGTATGATATGAGATAGAGATTGCCCTTGTTATTGACGACAGCAAGCTGTCCCGACGATGGGGAAAAGGCAGCACACTGAATCCTGGTGCCGAGTTTGCCGCCACCCCCCGAAGACGGGTCAGATTTAATGTCTGTCTTATGGCCCGTTCGGGGATTGACGAGAATGGGTGTGCCTGACTGCGTCCATGTGGTGATGCAGACCGTGTCGTCCTCCCTGTCCGTGCCTGATTTGAACAAGACCGAAGATACGCCACTATCCTCTGACTCGTATAGCGGTACGGGGTATCTACACGACAGTAGCTCGTTACACTCGAGAAAAGGGAATCTCCAGAGATAAAGCTGGATGACGCCCGTCTTGGGGCTACGCGTCGACGCCAGGAGGGCGAGGCCGTCAGGAGAAAAGGAGAGGGTGGAGACGGAAGCACAATTCTTGCAGTCGAGGTGTATGTGCCCGTGAAGGCGGTCCTCACGCGGGCTCTGCATTGACCGCGTCTTATAAAAGCGCACTGCCGCGCCGTCGAATCCCACGGCCACGTAGTTCTCTATGGGGTCAATGGCTATGCTGCGGCACCAATGCGTCGACGGCATGCGGTACTCGACCGTTGACGTAGCCGGGTCGGCGAGGCTGACTATGCGGAGCTATTTTCATCAAGTTAGCAGCGGGAAAGGCAAATAATTGCGTTGGTAGCTTTCGGGGGAGTTTTCCTTACCGTGAGCCTCTGCTCTCGGCTGCCAGTGATGTAGGCCACCAAAGACGTGCCCACAGCAGCCAAGAGGCAAGGGTTGTCGGCAAAAATGGCCTGCACCATAGACGGCGGTGAGGTGGCGGCATCCCAGATCTGGAGCGTGGCCTGGGCCCAGAAGAGCACAAGGCTCGACGTCGTCGAGACAGACGTATTTACCACCCTCTTCCCCTTGGACGATTTTTGCACGCTGAACAACCCGTCAAGGGGTATGTCCTCCAGCTTCTGGGGATCAGGGCCCGCGGATGAGAGGGAGCTGGAGTCACCCGAGCCTGAGTTGTTCCCTGCCGCCGCCTGCGTCGACTTCCTAGACGATCCCAGGGAGAACTTCCACCGTGAAAGCTTGCCCTTGTCCGGCGCTGCCTCACTCTTCCTACGCGATGGCCACCCGCTTATGGTATGTCTTGGTTCTGACGATACCGGTGAGCTCGTGTTGGCGTAGCTGACTGACGGTTTATGGTTGTGAAGTTGTTGTGATTGTTGCTGATGGTGGTATTGATGGTAGGGGTGGTTCTCGCTCCCGCTAGTGGTGTAGACGGATGTGTCTGATGTTAATCTCTCGGGGCGGCTAGGCTGTTCCTGCGACGTCGTGGACTCGGGGTAGTGGGTGGGTGAAGAAGTATTTTGTCGCTGGCCGGAGGCAGATGAGGTAGCCTGGCGAATGGCAAAGTCCACGGCGGTGACGTTGGCATGAGTAGGGCTCATGGGGCTATGCAGCGACTGCGTCTGGCTGTGTAGCGAATCGGTACCCCGGCGGGACAGTGGCCGGAGCTGGAAGTGCGACGATACGTGCCTCTCAATGGTGCTCGCCCTCGTATCCGTCTCCAGATGCCGGAGCAGCTCCCACGTCCGGCGAAAGAGGCTAATTTCCCGGGCATAGCTGATGGGTTCCCGACACTCGAGGCAGGTAGACTGGGCAGGGAGGGTGATGTATTCCTCCGGAGAACGACGCTATGGCGAGACAGGTCAGCTTGGATGCCCACGATGGAAGATTGGATGCCCAGAATGGTGAACTCACGAAATGGACGTTATACGATCTCATCTGCATGCTATCAAAGGAATGACAGTGAGGACAGTTGACCACGTATAGGCCTGCCGGGGCACCAAATCGGTTGGAAGAACTCCCGGACGGTGTAAGTATGTCGAGAACCTGCGAGACGCTGTGGGTAACAGCGCCATCGCTGATGCGATGGAGCACCTGGCGTTCGCTCAGCCTAGTGCAGAGCATGTCGAGGGCATCGTAGGCAATGTTGTTGACCTCCTCTTCACCTTCGTCCCACTCGTAGGTACTCATCGTCTCGGGGAGCGCAATGGAGAAAACGTTGGCGAAAGTGGAAGCTAGGTGCGGCTTGGACACATAGGCCGGCAGCGGAAGCAATTCGAGCGCCTCGAAGACGGCGTCGCGCGTCCTCCAGGACGCAGCATGGAGGTCCATATCGCGCGTCTCTTGGTTAACGGTATACTGCATCGACGCAGCGCTGGTGAAGTAGGCAACGTCTCTAAGAGAAAAGACCCCATCGACCCAGTTCTCGGGAGTCTCCACCTGCGTGGCGAGTTGCATGATGCTTTGAGGCGACATGCATTCCGACAGAGGGTACTAAAAATGAAACCGTCAGTATAAATCAATGAGAAAACGAAATGCTGCTTGACTCGACTTCCACGACGCCGTGACGCGACGCCGTGACGCGACAAATTGGGGGCGAATTTACCATCTCCGAGGCCAGGTTGGGTAGGTTTTGGCGGGGTTTGTTCGCAAATGCCCGAGGGTCACTGGCGAGCTGGCCCGCAATATCTTTGCAGGCCAGCAGCAAGACGGTTTGGGGACCCGGAAAGCTGTCCAAGACCTGCTCGAGCAAATCGTGAAGGCGGGCGAAGCGATCGGCTTGACCGTAGGCATCCTCACCGGCGCCCATGCCGGGATGAAGAACGAGAAAACGGAGGCCAAAGGAGAGGAGCTGGCCGAGACTCTTGTCGATGATGAGACGGCGATCCCACAGTCCCTCACGGCCGTCGACGATGGTGTGCAACAGCATCTCAAACGTCCTCATAGCCACCTCCCAGCTGACGAGGAGGCCCAGCCGGGCGCCGAAGTGGTCATTGGCCGGGGGCAAGGTAAGCCTCTGAATGTAGAATATGGCATTGAGCTGGGTGAGCAGTGTGACGATGAGCCGTTGGTACGACTGCCGGTCCGCCGTGGTCTCGGCGTAGATCCTGTCGAGGGAGAAGCGCCCCAGGATCTCGAGGACGATGTCGTCAACATCGCTGCGGAAGGAAAGATCTCGCCATACGTTGACCAACCTCGCAAACATGTGCGACGGCGCTGATTGTGCCATGATGTTGGCGATCCGGTCGCCGAATTCCCTCAAGCCTATCCATGCATGTGGCCCAAGAGGTTGGAGAAATTATCTGACCCTCCCCCCGTTTGGGGTGGGTTTTTGGGGAAAGCTTTTCCTCGTTTTAGTTTCTTTCCCTCTTGCTTTTTTTTCTTTTCACTGTCTCTGTCGTTTGTGTATTAAAAACAAGAACCTTGGGAGGGTTCTTCTCCTCTTTCCTAACTCTACCTACCTTTTACCGGGAAGTAAAAGGGAGGGGGGAAGGGGGTGGGTAGATGGTAAAGGGTTGATCCTATTACGGCCCAGCCCTATGAGGCTGTCAATGCCTTTCAGCTCCCGGGGATGGGAGGGAAGGGGTTTGTGTGTGTGTCTTTTTTTCTAACCCGGTATTTTGACAGCTAATAATATTACTTGGAATCTGCCAGCAGCAATATCCAAAACAGAACCAACAAAAATAAGAGGCGGCGCGTGTACGGTAAACACTTTTTTTGGGGGGGGGGGAGGGGAACAAGCTGGGGGGGTGTGAGAGGTGGGAGGGTAATAGTAGGTAACGGGCACAGGTGGGCAATATGTGGTAGTAGTACTCCGTGCTCCGTAGTAGTAGTCGTGGTAGGACCGTAGGTAGGCAGGCCTAGTTGTTGGTAATAATCCGAAGTGGTGGAGGGAAAACTAGAGTGGTGCTCCAGCTAAGTGGTCCAGGTCCCCCTCGTGTCTGAGCTCTTTGGGTGGGTTATGCCGATAGTGGTGGTGCTGGTGCTGGTGTTGGTGGTGGTGAGGGTGCTGGCAGCAGTAGCGGCAGTAGTGGCTCAAGGGAAAAGAACAAAGCTGCCCATGATTCTTTTTTGTGTCCCTTCCTGCATAAAGCAAACGAAGCACACGAAGCACGCGACACACGTTGTCACTTCAGGTGGTCTCCAGGTGGTCTCCAGGTGGTCTTCAGTTGCGTTACGAAAGAAATTTGGTGAGAAAAGAGGAAAGCTGGAATATTTGTGAAGAGGAGGGAGAGGATGACAAAGCTGAAGTCATTAATGAAGAAAGAGAGACCGTCCGTCATTTTCTTACACTCCTTCCTCATGTCACAAGGCCTTCCAAGCCGGATCCATCAACTGGAAGCCCGTCGTTTCTTTCCCTTTTTTTCTCTCTTTTTCCCTCTCTTTTTTTCTTCTTTTTTTCTCTTTTTTTCTTTTTGCACCCACAAAGCGCTACTTAATTTCTCCGCTACGGTCACTTAGTACTCATCTCACTCTCGCATTTCTCTCGCATCTTCTCCATCTTTGCCCTACCCCCGTCGACGCATATCACAGGTTACCACTACGGAGTACCTACCACCATCATCACCAACCATCACCACTGCGGAGTACTACTCCTACTATTACTACTACGGAGTACCTACTGCTACTGCTACTACTCCCACTACATACCCATTTCTCGTCGGGGCGACGACAGCTATCCAACCTGTTTTCTACCCGCAGAACAGGGGTGCAAGGTAGCGTCCCTCATTGGCTCGCCGCTGTCCCCGCGACCCTCTCGTGTCTAGCCTCCTCCTCCTCCCCATTCAGCACGGTCCGAGTACTAGAAAACTTGTGCAGACATGGGGTGGATCGTGGATGGCATGGACGGACCCTCCAAGACGGTAATCACTACTACTACTTACCACTCCGTAGGTAAGGTACTCCGTACTCCGTAATCCGTACCTATCATCGCAAGTGCTTTTCATCTTTTAGGCTGGTGGTCCTATAGAAATGAACTTTTCGCCTTACCGCCGGCGACCATCGATGCGGTGCAGCCTGCCCGTCGCGCCTAGACCCTGGACGATCGGTGCTGAGCTCCGTATACGTGCGTGTGCGTGCTGGCCTGGCCACAACGGAATGGAATTTTCTCACGGGTCAATCAAGGTATTACTTCCTAATTAGGTCGACGGTCCGCATAATGTCTGGCGACAAGAGAAACCCAACGCAAAAATTGGAGGAGGCTGGAGAAAGAAGGGGGGGGGAAGAGTACGGAGTAGAGAGGTGGGTAGGGCCCAACGCAGACCAAGATTGGTAGAAAGAAAGGAACCCCGAGGCAACAGAAGCGAAAGAAAGAGGGGAAGAAGAGTCAAGGAGAGCCTCGCCGCTGGCTAGTCGCCAGTCTTCTGTCCTCCGAGTCGTCACCCGCCAAATATTGGCCTCCGCCTTGGGTATGCAATGCAACCTCATACGGGTCAAATGTATGCCTTGCCGTGCTTACTACGCACGAGTGGTAATCGGCAGGGTAGCAAGGTGAGGCAGCTTGATGGCGTTGACAGGCAGACGTGGTTGGTCAAGCCAAATGTAGGAGGGATGGCTTGGGAACATGCCTCCCAAGTGCCTCTCAAGTACCTACATGGGGAAAAAATTGAGCGTACAGTATGTGTGCTTCGGTTGGGAGGAGATGTGCTTGTCGATTTCTTTCATCGCCATCACGACTGATGGACGAGCGAGTAACTACGCCCAAAGCCAGGGGCAGAGCAGCAATCGTTTGAAATCTGGGCTTCGGAGCTGAAAGAACCTGAATGAAGCATACACACCACCATCAACCCTTCACAATGTGCCAGAAGGTTGCCAAATTTGGCATCAGGCATCCATCCATCTCTGGCAACGTTGTTTTTTTTCTACGTCGGAGTGTTTTTGGTGAGGCTTGTATCTATAGTCCTTCCACCCCAGTCCCTGGGGCAAAAATGTTGTCTTGAAATGTTTCGTCCTTCATCTACTGTTGCATCTTTCGGTACCCGCTGAAGTTGTGTCTTTTTTTTTTTCAGATACCTTTGTGACGTGAGAAAATGATCTCTCCAGAACTTGTCGCAGAAAAGCCCCGAGGGGCCAGCCCTACCATTCACTCAAGCATACAAGCGACAATTTGCCCCGACCATGAGGAGACGGGCAGCGTGGCAGACGGCTCCCCTGGCCTTATGCGCCAACGGCGAGGTGAAAGACTGTGGTTAGTAGGACTCCGTACACGCGCAGCTGGGTCCAGCCCCGTAGTACCAACCAGGCACAGCGTAGGGCTGACAGCGCTCTTACAGGAGGACACTCGAAGAACGGCATATCAACGTACGTAATTGGAGGAGAAGGCCAGGTGCACCGCTCTTGTGGGGAGATTGATTGCTGACTCGAGATTTTAGATGATAGCCTTTTCTGGGTAAGCCGTCGAATCATTTCCTTTTTCTGAAAGGCGATAGCTGATGGTGAGATATCAGGAGTATTGGAAACGGTATGCTTCTCTCTAGGAAGGGGAACGAGGTCAAGGCCAACTTGTCTCACACTTCTCTTCTTTTTTAATTGCAGGTCTTTTCCTTGGAAGCGGCCAGTCACTGGCAAGCGCGGGTCCCGGAGGGGCCCTCGTTTCGTACATCGTCATTGGCACCGTCATCTCCTCAGTCATATCATGCCTGGGTGAGATGACGGCGCTGATGCCAGTCAACGCCCCCATGATGGAGTTTCCCCGGCGCTTCTTAGATAGGGGGGTTGGGTTTGCCGTTGGCTGGGTCTACTGGTACGGTAACCCCTTGCCATCCCTAGTTTGATTGGTGCAGAGAGGCAGCCAGCTTGCATAGAACTAACATGGCGACTAGGTTTGCCTACGCTGTACTGGCGAGCAACCAGTTGGTAGCCGTCACTAACATTATCAAGTTCCGATACGACGATGGGACGACCTTTTTGCACTGGCAGACAGGAGAAGACGTGGACCATGCCATCTGGTTCATCGTCTTTTTGGTCGTTGTTACGCTCGTCAACATGTTACCGGTCAAGGTGGGTATCGCAGGCCAGGGAGCTCGGCCATGTTGGTCGTGCTGATGAAGAGTAGGCGTTCGCCGAGCTAGAGTACGTGTTTGGCAGCATCAAGATGATATTCATCATCACGCTCATCCTCATGATGGTCATCGTGGACACCATGAATCGTTAGTATCCCGCTTGCCACGTCTTGGTGACCCCCTGACTAACCTATCCACAGCCAGGCCGAACGCGTATTACAGCGAGCCGATTGGAACACAGTGTAGGTGGTAGAAAAATACATCCAGAAGAAGTAAAGACTAAGGCAGGCATGGGACCAGACTGGAATACTCCGTATCGATTCTTCAAGCAGGGATACCAGTTTGTCAACCAACAAGGAGAGGAGCAAGACGAGATTACCGGCAGTCTTGGAACTCTACTCGGAGTCTGGTAAGCTGCAAGCCGGGGTACTCCGTATACAAGGCTTGGCTAATCCGGATAGGTCGACATTGATCAATGTCATGTTCTCGTATGTCGGTATGGAAATCTTTGCTGCCACGGCAGCTGAAAGCCGAGCACTGTCGGATTCGGAGAGCATCAAGATGGCGGCCCGCAAGATCAACATCCGCATCATTACCCTCTACTCCTTCACCGTCTTACTGGCATCCTTTGTCGTCCGCACGGATCACCCGATGCTGAGGGGCGAGGGCCAATCCGTCGGTGCCCGATCGCTTTTCATCATCGCCGTGGTGGAGGCGGGGATGCCGGCGGTCGCCCACTTCTTCAACGCCATGTTCGTTTTCTCCTCGTGTACTTGCGCCATCAACTCGATGTACATTGCGTCCCGCGTGCTGCACACCCTCGCCCTACGTGGCCAGACGGGACCGGATTTCATCACCCGCCGGCTGAGGTTGTGCGGGTCCGGGGTGCCCATACGGACAGTGTTAGTGACGGGCGGGATGATGCTGATAGGCTTCATGGGCCGGTCCGGGTCCCCGGGAGCGGTAAGTTACTCTCTCCATGTTTCATTCTCCCTTTCTCTCTCCCGTGATAAAGGGCATGCCGTTGGGACCATGTTGACTGACGCCGACCGCCCTTTGAACAAGAGGATGAACGAGCTCGCCAATAATTGTACCGTCTCTTTGCTCATCGTATACTGCGCCATATGTGCATCATATCTGTCGTTTTACCGCGTGTAAGCAGATGCCCGTCTAAGCTCCCCATGAATGGACGTTTCTTCGCTTACTAAAATTCCGGGCAGGCTCAAGAATGCCCAGCTATACGGGCGCAATTCCGGAGCACCTGCGTCGAGCTATGACCGCGACGACCCTGCGTATCCTTACAAATCCCACGCGCAATGGCTCAAGGCCAGTTACGGCATGGTGGCATGCATGCTGCTTATTCTCTTCAACGGCGTGACCGCTTTCCTCGAGAAGCCCTACGGGTGGCGGCGGTTCGTGTCGTCCTACATCAGTGTACGTGAGAGCGCGGCATCTTCTCTTCCCTCCCCCCCCCCCCCCCCCCCTCCGGCGTACCATGCATTCAATCTATAATACAAATCCTCTGATAAATTCCATGGCGAATAAAAGCTTCCGGTATTCTTGCTGCTCATTCTGGGTCATAAGCTGCGCAATCACGGTTTTTCCCTCTCGAAATGGGCATCGGATAGGTCCGAAGAGCTGGGCCAGACGGTTCAAGTGCGTGGCGAGAAGCGCAAGGGTCGACTGGAGCTGCCGGACGAAAGCCTGACCAAGGCCAACTTGAAGACGTTTGCAGAGTGGATTTGGGTATGGCTGAAATGAAAAGGTGCGTGGTACGACGGAGTAATAACGCGTAGTAGTAGTATCTACGCACCACCACAAAGATGCCCGGTGGAAAAGGGAAGGTCGATTAGGTTCTCGGTCTACTCCGTACCATGTACCTCTGGAGTCTGCGCACCACAGCCAATTGCAAGCAAAGGACAGGGATGCAGCTCGTAATCACGCCCACACACTCCTTGTCTTGCTCGTCCTGCTCCTTACATAGGTACCACTGACTTCGCCGCATCGTTTCTTCTTATCGTTATGGGTATCTACTCCGTACTCCGTATGATACGGAGCAACCCGGACAGCTACTACTACTACTACTACTACTACTACTACTACTACTACTACTACTACTACTACTACTACTACTACTACTACTACTACTACTACTACTACTACTACTACTACTACTACTACTACTACTACTACTACTACTACTACTACTACTACTACTACTACTACTACTACTACTACTACTACTACTACTACTACTAGTAGTAGTAGTAGTAGCGGTAGTAGAGAGTAATACTGTCTACATTGGTCCATCTGCTAAACCACGTAGCAAGCGCCGTTCCTTATCGCCAAGCTTGCTGGTGTTTTGTGGGGGAAGAGACGTCCAGCTGTCATACCATACCGATTACCGACTCCGTACTCCGCGCACACGGGGGAGCAAACGCTAACTAACCCCCGGCAATAGTCCCCCCTTCACCCCTCCTCTTCTTAGCAGCAGCAGCAGCAGCACCAAGTAACAGTACTCCGCACCGGCAGTACTACCTACTCAGCTGAAAGGTGGTGTCTAGGTGTGTGTCTGACCTACACCATCGCCCTGGAGATGAGACTAAGAAAAGATAGACTTCAACGGAGTACTACTACTAGGAAACAACTTACGGAGTATGATGGGCAAGTGTTGTTTGTCACTGCTCAGCGCTCAGTGCTCACTCCTCACCCTCCCTGAGAAACAAGATGGTGCTGCTCCGATTGAACTATGCACTGCTTGCAAGGGTTTCCCCAAGATTTTGAAACAACCATAAGAAAGAAAGGGGAAAAAGTGCAGCTGCAGTCGGCAAGAGGCAAGCCGCGGTTTGGAGGAACCTTTGTCGTCTTTATTACTTGAATCGTCAACTGCCGCGCCTATCATCTTGCTTGCCTGCCTATTCGAGCAACTCTGTGGCGTCGAACCTTTTTTTCCCTCCTCTTCTTTCTTATTTTTTTTTAATCTCTTTCCTTTTTACTTTGCTGCCCGTTGGTGAATTGGAGTATGTACTACCGCCAAGCCCGGGCCGCCGCTGGCATTTAAAGAGATGGGGATTTTCCTGTCCTGAATAGCAACTTTTTTCCCTCTCTTCTTGTTTTCTTTTTCCTTCCTTACTCCCTTCTCCATCTCCCTCTCTCTTTCTCTTCTCTTCTCCATCTACTCCCTTAGGGCCTAGAACAGGGGGGAAAAAAAGAAGAAGAAAAACCCTCACCGCCATGAAGTTCCTCACCGTCGCGGCCGCTCTCAGCCTCGGCGTCAGCACGAGCAATGCCTGCCTCATGGACACGGAGATCCAGGCCGAGCGCACCTTCAAGACTACGGGCGTGCGTCCCGTCGAGCGCCGCTCCACGCCCAACAAGGCTGCGGCCACGTTCCCCATCGGCACGGGCGACCGCTTCGCCGACGCCACGCCCGTGGGCCTCGGCGTCGACGACCGCAAGCTCGAGTCGATCCTCAACGTCAAGGAGGCGACATCGGCCCTCGACGCCCTCAAGAAGGCGTACCCGGACGAGGTCTCGCTCTTCACGCCCCCCTTTGAGACGTTCGAGGGCCGGTCCCTTCCCGGCATCCTCATCGGCGACTCGCCCCGCGTCTTCATCATGAGCGGCATCCACGCCCGCGAGCGCGGCGGTCCCGACAACGTCATCTACTTCATCTCGGACCTGCTCGCCGCCCGCAAGGCCGGCACCGGCCTCACGTACGGCGACGCCACCTACACGGCCGAGCAGGTGGAGACGGCCCTGGGTGCGGGCCTGGTGGTGATGCCCCTGACCAACCCCGACGGCGTGACGTACGACCAGGAGTCGGGCTCGTGCTGGCGCAAGAACCGCAACACGGAGTCGGGCAGCAGCGGCAACAGCGTCGGCATCGACCTGAACCGCAACTACGACTTCGTGTGGGACTTCGAGAAGGCCTTCGACCCCAGCGCGGACCCGGCGTCCAACGACCCGTCGAGCGAGACGTTCTGCGGCACCGCGGCCGAGTCGGAGCCCGAGACCAAGGCGGTGGTCTGGGCGCTGGACCAGTACAAGAACATCACCTGGTTCATGGACCTGCACTCGTACGCGGCCGACATCCTCTACGCCTGGGGCGACGACGACCCGGGCCTGGAGCCGGAGCAGAACATCGAGAACCCCGACTTCGACGGCAAGCGCGGCGTCACGGGCGACAAGGTGTACAAGGAGTACCTCACGGCCGAGGACCTCAAGACGGAGGAGGACGGCACCAAGAAGATGCTGACGGCCATGAACAAGGCCGGCCAGACGACGTACGACGCCTACCCCGCCGTCGGCCTCTACCCCACGTCGGGCGCCAGCAACGACTACGCCATGGGCCGCTACTACGGCAAGCTCAACTGCGACTCGAGCCGCATGTTCGGCCTCACGCTCGAGTTCGGCGCCGGCAGCAGCTCCGACCCCAGCTGCCCCTTTTACCCCGGCGACGACGAGTACCACGAGAGCATCCGCCAGGTCGGCGCCGGCTTCATGGAGATGGTGCTCCTCGCCGCCGGTCCCGCCGGCGACCCCGTCTTCCCCCAGTGCTAAAGGAGCATCTTCTCCATGGTACGGAATGGCATGGGATGGGTTATGTGATGACGGGTTGCTAGTGCAGCATCGGGTTTTTTTATGAAGTATGTAGTGTTGAATGAAATGAAACGAAACGAAATGAAATGGACAAAAGAGCTTTTCGTACACCCCTCTTGAGATATATATATGTGTATGTGTGTGTGGTGTGTGTGTGTGTGTGTATCTGACTGCGTCGTGAACCTACTGTTTCGTACCTCCCTACTTTATTGACCGTGAACTACCAAAGAAATAAAATAGATAGTAGGATTGGGGTTGTCTAATTGGCCTGGCCAGTTGTAGTTTCATATTCCGGCTTCGGCAACTCTTTTTTTTTTTCGTGATTGATCCTATAGCCGATGGGAACACCACTCTGGGAACACCCCCTTGAAGAGTTCGAAAGACGATTCCCCCTTGCTGGCGAGAGCATTGCCCGCCGCCGAGGTTCAACTCGACGCGGCGAGTCTCGAAATTCGGTCATTACTTTACATTGGTCATGACTTCAAACCCCCCCCCCCCCCCCCCCCCAATTGCAAAGTCGCTGCTCTTGTCGTCTCCTCCAGAAATCTTCCCTTGCTTGCCCGTGAGCGATAGCTCCCGTCTTATCCAGATGGTTGACGATGCCGGTAAAAACCGAATTCCCCCCCCCCCCCTCATTCCCAACAATTCCAAAAAGCTTCACAGAGTACCAAATATCCTCCATTGACACGCTTCTTTGGTGATAAAACCTCTTGTCTTTCTATGCACCGCAAAGGGCATTGGGAATATGGTGATGACGCAACGCCTTGATCGTAAATACAGAAACATGATGCTCCACGCTTTGCCCGACGCCACCACCCGAGCTGAGATCCAGCTTGCATGCGATCCCGCCCATATGTTATCAGGGCCCAGATGAGGCCACGCAGAAACCCCCCCCCCCCTCCAGCAACAAGCCTAATGCGCGACGAAAGGGCAGGGTCACCCACGGCCTGACAGAGGAGGAGAAGCGGGTTCACGTCGCTGCGTCTCGAACCTCTGGAAGCGCCGACTTCTCTGCAAGAAACACTGCCACACGTGCCCATGGCCTCTACAGGTCGAGCATCCGCCATGACTCGTACATAGGCATCACAAAGCATTCGAATTTGTCAACGACGGGCCGCTCTCGCTCAACCGCCGTACGGAAAATAGTCATCAACGGGTGGCCTCAAAGAGCCCCGCCGAACGGATCGCTCTTCTCGACCTTGCGCCTCTTGCTGTCCCGGTCGAGAGGCTCCCCAAAGATGCCCCCGTCCTCGTTGTCGTTGTCGTCGGGCTTCTTCTCCTTGCCGGCGGCCTGCTCGCGCCTCGCCCTCTGCAGCTCCACCAGGTTCGCCCGGTCCGGGTCGCGGCACTTTTGCAGCTTCTTGCGCAGCGGCTTTATGGACTTTAACGTTTCGGGCTGCAGGAGGGGAAAAAAAACAATACGCCATCAATACCAAGCCGAGCAACAAGTGGAAAAAGAAGAAGAAAGCTTACCGTCTTCCAGTAACTCGCCATGCGCTCCGGGGGTTCCTCCTCGAGCATGGCCCGGCAGCTCGCAATCGCCCCCATAATCTTCTGCCGCATGTCCGCCGGCGACTCCTGGGGCACCAGCATCTCCACCAGGCCCTCGTCGGCCATCTGCAGGGCCGCCATCATGATCTGGCTGGGCGCGTAGTGGAAGTAGGCGTCCGTCAGCAGGGAGCTGAACTTGAGAATGTCCCTGGCCCGGCCGTGCGCCCTGTTTATCCTCTCCTCCTGCTCCTGCTCCTCCCCCGCCCCCCCCGGCATCCTCCTCCTCAGCTCCAGGATGGCCCCCTCGAGCGGCCTGAACGGGTGCCGCACGTCAAAGGCGAACTTGACGCCCTGGCACAGCAGGAACTCGCCCGCCAGTATCTCCTCGCTCGTCGTCCCCGACAGCTTGTCCACCAGCCTCCCCAGCCGGATGTAGAACCCCTCGGCCTTGCAGCCGAAGAATAGGGACGTCTTGAGGAGCTCGCGGGGCGGGTACGTCATGATGGAGTTGGTCACGTAGAAGCGGCGGAAGAGGACGGCGGCCGTGGCCCGGATCTCAGTCGGTAGCTCGATGAACTGCGCTGCCCCGAGCAGCTCTATCGTGAAGAACTTGACCAGCTGCAGCTCCTCGTCCGCGCTGAGGAACTCTGGCGCGGGATCAGAGGGGAGACGGGGCGCGATCTGCTCTCTGGTCAAGGCATTGTTCCGCTCGCGTTGTTCCTGCAGGTTAGCTTTGGTAAAGGACCAGAGCCGGAATTGGCTCGATTGCCTGTATCTCTCATCCTCGGTCGCCATCATGTGTACCTCTGGTCATTAGCTCTGGCCATCAGCTCTTCAAACGTGGAAGATGATGCACCAGGTACAGTGTTGGATTGCTTAAACAGAGCTCGGTCAAGGAACCTACGTAGTGGGCACGCCCCGTGCTCCGTATGGTAGTGATGGCGCAGATCGGCTTACAGTGTGCCACGGACAGCTATAGTGCAAGCGCACGGTACCCACCTCGGCCATCAATCAAATACAGGGCAGATAATGGTTACACAATACGGAGTACAGAATGCAAAGCAACAATAGAGGCACTTGAATCTAAATTGTAGCCCATCCAAACATTCACATACAGTCTTGGGCAGAGTCAATAGAATAGAAAATATTGTTTCATTCTCGAAACACATTGATACTTGTTGATGTGATACTATAAGGAAAATCTTCAAGCCGGAACGCCAATAGCCCAAGGGTCATTTCCCAGCCAGCTCTTTCAGCGGCGACCCGAGTTGTTCCAACCTCTAGCCCGTGATGGCACAAAATTCAAACGTGAAAAGAGTTGTAAAAAAAAAGTAAAAAAAAGAAACAGTGACGTAATGAAATCAGTAACCCAAGTTCTCCTTGCGTGCGGGAACAGGAGGTGCAGGCTTCTTGGCCCGGTTGGGAGGCGGTGGAGGGGGGGCCTTGCGAGCCGCCCCAATGGAGCCGGCACTGCGACTAAGACTGCCGTAGCTGGTGGCCGGGCTCAGACTGCGGCCATCACCATAGTCGGGGCTGCCACTTCCGCTTGCCGTGGATGTATCATCCCCAAAGACATCGTCGGCTCTGCCGCCACCGTACGACGTACCATCAGTGCGCACTCTCGTCAGGGGCAGAGGCGGAGGAGCAGCATTGGAGCGCGGAGCCTGGCGAGCCTCGGCCGTCAAAGCCCTACTAATGGTCGGCCGGGGCGGCGGGGGAGGTCGCGCGGTACGGTGGTTGGGGGAAACGGATGGCAGACGCACGGGAGCTTGCTCGGGCTCAGGCTCAGCTTCTTCGTGAACCGACTTGGAGCGAGGCTCAGTCCAGGATCGAAGGAAGCTGGATCGGCTGTTACCTCTAGGGCGACCAGCAGGAACAGCACGCGGAGGAGAGTAAGAAGACGAAGGCATGGGGCCAGATGCGGCGATCTGACGGGCGCGACGAAGCTCTTCGGCGCAGCGCTCATGGTAGTCAAGTTCGGCGTCGAGGAAGCTGTTGATGGCAGCAACGCTATCGGCCTCGGCCTCCTTGATGTCTTGCATGCGGCGGAAGACATCCTCGGTCGACTCCTCGAACTTATCTTTGTTGGTGCGCACTTCTTCTTCGACACGGAAATCGTCACGGCGGGCCTTTTCCAGCTTGGCCAGGCTAGCATCGTAGGCGAGGCGACGGTGCTCGAGCTTCTTGCGGGCAAGCTTGAATTACGGTCAGCATGGAAGGCCTCTATGCGTAGGGTGCAGCATTCAATGGCTTACCTGGAACTCCTTCATCATACCCAGGTTGCGGTCCAGGTTGTCGACCCAGGTAGCGTTAGCCTGCTCAATGAGGCTGTCCTGGAGGACGGAGATGCGCTCGTTGGCCTGACCGACAGCAACGAATGAGTTGCCTAGGGCAGAGTCTGCCTCAAACTCCTCGCCATGCGCGGCCATGGCCCTGCCCATGGCTCCAATGGGGCTGCTGCGCTCCTTGTCTTCGAGAACATCGCAGCGACGGCCCATCCACCTGACGTAAGAGTTCATGGACTTGTGAAGACGCTCGGTACCTGTGTGTTTGTTAGATCATGCGCCCAGCTGCCGTCGGAAGTAGGCAATCAACCACGTACCCTCATGGCGTAGGTTGGTCTCGGCCTCCATCATTCTAAACTCATCGGTTTGTGACGTCTTGGCTTCGGCACCAAACTTCTCGCCGGCCCATTGGCGAGCGCGGCCAATCTTCTTGGTGAAGTTCATGTTGGTAGGATTGACTAGGTGGAGTCGTAACTTGGGTAAAGCGGTGCAATTGCGCGGGGAGGTGATAGTTCGTCAAGGGAGAAAATGTGGAAAGGCTGCCAGCAGCGTCGAGGTTGTAGTAATAGGATATATCCGTTCCAAAAGGAAGACGAAGGACGGAAGGTGTATAGAGCAAGGGAAACGACAGTTGCAAACAGCAGCAAAGCAAGTGGTTGTAAAGATAACGAGTGGGAATCGAAGAGGGGAAAAAAAGAAACTGGGGAGGGAGTCGAGCGTTATTCAAAGTGGAATGATAGAGCGAGAGTGGTAGAAATAAATGACATGGAACGAAAACAATAACAATGGTGTATGGGTGCGGATTACATATGAACGGGTGGTTGAAGGTGTTGGATGAGTGGACAACCTCAAGGTTGGGGGGGGGGGGGAGAAAAAAGGTGCAGGTAGTTAATTGTGGTGTGACGGGGATCCCAGTAGCCGGTACGGAGTACGGAGTATGAGTGCTGTGAATGGCTCAGAGTGGCCAGGACCGGAAGGTTCCAGGGATGTAGCGCCTGATTTTCCCACCTCCCCTTCTAACACGATGCCCTGAAGAAACCAGTAAAGTCCAGCGAATTCAGTGGAACGGGGGCCTGATGGAGGGGAGAGGGGGGTGGCAAAGCTGCACCGCTATCGTCGTTTGGCTGCGTTCAGGGACCGAACCGCTAACCTTGATCGGTGTTAGGAGGGGGAGAGAGAGAGGGTTCCAGTACTTTTAGCCAGGGGTTTCCTCCCACACACACTGCAGTGGCATGCACACCTAGACCACCCAAGACACCCTCTCATGCCTCTCATGCCTCTCACGCACCCGAGCAAACCCACTTTGCTTGCCCACCTGCCCCGACTTTACAGAGATGTGCAAGCCCCGGAAGGTCTCCTGAGTCCCTCAATCAAGCAACCTCCGCAAAATGCAACAAGAACGCTCTGATACACCTCTGGCGATTGCATCGTGGTGTCTTTTGGCCCGCGTCGGTTTGACGATCACCGACGATCTGCTATTTAACAGAGACTAACCGTAACATTCGTTGGCTCCCTCCGTAGGCTCCAGCCGTCTCTAAACCTTTTTTTTCTTTTTGTTTTTTTCCTTTTTTCTTTTGAAGAGCCCCTTTCTTTAGTGTGAATTAGTGTCATCAATACGACATTGAAATCTTTCTTCTTCTTTTTCGCCTCTCTCTCTCCCTGGCTACGGGTTACCTCTCTCCCTTTTTTTTTTTTCTTAGACCAATGCAATCAGGTAAGAGGTGCGGAGAGCGCGCTGCGGTTTTAGTCGTGCATGCATCTGTTTCCCCAAGGAAAGAAACGGGGCTCTGGGTGGCTAGAAATGCTCAATGCTACTTAGCGCCCTTTGATGGAATGGATGGGTGGATGGATATCTGCAGGCCCAACCAACCAATACGACTCTACGCAACGGCCGTTAGAGTCAAGAAAACTGACAGGACGCCGCTGCGGACAAGTCACGGTGAGCCAAGAGCCTCGAACAGCAAAGCGCCCGTCCCCATGGCTTTTACTTATTTTACTTGAAAAAAAGGGCTACAAAAAAAGAAGGTCTCGACCCTGAAACCACCAACAACAGCCAGCGCAAAGGACAGTCCTAATACTAACTTAGCCTCGTTGATGAACCACCACTTCAGGCGCCTTGCTTTTTTGTACTCCGTACGTTGCCTGCCTGATACGGGACTGGAGACATCGGCATCCATTCTTGAAACACATGAGGGGGGGGTATGGTAGGCAGGAGGGTGGAGGGGAAGGGAAGGGAAGCATTGAGCAGAAGCTCCGACTTTATCGGTGGGCCAATCGATCTTTGACGACGCCCGTCAATAAGAACCCTGATGCTTTTTTTTTTTTCTTATTACAAGATATTGGCAGCGCGTCGATTACTGCTGCGCCTCCAAACTACCTACGACGGTCTCTTTAGCCGCCAGTCTCTGCTCACCACCCTCAGCGAAAGATGACGAGGCAAAACAAAAAGAACGACCAAGTCAAGAAGGCGTCAAAGCTTAAAGTGCTGACAGCGGCTCCCCCCCCCCCCCCCCTCCTTGGTAATAATATGTAGTGCTGCTTGCGTCCCTAGTGGTGATACGAGCTTTTTCTTATTTTTCTTTCTCATTACTCCTCCGTATTTTTAACCCTAAGCCGGCGAACATGCTTTGATGCTAGACGCCGGCTCCCGAAACAGCCGTGTCAGGTTCGTAACTCAGACAGGCTGGTCGATGATCGGTTGGCTCTGACTCCCAAGCGATCTCTGGGAGCACAGGTACTCCGTACGCGGGTGCGTAGGAGCCCGTACACCCGTAATCGGTAATATGTACGGATTACGGAGTACGGATTACTGGATAAAATGATATTGTCTGATCCACGACTTTGCTCATCATCATGGCACGCATGGACAGCCGGTGGCAGGGCAGTGCAAAAATGTCACCGGAAGTCGGGTGGTCAATGCAACGTCTGTCGAGACTGTGCGATATCAAGCAGTGTGCCAGTGCAGAATTATGCTTATACGGTAACGTCATTAATTGGATGGTTGGGTTGGTACTCCGTCGTACATGGTGGTTTAATCCATCACCGCATCGTAGGACACGCGATAAATCATGGCTGTGCGGAGGACTCCGTACAGATCACGGTTTGACAGTTGCACAGTAATATGTGGCAGTTTGCAATGTTTAATTTGCACCTTTTGCGTGCAGAGTGCGGGCATGACGCGATCAGTGCTCTGAAATGACTTGGGCGATAAAATAGACGAGACATGATGGCCATTAGACCTGTACGGAGTAGAATGGACTGCATGCCCTGCAACCGTCACAAAGCATCTTTTTGCCCCGTACGCAGTAACCATGTACTGGCTGTGTTCCTCAACCGGCTGGTGATTAAGTCCGCTATGTACGATAAGTTTATATTCCAAAAATAGGAATGGATGATGTACTGATGAGAATTTCCCGTGATATCTGGGCTATGTGTAGATGTGCAGGGTAGATCCGTATTCGGTGGGCAACGGCACCTGCCGCTCGTATGCTCGATACCCAGCCATCATCTTTCCACGTACAGGTGCTGCACGGAGTACGTGGGCAACGATACCACCGACATTTTGTCGCCT
Source organism: Trichothecium roseum (assembly GCA_026184415.1). NCBI lineage: Eukaryota > Fungi > Ascomycota > Sordariomycetes > Hypocreales > Trichothecium > Trichothecium roseum. The sequence goes on from CM047947.1 coordinate 127,814, forward strand.
CATGGTTAACGTCATCCCATCGTCCACGTAACATCTTCACCGCTGTACCGAGTACTGGCCATCCCCGACCGTTTTATTCACCACCATTTTTTCCTCTATGCCGCCTAGTCTTTTCTGACGTGCATTCCGTACCTGGGGAGGCTGTGCATCAACATCACCTGCCGTCTGCCGATGTCTTCAAGAACTTCGTACTCGCTGATATCGTTCCCGTAGGATAAGGTACAGTGATATGGAAGCCATTATCACACCATCCCAGGCGAAACTTTCCGCCCGTATTCATAGAGCCTCCGGAAGAGTACTCCGTACTCCGTACTGCGTCGTTGACCCAAACCAACAGCGGGAATGTGATTTCGGAGACGGTTCCGCAACCAGATAAACTCGGCAGTTACTGCCAGCCTGTGTGCGGATTTCATCATCTGAAAGCCCCGCGGCTGGCGTGTAACAGAGCCATGCGTCACCGGCAGTAATGATGGAGCTTTCAACATCGCCAGGGTACAGCTTCCGACACTTGCCGTGGGAGTCTGCTGGCGGTTGCGGCTTCAGCCGGGGCGTTTCCGAGTCGCCAAGCCAGGGCTACTACCCGAACAAGTAGCTGGAGGCAATGCCGCAATGCTCATAGGCGTATTCGGTAGAGCAACGGGAACCTCCCACGTATTTGGGAACTGGATGGCTTCGGCCCATATCCTAGCCTCTGGGCTTTACCAGGTCAAGTGCCTCCAGTGCGCTCCAGATGCCTCAGGTGCTACTGGCTTGTGAGAAGCGCCGTCCAGGGGTATGTGTATAGACGCGATTTCCATCCACTGCGCTTTGAACCGTGACAAGAGTTTGGCGTCTGGCATCAAACCCCTCTCCAGCACCTCCAGCGTTCCATCCCACCCGCGGAGTTGCATGGCTAGTAGCATGCTGGCAAGCCTTTCCAGGTACCAAGCTTTGGTCTCCGACCCATCCTCGGCGGCCACAGCGCCAATCATGAATTGGCAGTAGGTCAAGTCCATCGACGAGCATAGCCGCACCAAAGGCACGCAGAGTGCCCGCTTTAGGTCGACAGCTAACCAGGACAAGTCAACCGTCTCGTGGCAGGGCCAAGTCAAATGAAGAAATATTTCGATTGCTCTTGAGAAGGCTTGGAGGTATGGACTCGGATCCGATCTGAGCATGGACGTCTTATGGTGCAGTGTTTGCAGGCGATGTTGAATCTGGTTGGCGAGTTCATCCGATGGCGATGCTGTGGGATACGCATAGCAGACATTTACATCGCGGCGGAGCTCGGCCAGTCCTTCACATATCGTCGCAATATGTCGTACCTTGCGCACACTGTCTTCACCCAAGGCATGAAGAACTGTCTTTCGTCTTGCACGAGTTGGCAAGAATACCTCCTTGACGGAATCACTTCCATAGTACTGGTCAGCTTGGACGTACGAGAATGACCAAGATAAAATCAACGAATAAACTCACAAGACAAGGAGATTTTGAAACCACGAGGGAAGCGCCCGCTCTCCGTGATCTCTCCTTAGCATAATCATCTGCGATAAGCCGCCGACGTGAATCCTCCACGTATCCTCGTGCTGTGCGACGCGCTCAGCAAAGGCCAAGGTAAACACAGCTCCCAGGACGCCGTCGGTCAGCTTTTTGGCTAGGGGCTCCGAGGAACCGATGCGATGGTTGATGATGGCAATGGCCCTGGCGTTGTGCAGGTCGGCCTGCGTTCTACCCCAGCTTTCACCAAAAGGCGATCGGTGCTTTACGGAAATGGCCATGGTCGCCTCGGCCAGAGCCGGTTCTTGGATCAGCAACTCTATCCACCCCACCTCGTTTTGATTCCCGATCTGGCCTGGGGGGAAGATTATAGGACGAAACTCGTGCAAGACTGTATGGGTTAGCCACTGAGCCAGGACGGAAGAGGTTGAAGAGGTCAAAAGTTTTCCCGCTTCTAGCTCATTGCAAGGAGGAGAGAAAAAAACTGGACTCACTTACGGAAGTTGATCATGTGCTGAGGATCTTTGGGCTGTATGAGGAGAGGCGTCTGGTTATTAGACTGCATATCGTGCCGAGCCGACAGCAGCGTTGACGTGTCATTGGATCTATGGACAGCACCTAGTGCTTTGGAGCCATGGAACTTGTCTTTGATTATACGCTCGCGACGTCGAGCAAAGTTGGCTTTGGTGACGTGAGCCCTCATGGCCCTCGTCCCGGCTTTGGAGAGGCCAGGGGCATCTGTGGTGTTGAGGAATGTGAATGACGGCGCCATCTTGACAATCTCCCTTGATTCTTCGGCGCTCTGCGCGACTTGTCCTATTCCCGTATGAGAAAAAATATGTTCTCGGGGAAAGAAGCTGACGAGTTGATGGGAACGAGGCGGCTGGAATATGCACAGAGCCGTGTAGAGCCGTGTAAGCACCAGGATCGGGTTACAGGGACAGCGCCGATAAAGTGATAGTCCCACACTGCCACAGGCAATGGAAGGCTCAAAAGACAAACACACGAGGCTATACCTCAATAGGAAAACAAGATTTGAGCTAGCGGGCTCGTTGTCGATTCGGGTGGAAACCGTGGGGATCAGATCCTGGCCCTTGCATGGAGATGCTTAAGACCAGCTTCATCAGCGGCGGCGTGGCGTTTGCTCCCAACTTCCGACTGCTACACAATACTCTGTACTCCGTACAAGGTGGCATTACAACTGTGGTACACGACAACAGAACTGTTGCGATACAGAAAGCGCAATGACTTTCAGTCCTCGTCATAGTGTGCCATGCCCGACTTCTATCCCTTGCTCTAGGTCGATTCCGTGCCTTCTCTTCAGGCGAAACAGACAAACACTGCAGGGCGCGGTAGAGTAGATGCTCATGAGAGACAGTTACCTGAACAATGCCAAGGGCCTCTGCAGGTAAAGAGCAGATCGGAACCATCAGGGTGATGACTATTCGAGACGCTTCTGCACCGCGCGGAACCAGGGGACGGGTCGGATCGAACGTCTCTGGTATGAAAGGGGACCTCGGGACGACACAGCTATATGGTGCCGTGGTGCCTTGGAATCCCAGCGTGAATATAGTGGCCGAGGCATGGGGTGCGAGGTGCGGTAGGATATGGTGATGGCGTGTAGCCGAGTGCGGCTGAGACGGGAGTCCGTGGACGCACTTGACAATGCGTCTAAGTGCATGCCGTGTACACAGTACTCCTGGGCTAAGCGGCTCAACCGTTACACCACGGGGACAAATACCGCTAAATACCACCACCACCATTGCCGTCAGCCTTATGATGAAGGGGTCCTTCCAACGGCTACTCCGCCCAATCACTCATGACTGGCTTACGCAAGCACCAACGACGAATCTTGCAGAGTACAAAGAATAAATGTTGCAGAGTATCATTGTGTGCTCCGTGTCCAGTCTCCATGTCCAAGTGCCCCTCGCTTGGCCCTGCGTCCCCGAAAAAGCATACTCCAACCCGTGCTAGAGAGATATGATGGTTGGGTGGGTTAGTCTCTCTAGCACTTTTGGCGCTTCCTTTTCTTTCTCGCCTTGTCGGCAGACGGCGACTCGTCCATCGCCGCCTGCTTCTCTCTCCACTGCTCCCGTTCTGCCTTGTTCTTGCAGCGCGTGCACCCGCTGTGCTTCCTTGGCGAGTAGAAGCTGGCGCAGACGCCGCACTGCGTGATGTGGCCCTTGTGGCAGCACGACGCCGTGGGCTGCTTGAAGCAGACGGGGCAGTGGTGAGATGATACCATCCTCTCCTTGAGGTGGTTGGGGGAAAGAAGAGGAGAGAGAAGAGGGAGAGGGTGCGAGGAGAGAGAGTTGTTTGTTCCCGCCTTTTCTATATGGCGGGTTTTTGGAGACTTTTTCCTTTTTTGTTTCTTTCCGTCAGTTCTGGGATTACTTATTATGCAAGAAAAATATTGAGGGGAACGAGAAGAAGCAGAGGAGGAGTGACATGACAAGAAGGGAAATAAAACTACTTTGCTGATGTCGTCGAACCAGAACGATTTCTTTGTCCTTGCAGTCGTTTGGTGTTTCGGAATACGTTTCTCGTTCGTTATGTGAGGGATTGGCTGAGATGGAGCGCAACGATTCCGGAAGCTCGACTGCAAGAATACGTAGGATACGTCGTCTGCGTTGTGGCAACAGGAAGCGAGAGAGTCTTTGCTTTTTGTTCTTACCTTTTTCCTTTCTTTCTTTTTCTTTCTTTACTTAGACGAAGTCGTGGTTGGCTCTATCTCGTCTTTTTTCGGGGGGTTTTTTTTTGGGAGGGGGGGGGGGTTCCTTGGTGGTTTGGTCTGCGCGTGTGCGTATGTGTGGTATCCAAGGATGTAATGAATTCGAGATATTCCATGTTGATCTCGTGGACTGCGATGTATATATATATATATATGTATGTGTGTGTGTGTGTGTGCGTGCAAGGAAAAAGAAGGTTCCATGATGCTCGAGATATCGTGATTATGCATTCGACATTCACAACCATCTTTGTTTATCTCTTATAAAAGAGTTGGTTTTTATTTCAACGCAAAAAGGAAACAAAACAAAGAAGTAGATGGCATTTTATACGAAGAGCATAGAGTGACGTTTTTCTTTTTGGTCTTTCTCGGCCTATTTCCTTCCCTCTTGCGTTTATTCAATCCAAGGTTCATGCGTGGCTTTCTTTTCCTTCCTGCCTTCTTTGCTTCACTTTTCTTTTGAATCTCCATTTAGGAGGGTAAGGGGGGGGGGGGATGAATATTAGGCTATAGCTCTGGTCGTTGCTGCCCGTTGCTATAACTGCTGTAGAAAAGGTAGGATGGAGAGGATAGAAACGGAGCAAGGAGGGGGAGAAGAACAGAAATAGGCAAGGAAGAAAATGGCAAACACTTCAACGTGCAGTGATGATAGTAAAGTTGATTATAGCAAGGTCAGTTACTTGATGGTTCATCTGGTGATGTTGGGGAGGGGGGGGGACAGGTTGATGGTTATGGTGACGAGCGAGGAATTGCTTGTTTCTTGATCAGGCGCGTGAGGGGTACTACTACTGCTACTGCTACTTTGTGGAAAGCACCGGTGGTCGCAGAAACGGCCATGGTACGCATATTTACACATGCGTGGGTGTGTGTGGGTGTGAGTGTGTGTGATGCTACCAAGTGAACGTGAGAAGAGAGGGATTCACGTATAACATCTCCTTTGCACAACGCAGCCAAGTATCAGTACCAAAGGTCACGCAGCAATTAGGGCTACACTTTCTGAAAAAAGGTTCAGTGACGGGAAGATTGATATGACAGATAGCAATAGATACACAGCCACGATGAAGGAACCTCGTCTTTTTTTTTGTTTTGTAAAAAAAAATAAATGAAGCAAAGACAATAGATAACAGAAACAAACCATATAGAACCCGTCATCTCTCTTCTCGGTCCTGAAATAAGAGTAAAAGCAAGTGAATACTAGTGGTGGTACAAAGTTGGCAGTGAAATCCGTGATAAATACCATAATACCAGTCCGACGTACACCAGACGTTACTACCCCATACCACCAACAAACCACGGTTAGTCACCGCTGCTACTCCTAATAGTAGCAAATACGGTCGATGGAAAGCAGACGGTATCGGGAGAGGCAAGTACTATTTTGATCTAAGCCTCATAGCTAAATAAAAAATAAAAAAATAAAAAGGTTAAATGGATGGGTATAGGTAGCCCAAGTTTATCTCGATCAAGGACGGATTTTTTTTTTTTGGCTTTTTGGCCAGCTGCCAATAGTTGACGCCACTGCTACTTAGTACTGGTAGGATGTACTGGTAGGAAGTACTGGTGATAGTAGCAGCAGTCAACTAGATGGAAACGAGGAGGATTGGGCAAGATGAGAAATGTCACCGGTCGTTCTCGTGTCATCAAACTTTCACAAAAGACGAGGTCTCCTCTAGATAGATCGCCCAGCTTAAACCAGCCTCGTGAGTACACAGCCCAAAGCCACTCCGTACGCCAAACAAGAATAAGCTCCCAAAAGTCTAAATGACGCTATGGTGACACTTTTGCCTGTACGCCGTTCCACGACTCCTCCCCCCCTCCCCCGCCTTCTCCAACGTGCTTCCCTCTCGTGGAAAGGACGGAGGGCCGGGAAGGTTTGTTGCCTCGTTGATTCCCTTGTAATCTCGGCCCCGTGAGACACGGATCCCCGGACCGGCACAACGTCACGCCTGCTGCTTACAAGCTGGAATGAATGATGGACCCTTATGGAAAGCTGAACACGAGCACGTCGTGCTTCCTCCCCCTCCCCCCCCAAACCGTGCCATCTCTGCACCATAAATAGAGGCTGGATCCTGCACTATCAATCCTGTGTTGCTGTTCCCATGGTGCTCCTTTGTCTTTCTCCTGTAACTCGACACATCAGAATTTTTGATATCCCAACCTACAACAAACAGACAAGCAAGCAAGCAAGAAAACAAACAAACAAACAAACAAACGACCACACCAAACAAAGCAGCAACAACAACAACAGCACCGACAGCACCAACACCGGAAATAGTAGCAAAAGCAAGGACAATGCTCTTCAAGACTCTGCTACTTCCTCTGATCCCCCTCACCGCGCTCGCGGGACCACTCGCAGCCGAGTCGTCTTCCCAGCGCCCCTGCGGCCTCAAGATGGCTCCCTGCCCCAAAGGTCTGGAGTGCGTGCCCCGGTCGCCCGCCTGCGCCGACACGTATCGCTGCCTGGGACTCTGCCAGCCCGTGCCCCCGCCCCCGCGCGAGTATTCTCCCTGCGGCGGCTTCCGCATCGAGCCCCTCTACTGCAAGGAGGACGAGGTGTGCCGTGACGACCCCCGCCGGGGACCGAGCTGCGGTATGGCCTGTGACGCGTCGGGCATCTGCACGCCCAAGAATGTACCCACGTGCGGTAAGCGTGGCAAATGCCCTCGCGGCTTGACGTGTTATGACTTGAAGGAAAGAGGAACGATTGGATGGGAGAAGCATGGGAGCAAGGTTTGCCTGTGACCTGTAGGTGACGAGGACAACACTCGAGGAGGGAGACAATGCTTAATTAATTAGGTGTTCTGGGGGATGAACACTCTTCAGGGAGGGAGAGATGACCTGAGTCAGGCCTGAAAACGAGTGCAAATTGCTTGAGAATTGAATGTGGTACTAGTGTAATGTCTGTTTGAGTGTTGTGAGGGAGAGCAAGGCGAAGCGACCGGTGACCCTATGGTAGCAAAAATAAGTAACGAAACACGATATGAAAATATTCCACCCCTGACATACCTGTGACAAGTGTTCCACGTGCTGTGCACACATAGGGCCCCGTAAAAAAAACAATGCAAACGCTTGCGTTTGACAGATCAGCGTGTAAGCGAATTCCGTCCACGTATCTGGCGAAAGTTATGAGAGGACAACGTGAAGGTGACACGACAGAGGGATCCCATCTGCACAACAGCCACACACGATCTAGAGACACTCGAGAGCCGTTGAGGAGAAGACGTCCGGGAGAAGGGTAGGACGGGACGAGGTGAGATGAACCGCGTGCCGAGGAAGCACAGAATGTGCGTTGGGGTTGAGCTTGTGCGCGGGAGGAATTGAGTCATTGGTGTTAGCTCGACCGTGACGGAGGACGGTGCGATGATTAACACGTTCTATCTTGCATAGAACGTGCTACAATTGCGATATTTCCCTGGTGCCAGGGGGCGGAGAGCAAACGATATAAGAGACTATGCAAATACCAAATACTACATCACGGCCTCCCTAGCGGCGGACAACGGCCTCCGTCCAGGGGACCACGATATAACCACAAGGAAACCTATCGGAGAATCGTACGATCCATGTCATGAGCAACGGGCCAGTTAGCATCTCGGAAGCAGATACGCGTCTTCGCTTCCGCAACTTCTTGCTCCTCCACGCGCCAGCAGGGTCCAGTCGAAAACGCTGATAACCGCCCCCGTCACATTGTCGTCGCAGGAGAGAGGCAAAGGACGATAATCAATCAGATAATGAACAGAGGGGAGAGAAAGGACGCTACTCCGTATGCGCGTCGCTGACTCGCTGATCGGTATTGATAGGGGCAAGGGTAGCGCAATACCTACTTCCGGCTGAAACGATGCGCGTAGAGGACGATACGATATCCCCTCGTCGAGTGATATATCGGTACGGAATAGCCTTGCCTTGATTGCGTAAATGTATTGCCTGCCGTGGTATTTCTACCCCGTGTTGCCGATGCAGGGTGCATTCATTTATTTGGTCACATTGACAAAATGCCTTCTTCTGGGGCCTCGGCAGGAAATGCCGAGTCTGTCGCTGGTACCCATGGATGCTTTGCTGTTTATATCAAACTGCAGTCTGCAAATGACAGTTATAGGGGTTGGTTTAGATGGGAAATGTGGAATCCCCTCGACGTGTGCCTGGCAGAAGGGACCCCCGTTTGCAACAAGATGAGCCTGGACTCAGAGCCCAGACCAAGCGGGCTGATGTCGATACATCTTGAACATAAGCCAGCACGATAAGGGTTGCCGGCGATGTACGAATCTGGTCACACCGTTGCCAATATAGAGAGTCGATTTACTTGTCTTGCTTGATGTCCATATGCGTCATTAGTTAGAAAAGCCATGGACATCATTTTCCCTCTTGGCTTACCCTTCAAGAATACACAAATCGTTTCAGCAAGAAACTAAGTATTCTCACATTGTTTTATAACAGTAGTGCATGTTCTCCAAATAGCACCAGCATGCAAAAGTGCAGAGTGCAAAGTCGCACAATGTGTGCCCGTAGTATGTACGGAGTAGACCTACCCTAGATGTTAATGGGATGATGCTAGGCTAGAATCGCTTGCATGGATGTACCCCAGCAAAGCCTTGACCCCCATTACCCGATGTGACAGTTTGTGCAGAGAAAGCCGGGGGGGGGGGGGGGGGGGGGGAAGGAGAGTGGGGGTTGTAACGTCGTTGATGGTGAGCCCGGCGTTAGGCGAGGAGCCTGAAAAGAAAGGCTGTCAAAGGGACGCGGCTGAGGGGAATGATTTGGTAATAGGAGGTCCGGAAAAAAAGAACAAACAATTAGAGTTATTCGCAATAAAGCTTTATTTAGCCCGCACACACACCGGCAGTTGTGAGCTGGTGGTTGCGACGAAGTCAAGGGAAAGCCTGGGGAGGGGATGAGACGAGAGGAAAACCCCCCTGATCGACAAGCCTGACGGGTTTCACCATGGCCCGGCTCCCACAGCCTCCGACCTCAATCGTTGCCGAAGATGCGGGGGTTTGCTTGCGGCCCCGGTCGGTGGTAACGAATGTTGTACGGTGTGCTCTTTTTTATGCATATTCGTACCGAGTACCCCGTACTACTCTGTGCTCCGTATCTGTGCTCCATATCCCGCATTGCAGCAGCAAGGCTGTCAAGACGTGTGTCCGGTCTGCGAGGCGTGGAGGGTTGGTCTAGGCGCGGGCACGGATGTGGCAGTGATGATCTGCCGAATAGCGCCCCCCCTCCCCTCTCCATCCATCTCAGGGACCCTTTTGGAGTCTCAGGATTCCCCCGGCCCTCGAGCATGGGAAGAGCTTTGACCGGAATAGCGGCAAACAAGCAGTATGTGTGTACTCCGTACGTTCTGCTTCCATGTTCGTAGCAGGATAGATGTTCCCTCCTCGCCATCTCCTTCGCCACAGGGCTCCCTGCACTCGCTACAGTCCCTGCACGCGGTGATGGTCGAGCAGAAAAAGTTGCGAGAGGAGAAGAGACTGGCGTCAAGGAGATCCAAGAACATGGTAGATCGACCGGGGGTCAATCCAATATCCCCGTAGAGGAGACGTTGACGGTTTCCACGACGGACGCAAGGGATAACCAAAGGGTTTCATCGCCAAGATACATGGCTAGTATTCGCCGCCCGCGTACTGGAAGAAACACAACATCATCTAGGGGCAGCTGCAAAGCAAGTTTCGTACTCAGTCGTGATAGTCAGTACGGATTAGCAAGGCACACGACGCTGCCGACTAACCGTTGCAACTCCATGGATGACGGCCCCATGTTTTACCATCTACATGTTTAATAAAATGTCGTCGTGTCCCCCTCTTCGGTCAAGATGTGTTCTTTTCGTTTCCCTTATTCCCAGTCTGTGTAGTTTCGTGGAGGGATTCGCAGCAGTTGTCTTTTTTTTTCTCGCTTTTTTTCTTCGTCTTTTTTCTTCTTATTTTCCTTCTCTCCGAGGTTGATCCTCGTCTATTCTTGGGGTTGATCCTCTTTTTGTCCTTTCTTTCTGTTCCTTGTATCCACCGCTGCTGGTCAGCTATTCCCGAAGGTATCGCTGATAGCTTGGTGGCCGGATCACTGGGACGACTTATCAAAACAAGAAAAAGAAAAAAAAATACTTCACTCTCTTCCATTATAATCGTTTCTTTCAGTCATAATGTCGGGTTTGGAAGATGCCAAGCCGCAATGCGGCGGTGGTGCTGGAGCTGCCGAGGAGGAGTATGACCTCCCTTTGCATATTGCTGCTCTTTGTAAGTCACTCTGTTGTGCTGGATCGGTGATCTGGAAGCTGACCTTTTTCTCAGTCATGGTTCTGGCTGCGTCCATCTTTGGTATGTCCTCTGAAAGGCTTCAAAAGCAAGCCTTTGGCTCTTACTAACAATATCAGGATGTGGTTTTCCCGTTGCCTGTAAGAAGATTAGCTGGCTCAAACTGCCTGACCGTGTCTTCTTTGCCTGTAAGCATTTCGGTACGGGTGTGCTGGTCGCAACAGCTTTTGTTCATGTAAGTGAGGCCCATACCGCCACATCCCTTACTTCTAGCATCGGCGACTTTGGCCTAACGACTGTTCTCTTTCAGCTCATCCCTACCGCCTTTGATGCTCTCACGAACCCGTGTCTCCCCGATCTTTTCACCGACATTTACCCTGCCATCCCGGGCCTCATCATGATGGTGTCCATGTTCACCCTCTTTGTCATCGAGATGTGGCTCAAGGCCAAAGTTGGCGGCCACTCCCACGGCGGCCCGACCGGCCAGATACCCGCCCGCCCGCCGATGCCGCACTCCCACTCTTCCAGCTCGAGCATCTCCAAGCCGCAGCAGCCCAGATGCAACGACAACGAGAAGGCCGATGAGGACGGGTACGATTTTGCCGATGTTGGACTGCCCATCCAGAAGACCCTCAAGGAAGAGGAAGCCCGCCTCGACAACAACTTCATGCGCTTCAACGCCGTTTCCGATACGCCCATGCCTGCCTGGTTCGTCGTCTTTTACGAGCAATACGTGCGTGAGAGGATGGAGACGGTGCGCATGGTCAACTCGGCACGCGAGACCCTCAAGACTCATCACCGCAACGACTCCGACGCCAAGACGCTCGTTGACGTCGACCTGAGGGAAGTGTATGATGAGGAGAATCAGGACGTCAGCGCCCAGGTCCTTCGCAAGATGAACCTTGATATTTCTCTTCTTGAGGGCGGTATCTTGTTCCACTCCATCTTCGTCGGTATCACCATCTCCATTACCACTGAGGGTTTCATCGTCTTGCTGGTCGCCATCCTTTTCCACCAAATGTTCGAGGGTGTTGGTCTCGGTTCGCGCATTGCTAGCGTTCCCTACCCCAAGGGCAGCATCCGTCCATGGGTCTTGGTCGTGGCGTTTGGAACTACTGCTCCCATCGGACAAGCAATTGGTTTGGCTACCCGTGGCTCGTATGATCCCGACAGTGCCTATGGGTTGATCCTCGTTGGTCTTTTCAATGCCTTGTAAGTTCCATTCACCGCACAAAGCAGATATGCTCATGGCTAATTCTCCACAGTTCTTCTGGTCTCCTTATATACGCCGCTCTTGTCGATTTGCTGGCTGAGGACTTCCTCTCCGAAGAGGCCCAACTCGTCATGACCACAAAGAAGAAGATTGAGGCTTTCATCTACGTCCTCCTGGGTGGTGAGTAGATATCCATCGCACTATTGCAACGCTCGCTAACGCATGTTACAGCCGTCGGTATGTCCATTGTGGGCGCATTCGCCTAGGTGAAAAGAAAGGTCTGCATCGTGAGATGAGGGTAAAGAGACGGAAGACCTTGAGGCGTTGGGGCGGGCCAGCGAAGGTTTTTTTTTGCAGCACATGTTTCCGGCGCTGCAGGCTATCGGGGAAAACACAGTCGGCCACGTAAAGACTTACGTTCCTTTTGCAACCACGCGCCGTAATGGGATGGCATCCCCGAGTTACACTCTTTTAATGATAGACGAACAATGACACTGCCGCTCGTTCACCCAACAGTGCTGCCGAATCTGCCATTTCACCCGAAGTTTTGTTCTCCACCGCCAAGCAAGCTTAACTCTTCTTCTTCGGCCGGAACACCTGAGCCTGTCGCATAATCACGCGCTGGTTGCTTGCCTGGGAGGGTTAGAAAAGTGAGGGAGCAGATAGGAACGAACGTGTACGCGGCGGGCCAATGGAAAACGATATATTGTGGTATCAGTCTAATAGATAATGACGAAAGTGAAAACAGAAAAGATAATTAGACATTACGATTAAGGCATATATGCATTACGTGCAATAGGGTGGTGCTTTTGCTTTTTGTGCTCACTCACTGGAACTGAAGAGCAATTCGCCACGACGCTCAAGAACGCCCTCCCACAACTTGCGACCGTCGAAAGCGGGCATGTAGAATAAGAGGCCAATCTCTTGGCTTGTCCACCAACTGGCGCGGTCCATGTTGCCTGATCCGAGCACGAGGTAGTCGTCGTCCACCATAGTCATTTTGAAATGGCTCAGGACAGGCTCATCTTCCTCTTGAAGACGGGTTTGCAAAGGTCGATAATAGTGGATGCTGAGGCTGCCCGGAGCCGACTGGGATTCAATATCAGAAGGCTTGCATTTGGCCAGAGCCTTGTACTTTTTGATAAACTTCTTCAAGCACCACTTAGTCGTCGTGCCGGCAGTGACGAGCTGCTCCACTGTCATCATGTTTTTGCAAGTTCGAATCTCCACGTCGACGCCGCGCTCGAGGGCTTCCAACAGTGCCTCCATGGCAGGCCAAGAAGTCACATTAGGCGTGACGATTGTGATGTTGCGCTGAGCCTTTTCGAACAGCGTGAGCAAAGCCGCGTTGAGCGGTGTCATAGGGGGGTTGGACTGGGCCAGGAATGGGAAGAACTTGAATCGGGGATTGCGATGATGAGGGGAGGGTAGGAACATGGTTGGTACTGGCATCATGCCATCAAACCTCAGGGACTGCGTAGCTGACAGTTGCTGGCCACCCGTGTGCATAGACACACGCTTGGAGCTACGATTCGAGTTGACGCTCAGGGCCATCTGGTCAGGGGCCTCGGTATGGGCTCCCCAGACGTGACTGTGAAAGTTGAGGATTTGGCCGACGACTTGTCCTTCAACCTCGACGCAACCCTCAAACCATCGCTCCCAACTGACATTGCAGCTGGGTACCCAGGCCCTGGCACCGTCAACGACGAGATACTTGGGATGCATGACGCTAAAAGGTGTGAAGAAGAGCGTCTTGACGGTCATGGTCATGTTGCCCTTGCGCAGCGTGGCCTCGCTGGGCAGACCAAGCTTGGCCCATTTTCCCGGGGGATAGATTTGGCCACCGCTTGACGAGGTGTGAAACAGCTTTTGGAAGAGACCCCATGATGAGAAACCAATGGTGATATCCAGCGGCTCCGTGTCGGCCAGTTCACTCCTTTCTGCGGCAAGCCGTTCTAGAGCTTCGCGGAACGAATCCAACGTTGGCGAGGCAGCCCAGTAGCAGGTGACGAAATGCACCGAGTGCTTCGCGTTAAGAATCGCCGGAAGCAAAGCGCGAGTGAAAATGGAGAGACCGGTTCCAACGTACAAGGCCTTGGGTACACTTGTCGAGACGAGGGACTCGGGCTTCTTGACGTAATAATGAGGGAGATCATCAATCTGGTCGAAATGATGAGAGCGCAAGGTGTATCCCCAAGGGTCCACGATGACTGGGGGAAATTCTGCGGTTTCCATGATGGGTGGGAGGTGAATGTGATGTGGTCTCTGGAACAAGGCTCTCTTGGACAAGGCTCTCTATATGGGTTTGAGTTGTCTCTTCTCCTCTCAAGTCAGGGATGTTAAGCAAAAAGTGACGAGGGCATGGTGAATAGCAGATTGCACGTGTTGGTTCTGCCTCGGTGAAGGAGTGAAGTCGGGCGGCTGAGGAAAGCACGCGTCGAGAATTCACGACTTTAAATCCAGAGCCCCGGCAGGCAGATAATTGTGTGCAGGCCCCCGGTGAGGCCGTCGACTGGGTTCCATTCATTCCCCTAACCTGGAACCATCTGGCGGTGTCGTCGTCGTCTAAAAGGAGAGGGTAGCAGTGGGTGTCTCTCTGTAATTTGGTGAATGACGCACTAAATCGCCCTTCTGGCTAGGGCGACTAGGGCCGATTTCCCAGGGAGGAGGTTCTAGCCCGAGCCCAGCCAGCCCAACCTTTCAGGGACGGCCCCACTTCTCTCCGGGGGTGGGAACTTGGGAAGACGCACCTTCACTTTGAGTCGCCCAACAAAGACAACACGTTTTTTTTCTCACTTGCCACAAGGCAAGACTCTAGCTACTGGAGGTGATCAATTCTGTGCTCGATGGGCTAGTTTTCGAATATCCGTCCTATTAGACATGCTTTCGTTTTCTCGCAAGATTTGGTGATTGAGAACCTGTGATATACCATCACTACTACTCCGTACTTCGTACCTCTAGACGCAAACTCACTTTCCTCGACTTCCTCACCGCTTACCATAATTGGGTACTCAAGTTTGTCTTGGCTGTCAGCGGGCTGTCATGGCAGCTTCCCGTGTCGGCATATCGGCAGAAACGTCTCCCGGGTTCATGGGGGAAGAAACATTTCGACCTCCTTTCCATCCATGATCTGTCCATGATCCATCCCGCGTCGAATTGAGAACCGAGAACCCCGGCCCCACCATCACCGCCAGCTTCACTAGTAACCCGACGCCTCGAGACCAGTTGACCTCTTCTCTTTTCCTTGACAGACTATCGCGTCGGGCACCCTCAACTACCGCAGCCATGCTCTCGGGCCTTCTTATATTTAACCAAAAGGGCGAGAACCTCATCTTTCGCGCCTTTCGCAACGACTGCCGCCCGCGCCTCGCCGACGTCTTCCGCATCCAGGTCATCTCCAACGCCCAGGTCCGCTCGCCCATTCTCACGCTTGGCAGCACCACCTTTAGCCATGTCAAGCACGAGAATATCTATTTGGTGGCCATTACCAAGAGCAACGCCAACGCTGCCCTGGTCTTTGAGTTCCTCTACCGCCTAATTGCGCTTGGCAGAGGATACTTTGGCAAGTTCGATGAGGAAGCTGTTAAGAACAACTTTGTCCTCGTTTACGAGCTACTTGATGGTATGCGTCTCAATCACAAGTTCTAGTTAATGCGTGGGTGCGTGGGTTGAAGCTGACTGATGCCTAGAAATCATCGACTTTGGCTACCCTCAAAATACCGAGACGGACACCCTCAAAATGTACATCACCACCGAAGGCGTCAAGTCCGAAACGCGCGCCGAAGACACGTCGAAAATCACCATGCAGGCGACGGGTGCTTTATCATGGCGCAAAGCTGATGTCAAGTACCGCAAGAATGAGGCCTTTGTCGATGTCATCGAAGACGTCAACCTGCTCATGTCTGCCACCGGGGCTGTTTTGCGAGCCGACGTTACGGGCCAGATTGTCATGCGCGCATACCTTTCAGGGACGCCCGAGTGCAAGTTCGGCCTCAACGATCGACTACTACTCGATCACGATGGTCTGTCGACCCTGCCGAGCGGGAACAGAATGGGAACAAAGGCGACAAAAGCGGCCGCTGGCAGTGTCACACTGGAGGATTGCCAATTCCACCAGTGCGTCAAACTAGGCAAGTTTGACAGCGACCGCATCATCAGCTTTGTGCCTCCCGATGGCGAGTTTGAGCTCATGCGCTACCGAGCGACGGAGAACGTCAACCTGCCCTTCAAGGTGCACGCCATCGTCAACGAGGTGGGCAAGACAAAGGTTGAGTACAGTATTGGTGTCAAGGCGAACTTTGGCCCCAAGCTGTTTGCCACAAACGTCGTCATCCGCGTGCCTACGCCACTCAATACGGCCAAGATCACAGAGCGCTGCACGCAGGGCAAGGCCAAGTATGAGCCATCAGAAAATTGCATCGTCTGGAAGATCTCGCGCTTCACGGGCCAGAGCGAGTTTGTCCTTAGTGCGGAAGCCTCCCTCACCAGCATGACGAACCAACGCGCGTGGAGCAGGCCACCCCTGAGCATGAACTTTAGCTTGCTTATGTTTACTAGTTCTGGCCTGCTTGTGCGATATTTGAAAGTTTTCGAGAAGAGCAACTACTCGAGTGTCAAGTGGGTGAGGTACATGACGAGGGCCGGTTCGTATGAAATCAGGTATGTATTTCACTGTCTCTCTACTCCCTCAGTGTGACCGTCATATGGGTAACGGAAGCAACTAACACTGTGCAACAGATTCTAACGGGCATTGCGGGGAGGGAAAGAATGGAAAGCATGTACGGCGTTTTCGGATACCATGGGATGACTCGAGGCCGAGACCCGAGGAGAGTCAATAGTTTACGTTCAACAAACAGCATTTACACAATCTATTTCTAACCTGCTCCCCCCCCTCTCTTGGTTCGGCCAATGTTGCTCGTGTTATACGACAGTGGTTCGGCGAAAACTGACCGGTACAACCTGCAGTAGTGATGACTGCGTTGAACTGGGCCGTAAGCGAGCACCGAAGCTGATCTGCGACGTCTCACGACATAAGTTCGCCACAGCCACGGACTATGCTCTTCAAGGGCAGAAGACCCATGAAGCATCGTGTTGATGGTGTTATCGAAAGAATACGGCGGCGTCGTCTTGGCTTTGTTCTCTTTTGTTTTGAGAATCACCTGTTGTACAAGTTCCGCAGCCTCTGGCCCAGGTCAGGCTCCATTGCACCAACTCAATAAAGAAGCTGGTTCACGACTCAGCTGCTTGCCACGGGTGTCTTCAACGTGGTTTAGTAACGCCTTGCCATACCCTGAGAAATCATTCATGCGGCCACAAGAAACTAAAGGAGACCACTTCTATGTCGAACCGCAGGTAGGCGGCACATCTGAGGGAGCTGGGCTTCGGATGCTTTGTCGAGTATTGTTTCTGTGCTCCCTTGAGCAGCACACTCTCTTCTCCTTGTTTCTTCAAGACAAACAGGCTTGGATGCGCCCCCCTCAGCTCACAAGTGCCGCGTCTTCCAGGTGTGTTCTAGACGCGTAGGAATGAGGGGTCAAGGCTTTCTCAGATAGGCAAGTGGCGATGGTGGTGTGAAGAGTTGCTTGCCGCAACCCCACGAGCTTGGCAGCGTAAGCGCGGATGCAGGTTACGGTCCGTCTGGTCACAATAGCGATAAGGACCTGACCTTGCCCCATGCTCATGTCAAAAAAAAAACAGGACAACGTGACAGGACGGTTGTAGCCCCCCGTCCCCGATACTAGCTGCAGCTAGCGAGGGGATTCCTTGATGGCGATGGCGTGCCCATGAGGACATGCTTGGCTGTTTTGACGAAAGCCGTCAAAAGTACGCACAAAATATATATACCAAGAAGCTATCGATGGAAACAGGGGCCAAAAGAAGAAGCTGGATAATGCTACCCAAACCTGGTTTCCCATGGCCATCTTGAGCAGCAGAGCCAATAGCAGAGCAGCTCGATTCCGAAAGGCAGTGTCAGGATGTCGAATATCGTGTTTTGGCCCTCGAGCGAACGGGCCTCTTCCTTGGCAAAATCGACCATTCAGCTCTGCTCCCCACCACCACTGTCGTCGCCACCACTCACCACCCATGTGCAAATACGGAGTACACCTAGACATGTATGCTCTGTACGGAGTACATGCGCTAGGGGAAAGAGAAAGAAAGAGGCAGAGACAGGGACCATTTGCCCGCCCGGTCGATCCCCTTGCTTTTTTCTTTCAACTATCGTAGTCATGTCATATTACGGCAACTTGATGGGAGCGACTAGTGATGCGTGATGGGTTGAAAACAAGGCATGATGGACCATGTGAGTACCTTTTGTAGTGGCGCTGTTGGCTTTGTCTTTTTGTTGCCTTGCCCGACGGCGTACAGACCACGAATTACTTCTTTTGCCAACACGAAACGAGCTGATATGATGACAGTGTACAAATCAATGACGGGCTGTCCTTCAAATACATGATTTACTTTTTTTAAACTTTTCACAACTGCTTCTTCTGGGCATGATAATCTTGAGAAGAAGAAAAAAGGGTACAGTCATATTCGGTTCTCGGATTCTTGTTTGATGGGAACATGTCGATCCGGCTGGTTCCCGATCACCAGACGGAGGTGCATCCACGGAGTACCCAGTAGGCAATTTTATTTCTCCGGACAACCAGAGAGGGGAAGAAGAAAAAAAAACATCTGCAGGGAAGTAGAACAAGGGGTAATATTGCTCAGTGTTTTGTTCTCTTTGACGACAGGCCTGACAGCAGCTTACTACCCACTTTCCCATGCCCGTCTAGCGTTGCATTGCTAGGTACGTAGGGTCTGGCGGTCTTGGGTAGCATTCTCGCTGCAACATGGAGGGGTTTCAACTGACCTATCTATGTACATGCAGAGCTCTAGATGCATGTACCTCCTCTCCGCGGTTGGGCGACTTAGTTGATGGTGGCTTGTCAACCCAGGCTGCCTCGGAGACGACCGCATATATACTTTTCTTTCCTCCTTCCTGATTCTGAAAGTACCCTTCGTAATGGAGACAGCCGGCGATTACCGTCCAAGGAGGGGGGGAGGGATGAGGGAGGAGGGAGCAAATGAGTGGTTGCATCATCGCGATGCTTCTTTTATCGCTTCCTTTTTCTGTTGAGAGGGAGAGTGGGAAGGGGGGAAGCATGCGGGGGGTGACCTTGTATGCAACCTCCAGGGACGGATGCTGGCTGGATGCTGGCTGATTTGGAGAAGAAGAAGGAGGGGTGAAATTTCAAGCCCTTTGTCGAGAGGAGAGGGGGAAGAAAGAAGAAGAGAGAGGTTAAGCACGAGATTCATACGTCCATGGTGCAATGGCCCTAGACCTTTGGAAGAGCCTTTTGAACAAGATGTATAAAGACGCTCGAGATTCCCTCCTTTTTTGACAAGCTCAGAAGAAAGATACTCATCTCACCACAGCATCTTGGAGCTCATCCCTACCTCATTCTTCTCCTCTCTCCCTTCTTACAGCATTCTATCTGAAAACAGGAACCAAAGTCGCTTGACAATGGCCAACCTCCGCCGCATCGCCCTCTTCCTGGGCGCCCTCCTGCCCGCCGCCTTGGCCGCGCCCACCCCCGAGGCTGCCCCGGCCCATAAGCGCGAGGTCATCCCCAACAAGTACATCGTCACTCTCAAGGAGGGTGTCGAGGACTTTGCCGCTCACGTGTCCTGGGTCGACGACGTGCACAAGCGCAGCCTCTCGCGCCGCGACACCGGCGGCGTCGAGAAGGAGTTTCACATTGAGAACTTCAACGCCTACGTTGGCGAGTTTGACGACGAGACTATTGAGGAGATTAAGAACCACCCCGACGTGAGCCAACGCCCTTTCCCCGATAGCTTCGTGACGTACATGGTTCAGTTCCTAGCTAATCGCCTTCTTCTTGCAAAATAGGTCCTCGAGGTAGAGGAGGACCAAGTTTACTACCTCTACGACACCCGCTCGGCCGAGGAGCAGCAGCCTGCCACCGAGCTCGCCTCGCGCGCCCTGACGACCCAGACGGGCGCTACCTGGGGCCTGGGCACAATCTCCCACCGCAGCTCCGGCTCGACCTCGTACGTCTACGACACATCGGCCGGCATCGGCACCTGGGCCTACATCGTCGACACGGGCCTCCTGACGACGCACAACCAGTTCGGCACCCGCGCCAGCTTCGGCTACAACGCCGTCGGCGGCAGCGACGCCGACACCCAGGGCCACGGCACCCACGTCGCCGGCACCATCGCCGGCACCACCTACGGCGTCGCCAAGTCGGCCAGCGTCGTCGCCGTCAAGGTCTTTGCCGGCAGCAGCTCGTCCACGTCCATCATCATCGACGGCTTCAACTGGGCCGTCAACGACATCATCAGCAAGGGTCGCCAGAACAAGGCTGCCATTAGCATGTCCCTGGGTAAGTAAACTCGCGCCTACGGAGTAGTAGTACTCAGTGTATCTACATAGAACCGGGGTGGATTTTTCTTTTTGTCCCCCCTGTATAGAAGAAGTAACAGGTTGCTGATGAAGTGATTGAACGACGCAACAGGTGGCGGCTTCTCCTCTGCTTTCAACAACGCCGTCAACAGCGCCTTCTCCAGCGGTGTCGTCTCCGTCGTCGCCGCCGGCAACGACAACGCCAACGCCGCCAACTACTCCCCCGCTTCCGCTGCCGACGCCATCACTGTCGGTGCCATCGATTCGTCCTGGGCCCGTTCTTCCTTCTCCAACTACGGCAACGTCCTCGACATTTTCGCCCCCGGCACGTAAGTTTTTTCCCAGCTACCACTGTCACCATGCCTCTCCCTCTCCCTCCTCCCTCTTTCCGCTCGTAGCAAATAAAGGAGAAAGGAAAGAAGAACTGACGAGTAGCAGCAACATCCTGTCCTCGTGGATCGGCTCCAACACCGCCACCAACACCATCTCGGGCACCTCCATGGCCACCCCCCACGTCACCGGCCTCGTCCTCTACCTGTACGCCCTCGAGGGTGTCTCCTCGGCCAGCGTGCGCAACCGCATCGTCGCCCTCGGCACCTCGGGCAAGATCAGCAGCCCCGGCTCCGGCAGCCCCAACCTCATTGCCTACAACGGCAACGGCGCTTAAGCGGGCAGCCAGCACGACGTTTTCTGAACATCTCATTCTTGGCTCAGCCGGTCCTACTCTCATCATACGGGGCGTGGACAAAGAGACACGCACAAGAGGAAACGGAAATTGGGCAGGAACTTGAGCACACGAAATCGGGAATGACAGTCTACGAGAACGGGCTATGGGGATTTGGAGAGAAATTTGATAGTAGGCTAGAGATAGCATAGTATCCTAATGAAAAGAAAAAACGTGGAGAAAAACGATTAGGATCTTTGATTCGGTGGTGACTCCAGGCACGGCAAAACGTATTAAAATGACGGAAAAGTGAGGATTTGGCGTGCTGGGAAATTCTGGCTTACGCCTTTGCCTTTTATCAAGCGATTTTGCCGTTGGTGATGAGTTGTTTATTCCTATCTGCCTGAGAAACTCGGCGTTCACCATGTAGACCCATTCATGAGCTTTGTCATTCACAAAACCTAGCATCACCACTGACAACCTATAGAGGATACCATGAACATTGTAGCTACTGCCAGTCAAGCGATTATAGAATAAGCAGCTCATGGGAGACTTGCCACCTTCCAGCACTAATGTAAGCCCGCCAACAAAGAAGAAGAAGAGGAAGACGTAGCTCATCGTCAGCTCCTCCATGTCCAATATCTCCCCTTCAGCTCAAACAAGGTTCCGAGCCCCTCCACCTTCATCGGATTCTTCCATCTTAAAACAAAACACCAATATTTCCCGTCGCGAAGACGCGTAAAATGTCACAGTTTACGGATTACCCTGTTCTTCGGGTCATCTTCGACCCTCTTCCTCCCCTCTCGTTAGCCTCTCCCCCCCTTGATGGACATAATCAGAGATTTTGGAACTACGACCACGGTGTACACAGAGGAAAACAAAACATCAAAACAGACTAATGAGCCGTTTTTTTTTCTTTCTTATTTTCTTTCTTTTTTTCATGAAATATATTAATACCGGCAAACGCCACAAACGTGTCAACCACGCCCACAACGTCCCTGCATCATTGGCATTCCGCACACCCCTCCATCTTTATTTCTCGCCTGGCAACTGGTCAGTCTTTGACCGAGTCTACATCTCCCCAGGCCTTGGTTCGTTCGGCGGCGGCCAAGTATACTCCTTGACCCTCCCCCCCTCCCCTTTTTTCGTATCACCCTCGTGCAGGCACAGAGGTTTTAGCCCGTAACAGCCAGAAACACGGGACGAAAAAAGAAAAAAAGGCCAAATAAATTAAAGCCTCAGTCTTTAAGTTCAGGTATTTGGTTTGGAGCACATGTCAGCATGGTTCGCGGCACCCCCTGCTTTGCCTCACGCATCTCTGGCGGCCGGCCGGTTAAGGGGGGGGGGGGGACTGCGTTGTTGTGGAACTCGGTTGATGTCGTGTAGGGGGCATGTAGTGATGCGGACGTTTGTTCGGTCTTTTCTCGTCTTTTGTTTCTTTTGAATATAACATCCGAAGGATGGGAGTTGTCTCGCATGTAGTGGTTGTGTACCTGACCACTCTCTCTCCATCTTTCTCTGTGACTCTCCATCTAGCTCGGAAGATTTGCGAGTCCTCCTCATCCGCTCCTTGCCCAAAAGGCGGAAAATTATGGGCAATAATGTGCCATAATTGGCGTTCACATCCAAGGGGTCACAGAGGAGGAAGCTCAAGCATCCGCCCTCTAGGAGACGCGAGGAACACTAGCCTAGTACAAGCCGTTTCTTCATGCAAAATACGTACTATGCTAGTTCATATAGAAAAAGAAGTGACAGAAGAAAGCTGAGAAGTATTGAATATGACATCCAGCTCGCGGCCCAAGCTTCTCTTCGCCAGCAAACCAAAGGGTAAAAAAGAAATCTCTTGACCTGCCCGGGGAAATCTAAAAGACTCATCTCTACGTGAACCCCCTGAATGCCATGACGAAACCAAATGGGGGCTCATCCCCTAAAGAGCTAGAAACTACTTCGAAGCCACCCTACATGGCGTACGACAACAAACGTTCCATAAACGACGCGCTCATGCCACTTGCCACGTTCACGACGCGACATCTCGGGCTTACCACCACCCCCAAGAACAAGAACGTGCTGCTTGAACCTCATGGAAGGAATATGAGCACGCAAAAGAACCCCGGGTTATTCTTCCAGAAGGAGCCCATGGAAACCTTCCCTCTCCTCATCGGTCCCCCCCCCCTTTTTTTTCTTTTTCGTTCTGTATCACAAAATGTCTCGGTGCCGCCAAGGCGAGGGCTTGGAAGAGCAACGGAATAGATGTCATCAATTCATCAATAGTTCCTCTGCTTGCGGCGCGGCCTCGGCGCCGATGCTTTGTTACTTTCGCAAGCGAGAGGGGGAGATGCGGATGGGAAGAGCGCGAAAGAGAGAAATAGAGAGAGAGAGATAGAGACAGAGTGTATGTGTGTGTGCGTGTGTGAAAGAGAGGTCATCGTTTACAAAGATCGCCCAGCTTCGCGGCCAATATTGCACAGCCGTGGCCACGGCCCCAATCCCCCGTACTCGAGAAAAAACACGTGCGAGGGCATCATACCCCGGCAGCGGGCGCTACTTCAGCATCCTCTTACTCGTTTCCTTGTTTCCTGTTTTTGCTTCTTTTTTTCTGCCTTCTTTTCAGCTGCCGTGTCTCCGTCAAGAAGCGAAAATGCAATATACCTGCGATCAAGGAAACCACACCCGTCCGTACCTCAAAGGACCCTTTCCCTTAACCTGTGTTATAAAGCATGTTGTCTCACTTCTTGTACGCACCCCCTCTTTCTTCCTCGCCTTTTCATAGCCCCCCCCGCTCCCCCTTTTTTTCTCCTTCCTTACCACCTTTTTTGTTGGCTCGTCGCGTGTCGACCACGAGGAGTACGCCACTCTCAACGGCGCAGAAGCTATTCGACAACGCTGAAGAAAGGCAACACATAACAAAAGAGAGAAAAGCCTTCCCTTTGCATGGTCATCGGTCATCGTGGTTTCCTATCGAGAAGGAGGGAGGGTGACATGAGGTCGTACGTGTTTGGCCCTTGGCCCTTGGCCCTCGGGGGGTGGGAGGGGGGTGGGTGGGAAAAAAGGCGAGATAAAGAGGAGGTGATATCGAGCATAGGCCGTTTTTGAAGGCCCGGGCCTGCGTCGTGGTGATGAGATGATGGGGATAGTGCAGGCTCGGTCCGCGGCGTGGAGGTATTCGTTCTTCTGTATACGAGGGGGGGATTGGTTCCTGGCGACGGTTGTCAGCAGATTGGTGATGGTAGGTAATAGGATTGTATGCAGGAAGGGGTATAAAGAGGGAGGCCATGGTCGCCAGATAGAACCCATCATCGCCATCATCATCAAAAACATCCTTCATTCGAACGACTCTTTCTGCACATCATCTATTCTTCGACAGTGCCTTCTGCATAGCCATAGCTTCCTATCTGAAATCAGCAAAAGGCAACAAAGAAAATAGGAGACATAGCCTCAACCTACCATTAGATTGCAAAGCCAAGCATCTACACTGCAGCTGATACCGAGCTATTCTCAGAGACGACCACCTCCTTCAGAGCTCCCGCATCCGCAGCGTACTATACCATATTCTCCCGAGCTCTCTACTCTCCTTCATCCCTACGACGCCTGCACCCACAGATCAAACCCCAATTATAACCTTAGTCGCCAAAAAAGAAAAAAAAGAAAAAAAAGAAAAGAAGAGCTCTTATTTTCGTCTCGAAAAGTAGTCGCAGCAGCAGCAGCAGCAGCAGCCATCCGCCCTTGAAACGCAACAAGTGCATATACTGCCCAGTCCCGGCCCCCAAAAAAATCAACTCATATATATATCCTCAAAAAGAAGGAAAGAAAGAAAAAAGCCCCCGGGGCAGGACAGAATTCGTCCCCCCCTTTTGCGCCCCCTCCCTCTCCTTAATAACTTCCAGACCGCCAAAGGGTTTCTTTTCCCGCCCATCTGCAGGCTTCCCGTTGGTTCTCCTTTCATCCCACTACCGCCCGCCTGCCCACCCCTCCTCTCTTGAGAAACGGGTAGCTGCCTTTCACGAACCCGCTCGCGGCGGCCCCCTGAACCCGACAGGACGCACGACGGCAAGCCCCCCAAAAAAAGAAAAAGGGCAAAACGCACAAACAGCTGACGGTAGAGTAGGAGAGAGTGAGAAAAGAGAAAACAAAGAAAGAAATTTTGAAATAGAAAGTGAGAAAGAGACGAAGAGAGAGATAGAAGGATAGAGAAGAAGAGGAGGATCCCTTTTAAAAAGAACTATCGTTCCGCGTGGGTTTGTCCCCAAATCCTTTGCTTCCGGTATAACAGCAAAACTCCCCCAAACACCAATACGTCTACGGCAAAACGTAACCGACCATACCTGATCTATTTTCACATAAAAAAATATCTCCAAGGCACCAAGACAAAAAGCATCACCACTTCCATAGAAGTCAATCCAACCTACAACGGCAAAATCCTCTTCGGAGACGCCCAGCATCAGCATCATCACCACCAAGCCCAAGCTCAAACACATCTCATCCCCCCAAAATGTGCACCTGCCACTGCCTTCACCACCACCACATCCCCCCCTGCCTCCGCCCCGTCTCCATAGCCTTCCACTACCAGTACTGCTCCTCTGCGCGCCTGGACCCGGCCACCAACTCCGTCGTCTCCCCCTGCCCGGCCCTCCTCGTCTCGGGCAGCCCGACATCGTACTCGTGCGCCGACGCCTCCTCCTGTCTCGTCTCCGCCGAGTGCTCCAGCGGTGCTTGCCGCCTCGAGGACCTCCGCGGCTCCTGGACCTGCTGCCGCTGCGGCGGCGCCGGCAACGGGTCGCGCTGGTGCCGGCACCGCATGAAGGGGAGCCCCGACACCTTTTGCTACCACACCGTCTGCGCGTCCTGCACGCCCGACTGCTAGACGCATCTCTCTTCCCCCAGCCCCTCTTTCTCTCTCCCTCTATTCCTGTCTCTCTCCTCTATATTCATCCTCTACTCTTTTGTCTCAGTCTCAGCCTCTCTCTCATCACCCCCCGTCATTCTTCGGACCAAACCTTCCTCTACCCGTCACTCGCAAGTGGGGAACGAAATCCATGTCTCTGCACGCACTAGCTATACGAAAAGAAGAAGAAAAAAGAAGAAAAGAGAAAGAAAAGGCGCCGAGAATCATACCCTGTCCCGAAGGTCTAGACCACGGATAATCAGAAAATATATTGAGAAAAGAAATCGGTGCCGGGTGATGGCCAAGGGGGGCTTGAACGAGCTGAGTGATCTCAAGGGCCAAGAAGAAAAAAAAGGAAAGAAAAGATAAAAAGATAAAAAGAGGCAGAGAGAGAGAGGGGGGGGGGGGGGGGAGGAAAAGAAAAGCCCCCTTGGGAATACAGAAACACCCAAAAAGCCGATTTGATTTAGATCGCCTACCACAACTTTTGTATCCTTCCAGGGATACGAACACATTATTTCCTTTCCATCGGTCACGGTGTGCGACCCCAAGGCACGACAACACCAGGGAACTGCGCTGTAGGCAGTACGTTTCCTAGGTAGGCAGACGAGACAAAAAGCACTTCGGAGGGGAGGGAGTGAGCGAGTATACAGACCTCTCCGTCCTTGGCCAGCGGCAAGACAAAAAAAAAGCCCAGCTTCTCTACCTTTTGCCTCGTGGCTTTATTGAAAACATCATACATTGCATCACGCGCACATCACTACGTGGGGGCACCAGCAAGGGTAGAGAAAAAGAAAGAAAGGGGGTGAGGGAAGGTCCCGTCTTGTTACTCGTCTTTTGTTTCTTCTATTCGAATTCTTCACCTTCAGTCCTTGTTTTAACTGTTTTTTCCACTTCGGCATGTGGACTCGACAACGTTTTCCCAGTTTGTTTGTTTTGTTTTTTTTTTTTGCCGAGAATGTTTGATCAGAAAAGAAACATCTCGTTCGTCTTTTCGTTCCTGTTTTCATTAGACTCTTATGTGCTCATTCTTGTTCCTTTCCTAGATGCTATCAATGTTATTATTATTACTACTAAGCTTCCTTTTTGCCCTTGTGACCATTACTTCTTTTCTTTGCCTCGTGCTACACGACCGTCAAAGCCGAACATGAAAAAATCGGAAGAGTCAGTCACTTCTTTCCTTATTCTAGGTAACGTATCCTAGGTAGCCTCTCATACAATATTATCTGCACCTGTGCCTCTTTCCATAACGTATCGAAAGAAGAAAGACGTCGGCGGCACAAGGGCGACGAGGTAGTGAAAAACAATAAAGATAAATATAAATAAAAAGGTGGCTTGAATTCAGATCTCTTCACTTTTCTAATACTCACCCTTCCCCTTTCTCACCCATCTCGTGGCACGCCCCCCCCCCTCTTCCCTCCACTCTCCCTCCAGCCTCACCTGACCCTGGCACCTCTCCATTCCCTCTCTCTCTCTCTCTATGTAACACGATATTCATCTGTAGGTGACTCGTCAGCTCCCATCGCTTGCACTTGACTTCTAGCCACAGTACGCCATTCTCCTTCCCCTCCTCCTCCTCCTCCTCCTACCCAATTTTGCCCCTTCTTTTTCTCGTTCTACAGCCCAATTGTCCAACCCACTATCCCGCACTACCTGCGTCCCTCTCTACCTGCGGTTATCCCCCAAAAAAAATGTCCCCCCTTAATAAGCACCCGTCACAAAGCTGCCCGCTGCCACCATTTATGCCACTCAGCTATTGAGGGAGAAGGACGCAATCAATAGAGAAAGTGTGTGAGTGATTGAGTGACTGAGTGACTGAGAGAGAGAATGAGATTCCCTAAAAGTAATCGTCAATATATACAAGACCTTTTGGCGGCCACGTTTTTTTCCTTCTTTCCTTTTTTTTATTCATTCATTCATTCATTCATTTATTCCCAATGTTTCTGCGGCCATCAGCATTCCTAGCCGAGATCCATCTACACTTCCGAATCTCGTAAAGATTCCACATTCTATTATCCTATCATTTTGCAAAGTAGCCCCCCTCCCCCCTTTTTTCTGCTCCCTTTTCTCTGTTTACCCCCGTATTCTAGTAATCATCCCCCGCCCTGCAGGAGCTCCTCTTTTTTTCCCGACTGCTGCTTCGGTACCTACCTCCCCTGCCAACCCCCCTCCGGTTACTCGTCCAATGATTTTTGCCCACCCCCTTCTGACACCCGAAATCGAGCGGAATAGAAAAAAGTGTACCATAAGCAGTATATTCCCTTCTCCAAACGAAAGGCCGACACGAGAATGGGGTGGACAAATGTGGGAATTTTCACAATCGCCAAGCTAGGGAGGGAGGCTTGAGGGGAGGCATTCTCGGGAACGGCTGGCTACTCTTTCTCTATCTCCTGAGACCTTTTCCTTTTCATGTTTTTGCCATATTGTACGCTCCGCAGGAGCCGTAAAGATGGGAATTGAGAAACACTCGACAATTTTTGTGGGAAAGCCATGGATTTCCGAATAGGAGAAACCCGGTGGCCGATTATATAAGACTTGCCCGCGGTCCTATCCTACGTCGAGTCCCGAGTCGAAGTCATTGCCCCCTCAGCGTGTCAGTATAACGAAACTTCGCGAACCAAAGTTCTCTGAATGGAAGAGTGAGATAGAGAGAGAGAGAGAGAGAGAGAGAGAGAGAGAGAGAGAGAGAGAGAGAGAGAGAGAGAGAGAGAGAGAGAGAGAGAGAGAGAGAGAGAGCGAGAGAGATCCACGCAGACACACTCAAGCAGGGCCCTTGCGCCTTTCATCTATTCGTCAGCCTACCACCACATCAAAGCTCCTCCCCCTACCCACTCGAGCAGAAGACTGCCAGCCTATCCAAAGCCGAAATATGTGCCACCTAACGACCTACACGTTAGCATGTGAACATGTTCACACCGCCGCCCAGCTCTGCCCGTCCTCAAAGGGCGGCCGGTGGTGCCGGAGGACCACCCAGCAGCATGTAGGCTACCCACCACCACAAGGCTACGAGAACCAGCTTCCTCTGCGCTGCCCTCTCCCGGAGTGCCCGTTCGAGGCCAAGGGGAGGTTTTGGAACTGCTGCTGGTGCGGCAAAGGTTGGAACGAGGAGGGAAGGTGTAGCTGTATCATGATCATCGACGGGGCTCAGTATAGGTGTGAGCACATTTGCTGCGAGACCTGTGAGGCTGCAGGACAATACCAGGCTTGACGGAGTCAATAGGATGGGGCGCAGTCTGCCTCGATTTTGATTTCGGCAACGCACAAAGGCAGCATCATTGGATAGCGAGAAGACGAGCAGAAGTGGACGGGGTCGGAGAAGAGGACGCAAACCAATCAAGAGAGCCAGCGAGAGGTATGGGAATGCGACTGAAATGTCAATGATGGCTAACAGGTTTCCAAAAACAGTGGCCATATTCTCTTCCTTGAGCAGGGTTCAGGCATGCAATAATATACATTATACCATTATACCCCATACACGAAGCCTTTTGCACGAGGATACACTAATGCATTTGTTGATGCAAGTCAGTGAGCAAGTCTTGGAAGAATGGCGTGAACAAAGTGTAGAACGGCCCATGGTCAGTAAAGAAAAAGCAAGGGGACAAGGGTAAAAGGTTTGCTGATGACCCCTGCCCACCACGCCGAGTATGTTGAGGCGCGTTGCAGAATTGACAGGGGAGTCTCTCATCTGGATCTAGATCTCCAAGATGGGCCGCTAAGTTCTGGATCGAGGCTCGAGATCTGACCAGAAGGTGGGCAGAAATGTGCCAAGCTCGGGCATGGCCATGATGACCAGTCAATCGTGTTCATAGCTCAAAATATGTATTTTCAGTGAGATGACAGGATGTCATGACGGAACTAGAAACCAATTCTCGTCGTTTCCGTCAGAATCGAAAGGCTTCTTTTCATCAGCTTGATATTTCTCTCTTCTCTTAGACCAGGTAATGGTTGCCAAAATGCCAATTGCATGAGATACTCCGTATGGCCGTGCCAGCTGGGTTGCGTATTTTTGTAATCCTTGCCGTAAAGTGTGTTGGATGAATGGTACGCTCTCTTTCTCACACATTGCTTCTTCCAGGACGAATCACGAACGAGCATCACTCAAGGACTGCCATTACCGAGCCATTGACAATGCGTTCGTATATCCGCGGCAGTTTTCAGTATCCGCGGTACGCTAGGTAGGTAAAGACACAGCACAGATGCTGCCCAACAGCGGTCCGTTCCTACTGTCCCATCCAGAATCCAGACTTTCTCTAGGGGCGTACGATGGTTAGTCGTTTTTCGTTTTCCGTTTTTTGGCCCGGACCTCTTGGGATCGATCATATATCACAAATCTTGTTTTCGATATCTTCATGAAATCGATTAGTGAACCCGATCCTAGGCCACCCTTGCCAACGCCCAGTTTGGTAACAGCCCAAACAGAACAAATGGAATGGATAGAGTAACGATGGAGGGGAGGGGGCGAGGAGGGGGGTGGTCAGGCTGAAACAAGCCAGCCAACCTCAACCCAACGTCCGAAAGGACAGGGGAAAAAAAGGTAAGGGACCAATACCACACGCACCAAAGTTGTAATCAAAGTCGAATGTCGAATGACTGGACGCCCATTCGGAGGTGGTGGCCACGTAACAAGCTGTGTGCATCACACTTGGCAGTATCCCCGTCATCACCGCCGTGGCTTGCTTGCGAGTGCCAATTCCAGTTAGCTAGATGGCCAAAACCGTCTGCCAGCAGGTAGCAGCGCGTTCGACTTGCATCATCTCGAGAGTGACGAACCCTGTGCCATCTGAGATTCCGCCTCACAACCATCCAGGACAGAAAGGTGGGTGTGGTGTGTTTCCAGCTACCAGGTATAGACACCGCTAATCCCTTGTAGAGGCTGCAGATACAGCCTTGAATCGGCTTGTGTATAGATTAACATCCATCCAGTACTCCTGCGCCCGTCTCCACAGGATTATTACTCCCCTCCCCTATACCGTCGTATCTCTCAGCCGAAGAGACCTTCTCGATAAAGATATCGTGTAGGTATAGCTTGGATCTCGATTGCCGGCCTTGTAGCCGGCCATGCCATGTCCATATCCAACTCATCTAGGCACATGCTTTCTGTAGCTCAACAAAGCTCATGCATCAACAGATAACATGGAGTATTCGTTGCATCCTTTGATGTTTTCTTTGCCAAATCAACCCTGTCAAGGTAAATAAGTAACGACATTGCTTCTTCTCTCGTTAAAGAGCCTCCACCTTGGGAAAACGGTACCCAAACATGGGTAGAGCAATGCCTGCGAGACTCCCCAAAGATGCAACGCTCGTCCGCATAATCTGTTGTGTCACCACTCCCCCTCACCCTCTCTGATACTTCACTGATCCCCATGTAGAATCTTACAAAACGCCGCCACGCTCCCCTACTCCTGGTACCCCCTAGATTGCACCCTGGGACCTGGCTGCCAACCAGGTTTCCAGTTTGAGGCTTTCCGGATTGCACCAGAGAATAGCCCTAAGGACAAGAAAATCCCCGATGCCTTGTTGCAGTTGTGCTCCCAGACATTTCTCTGCGCAAAGCGTATGCCTTGACGGCTCCCGAGACCCGGCCGGAGTAACAAGGAGTAACTATTCGCGGTCCTGCCTCCTGGTGGCGTCCTGCACGGCGTCTGAGCTTCCACTCTCGGGATCATGGCTCGAGAGTAAAGAGGAAACAAGGCTAACGGTGTGAAACCATATTCAATATTCATACGGGGTGCATCATGAAAAGAAGAAACACGCCGGGGGGCGTCCGCAGATTGTCCAGCGAGGCTGCGAGAGCTCCGGTATGGCGTCCTGATGAGTGTCATCCGAAAATCCGCGGAAATGCTTTTTCTGCTTCAATCGATATATTGAATGCAGCCTTTGAGGCCTTGCCTTGGCTGGGCAGGAGCACGTCAGCTCTTGCATTTATGATTGCTGCGAGGTTGAGGAGGCGCGTCACTGATTGAACCTGTTCAGTCAGTTCCGATCAAGTATAAATGAAGCCCTCGTCTCGCTCCTGAAGGTAATGGTTCACTCTCCTCACCAACAACTTAAATATACAAAGCTGTATCCTGGCTTGTTATTCGAATCCCTTGATATTTCCCGTAGCATCAAGACACGCACTCTCACCGCTGCCCAACGCCTTTGCCAACTCGCCAAAATGTGTCATGGACATATCCAGATGTTTGCTTGCCAGCACCAGGGTGTGACCTATCATCCGTGCATGAGAGCGGCCAACGAAAAGTTCAAGGACAGAGGATACTGCGATCAAATCACGTACCGCAATATCCGGCCGACCGACCAGCCATGCCGTTCAACGACTTGTCGCTGGAGCGCCAATAGCGGCTCTTGGACATGTTGCGAGTGCGGCCAAGGCCCAAACACTCGAGGCTGGTGCACAATGCCCACGAATTATCCAGATGCCTCCATCGAGCAGGGAAGGCTTGTGGGATGGGACCAAGTCAAGAGCAGCACCTGCAACCACGGCTGCTGTCCCAACTGTCGACCCTCAGGTAAGGCCTTGAAATTTGCTCCAAACCTCGGTATTCAAAGTATTATGTGTTAACTCAGCTGGGTGCCCAGAAACTTGAGGCTATACAGTCTCTTCCCAAAAGATCAATTATCAAGGGAGAAAGTCGTTGATCCGCCCAGCAATGTTTCGACTGCGTACCGAGACGACGTCATTATAGTTGATCAGAGACGACAATTTTGTGCCAGGAAGTAACAATGAGGGCCAGGTTGAGAGCAAAGAACGGAATCACGGGTCGGTGCCTTGAACCCTCCTAGGGGTGCTTGGCAAAACGACGCACGAGCAGAGAGGACTACGATGATGAATTAGAGGATAACGACCCAACCGTTCTATATGAATTTTACAAGATGCTGCTTTACTTACTCCGTACACTTCCTTGACAAGCTGCGATCCATGTTTTCAGTCGTTGCTGTGCGGGTAACACAGCCGGTGGAGTTTTGTTCCCAGCCTGATGGTTAATCCATCTGCGAACGGCGGCGAGCAACCTGCAAGTCCCATCGACGGCATGGCTTTGTGTAATTCGTCTGGTGTTACATATCACCTGTCCCCCGCACAATAGCCATTGGGCTGGGAGCGCTCCGGATACCAGGTCCTAGGGTAAAAGCCAGATGAGAGCTGTGTTCGTTGGATTTTGTATGAGCACCACCCCGTGCATCCTATCAGCCTTTCGAACCCTTGCATCAACGATGCTGATGCTGATACGGAGTACTCGCGTAAATGGTGATTGCTTTTAGTGGCGGAGGAGGTTTGACGTTTGACGTTGGATGATCCGATCCCCGAACGCTAGCCACGTGGGCAGAGGAACTTAGACTTGGGGGACTTGGTGGGATCAGACTGCATCAGTGTAATCGTTATCGCTGCTAGCCATAGGTCCTAGTCCTAGGCTTAGGCTTCTTAGCCGCATCACGGGTAAAGGTCAAACCACACGGCCACATTTTTTTTTAATCCGCACATACGGAGTACGGAGTACTCAAGAAGAAGAAAAAGCAAGGGAAAAAAAAGGACGGTGGGCGCTTTGCTCAGATTGTTGTCATGTGCATTCAACGGCTGTGGGGTCCCAACTCCTTGGGCCCAAGCACCCTTGCGTATAATCCGTAACAGAGGACCAGCCGTCCAAGCACCAAGGGACGAAAATGCTGGTCCGTTATGACCGCAAGGCCTAACTTCCCAGCAACCCTAGAACATGGCTTGGGGGGAGGGATGCTTGCTGATTACGAGTCTTACTCTCCGTCTCCTCGAGAGACAACATTCTTGCCGCCCGATAAACTTTGTCGCCATTCACGTCGGTTTGAAAGAACGCCATTCGCGCTGGTGGCAACACTATGGGCAGACTACTCCGTACCAAAAGTTAGTTTGCCAATTGGTCTACGGCTCAGCACGGTCAGGAAATGATGGTGCAAGTAGGTCAGAGGCCATGTAACCACGGACGAACCAAGCCGGTCCCTAGCCAGATATGCCGAAAACACCCCCTTGTTGAAGCCTACTACTAGCATGCGAGGACACCCTGATCGACGCTGACGAGCAAAGGGCGGAGAGAGCCAAGGTGCAATTCAACAATCACGAGAATAAAAAGGAGCTGAACCAGGTTGTTTGAGTACGGAATAGAATAGGGGAAATATTACTACGAGTATGACTGGAAACAATATGGAGTATTATCTTTGCTACCATTCCGAGAACTGGTACGGAGCAGGCAATAAACGGCCGTGAATGGTACGGGAGGTTGTAGGTCCGACAATCTCAAAGACACGAAGCCACGAGGTAGCACAGTGTGTCTTAGACCCTTGGCGACAGTTGCTGTTATTTTGCACTGTATTTCCCCTGACAAAGCGCCAAAGTGCCACGCGAGCTACAAACTCAGGCAAGGAAAAGAGGGTGGGGATAGGATGGATGCATGGATGGATGTTCACACACGCACATGCTCCCACGGCGGAGCTTTGAGGGTGAAGTGTAGACGGGCTAGTAGGGGGAGCATGGGGGAGAAACACCTATAACACTTTGTGATGGCGCCCTAAGGTTAGTGGGTTAGGTACCAACTCGTAGGCAACCTGTAGGCAACCTGTAGGGAACATTCAGGCGACCTGTAGGGCATCAAGACGGGCTGGAGGGGTACGGAGTACTACGAGGGTAGGTGGATGGATGCCCGCGTGGCTGGCTGCATCATCAATCGCATGTGCCAGGTGCCAGGTGCCAGGTGCCAGGTCATCCATCCCAGCGCTCGAGTGGTTCCATTGCAGGGCGCAGTGAAACGCGTTTGCTGCCAGCCTCCTTCTCCCTCACAAACTCCATTCCATCATGCATGCATGCATCTTTTTCTATTGTTTTCAACCTCGACCCGTCATCATTCACGCACGCACGAAAACATAGGCATTCGCCTCATCCGCTTGCGTTGATAAAGACAGACAGCTACCCACCTCCTCCTCCTCCGCCCCTCCCCTCCCCAGCCGCGCGACGCTGGAACTCAAAACTACTGCTAGTCCTCCGTGCTAGGTTACCATATCAGTCCATCGCTTGCATCGGGTAACATTGACGCGGCTTGGTTTTGGTAGCTCCGGGCGTAAAAAGAGCCCTGGAAAATACAAAGATAATTAAATCCACCTGGTCCGGCGCATACAACCCGCTGCTAGCTCATTTAGCTTTGCAAGCGTTCTCCACTTATTATCACCTGGGAGTCTGGGACTACCTACTCCGTTACCTACTGGGACTACTGGGACTAGTACTGGGAGGTCCTTGACGCCTTGCTGATCTTGCTCCATCAACTCCTCGCCGTCTCTGCGCGCCTCAACGCCTTTTCTCCCTCTCTCCCTCTCCGCGCTCCATCAATCAACCACCCAACCACCCCCCTCCCCCCCCGTATCCGCCGCCCCCTCTCCTCGAAACCTTCCTATCTGCTCTCATCCGATTGCAGCACTCCGTATTCAGAGACCCGAGGCATCGGAACGCAAACAAATACATTACGCGATAATTCAAAGAAAGAGAGAAAAATGTCTCCCTCGGTTGATTCTTCTCGACCCATGATGGCCCCCTCGGTAAGTTTCCAGCTTTCCATATTACAACTTACTTCTCCCTGAGCCTTGTCTTTATCCGCTTCCTTGCGCGCGCCTTAGCCAAGCTTGTCTCTGCCGGGTTTCGTCGCACGCATTGAGAGATCGCTTCGCTCCATGTCGGTCTGAGTCCACCTAAATTACGGACCGCACAGTCGCATGGGACAATCCCAAACAACAAGGGCACGCACGCAAGGACATAAAATAGATTTTATGGCTTTTTTCGCTTGCTCGTTTTTATAAGAATCCACCTGCGACCTGCTCCTTTTTTAAACTCCTCACCTGCCTACTCCGTACTCCGCACATTTGTCCTGCTGTCCACCATCACCACCAACACCACACCATCACCTCGCACACCCACATACACACACACATATACTCCACCGCAGCAGCAATGACTGACCAGCAAGCCAAGGCCCGCACTTCAGTGCGTTACAGCACCTTTAGCGTTGTCGCCCCTACGGTTCAGACCACCGACTCGGCCATGAACGAGGTTACCGACATCGCCAACGGCTTCGACCGCATGGAGAACAAGGCCCTATCCTCCCAACGTGTTGTCCTCACCGAGGAGAAGACGGACAACATGAAGAAGCTTGCTCTCGGCGCCAAGCTCGACCGTGCCCTGAGTCATCGCATGAGCAGCCAGGATGCCGTGATGCGACCTCGGCGCTCCAAGCCCGTCACCTCCCACTTTGAAGACGAGAAGATGGCATAAGAGCGTGTAAACCGAAACAAGCCGTTTCTGTACATATACACTGCGATGGCCTTGACACGAAAGACCCTTCACCGCGTTGGCGCGAATCCTGGGACCGTGCTGGTGATGCATTCGGATCCCGGGCACGGCGATAAGCACCCAGTTCGAGACACAGGGAGGCATGTCTCACCAGGGCTGTTTTTTTTCTTTCGCGGAGCCCTTTACACATACCACGCTTGATGACTACAACACCAACGCCCAACATACCCAACTCGATTTACAGCACTTTGAATTGCCATTACTTCTTTCTTTTCTGGACAAACTCGCCAGCACGACGATTGGACTACTCGATACCACACACGCACACACACATATATAGGGGCCTATTCATTGGTTACGAAGATGCTACATGGGGTTGATGGGGGGCTTGGAGAAGGGACGAGAACTAGGGACGAACTATATACCACCATCATCATTGGTTAGCGGCGTTTAATTCTACACTGATTCGTAATGCCTACTGGAGGAGCTGTCGCCTAAGAAGTGCGTGATGAAAATGATGAAATGCGTTGCCGTGTCTTTTGTGTCCCTTCGATTCAAGTATATACAGGCACATTCGTGGCTGCCAGATGAATAGAATTTTTGAGTGTATTCCCTTGTTTCAACGCCTTTGTACCTGGTAGAATTTAAATTTAAAAAAAAAAAACATCCTTCGAGTTCTCGTCCTTTCATGACTGAGGGAAGAAAACACGACACTCTCCCCCAACACACATGCCGTATCCCCCCAAGCGGCTCAACACTTCAAGGAGAGATGGGCTCCGACATCTCCCAGACCTCCTACATCTACGAAGAGACGAGCTTATCCTTCCTCTCCTCAATCTCCTTGGCCAGCGCCACGAGATCCGCCTCCCGCCCCTCAATATCAATAGCCTTGCCGACCCATTCCCTGGCCTCGTCGACCCTGCCCATCTCCATCAGGCACTTTGCCCTGCGCCACCAGGCCTTGGGGTTCCCCTGCCTCTTCATCTCGATGCTGGCCTCGGCGTCGACGGCGCCCTCGGGCCAGCGTCCCATGCTGACCCGGGCCTGGGCGCGGTTGGCCAGCAGCGCCGCCACCTCCTCGCGCACGAGGCCGCTGGGCTCCCACAGCGGGCGGTCCAGCGCCATGCCCAGCGCCAGCGTGTACAGCTTCTCCGCCTCGGCGTGGTGCGCCTTGCGGAACTCGGCGTTGGCCTGCTCCCGCAGCTTGTTGATGTTGGCCGTCCGCGCCGGCTTGACGGGCACGGGGGGCAGGGGCACGCCGTGCGGCGTCACGCCCTCGGGGGTGGACAGCATGGCCGCGTGCAGGGCGTTTAGGGCGTCCAGCTCGGCGGCCAGGGCGCGCGGGGGTTTGCTCGTCGGGGGGAGGATGGCGCCCGTGGACGGGTCCAGCTGGAGGGGTATCATGTCGAAGTGCGTGAGGTCCGACATTGTTGCGGCTCGAAACGGTTCTCCTCGTCTCTTACCGTCCTTTCTTTTCGAATGTCTCTCCCACTGTCGTGTTTCTCACTTCCTTTCTCTTGTCTTTCCGCCGGGGGGAGGTTGGAGGCTGGTCTGATCCGGGATATACGGGTCTGGTGGGGAGAGAGATTGTATATCCTTTGTTTTTGGCTTGACAAGGGGTACGAAAAAAGAAAGCGATAGGGTTTTTTTATGTTTTTTTTAATATGTTACTGGAGCTCTGCGGAAGAAGAAAAAAAGAATGTTGTCCTTGACGTAGGTGGAATTCGGGGACGTCTCGCGGCTTCGTTTGGCTGGCACCGCACCCTTTTGCGACGGGACGGAACTCTCAAGGTAGGTGAGGACACCTTGTAAGTCGGCCCAGTCGGCTTATCTTATCGCCACATGATCGAGGGGCACCCCGGCTTGCCTCGCCACAAGCCTGGCATCCATCGCTACCTATGGTACTCCCCCACTATGGTACCCTACTAGTAGTAAGTAGTAGCATCTAGGGTACTATCGCAACTTGACACATTGACAAGAAAGAGGAATGCGTACAATGGCCCGATGGAGACACGAAGGTGGTTTTTTGAAGGTTTATGTAGGTCAGAAATAGGTATTACGCTGCGCCTAGAAAGAGCGTATAGCTGCATCGCGTACTACACGCCACACACACAGTAACACGCCGATGCCGCAGAGTTCCTCATAACCGTAATAAACACATCTCACATCAACACTCAATTCAAGATCAAAAATATGCATTTCCCTTTTATACGCCTATGTCCGTTTGTCATGAACAGCCAAGAAAGAAGAAAAAAAGAACCCGCGTTAAGTCACTAGAGAAAATCAGAAACGGCGGCCACTCCATGCATTGGTATGTGTTTTTTTTTTCTCTCATGCATCATCATTTTTATCTTGATTTTGTCTTTGGCTTGGGGGGGGTTTTCTGTGCTTTATTGTTTGTTTTTGCTTGGGATCAGGCTCCGAAAATGGACAGAGTCACCTTTGCTTCTCTCTCTCGGAACGTTTTCCCTGCATTTGCTAGAACATCATGTCCTAATTCCCATCCAGGTCATTGTTGCCAGTGATGAAGAAAGGATGAAAACCCCTTTAAAAAGGGTAATCTAAACTCCGCTCTCGATGAGATACCACCGTCGCCCGTTTTATCGCCGGCCAAAAAAAAAATATACTTGCCCTTCAACCCCCCTTCCGCAGACAAAATCAAGAGTAAGAAAAATTCCCATTTGTTTGGTTGAACCACCGCGCCGATCTAAGGAAACGCACGAGAAATTTGTCGGACTGGGGAGTAATGATCCGCTAAATTGTCGCAGACATGTAAGCGCCCCTAGGACCGAAAAAGGGCCGATGTTCGTCGAAAACATGATACGGCAAGACATCGTATTTTTTTTTCTTTAGTAGCCGTAAGAAGCGAGAGCCTTCGAGGCGCCAGAGTCGGCAGCGTTCTTCTTGGCATCGGACAGTTGGCGCGCCGCAACCTTCTTGCGCTCGTAGTAGGCGAGGGCCTTTGTCTTTCTCCTGTCCTCCAGACTGCAAAATAATCAGTACGAGCCTTCAAATCGATACGAGCTGTCAAAACATACCGCTCAACAACATCCTTGTACTTCCAGCCGTTCTCGTGGCTGAGACGACCGACGGTGCAGTACTTGCGGCCGGGCTGGAGACGGAGGACACGCAGGGCCTGGGGGACGACCATCTTCTTCTTCTTGTCGTAGGGAGGGGGGACACCCTCGAAGACCTTGAGGCGCTCCAGGGCGGCGGCACCACGGGGAGTCTTGTGGGGGATCATGCCACGGACGGCCTTGTAGAAGATGCGCGAGGGAGCGCGGAAGTGGAAGGGACCTAGTATCCGACATCAGAATTGGCATATTCTAGAAATAGGATCAATGTAGGCATCGGAACTCACCACCGCGAGTGGGGTTGTAACGGGTGATCTTGCGCAAGTGAGCGGCGTACTTGACTATTGGTCGCTGTCAGTATCACCATGTCAGGTTCGTAGGGACCGGGGAGAGGCATACGCTTGGCGCGGAAGAACTCTCCAGAGATGTTGAGAGCCTCGCAGCGGACGATAACGATCTTCTGACCGCTAAGGAGCTGCTTGGCCACAATGGACGCAAGACGGCCAAGGAGATGACCCTTGCCATCAATGATGACCTATACCACGAACTTGTCAGCTGTCTTCCCTAGTAGTATACCGATGTCGACTCCTAATATTGATGGAAAGCGGCGAGGTGGCGGACTGATGCTTCGATATACGGTTCTCGGTCTCCCAACGCTTCTCTCCCACAGCCCAGCCTTTTCCAATTGCCAGACCCCAGTTGTCGCATCAGCATCCCTTAGGCCTCGCTTCCCAGACCAGCCCGCATCGCCGTATTCAACATCATCACCAGGGGGGGGGGGGGGGGGCTGTTCGAGGTGTGTACTCACAACCGGCTCGAAGGACGACATCGTGTGCCCGGGGTTCCGAAGGGAATCTGAACGAAAAGGCGAGTAGAAGGGGAATACACAGCTCCGTAAACACGCAAACTCCCTGACCGTGCCGGCGAGAATATGCTGCTGTGATGTTGCTGTGGGTTAGTCGCTGCCCGTGGTTGGCGTTTTGGGGAGAGTGGTCGCGATAACTACTAGAACAGCGAAAAAACCAAGTTCCGCACAGAGGGTGGTTGTGCCCTTTGACCGAATGCGTATTAGCCAAATGTGGTATAGGTCGTTTGCGAGGCCACAAATCCTGCTGTGCTGCTTAGGGCTGCAAAACCTACTCCGTAGAGGGGGGGAAAGACGAGAGCCGGAGTTTTACCGTGCACGACACAGTTCGGAGTGACCATTCTGGCAGCCACTGGATAATACCTACGTACCCCACTCGCAGAAGCTCGGAAAGCGCTGGATCCAATGCCCCAGCTATGATATGGGAAAGCTCACGCTAATGACGCAGTTTGTTTGATAAGAACGGACGCATTATCGCCATTGTGAATGATCTGCAATTGGGATGGACGAATATGTATGTCTGTATGCAGTCTATGGATTTTTATCCCCCCAATTGTCATGAGCATCGTAACAGGCCGCGGCCATCTATGGTACAAATCGCAAAACTACGTGCAACGTAGAAGAAAAGAAAAGGTTGGAGCAGTGAATTAACCAGCTTTGGCTACATCAAGCTGTTTCAAAACAGCCTGTACATGCTTTACCAGGGCTTTGCGGCGATTACGGATCTCGTCAATGCCATCCGCTTCAACCTCATCTGTCTTGAGCAGAATCTGTTGCAGCACCGACTCTGAGATCCTGCGGTGCTCGTCCACTCGCTTTGGGGCGTCAGCCGGCGGCGACTTGATAAACTCGTCGCACAGGGGCCTCCACTTATCCTCGAACTCGCCTTCCAACTCATCCAACTTCTTCATGGCGGGATTATCTGGGGCTAAGGGGGGAGGGGGCGATTGCGGCTCGAAAGCCGAGCTGCTGCCACGCGGG
Source organism: Trichothecium roseum (assembly GCA_026184415.1). NCBI lineage: Eukaryota > Fungi > Ascomycota > Sordariomycetes > Hypocreales > Trichothecium > Trichothecium roseum. The sequence goes on from CM047947.1 coordinate 168,646, forward strand.
CTAGCAGATGTGTCGTCGCCTAGCTTGTCCCTGTTCTTCTTATTCCTTCTCCGTCGTTGTGACTTGGTCTCCACGGGGGGTTCATCTACAATAACCATCTCCTCATCGGATAAGGGACTACCTCCCACAACACCCTCGCCAAGCACAGCCATGAGCTCGCTCTTGTTCTTAACGCCGTACTCTCGGATAGGTGCCTCGGGGTCCTTGAGATTTCTCCCCTTATAAAGTAGCTTGACACGTCGTGTCCCACGTTTTGACAGATCCATCATGAGTCCCACCCGGTCGATCACGTCCTTGACCTGCAGCTTCCCATCTCCAATGGCGTAGGCGGGAAAATGTGCGGGGTACGTGATGCCCCGGTTCTTGATCAGGAGAACGTCGTCGTCGGGGTCGGGCAACGCGGTATGATGATGGTGCCCGTCGGCGTGCACGGGGTCTTCGAGGTCTTGAGATGTGATGTAGGAAAAGTCTTCGTCGGTGACGGCAGGTGTTCCGCCAGACAGGGAACTATTCCATGGCGAAAGCTGGGGGCGACCAGACCAGCCGTATCTTGACATGGTGAGGGGTAAGGCAATAAGGGCTGCGAGGCTGCTATAAACGACAGGTTTGGGGACGCCGAGGGTCTCTGATATGTACTCGCTAGAGTCTTGGATGACAGTGGTGAAGTCGCTTAGGGTCCCGTTGAGGTAGGCCGTGATGTTTTGTAGGGCACCGGGAGCTGCCACAACGGCGTGGCTGCTGGAATCCACCTTGTCGGTCGGGTGTTGAGGGTGGACCTCGTTGAGGTCACCTCTACAATCTCGAGGTCTCGTCTCTCTCGCTTTTCTCTGCCTCCCTCGGCAGAATCACGCGGAAGAAGGGACTTGAAACGATGCGCTTGTCGCTTGTTGCTTGTAGCTCATTAACGTTTTCCCAAGGTCTTGATTCGTCTCGGAAGTGTAGACGCTAATCTTTGACCGTGTAGAGCACCGCAGGTAGACCTGACAGAGCGGGCAAGCCGATGACGACCAGTGTCCGGGATGCACCCTGTCGGATGGGCGGACTCTAATTTGTGAGGCTGGGTTGGACGGACTACAACGGGCAGCCGAGGAGGGCTGACTGACTGCCGGAGGTGCACGAATGTGTTGTCAAGGTGGGGGTAACGAGAAGCCGGCTCTGTTGGAGGAGTGGGAGTAGTGGGAGGAATGAGAGGAGGGGGAGGAGTGGGCGGGGGAAAGGCTTGTCGACAACGAATCGTATGCTTGAAAGACACTAGCGCTGCATCTGAATGTCGTACGCGGGCAAAGTGCGTCGTCTGGTGATGATGGGATGAAAGAACGGTCGGTCAAGTTGGGAAGCTCTATTAAGCGCAAAACGATGGGCTGGCTGGACGCGTAGGGGGGAAATGAAGGTCGTGATGTAGGAATAGCCTTTTGGATTGGGCGGAACAAAGGTGTGGTTGGCGCAAGTCGCGGCTTTTCCCTGTCCCCTTTTTTTACACAATGAAAACCTTTTCTGAGCGATATGACGATGTTGTTGTTAGCTAAAAAGAATGGTTGAGCGAACAGTCTATACCAGACGAGGACGTTGATGCTACTTGTCGTCTTCCATCCCCTGTCCTATGTTTTTTTTTTTTTTGGCCCGTCAGCGGATGGATGGGGGGGGGACCGCCCTTGGCTAAAGTCAGCTGATGTCACTGTCCTAGCAGGTAGGTCCGTACGGAATAGCAGAGTCCTGTGTCCGGACTGACTGAGTCCTACACTAACACCACCACCGCCAGCACGATTTCACCTTTACCCTGAATCTCGCGAGGTGATTCATGCAACGCATACGGATGTATCCATGTCAACGAGCGGGTTATGTCACGTTTTATGATGTTCATTATGAGAAGCCTCAATTGATGTTTGGATCGATCAAGTTCCCATCTAGCTGATCACTCGTCATAGCTTTAGACTCTTTTCCCAAGAATCTAGCTGAACCAATTGTGCCTCACTTTTGTGAACTTGGGATAGTCAGGATATTTTAGTCTGCAATCGCAAGTGGGTTCCTGGATGGAAGAAGCACGTCAATAAATACATATGAGCTATAACCGACTACTAGTAGGTACAGTTCCATATTTGGTCAGATCAAAACGTCGTTTGCGATCCAACTATTGTGCTGTGCAGCAGCAGTAGTACTAGTAGTAGTACACAGTAGCCTCATGTTGTAGGACCGAAGAGATTGGAAGTTGGGAACATTGGCGGGGCTTAAGGGCTGCTACAGAGTACGGAGTACTACTACTACTACTACTACTACTACTACTACTACTACTACTACTACTACTACTACTACTACTACTACTACTACTACTACTACTACTACTACTACTACTCCGTACTTAGTAGTACTGCTGAATGATAGTCTTTGCTGCTTTTAGCTTCCTCTGTATGATGTTCCGTGGCCTGTCCAAACCTGTCCGCGAGCATTCCACCCCTCCGCTTCCGCGGGGTAGCATCACGGGACGGTCCAGGCCCTATTCTCAGGTAGATGAGGTTGAACTCAAAGTCAAAGTCCAGCAAATGATTAGATCACTTCCCCCGGTTCGGTGAGACGACGGGGAGGATGGACGGAGAACGGAGAACGGAGTAGAGCTATGGAGTACAGGCCAGCCATTTTGCACTGTCCCTCTGGACGCTGCCGGGCATGCGTGGGGTGGCCCACAGTGACGGCAGCGCCATTTCGCCCAGGAACGAGATGCGAAGACGCCTGTGCGAAATTCCCTAGCCCCGGTGACCTCGTGATGCCCCGCCATACGGAGCAGGCGTTGAACGGAGTACAGCATACATCAGTCCCGAAGGCAGGAGAGCCAGTGGGCCTGACGTCCTGCGGACTCATCATCTGCAGCGAGCTTTGGGTGGTAACAGCAGCATATGCTCCCCTTGTATGGAGTAATCGGTACGGAGTATCATACAAATATTCGCTACCTAAAGCCCCATACATCACGACAAAGTTAATTATTTAGAACAACCTCAATCTTTACCAAGTCAACCGCCCAAGATGGTAGGTATCAGGGATTAATTCGTAGGTGCTAATAAATCGTCGTTGCTAAACAGTCACCGATGGCATGTCAACAAAGTTAAAACTTCAAGATCGACAGGGTCTTTCGGATGAAGCCGAGCTCTTTTTTCTCTTTTTTCTCTTATTTTCCTTTTTTCCTTTTCTTTTTTGACGTTGATCCACCATTCTCCAATCACATGTCGCAATCAACGAAATTCCACGACCAAGACACACACCGTTGCCATCTCATCTTTCCTCTTGAGCACCTTCGGCTCCGACCAAGCTTGCGTACTGGAGAGAATCGAGCGTTGCGGAATACTGCTCTTTAGCGGACGACAGCGTGGCGATGATGCACGAATCCCCGCCTTTAGCACTCTCAAAGTGTTCGCGAAGGACCATGGTCAACGCCGAAGACCCAAACGGTACTCGTGGTCGCTTCTCTGACCAGGCTGTCGTCACTTCTTTCAGAGCTACCAAGTCTGCGTTGATCTGACGGCCCTCTTGGCGCTCCTGCGGTGTCCGCCTCTGCGTGGGTAGCCTGGAGCCTGGTGTTACCTCGTGGTACTCGGCACCGGCAAGATCTACAAACACCATTCTCCCCCCAAGAAAAGAGGTGCTGGTAGAACTGAGACCTCTTGCAACATTTACATCTTCAGACTGCTGGTCAATGGTCGCTTGTCGAGCATTTAGCGAATTCCGATTGATAATCTCCAACGCAAGCACCGCGTGTGTCCTGGAGCTTTGGTCATGGACGCTGGATGAGCCAGCAGCTCTATGCCTGGTGGCCGTGACGACTTCCCTTCGCAGAGATTCAAAGTCCCAAAAGGGGCGTTTGACAATAGGGTTGGTCCCGACATTATCCTCCGGGAGCGTCTCAGCTTCCCCTTGAACATGCGTCCTACCATTAGGGTCCTCTCGGACGAAGTACTCGGCACGTCCATTAAGGAGGTCAAAGACTGATTTCTGGCGTATCTCGAGCACGCTTAGCCCGATGCCTAACATTCCTTCAACTTCCTTTTTGTTCAAGTCGTCGAGTAAGGTAAATAGCTGGTGAGCAGCTCGTAAACACAGACCAAGTTCCCCGTCATGGCCGATCATTGTATGCGTCTTGCCGCTTCCCGAGTGTCCGTACGCAAAGAAGCTGCAAGATCCTCCCCCCATTACTCTGGAAACAGAAGGGGCCACAGCCGCCTCGTACACTTTTGCGTTGTCGTCCCATTCTCTCAGGCTGGCTGTGAACACCGGCGAACTCGACCATCTCTTTCTCGACCCGGATGCATGGTCGTTGATGGTGACGACGGACAGAGAGCCGGAGCCGGCTTTAGTTTCGTGAACGATTCCGCCGAGGACACCCTCGTAGTCGGCGAGCGGCCTCCATTTTGCGTATACGCGGATAGAACGTTTGTCAGATGACATTGTTACTGCATAAATAAAGAAATAAAGAAACAGAAAAAAAATAGGCTGTTGCTTTCAGGAGTGCTTGGGGTGAAGTTTACTCTTCTACAGTCCATATCCCAAAAGGGCGCCTCCTGAGACTGCTTTATATCCCAAAGTGCAGGCATCAGAATGATAACCTCAAGGTGCATGCCAGGAAAAACAAGCTTGGTAATACCCAAGGTGTTATGATTTTCCTTTCTCAACGATTCAACTCCCGAAATGGAGTTGCCCATGGATGTCTACCATGCGCTTTCATTTGCCCTCTTGGCATCCACCTAGAATCTGCTGGCTAGGCTTCACGCATTTTAGACAATTAGCTTGACTGATGCTTGTGTCATCCGCCAAACAGTATTTTATTTTTTAGCAAAGCAAGGGTTCCATTTAGCAAAGAGTCAATGTTTTGATAAGATATGGTGTGCCTAGTAGCTCTAGAGAAATCCTCACCCCGGGAGACAGGTTGCCAAATAGAAGCCTGCATAGCTGGCCCGTTGTCACGTTTGCTCTATATCCGGACAACTTCAGTTCTAGAAGTTTCTCAGTAAACTGCTGATTATTTGGACCAGAACAAATCCAAATGCAATTGCCGAGCGTACGGAGTACAAAGCTTTGGAATCAACAAGCATATTGGGATGCAATCCATCCTTAGCTCCGGGATCTCGCCTGTGGAAAAGAGGCCGATGGCTTAGTGGTGCTGCTTGGCTTGCACCGCCACAGGGATTGCATACATACGTTCAGCTGAGGCTTAGTAACTCCCTCCCTCCCCCGCCACGATGACGATGGAATCAAAGCGATGAGCTGCGTCATGTTTTTTTTTTTCTCACCTACTCGGCTTCCTCGCACATCCCACGGGCTCAGAGCCGACACACCCAAGACTGCAAGCGCCTTAGTAAAGAAAGCCCCCCCGGGACGCAATGACTAAATGGCACAAGTGTTACTGCTACTAATAAACATGACACCTTTAAAATAAGAATAATCCCCTTTTCTTTCCCCTTCTTCTCTGCCATCAATCGCATGCGACAATAAAAGCAGAGAAACACTCCATTCGTACTCGTATATGCAAAAATTCCCCGCCCCTCTCTAGCATCATCAACTTATTAACTTATCCGCGTTGTTGATCCTCCCATTCCACACACACGCACACACACACACCAATCCCCTCCTTCTTATTAAAACGACTTCCCATCTCTTTGCAACCCCACACGTTGCTTTTTCTTTCTTTTGAAAAAAATATGAGTTGCTTCAAGAACATGTTTAGCTCCAGCAAGCCTACCACGGAAATCGTCAACATGGTCAAGTCAATCATCGATAACAACGCAGTTGGTAAGTGATTAACGAAAATTGTCCTCTTTCTACTCCCACACTACGGGGTACTACCTACCCATGTTGAATCAACGATGGGTGGCTTCCTCCTTTCTCCCTTTTTTTTTTTTTTGCTTGGCTCTTTTGTTAACACAAACGTTGAGCAGTCGTCTTCTCCAAGACGTACTGCCCCTACTGCGCTTCCACCAAGCGGAAGCTCAAGAGCATGGGTGTCAACTACGCCCTGATCGAGCTCGACCAGGAATGTACGTAAAACTGCACCCCCACTGCTGCGTTACCCCCCCTTCCCACCCCCCGACCCCCTGGGGTGAATGTGATCATGCAGTCTGACAAATCTCACCTCCTGTAGCCGATGGCAGTGCCATGCAAAACGCCCTGGAGGACCTCACCGGCCAGCGCACAGTACCCAATGTCTTCATTGGCCAGAAGCACATCGGCGGCAACTCAGAGGTCCAGGCGCTGGCTTCGTCCGGCAAGCTGGAACAGATCCTGGCCGAGGCCGGCGTCGGGAAGGCGTAGGGTGATTCTTGAGCTTCGGGGAAGCTGCGCGAATACTGCATAGAAAGCGCTAGTGAGGGGCGGGAACTCGTCAAGAGGCCGAGCAACGTTGTCCCAGTAATAATAGGTAGCGGGCAGCTTGATGAATTTGAAGAGTGCATTGCGCCTATGAGCAAAGATCTATCCTGGCTTCATGACACGAGGGAAGTTTAAAAATGCTATGTAGGGGTTCGAAGCTTTCTTCTTTACAGCTATTGTACATGTAATTTCTATACCGTCAAGTAACAGTTACAGGACCTGCGTAGCAACTGTGCCAACCGGTCTCTCCACAAACTCCATTACGCCCTCGGTGATGTTTTGCCTAGCCCCTTCAGAAGCAACATTTTTGCCAGCCAGGTAATTCAACCACAGCAGCCTCGACACCCTCTCGTCGGCAATGGTTCCCATAATCTCATTCCGCACTCCCTTCTTGTCACCCAGGCCCTGGGCATCATACATGACAGTCAGCTTTCCCGCCTCGTCACGGCAAAGCAGCATCTCCCTTTTCCTAGGGACCGAGCCTCGGTTAAATAATGCCTTGAATTCCTTGAGCGCGGCGCCGAAGCCCTCGTCACCGAACTGCTTGTTATCTCGCTGAGAACGGCCGGTGACGGCGCGCACGAAGCCGTCGCGGAGATGGTGGAAATCGGTATCCTTAACGGGGGTTATGCGGAAGGCGCTACGACAGCCGGCGTTGCGAAGAATGGCATCCCACGTCTCCTCGCCCTCGGTGGCGTCGAGCAGCGACTTGCGCAGAGCGTCTTTCTCGGAGGGGATGAGGGTCGTGGCTAGCGGGTTGATCTTCTTGACAAGGTAGTGCTGCAGCTTGGCTACATCCTGGGTCGCGACGTAGAAACCGACGACGTAGACCTGAATGCCGAGAAACGTGACTGTGCGTGTGCCAAGACCAACAAGACTGAATTCTGTCCCCTCGTTGGCGTTGATCGAGGCCGCAATTGGGCCATTGACCTGCTTCTGGGAGGGCAGCTTAATATCAAGCGTCCGCGGGAACGACTCGACAACGGCGTTACCAGTAGGGACGACTTCGCGCCCTTGATCGTCTAGTACTACAACTTTTCTCTTTTCTCCAGCCTCTGTCTTAAAGGTCTCGTTGGGTATCGGGGAGTCGCATTGGAGAGCAGCACTCTGCTTGGCCTTTTCCCTCTCCTCCTGGGCGCTCTGCGCGCGGAGGGCGTCGCGAAGCTTGATGGAAGTGTATATGCAAGAGATGATTCCGGCAACAGCCCCGGAGGCGAGGAAGGCCGTGCGGTTCCGGTTGTACTCGCGGCGCTTATTGTGCAGCATGTTGATGTTGAGGTCTTGCCCCACGCGGCTGCCGGTCGTCTTGGACATGAAGGGCCGCGGGGTTATCGGATTTCGGAGGCATTGCGTTCGGTATTGCGTCCTGAGGACGGGCCGCAGTGTCGACGGTCGTAGCATGTCGGGCAGCAGCGATTGATCTGAGCCCTCGAGGATGCTGTCTAATACCAGGCGGATTGTGAGGGATAGGGTGGTACGATCTGGAGACTTTCGAAGTCGGGATCGTGGGGTGCCCCACACGTGATGTAATCAGCAATTCTCAATGCCCACGGAGTATGGAGTACGGAAGTACCTGTACAGGGTACTCATTTTTTATATATCTCGTTTACCCTAAGGCCTAGAATCATACTCAACAGTTGACAACCAGTGACCTTGGATAAACGTTCAAGGGAATCAAGGCATGGATCTAACATTCAAGATGGGATGAAATTTGTATCGGAGATATTTTGTCATTGTTGAGATGAAGCTGATCCGCCGGTGGAGTGGAAGCGTGGAAAATGATGTTGAAGATAATAAATATTGTAAAGCTGGAAACTTTGATGTGAAACAGAAACTCTACTGTACTTGCGACTGCAAGCAAATCTGTACTCTCGTGACGTGTTTGCGATTCACGGGCAGAGATCGGGAGACTCTCAACACATTATCACATGCAACCCACCAAAGTGCACCGTTGACGCCCTGTCGCATATGGGACGTTGGATATTTCGGTGGAGTCTCAGGTTCGCGGGAACATTATGCTGCTGCTTTAAAATAACCATGTATGGTATGGTAACAAGTGCAAAACAACATCACCTAATATTCATACAATAGAGTAGAAGAATAGCCCGTATTATAGGGGACTGTGCTGCTCATGAAGAGAACCAAGTAGGCAGATAGTACTCCGTAGTACCTTATGGATTGATACGTGGGTTTAAGTGATGCCTCAGTTCGTCAAGATGCCGGTGCCTTTCTATTTTCGTACCTCTTTGCAAGTCGCTACTAGTCCTACCCGTCACCCTACCCGTCACATTTGGGGCAGCTGGGCAGCTGGGCAGCTGGGCGGCTGGGCGGCTGGGCGGCTCAGAGGAGCCCCGCGCGTGACAGCAGCAACCTACCTCTTAATATACGTCTTCACAGCAAACCCCTTCCAGCCCAGAAGATCCTCCCGGCTCTTACCTCTCTCAAGCCCAAAATTCCACAATTTAGTGCAATGCAACCAATCTCGGGATAATTTTAGATCGTTCTTGGTGTCATTTGAGCTTGGCCACCAGCACCCGACGACAGCCCATTTTCCCATTTTGCCCGGACAGCCTGTGGCACAGTGAGCCACAGCGGCACCTCCCTCTCAGACTAGCCAAAGCCGCCCGGTGGCCGTCCCGCTTCTGTTTGAAGAAAGGCCCCCCCCCCCCCCCCCCCTCGCTCCCCCTTGTTGACAAGGCGCTCACGACTCACGAGTGGTTCATCTTTAGTACTTCCCACCTTCATACTCCGTACTAACGGGCAACCTACTACTGCTTATTACTACCACTTACTACTCCTCCTACTACTACTACCGTTACTACTACTTCCATACACTTACCTTCCCCATACCCTTTTCATACCAACCCTACTCAACCAACCAGCCATGACTTTGTAGCGTCTCGGTTCCTACATCTCCCTCGAGATTCCTCTTCACAGCTTCTAATCACTTTTGACTTTGCGTATCTGACTCTGCATTTCTTGTTACAACTGCGGGCGATCAACGATAGAGGCGACACGATACCCTTTGACTCTGACCACTTTGTCAAACTATAGACGCCCTGTGCTCTTAGCCGCCCGCATACGGCAGACAGGGCAGGGATAAGTTGGTCCCTTTGGGCATAGGCACGTCACCGACGCCGGTCAACAACACACGACGACAAAACCATCCAATTTTTCCATCGACATCTCGAAATTCCTCCTTCATAGAGAGCACTACTCCGACCGTTTAATCTCTGGCAGAAATTTTGGCTATCTTGTCGGAGCTGCCACCCTCGACAATCGATCCCCGATCCCATCCGCCTCTCCCTTGTCCATCGCCGCTTTCTGTGGCTGTCCTCGATATGGCGGATATGCGGGCTGTATCGGCATCAGAGGATCAAGATGACTCGAGATCCTCGTCCTCGACCGACTCTCCTGTGCCCCCCGATAACGAGGAATCGGACTACTTCCTCAATAACAATGATTCGCAGTCATCCCTTGGCGTCCCCAACATACAGGATATGCAAGTTGACGATACGTGCTGGCCACCGGTTAATCGCCTGCCCAACGAGATCCTCATCAGCATCTTCTCTCGACTGAGCAACTCGGCCGATCTATTCCACTGCATGCTTGTATCTCATCGTTGGGCTAGGAATGCTGTGGATCTGTTGTGGCATCGCCCGGCTTGCACGAACTGGAGGAACCATGGTAGCATTTGCCAAACCCTTGGCTTCGATCGACCCTTCTTTAGTTACAAGGACTTTATTAGACGACTGAACTTGGCCAATATCGCCGAACACGTCAACGATGGGAGCGTACGCCCTCTCGCAGTATGCCCTCGTCTGGAGCGCCTTACTCTGACCAACTGCAGAGGACTCACCGATTCTGGCCTCATTGCTCTTGTCGAAAATAGCCATAATTTGCTGGCCCTGGACATATCCAATGACAAGCACATCACTGAGCAGTCTATCAACATTGTCGCTGCCAACTGCAAACGACTCCAAGGCCTCAATATATCTGGGTGTAGCAACATCTCCAACGAGAGCATGATTACCCTGGCCGAGAATTGCAAATTCATTAAGCGAGTACGCTTCATCATTCGCCCCTGCCTCTTTGCCTACTAACGATACATAGCTCAAACTGAACGAATGTTCCCAAGTCAGAGACGATGCCATCATCGCCTTTGCCAATAACTGTCCTAATATACTCGAGATCGATCTTCATCAGTGCAACCAAATTGGAAACGCACCCATCACATCACTTCTCACCCAAGGCAGGTGCTTGAGAGAACTGCGGCTGGCCAACTGTGATCTCATAGATGACAAGGCCTTCTTGGACCTGCCTCCCAAGACATTTGATCATCTGCGAATCCTCGATATGACGTCTTGCGCGCAAATCACGGATGTTGCAGTGAAGAAGATCATTGATGCGGCTCCTCGCCTTCGAAATTTGGTGCTCGCCAAGTGTCGACTGATCACCGATGCTGCTGTTCATGCCATCGCCAGCCTAGGCAAAAACTTGCACTATGTACATCTCGGCCACTGCCTTCAGATCACCGACGAGGGTGTCAAGAGGCTGATTGGCAGCTGTAACCGGATTCGGTACATTGACCTTGGGTGCCTCGTAAATCTGACAGACGACTCGGTCAAGCGTCTAGCCGTGTTGCCTAAGCTAAAAAGGATAGGCTTGGTGAAGTGTAGCAACATTACTGACGAATCCATTTTAACCCTGGCAGACCACGCGTGGCAGCCACGCTTCAGGAGAGATGCGGGCGGAATCAACAAGGAGATGATTAGCTCTAGTCTCGAGCGGGTGCATCTGAGTTATTGTGTGAATCTGACACTTAAGGTATACCATTCAGCCCAAAGAGCTGAAGATGCAGGATGTGCTGACATTTTGCCAGAGTATCTTGAGACTACTTAACTCGTGCCCACGCCTGACTCACCTTAGCTTGACGGGTGTGGCGGCGTTTCAAAGAGACGAATTTCAACCATTCTGTCGAACGGCCCCTCCAGGTAAGTTTTCGCACATGATTGACCGCCCAAATTGTCCAACTAACCTGTTGGTTAGAATTTACTCAGCACCAACGTGATGTATTTTGCGTCTTTTCTGGTGGCATGGTTACCCAGTTTCGTAACTTTTTGAACACGGATGACAGTTTTGTCGACATCCGCCGATCAGCTCTACCCCCATCGTTACGGCGCTTCCGACAGGCAGGGGGCACCATGGGATATTTGCCATCTGGGCGACCGCAGGGCCAATCGAGCACTCTGGCAGATGCTGACGGGCCCGACGATGAGATGCCTGATGAGGAAAACGACTACGAGGATGGTACTGATATGATGCTGGACCACCAGGGTCACCATGCCGCACCGATTCCCATCAACGGCACAGGGCTACATCACATACCCGTGCCCCCAGCGGCCCCGTTACTCCCAGCTGGCCAGATTCCAAGCGCCCAATACATAACTCTACATTCATCAATGTTGGCGGATTATCAGGATAGCATTACTGGCCATCTCAACTACTCCAGCTTCATCAATAACCAAACGGCCCAAGGCAATGCCCCGTTGAGTGCCCATGGCCAAGCGCAGGCGAGCATGGCAAATGTCGGATATACGTCGTTTGGCGCCCCCGCAAGCATGGCGCCGATGCATCAGCACCTGAATCACCAACGGGATGACAACGAGTCGCAGGATCAGGGACAGCCGGTGACGCCGCCCAACTAGAGATGTCGTAGTCCGAAACGGCCCGTATCTGACTCTGAAGACTCCTTATAGTCAGAAAATGAGGCTCTTGTTAGAATCAAGCCCAGAGGCGGCACTAAACCATAGGTTCAGAAAGGGCCTTTGTGGGTGGCATATGGAGTTTTCCTTTCCCTGATTTCTCTTGTTTCCTGATTTTTGCAAGGTTATTGCCATTGAGGCACGGCAGAGTTCACGCATAACCACTCAGACTGCGTATATTTGCTCTTGGGCGTATATCAAACTCTAATGGAGATGGTGGAGTACGAAGAAGAGGGGGGGGGGGGGAGAGGCCGGGTGGTATGAACGATAGATTATGACCTTTCTTTACTACACACGGGCTGTGTATTTGAATACATGGCATTCATGACTAAACTATCTAGGGACTGACTATCCCGCAGAGGATTATGTTGACCAGTGCGTGATTCTAGGGGTACGTTTAGGCTCTATTCCGTGATCTTGCGATTCGGCGTGCGGTCAGTGCCTACATAAAGGTAAGGTATAGGAAGCTAAACTCGTAGCTATTAGACGTGTTTCTCTTATAGGAAATTCAGTCTTTACGTAAAGTAACGACGAGGTATACTGCTAATCAACTCCTTCTTGATACGTAATACTAGCAGTAAGTACTATAGGAGTGGTAAACGCGAGGAATGAATACCAGGCTGCAGCAAGCCCTCGCGGCTGCGCTTGAGAAGAATATGTGCTAAAAGCGAGCAGCCTCTTTCTTGTTCTTTTTCTTCTTCTTTTCTTTCGGGTTTTCGCGAACCCCTTTGGGTACTATAGGCAGTTGCTTCATTTGGCAAAAGGAATCCCGTTATACAGCTATTATAAAAATCCGAAATTTCCTTCTCTTCTCCCCCCCTCCCCTTACTAGGCCACGGCGGGACCACCGCCCTTTTCGTGAGGCAGCTTGGCACTGCTGGCGCTGCTGACGACACCGCTCGCGCCTCCGCCGGCGCTGCTGGCGCCCGAGTCGGCGACGTGGCGCGTGAGCTCGACGTAGTCGTAGGCGAACTCGCCGAGCTGGACGTCGTCCATGCCGAGCTCCTCCTCGGCGGGGGAGGCGCGGAGGGACAGGCCGGGGACGAGGTTGAGGAGGAAGAGGATGAGGCAGGTGAGGGCGAAGGACCAGGCGAAGGCGGCGAGGGTGCCGGCGAGCTGGTAGCCCACCTGGGCCCAGTGGCGCTCGACCCAGCCCAGGGGGGGCCACTCGGCGCCGTCGAGCTTGGCGATCCAGGAGCTGGGAGGTATCTACGTTAGCTTTCTTTCTTTTTTTTCTCTTTTGCCGTTGCGAAGTATTAGAGAGGAAGGGGGGATGAGAGCTTACGCCGCAAAGACGCCGGTGAGAATGTTGCCGAGGATGCCGCCGACGCCGTGAATGGCAAAGATGTCGAGGGTCTCGTCGATGCGGAGGAGGAACTTGAGCTTGGTGGCGAAGTTGCAGCAGACGCCGCCGGCAAAGCCGATGACGAGGGCGGCCCAGGGGCTGACGAAGCCGGCGGCGGGGGTGATGGCGACGAGGCCGGAGACGGCGCCGGAGCAGAGGCCGACGGTGGACCACTTGCGCTCGAGGCGGTAGTCGAGGAGGACCCAGGCGAGGGCGGCGCAGCAGGCGGCGAGCTGGGTGTTGTAGCAGGCGACGAGGGCGCGGAGGTTGATGCCGAGGGCGGAGCCGCCGTTGAAGCCGAACCAGCCGACCCAGAGGAAGACGGTGCCGAGGACGACGTTGGTGACGCTGTGGGGGCGGTAGGGCAGGCCGCCGGCGTCGCTGTAGCCGGTGCGCTTGCCGAGCATGAGGGAGTAAGCGAGGGCGCAGGCCCCCGAGGCGACGTGGACGGGGCCCCCGCCGGCGAAGTCGAGGGAGCCGAGGGTGAAGAGCCAGCCGTTGGCGTTCCAGGTCCAGTAGGCGATGGGGTCGTAGACGACGGTGGCCCAGACGAAGATGAAGACGACGGCGGGGAGGACGCGGCCGCGGTCGGCCACGGCGCCGATGGCCAGCGCGGGCGTGATGGAGGCGAACATGCCCTGGTACAGGCAGAAGAGGATGTCGGGGAGGAGGGCGGAGCCGTTGGGCTGGGCCATGGTCCGCATCAGGCCGAACTGGGAGAGGTCGCCGAGGAAGGCGTTGCCGGTGCGGCTAAAGGTTAGGGAGTAGCCCCAGAAGAACCACTGGAAGCCGACGACGGCGACGCTGAGCATGGACAGCAGGAGGAGCTCCAGGGCCGACTTGCGGCGCGCGAGGCCGGAGTAGAAGAAGCCGACGCCGGGGATCATGAGGAGGACCAGGGCGGCGCAGAGGAGGAGGAAAGTCATGTGGCCGGTCTGGGTTTGGGCAAAAAAAAGGTTTGTCAGTTGGTTTTCTTTTGCAGGTTATTTTCCTTTCAGCGGTGGCTTTTCTGTGGGCTTGCTCACGTCGAAGAAGACATTGAGGTCCTCCGTCTTGGTGGACCAGCCGTCGTCGGCGGCGTCGGTGGTGCCGTTGTACGTCTCCATTTCTCCCAGATGCCCTCGATGGGTCGCTGATGATGTTGAGAACGATGGAGTTGGAGAGAAGCGAGTGTTCGAGGGGCTCCTCTCTAGCCTCTAGGCGAAAGGGGGATGACAGGTCTAGATATATAAAAGACCTGGGTTGGTGACGGCAGCTCCCATAGCCAGGGGTTCATTATTTGGGGAAAGCTCCTCCCCCTCTCAACCACGCTATAAGATCCAGCACTACTATCCACGTTCCCTATCGACGGATCAGTAGGAGAGGTCCGACCACGCGGATAGATAGAGGGCTAGGGGTGTGTGCTGATTGCAACTTCAGCTTTCAGTCTCAGTGTCCCCCCTCCCCCCCCCCCCCCCTGTACACATGGTCCGTAGCTGGTTGGTGTTGTGGCGTGGGGGGAAGAGATAAGCAGACTAGCTCCTTGGACCAGTAACTGTATTTGGTACTCGAGGCGTGTGGCCTAGATCTTGCAGCTTAAAAGTGCTTTTCTTTTCGGCTGAATGGTTGCCCATTTTACGCCGCTGTGATGCTTCCTTGATGGTGTCGAGCCCTTGGGCTTGGCACGTGTTGTGCTTCCAACATCTCGCTGCGGAGGGTGCAATGGAGCCCTGGGGTGACGCCAGGATTTCATTACTGGATACTTCTAGATGAGTAAATAGTATTGCCCGATGAGGTGGACGGCGTAACTATTGATCAAGGGTCTTGGTATATGCCACACTCGATAAGAGGTGATGCTCATTGCTCAGGAAGCTAGTCCTCAACGGCCACACAGCTCTAGAGGGACTGTGTTGCCAATTTCATCGGCTGGTTCTCCGGCATCACT
Organism: Trichothecium roseum; assembly: GCA_026184415.1. Lineage (NCBI taxonomy): Eukaryota > Fungi > Ascomycota > Sordariomycetes > Hypocreales > Trichothecium > Trichothecium roseum. The sequence continues at coordinate 184,028 of CM047947.1, forward strand.
GCATCTAGGCTGATGAGACTCATACGCCTACCTTTAAATGATAACACAGCACACTATCCGTTGGAGGAAGCTTTGAGCGTGCCTTTGAACGTCGTCCGGCTCTCAGGACCCACCACTGATAACGATCCCGCAGCTCATGGGCAGTCTGTCGCATTGTAGTCCCCGAATGGTGAACAAGGGTTGTGTTTTTTTTCTAAGTCGCCTTACTTCTCACACGCCCCCCTCCCCCACCCCCTTCTCCCCGCCAACCCCAAACTGCTTATCTCTGGAAAAGGGCGGCCATTGCTCCTTTTTCAGTCCGTCTTTATTCATTTCGAGCGCAGACGGTGAAGGCATCGTCGTGATCGTCGCTTTGTGGACATATTACTGGCAAGGCTATGTTGAACTAGCCTTAGTGATCATGATCGTCTCGAGAGGGATTAAGGTTAATGTTTGTAGTCTCCACCTCCAAGACCGTGGCGTGGCTACCATCATGGAGAGAGTTGCCGATGGAAAGCTTTAGGAGCTGGAGAATGTCGTGCCCAATGATTGGAAGCCAAAGCGTGTGCTGGCCGTGCCGTGGGGTCGGACTGCTGGTCTATTGAAAGCCCCGGTTGTTTCCTCGAAGGGTCTTTCCAAGCGTGCTGGCTCTCGCGCATCAAGAAGGGTGCAGGGCAGCATATGTTGCGGGTGTGCCGTGGTACTCGTGGTGCTCGTGTGAACGTGAGGCTCACCAGAGCTTAACCTTATTACTTGCCACGAGACGACGTTGTATTTCATGCAAGGCAAACACTCCACCCACCGTGGAGTTACACATGTATTGGCACACGCATACTCGCGCGTAGCCCACAGTTTGGAGCTTATTTACGCTGAGCAACGTAATCGGTGCAGATTTTCAAAGTGGTTGTTGTCCCGGGACTTTGCAAGGCTTGGACTTGAAGCTACAAGAAAGGTGCAGTCTCGCGTGATATCATTGGCTTTTGGGGCCGACAGCTCTTCTCTTATCTCTTGGCGTGGTTGAGACCTCAATCAAAGGGGGGTGTGCCGATAGAAGTCGCCAGGGATCCATCCCATTCAACTTCCTTAGCGCCGCTAACCATGATCGTGGGGATATCCGCTTATAGACGCAACTCGATTCCAGCCGTTATCAGCAGCTCAGAGCATGAGGAAATTCAATAATGGATTTGCGGGTTGTGAGGCGGATGCTTCATCAAGGCTTTGATAGCCGAGGCACTGGCTTATTATTCGCGGCCGGTGACTTTGCGTTTTCTTGGAATTTTGTGTGTTCAATATTGTGTGCTCAATATTCCGCAAAGATCAAGGGTGAGCTGAACTCGGGGCTGTTCTATTTGCACCTAGTTATGCCAGGATGCCATTTCTTCGAAGAGACTTTGCTGGATATACCGGATCTAATATAGCAAGGCCCTTCTGTTACGAATCAGTCGCAGAAACTTTGTATCGCCTAGCCGTGAAATCCAGGATAAACCACAACTCAAAATCGGCGCAGCATTTATCATGCCAGGCAAAGTTGTATGTGATGTTGTGATCACATCCCCAGAATGCGATTCGAGTCTCCACCCATGGCCTTTCAGCAACTCCAACGTCTTAGGGCGCATTTGCCCCTATCGCGAAATAAGATGTCGGGCTGGGCTCGTTAATTAGCGGCGGTTCGTTGAAAACAGTCTTTTCTTATGCGAATCCGGGGGTGATATGCCCATAATATACTCATTATCACGAGGCTCAATCGTCTTCTCAAGCTCATTGTATCCAGCTTGCCAGAATTTTAGCAGATTATCCAATGACTCGTGAACCTGTCCTTATTCTGAATAGTCGTAGGATCTTACTCAGATTATGTGTTGAGATGGTACCGTGGTGATGCGAACCTGACTGGAAAATCGACGTTCTGACATGGCCCCTTCATTGCATCGGCAATTCTTGAAGACTTGTGCCCCCTGATGAGTTTTCAGCGCAAGTATTACTGCTGCCAACGTATTGCACGAGCCGTTGACTCTGGGCACATGGTCCCTCGCCGGTGGCTTGAAACTTCCGTTTGCAGCCTCCCGCTTCTACTTCTGAAGTTCGTCGCTCCATTCAGCCTCCAATTTGATTAATTGTTGAGCGACCTTTATGGGAACTTCTTCTTCTAGAACAAGCCTTTGCTCTTGAGAAACTGGCGCCAAAACGTACTTGCTGACCGTGTCAGGGTCCCTCTCCAAGGGACGTCCGATGCCGAGCGCCATTCGCACAAAGGGCGAGTCGGGATACTTTTCCTGACTCAGGTGCTTCTTGACGCTCCGGATACCGTTGTGTCCCTTGTGGCTTCGGTCCCAGGCGGTGAGGCGGACGGAGCCAAACTTCAACTCCATCTCGTCGTGCACGATGACCAGGCTCAGGGAGGATGGGTCGTGCTGCCTCAGCATTTCCCGCCACGCTTTGCCGACAAAGGTCCCGGAGACGTTCATGAGGGTGGGGGATTGGACGAGGGTGTACTTGGGTCCCTGGGAAACCAAAGCTTTCTGCCCTCCCAGCGTTGTGTGGGTGAATTCTGGATAGTGCAAGGCGGGTACGAGACCATTGAGGGCAAAGTGTCCGGCTGAGTGAAGGCTCGAATACTTTGGCAACGGGTTGCCCAGGCTAACCACGAGGAAATGAGGCTTGAACCCCATCCCGTGTGAGAGTAATACCGCGTCCGTCCGTGTGAATTTTGAAAGATCATGAGCTGTCCAAACTCTCTTTTTTTTTCCTTATAAAACTGTTCTTTTTTTTTCAGTCCGTCTTGCTAATCCCAATCCACTGCCCTAAGGTGTACCGAATTCGGGAATTATCGGCAAAATATTCTTGCGGGCAATTTAGGATGATGAAAGTGCTCTAGACGTGCGCCTCAGCACTGACGTCGATAACCTAATTAGGCCGCTGCACGGCTTGTGGCTGCGCCCTCGCAAGCCTCTTTCTTTCTGCCTCTCTCCGTCCGTCTGTCTAGTCTTAACAGCCCGTGCCGGACCCATGTCATAGGACGTAACCCACTGCGATTACGACTCTCTCTCTCTCTCTCTCTCTCTCTCATCTCTCGTACCATTTTATCCACGCTCAGACTTTCCAACAGCTCAGACCGACGACCGAAGAAAAAATTGATCCAAAAAAAACAGGAACACCAGTTGCCAACACCGAATTACAGAGCGCGTACACATATCGATAGCCAACATGTCGTGGGCGGGTAAGGGCGAACGCCGTACACCCCGCAATCCCCGAAGAGGGGCGCTGATCTGTAGCAGGGTTCAAGAAGAATGTCAACCGCGCGACGACGCAGGTGATGATGAAGACGGGTACGTTTTCGATGTCGGGTTGATCTGGAGTATCGCTGGCTGACTTGGAAAGGGCATGTGGAGAAGACGAATGATCGCGATTACGAGGTCGAGGAGCGACGGTTCAAGACCATGGAAGCCGCGGCTTTGAGGTTACAAAAGGAGTCTAAGGGATACCTGGATTCGCTAAGAGGTGAGGAGGATGCACTTGGAGTAGCGATTTTGTACTGTGCTGACCCGCGCAGCCATGACCGCCTCGCAGATGAGAATCGCCGAAACGATAGATGCGTTTTACGGCGACGCTGGTGCCAAGGACGGTGTGAGCCGCAGTTACAAGCAGGCGGTCGAAGACCTCGACGCCGAAACCATCAAAGCCCTCGACGGGCCTTACCGTACGACCGTCCTCGATCCCATCTCGCGCTTCTGCGCCTACTTCCCCGACGTCAATGAAGCCATCAAGAAGCGCGGGCACAAGCTGCTCGACTACGACGCCCTGCGCGCACGCGTCAAGCGCCTGGTTGAGAAGCCCGACAAGGACGCCACCAAATTGCCGCGCACCGAGAAGGAGATGGAGATGTCGCGCTTGGCATACGAGCAGCTCAACGAGCAGCTGAGTACAGAATTACCGCAGCTGATCGACCTGCGCGTGCCGTACCTCGATCCTAGCTTTGAGGCGCTCGTCAAAATTCAGTTGCGATTCTGCGCCGAGGCCTATTCGCGCATGGCACAGGTGCAACAGTATTTGGACGCCGACACCAGAGATTTGTACGCGGATGGTCATCTAGACCAACGGGTAGAGCAAGCGCTACAGGAGATTCGCGAATTGAGCATCAGTGGGACAGTATAAACGGTACTAATAACGAGGACATGTATTTTTCTCTTCCTCCTTGGCATTAGGCGCTGGGTAGTAATTTCTTTGTAGACAATTTTGTTGACTGCAATGTATTCATAGAACATCACCATCTATTTCTAGCTTCCTGGTCTTTGAAACTATTAGTGAGATCTTACGATATTATGATCAAGTTAGAACGCCTTAACTCACGCGGTACACAAAACGATTCCGTTCCTCATCATTCTCGTAATATTAACGCCCCTTGCCCGGTTTTCTCTGGCTCAATGTCCTGCGTTGGCCTGTCCTGTAAAGAGGTGATTCAACGTCAATTGGCCGCCGATGGCCTGCAGCGCCGGGCCGGCCTCTGAACTCAAGGCAGTTACGCTGCCAGATTCTCTCGCAATCTTCCAACTCTCCTGCACCATGGCAGCATTGACCTCCCTCGTCTCGGCCCTGTCGTTGTGCACCCAGAGCCCGAGCACCTTTTCGCCGTCGCCGTCGCCGGCGCCGCTGCCCTCCACCTTGACGATGATGAGCTCGCCCATGACCTCGACGTGGCTGACGCGGGCGAGGTCAACGACCACGTTCTCCAGGCTCCGCCGGCTGAGCACGAAGATGCACGCCCTAGGATTCTGCGCCGGGTCCGCGGGGGCGGGCGCCTGGGCGCAGACGAACATGGTGCCCTCGACGCCCGACTTCTCCCAGCCGGCCGACTCGGTGTTGAGGACGTAGACGACGGCGTTGGCGGCGATGCTGAGGATGGTGTGGATGGAGGGGAGGTAGCGCTGGAGGACAGAGAGGTTGAGGTCCGTGTTGGTGCGCGTCGGCGGGGGAGGGGCGTAGTCGTAGGCCGCGGCCATGCCCGCCGCCGACGCCGCGGCAACGTCGGACTCGTAATCCGAAGTGGCCGGGATGCGGTTCGAGGGGATGCGGTTGTGGCCCCGGGGCTTGCGCGGCGTTTGTTTGCTCATGGCTTGTCGACGGTGATGATGATGATGGTGGTGTTGGTGGTGGTTGTGGGGATTTGCGGGTGGTTGTATGTCTTAGGCACCTCGACTGCTCGCACAACCTTTGGGAGGGGGAGATGGTTGAGAAGTGGCGAAGACCGGAGTTGCAGATACGCGGTTACGGGTTGACAATCTAGGTGCCCTTTGGCTTTGATAGGCTTATGTTGCTGGAGGACCTGAAGAGAACGGTGACGTCGCGCCTACCAGAGCTGGCCGTCGCAAAATATAAATGGAAGGAATCTTGGCTGTTGCGAGAATAGGTGGTAGGAGTAATACGAATGAGTGGCTACTAATAATATGCAGATGTTAACTATGGTGTGAATTCACATGCAGTCACCCCAAGTCTCCCCCAACCTGCATTCAACAGTCTTGGGCAGTTTCGCATGAATGCTTCGGACATATCCCGCTTTCGGCCTTTTCAACATGTATGGAGTATTTTACGCATCTAAGGCGGCAATAAATATCAATATTCCGAAAGTTTTAGTAGCGACTATATTGTACGATTCAAGGCCTGCGCGATAATAAAAGGTATGCAACAGTTGACGGTTTAATTCGAGTCCTATGCTAGTAGTACGGATTACTACCTTCAAAGTAGGAGGCAACAGGGTAGGCTTGGCTTGGCGTCATCGCCGTCCAAACCAGTGATTCTATTGGATGGATGATGGATCCCTTGACTTGTTCCTGACCGACTATGATCTTCAGGGCATCCAGGTCATGTTAATTAAATCTGATACGTCCAGACGTGCAAGCTACAAGATTATGGACATGGTTCACCGTAGGCGATATTGACAGACAATGCAAAGACAAGCTTCGTCAGGAGTTCGTCTCTTGTCAATGTTCATGTGATGCGAGATGTGATGCTGACACTTGATGGTGAATGGGGGGGGGGGGGGGAGGGGGGTCTTGTGATTTTTAGGGGGTAAACTCACTGAGAGGGCACTCACGGAGAGGGCACTCACTGAGAGCCAATGCAGCCAGGTGCAATCTTCCAATGCGGCGACAGCGTCATCGCCCACTTCGTGCAGCCGGAGACCTTCAGGTCCCACAGTAGCCCGAAAGCAACCTACTAATGAACTGAGCTTCCGTCGCGGGGTCTCCTTTGCGCCGACAACGTCCACTCTTGCGCTTCTCTAGAGTTACAATACATTTTACAGCCATGGCATTCGTCTTTGACTGAACTCGTTCCGCATCATCTTTTGTATGCATTTCTATAACATCGCTACCTACAGTGTTCCTGTGCGGAAGAGCATTTCAAGTCCTACTGCCACGACATCATGATCTAGCAGATACAGAGCTTGAAGATCTATGACATTGAGAGATAGCGACGTCGCGTCAGCCACTCTTCAACCTCATACGACAGCCGTGTCATGGCTGCCTCGTCCAAACCCCCCTCAGTCCACTCGGTTGGATCTGAACCTGTAGACTTGGCCTCGGCCACGACGCCCTTCTCGCTCGCCCGCGCCGTCCTAGCCCGTCGGAACGAATACGTCCAACCACGGAGCACAAAGGTCAAGATTGGCACTTGGAACGTGGCAGCGTGTCCGGGTACGGATAAGGACCTTGCCAGTTGGTTCGTGGAAGGCCGCGGTATCGATCAAAACTTTGCGACGCTGGATCTCAATAACAGCAATAATGCGGTGAAGCCCGGTGGAGATGAGCAAGACCCTGACTCTGTCCGTTTGGTCGGCGGGAAAGATGTCGGGTTGTACGTTCTCGGACTTCAAGAGGTGGTCGATATCAACCTCACCAAGGAATACATGACCCGGGCCGTCTACGTTGACAATAGCGCCAGAGAGAAATGGCAGGTTGCCCTTGAAGCTGCCATGCCGGAAGGCTACCAGCTCATCGTAGCTGAGCAGTCGTTTGGGCTTCTCCTTCTCATCTATGCGAGCCCCGACCTTGCCCCCATCATCAGCAACGTCAGCACCAAGACAGTCAATACAGGGTTTGCGAACTGGCTCGCAAACAAGGGGGCGGTAACTACGAGGTTGATGCTGGGCGAGACCACACGCCTCGTCTTCTCTAACTGCCATCTGACTAGCGGTGCCACCAGTGCCAACATGGACCGGCGGTGCGCCGATGTGAACCAGATTGTGTCGAAAACACAATTTGACCCGGTGGTCGTGTCAGGGGTAGAGGAAGAACAAGGCGATACTATTGGTGACGAGGACTTTGCTTTTTGGTTTGGCGACTTGAACTTTCGGATGGACGGCTTACCTGGGGGCGATATACGAAGACTGCTGACGCTCCACGCCAAGGGAGAATATGATGTCACGAAGCCCTCGGCGCCAATCGATGGTGAAGGTGTCATTGTCATGAGAAACTCAGAAAGCGATGATGATACAACTACACGCTCATCGATTCATTCACGAGACCAAAGCTTTGATTCAGAGACAACATTGCCAGACCCTGACGACTTCCCCGAGGACCCTAGCCAGGATCCAGCATCGCTGCAGGCGACTTTGGATAGCCTTCTTCCCCATGATCAGCTGATAAAACTCATGGCACGCCGCAAGATCTTTCACGAGGGTTGGCGGGAAGGGCCCATCACCTTTTTACCTTCGTACAAGTACGACGTGGGCTCGGTTGGGCTTTTTGATTCTAGTGAAAAACAAAGGGCGCCGAGCTGGTGTGATCGGATACTGTACCGTACACGGAAGGACAAAGAGGAGTACCAAGCTAAATGTAAGGAGGAGGAGGAGGCAAAGAAGAAGGATCAGGAAATGATGTCGCGGGGGCTTGCAGACGATGACGATGTGCTGCTGTTCAGCTATGACCCCGATACGGATGGCGATGAACAGAACGGCGAATCCTCTGGGTTTGTAGAATATGACGAATATGACGAGGACATGACTGGAGGGGCAGAGGCGGAACCTGAACATGCAGACGCTGGCGCCAAGGACCGCATCAGTCTGGATATCTATACTTCCCACCAACGAATCACGTCATCCGACCACAAACCCATCATCTCCGTCTTCACGCTAGACTATGACGCAGTGGTACCAGAGCTCCGGGCAAAAGTCCACGCCGAAGTCGCGCGCGAGCTGGATCGTGTAGAGAACGAAGGCCGTCCTGGTGTTACGGTCATCGCGGACGGCGGACGGGGCTACGACGAAAGCGCGGTGGACTTTGGAGAGATGCAGTTCCTCGAGCGTAAAACGCACTCCCTGACCATTGCCAACACGGGAGGTGTGGCGGCTTCCTTTTCATTCGTGGACACGCCGGGCGGGGAAGGATTCGAGGACAAGGCCGAGTGGTTGACTGCTACGTTTATCAAAGCTGACGGAATCGACCCGGAGCTGCTGGGAAAGAATGTCACACTTGAGCCGGGGGAAACGGTGCTTGCGCTCGTGTCAGGAGAAGTCTCATCTCCTTCACATGTTCGATTACTGAATCAGGGCGGAGCCAAGGTTGACGATGTATTGGTTCTTCGGGTCGAAGGGGGCCGCGATCATTTCATTCCCGTGCGAGGATCCTGGGTGCCGTCATGCTTCGGTCGATCGGTGGACGAGCTCATTCGTGTACCAGATGGCGGCATCCGGAAATTCATCCACGATTGGAAAATTGACGGGCCGATCCCGTACGACGCAGAGCAGCGCTTCTCTGCCCCCAAGGAGCTCTTCAAGGTGACGGCGGCGATGGAGTCTCTAGCCGAGAGATGTGTTGCCGATGAGGCCATGCTGGAGGACGTGACGCTTCCCAAAGACCTCGGATGGCCCCTGGACTCGTCGACGTGGACGGCAAACAAGGCCACGCTCGACTCCTTGGCCGCGACCCTCGTCAAGGCCCTCGACGCGGACGAGCAACTGATCGAGTCCCTCCCCATCGAAACGCCATCGGCACACAAACTGGAAGCCCTAGGACGCATCTTGATGCTCTTCCTGTCCTCCCTCACCGACGGCATCGTCCCCCCGCACATCTGGGCCAAGCTCACGACCTCGGTGCCCCCGCCGTCCACCAAGGCCCAGGTCCTCGACGTACTCTCCACCTCGCCCAACCACAACATCGCCTTTGTCTTCCTCACCACGACGCTGTCGCGCACGGCCGCCGAGCTCAGCCCCGCCAGCGCCGCGCCCGTCCCGCAGCCGCTGTCCCGCAGGATAAGCTTCCGCAGGGCGCCGCCGCCGGGCAGCGCGGACCAGGACGTGGCGAAGAGGCGCACGGCGAGGGAGAGGCGGTTCGCCGAGATCGTGGCTCCGGTGGTGTGCCGTGCCGCGGACGCCAAGGACATGATCAGGGCCAAGGCCATACTTGAGGCCTGTGTGAAGCGGGAGGATGACATCTGACCAAGAGAGTGAGAGAGAGACTGTCGAGAAGTGGTTGTAATGGAGGGAATCCGTTTGGCGCAATGCTTTCGATCAATGGACCGGTAGATTGATAGGTATTACAAGTTACACACACGCCAGTAGGCTAATTATTGAATAGAGTGTACGAAAGAGCTGAATCAAATCAACCAATTTGGAATATTTAACAAAACACTTCTTTCTTCATTCCGCTTCTTATTACAGATAAAAACTTATTGATATCTGGCTTAGCCTTTGCTCTTCTATCCAAATCCTAGACATACGGAGACAAGACGCTATCACGCACGCTGTAAAAATACAGTGTTATCCTATTTACCATGGACTTCCCAGGCCAGGAAATGCTCGCTCTCCCCCTTTGTGCGCCGAACTGTGCATAACCCGAAGACGCCTCCCATATGATGTTTAAAAACAAATCCAAAATCCATCAAAAAGATTGTGACAAAAAACGGAGATGGACATCTCATACGCAAAAGGATTCCCCGTCTCCCGGATGAACTAACCAGCCAACCGACAGACAGACAGACAGATGAAATGAAATCACCAACCCATATCCGACGAGGCCGAGTCCCATTCGACACTGGGCGGGACCGAGTCCCAGTCTTGCTCGGGCTCCCTCACCGCGGGCGGAACCAACCCCGCCGACCAGCCTTGCGCGCGCTTGATGCCGTGCACCACCTTCCTCGACGACAACTCGTACGAGATCTCAAAGTCGGCCGGCCACTCGTCGTCGACCGAGATGCTGTTGACCAGCGGGCTCTGCAGGCCGCCCGTGCGCAGGGGCCGGGGCCCGAGGTGCGTCGAGCGTCGGTACTCCCTCGAGAAGTGCGCCGCGTGCGCCGCGGCACGGGTCTGCCTGTGGCGCGCGCGGGCGTAGACCTCCCACGCCGAGCGTGTGTAGTGCTGCAGCTTGAGGAGGTCCGAGGTCCGGATGAGGCGGACGGTGCCGTTGCTGTGGTAGATGGCCCTGGAGAGGGAGTGGATGATGTTTTGGCGGAAGGATTTGCATCTGCCGTTGTTGTTGCCTTGCTCTGTTGATGATGATGGGGGTTGTTGTGCTGCGTTGTTGGTGGCATCGTCATCGTCATCTTCACTGCCTTCTTCTTCTTCGTCTTCTTCTTCTATGTCGGACAAGCCGTTGATTGACGCCGCGTCGGGTAGGACGCTGCCCTCTTGGCTGTCGGCGGCGTCGTCGTGTTGGCTTGCCTCCATCTCGATCCATTCTGAAACTAGTTTTGAGCAAAAGCTTCGAGTCAGTGGGCGTGCCTATTGTGATACTTCATAATACCTTTTTATGCGTCTTTCCTTTCATCGCTTAACGGAACGAGCTGAAGAAAAAAAGGGAAAAAGGAAGGAGGGGGAAGGGGAGGGGGAAATCTTATACGTACCCAGTAATTCGGCGTCTCTGATCATCGATAAGAACTCGGCGAGCAGAGCTGGAAAGGTGGTTTCCATTGGTTTCCACAGGGCTTCCTCGATGGGAGGCCAGTCGTGCGTATGGAGCCCGGTCGTACCGGGCCCGGACATGCCCGTCACCCTGGGATTATATTCCGTCGACGGAGGCTGGGTCGCCAACGGTGCGTGTAGGCTGTTGGCCTCGGCATCGGGGTTGCCCTGGGAGGAGGAAGAGGAGGAGGCTTGGGGGTACGGTAACGATGACGACGACGATAAGGATGATGGTGGCGGACCGTGGAGAACCCTTTGGGGATGCAGGGTTTCGTCGTCACCGTCCTCATCGTTCTCGGCGGATGCATCTCTTATTTGCACGTCAGATGCTGGGTCGCTGCCATTTTGCGGGGAGGGAGGAGGAGGAGGAGTGCTATCAAAGTCGGCCACGCAGGCCAGCTCAACCTCGTCAAGGGGCATACTCTCCTCAGGCTCCTCCTGCTCCGGCGGCGACGAAGATGAAGACGATGCCTCCCCAACCGCGATGGGTTGCTCCCCACATTCCTGGATACGCTGCTTCTTTTCTGGACTGGCGAATACCGGCTTGTGGCCCTTGACGTTCCGGAACGGGTCCGTCATCTTGTCGGTGCTCGCCGTCCTCGTCGTCCTCGGGGAGGAAGTAAACGCCGAGCCAGCCTCCTCGCCGCGCTTCCCCCGTCGCCGCCGCTGCTGCTGCGCGCTGCTGCCGCCATCCCCCTCTTGCCCGTCCCCACCATCATACCCATTCTGAGCAACCCGGGCGTTCCTGAGCCAGTCGCGGCGGGAGTAAGCGACGACGGCGGCCATGGTGTGGACGGCGTCCTCAGGGGCCCAGCGGACGGCGTGGTCGCGGAGGACGATCAGGGCGAGAATCATATTATGTATGCGGTTGATGACGGAGGCGGTGGCCACGGGGGAGGCTTTGGCTGTGCGGATGTGGCCGTCGGCGTCGAGGAGGGAGTCTCTAGTTATTTTTTCCATCCCCCCCCTTTTTCTTTCTGGCTTCCTTTATTTTTCTGTCGCGCTGTGTTAGTGAATAAGTTGAGCAAGTAAAGTAAGGTAAGTAAGTGTGTGTTTGTTATGGTCAAGAAGGGGGATGTGGTTGGTTTGGTGGGTTGGGGATGAAAGGAGTGATGGGCGATCAGGAAAGCGGAATGAAGGAAGAGGGATGAGGAAGGGGGAATGAGGAAGAGAGGAGTGTTGTGCAACAGCAACAACAAACCTAACGGAAGGAATGAATTATAGTTCTTACATTTTTGGTACTTGAAGTGTATATATTACCTCCTCGTGGACCAATATAAACAATGAACAAAAAGGTGAAGATGAAATTGTGCGTGTTGGTCGTTTCGCAGGCCTTGAGAACTTTTGGTGTTACTGCGAGAAATTTGTGGGGAGAAAAGGAAAGGATATTTTATATAATGATTTCCAACAGGTGAAATTTGGCTGATGGGCGGGCGCGCCGGGAAGAATGGAAAATGATATGATTCCCGGTGCTGAACGTGGGATGAAAGGGCATGTGAATGGAGGGTTTGGCGTTTCTTAATATTTTATATTTTTTATGGCTGAACATGGTAGTAGGTGGGAAAACGTGGTTTGGCGGTTTAGTATTTTGGCTATTCACAGCCGTGAAAACAAACACGAAATAAATAATAAAATGGAAATAACAGGTTGGGTAGGAGTCCCCCCCTTTTATATGTGCCCTCGCGCAAATATTGCGTGTGAACCTTGACGAGCAAAAGTCTTTACCTATCTTGAGATTCAGAAAGAAAAAGGAGGGGAAAAAAAGGAACAGGATGGCAACAGAAGATTTTTTGGATATGGTCAAGGGAGTATATTCATCTAACTTTCGCCTCGTCGGGACCGAAGATGAGAGGGAAAAAAAAGTTTCCTTGGGAGAGATACACCAGGGCGTGTTGCTTCTGATGCTTTCCATCCATATGAGCTCTAGACACCCCTTTTATCCATTCTTAGTTTGATGATATAGAAATGTGATGCAAAAGACCTTGATTTGAACAAACTTCAGATTTTTCAAAAAGGTTACCTTGCTTTTCTATTTTGGAGGGTTTGCTCCGTGGTGCCGCTTTCTCATATATCTGATCCGGGCAGGTTCCAATGTCCCCTGCGCCTCCCCCTTACGCTGGTTTCCTTCCCCAAGTATCGTATACGCAGGAGGAACCCTTGGAAGTCAAAGGGAACTTGGTCCAATCTAGAAGGAAAGCCACTATGAGTTAGGCTTGCCAAGGAGAACTGTGTTCTTGTTATTGCGCTATGCTGTCCTTTTCGATGTTACTGCATGACACGTGTTGCCTTTTTTCTTTCTTTAATGAAGATGAGGGAGGGAGTGAGGGAGGGAAGAGGATGGGGTAGAGTTAAGAACTAAGCAGAAGGAGAAAAAAAAGGGGAGAAGGCTTCGAAAAGGGGTAGTTGGGTATCTCACATGTCCAGAAAACCCAATAACGCCACCTACCGTGGAAGTAAGCAGGGTTTTTTTGTATCTTCCTGTTTTTACTATGTACTCTGACAGCAACATACTCTTGTATCCAAATCATAGGTATGGGCGAAGACAGGAAAAGAAAAGAAAGTGAAAAGAAAGGGGGTGAGAGGAAGGACCAGGGAGTGATAGTTTCCAGGATAAATCGACCAGGGGCGGCGCTATATCCGGATAATGAAGAGGATGGGGATGCCAAATAGACACCTCTTATAGACATAACCTTAATTTTCTTTTTAAGGAATGAGAAAATTCATCTCGAAGCTCTGTTCTCTTCTTCTGAAAACTATAGTCGTGGTAGGAAGGGGGAGGGGGGTGGTCGGATCTAGGTGTTGGAAGTACCGAGAATCTTTCCTGAAAGATATCTCCAGTAATCTTCTTTCCTTCTCGACTGTGCGCTGGAAATATATCATCACCGTGTACGGAGTACGCGTTCAAGTACAAACCGTTGCGTGGCGCGCGCGCGCTATCCGCGAGAGAAAACAAAAGCATATTGCGTGTTGAATTTCTTCTTCTTCTCCTTCGTCTTCCGAAGAGCGCCCGCAGCTTGAAGTCTATGTTGGATAAACGTCGATGTAACGTTGATGTTGCTGCTCGGTCATCCTCTCGGTTTCCGGGAGAAGGTTTGTTGTTAGGTTGGAGGCTTCGTGGTGCCGCTTTTGTAAAGAAAAGGCATGTATATATCTATGTATCCATGTAACTATGTGCGTGTGCGTATGCGTGTGCGCGAAGGTTGGGGAGAAACAGTTGGGTGCTTGACGGAGATGGTTGCACAGAGATTGTCGTGTTTACGATGCCGCTGGCTGTCACTCGATGGGACATGCTTCTAGCTGGAACAATAGGTTGACACCTATGTGGTCTGCATAATCACAGCACACGCGTCTTGGATATATGGAAAGTACCTTTTAGAAATATCATATTTCGTATCGAAATATCTCGCAGCATCGCGATACCATAGTAAATGGCCGAGTGAGTACCAAGTTATGATCACGTAACTTCATTCCCCCTATTAAAATCTAAATCCAAATATTGCTCTCCTCTGAAAATTGCATCATCTCGGTTTTTCTTTGTCGGCTAGAGCATCGTTTTCCCCCCTCACCGCGGTCGAGAAGAGGGGGGCCAGTGAATCACAACCTGGGGGGCGTAACGCGAGGGAGACATGTTCGTCACTCAGGTCAAGTGACGGAGAAAAAGGGGCGCCTTGCAACCATCGAATATGGCTGTCAGTCATGGCACGCAAAAGCTCGAGTGGCTGTTTACCCCCGCTTCTCGCGAATATAAATCCTGCCTTTGCGAGGAAGAAAGAAAGAATACGAAAAAGAAAATACACCGTTCATCCACAAAATAAATAAAAAAAGAAGAAAAAGAAAAGTTACAGCTGCATTCACCTGCGCCTCTTGATAATCCCATTACTACAATCGCGGGGTTTTGCCCACGGAATCTACCAGAACAAACCACTCCCCTCATACCCCCAAAAACAAAAACAAAAATAGAATAGAACAGTGACCGCAGCAAAGAGAAGAGAGGTGTATAAAAAATGATTGGCATCCTGGCAATGTCGGCGTTGATTGTGGGCGTGACCCTGCTGGCCGTGCTCGGCATGGTGCTCTTCTTCACCCTCGCCTACCACTGGCACGTCCGCTACCTCTCGCTCGACCAGCCCAGCCCCGACCTCACCACCGGACTCTTCTCGGACAGGACGCCCTGGAGCAAGGATCCGCCTGCCCCTACCGCCTCCTGCATCGTCTAGAGCTTGATATTCTCCTCTCTCTTTACCCGCCTCCTTGGGGCCGATATACCACGAGGACAGAAAGCTTCTGAGCCAGATAACCCCCACCCCCTTCCCTTTCCCACCAAGAAGAAGAAGAAAAGAAAACGTTATACACGCGGAAGGAACCCACTCGTCAAGACAAAAGAGAACGACGGATTCGATAAGCCGTCAGCCATCATGTATATCCACCCCACCATCATCTGGGTCACCTGCGCCATGGCGGTCATAGCCTGCCTCGGCTTCCTCGTCACCGTCGTCATCTACCTCAACCGGCGCACCCTGGACTTTGTAGAGGCGCACCAGATGGTCAACCTGGGCTGGCCCACGCAGCGTGCTGCTCCCGGCGCTGGGAATAACAACGGCAACAACAACAACAACAACGCTGACGACGGCAATGACAATAATGCCATCGGCGATGACATTGGCAACCGCAGCAATGTCCGGTCGTCGGCGGATGGCCGATGGCACGGCTTGTGGTAAACCACAGAACTCTTTCACGAAAAGGTTGACCGTTTCATCAGGGTGGAAAGCAACTATGAATGGGGAGACACAAGTATCAAGGGGGCGATGAACAAAAGGAGAAAGAGCCAAAAGTCGAAAACCTGAGAGCGGTACCTTTGAGACATCAGCAGAGACGGAGGTTAGATACGGATGAATGAATAAATGAATAAACAGCGAGAGGCTCTCTTTATGTTCTTTTACACGCCCCCTGCTACGAAAGATGATGATCAATAAATGCTACAGTCGTAAAACTCATAAATACTCCCATTCCCCATTGTCCCTTTGTCCCATTTACCCTTGATAATGAAAACAGATATAAACTCTCTGTAAATGAACACACAGGTATATATGTGTATGTATGTGTGTGTGTGTGTGTGTGTGTGTGTGCTATGTGCGTCTGTCGGTGATCCGCCCCTGCTGCCCCTGCTGCCCCTGCACCATGACGGCCGCGACGGCCAGCGCCTCGATTCTGCCGGCGTAGAGCCTCATCAGGTGCGCCACGGGGTCGGCCCATATGACGCCGCGCAGCTGCTCCTCGTCGACGACGTGCGCGGCCACGCCCTCGGCCAGACGCTCCCGCATGGTCTTGTGGTCGCCCCGCCCGGCGTCGCGGTCGTCGTCCGCGTCCCACCTGGCGCTGCGCATCACCACCACGCGTCCGGGGTTGCACAGCGTGCAGGGCGGGACGTCCCACGTGGGTTTCTCCCTCCTCTCCTCCTCCTCCTCCTCCTCCTCCTGCCTCTCCCTGCGGCTCTTTGATGGCGGTTGCTTCTGCCGTTGTCGTCTGCTCCCGGGGGTGTCGGAGGCGAGCAGCTCGAGGAGGGTCTTGACGTACGCCTTGTCCACCCTGGCCACGGGGTCGCCCTCGTTGACGAAGCTGAGAAAAAGGCTGTTGCGCAGCCCGCGCCCGTCGGGCTTCCGCAGGGGCAGTATGCTCACCGGCGGCGTGCCGAACGTGACGCAGTGCACCCGCTTGAAGCACGCCGTCAGCCGCCGCAGCTCGCTCGCCGCGCCCGCGGACCGGGAGAGCATGTGGCAGTACAGCAGGGACGCGACGGCGCCGCCGGCCGAGTGGCCCGTGAGGAGCAGGCTGTACCTCGCCCGCGAGGGGTCCTCGTCGAGGAGCTGCCGCAGCCGCGCCGCCACGCCGGGCACCATGCGCCTCGCGACGCTCAGGAAGCCCGCGTGGCAGAGGTTGCCCTCGTCGTCGAGGAAGCCCGCGGCGGAGCGGGGGGTGTGCTGCAGGTTTACGGCCCAGTCGGCCAGGCTCGCCGTCCCGCGGATGGCGAAGACCACCGTGTGCATGCTGTCCATGGACACCGAGGTTATGCTCATGGCCTTGGAGCCCGTGCGCCAGTCGGCGGGGACACGGGACTCGGCGGCGTGGGGGTGGGGGGCGGCGGGGCTGTAGACGGAGAGGGAGTACTGCGCTGCGAGGGTTAGGAGGGGCCACGTTGGCATGTATCTTGACACCCGTCAGTCTCTGCTCCTATACATATATACATGCATGCATATATATATATATATATATATGTGTGTGTGTGTGTGTGTGTGTGTGTGTGTGTGTGTGTGTGTGTGTGTGTGTGTAGGGAATTGTCGACTTACACTGCAAAAGGGGGCAGGTCCGCCGGCAGATGCGAGTTGGCATAGTACTCCGCCTTGGAAAAGTAGCTCCCCGTCACCACCGCGGCCGCAACGTTGGCAGCCGAATGCTTCCCCCTATTCCCCGCCCTCACTCCCCTGCCGACCTGCCGCTGCTCCCGGCCAGCCTCGGGAGCAACAACAGCTCTACTCGTCGCCGTCATCGTCGTAGTTGCCGGCATCGAGCGCGCGTGCTCCCTGGCAGCCACGTCCATCTCCCCCTCCGTCAGGCCCCCCCCGTCCAGCCCCAGCACGCTGTTGAAGCGGCCCATGACCTCGTCGCAGGCGGCCGCGTACGTCGACGCCACCTGGGAGCCGTACTCGTACCACGCCGACATGGAGGCGCCGCAGTTGGGCATCTGCGCCGCGGCCCGGGCCAGGTCCATGACGGAGCCGCCGGCCGCGCGGGTCGACTTTTGCAGCCTCGAGGGGTCCGGGCCGTTGGGATTGCCGCTGCTATGATCGTTGCATGGCTGCTGTTGCTCTTCTTCTCTTTCCTCCGAGGGGCTGACGTCTGCGCGAGGGACTCCTGGCGAGAGGCCAATAGGCTGGACATGATGTGCGGGGGGAGAGAAGTGCTGTAGCTGCGCGGGTACATTCTGCTGCAGGGCGCACTGCGGCAGCGTGCCGTCGTAAAGAACGGAGTGCGACGACGAGTAGATGTGCCGAGGCGGAGGGTGCGAAGGGGGCGGAACACAGGTGAGATGCTGCTGCTCCTGGAAATTATGAGGCGTAATGTAGTAATGGTTGTGTATCGTCACCGGCGCGCCGAGCTGCAACCGCGCCTGCGCATGCTGCTGCTCCTGGTTCTCCTCCGCTGGTGTCGCGGCGCTCCTGTCGCCACGTCCCGGAGGAGGCCGGGGAGGCATCGCCGGGGGGGTAGCAGCAGCAGCAGCATCTTCCTCCCATTGCTGCGGTGCCCGAGTATCTGGCGCCGTCGGGCGCTTCGCCGGCGCAGAACGGTGCTGGTGCTGGTGCTTCTTTGGCTTCCCTTTCTTCACGGGTTGGCTTTTGGACTTGGGTTTGCTGCTACTGCTGCTGGTACTGCTGTTAAAGAAGAAGCCCATGCTTGCGACGGGGGGCGATTCATATCCGCCGAGTGACTTTTGCCACCAAAAAAACCATCAGATTCTATGTATTACGTTGTACGAAGCAGACGGAGTTAATAGTAGAAAAGATCAAGAAGAAGGAAGGAAAAAAGCAAAATGGTGCCTGTCGCGCAAATAGATGTGTTATCCCTGTTCCGCCACAATTACCCTCTCTCTCTCTCTCTCTCTCTTGTTTCTCAGCCTCGGAGCTCCTTTCAATTGGACTGCAGGGCATGATCCGTATGCTTTTTTGGATACTGACCTGCTGCTGCTTGCTGCGATCCGAGTGGAGGGACCACCGGATGACAGGCAGACAGGGCCTGCGAGAGTCTGCGGATCAACAGGACCGGGACAATGGACAGGGGTCGGTTCTAGGACCTGATTCGACTCTTTGTTTCTATGGGGGAGGGAACACAGCCCCCCCTAGCAGGGGATGTACTAGTACGGAGTAGTAATACGATCACTAGGCACCTAGGTAACTGCACTGCTGGCCTAGATGTCTGGGATTAAAGACGTCAAAATCATGTGATGGAACAGGTAGAGAACGTGGCAACGTCATGAGACGAGATTTATCATTGGTTCTTCTTATCCAACATCTTTTTTGTCTTTTCTTGTGGGTTTTTTTTTTTTAATTCATTGTTAGTTGGTATGTAAAGGCTCTGGTGATGGATGCCGAGGATAACTTGCAGCCAACATTGGTGATGCGGGAGTGTGCGGAATACGGAATACAGAGTTTGGAATAAAGTATCGGGTTTCTAATTTTAGAGGGGGACGTTGAAGGCATGGAAATAAAGTTCAGAATGTGAAGAGTGGGACCTATAGATCGAAAAAAGTTTTATATGACTACGGAATACGGAGGGGATGAAATGCAAAACCCAAAACAAGAAAAAACAAGAAACTAAGAAACTTGAGACTTGTCACCGTCATCTAATACGTCGATGACAACCTTTTCGAGGTCAGGAAGAACTATCTACACTCGTTGCCATACGACGTATCTATTCCCTTGATGACCCCAAAGGCACCAGAGGCGTATCGAACATGGAGACGCGGGACTGTCTGGTGAGATGATGACAAAACAACAGGTAAGGTGCATACCCAGCATCGAGGTGTATACTCATCTTTCTCATGACTAAAAGAGTATATCGTACATTTCTGGTGTCTGATTATCATCGCGGGGACATGGATAATGAGCTATGCTATTGGAATGCCCTCCTACGATATCCAACCACTCGCCGCGCAAAGGCCAAACAAAGTCCTAGGTTACAACACGCCTTGCATATCAGACTAGCGGTCTCTTCTTACCTCAATGAGGATTTCCAAGGTTGAATATCTCAGATTTCTATTCCTCACGACATTCATCATGACGCGGTGGCGGTTCATTCCCTGTTTTGCCTTGCCTAAACTCAGGTAAACATGGAAAGATATATCTTATGTGGTTCTTTTTCTGAAAGCAAAACTCCAAGACCCCAGGCCCATCCAACGAAAACCAAAAAGTTACTTTCCGTATGGCATACTACCAGCAAAAGTGACCAAGTAGAGGATCCCCCCTATCGATCTTTGACAAGATTTCACTTCATGCCGATTCCGCTGTTTCGAGCTTGATTTCGCCCATGATTAGGAACTGACCATGGTTTTGCCAGGAGATATACGCTCGGGCGCATCGACTCGAAGAACGCCGTCCCACAACAATAGGTACAAAAGTAAGGAGGGGGCCACATAGACGTCACCATCTTCCAAAAGTCAATAATAGTCACATCCACCGGGGGCCCCTGTTTTCCGGTTTGGAGGGGAAGACTTTTTTTTGTTTTCCCTGTTTTCACGTCCCAATCTAGACGAGCTTAATTCACTTGTCCCGAGGACTTTTGTCATCATTTGTTGCAAACCGAGACCTCAACGTGTCGCCCACGAGGGGCGAAGCCCATCTTTGGTGTTCATTTTTTGAAATCCTGGATTCGAACGCACCCTCTCCTCTCTCGTGGAACTGAGCTTCTGCGCAACTTCTGCGCAACTTTTGGCGTCGATAGTCTGCGGAGGGCCACCCCAATGCAGGAAAATGGGCAGCCTTGCCGAGTTCGAGACCGCTCATATCTAGAATCCTGTTGATCTTCAGGCCCTTATACGTAGTGCCATTGGCGGCGATACTAATAGACCTTGATACATGAAGCTATCGGTTCGAAGATGATTAGCATCGATGATTCTTGCACGCGTCTCAATAAATTTAGAAGTGGTCAAAGGGAAAAGACCTCGAGGGTCGTCTCGTCACTGTCATCGCTATCAAGCTACTGTTCAAGTCACCTTACGGATATTCCTGACGCCAAAACGAAGGCCAAAATAATCGAATTGAATTTCATCATCTATGTGTTTAACAGTGAAGCTATAAATGAACCTTGGAAAGAATCAGAAAATATCAATCCAGGCAATGCATGATGGCTCTTACAAGGGGCATTGTATGCCAATGTTTTCAACTCACCTTCGTGGAGAAGTCCCTCAGTTGCAGTCAAGAACTCACCACAACGCAAGGCAAGTAAGTGATTTTTCCTGAGTGAATGATGGAAAGACCAAGATCAGCGTCTCATCGAGCCACTTGGACTTCTAGTCCAAAGACTTGTTCTAGGCTTGTGCTACTTTCATCGGACCTCATGCCGAGTAGCCAAGGACACCAACGAGAATAGGAAAAAAAGACAGGCTATGGTTGTTCGTAAGCAAACGTGGTCAATCTCACTGGGGTTGGCTCTCGGTATAAGTCCTCGCCCCCCCCCCCCCCCCCCTCCACTCCAGTCCGGCCCACCGTATCCGGCCCCCGCCGAAACTGTATGCTCCAACTCCGACTCTGGCATCTCATCATCACCACCACAACTACCACCACCAAACACTCCCTTTCCAAATCCATAAACACAACAAGATTAGAATACAAGAAGGGCCCTCACACAAAACTACCCTCCCTTCCCCTCAACAGACAGACAGACACACACACACACATACATACATACATACACATATATATATACTCCATATATACACACACAAAATGGAACAAGAACCCCAGGTCATAGCCCTGCTGGGCCTAGGCACCATCGGCCTGTCCTTTTGCGCCCTGCACCTCCTCCACTCGCACCCGTCCACCGTCGTCCGCGTGCACGATCCCCGCCCGGACCTGCTCGAGCACGTGCGGGCCAACCTGCCGGTGTACCTGCGCACCCTCCACGACCAACAGCAGCAACATGCAAATGGCACCACCGCCGCCGATGATGACGCCGGCAGCCAGGAACCGCCGTCGGTAGACTCCCTCCTCCGATCCGGCAAGCTGACCCTCTGCCCGACGCTGGAATCGGCCTGCGCGGGGGAGGGACCCGCCGCCGCCGTCGTCCCCGCGACCATCATCCAGGAGCAGGGGCCCGAGAACCTGGCCTTCAAGAGGGGGCTCTGGGCGGCCGTCGCCGCGCACGCTTCCCCCAGCGCGCATCTGTGGTCCTCTACTTCTGGCATCTTTGCCAGTCTCCAGACCCAGTCTTCTTCTCCTCCTGGCCCCCCTTCTGCTTCTTCGCCAGCAGCATCAGCAGCAGCAGCAACGACAGAAAACGACATCGCAACCCGCCTCCTCGTAGTCCACCCCTTCAACCCACCCCACATCCTCCCCCTCCTAGAAATCGTCCCCTCACCGCAAACCTCCCCCGCGGCAGTATCATTCGCAAAAGCCTACTTCTCCTCCCTCGGCTCCGGTCACCGGCCCGTCGTCCTCTCCAAGGAGACGACGGGCTTCGTCGGCAACAGGCTTGCCTTTGCCCTCCTCCGCGAGGCTGCGCACCTCGTGAGCGAGGGCGTCGTCTCCACCGCCGACCTAGACGCCATCGTCGAGTCCGGGATGGGCCCGCGGTGGGCCGTCGCCGGTCCCTTCCGGACCTATCACCTCGGCGGCGGAAAGGGCGGGATAGCCGCGTTCCTGGATAACCTCGGCGGCACCATCGGGAGCTGCTGGGACGACGCGGGTGCGGTCCGCGTCGATGACGAGGGGACGTGGAAGGCCGAGGTCGTGAGGCAGACCGAGGAGGCGTACGGGCCCGTCGACGAGCACGTCTTGGCCAAGAGGGATGCGGATTTGATCAAGGTCGTCCAGGCTCAGCCAAAAAAGTGAATATGATAATAATAACCCTGGTCATGATAATACCTAAAACGTGTAAAAAGGTCACAAGACATAGTGTAGCGAACGTTTGCTTATATATAAAAACAAAGCTTGAAAGGCTCTTCTTTCATTTATCCATGTCTATATACAATGCAAATTTCGCAGTCCTCTCACGTCCTGCTTTGGAAAAGAAAACAAATGGTCAAAACAAAACAAAAAAGCAACAAGAGAAAATTCAACAAACTCCCGCCATGCTCAAATGATTCAACACCGTTCTCCCATACTGGGTATTTTGTCGTGTACATACAAAAGGGAAAATAAGGCAGAGAACTTGAACCCAAGCCACGGCGTGTTCTTTTTTCCTTTTTTTTTGCTTCTCCAGATGACCCTTCATAAAAAAGAAAGAAAATAAAAGAAAAGAAGAAGAAAGGCAATTGCTTCGTAAAGACCCCAAAAAGGTGAAACAAAGAAAAGAAACTTGTAGCGAGTGACGGTATTAGTAGTACAGGCCGAGTCCTATGTCGGTAAATATTCTGTTGTATATGTCGAGGACTACCTTAGAGCCCCAAAGTCAATTTCGTTATTCATTGAGCCCATGCCAACCACGGTCTCTGATCCTCGGCCCTGCAAGCCTTGGAAGTCGCCCACTGTCCTCATCTGTGGAGGATGTGTGAGCTGGAAGCTGCCCTGTCGCTGCGGTATTTGCCTCGGCGGGGCCATGCTGGATATACTCGGGTGTGACGCCATGCGATTCCCTTGAGGCATTCCCATGTGGTAACCCCGGTTGAGCTGCTGTTGATGTTGCTGTTGCGGGTTGTGTTGATGGTGGATTTGATGTTGGCCGTGTACCATGGCATTAGGCTGGTTGCCCATGGGGTTGATGACCATTTCAGACATGGGTGTGCAGGCATAGCCACCCATGTTGGGAGGATACTCCATAGCTGGAGACATTATAGTGTTGGTAGGCGAGCCAACGAAAGAGCTCGTCATGTCCGAGCCCTGCGGCATACCCTGCGAACCAGAGTTGGTCGACTCCGGAGTGCCGTTGTAATCCTCGACAATGGAGAATTTGCGTTCGTAGTCGCCATCCAGGGGCAGCTGCATCTGCTGAGGAGGCTGGGCAATACCAGCAGTACCAAAGCCATCGAAGATGTCGATGTTGGCAAGGTCTGGGTTCTCGGGGGCATTCTGCAGCATCGGTGTGGTAAGGCGGGGGATGAGGTCAGAAACCTTAGCCAGGAGAAGACCAAGGAAACGGTGGTCTCCGTTGCGCGACATGGCAATGATGCTGAGGATCTGCTCCAGGTGCTCGCGGGGGCCAACGGTGAAGGGATCACGCGAGGCAGGCTGCATCTGGAGGTATTCAACCAGGGAATAGGTTACGTCCAGAAGCTTCTCGATGAGCCCACAGTTGAGAAGGTCCATGCCCTGCATAGGGGGGAACTGGGCAGCCATGGCCATGAGCAGGTCCCTCGACATGTTGGCAGGGTACTGGAAAACGTCCTCGTTGTTACCGCCGTTGCTGTTGGTTAGCTGCCAAACGGTGCTCTTGAGCCATGACTGGTTGTTGTGGAGGTCGGTGAAGCTCGAATCTTGGCAGAGATAGGACTGCACAAGCTCGTTGAGTTGCTTGTGCAACCCGTTGGCGACTTGGGTGGAAACCTGTCCGCGGGCCTTGTTCCATGTGTTTGTAAAGGTGTCATCGAAGGGCCGGAAGAGGTTCATGAGCATCATGTAGCCACCGAGCTGGTGAGCAAGGGGATCCGAGGGGTCGTCCTTGACAGTAGGGAAGCTAATGGTGGCCTGAAGAGTCAAAGGCCGGTGGCGCGAAATGGCATAGGCCCTCTCGGTGGCGTACACAAGCCAAAACAGGCGGCGACGTCGTGAGGCTTCGGTAGCCTCGAGCTGCATATAGTATTCCTCCTTGTGCATACCCACCAGGTTAATCATGGTCGAGGCCTCGCGCAGGTAGTACCAGGCCCGATCATGGAGCTCCTGGCCGTAGTAGCAGCCAAAAAGGAAGAAGTCGGTGACCAAAGCGTTGAGGCTGACGGTATCGATGTACTCGTAGCCCTTGCGCACCTTGAGAGTCTCGTCGATGAGCAGTTGGCTGGCGATGATGTTGGCACCGGGTGCTTGGTCGAGGTTGTATGGCTCGCTGGAAGGCATCGCCATGCCGGGCTGCATGAGGACAAAGGCGCACAGAGACGTCATGAGGCAGTAGGAATCGCGGTTGTGTTCCATGTACAGAACCTGCTGCTCAACAATGCCTCGCTCGAGTATAGGTAGCTGGGTATACATGTTGTCGAAGAAGAAGGAGACGCAGCTCTTGACGAGGGCGCTGGTAAGCAGCCCCGGAGTAGGCGATAATGCGCTCGACGACGGAGAGCACGGTGCGCCTTGGAGACGGCTCGAAACCTTGGCGGCAAGCGAGGTTTGACGCTGAGTCTCGCGGAGTTCGCTGATGACCTTTGCGCGAGAGCCCTTGGGGCCCTTCTTCTGAGGAATAGCATTGTAGGTGCAGCTGAGCTGGGCGGAGGAGCAGTTTCGGCACGGGTTGACGCCGTCGCACTTGACCTTGCGACGGTGACAGGCGTCGCACGCCCTCTTTACGGCCGACGACATGATGGGCAAGTCGTCTCTAAATGTTCCTTTCATAGATTGTCGCTACTGTTATGGCTCAGAGTGTCGTCGCTGTGGTGAAGCGGCGCCGCTGATGCCTAGTGAGAAACGGTATATTCGTCGCGGAAATCGATCGCAAAATTTAAGAGTAAGGAACGTATATGGTTTGCTCGAGGCGTATTGTCGTCGTCGTCTGAGTTCGTAAGTTTCGTCGTAGTTGTCTGCGTGCGTCGTTTATTTTGCTAGGTGGCTAAGGAGCGTATGGTGTGTGCGTGAGTGTTTTTCGAAGCTCGAGACACAAGGGAGCGAAGCGAAGCGAGCCAAACAAACGGGAAGAAACGTAGAAGAAGAAAAAGCACAAGTGCTCGTAGCAATCGTTGTCGTAGTGAGATTATCGTCAACGATTTAATGGCGGTAGTAGTAGAGTGCCTTGTTCCCCAGATTTTGACGAGGCACAATTCTCGGTCAAACTCGTGGAAGTTGGGTTTGCTAGAATCTGGGGTTGAGGTTTTTTTGCGGGGGGAGCGAGGGAAGAGAGAAGGGAGAGAGAGGACTGATGGATGAAATGGTACGGAATGGTCGCTTAGGTGAGAGAGGAAGAGAGAGCCCCGGGAAAGCCACCTGGGTACGGAAACTTGGCGGGTGGGCAGGCGGGCAGGCGGGCAACAAGCGGGCAAGCGGCAAGTAAAGCCTTTAGCTGGGGCACCTATACTTGGGTACGGAGTACTTTGGACGGACTCGTCGGTTGATGCTGATGGGCGATGGGCGAAATGGGCTGGTAGGTCATTAGTATGGTACTTTCAGCTCTGGTGGGAAAAGTGCGTGCGTCGCAAGTACCTTGAAAGCCACTGACCCTGCTGGGTGTAATCCGAAATAGGCCTTGGCGGCTGCAGCTAACCCCCGAGGGTAGAAGGGGAGGTGTAATCCGTACTAGGGAAGTTGGGTGCTAGGGTAAGGGCCTCGGGCTGCTAGTGATGGATATTGCCCTGTACTCTGTACTCCGTAAGCCTTCACAAGCCTGCAAGGCTTTAACTAAGCCAAAGTAGTTCCCCCAACTCGCGAGTCTCTTTTTCTCTCTCCACTGACTGCTACGTTGCAGTATTCGGCCCTTTATCCCAAAAGGTAAAAAGAAAAGGTACGTACTTACCCTTCCCGTGTTTTAAGAGGTTGAGCGAAATGGAGAGAGGGGGGGGGGGGGGGGGGGAGGGGAGAAGCCACGAGGAAAGGTGGTAGTACAGAGTACCAACAATAGAGATGAAATCACAATGGAGATGATGCAGAAATGACGGTGGCAAAGTTGTACAATTGATCGAGGAAAGAAAGAGAAAGAAGATGAGTTGTAGGAAATGGAAGGGGGGGCAAAGGGCGAAGGAAGGAAAAAAAGAGATGAAGAAGGGAGCATCGGAGATCGGGGAGAGCGACGATTTGCTACTATTACTGGGCTGACTACCTTGCAGAGTACGGAGTACCTTGCAGAGTACGGAGTATCACTACTACTACTATGTACCTAGGGAATTGGTACTAGTAGTAGTAGTACTTAGTAGGTAGGCACTACCAGCCAAAACAACCACTCTGTCTAGTATTAGACTGACCCGACAAGACCATTTGCACCCAACACCAACAAAAAAGCGAGACGGCACAAGCCGGTAGGGAAGAGACTAACTAACGACCAAACTAACATTAAGGAAGGGGGAAAAAAAGAGTGGGAGAGTGCTCGGAGAAGAGAGAGGAAGAGAGAGACGGAGCCACACCCCAAACCGGGCAAGAGGAAGAGGCAAAGGCCATAGGGATACACACCACCTTTGCAGTCCTTTCTGGCTCTCTGACTGGCTGTCTTCCGTGGTTGGAATGGAGACACAACCAGTACGGAGCATCCAACCACAAGTGGGCAAGACCCGGCAGCAAGAGAGAAATTAGCAAGGACTCTGGCTCACTCACATCCACACCACCACACACGAGCATCACACATACACTACTAGTACGGAGTATGTACCATATGTACAGACACAGATGGGGTACTACTACGGAATACGCTCCTACTGCTCGTACCGAGTACGGGTTACACGCTACGTGCGTACATGTGGCTGATGGGCATATGAATTGGGTCATGGTGTGTTGCGGTGGTACGGGTGTGCGTGTGTTGGTAGGGCAAAAGAGAGTACGAAGCAGGGCCACCGACATCACAGTGTAACCATTTGGCATGGTACCCCAAAATAGCCTTCTAACTTGGTGTCACCATGGGCATTCGAGGAACAAAAGGGAAAGTTTGCCATTGCTCCCCGTGCACTGTGTGCAGAGTACAGAGTATGGGGCCACACACCACTCTCCGCTCTCTGGCTTTTGATCTAAAGTTCGCCGGTTCTTGATCTCGTACGTTATTCTTATGCACCAAAAAAAAATCGCAAAAAAAGAAGAAAAGAAAAAAAGAAAAAAGTACCAACCAACGCATGCAGACGGAGAGGCAGCAGTAGAAGCAGCGGCAGCTACCGCGCATGGGGATGGAGGGAGAAAAACTCTTCAGTGACCTCTCGAGAAGGGTTTTCTCATGCAAAGCTAGCCAACGACCGACAATCCCCACGGGCCATGAGGGAGAAAAAAAAAGCCACGAGCGAATACGGAATACGCTTGCAAGACGATGAGAATATACCGACAGCAACTTCCAAACAATGAACCATGCATGCATCTCCTTTTGCTGCTCATCAATGCTCCATTATGGAGTACATGATCGGTACACAAAAAGCAGATTCCAATCGGGGCAGCCTACCAAGTACCTACTTTCACGACTAGGTAGCAGGACTACAGGACTAGGTAATGTGTGTGTGGCCTTGCATTCCTTGGACTGAACACGGTTCGAGCTGAGGGTCTCGTGGAAGATGACCCGTCATCCGTCCCGAGCAGTGGTGCGACTCGTTGACAGGACAGCCAAAACCACTTGGACATTCCAACTCCCCCATCTGGCAGGGCTGCTTGTTTCTCCCCCTCTCCACAGTCAAACACGACGGACAACGGATGGCGCATGAAAGGAGGAACAAAGATCAAATCTCAGCTGCATGGTAGCATGGCTGGCATTTCGTGTCGTGGTGCACCGAGTACTCCGTACTTTGCTGCCTGCTCTTCGTCTCCCCAAAGTAGGCATTTCGTCTAAAAAAGAGAGATCGAAATCAGGGCACGCACGCAAAGCTTTGAAACATCTGAACCTGAAGCAACCGCCCGCCAGGCCACGGCTCTCTCCATCAGAGTCCTCCAGCCAAGCCCGGCAGGCATTGTGCTACTGCTACCACTAGTCCCAAAGGTCCTGCAGCTCCTAGCAAAGATCGTCCCTGCGGATCTGGGGTGGGATAATTCCATGTTGATTCCATCGGAAGAAACAAGCACACAAGCGTCAAGCGGGAAAAAAAATTCCCTGGCCTGCCCTCGCTCAGGAAAGAAAGAAAGGAGCCCCGCTATGCCACTGTAGGCTCAGGATCTGTCATGTAGGCTTGCAGATGCTTGCTTGCTCGCTTGCCATCATGGGTCGGCCGCTCTTTGCGCTCATATGATTTCCCTCTGGGGATTGAGGGCAACAGGGCTATTCAACAACGTGATTTTGATAGTCGTTTCACGAAAATACCGGACTCCTTTTGTATTGTTTTTTCATATGGAATTCGCCGTAAGGACTCGTCAAAAGACGGGACTCGGTCAGCCTTCCATGCTCGTCACTCGTACTAATCACCCGGTAGCCCTGGCAGAAATCTGTCTGCTGGGTTTGACCGTGCTTTCTTCAAGCTCAGACCAGTCGCTATCCCGTCCTGGCTACTCGTCTCAAGCGATCCTTCCGTACGTAATAGCCAGTGCATGAGGATGATGCCGGGTACGGAGTACTGAGGAGAAAGCCGTCGCAAAACAATCATGGCCAAAAGATTCTACGGAGTTGTGACTCCTGATGCCAATGCTCCGCGTAAGTAAAAGGCTCGCCGAGGGTTTGGTGTGCATCGTACATTGCGCAGTACCGTGCTATGTAAGTGTGCTCCGTAGCAGTACGGTTATTTGGGAGTGGTTCTACAGAGCACTCTGTGAGCATGTCACAGGCGGCCCGCCATCAGCCCCCCCCCCCCTTTTTTTTTTGACTCGCGAAAGGAAAAAAAGGTCTGCCTGCCTCTTCAGCGGACGTGAGAGCTCCATTCTGACAGCTCCCAAACTGCCACCGGCGGACCCTCGATCGATATTCCCTGCAAATGCGGAGAGCGCCGTTCCTCAGGCCTGTGTTTTGATGCTAGCATCTCGTCCCGCTAAGCCGGGATGAGCATCGTGCCTCTTGCATTCGGGCCGACCAGGCTGTGTCCGCGGCACACGCAGACACACGCAGGCACACGCAGACACAGGCAAGGCTGATGAGATTCTGCTCCAAGTAGCCAATTAGAGGGACGTGATTCTGGATAACATGCAGGTTGAATATATGCCATATCCTGAGGAACGGGGGTTACTCTCTCATCCCACCAAGAAGAGTGAGGGGTCAAAAGGTGAAACAGTTGATCTGGCAGAAAACCTGCATCTCGCTGTGTCGTCGTCGATCGCCCTGGGCCATCATGGGCTCAAGGCCCATCTGTCCCCTTTCCGACTTCCACAACGAGGAGGATGGGCCGGAGCCCTTATCTGACCTACATGAATGAATGCAACGCTGGGCGGCACATATTGGATGATGATCTACAAAGTAGTGAGTGCATACTCCGTACCGAATACGTACTACATATGTAGAAACATCGCGTACTGAAGTTTCCGCTTTTTCAAACACAGATTGGTTCGTGAATATGGGATGCAAATCTACTCTATACTATGCATTCTATTAGAGAGCGCTCTGCCCCGAAATTTCTGAGCCCCGTGCTCCGCGAGGACGGAGTAAATCTCCAGGGCCATCGGCATAATAATCAACGAGCTGGGTGTTGATGGAGCGTACGGAGCACACTCCGTGCATACCATGTACGACGAGGTCCTGGAACCACACGGCAGGATAGTAATGCTCCGCGCTATAACGCCCGCGCTATTTATATCATAATGTGTTTTGTTTGATCAGTGCTTTTCCGATGCCCCTGTCTTTCATTTGATATGCATTATCGATAATCGTAGGCTTTCCCTAGAGAAGACAGGGGGGCCGGTTGATGGGTTAATGGGTTAATGGACTACCCGGGAACTGCATCTCACGAAGAGAACACTCGAACGTAGATGCTCACGAGCTGGGCTCAAAGCATGCATGTGCTTGCTTAAGATGAATGGAACAGAAGAGTATTGATGGGGAGGGGTGTTTGGTGCTGGAAGTTTGTTATGGGGACCTGATAGTGTTGGGCAGGTAGAACACCAAGCTTGTACTTCGTCATTGGGAAATACAAACTCGTCCTCCGCTCAGTTGAGAGGTGACGCATGCCAAACGATAGATGCTATGGATTGACGTTATAAAAAAAGAGTAGGAATTATGCTTGGGTCTAGGACGAGTCTTGCTGACAAGAGTGCCGACGGGTGCTACCCCTATTCGAAGGACATGCCGAGAAGAAGGGGAAGAAGTCGAGGAAGACTTGCCGATGTTGCGTTGCGCGACATGGATTCGCGTGATTCATAAACACCAGCCCAAGCCCCCCCCCCCCTTTCGAGCCGAGTAGTTGAAAGCTAGCTTACCGGCCCGCACCCGTCTCTCATATGCCACACACAGAGGGGGAAACGAGAAGGGGAAGAGGGGAGAGCGAACCCGTCTCGTGCTCCCCCTTGGCCTAGGCGAGTGCGCCCACAAACATGTGTCCATTCCCAGAAAAAGTCCTGAATGCCTACCTAGGGGAGAAGAAGGAGAGGAAGAAGGAGAACGAGAAGGGAAACGTAGCCTACAGTACGCGAGAAGGTATAACTGGCTCCTCGCCGAAGAAGAAGAGATAAATTGTAATCTATACTGCAGGTAGTTCAAATTTACCTTTGCTACTGGCCTTCCGATTCCCCCCCCTTTCGTTGATCCATTGTCTCCTTTTTCTAAAAGGGAACTTCTTTGTCCTGGGTTTGGTCACTTGAGAAGGAAAGCCCTTTTCCGATTTCGAGAGGCAAAAAAGATGCTGGCCATAACGCCTCGTGCCGTGACGGCGCTGCTCGTCTTGGCGTCGTCGCCTCTGGCGTGCTGTGCCGAGGGCAAAGAAGAAAGTTCCTTTGTGAAGGCGTCATCGGGGTTTCCCAGCCCGACGGCGACCGTCACGGTGGACTGGCTGTACAGCTCTGGAGTGGACGAGCCGTCGAGGCAAGTTTTTTCATTCACAAACCTTTGATCTCCCCTGAGCTATCACAACAACCGCATGGGGGAGAAAGGCTAGGCTGATATATGGAGCAAGCTTTTCGTCTACGCCATCGTCCTCTTTGCCGTCGACGGTTTCGACTACAGCGTCAGCGACAACGTCGACGTGGACAAGCGTCTATATACTACCCACAATAAGCACCCTAACCATCACTACATCACCAGCATCACCAGCATCAGCATCAGCATCGTCGTCGTCGTCGTCTTCTTCGCCGTCAACCAGCACCGCCTACGCCGACCCAGGTAGCGCGGAATATTCCTCCTCCTCCTCTCCCTCCTCCCAGAAATCGCCCTGGACGGGATGGGACCCGACCACCAACACGGGCCACCACAATCCTGCCCCTACTACCCCCGCCCCGACGGTGTCAGTATCGTCCGTCATCCTGTGCAGTCCGCGGCGCCGGACGAGTTCCACCACGCTTCGGACGTCGACGTTGACGACGCTGAGCACGGCTGTTGCGACGGTCACCGTCTCGACGTCGGGGCGATGAGCTGTACTCGACCATGTCTGGCGCTGGTGACGAGGAAGGCAGAGGCAGAGGTAGAGGAAGGGGGCTTGAAAAGAGGTTTAGGCAGGTGAACCTATCTACGGGGAAAGAAAAAAGGGGGGACCGGGAGGGGGGGTTTGGCTGTTCAAGGAGAGAGCTGCTTTGCTGCCCATATTCTGTGCTAATGTAATAATGGTGTCTTTTTTCTTTTGACCAAGTATCATGGCACGAAGGCATCCTCATCGCTAGGGTAGAGGAAGGACACTTTTACGATCTGATGGCTCGATAGGAAGCTTGGTGCTCCGCAAAGGTAAAGAGCTCCCCCCCCCCCTCTCTCTCTCGATATCTTAATGTGGTTCTAAAAAGAAGTATTGATAATATTAGGAGGGAACTTTAACTTGGTAATCGTGAATTTCATATTTTGAAGGCTCATGATCCACAACCACTTGAGGTCAACTTTGGCTTCATCGGAACAAAAAAAACCCCTCCTTCTGCGGCTGGTGATTCAAGGCCTTCAAGAAGAAGGAGAAGAACAAGAAGAGAAAAAAAAGCTTGGAGATATCTTGGTTGAGAAAAGGGCCAGCCTCTCCAGTCTTTGGCTGATGAAGAAAGATGGTTTGTAGCCATCGCGCGGGCAGATCTCGACTGGCTCGCTCACTGGGGTGAACGTTTACCTTTAGGATTACTGGTAGCAGAGAATCCCCCCGGGCATTCACTTCGTCTTCCTTTTCCATCATGGGAATGTTTGTGGAAACCCAAGTCTTTAGAGGTGACTAGTTTGAGCCGCCTTCTCATGTGAGTTTATGTGAAGGCTCACTCAGAAACGAGTAAACCTCGGTACCGTCACATGTACTACATGTCCCAAACGCAGCCTACAATAGTATACAAAGAAATTAGTTCATTATTATTATTATTATTACGTGTCTCTTGGTCACGTCGTCACATCGTCACACGAGGAAGCTGAAAGTAAGCCTCCGACTTTTGTCGTCTTGGACACGGCTTCAGGTGTATATAGCCAAAAGAAACACAATAAAACGTTTATCAAGTACGGTACCTGTAGTTCACATCCCTACAGCCGGTATCTGAACCCGACAGTCTGCCAGTCCGTCACATCCTCATACACCTCGGGCCGCAACCCAGACCCGACGACCCCCGGCCCGGCACCACCCTTCACCCCCGCCCCCGCCCCCGCCGTCACCACCCCCGAGGCACCAGCACTCCCCTCGACGCCCTCCTCCCGAGTCCTCCTATCGTTGACCCACCGGAGGTAGAACCTCAGGCCCAGAGCCAGGACGACGACGAGGGCGTAGCACACCATGATGGCCCCGAACGCGGTGCCGTACCGCGGGTCCTCGTCGGCGCGGAAAAAGTGCGGCCCGGCAATGTTGCCGGCGCAGTAGGCCATGAAGAGCATGGCCGTCATGGTCATCTTCTTGGTGACGCCGCGGTAGTTGGACTGCACGAGGGCCATGTTGAGCGGCATCGCGGCCGGGCCCGAGGCGAGGAGGAAGTAGGCCACGAGCTGCGCGGCGTGGGGCACGCCGTCGTGGTCGCGGCAGTACATGACGGCGGCCCCCGCGACGCAGGGGATCACGGCGGCGACGATGAGGAGGCAGTTGAGGGTGCGGTAGCGGCCGGCCAGCCAGCCGGTGCCGGCGATGATGGAGGCCGAGAGCAGCGAGTAGGGGATGTTGATGAGCGTCGTCTGCAGGCTGGTGAAGCCAAACGACGACACGACCATGTTGCTGAACGACTGCGTGCCGCCGTTGGGCATCTGCGAGCACAGCTCGAGGAGGAAGATGAGCCACGTCTTGGGATCGGAGAGGCACTCCCTCAGCTGGTCCCACTTCCACCTCGCATTCTCAGTACTCCCCGTGCCGGCCAAGGCGGTGCGCTCGGCGGCGTACCTACGCTCCTCCTCGCTGAGGAACCTGGCTTTGGAGATGCTGTCGGGGAGGAATACGAGCATGGGTATGGCCCAGAGGAAAGTAGCGCTTCCGAGGATAATGTACATCCACCTCCACGGGCGGATGCCGCCGTCGCCGTCATCGATGTGACCGACGCCAAAGGCGAGCAGGCTCGAGACCAGGCCGCCGACCGAGTTGCCGGCGAACCATATGCCGACGCGGGTGGGCATCTCGTCACGCGTGTACCACGTCGAGGTGAGAAACATGAAGGCGGGCGTGATGGTGGCCTCGGCGACCCCGAGCAGGAAGCGCAGGGCCATGAGACCCCCGAAGCTGCTGCACGCCGCCGTGAGCCCCACGACGGCACCCCAGAAGAAGGTGTTGGCGACAAGGTACTTGGCCGTAGGCAGACGGGCGATGAGGACGGTGGTCGGGTACTCCCAGATGAGGTAGCCAAAGTAGAAGATGCTGCCTACCCAGCTGTACTGCTGACCCTCCAGATGCTGTTTGTTGTTCTCAACTTAGCATAGCTCCAGGTTTGTAAATTGTTCCATTGACATGGTCGGGGGACAAGAACAAACTCACATTGTCTTCGCGGAGACCAAAGACGGCGGCGCTGGAGAGAATGACCTTGTCCATAAAGTTGAACATGTACGTGATGAATAGCAACGGCACCAGAGTCCGGTCAATCTTCCGTATCACCCTCTTGGCCAGGACATCGTCAACTTCGTGCCCGGCGGCGACAGGTATATCCATGTCCGCCGCTGCATGTTCCCGAGGCGTGCTGATGGTGGCTGTCGTAGCATTGGTCGTCATGCCGTGACGGTGGTGTCCGGGTACCAATAATGGCTCCCGCTCGGTGAGATCAAGGTTGCCTCGGCCGGAATCACCACTTTGAGGGGGCGAGGAGCGCAGCATAAATACTAGTAGCTACTGTCGCAAATGTCTTGTCCGCTCTGCGACACGATGGTGCGAGTTTTTTTTAACGCTTATCTCTGAGAGGAATTGCAGGGTTCCCCGAGATCGGTTTGACCGCTACACCCACCCACCACCGTAGTAGTTCCTTTCTCTTATCAACGGCACATGCGTGCGCACAACCAAGTTCTCTTTAATACACGGAATAATCAAGGCTCCAATATTGACTTGTGGAGAGAAACGGGGTCACTTGCAGGAGGGGCCAGAAAAAAAAAGTGGTGATACGGAGCACAGCGTAGGATGCAGAGCTGGCGTATTGTAAAGTGAAAGGCCGTAGTCGCGCAACGTCCGACTGTCAAGCGTTAGCCTTGGCTGTATTTCCCCAGCCATGACAAAACTGCGACCAACGAATGCGTGCGGAGAGGTGAGTTTCGTGTCTACACAATACTTTCTCTGAGTAAACGCCATGTGGGAAGTGGGTTAGAGACTCCGCCAAATATTCAGTAATAGTGAGAAGCAAGCAGATTACGAACAGATAAGCCGGGCGCGCATCTCACAGTCCCTCAGTGTCAGAGCCGGTCATCGTACCTTTTGTATGCATCTCGCCAAAGCCTCTAACCTCCCCACCACGCAACCATCTTCCTATCAACCTCTGTCTTCTTTGGCCGCTGCATTACCTTGCCTAAATCTACCAATAAAGCCTTGGAACAGGAGTTTTTAGCTGGTAGAGTAGAGTAAAATAAAAGGTACCATGGACGGCTTGGAGATATCACCCTTCATCGCCACCTTGCCAAAGGTCGAGCTGCATATTCACATCGAGGGTACCCTCACTCCGCTCCTGCGATGGCAGCTGGCCGAACGAAACGGGCTCACGCCAATTCGCTTCAAGTCTCGGATATACCACACCTATGAGGAGCTGCTCGAGTCGTACCGCGTCACCTACAACCACCGTCCCGAGCTTGGTGGGCCCAAGGACGTCCCCACGTTCCTCGAAGCATACTTTGCAGGGTGCGAAGTACTGCTCCACGAAGACGACTTTTATGAGCTGGCCATGGCCTATCTCGAGAGGTGCAAGGCCATCAACGTCAGATACGTGGAGCCCTTTTTCGACATTCAGGCTCACACCAGACGGGGCGTCAAGAGTGAGCATGTCATGAACGGCTACCTGCGTGCGCAGAGAGATGGACAGCAAAGATTTGGTGTCGCCTCCAACTGGATCTTCTGCTTCCTTAGGGACGAGCCTGTCGAGGACGGTGAAGCCGCTTATGAGGCTGCCCTCCCCTGGGCTAGGCGTCCGGGAGGTAAAGGCCTCTTCCACGCTGTAGGCTTAGCGAGCAATGCCTATGAGCGACCGCCGGTACTGTTCAGGAAGGCTTTTGCAAGAGCCAGGGAGGATGGGCTGCACACCACGACACACTGTGACTTTGGGCAAAAGGATACGCATGAGCACGTGCGTCAGGCAATCTTTGACGTGTCCGTTGAGCGTATAGATCATGGCCTAGACGCCCTCGACGATCACAAACTTGTTCAAGGCCTGCTGGACAACGGTATCGGATTGACGTTATGCCCACACGCCTACCACCGCAGGACAGCCACAGAAAAGCTGTTCCCAAAGTTTAGGCAGCTTTTGGACCTCGGAGTCAGGTTCTGCATCAACAGCGATGATCCCGTCTATATGCACGATATCTGGATAGATGGCAATATGCAAAAAGTCATGACATTAGGCCATATAACCGAAGCAGAAATGGTCGGGTTAGCGAGGAACAGCGTCGAAATGTGCTGGGCGGACGAAGAGACAAAGGCCAAGCTATTGGACGAGTTGGATACCATTCACACCGGATAATCTAGGAACAAAAGAATGACTAAGAGGAGGTTGGATCCGAGCGCTCTCCGGACCTGGGTGTTATTTCATGTTCCTCCTTTGCCATCGCTTCTAGGCCTGTCTGCGTGATTTGGTGCTCTGTTTTGAGGTGGTGCCCTTTGATGAAGAAACCCAACAATAAACCGACTGCCGAGAAGCTTGCATACTGCAAACCATTAGCTGAGTTCTTCCCTCTCCGTATAGCCAGAAAAGGGTGAGTGAATACATACCACTATCCACATCGTTCTTGTTGACTGGAAAAACGCCGTCCGCGCAACCAGTTTCTGCTTAGCTGG
Source organism: Trichothecium roseum (assembly GCA_026184415.1). NCBI lineage: Eukaryota > Fungi > Ascomycota > Sordariomycetes > Hypocreales > Trichothecium > Trichothecium roseum. The sequence goes on from CM047947.1 coordinate 220,873, forward strand.
CAGGTCTTTGATCAAGTCAATATTAGCAACGGCGCTTGAGCCGCTAAACATACTGGCCAATTCTGAACCCAGTCCGTCAGTCAGCATCTTCCTTTTATCGGACATTTCATTCTGGAACACAACACCGCCAATGACAATGGATATGGCAGTCGAAATGGTACGCATGAAGCTCATGGCCGCAGTAGCCGCGGCAACATCTTGAGTAGGCACGACTGCTTGAACCGCGAGCAGAGGTCCTTCGAGATTCATGCCAAACCCAATTCCACCGATCAGCTGGTAGCACACGAGCTTGGCCCAGTTTGCCTCGACCTCGAGTGACGTGAGTAAGCCAATACCCAGCGTCATCAGCGCGAGCCCACTGTAGACGGCAGGCATGTACCTTCCTGTCCGTTGGATATACAACCCCGTGAAAGCGGCCGCGATCGACGAGGATATGATAAAGGGCAAGAGGTAAACGCCCGACATGAGGGGGCCCTCTTGCAACACAGACTGGAAATAAAGGGGCAGGTAATACGCGACACCCATAAAGGCAAACGCGTGGAAGAAGCAGACGGTGTATGCAGCACTGCTGGACGTCGTACTGAATAGTTGTACCGGCATGACGGGGTGTGATGCAATCTTCCACTCGTTGACCACGAACAGGGCCCCTGCAAAGACTCCAAACACAATGAGGCAGATGACAACGGACGAATTCCAGGGGTCATGCACGCCACCCAAATGCAACCCGATAAGCAGCATCAATGCTCCAGAGACGATGAGTGCACTGCCTGACCAATCTATCGCTTTGAGCCCTGCTCGGATGGGCGTTTTTGGTGTCGGGAGGTGGAGGGTGAAGTACAGCAAAGGGAAGACGAGACCAGTTATAGGCACTGTCGAGGTCAGCTCTAATTCCGTAATATTCACACCATCAGGGAGTCACTTACAATTGATCCAAAAACACCATCTCCAGCTTTACATCATTAGTCAGCTCCCACTTCTGCCATTTGCAAAGCATAGCAACAACACTTACTTCAACTTGCTTGTAAACACACCTCCAAGAACAGGCCCAACACCGCTGGCCAACGCCCAAACCAAACTCGTCAATCCATACCACAATCCCCTCTCCCTTTGTGAAAATAAGTCGCCAATGCAAATATTTACCACAGTCGCCATGCCACCAGCCCCAACTCCTTGGAGCGCCCTTCCGGCGATGAACAGACTCATAGCCTCCGCCAGCGCGCAAATCAGACTTCCGGCGAAGAAGATGGCGTTTGCCGCCAGGAGCATAGGCCGGCGACCCCAAATATCGGAGAGTCTACCCCAGGGCGGCGTACTGGCCGTGTGGGCGAGGGTGAAGGAAGTGCCTATCCATGTGTAGCCCGAGGTGGAGCGGAAGTGGGATGATATGGTGGGCAAAGCCGTCGTTACGATTGTGATATCGAGGGCTGAGACAAATACACAAGCGCAGAGGCAAGTCATGATGGTTGCAATCTCTAGCATAGAATGTGTGATTTGCCTTGATGCCGGGGCCGAGGTGGATGCAGGGGCCGAGTGAGCAGGCAATGCTGCAGCCTGTCCAATTATTACAGTTGTTGTGTTCTCCCCTGGGCCGAATTGTTCTTTGTCATCTTGTATGTTGTGTTCTCCAATTGATGCTGATATTGCTGGCGTTAACTCCAATGCCGTCGTAGAAGCCATCATCAGTGTGAATTGCGACAAAGGTCAAGGTGGTGTTTCACAGTGTTATAGCAAATATAAGAGGATTCGAATGATGAAGAGTCGTCAAATTTTCAAACCGTCGCGCTGTAGCAGGTTTTTATACCCTTGGAGTAGTCCTTGCTCGTGCTTTTTCTTGCCGGTATCACGCAAAGTGAAATGCGATCGCATTCGGGGTGTAGGACCTTCGGCGTGCATTGTAAGCCGACTACCTACTATGTAGTCAAGCTTACTCCCGCTGAGCACGGGCTGTGCTTGATAAACCCTCATGAGACAAATCCGTGCCATTATTCATTGAGTACCTTGAATTCCATTAGTATCGCTTGCCAGACGGTAATTTTGTGACTTACTGACAGGGAATCCCACATTCTTGCCTTCTGTACGGAGTAACTCCGTATTGATTATAAGACCAACCTTTAAGCGAAGACAGACCAAAACGTGATCCATGTAACATAGTTAACCTTTAAGTTGGAGAAGAAGCATCGCCATCATCTTCAAATCTTCACACTTAAGTTCAAGAACGACAATTTATGCTGCATCGCATTCTCAGAAAGGTGTGTGAGGTCAGCACACAGTGGCACCTTCCTTAACATTATGGACATACGCAACTAGGGGTATAACGACACAAGAATATTGAAAAGGAGTACATTTTTCACGCCGATCAAGATATTATTGGTTAACTTATTCTACGTGAAGATACTAATTAACTTACAAATGTCGAATACTCTCGGGATCGAAGATGCTCCCGATTATCGTTGTCACTTTCGTGAAACGAGACCAGATGGTTATTCATCCATACCTAGGGTAGGTAGGTAGGCAGACGCGTGACGCGGCTAAACTTCGGCTAAACCTTCACAATACGTTGTACCTGCTTTTTAGCCACCAGCCGAAATGCTATTCTCGAAAGAAATTCGACACTAACGAGTGGCCGAGCCCACTTCATCTGCACATCAACAATCGCCCATCCAAATTCTTTCGACCCAAAGGACAATCGTCACCATGTCGTGGAGAAACCAAGGCATCACCGGATCTAACAACATTCCGCTGGGCAATCGTCGCCGTCTTGGAGGCGACGATGATGAGCCCGAGTCGGAAGAGCGCGACTTGAAACGCGGCCGCGATCCTGAGCCTCGCAGCGAAGCAGATGGCCCTCGCCGTCGCAAGAAGCGTAACCGTTGGGGTGAGGCGTCCGAAAATAAGGCAGCCGGCCTTATGGGACTCCCCACCGCAATTCTCTCATCCATGACAAGCGAACAGCTGGAAGCCTATACGCTGCATCTGCGTATCGAGGAAATCAGCCAGAAGCTCCGCATCGACGATGTTGTTCCTGCCGATGGCGATAGATCCCCTTCGCCTCCCCCCCAGTACGACAACCACGGTCGACGTATCAATACGCGCGAATACCGATACAGGAAGCGCCTCGAAGATGAGCGCCACAAGCTGATCGAAAAGGCGATGAAGACTATCCCCAACTACCACCCGCCTCAGGACTACCGCAGGCCGACAAAGACCCAAGAAAAGGTCTACGTTCCAGTCAACGACTACCCGGAAATTAACTTCAGTATGATTGCTAACCCTGATCCTAACTCTTCTCCTTGTTTCTTAATCTTGTTCTTGTTTTTTTTGTTCTTACCCACCCTGGCGGCGGACCAAGCTGCAATCTTTCATCTTTTGCAGATGTCGCGACCAGACTGGCGCTGTTACCAAACGGGCTGCATATACTTAACGCATCTAACTATTACTTCCCCCCCTTGAACATGTCGAACTGACACATAGGTTTCTCCCTAAAGTTGGCTTACTTATCGGACCCCGTGGTAATACTTTAAAGAAGATGGAGGGAGAATCTGGAGCAAAGATTGCTATCCGTGGCAAGGGCTCTGTCAAGGAAGGCAAGGGTCGATCTGACGCTGCTCACTCCAGCAACCAGGAGGAAGACTTGCATTGTCTCATCATGGCCGATACTGAAGACAAGATCAACAAGGCTAAGCAGCTGATTCACAACGTTATCGAAACCGTAAGTGTCACAGAGGTCCCAGTATCTGACATTTGTTAACGCTTCGCAGGCCGCCTCGATCCCCGAAGGCCAGAACGAGCTCAAGCGTAACCAGTTACGAGAGCTGGCTGCGCTCAACGGTACTCTGCGAGACGATGAGAACCAAGCCTGCCAAAACTGCGGCAAGATTGGACATCGCAAGTACGACTGCCCCGACCGCCAAAACTTCACAGCCAGCATTATCTGCCGCGTCTGTGGCAACGCTGGTCACATGGCCCGTGATTGTCCCGACCGTCAACGTGGCGCCAGTTGGCGCAACGACGGCCAGGCCCCTGCGGGCAAAGCTGGTGGTGGTGATGCTGTTGACCGTGAAATGGAGGTTAGTAGACATGGCTTTGCAAGTGCAGAAATACCGAAATTGACATTTTCCAGCAACTCATGCAAGAACTTGGCGGTGGCCCTGCACCCGCCCAAATTGAAGCAGGTCCAGGTGCCCAGTCCGGTGGCAACGACTCCCGCCCGTGGCAACGAGGACCGACCGGTGGTCCGGCCCCCTGGAAGACTCGCAATAATGATTCTAACGAAGGTGGTTCTGGCCCCGCGCCGTGGGCCAGAGATCGTGCGCAGCGCCACGAAAACCAGAACAATGATTACTACGGAGGGCAGCAGCAGCAGCATCAACAGCAGCAACAGAACCCATGGTCTCAACAGGGTTATGGTAGTTCTAACCCAGCTCCTTGGCAGCAAACCGCTCCCGGCGCTCAGAATGGATATGGCGGCTACGAGGGTTACGGGGCTGCCTATACCACGCCTGGCATGGGTGCTCCTCCTGGCATGGGTGCGCCCCCGGGTATGGACGCTGGTAACATTAACGCTCTCATCCAGCAGTATGCTAGCGGTGGTGCTCCTCCACCTCCTCCTGGCGACGCTCCCCCTCCCCCGCCACCGGGAGATCACCCGCCTCCTCCCCCTCCCAGCGACCAGCCGCCGCCACCCCCCGGCGCTTAAAGGTTTGGGCAGTACTCACTACTACCAACTACAAACAGCTTGCTCTCTGTAACCTGACTGTGATGAAGGCACACAGCATAGTAAGCGATTCCGTGTTTTACGCTTTATTAATAGGAGCAGGTAAGGTGCCCAGTCTGCAAGGCATGGTTGAAAATGCTGGGACAGGCAGGACATTGCAAGTAATGGCACGGACGGAAAGGCACTTGAAGGTGAAGGGGATTCGGGCCAATGGCCAGCCTCTGAAATCAGGTCCGAATGCTGTTATTTTTGTTTTTCATACGACACCTGCGAAGCGCGAAACAAAAGTCTGCGACTAATGAAGATAGGCTAAATATAATACTCTCAATGGAAATACTTTCAGCACATGAATCATCCAAAGAGTCTGATTACGTGCATGTATATAATTGGTATCAAAGTACTCGTCGTGATCCACCGTGAGTGCATGAGCTACTGATGCACCCGAAGATCTCTGCTGCGTGAAAAATCACTTCCCACGAGAGAGTACATGGAAATGCCCAGGCACTTGGGTAGTGGTGGTGTGTCTTGATGTGTGTCATGTGTGCATCTCCCCGGTAGTGTCTTTTGCGGGGGAGAAATTGGAGTTGAAGGCGGGTCAAGATGTAACCGTAATGCAGTGGGGGAGGGGGAGGTTGGAGCTGGAAGGGAACAATGGCTGCTGGAGCTGGAGCTGGAGCTGCTGGAGCTGCCAAAGCTACGGAGTACAGGTACATAATCGGTACTGGAGCTAACCTGGAAGCATTGGAGCTTAGGCCATGTGACGCAGATCGGTACGAAGTATGGAGCCTGGGAGTGTACTCCGTACAGTAGTAGAGTACGTACGGGAGTCCTGCGCAGGGAACTCGCCTCCAACTTCTTTTTTATCTAAGCTTTCCGCCCTCCGACACTCGTCATCATATCTTGCACAAATTCGTGGAAGGCGTATTTCTGCGCGCACACGATTATTCATCCCATACCCAGCTTTTATTCAATTTCGTTGGGAAACTGCCATCGAAGCCATTCCTGCAAGGTCCACAAGTGCCTGTAGCATGTCGTAGAAGCTGGAGGCGCACTTCTGCCTTTTTCTTGACATCTCCCCCAGCCCTCTTTTTTTTTACAACACCTAAGTACTGCTTTCAACGATACTGGTGCCTACTATATTCTTGGCTCATATTAGAGCACCGTCGTCTTTATTTATCAGCAGTCGTCTCACGAGCGAGCGCCACTCGCCCGAGCATGACCGCCTGTATTGGAGCGTTGTAAACTGCGCACCTTGTCTTCTCCCGGTTACTCTATTTAGCTGGCATTATGAAGTGCTCCAACCCAATCGCTTTTCGACCGGGTCCGGTGACCTTTTGGACGACTTTGATCTATATCGCTATCGCTATACCAGTCATCTGGGTTCATGAGACTGTCCCCCCAGCACCCTCGGACGACGTATTGCCAAACGGCATCAGCCTGAATGATGCGTTCTATGATCTTCAGCGCATCACTGAGGCTTATCATCCTTATAACAGCCATGAGAATGACCGAGTCCGCCAATATTTGTTCAACCGATCAGAAGAGATATTGGGGCTGAATGACGTCTCTTATACCATAGAGACTGTTACCCACAATAGGTCATGGACGGAGCAAACGTAAGTATTTACCTAGTTCTCGAGAAGCATAGTTATTTTTTTGGCTTACTTTCAAAGACATGAGTATGCGCAAGATACTCGAGTGACCATATTTGATGACATGCGTTCCAATGTGACCATGACCGATCCCACCCAAACCGTCATGGGTACCGACGTAGGAGGACGCAACAAGAAGAATCTGGGTAAATATTTCGAGGGCACAAACTACTATGTCTACATCCGCGGCACCAATGATCCCCCTGGCAGGTGGTGGAACGAAAAAGACAAGTACGATTTGGCTCGTGGGCCTGGTGCCGTTCTCGTCAACTGTCATTATGATTCGTAAGCCGCAGCAGTCCCTTTTCTTCCTCTATATATTCATGATCTGACTTATTACAGGGTCTCAACTGGGTATGGGGCAACCGATGATGGTATGGCCTGTGTCAGCATGCTTCAGCTTCTCAGCTACTTCACCCACGAAAAGAACGATGCCCCTAAACATGGCATTGTCCTTCTGTTCAACAACGCCGAAGAGGATGGCCTTTATGGAGCGCGCGCTTTCGGAGCTAGTCCAGTCAACAATTTCTGTCGTACATTCGTGAACCTCGAGGGTGCTGGTGCAGGAGGGCGCGCAATGCTCTTCCGAGCCACCGACATGGAGGTTGCCCAGGCTTATGCTCAAAGCCCTCACCCGTTTGGGTCCATCATGGCAGCCGATGCTTTTAAACGCGGCTTGGTCAAGAGTGGCACAGATTATCAAGTATTCGATGAAGCCTATGGCCACCGCGGTATTGATATTGCCTTTTACGAACCGAGGTCCCGCTATCACACGGTGGAAGACGATGCGCGCCATACCTCCAAGGATAGCACATGGCATATGCTCTCGGCTGCTCTGGCTTCAACCAAGTCTCTATCGCGCAACACGGGTTCCCGATTTACGGGAGACCGTTCGGATCATGACGAGAACAAGGTCCAGAATGGCAAGCGCACCGATGGAGTCTACTTTGATATGTTTGGATCTGCTTGGGTCGCATTTCCCCTCGAAGGACTGTTTGCTTGGACTCTCACTCTGCTCGTCGCAACGCCCTTGCTTCTTGCCTTGGTGGCCTACATGCTTGTGCGCCAGGATAAATTCTACCTTTTTTCCAGAGACATCAAGATCCACTCGGAGCTTAACGACGACCCTGTGAGAATTGGAGGATGGAAGGGCGTCTCTCGATTCCCCGTTGCCTTTGTCTTCGCGACAGGGTTGACCTTTTTGTGCGCATTTTTGGTTGCCAAGGTAAACCCCCTCATTGTATATAGTAGCAGCTATACTACGTGAGTCATTCATCCACCCGTTTGTTCTTTCTATAGTCTCTCAAGCTAACACGCTCTGCAGGTGGGCCATGTACCTCTCGATATTCTACTCAGTTTTCTGGCTTATCTCGCGAGGCGCGAGTATTATACGACCTAGCGCCTTGCACCGAGGATATGCAACGCTGTGGATATTCATAATCGGGTGGGCAATTCAGGTATTTTCCGCCATAATGGAAGATCGGATGAAAATCGGCGCCTTCTTCCCCATGGCGTTCTTACAAACGGCAGCATTTCTGTCTTTGATCATTACTTTGGCTGAGCAATTCGCCCTCCCTGGGAAACGTGACTTTGGCCAGAAGCAACACGATGACCACCATGGCCGGGATCAAACGGACCAGGAAGGCAGCAATCACAGACAGGTGCAGCCAGAGAGCCACGAAGACAACGAGGCTAGTGACGAGCCCGACACCCCGAGCGAGACAACGCCACTTAGGGCGGGGGGTAACGGATATGGCTCGAATAACAGGACAACATTTGGTGACACCTATCGTCGCTCGGCTGCTTCGCCAGAGACGGCTACCAAGAAAGAGCGGCATAGTCAGCCGTACGACTCGGAGCAATCATGGTCCGGCCAAATGCCTACCTGGACTTGGATCATTCAGTTGCTATTACTGGCTCCAGTACCATTGATCATTATCGGAAATTTGTCCTTGGTTGGAACTTCTTCGACCAACATGACTGGAGTTGACGGTGTTTCTACAGCGGCCCCCTTGCTTCTTCAGGCGGGCCTGGCTGTTGTGATGCTCCTCCCCCTGACGCCGTTCCTCCACCGCGTCACGTATCACGTGCCGATTGTGCTTCTATTGATATTTATTGTGACCCTAATTCATAACCTCACGATGTTTCCATTTTCTACGGGCAAGCGTTTCAAGTTTTACTTCCAGCAGGTGATTGACCTGGACAGCCACTCGAATACAGTCAACATCACGGGCATCGAGCCATTCGCCAGATCCGTCATCTCCCATCTCCCATCAGCCGGGGGAAAGTCGCCAACCTGCCAGACTAGTACTGTCCGCCGGGGCCTCCATACCTGCTCATTCAATGGTTCGGCTCTGTTACCTCAGCTTGCCGAGGGTGCCGGACTGGACGACCTGATCAGCTTTAGTGCTATTGCGGAAACGGGCCAGCGGGCCAAGTTTACCGTCGACGCAGCAAACACGCGAGGTTGTCGACTGGAGTTTGACAGCAACCGTGTCGGAATGTTCTGGGTGGAGGGAGGAGCAGACAGAGACGATCGTCTGGGGAAACTACCCAAGGAAGGTTTGGGGCGACTTGAACTTTTCCGGCGCGACTGGGTGCAGCCCTGGAACGTAACAGTTGACTGGAGGACGGGCAAGGTATTGTCTGATAAAGACGCGAAGGCTGCTAAGGACCTCTTCAAGTTACTGGGTGATAAGGTACGAGCCAAACCTGCTCCGTCAAAGGCTGCAAGCATAGTATCGGCGCTGTTCGACCGCGCATACGACGTTGACAAGGAGGATTTGAACGCCATGACGATGAACATTATTGATATGCTCATTGAGGAGGATGATCTTGAATTGGCCGAAGAAGTCAGCAAAGAGTTGAATGGTTTTATTAAAGACATTGATGCCAAGGAAGATTCCGTTGACAAGATTATGGATGAGCTCAAGATTAGGGATATGAGCGACGTGGATGGGACCATTGGTGCGGCTAGCGAGGTCAAGGTGACATGCCTCTGGAGCGATGCCAACCATGCAAGTGCGATCCCGGCTTACGCCGAACTGCTCAAGTACGCACCCACGTGGGCCGTGCCTTCAAAGACGAGTGTGGGCCTAGTAGAAGTGTCGAAGAGGTTTCGCATTCCAACATGAATACTCGGTATGGAAGGATGCATATGATGGGTTGGAAAAGGGGTTGTTGGTGTTTGGAGCGTGGTCTTTTCTTGTCAGGGTGGCTGTTACTGTTTGGATTATACCTACGCGCATTAGTAGCAAATAGCAATATCGACGTATCACAAAGAGCGCAGATATACCGTGTCCTACCTATTACAGCTGTTGGTCATATTGAATACGGAGAACCTGAGACCGATTTATGCACATGCATCATTATATGTACTCCGTACTACGCGGCGGTTTTATCAATGCAGCATAGAGGAGCTTGAGCGTAACCGTGCTGTAGTAGCTACTAATTTCGTAAGCGAGTCTATTACCTCGTTGGCCGTGGCTCTTGCCTCGGGGAAGTAGAAAGAGGGAGGAGGAGGCAGGAGCCGCACCACCCCTCTCAACCTCAACAGCTCTCTCAACAATTCTCTCAACAACCCTCATAGCCGTGTATAGAAAGCAGCCTCCACCAGATCACACACTCTCGTGGCCCTCCTCACAGCAACCTCTCGCAGCCAACGGAAGCAGCTCTAGGCAGGACATATACTGTTATAGCCGGTAATGGCCGACAAAGGTTGTCTGAGCGTTACGAAAATAATGAAAGAGACAATGGCGTGACAAGGAAAAGCAATATTATTTCTTTGACTAAAAGCATGCCTCAAAGCCTCCTCCACTCCTTACCCATGCCGTACCAATACAAGTATGTATATACAACTCCTCTTTTTTACAGCGCAGCCACGGCAACACCAGCGGCGCCCAGCATCGCAGCCCAAATAGGCGCAGCCAGGACACCAGCAGCGCTGTCACCAGAACCGCCGTCGCCGCCGCTGTTGCTCTCGTCATCGTCTCCGCCATCGCTAGAGGGCTGCGCATCCACCTTGACCACGCGCTCCTGAAGCGTGTTCTTGAGCGGGGTGTGCGCCTGGATGTACTGCACGAGCACCTCGTCCTGCAAATCCAACGTGGTGAAGTCGCTCGTCTCCTCGAAGATGTTGTCGCCGCCGCCGGCCATGAAGTCGAGCGTGACAATGTTATAATCGGCCCCGTCGTCGATGGGCTGGCCGTCAACGGTGGCGTTGATGAGGCGGTTGCCAGGCTTATTGTCCGGGTTGTACTCGACCCGCAGCGTCTCCGAAACCTGGAACCAGGAGCCGATTTCCTTGCCGTTGGCCTGGTTGACGAGGGAAACGGCGCCCTCGAGCACCGAGAGCACCTCTTTGCCGCTTAGGGTGATTTCGACGAGGGAGTTGCCAAAGGGGAACGAGGTGAGAACCTCGCCGCGGGTGATGTTGCCTTCGTCAATGGTGGCGCGCACGCCGCCGGCGTTGATGATGGCAAAGTCGGGTCCCTTGGTGTCGCTGCTGTTGCTAGCAGTGCTGCTGCTGGTCTGGTTGACGCGGTACTCGTACATGGCGTCGGCCATGACCTGGCCCAGCAGGCAGTCTTCCCCTTGACACGTCTCCTGCCCGAGCTCGTTCTCCGTCACGCCCAGCACCTCGGCGGCGAACTCCTCAAACGGGCCACGCCACTTGTCGATCTTGGCCTGCAGACCTTTGTCCTGCTCGGTGGTGTTGGTGAGGTGAATGGGAGCGCCGCGGTACCCCAGGATGCCGCCTCCCTCGGCGTCGAACATGAGCTCGATGGAGCCGAGGTACTCGCCCCAGCGGTAGGAGGTGACGATGTAGACCTCGTCGCCGTTGAGGTCCTCGGCCAGGGTCGGGTACTTGCCCGCGGCGCCGTCCATGTCGCCCAACAGGGTGTGGCTGTGGCCGCCGATGATGAGGGACAGACCTTCGGTCTTCTCGGCTAGCTCCTTATCGACGTCGTAGCCCAGGTGGGACAAGCAGACGATGTACTGGATGTCCGTGGTCTCGTTGCGGATCTCGTAGATGGCCTTTTGAATCTCGGGGATGGGATCCAGGAACTTGGTCTGGTTGCCGACGTCGGAGATGGAAGGGGTCTCTTGGGTGGTGGCACCGATGACTGCGATGCCCTTATCCTCGAACAGGATGTAGTTCTTGATCTTGTCCTTGAGGGGCTTGTACTCGCTCTTGACGTTGCAGCTGGTGAAAGGAGCGGTGACGTTGGCCAGGTACTCGCCCAGCTGCTCGTCGCCGCCGTCCCACTCGTGGTTGCCCAGGGTCATGGCGTCGAATTCGAGGATGTTCATGGTCTCGGCGATCTTCTCGGGTCCGTAGAAGGAGTAGAAGAGGGTGCCCTGGAACTCGTCGCCGGCGTTGAGCCAAAGGCCGTCGGGATGGGCCTCCCGCAGCTCGTCGGCCACGGTCTTGATGCGCGCGTAGCCGCCGTAGCAGCCCTTGCTGGGGTCGACGCAGTCGGTGCCCGAGGCGGCAAACTCGTCGAGGTGCGCGTGCACGTCGTTGACGTGGAAGAAGGACATGTTCCATGAGCCACCGCTGCCGCCATCTTCGTCGCGCTTGATGAAACGTTTACTGTACAGCACGTCTTCGGCGACGGCGCTGCCAGCTAGGGCGCCGAGCGCAGCGATACGCAACGTCGATCTCATTTTCCCCCCTTGCCCTTTCCTTTTGTTTATTCCCTTTTGCCTTTTTTCCCGGAAGGTGTCTTGTTGTTGTCGCAGCTGTCTGATGATTTAGAGATGAAGAATGAGATCCCACCGGCAAGGGACTGAAAGAAAGTGACGAAGGGAAGAGAAGAAGAAGAAGACGGGTGAGGGGAAAAAAACGAGAAAGGAAGAATCAAGAAGAATATGAGGTTCGAGAGTTCCTGGTGTCAGTCCGGCTGAGGACGGCGGCGATCCATTATTATTGAACGGGAAAAAAAACACGGAGCATACTACGTACGGATTACGGATCACGGATTTACGGCATGTAGCTAGCACCCTAAGAAACTGGGGAATCGAAATCCCCCTAAATGCGTTTTGCATGCAATGCAACCATGCATGCGACTACGACGCTGGGAGGAGTCTAGTCCCAGGGCACCTTTGCGAGCCGTCTCAGCCGTCTGGAACTCTCAGCCCGTATGCAATGTTTTATTCTACGCCGCAGGAGAGGGATTCCTTCCACGTTTTACAGGGGTTTGTGGTGGTGTCATCGTTGGCTCACGCCGTGAGATCAACCACGTGGGGAGGGCAATTGGCTTATCAGCGGCCAGTAAATTGGGGGGGGGGGGGGGGGAGGGGGAACAAATAATCGATATCAGGTGCCAAGACGCTTCTTTTCTTCTTTCTCTCTCTATGTGTGTGGGTGTGTGTGGGTGTGTTCGATAATGTTGCATTTTTTTCTGGGCGTGCATATACAAGATGTTGGCAGTAATCGTTGAGGATGGTCTAATGACTAAACGCTGACACCTTTGCAGTATGTGTTGCCACGCAAGCTCAGCTCTTGGAAAGCAAACTATTTTTTTGCATCCTCTTCTTTCTTGCCACGTGGGCGCTCGCGTGTTCGATTGTCCCGTTCATGAACGGAGGTCTCGTGGTTGTTGTGTGGCATCATTTCAACTTGGCGAATGAAGTTGGTTCGGGGATGGGAAACACGGGGGAGGAAAGATCATGGTGGCAGATGGTAAGCTAAAGACGTAACCTGATATAACCTCCAGCACTTAAACCTACTCGTACTGCTACTAGGCAGTCCTACAGTAACCCGATGGAACTTGACACGGGCGGCTACTTACCTATAGCCTACTAGTACGGAGGAGTACTGCTAGCAGAAAGAGAGTTTGGTTTAGGCTCGCGGTGACAGTTTTGACACTGCGCTGCTAGGCGTGATTTGAACAATGGCATCTGGCGCCAAGTTTTTTTCAGCCCTTTTTTCAGCCTTCTTCTTGTTCTCCTTCTTCCTTGTCTCCTTGATCAAACAGCCAACCTTTTCAGTCTATATACTCCGTACTATGTAGTAGTAGTAGTAGTAGTAGTAGTAGTAGTAGTAGTAGTAGTAGTAGTAGTAGTAGTAGTATCGAACCCTGGCACAACTGGCACCCCTGACACCTGTTGGCGGACATGGCCGAAGCGTTCTCCCCTCCTCCCCTCTCCCTCTTCTCCTCCACCCCTCCAAGATTCGCGGTAATAAATAATATGATGCCGTTCGGTTCAAAAACCCGCACTTGCCTATCCTGGTAATCCCGCATCCACCCTTGCTTTTTTTTTAATCGGCGCCAAGATTGATTCCTTTATTTTTCCTTTATTTTTTTGTGCCGACCACCCGCTCCGTTTCTCGAAAGCCTTCTGCTTGCGTAGTACCTGCTGCTACCATATGGTAAGCCCCTTTCCTCTTTTTGGGGTATGGGGTTCGAGTACATGACAGTACTACTGTGTAAGTGCTCCGTACTGATTGACAGGCAAAAAGGAGATTCCATGGGGAAAGTGGTCGCGTGCCTGTTTCTCACCCTCTGCTCTTTCTCCTGCTTCTTCTTTTCTCCTGCTTCTCCTTTTCTTCTTCTTCTTCTTCTTCTTCTTCTTCTTCTACTTCTTTTCTTCTTCTTCTACTTCTACTTCTACTTCTTTTCTTCTTCTTCTTTTTTTTATATATCGTCTTTTTGTTTCTTTCGTTCATGATCTTATCTGTGGAGGATGGCGCCGGGAGGACGCAACTTGTTCATCTCCATTCCCTAATTCCCCATTCCCTACTCCGTATTCCGTACTGAGTAATCGGTACCATACTCCGTACTCGGGATGCATGCATTCTCGCTCGGAAACGATAAAAGGAAGATTCTCCCCTTCTCTTCCCGTAGTGCTCTCCAAGTCATGGAAGCGATAATACAGCTACGCACAAGACTGACAAGCACCCCGCAACAACCTCGGCCGTCGGGGCAAGAAGGCCCCTTCTAACCCATCTCAACCAAACCCCCCCCCCGGGCCCGTCCAGCCTTTCTCTAGCCTCCCAGCCTCCTAGCTTCCCCCTAGTACATTACTACCTACTGTCTACTACCTACTGCCTACTACCCTAACCGCTAGTATTCCGTAGTCCGCGTCATGCACCAGCTAGCACAAAGGTTCCGCCCCAATCCGTTCCTCTCCACCCGATATGTGTAAAAGTAACCTTATTCCTTGGCTTGGTTGAAAAAAACACACCGTCTACCTACATATGGTAGTACTCCGTACCTGCCACCACCAACACCAACTCGGCGTAGCTAAAGTCAGTATACGGGCGGGGGAAAAGCAAGACGAACGAACGTACGTGCATACATGTTCCCAGGGTTCTTTCTAAACGAACTGGGGGGGGGGGGGGGGGGCTTCCTCGCTTCTTGGACGTAGAAAAGTCTCTCCGTGTCTTCCTCGTCAAACATTTTTGTTTCTATGCTTTCAACGTACCAATTGGCTACAATAGTGCATTCGTAGAAACCAATTTGTAGGTGATTTCGATGCAGGAGTTGGTAGTTAGTAGTTGCCAGTTGGTAGTAGTAGTAGTAGTAGTAGTAGTAGTAGTAGTAGTATCTGTTGGAAGAATTGGCAACGGCATCTCGTTTACGCAACTGCCTGCGCTCTTCATGATTACCACCCTACCCCCGCCTCACCGGTGCGTGTCACTCGTTCATCCCCCCCCCCCCCCCCTCAACCCCCGGAAAGCCCGCCATGTCAATTACAGGAAGGCGACAAAGGTCCAAAGCTTGCCGACCACTGCATTCGACCTCCCATGGGCCACTCTGAACAACCAATGCCAGTGGTCCGCTCGAGGAGAACATGAGTGCATTGGAGAATATGGGGAAGAGCGACTTTTTTTTCCATCTTCCTTCCCCGGTGAGGGTTTGCCAGAGTAGAAATACGCGGAGAGAATCCCTCCTCCCTTTCTCCAATTCATCTCTCCTTTCCCCCCACCATCCCCCTCTCTCCATTCTCACTCTCGTCCCTTCCTCGGGTCGAAACTCAACTCACTGAAGCATGCGTCTCAACGTGCTATCCGCCGCCGCCCTCGCGGCCGCACCGGCCGTGGAGGCCAAGGCCAAGAATTTTGTTTACGTTGTTCCCGACGGCTTCGGCACCGCGTCGCAGGTCATGGCCCGTGACTTTCAGAATATCGTCAACGGCGAGGGCACCGTCGAGAGGCCCAACGCCGCCATCATTGGCGCCGACTCCATGGTATGTATACGCGGCTACTGCCAACGGGTCATGATGGTGTAGAAAGAGGGATATATATATATATATATGTGTGTGTGTGTGTGTGTGTGTGTGGAGAGAGAGAGAGAGAGAGAGGGAGATATGACGAAAGGAGTTGTAGCAGTCCCACTGACCAATGGATTGTAGATCATGGGATCGGTCCGCACGTACTCTTCGGATAACCTCGTCACCGACTCCGCGGCTTCTGGTACGGCCTTTGCCTGCGGCATCAAGACCTACAATGGAGGTACGTCCCACCTCTTCTGCCATTCAACCCCAATCTTCCCAGAGCGTCAGCTAACAATTTCGTTCCCTCAACAGCCATTGGCGTCGATGATGATGGTAAACCCGTCGGCTCCGTCCTCGAGGCGGCTCACCTTTCAGGTCTAAAGACCGGCCTCGTCGTGACCTGTAAGCAAACCAACCAACACCCCATTGTTATCCGAAAGTAAAAGTCTGACAAGAGTCAAGCTCGCATAACACATGCCACCCCGGCATCCTACAGCGCTCACGTCCTGGACCGTGACTCGGAAAATGAAATCGCCTCGCACCAGATCGGCCACACCCACCCCTTCGGCCCCTACGTCGATATTCTCCTGGGCGGCGGCCGCCAGCACTACCTCCCGACCTCTGAGGGCGGCTCCCGCGACGACGATGTCAACCTCGTCGACTTTGCCCTCGAGAACGGGTACACGTACGCCTCTGACGTCGCCGGCATCGAGGACGTCCTCGTCGACGGGGGTAAGAAGCTGCCGCTTCCGTTCCTGGGTCTGCTGGCGGATAGTCACCTGGACTACGAGATGGACCGTGATCCGGAGGAGCAGTTTTCGCTGCTCAAGATGGTGGAGCTGGCTCTCGCTTCGCTGGAAAGCAGCGGTGCCAGCCCAAATAGCACAAAGCTTCATCGCCGCGCTGATGAGGATGAGGATGCAGGTTTCTTCCTCATGGTGGAGGCCAGCCGCGTGGATCATGCCGGCCACGCCAATGACGCAGCCAGCCACGTCCACGAGGCCCTTATGTTCAACGAGGTCATGGCCCACCTCAAGACATACGTCACCTCCCACCCCGACACGCAGCTGCTCTCCGCCGCGGACCACGAGTGCGGTGGTCTCACCCTGATGGACGGCTTCGACCCCACCGTCCTGGCCCGCGCTCAAAATTCCGGCGAGCACCTCGAGGCGCTGTTCGACGCCCTCGAAGACGGTGAAGACAAGGCCGCTTACCTCAAGGACACGCTTCTGCCTCTGTATGGCATGACGGAGGGCTCGTTCACAGACGACGACGTGGCCGTCTGGCTGGATGTCTACGAGTCGGAGGGTACCACGGCTATGAGTACGGCCATATTGCACGCTTTTGCCGCCGAGGCGGGCGTCAACTGGTCCACGGGCGGACACACGGCCGCCGACGTGCAGTTGCACGGTTTCGCGGCCGGTGACGACGCCTGGGTGGCCATGCGCCGCGAGCTCGGGACCAACGTCAACAACATCGAGTTGCCCGTCTACGTGCAAAAGGCACTGGGCCTGGCCAAGACTATGGATGACGCTACTGAGGCGCTGCGGAAGGATGGCGTGGACTGGGTGCAGAGGAGGGATATGCTCGAGGTCATTAAGCGGGATAACGCCGCCGCCAGGCACCACGCTCACCACTCGTGAGGAAGGGACGTTTCGTAGTGTTGGGTTCGAAACCTATGCTGCTGAGAGTTAGGGAATAATATATGGCTGTCAGGTTTTGATTCTCTTGGCGTGCATTCCAGCCGTGTCGCTTTTCCCGCCTGAAAGTCCCTGTATTTCTCCATGAGTTTGCGCGCAGATTTCATCGTATTAGTCTGTGCTGTTGTTTCCGTGAATATTTTGCGCCTTGTAAATCCCTTCACCTCCCTTTTTGAATCTCCTCAAGCCAACCAGCCACCCTCTTCGCAATAAACAAGCTCGTCTCTGCAAAGCTCCGTCAGCACACGACAAAAAAGAAGACCCCATCGGGAAGACTGCTCACTCACCATCCCTGACACAAAAAGCATGCGGCACATCTCCCCCATCAACCTCTACCTTGGTGCCCCTCTCACCCCCCTTCCTCCTCCTTTCAATGAACAAATCTCTAATCTCATCATCTACCCAATGATCCTTCTTCCCATAATACACAAAGAACCTTGGCACCTCTCCCCCCATTGACCCATTCTCGTTCTTAACCAACCCCCAAAGCTCCTCCTCCCACTCATCCTCGCATATACCCTTCATCTCCGACTTACCGAGGTGAATGGCCTGATGCACACCCCCTTTCCCCTTTAACCACTGCGCTGTAACACCCGCGCAGTGATCGTTAAAGCCCATGACGCTACCCACAATCCACACCAGCATGGCGTAGCTGAAGAATCCCAGTATCCAGGCCGCGATACGATGCGCGCTGTCCTTTAAGCCAGGCACCCGCATCAGCATCGCCATCCTGCGCCCAGACGGACTCCTGGCTATCCACTCAAGCGTAGGAAACAGCAAGACCCCATGCCTCACATCCACCGTCCCCTCTTTTGCCCCCTCTCCAAGCTTCCTCATCCTCCTCAGCGCCTCGACACAAATGTACGCACCCACGCTATGTCCCACCAGCACGACAAACTTGTACCCGTCACCTTTGTCTTTGACATCCCTGACCACGCCGTCGATTTGGCCCTCCAGGTCCCAGGGCTGATTCGCCTCCGTAAACGGCTCGTGCTCCTCGTCCGCGAAGCCTAACAGGTTCCTGCCATACACGTCGTAGGCGAGGTGGGACGTTAGGCTGGCCACGCAGCCCAGGAATGCGTCGTAGTACTCGACAAGGCCCGGGTTGCCGCAGACAAAGTACACCAGCGCGCGCTCGGCCTTGGGCACGCTGGCTTTGGTCTCGAGAAATATCCGAGTCATTTTCCGCCACCATGTATGGCGTACGGAATAGAAATCGTCGAGGATTTATCGCTCAAGTAAAAAGCGAGTGGTCAGCTTGACTTCGAAACGAGGGTAGCAACGTGGTCGAGGTCGAAACTCGCTGCCGAGACAAACGAGTCTTGGTGGGGCTCGAGCCGCCTGAGCGTCACTGTGGATCATTACAGCCACCGTTGAGCAATAAATATGGTATAAGCTATCAGAAGTACCAAGTACTCAGACAGCATCATCTTTTGCTTGGTGTAATGGCAGTTTAATGGCCGCATTTCCAGAAGCAATTCCCTAATCGTGTACGGATTATCACTACACACGCCACACGGATGACCTTGACATGCCGTTGCCAACATACCTTGTAGTAGCTTGTAGTAGTCAAAGGGGTTGTGAAGCTGCCTTGACCGTCTGTGGGGGCCGGCTGTGAGGGTAACGGTCATAGTATGCGTGCTTCTGGAGATCGTCTTCGTTGGCTATGAAAGCTGTGGGAGAGGTGTGCGTTCTGCTTGAGGCTTCCCCCATCGGTTATGAGGATTGTTGAGAGGTGTTGGAAGTGGCTGCTGTGGCTGAGGCGACTCCTGCTTGTTCTCACTTCATCCTGCCTCCTGCCTCCTTGCTTCCTCTCGAGGCAAGAACCACGGTAAACAAGGCAAGAGGCTCGCTTACAAAGTCACTTGTACCAAAAGCACGTCAGCTGATTTACCCTCGCCTACCTATGCTGATAATTGTTCACCTTAATATGCAGTCTTCTTAAGATTACCATTATCAATGTCAAGGGTGACGGCAAGGCTTACCGTGCTAGTATACTCATAGCTCCAGCCTTTTCCTTCGCCTAGGAGAGCCCGCTTCGAGAACGGCCGTACTAGAATGTACATATTCTACTTGAGGCTGCTTTCATCTACCTGCAATAACTTATGTCCCAGATCTCATCAAACCCCTGCTTGCGACATCTATGGTATACCTCCAAGAAAGTTATCATGTGGCCAAAGGGGGAATACATAGCATTTAGTAACTCCTCGTAGCCTCATAGAGAGGCACCAAAAACGGCAGCAGTACACCACGCACGCACGCACGCACTCAACCCGTGCTCCAGGAATCCGCCGAACCCATCTTTCCTCGATCCACCAGGGCCGCCACGCTCACCGACTCTCATTTCCACTATCATCATTGCCGTTCGCCTCGTCGTCGTCACTGTCGGCCCAGCCGGACGGCATGTCAAGCCAGCGCTCGTGATACTCGTACACGACAAGAGGTTGGTTAACGATCGCAATAAAGAAGTATACCGCGATGGCGAGCAGGCTGAGGGGGATGCAGATGCCGAAGACGATAAAAAGAATTATGAAAAAGGTCCCCTCCACTCCATCCAGCGCCATTGTTGTTCTTTTCTTTCTTTCTTTCTTTCTTTCTTTCTTTTTGTATCCGCGTCTTGTTGTTCCTTGTTTACGGCTTCTTACCTGCCCAAGTCTTGGCTCGCTACGTTACCGTGTCAAGAACGTTGGAAGCAGGTTTAGTGATGTTGGTTGTCTCTTATGTTGCGGTAGGAGTCGTGTCGGATGCAAATATAAACCGAAAGGAGATGCCAAAGTCGAAGTAATTAAAAGGGGGGTATGCGCAAAGGTATAAGGAGATATTAAGATATGGTAAGTGGTACGATGTCATATATGCATGTGTGCATAGAGTTTATGATCTTCAAGTTCTAGGATAGCGGTCAATATAGAATTTGGGAGAAGAAGAGGACAACGTGCCAAGCGTGAAAAAAAGGTTCAAGATAGCTACAAGAAGAACCCCTGATATGAGCACTCCTTGGATGGTATGGGTTAGCAAGGGCAGGAGGCAAGATGGAAAATGACGAATGGGCTCTGGAGTAAAAGCTCGAAAAGGTCCTTGCGATAATGGTTAAAGTTGGTATCATTGGTTGCTCATAAAACTCTGACTCTGCGGATATGTACAATTGGTCAAACTCTGCTGCAATATTCAGACTTTCTCCTTTTTGGAAGAACAGACGCTGGTTACTGGATGGGATGGCAAGCATTCAACATCTCCCCCCCCTCCTCACTCACAGCCTGACCAGAAACTTTGATTTTTCTCTTGCCTGATAACGAAAAATGCGGGCTTAATACGTGTACCTAAAGTCGGAGGTGGCGTTTTCCTGTGGCTAATTGTCAGCACTGGCATGTCGTGGCCTCATAGCAATATGAGGCAAAAAGGGAGAGAAACAATAAGAGAAGAGAGAGATAGAGACAGAGAGAGGTGGTCTTACATCATGGACCTCGAGCTGAATCTCGCCCCGGTCAGCCTTCTTGTTCTTCCTGTAAAAGGCCAGGTCGCAGACGAGGACGAGGACGATGTTGAGCAGGGCGCAGGCGACGCAGGCGTAGTAGCCTGGCTTGTAGCCCGTGAGCTTGTCCTGCTCGCGGAAGACGAGGCTGCCCGCGATGCCGCCGACGCCGCCGAAGCCGACGAGGGTGGCGCTGCAGAAGGCGCGCTTCCACTGGCCGCGGATGTTGTTGGCCTGGAAGCCCATGACGGCGGGGATGTTGCTGTTGGCGCCGGCGGTGACGAGGAAGACGCCGAAGTAGCGCACTTTCGGGTCCGGGTGGAAGCCCATGATGGGTAAGCCGACGAGGGCGATGACCATGTTGATGATGATGACGGGACCGCGCACGCGGTACTTGTCGCCCATCCAGCCCGTCACCAGCATGACGAAGCCGGCGAAGGCGTAAGGGGGCGCCACCAGGCACTGCGACTCGGCCACGGTGAAGCCCAGGTTCGCGTTGAGCAGGATGGGCAAGGTGTAGGCGAGGGCGTAGGACATGGTGGTGGAGTTGAAGAAGATGAGGGCGTAGCACCAGATCTTCCAGTCGGCGCCCGCGCCCAGCCACTTGCCCATGTTGAAGGGCTCGGACCCGGCGTCGCCGCGGTCCCGGGCGATGCGCGACACCACCCAGGCGCGCTCCCGGGCCCCGATGAAGGACCACGACTTGCGCTTGCTGTCGGGGAAGTCCACCAGCAGCCAGTAGCCGGCCACGCCGAGGCAGCACGTCAGCACGCCCTCGAGGATGAAGATCCAGCGCCAGCCTTCGAGGCCCTCGCGGCCGCCGAGCTGCATGAGCTGCGGACGTTTGTTAGCTGACAGTTCTTTTTCTCCACTGACCACGACTCCGGCGGTCCGGGTTGAGTAGGGGAGGGCGGGCTTACACCGTAGGCGAGAATGCCGGAAAAGGCCGAAGCCACGCAGCCGAGCAGGTAGAAAAGGGAGTACCGCTTCCCGACCTCGTCTGATAACGTACAACGTTAGTATCTCGACCTCCTAAAAATTCATTCATAGTGGGCAAAAAAGAAAAAAAGAAAAAAAAGGAGGGAGGGAGGGAGGGGTGCAACCTACATCTGGTGTACCATGTGCTCAGCAAGTAAACGCAGCTGGGGAAGAAGCCCGCCTCGAGGATGCCTAGGAGCACACGCATCCCCGCCAGCTGCCCAAAGTCGTCGACGAAGCCCATGCCGATCATGGCGGCGCCCCAGACGAGCGTGATGCCCGCCAGGTGCACGCGGGGGCCCAGGGCGCGGCAGAGGATGGTCGAGGGTGGCTGGAAGAGGATGTACGGGATGAAGAAGACGAGGTTGGAGATGTTCTAAAGAGACGGGATCCTGATGAGCGAATTATGTTCTTCCCTCCAGCCTAATATGTAGGACGGATATGGGGGGGGAGGGGTGGCTTACATATCGGAAGCCCGTGAGGACGAGATCCTTGCTCATGCCAGCAATATTGGCGGCACTCTTTTTTTTTAAAAAAACACTCCATTAGCTCACAAGTCTACCATTTCTACTTTCCCTCCCGTATATAACAAGGAGAAAACGAAGGGTAGGAAAGCTCACCATGTTTGTCCGGTCCATCAGGCTGACGCAGTACATGGCGCCCACGGTGACGACGAGGCGGCGGTCGATGCGCCTCATGATGTGCCTGCGCTCCTTCTCGGTGAAGCCGTGCGTCTCATCCTCGGCTTCGACGCCGCCGCTGTTGATGTCGCTGACATGGTTGGTCTCGACACCCTTTTCCAGCTCGTCGTCGGCCGCGGCGGCGTGTTTGCCGCGGTTCTCCTCCGCTGCAGCCATCGTCGCGGATTTTCCGGATGCTCAGGCTCTCGACTGTAGCTAGACGCTATACGTATGAGGAAAGCTTTCGAATCTACAGTAAATCTTTAGAAGCTAACAAAGTGCTTGAGCCTGAGCTGGGGGGGGGGGGGAAGAGGGCGAGAATCCGATAGGACAAGGGAATAGGGGAGAATAAGAAGGAGAAGGGCAAGGAGAAGACGAAACAACACTGGAGGAGAAGTATTCGAGAACAGACGTCGATCAGAAATCAAGAGAGAAAGGAAGAGGACAAGAGGTTACTCTTAAAACCTAAACGGCGTTTTGACCAGGGTACCTCCTCCTCCTCCCCCCTCAAAGGACCCCAGATTCGCAGGGGTCACAAAAGGCACACGAGGTGACACGGCATGCACCTATCAAACATGCTCCCGCCAACCCTCTTTTTTTCCTTCTCGTTTCTCGTCATTGCCACCGCGGAGTACGGGATGCATACACATGCCCACATGCCCACACACACGCACACACACACACATACATACATACACGCACACACGCACACCAAGAAACGCCGCCATTTGACCACCGTCAACCGCTGGCTTTACGCATACCTACAAGGCATGCAACTCCCTAATAGCAGTTAGCTTTAGAGCCATGCAAGAAGCGTCAAATCCGCGGCCTTGCTCCTTTTCCCCCCATGTGTTTGTGCGTAGAGAAAAAAAAGATCCCCCAAGACCAATATTCCATGCATTACCCCGTCCTCCTCCTCCCTCTCCTCCTCCTCCTTCCCCGTATTACTCCATATAACGAAAAAGGGACCCCTGTCAACCCACTTTAAAGCCTTCGTTCCCCCCCTCCCTCCCTCTCTCTTCTACTAGCCTAGTGTTCCCCCAGTTTGTCTGCTTCTCCCCCGCTAAGAAAGAACGCTATCCCACAATCTCGACTCCGTTAGCACCGCGCACCCACCACCATCACCATCCCCCATCCTCCACCTCTGGTCTCCCTTGCCTGCATATTTACGGCTACATCAGCAGCGATAACCCGAGACAGAATATAGTAGCAGGCAATGTTACGAAGCAAGGCAAAATCGCGACATATTCCCGATCAGGTTGAGGGCAAAATCTCCCCCCGATTTTACGTGTCTTTGTCTTCTCTCTCCACGCAAACGAGTCGCAAGGCAGCAGTCACGTCCTCATCTTATTACTGTACTCCGTACCAGTAGATCGTTCTTTGGGAGGAAAAGTACTTTAGGAGCTTGACTAGTCCGGTCATCACTCCGCACCCCGCAAATTGATTTTTAAAAGCACTTCTTGTTGCTATCATAGTGCTCCGTAGTACGGAGTACTACCACCGTAGTAGTACCTAAGGTTGCGCGGGCATCTCCGTAGAGGGGCGAGACCAAGAAAAAAACATCCTTTGTGAGAGTGGTGAGGTGAGGTGAGGAGAAGGGGGGAGAAAACGGACCCCGAGTTACAAGCTCAGACCATGCTCTCGATCTACTTACCACTCCCCGGCTCCTCTCTTTTATTTCTTCTTCCCTGCCCCTTCTCCAGACTCTGGTCCCGGCAGTAATTCCCTTTCGGGAACACTTTACGCAACACTTCTCCCCTCTAGCCTCTGATCTAGCCCTCCTCCCCCAACCCCCCTTTTAGCCCCCCCTTCCCTTCTTCCCCCAAAGCCAGGAAGACTATTCCTAACCTAAGCTTAAAAAGCAAGGTCTCATAGGATCGCGTTACTATGTTCTACATGCAGACTGGCCATTCTCCTTGCTGGATCGGAATTTAAACGTCTATTACCTGCTTTGGTCACACGTTGGCTTTCATGCCGTGTTTGCACATTCTGCGATGATAGAGTACTGCGTACGGAATATGGAGCAGTGATATCATGGCGGGCTGTATCGGAGAGGTGTGTGTGTGTGTGTGTGTGTGTGTGGTAACGGTGGTGGGGGAAAGCATGCAGGTTCTGGGATTCTGCCCGGACGAGGAAGTAGATAAGATGGATACCAGCAGCATAGCATACCAGAGCTCTCTTCCACTATCAGTGACCCCATCCATCCATTTTACCATCATCATTATCATTATTATTGGTAAAGCTAGATGCAATCACTTGGATAGGCCCGGTCAACAAAAATGGGGTCAAGAGTGTTTCCCCAGAGGAGAGGGTGCATTGCATGTGGCTTGCAAACCGTGCGACGAGAATTGGTGCGCTTCTAGGCCCCAGCCAGTACTCCGCAGTCCCCGCGGCGTCCGTCGCTGTCTGTCCGTCTGGCTGCATGTCCCCCCTCCCTCCCTCTCCGCCAATAGCGACTGGCAGGGTCTGTCTCAGAGAGAAGGAGGAAAAGGCCAACGTGCAGCATTCCCGCACGTTGTCAACGTTCCGTCTGACACTGCTAGTAGTGCTACCACTCTAACACCGAGTAGCTGTGCCAATAATGATGCAGTACTACATGCTTATCACTACTACTACTACCACTCCGTTTACCACGAAGGGGAGGGGGAGGCAACAAAAGAAACGTGCATCTATCAGCCTCAAGCAATCCCTATCTGCATTCTTCTCCAAAATAAAAGCGTCACCTGAGCAAAAGCCTCCAAGCGTTTTGACCCAAGCTTATCCAAAAGAGAAGAGACGTCCGATCCCCAGGCCGAGAGCTGAACCTATTGCTACCAGCTGGATGGATACTGCGATACCGCGATGCTGTACTGTACCATGATACTGTAGTAAGTAACGGAGTGTTCCGCAGATAAATACCCAAACTTTCTTCCCCGCGTTTCCAACTAAACTTTTCCCCCACACGTTCCACTGCCTCTCCTCCCCCCCCCTCCGCACCTCCGCCCTCTAGCTACTCAGCTAGCCTAGCTTCCAATCATGGAGGAGGGCAATCGGGTCCTCGCCTCTCCGGACCTAGATCTGGCAGCCTAGAGCAAGAAAGCCAAACAGAAAGAGAGAAAGAAAAAAAGGACGGAAAGCTCATCTTCCTTTACTCCAATAAATATACCGAGGCATCCTCGACCCTTCCTTCGACTCCCATTGGCTCCATGTCCCAAGTTTCCATCCCCGTCCACCCCCCCACACACACACACGCATACACACACACACGTTGTGTTCCAAAGTAGGGGAGGCGGGAGACCGATGAGATGCAAGAAACAGAGTTGGATAATTAGATCTAGAAGTTCATGACACCGGTAAAAACCCAGCATACCTCAGAGGAGGTCTGGAATACACCTTTAACCCGGACTAGAACGTGTACATGCCTACCTACTCCGCACATGCGTGCATGTCTGCATGTCTTCTCCCCCTAGCCTCCGTAACGTGCAGCGTGCGTAGCGGGGTGGGAGTGAGGGGGATGTAGACGGTTAAAGGTCCATACCTGGATGATGATGGCACGCAGTAGATTATTACCTTGTCGAGGTTTCTTGATGGGGTATCCGGGCGGTGCACAGAAGATTCCGGAGCAGAGAGAGGCCAGGAGGAGGTTCATTAGCCTTCCAGTGTTTGGTCCTGGTACATACTCGCACGCAGCCTCTGATACACTATGTTATTACAAGGCAATGCATGCTGGTGTGCCTTTGCCTATAGATTATCTTTGCGCCCGCGCGTCGTCATTCTCGGCCTTGTTCTTCTCTATTAGCAAACTTGGGATATATAACGATAAATGATAAAAGACAACACCGCCTCGCCGTAGATGCCCATCTCCTAAATATCCTCGGTAAGTATAGAAGGCCTTGACCTTGGACCACACCACTACACTTGACCCTTGACCATGCATCACGTACCAGTGGATATCAAAATTGCGTCTAGTCTGAAATCGCATCCCTTATATATAAAAAATAACACACAAGAAGAGAAAGAAGAAGAAGAAAAAGAAAAAGGCCACAGGAAACCAACCATGCACGCGTGTCGACGCAGGGTTTCAACGCCATCCCACATTCAAAGCCAACCCAAAAGTCAATCTCCCTTGCAAGAGTCCCATGGCAGTCCGTACTACGACGTTGACGGTACATATGTACCTCATCTCAGTTGTGGCGCTTCAAGCCATCTCTTGGCTAATTCGAGTGCGTAGCACTGCGCCTGGTCATGCCTTACGTTTCGCGCCCGGCGCTCAAAAAGGAGCTGGCAATATGACGGGCCTTGCGCACATTGTCCCAAAGCAGCCCACAGATGCCTACTACCGTAAACACTTGCAGAATTTCCCAGGGCTTTCGTGTTTTGACCGAGGTTGTTACGAAATCAAGCTTGGCACCCGCCATCGCGGGGAAGCGGCCTGTGGTCATGTACTCCTCCATGAGTGCGTCCTTCTTGTACCACTCCTCACGCATCCAGATATCAAACTTCTCCTGGTCGTCTAGTGGAATATCTGCTACACGGAAGCGCCGCCAGTACAAGTTGACCGATTTGGGGGGTCGGCCCTGGAAGTAAGTGCTCGAGAGGCCGAAGAAGTCCTCGCCATATTTACCTCGGCTAGGCACAAAGTCAGTTGCGATTCATCTCCGAGATAGATTGCCATATTTACTCACGGAACTCCCTCGTACGCGACGGTGCAATCATAAACATAGTCGACGGTGCCCTCCAATTCCTTGAGGCAAAAATAGATGCCTGTGCTACGCGGCAGCAACACATGCTCCGGGTCTTTGAGCCCTTTCTTTTCCGCCCATGCCCCCGACTTTTTCCTCCCGTTACCAGAGGCATTGGTGCCCTCGGGGAATAGCAACAGCCACATGGGGTCCAAGTACGTCTTGCCCGCGGGGCCCGTCTTTTTTTGGCGAAGTTTCCTTAGGCGGTATGCCATACGATGCTGGTCCGTGGCCATCTTGCGGGACATGAAGATGAACCCAAAGAACATCATTCCAGGACCGAGGATGGGTATGTACTTCAAAGACTCCTTGAGAATGATATAGAGGTGGCCATGTGTGCTGGGCTGGTTGGCGTAAGCCACCCACCAGAGGTAAAGCCAGTCCGTGTAGATCTGAAAACATCAGCTGTTCGTCCTGCGATACACAACCCAAACATCCCTACCTGATGGTTCGCTATCAGGATCATACGCTCCGGGAAATCGAATTCGACGCCGCCATCGGGTGTTGGCTTGAGTTGTCCCGCGACAGACTCGTCTCCGCTTATGCGCATCGTCGTCGGCCCCCATATATGTGTCATCAGGGTCACGACGAGTGCAAACGATCGTTTCGTCATGGCCATGTAGGCGTAGTAGAAGTCTCGATTGACCCAGTAAAGCCAAGCGCCGAGGAATTGTGTCGTGTGTATCCTAATGGGTATCTTGTCAACTATTGATTCTTCATCCCGACGAGGAGGCCAAACTTACACTATGAGACACGTTGCAAAGTAGATACCAAAAGCAACGCCTCTTACGATCTGCATAAAACGTCCGTAACTCTCTTTGCCGGATGGATGGGCCGTCTTGCCAGGTCGTAATGGCCGGATTTCCTCTATACCCGCCGCATCCGGCGCGGGTATGCTGGTCTCTGACATTATGTCGATATTGTTCAACAAATGAATGTAAAATCTAAAACGAAAAAAATGAATATTGTCTCTGAAAGGTAACCCGGGTATCTAGAGGCGCAGGTCGGGTAGCTAATGTAGGAAACGAGAGTCGGCACGGATGGTCATGTCCAGGCAACAGGGCGACACATGTGACGACACAGCATGACTTGGGTGAAGCTGGATGAGGATCTCAGTCGCGTGCCCAGGAGCAACAGGCGCAAACAGCTGATGAAGGAACAATCACAGGTACGAATATTTGATTCAAGGACAGGTTGGCAAATGCAGAGTACAGATTTCAAGAGAGCTCAAGGTTGAGGGGAAAATTGGAAAGTTGGAAAGCTTCTCGACGGTAAGGCTTACTTGGTACGTACTACGTATGTAGGAATAAGTACGGCTAGTAGTAGCGGCGGGGAGAAAATAGGTACAAAGTGGGGATTCGGATCCCGTTCCTCGCACCCATCAAACCATCCCGAGCCCGCGCCAGTCAAGCTGTCTTCGTTGGCGTGGTGGTCGGAGTCTGGAAGACCACCTGGGTAGTGGGAGCTGCCTTGCTGGCCCTAAAGACAGGCTGAGAAAACTGAGGTCCAGTGGTTTTGTACGTAGAGGGTTGGGTAGCCAGAGCCAATCAGAGGCGGACCGTTGATGATGATTCTCGAGTCATTAAACACCAAGGGTGCCTTAATAATCAGAGTCGTTGGGGGAGAGATGCGACGGTATCATTGACAAGGAAATATGTACGGAGTATGAATAGTAGAGTTTTACTCGTACGTGTGTTTGCCTCCTTGGATATCTAAAATTCAGGTTTAGATAAAGAATATGGTACATGTCCTGAACCTTGGAGCAGATGATGCAGATTCCTCACATGTGACGTGAATGGCTGTTGCCCCGCGGTCAGAAATAGCAGGCGGTAAGTCGCACATGGAATTATTCTGCCGCCCTCTCGACCCATCATGCTCGCCACGCCAGGCTAGCTTGGGAGAAGAAATGTCATGACAAGAGGAGCTACGGTTTCTCCTCAGGATTACCATCATGACAGTTTACTCAGACGACAATGTCAAGTCGCAACGTTGTCGCGAGGCTCTTGCGCTCCAGAAAATCCACTCTATGCACAATATGCTCGAAGAATAGGTGCATGACCATTGCGCCTTCGTTGTCATTGCAACACTACCGCAATTACTCTTCGTCATGGCCTCGTCTCTCTCCCAATGTTAGGGGCATTTCAGACCTCCCCGAACGAACGAACCCGCGATACCTACAATCTAATAAGCCCGGCTCGTCATTATTATCCCTAAAATGGCCACGGCCGCCGCGCAATTTGCTGCTGGTTCAAAAGCTCTTCTCCAAGGAGGTGACATCTTCTGTTGTCAAATTCGCCAAATATATCCACGCCGAATATCCAGACGTGAACATCATATTAGAACCCAGGATAGCATCCCATATGCAGCAAGAAGTGGGGTTCCCTATCTTCACAAGCGACAACCAGAGCAATATTGCCGACAAGGTGGACGTTATTGCCACCTTTGGCGGAGATGGTACCGTGTTAAGGGCAGCGAGCTTGTTCAAGCTACATAGCTCAGTTCCCCCCATCGTATCATTCAGCATGGGCACACTCGGCTTCCTGGGGGAATGGGACTTCGCTGAGCACAAAAAAGTGTGGAGGGAAGTGTACATGAGCGGGAGTGATGTGGCTATAAACGATGCTGCTGTACCCCGCGGGAAGCAGGACGAACAGAAGCAGGATGAGATGCACAACCGATCCCACGCTGGCTGGGAACAGACCAGAGGCAAATGTTTGGGGTCAGAGAGAGCTTCCAAAATCCTGCTCCGTCACCGCATCAAGGCAGACATCTTTGATCCGTCCGGCAAGAACATCAGCCATCGCGTATGCGACAGCGTCGAGAGCGAGGCCAGGTCCCAGGCCAGTCCAATCGCAGG
Source organism: Trichothecium roseum (assembly GCA_026184415.1). Lineage (NCBI taxonomy): Eukaryota > Fungi > Ascomycota > Sordariomycetes > Hypocreales > Trichothecium > Trichothecium roseum. The sequence continues at coordinate 250,869 of CM047947.1, forward strand.
AACAAATGAGCTGCACCCGTCCTTGAGGGCGACGAATGAAATTTCTGTTCATCGCGGTTCGCACCCTCACCTAGCCATCATTGATATTTACCAAAACGGACATTTCTTGACAGAAACCGTTGCGGACGGCATCCTCATCAGCACACCAACAGGTTCAACCGCTTACTCTTTGAGCGCAGGGGGGCCAATCGTCCATCCGTTGGTCAAATCGCTCCTCATCACATCTATATCCCCGTGTAGTCTATCTTTCCGCTCGCTGGTCTTACCGCTTGATACCAAGGTGACTCTACGTATGAGTAAGAAGAACCGCGGGCGAGAACTGGATCTCAGTATCGACGGACGCCGCTGTGTGGGCGTGTCTCCAGGCTCAGAGCTGCGGGTCGAGGGAGAGTTTGTAGGCCGCTCGAGAGAGGGGCCTGGTGAAGAGTGGGCTGGAGGTGTTCCATGCGTGATACGAACTGAGGACGATGACCCTTGGGTAGGTGGGCTCAACGGCCTATTAAAGTTTAATCAACGCTTTGGGCGGGATGCGGTAGTTGATGCCGACGAATAATAGCATCCCTTTGGGTCCTGACAGGTTCTAATTCATCCCCCAGCTACCCTGAGGTTCAAACGATGCTTCCAAAAAACCGCCTACTACGTCTGATTACACAAGTCCAGTTCTCACCGTTTATTTACGTCAAAATGAATACAGCCTGTACTGCATGAGATTACTAAATTGAAATGCGGATAGAGCTGGGCAATGCTCACAAAGGTTAAAAAAGCGGTGTTGATCCTGGTACATGTCTTGGGCTGCAGAAATTCTCACAGCCAAGCAGGCCGAGCATCACTAGGGGCCAAGACTGTACAACACGTACGAAGTAGTTGCTCGCCACTCTTCCCCAAGAACCAACAGACCTTATAAGGATAGTATTTGCAAGGCGGTGCGGGTAGTACAGTTCATCACGCGTATTTCTTGCCATTTATAGTCAACAAATGATAGGCCGTTGACTTGCGCTCGACGAGGGCTTCATCAAAAGTTAGCCTTGCAACGTGGAACGGACGGAGCAATCGGCACATTGGCATTCCCGGAATAAGGAGGAGCCGGGGGGGGGGGGGGGGGGGGAGGTTGGAGGGAATGGCGATGATCGCCTAGTGGATGCATGTCGCTCACGTTTTGGGGAGGAAAAGATGGGTATCGCCAAGGTTCCATACATCCCGTGTGAAGCAATGTGTGCGAGAGAACCTGACGATGATAATTACGTCCCCATCGAATTCGAGTGAAGATTGACAGCCAAGAGAGGAGAAAGGGGGGGGAGGATAGGTCGAACACAAAGCCGATTCGAACTGTTGAAGATTTGCGGCAGAGCATGAATGGAATCGTTCAATCGCAACATCGTACCGTACGGAGAACAGAATACAAAGTACTCCGTAGTGGTGGTAAGGTAGTACGGATTACGGTGTACGCGTGTCGGGTTTTTCTAGATGTTTCACCCAGTCTGCCTGGCCTGCCCCTCGGATTGCCTACAGCGTACGGAGTATACAATACCATACAGAGTGAGGTAAAGAAAAAAAAAGCCCGCCCTGTTTGCCTGGCTGTGAATGCGGGCTCAGCCGCAGCCTGGCGGATCCCGTAGCTGCATTATGCAAAGCCGCTGCTGATCTCAGCGCTGACGCTAGGCCTCTGGGTCTTTACAGTAGGCCTCTGGGCAATTGCGGCGCGTACCTGTCAACAGCAGTTCAACAGCGGGACCGTACGTTAGGTGCCTTAGGGTGGTGGGTGGGTGGTAATGCCTTGTAGTACTAAGTAGTACTAAGTGATGCGTGGCTCGTCATACTAGGTGTCTTGGTACGGATGCTGGGCTGCGCGGGCGGGCTCCTTTGTAAAATTAAGAACCCGGCATTTTCCTGGTCTTGGCTAGAGCAAGCACATCACTTGCTCCATTGCCTTCAAAAGTAAGATGATTCCCCACGAGCAACAAGCCCATTGCCATGGTCGCTGGACTATGTTTTTAAAAAGCAGAGGACAGCAGTAGTAGAGAACTTGCATCAGCGACATCTTTCCCGGCCGGCGGATTGTCTCGTCGTGTGTCATCTGAAATCTTACTCTTTGCTACTAATCAAGTCCTCAAGCCCTTGTTTCACCATTACGCAGATTACCACGGAGTATCTTGCTTAACCGTTCATTTGATATTTTGTTGTCTTGTCACATACTTTCTTTCTATACGACGTACGCGCATTCGTCTTCAACTTGATTGTTATTTGTTACTTTGTATATTCACAACGTGCGCCTGCCATGGCCATCGCCAACGGCCTCAAAACGCTCTTGCTAGCTGCAACTGCGACGGGTGCAAGCGCTCATGCAGGTACGACCCGATTGTTTAGGCTAATTTGCCCCCCTAAAGCCCCCGTCGCCCTCTCTACGCAACCGTTTCACCTTTTGCTGGACTTTGGCCAAACCTCAAGTGAAAACGTTGAATCACGTGCTGATATTTTACTTTTGCGACAGTTATCCGAGATACTTCCCTCTCTACCACCAACAATATCCCACGCGACGTGACCCTCCACCCTCGTGCGACTGAGGGCGCCCCCGATGGTTACATTCCCTCGTCTGTCGACTGCCCCGACGAACGCCCGAGCATCCGCGATGGCTCCAGTCTTAGCAAGCAAGAGAAGGATTGGGCCAAGAAGCGTCGTAATGAGACGGTCGAACCCATTCGAGAGCTGCTTGGCCGCTTGTCTATCCCCGATTTCGACGTCAAGAACTACCTGAAGGATGTGGATAGTGGGGATATGGGTGCTCTACCCAATATTGGCTTGGCATTCTCTGGCGGTGGTTACAGGGCTATGCTGAGTGGTGCGGGTGCGCTGGCCGCATTCGATTCGAGGTCAGAGGGCAGCACCGAGGACGGAAACCTCGGAGGCCTGCTTCAGAGCTCCACGTACATCTCGGGTCTTTCGGGGGGTGGTTGGCTCGTGGGTAGTATCTACAGTAACAATTTCACCACTGTCGAGGACAGCGTCAACTCCGGGGCCATCTGGCAGTTCCAAGATTCTATCCTATCTGGACCGGACCAGTACGCGTTGCTGGACTATTACACCGACATCTTTGGCGCAGTCAGCGACAAGAAGGATGCTGGCTATGAGCGCTCCATTACCGACTACTGGGGTCGCATGCTGTCGTACCAGCTTATCGATGCCACCGATGGTGGGCCTGGCTACACGTTCTCTTCCATTGCCGACGATCCCGACTTCTCCGAGTCCAAGGCGCCGCTGCCCTTCCTGATTGCCGTCGGTCGTCGACCCGAGGAGACGCTGATTCCCATCAACTCGACCGTTTTCGAGTTCACGCCGTGGGAGCTGGGTTCCTCGGACCCAACCGTCAACGGTTTCGTTCCCCTCAAGTATGTCGGTTCTGAATTCAACAAGGGCAAGCTTCCCGACGACAAGGACTGCATTTCTGGGTTTGACAACGTCGGATATGTCATGGGCACTTCCAGCTCTCTCTTCAACCAGATCGTACTGTACCTGAATGAGCCCGACAGTGACTACGTTCCCGATGGTGTTCCTAGCTGGGCCCTCGAGGGAGTTACGTCCATCCTCGAGTCCATCGGCAGCGATAACAACGATATCGCCGACTGGACCCCGAACCCTTTCAAGGGCTGGAACTCCAAGACCAACTACAACTCCGAAGAAGATCGCCTGACTCTGGTTGATGGCGGCGAGGATCTGCAGAACATCCCCTACCACCCTCATATCCACAACGAGCGCAAGGTCGACGTTGTCTTTTCCATGGACAACTCTGCCGACACCGAGTATAGCTGGCCTGATGGTGCTTCGCCCATTGCCACCTATGAGCGTTCGCTCGAGGATATTTCCAAGGGCACCAGCTTCCCTGCCATTCCGGGAAAGAACACATTCCGCAACAAGGGATTCAACACCCGCCCTGCCTTCTTTGGCTGCAATGCTACCAACACGACGGAGCCTGCGCCGCTCATTGTCTACATTCCCAACTACCCTTATGTTTTCAAGTCAAACACGTCCACCTTTGACCCCTCCTACGAGGTCGAGGAGCGTGACGCCATGATCCAGAATGGATGGGCAGTTGCTACTCAAATGAATGCTACCCGCGACGAGAAGTGGCCTGTCTGCGTCGCCTGCGCTATGCTTTCGCGCAGCTTTGACCGCACCAACACTACTGTGCCTGCCAAGTGCCAGGAGTGCTTCGACGACTACTGCTGGGATGGCAGCCTTGACGAGAAGGACCCCGGAGAGTACGAGCCCACCATCTACGGCGAGGAGATTGACACGGATAGCATGGGTTTCAAAACCAGCAGCAGCCTGGCTACCGCAGCCATTGTCGTCGTCGTTGGCGCTTTGCTCATGCTGTAAGGACCAAGCGTGAATATGCTGGCTGGTTCGTTATGTTGTTGTTATTCTGGATACCATTTTGTGTTTCTACGCGACGGCTGGATTATCAGACTGAATCTGCGCGTCGCAGAGCATTTCAGCGAATGATTTTACGAGAAGGGGGAGAGGGTGAAAAATTGCCTGCCCCCGGTGAAATTGGATCAAGTCCATCCTATTACTGCATTGCGTTCCAATTCAACCTGTATATAGAACCATACCATTAATACATTATTTACATATAGCGGCGTTTGTGTGTTCTGTTTGAAGGTCGTGATTTGAGCCGGGTGTTGACCACTTGGTCATGGGGCTCGAGCTGTTGTGTGACCCGGTTTACTGTCGACGGGTGAGGGTGACGGGTATGTCGGACTGGTACATGAACCAGGCGTTGAAGTACTTCCATTCATGGTCTTGGCTGGTGAGTTTGACCTGCGGATCGTTTAGTAGGTGACTCGTTTACCACCGGATTATGAATCATATACATAAAAGGCAACGAATTAAGAAATATGGGAGGGAGGGAGGGAGGGAGGGAGGGAGGGAGGGGGCGGAGGAGACCTACGTCAAACTTGGAGAAGAGGGTGGCGAACAGCTTGTACATCTTGAGCTTGGCCAGGTGCTTGCCCATGCAGGCCCTGTTCCCGGCGCCGTACATGAGGTCGGCGGCGTCGCGCATCCTCTGCCGGCGGCTCTCGAAGGCCTCGGCCGGCTCATCGTCGTCGTCGCCCTCGCCTCGCAGCCAGCGCTCCGGCCGGAAGACGGCCGCGTCGTCGCCGAAGAGCTTCCTGTCCCGCGTCACGACGGACGGGTTCACGCCTACTTTTGTTCCCGCGGGGAGGAAGAAGGTCTTTCCGCCGTTCTTCCCTCCGGCCTCGTTGTCGTCGCTGCTGCCGCCGCTGCTGCCGCCGCCGCTCGTGACGGGAAGGGTGAAGCCGCCGGGGGGGACCACGCGCTCGAGCATGAGGCCCAGGGCGGGCGTCAGGCGGGCGGACTCGCGCATGCAGGCGTCCAGGTAGGGCAGGGAGGAAACGTCGGACCACTGCGGGACGGCGCGGCTGCCGGGGGGCGGGAAGCCGTTGGAGGCGGAGGCGGCGGCGGCATCGTCGAGCTCGCGGACGAGCCTGGCGTGGGCCGCGGGGTGCTTGAGGAGGTGGTACACGGCGCTGCGGAGGGCGCCGGCGGTGGAGTCGCCGCCGGCGAGGACGTTTAGCATGAGCCAGTTTGTGACCTGGGCGTCGTCTACGAAGTCGTGCTGGGACTTGAGGCTGTCGTATTTGTCGATGAAGAGGAGGGGCTTCTTGTCGTCTTTTTTCTTCTTCTTCTCCTTCTTCTCGTCATCCGTGGTGGTGGCAGTGGTGGTACTGGTGGTTGTTGAGGAAGAGGCTTGACGGTGCTCGGCTAGGATGCGGACCGTGTGCTTGAGGCCGTTGACCAGGGGCCGGGGACCGATGCGCAGGACCGGGTTCTTGTCGAGCCAGTCGTCCAGCCAGGGCATCTGGCTCACGGGGGCGAAGTACCGGAGGCCGGCGCCGGACTCGGCGATGATGCCGCCGACGTCGCGGCCCTGCTGCACGAAGCCGTAGTGCTGGCCGAAGGCCGTCTTGGCCGCCGCGTCCCAGGCGAAGTAGGCTATCCACTCGTCCATCTGGCAGACCTGGGCCGCAGGATTCTGCTGCTTCTGCTGCTGCTGTTCCTGTTGGTGGTGGTGGTGGGGGTCGAAGCGGCGGGTTAGCTCGTCGACGAAGAGGGACGTGGTCTCGTCGAGGAGGGGCTCGAGCTCAAGCACGCGGCTGAGGGTCCAGAAGCCGCCGATAGGCTTGGTGTATTTGGCGTGGAAGGCCTCGTCGCGGGTGTTGAAGATGTTGGGGATGCGCTGGCCCTGGACGAGGAGGTCGTTGGGGCGGTACATGTCCGACTACGGGCGTTGCGACGGGGAACGGTTATCATGGCTATCCCGCTCGCGTTTCCTTTTCTTTTCTTTTTTCTATATTTTGGTTTGATTTGGCTTGGTTTACTGGGGTATTTATGTGCGGGAGTGATGCATCTACGGTGCCAGGTGTATTTTCCACTCCCACAATCATGTAAAGGATGAGGGATGAATGAGAAAGGGAAAGACAATAGGAAGAAGAAGAGGGAGGGGGAAGGGGTGGAACACAGAGAGAGAGAGAGAGAGAGAGAGAGAGAGAGAGAGAGAGAACATACCTTGAGCCAGGGGTTCTTGGTCGCGTAAACCACCCTGATGAGCTCCGGATCGCCGAGGCTCACGGCGTCGGGGCCGACCCTCACGGCCGGGCCCCATCTCTCGTGCCACCGCCTGGCGTGCCCGTCGGCGTCCCCGCCCGCGGCTACGAGCGCCCGGTACGCGTCGGTGAAGCGGGCCACCGCGGGGCCGGGGACGGCCCTGAGCGGCGAGAAGAGGTACTCGTACGCCACGCGGGCGAGGACGAGGCTGGCGGCGGCCGTCCAGAGGACCGTCGCCCAGGGGTCCAGAGCGGACGCCAGGGCCATCTTGTCCACTTTCTCTTCTTTTCTTCGCGTCTTTGCTTTGCCTCTGCGTTTGTTTCTTTACTTCCTTTTTTCAGACGGGGTGGGGCTTCTTGCGTGATGCTTAGGCGTTACTGGATTGGCTAGGGTGCGTCCGAGAGGTTACTGTTCTGTACGGAGTAATGGCCTCTCTTTTCGGAGACGCACGGGGGGGAGCCAAGGTGCAGATGAGGGAGAATAAGGGGGTCTTGGTCTGGAGCTGGAAGCTGAGACAGTGAGGCTCTAATGAAAGATGATGCAACAGGCGGCAGGCAAAACGCACGCTCTGAAAGCCCGAGCGGTAATGAACCAAAAAAATAAAAAAAGATAAAAAGAAGAAAAAGCAATGTTTGTAAAGGTATGAGCGCGAACAGGCAGAGAAGGGTAAAAAGTGATCGAGAAAAGGAGGATGACGACCTGGGTGCTCTGCTCTGCGGCACAGACTGTTAGGGGCGGGTTTAGAGAACCACCAACATGTTTACTTTCGCAACTCCCGTCTCGTCCCCGTGAAAAAAAGGAGTTGTGGACGTATGCACGTACGCCTAGCAACACCAGGAGGGTTGGTTTGGTCATGTTACTACGGTACATAGATAGTCATTGTTGGTTCTAACACTGTAATTGGCATATGAGTTGCACGGAGTACTATGCAGGCTATGCAGCCTTCTACTACTATGTACCATGTATGTATGGTGCCGCAACCGCGCCGCCGTCGAAGCAAAATACTTGCTAGTAAACCGCGCCGCGTCGCCGGGGAAAGAAAAAGATGACCCCTACCCCCCCCCTTCGTCTCCCATCTGCCACTACTTCTACTAGCGGGGTTGAGCTGGGCCTGGGAAGCTTGCAAAACCACCAACGTGTAATCGGTAGCATTGCGCGGGACGGCGCGGGCCTAGGACTAGCAGTCGTGTGCTTGTCTGCGTAAGAAAGGGAGACATAAAGAACAGGAATTATTTTGGTTTTGTGCGCGGGAAATCTGCTTCTTGGGCGACGAGGCTCATTCATACCCCCATCCCATCTCGTGAGTGCGCGTGCTGCCCCTCGCGTTCTTTTGTACGTGGCCCCTGGAGTACGGAGTATACCTACATTCGATGCCAGCCAAAATCTCTCTTCTCTTCTTTCACTCTCACCATCTCCTTTTCTTTAGCAATCAAACGTGTTGATATGCACAAACTAGGCATAGAGGCAAATAAACTCAAGAAACAGAGGGAAAAGGGAAAGGAGAGAGCTGGGCTGCGGAAGAAGCGTTCCGCTCTACTCCGTATTCCTGTTGAAAAAAGATCCTTCCGCGGATAAACGATAGGATACCTGCATAGTACGGACTCAGCACAGAGCTAAAGAGCAAGCAAGACATACCCAAGATAAATGGTGCCCGTCACCACGGCGCACAAAGTCCCTTTCTTCTCCCCTCTTCTTCTACATAGTACGTGCAGTGCACGGAGTGCATACTACATTACGTTTAGAAGACTTGAACTAGATGAAAACTAAGCAGGGCTCGGCCGGGGGCTGTTCGATCTAGGCGACGCTTTGCAAAACAAAAAGGATGATGCACAATTTCCCTTGCACAAAGCTATTCGCTTCTACATCTCATTACCGCCATGGGTACGGAGTTCTCCGTATATTGGATGGAGCGATCCCGCCCTCCTACGTGTAGTTTCTCCAATGGTCCTGAAGGTACTACGTTGTGTGGTGTGTAGTAACAGCAGAGGGTGGTTATGGTGGTTGAGCACAGAAACGACAACAAAAAGTACGCCGTAAAATACGCAGGGGTAGTTTTGCCTGCCGCTGTCCCTGCCCTTACCGGGAACGGTCCGTCCGTCTGTTGGTCCCGTCTTGCCTGCCGTCGATCCTGGTTCCCGGGATGCGCCTGGACAAAAACTGAGGACCGGGGGGAGGGGGGTTGGAGACGAACCTCACGTTATGATATGACATTTCTCTACTCCGTATTAGCAGTATGGATACGGAGTACATCTGTGTACTCCGCGGCTAATGCCCGCAAGATCACGAGTTGAGCAATCTAGTTTTGGAGCAGTCGGTATTTGTGATCTACTGCGGAGGAGAAGAAAAAACAAAACCAATCAGATCAGGAGCAACCAGAGCTTCATATAAAATGCTACTGTTGCAATCCATACGTGTGTGTACGGAGTACTCCGCACAATACAATATGATACGATATTAGCACTGCTGCTAGTATCAGCCAGGCCTCCGCCTAATTCATAGTTGCCGCCGCGAGCAGTCTTCCCGTCCTAGCGTTCTTCTCCCATGGAGGCTACCAACACAAGGTAATCTGTGACATGGCAAGGTGATGCAGTCCTCGAGCGTGGTTTTCTTCTCTTGTATGTATGAATGCGTGGATGAATGCTTCCCATCCTTTTCATCCTTTTCTTTTCTTTTCTTTTCTTTTTTTCTTCTTCTTTTTCTCGCCTCGCCCTTCCTCCACCCTCCTCCCCTCTCTTTCTCCCTACTCTCATTCCTTGCATCTACAAACAAGTCTTGTCGTCCACCTTGATCAGGCTTTTTGAAAAGAGACCGTGTTGTTCTGTCGTGAGAATCGGACGGTAGTTACCCCCTCTCACGGCAATCGAGGTTCTTATCTAACATCTATTCTCCCCCTCCACCCTCCAGTACCATCCCTCCTCCGTAACTGCAAAAGCCTACGAAAGATTAGCAGCACGACTTCTGCGTACATATGTGCAAAACGAACGTGTAACCCCGCCTGCTTTCCGTATCCGCGGGCATACCAAGTGGGTTTTCTTCCCTTACCCTTACCCTCAACCCCCCTGCAACACTTTCTTACCCATTTTCAGCCCCCAAATCCTCAAAGTGTCCCCCCACATCCGGGCCCTTTCCCTCGTTGATATTCCCGGATTTGGGACTAGTAGTATACATGTAGTATGCGCGTTTGTCTGCATGTGCATCTTTACGTCTGTGCTTTTATGCGCGTGGCGTGTTCTTTGACGGGCCCGAGTGTCTTTGTTTCTCCCTTTTCTTTTCCTGGTTAATGTAACCGAGCTGCAGGGACGTTCTTTTCTCTAGTTGCCGAGGAAAGGGTTAGTAAGGGGAGATTTGTACATGCTCTGTAGGGAGAGGGAGGCTCGTTCGCCTCATCGAGGCGCTCAAGGCTCGAGTCCCCTTCAGCCTACAAGGCCCCGACATAGTTACTATTAGAGGGGTGATGCATGTTCTCTTCTTTGTGCAGCAGTTGATCGGACTTGATGTACATCCTACGACCAGGCCCCATGCCTTGCCCCATTCATTGTAGACCTTATATGTCGTAAGGAAGGAAAACGTGGTTACTGTCCAACAATCTGCCCTTCCCACGTACTACACCGTTCACTCTCTATCTCTCCATCGGCAACCCTTCTCTTACACTATATTTACAAGGATAAAACCAAGTAAACCCAATTCGAAAAAAAAACCCGGATATAATCATTCATCATCCCTATTCCCCTTTTTCCTCACTTCTGCGCGTCACTTTATTCCAGCGCTCAACACTCTTGACGGCAAGGAAATATCCCCTCACGATACACACTGTGCTTCCACTTCCCCCCTTGCTATAATATTCTCCGTCTTGTCTCACAATTTCTCCGAACCACGCAAACCTTCCCTCTTCCCCTGTACTGTTCCCCTCCCCCCCCTCCCAGCTCACCGGCTCTCATCACCTCCTCTTATACCATCAGCACCACAAACGCTCCGGGAAATAACGAGCAAGAATAAACAACAAGATAAAAGGATAACAAGGCTGCGGGTGTGGAGTCGACGTCTTTTCCTCCGCCAGCGTCACTCACTCAGCTCGACTCATCACCGTCGCCACCACCACCGCTAACCGAACCTGAACCCCGTGGTTCGTTTCGCCATTGACCAACCAAGGGTATCCTCTCGTCGGCAGTACCGCCAGCCTGGTCAGTTCCCCTTCCCAACGAGGCGGAACCTACACCCATTCCCCCACAGCGCCAACGAGCGAGCCGGACCGTACTTGTCTCAAGGGTCTCTTCCCTTTTTCTTAACGTTGTGGGCTGGAGTACAGTACTATTTTGGAGAGAGAGAGAGAGAGAGAGAGAGAGAACCCCGACTTCTCTGAACATAATAACCGACCCAACAACCCCCCTTTGCTTCGGAGCACTCATAAGACCAAGGCTTCCCACTCATCAGCCCAACCCTCTGGCATATAGCTTGATGAAACAGCTAGGTCACACAGACAGCTCGGGAAAGAAGAGGGAAACGAGAAGGAAGGATATTGACCCTTTCAAAGGATAGGGAAAGAAAGAAAAGAGAATAGGAGGGAAAAGGGATGTACGGGATAAAAGAAAGAGGATATAAACAACACGCCCAACAGCAGCAACAACGACAGCAATAACAATATCAGCAGCAATGCCAGCCCCCATGGTCCCAATACCAGGGACAGGTCCTCCCCCGACGCCAGAGTTCCTCGCCGAGACCAGGCAACCCGCCATCCGCGCCGTAACCTGGCTCTCGGCCGCCCTGCCCACCATTATCGTCCTCGTCCGGTGCTACACCCGCGTCGTGGTCCGCAAGGTCTTTGGCGTAGACGACTGGCTCATCGTCCTAGCCGTCGTAAGTTTTCACCAAGTGGCCCCCTCTACCCCCCTTGAAAAGTCCCTTTTTTGCTACTTCTAAACCAAGAAGAATATTCACAATCCAATCCCCCCTCAAAAGACCCTTGATTAGTTAGCTAATTAAAGAATCCGTCCGAGAGAGGGATGAAACCGACCAAAAATAAAAACAGCTACTCCTCCTATCCTACGCAGCCGTCCTGGAAGCCTCCGTAGAACAAGGCTTCGGCCTCCACCTCGCCGCCGTCCTCCGCCGCGACCCCTCGTCCGCCGTCCGCATCGCCCGCCTCGGCGTCGTCTGCCAGCCCCTCGTCATCATGTCCTGCGCCCTCGGCAAGACCTCCTTCTCCGCCACCCTCCTCCGCATCGCCGCCCAGCCCCCCCTCCGCGCCGCCGTCTGGTTCGTCATGGTCACCGTCAACCTCGTCCACGTCGCCATCTGCGTCTGCCTCTTCGCCCGCTGCCGCGACCCCCGCGCCCTCTGGGACCCTTCGGTCCAGACATACTGCTGGCCGGCCTATTACTTCAACAACTTGTCCTATTTCATCGGAGGTAAGCTTGGTAGCCGTCGCCCCCCCCCCCCCCACCCCCTTTTTGTCATATATATATATACATATATGTACATGTAAAACTTCAGCATCTGATTTGTGACTGACGTTTCGACAGCCTACTCCGCCGCCACAGACTTCACCCTGGCCCTGCTCCCCTGGGCCATGCTCTGGAACCTCAACATGAAGAACAAGGAAAAAGGCGGCGTGGCCGTGGCCATGAGCATGGGCATCTTCGCCGGCGCTGCCGCCATCATAAAGTGCACCTACCTAGCTGCCAACTCAGAACCCAAGGACCCTACCTACGATCTCGCCCCTCTGCTCTGGTGGGCCGGCACCGAGAACGCCCTCATCATCCTCGCCGCCTGCGTTCCCACCCTCCGGCCCCTCCTCTCCAAACTCTTTCCCTCTGCCGGCCGCTACAAGTCCGACGAGAATAGCCACCAGCTGCGCGACATGTCTGGCAATGGCGACGACGCGTTCGCGCCCAGGAGTAATAAAGCCAGTCAATGGAACGCTCTAGTAGAGACGGAGACGCAGCCTGACCAAGCTTCCGATAATAATAGCCAAAGAAGCATCCTGAATCAGAGTCGCCAGGATGACCGCCGGCATTCCACCCAGGATAGCAGTGAATATGGGAGAAAAGTAGGCACCAAAAAGATCATAGCCGTGGATGTGTCATACGACGAGGGACATCGATAACACGTGAAGCAAGAATAAAGGAACAAAAGCTTTTATGATAGACATTTTGTAGCTTTTTATTAACAGTTGCAATAATTTATAGCGTCATGACTCACAAGTAAATAGTCTTCATCCCCCTCTTCACTCTTCACTCTTCACACCCGCCATGTAGAAATTTCTGCATAGCCCATGTGGCATGGCCCCGAAACGTGCTCACATTGAAAACCTTCCCTCCTAGTTGGTGCGTCTCTGTGACGGCGCACATGTAGAGCCCCTTTTAGATTCTTTATTCGGCCCCGTAATGTCCATGTATGCATGCTTTCGCGACAGCATGCTGGCATCGACTTCGTAAAAATCGTTAAGTATCATGTCCAACTCTCTTGCGATGCCCAAGGACCAAGAGTACGTATTGATGGCCCTATTGAAAGGGTCCCATAGGTCCCATGCCTCGTCGAGAAGGGTGATGATGGCCGAGGACAGGAGTGCAATAGCACCCATGTTGATCATGGCACTATGTGAGGACCAGTTTCTGCCTCGGCCTTGCGACTCCGAGTTAACCATGTAGTCGCAGTTGTTGATTGGATAAAAGAGACTCAGGCATCTGGCGCATATAGTAATCATCCAGAGAAGCTGCCAAGGTACAGCGTCCTGAGGGTGGTTTAAATTGCAATCCTTGCCGGTAGTACCCATAGCTTCGATCAGATCCCCTGGGCTGTTAGCACCATTTGGAGCCGAGGATGCAGTCGACGAATCAACAATGCACTAGACTTACTAGTTCCCGGACACTTTCTATCATCCATGTAGCCTCCCTCCATAAGATTCTGAAAGTTATTTCGCAGGCTATTGATTATGTGAGAACATGTCATGGGCGGTTTCTGAATTGTCATCGTCTGGCACTCATACTCGCGTTCGAGTTGGAGGGAAAAGACTTGGAAGAAGGATTCTACCGGTAAATACCGATTCTTTCCACGGCTCAGTTGGGGATCCTTCTGCCTCCCATAGAAAGGTTGACCACCAGGATTCCCTATGCCCGCTCGAAGTTTCTGTAGTCGAGCACCCGCCTCCTGGCAGTATCGTGCAACCGCGGGCTCGCATCTGGTGCCTTTGACTTGTTGGACTAGTGCCACTGGAAAGGCCGTAATCAAGGCCATGCATTCGCTTGGGCTGAAGCATTAGCTAGTGCCTGAAACTCGTCATTTTTATATATATCAGACTAACTAGATGGTGCGCTGAAGCTCACTTGCATGGTATACCTGGTCGGTACTAAGCGGGTTGGTGGTTTTCAGCAACGAGTAGGCCAGCAGCGATGCTAGAGTGGTTACCCTCTCCATGCGTTCCCTGGCTGCCCTGGTCCTACAAGATTAGAGGTCAGATGGCTGCTTTTGCTTCTTTCAACCCCGGACTGCTTACCCGAACAAGCCTTGACTGATCATCCACAATAACGAGGCACCGCAGATGAGATAGATCCAGTCTCCCATTGGAGATTCCCAGTCTTTGATGAGATATGCGCCCATTGGCATATACGGAAGCGCGTCACTCTCCCCTGGTGATTCCCCAGTCGGCATCGAGGAGCCCTGTATCTCATCATATGGCGACGGTAACGGAGCACAGCGGAGCCCAAAATACGGCCACAACAGGGTGATACAGTAGCAGTACGCATAAAAGGCAGCTAATCGGAAAAGGAAAGCGTAGACCTTGCGGCGGCGGGAGTTGTGAATCCTGGTGCTGATGATGTTGGTGGCCATGGGATTTCGCAGCTGCCGCTCGATACGTCCGCGGTCGCCGAATAACTCATCCCATGAAGGAATTCTGAGCCAGTTGGTATCAAACTGCGTGAATGCTTCTGGCCAGACGGCAAAGTTCTGTGGCAATATGGCCGATCCGCCACTGGTCGCAGTCGTGTAACATGAACCGCTAGAAGAACCACCCGACATCATGTTTTGGTTGGAACCCAAGCTGTTTCCATAGTCGCCGAAGTAGTTGCTACTCTGGCCATCAGTCGAGTCACCGCTTAGAAACGCCGAATCGAGGGGATCACCCCCGCTGCTGGCTTCCGCCATGATTAGTATGATGATTGCGTGGGTGCGCCCTCTTGTGCGATCATCTCGCGGGTTGACACTGAGGGAAACGAGGAAAATGATTCGGTTCACGTAGGCCATGACGTGTTCAACAGGTCAGTAGTAAGCAGCGGCAGATAGCAAGTACTACTAGTAGCAGTAGTAGCAGTAATATATACATTTCTGTACTGCATGTGCCGCGCCTTCCACCTCTCACTCATATTCATATCATATAAACGCAGGTGCGTTGATAGTAATGTACTTTATTTTTCTATTTTTGACCCAGGATCCTCCTAATCATTAAACCCCTCCCACCTACGCCAATGTGACGTCTTTTCCTGATTTGGCACTCTCAATCACGGCCTCGATGATGCGCAGCACATCCTTAGCCTGGCTGGCCGTCACCGGGACATCCTCCTCTTTACCGCTCTCGACAGCATTGCCCCAGGCAGCGTAGAACTTGATATAGGTCTCGGGCTCCAGTTCGGGAACCTTGGCCGCCTTTATCGAACCGTCCTCGCCGACCAGAGTCAGGCTCGCCTTAGAAGGGTCATCTCTGCCGAAGCCAGCGTCAGTAGGCTTGCCGCCAGCCTTGAGCGCGTCCTCCTGGGTGTCGAGGCTCGTCTTGCGGAAGCTGCCCTTGGTGCCGCGGACCCAGAAGCGGTTCTGCTCCGTCTCGGCGCTGAGCGAGCTGATGTTGACGTTGGCAACCAGGCCGTCGGCGTAGACGAGCTGGGCGGACACGGCATCGGGGTTGAACAAGTCGGCCTTGCCCTCGCGCTGGGAGGATAGACGGCCCTGCACAGCCTTGGGGAGACCGTAGAGAGTGTAGACCTGGTCGATGAGGTGGGTGCCGAGGTCGAATAGGGCACTGCCTCCCTGAGGGATGCCCAACTGGCCCTTCCACGTCGTGGCCGCCTCGGCCTTGTACCTGTCAAAGTAGGTGTTGAACTCGAAGACGCGGCCGAGGGAGCCAGCCTCGAGGAGGTGCTTGACGAGCAAGAAGTCGGTGTCCCAGCGACGGTTCTGGTAGACGCAGAGAAGCTTGCCGGCGGACTTGGCGATGCGAACCAGCTCGTCAGCCTCAGCGCTGGTGGGAACAAAAGGCTTCTCCGTCAGGACGTGCTTGCCCGCCTCGAGAGCGGCCCTTGTGAGCTCAAAATGGTTGTCAGGAGGGGTGGTGACGATGACGACGTCGACCTCGGGGTCAGCTACGAGGGCCTTCCAGTCGTTGTAGTGCTTGGCGTCGGGGTGGTCCTTGGGGGCCGAGTCATTGTCCTTTGGCGTGCGCTGGACGATGCTGTGAAGGCGGAACTGAGGGGTGGTGAAGATGAAGGGGATATGGAAGACCTTGGCCGAGAGGCTGTAATGGTGGTCAGTTTTCATTTTCTCTCTCTCGTCTTGCTCCCAGATGCATGCCCGTCCACTCACCCATAGCCAACCACACCAACGTTGAAAGTCTTGGCTGACATTTTTACTTGAACGATCCTATGATTGCTGATGTGTATATCTAGTGATTATGAGCCTCGTAGTGAGAGAGGGGACACTGTGGTGTTCTTATAGCTGAACAGCTTTTGAGCCATCGATTAGTTTCTACAGGTACCATACGCAATAACTTGATTGTGACCCCTCTCCCTCTCCTCCCATTCAAGGCGGGGCTGTCTGTCCATGGCCATGGCTCCTAATGCTGCTTACTCCGTACGGAATACACTCCGCCCATAGTGCTGAAATTAACCACCAGGGCAAGCATCACGATTCTTGGTGGTGTATCTGCTTCTTCCCCTTTTCCTTGAGAATTTTGATTTCAAAGCAGATCATAGTAGCATTGACTACTACTCCATGCTCTTTTTTTTTCTTGCTTCACGGATCAAGCGGCCATGCCTCACTCAATGCTACGTCCGTGGCTGGTATCTAGGGTGAGTGTCGCCCTGATGGTTGCAAGTTGAGATTTGAGTCATGGGTTTGCAGGTTCGTTTACATGATGTGACGTCGGCGGACCAGAGAGTGAAAAAATATCGAGACAATTTCGCCGAAAATGCATTTGGGAAAAATGAGAATTGACAAGCCATGAATATTTCTCATGTGGAGTGGGAGTCTTTTGAGGTCGACTGTCAGCCTCGGCGAGACCAATTCAGTAAATATCCCCGGAGTCTGGAAACTTGTCAGTTTCTTTTTTTTTTTAATATCAACGTTGTAATATGATTTTTTTAATACAAACTTTTCAATGTGAATTTCCTAACATGATGATTTCTATTGCCTTTGTCCGAGCATTCAAGTTCGGCCTTTTCCCCCTGCCTCCACCCCTTTTCCCCTCTGCACGTTGTTGCGCTTATTCACGTCTTATTACAAAATAGCGACCGTGAATTTGTAGGTATAGAATGGCGCTCATCCTTCACCCGACTTCTTATGAGTCCACCCTTATTTCCCTTCGCCGCCGACGCGCCGCCGCCGCCGCTCATTGTCCGGACTCCGACCTTGTTTGCCGTTCGAGCGCCGACGCCGTGAGGCCGGTGAATAGTCCGTGGACAATGTTATAAGCCGCCATGGGGGATGCGCGAGGCTGGGTGATGGAAAGGAGGAGACACGGCGAGATTGCCTACACTTGTATCTATTGAACTCCTGAATAAGAAAATAACATCCAACACAATACATTCATCAACAAAAGAAAAGAAGGGAAATAAAAAAAAGCAGGCCGATTGTTAACTCTCAAACTTCTTGTTCAACGACCCAAGAGACTTTGCTACGCCGCGCAATGGATAAGATCACGCTCTTCCGCGGGTTCCCCGTGACGAACAACTACGTCTGGTCCCCCTTCGTGGTCAAGTTCGAGGCGCGCCTGCGCCACGCCGACGTCGCCTACGCCCTGGCCGTCGGATCGCCCAGGACGGCGCCCAGGGGCAAGATCCCCTACGTCTCCCTCCCGACGGGAATGGGGGACGACAGCGCTACCATTGGCGACTCGACCCTCATTATCCGCGCGCTGATGATGACCGGCGACGGAGACAATAAGGGCGTCCTGCCGGACCTCAACGCGCGTCTGACGCCCGCCCAGCGCGCGCAGGACCTCGCCCTCCGCGCCATGCTCGAGGAGAAGCTGTACTTTTACAACGGCCGCGAGCGGTGGGTGGACAACTACGCCATCATGAAGGAGGGCGTGCTCGCGGCGGTGCCGTGGCCGCTCAGGGGCGTCGTGGGGTGGATGGCGCGCGGGGCTATGACGAGGACGCTGCATGGTCAGGGGACGGGGCGGCTCGCGGACGACGAGGTGGACGGGTTCCGGGGGGAGATCTGGGAGAGCGTGGAGGGGCTGCTGGGGGAGGTCCGGACGGGGGCGGAGGAGGGGGAGGGGCCGTTTTGGGTGCTGGGGGGCGAGGGACCGAGTGAGGCTGACATGTGCCTTTTCGGCTTTATTGTCTCGGCGCTGATGTGCGATGCGTAAGTTTTTCTTTCCTTCTTTTTTTTTCTTTTTCATTCCATCTCATTCCATACCATACCTACCCTTCTTGAAACCGTCCTTTTTGGCCGGCAAGATGGGAGCGGCAATAAGGAGTATCCAGCGCAAAAAAACTGACTGCGGAAAATAGGGGACCAAAATCGAGGGAGCTGGTCAGGGGGCTTCCGGCGGTGATGGATTACGCGCGGAGAATACACGATCGATATTTTCCCGACTACGAGGGCTGGTGAAGTACGGGGATTGTTCATGTTGCGGTTGGTCCTCCACGAGCGTCGACTTTTGGTTCGTGGTTGCTTGAGGGGGGTTTGAGGGGGGGCTTGGATGCGTTTTGGGTCGTATGTGATAGGCACAAGAAAAACAACCCTTGACCAGGTATGGAATGAAGTCGAGAAGGGGGGGGGGGGAACATTAGATACCGAAAATGGGAGAAAAGAAAACCACCTTGTGGCCCTCTCAAGGTTCTTATCCGAGGTAGTATATACCCTCGCCAACACCAACCTCTTCCGCCCGGGTGACAAACCAACATCCCTCGCGCGATATGTGCGGAAACATGCATGAACGCCGCCAACACGTTACCCACGAGCGAGCCCTCCGACCTGCGCGCAAAGAATATACACGGGGCAGAGAGTATGCGCCGAGAAATAGGCAACACACGCACACTCACACGATCACAGTCGTTGATGGAGAAATATCTTTCTCTTCGTCTTTAGTTCCAGCAAGGACCACAACCCCCTAATGAGAAGCGCCAATCTTTGACGGCTGCATAGGCTTCCAATCTTGGACACTGCAGTCGTGACTCTACTGCACAAGAAGCTTTAGTTGTTTAAAGACAGAGGAAAAGGAAAATAAAAGGAAAAGTAGGGAGAAGGATGGTTCGTGCTATCCGTATCATACCTTCTTTTGGATGATCCGCAAGAGGGAAAAAAAAGAACTCTTAATTAGACGATAAGGCGCTTTTTTATGAAGGAGTTACAAATTCTGGTATCACGGACAGGGACAAGTATAAAATCGGGAAAGCAAATAGAATATATAATTGGGTGTAGGTGCATGAAACAAGGGAAGAAGTTGATAGAGAAAAAAACGCTTGTGAGACGTATTGAGAAGGGGGGGAAAGAGTATTCTGCATGGCATGCATATAGGGCATGGTGATACTCGATACTTTTCAATGACACCGTAATTAGGGAGGGAGAGGGGTTGGAAATAACCCCAGGAAAGGAGAAAAAGGGAACAAAAAGAAAGGATAGAAAGTAACAGTGACTCGCAATCAATATACAATTATCAAAAGCATTGGAAACCCAAAGAAACACGACTAAATCATTACGTTGCGAAATTCGGATTGCCTTTTTCTTTTCTCATGCTTTCCTACCTTGATACTCACCTCCTTAAAAAAAACGTGCAGATATCGCACAGCCATCTAGATTATATATATATAACCGCCATCTTGTACAGTTTTATTATCAGGCAAGGTCGGCACATACGAATGGCCACTTCAGTAGTTTCACCCTCGAGAGTCCATATATCTTGGCCATAGCCATCAACACCCAGAAAATAAAAAGGCATCCCATGTAAACAAGACCCTGATATCGATGTCCCAGAACTGCTGGCAATGCCATCTAACCCTGCCCCGTTCAAAAGGAGAACCACCTAGGAGTGACGGACAGGGCATTTACACATTTTAGCACAGCATCAACTCTTACTAAAAAGTCTAATGGTGCTCCGTAGCGGTAGCAGTAATTGTAGTTTCCCTACAAAAGCTGGGGATGGATCATGAGCGTCTCATTCGCCAAACCAGCACGCCTAGCGCTTTGGTTTCGCAGACGTGGTGGCGGCCAATGCTATTGCTTCTCCCGACAAAGGAAACGACAGATTAAACAGCTGCGGTCCAAACGGCGGCTGAGGATGAGACATGCATGCGTATGTAACCACACCCGCAAATATTGGGCGCCTCGTCCTTCGTACATCATGGTACTAGAGTTTTTTTTTTCGAGACGAAGCATGAGGTCGTAGGCGATGTAAAACGAGCCCGCCAGAGATCACGAATAAACTCCTCATCGCAATGTTTTCTCGTCATTTCTTTTTGGTGGTCAGCATAGTTGTCGAGAGGCTCTCCCGCAAGAAAATGCCTCCACGCGAGCATATCAGGATTATGTACGGAGTACGGAACACATACATAGCTGTATGATTCACCCCCAATTCAACGGACAGGGTATTTATTACCTTGCAAGAAGCCCATGGGAAGTTACGCACTTGACGCCTCTCATTTCCGAAAAATACCACGGCATGCGAGGCACGCATATATACGAGTTACTATTACATGGACCTTACCCAGCGTATGCAGGTTAAACGCGTAGCAAAACATCAGAAAAAGGTCCGCAACCAACATATATATCCATGTTCATGAAGAAGAAGAAAAGAGTATACTTATTAATGGGCCGCCGGCTTGGTCCCCCGTTCCCTGTATTTACAGTAGTAGGCTGTAATTTCCGACGCCCGAAAACCCTCGACACCATCTTTTCCTAGTTCCCAGAGTTTCTAGTTCTTAGAAAACAAGGGGTGCGGAGGGTTTGGCGGTAGAGGTACACTGCCGTAAACGTAAAAGGTGGCAAGGAGTGGGAAGTGAATGCAACGTGCCGTAGCTATAGCAGTGGAAGGGGAAGAAAGAACCCTCCGTTCTCTCAGAGGAGTTAACAAGACTTCCGAAATCGATTTAAATACGAGCAATTGAACACGAGAAGAACAAAAAGGCGAACTCGTCCATGAGCACGTTATGCCATATATACAACGTAAAAGAAACAGAATGGATAACGGGTGGATTGCAGCAAAGCAAAAATCTATTGTCAGTCCAAGTACTACCAGTTGGCCACAAGCATGATGCAGGTTTAGAGCGCATAAAGAAGAAAAAAAGGGCCAAAAAAAGAATTCAGTAGACGATCCCACCCTAATAGCCTGGCCTCTCTCCACAAAGGGCAGACAGCGTCCGGGGGGGAGAACGTCAGCATTATCCCATCATAAGGGAAATAAGAGCGACGAATGGAACCTCGCGTCCGAGGTAATCTTGGATAATGTAATTCCTTGGCAATGGTTGCACTACTTCAGGTTCTACTGCGTAGAATATATCGGCCAATAGAGTGGTAAAAAGCACATCACTACGGAGTACGGAGTACCTACTTGCCATCACTACACATCTTTACGTTTTTTTTTTGTTTGCAACACACGGATCATGACGTGAAGAAAAACACGAATCATTTCTCTTTCATGTGAGATGCTCCCAAGCCTCGGGATAAAAACAAGCAGCAGCCACCACCACCACGCCTATAGACGAACAAACACGAGAAACAGAAGAGATGGGGGAGGGGGTGTGGGTTGGTGTCGACGGGAATGGGCGATGGTCCGGTTGGTTATTACTACTACTACAGCACTGTAGTACTCCGCAGTCAGCTCCGAAAAGAACCCCCCCCCCCTCCCCCTCCTCCCCGCATATTGCGCGCCACCAACGCTGCTACCTCAGCACACCACCATTACCAACTTTGTTACACATATATTCAGAGGCTACCGTAGTGTATGCATGCGCGTAGGTTACTTGCGAGACCAATAGGAAGAGATGGGCTCCGGGCTGGCTGGGCTGGAAACAGCTGCACCCCTGGCGCTATTACATAGCACCACTACTGTTACCACCATGACGGCAGACTCCGGCGGGCAAGGCTGGGGTATGGTAAGGAGAGTATCATCCTTATTTCCTTGGTTGTGGAAAAAGAGGGTGTGTGTGTTCCATCAAGTAAGCCTGTTCCCAAGCATTCTGTCCATTACTTAATTTCGTCTTCTTTACACCGTAGTCTCTTCTCCTTTTCATTGGCTCTTGGGATGCCAATTGTGTTTTTACATCTTACTTACGGGGCATATTACTCCGTTCCAGGGGTTTGTGCCTCTTTTCGTTTTCCCCAGACTTGGCGAGGTTGATCGCCCGAGGACACTCGAGTCACCAACGAGTCAATGCGCCCGATATTTCGAACCCTTTTTTTTTCTTCTCTCTCTCTCGCTCTTCCTTCCCGAGCACCCGAACAAGTCGTCCTCGTTGGTCCCGCGCAAATTGCCCAACGGTTGCCTGGTAGTTGAAAGGAGGGGAGGGCAGAGAGCAAACCGGCTGAATCCGCGATGGGCGCAAAAGAGAAGGCTCTTTCTCAAAGAGGCAGGACGGGGGCGCTTACTATTGAGAGCAAATAGCCTTTGCAAAATGCCCTCCCTCTTCTTGTCTTGCGATTCGGCCAGCTTGCTGGTTTCCCCGGAAATGAAGGGGAATGAATCTATCAACTAGACTGAGTGACTGAGTAAGTAGCAGGTTTCAGACCTGGAGGAGAGAAAGAGAGAGATGCCTAGAAAGGACGATGGGGTCGTCGATCTGCACAAGCACTCCTCCTCCTCCGCATGTATGAATTATACTACTCCGTACTCCTACTAGGTAGAACTTCTACTCCGTAAACACGAAGAAGAGAGCGAAAACAGGAAACTCGCTAAAAAAAAATCAAAGCGGTTTTTTTCGTAGTGCCAACGGCCCCCCGAGTCTATCGGCCATTAGTTACATAGTAGCAGGGGGGGGGAGCGCCAAAATCGGGCTGCTAGCCCTTCTAGCCACTTCATCCTAGATCTGGCCCTTTTTTTTTCTGTTTCGATTTTGTAACTTCCTAACGGTGCGATGCCTGGTGTTACTCCCCTTCCGCCGGGGGCAGCGACGTCTTTCTGGTTATTATTTGTTGGTCTTGTCGTGCTCTCGGAAGCCTTTGTAACACATAGATGCTGCAATGCATGATTTGTTGCCAAGAGTGCAATTTATGCTTTGCGCAAGCCCTGCCAGGTACGTACGTACAGGGGAGGGAGGGGAGGAAAAAACAAACACCATAGCAAATCAAATCCACTATATCATCACCCACCTTTGGACGTCGTACGACCCTCATCTCAACATTCACTTCACCTGCGAGTACTTTAAGCTTATAGTAAAACGAGCAAAGAAAAGGCCCTTCATCATATTCCTCTCCAAGCAACCCATCTCTCTCAACTCCATAGATCTAGAGTTGCTAGTACAGGTAGCATCTCTAAACCTGCAAGGACCCTTAAATCTCTCTTTCTCTCTTGCCCTGTCTGGTGAGGAGGGACGCTGAACGGTTTAGCGCGATCCTCTCTCTCTCTGCCTGTCTGTCTGTCTCTCTCTCTCTTCACATGTTCCTTCTTCATCCGTTCCAGATGTTAAAGCAGCTGCTTTTGCCTCTAAATGTTCCTCGGCAATAACCAGCCAACCAACCAACCATGATCCTCGCCGATGTAAGCAAAATCAGAAAAAAACAGGGCATATAGTGCGCTTTTCTTCTCCTCCATCCTCCGTTTCCCCTCACTCTCTCCCTCACCCCACCCCCAGCTCTAGCACTGTCACCCACCCCGGCCGATCGCCCTAAGCCTACAGCAGAAAAGAAAAAAAAAGCGCCTTTGCTCGATCCGGAAGTCGAAGCCGTGCTGCGCATTTCGGGGTGCCATCAAAGCTGGAGATGTCTCGACTCCCTCTCTCTCTTTCTCTCTCTCTCTCTCTTTGACTATTAGGCGCCTGCATTTTACTTACGGGGGCTCGGGGCCCTTTCTCGCTTCGGGCTTGCTTTCGGGCCTGCTGCTGGGATGTTCATCGAAGAGAGTCGAGGCCATGAATGACCCCTGCTCATGATGCCAGCCAACCTCCGACTGTTACCCCGGAAGGTTGTTGGCTGTGCCCACACACACACACACCCTCTACAGGTTTTCATGCTGATGATGGAGTCTTTTTTGTTCATACGTAGGTAGGTAGGTAGGTGGTATGCATGTGTGTACCTGCACCGGGAAAATCCACTCACTCACACTCGCACACACACACACATACTCGACTTACACCCACATGCTCATCACCTCGTATCTACATAAAGGCATCCAGTCCACCACCCTCTCCCCCAGACTCCGCTTCCCTTTTCCTCTCCTCTTCCCTCCTCATCCACTCGCTTGGTCATACCAGTTCCACTCGTTGCTACTCGCCTATACAAAAAAGACAAGGACAATTTAATAAAAAAAAGAAGCTCGTCTCTTTACAAGATTCAAGACATCCCTTTCAAGATGAAGTACGCTTACGCCGCCATCTTTGCCGCCGCCCTGGCCCGCGCCCAGTCCCTCGAGGACGTGCCCAAGTGCGCCATCCCCTGCCTCGACGAGGCCGTCAAGAGCGAGACCGACTGCTCCGTCGACGACTACGCCTGCATCTGCCCCCAGTTCGACGCCGTCCAGGGCGCTGCCACTGGCTGCGTCCTCGATGCGTGCGGTGCCGACGTTGCCCTGAGTATGTGCTTTCTTCTTCTCCTCCCCCTACCCTCCCCTCCCCTTCTCCTTCTCCCCTTGTATTGAATCATGGAACATTTGTCAGCTAACTGAAGTAAACAGACGAGGTCCTCCCCGCCGTCTCGGCCCTGTGCGAGAACGTCGGCTCCCCCTCTGACGTTCCCACCACCACCGAGGAGCCCACCCAGGCCCCTACCGAGGAGCCTACTGAGGCCCCTACCGAGGAGCCCACCGAGGAGCCCACCGAGCCCGCTCCCACCGAGCCCGCCCCTACTGAGGAGCCTACCGAGCCCGCCCCCGAGCCCACCGTCGCTCCCACCACGGCTCCCGCTCCCCCCGCCCCCACCAACGGCACCAACACCAACCCCCCTGAGCCCGTTCCCACCGCCGGCGCCGCCGCCTTTGCTCCCCTCGGCGGCCTGGCCCTCGCCGGTCTCCTCGGTCTCGCCCTGTAAAGCAGCTTCCCTACCTTTGATAGCTCAGGCTAAAAGGCACGGTCAAGGATGAGATGATGACGACAAGGTCAACATGATGGAAACGCTTTTTTAATGGTATACGATTTCGTCATGAAGCTGAAGCTCCTTTGCTTTCACGTTTTCATGATGAAAAAAGTCGTCGGAATGGGCGGTGTCGACGCGAAGGTCCCTTTATTACCTCGCGGTTCTTGCTGATGCTGTACTTTATTTGTTGTTATTGTTGTATATGTGCTTATAGTAGTTACTTTTCATCCTTGCGTTCGCATCCGTTAGGATGCTGGACAAAAGTCAGGATAAAGAGAAAAAAATACAACCAGTTGCTCTGGGTAATAATAATCATTCGACTCACATGTGCGACGCCCTCTTTCCTACGTGAGAAACAGCAGTTGGTTCTCTGATCGGTGTGGGTAGAGCCAACCGGAGAAAGAAAGGAGAGGAACTATAATATGGAAATTGCCACGTCTATGGACAAGACAAGAAGCATTTCAGGTTTTATTTACTGTATTATTTTTCTTTGGATGTTCGTTGAGAGATGCAGAATGACAGGTGCCACCGACATAACTCGAGATCTCTCCTATTGTCCATGCTAGAATTCGGCGATTCACTGCATACATATATATATGAACAATTGTACATCGCAGAAGCACTTGAAATCGATAATATAGTGTATATCACCCAGCTACTACCTTGAGGGAGCCCGTATGACTAGTTGCAGGGAGAGTGCGAACACATAGGATGTGAACCCAACGCTCGATACTTTTGTTTCTTTGTTTTCTTTTCTTCCCACAGAGCATCATGGCTACAGGTCCCCGCCATCTTGCCTTTTTCATGTTTCCTTTTTGGACTAAAAGAATCAGGTGCTTGAACTCCAGCAAGGTACACAAGTTGGCACTCCTCACCTCAGACGTTATTACACTGTATACTAGGTAATCATCTCTCCCCTCTAGCACCCGTTTCTTACATATATAGATATTAACCTGTGTCGATGCATAAATAGGTTCACCAAATAACCCTTTTCCTTTCTTCCTTAGCCTCCTCTCCTTTTACTCACCTTCGTATCTCCCTACCCTCTCCCTTCTCCTCCCCCCCCCCCCCCCCCCCAAAAAAAAAAGAAAAGAGAAAAAAGCGATAAGAAAAGTTGATAAAACCCCCTTAGCTCAAAAATAGCGCCGAGGCCCATCCCTCCTCCCCGCTCCCGGCCCTAATCCTCTCCCTGGCTGCCAACGCCTCGGGCGCCCTCGCCGCCACCGCGAGCCCGCCCAGGCACGAGCCCGCCCGCTCCCTCAGCCCGGCCGGCGCGAAGCCGCATCTCCCCACCGACGCCAGCGGCCAGATGAGCGAGCAAGCCCATGATCCCCGCGGCGACGACCACGACGAATCGGCCGTGGCCTGCTGCTGCTGCTGCTGCTGCTGGCCGGACGTCGCTGCGTCGCACCACTTCTCCGCGGCGTGAACAATTTCCTCGCTCACGCTCTCGATCAGGCGGGTCTTCTCCCGGAGGAGGAGCGACGACGACGATGCCCGGTCGCTGCGACGATGCTGCTTCTTCTCGAGGTGGCGGCAGGCCGTTTCCGCGGCCGAGAGCTGCATCATGCGCAGCGTGCTGTGCGCCCGCGCGAACTCGAGCTCGGTGTGCATGGCCTCTGTGCGGTCCGGAGGGGTAAACCCCTCATTCTGCTGCTGCTTCTTCCGCTGCTCCCGGTACACGCCCGGCAACTGTTCCTTTAGTCTCGCGAGCCTGGCGTCCAACGCCCCCGCGCTCCCCAAAACGTCGAATCCTCCCTGATCGTGGACACCGTCGTCACAGTTCCATTCTTCTTCTTCTTCTTCTTCTTCTTCTTTTTCCTCCTCCTCCTTCACCGCCGCCCTCAGGTCCGCAAGCTCGTGCAGCGCCCCCCAGAATTCCCTCTGATACCCCCCGCCGCCACCCCCGGGACCCCCCGCCTCCGCCTCCTCAGCGGGCAACAGGGCGTCGTACAAGGTCCGGAACCAGGCCGGCACGCGGGTCCCCCTCTGCAGGCAGTCGATGTGCTTCATGCCCAGGATGTGGTGCAGCAGGTACCCCGTGCCCCTCCTCCTGATCCTCGCCGCATCGTCCTCGTTCCCCCCTTGCCCGTTTCCACCACTGACAGCGCCGTAGGTTCCCCTCGGCTGGGCGGCAATGACGGCCAAGGCGCCGTCGACATGCACGACCCACCGATCCGGGCTCTCCAACAGCCCCGTCCCATTCCCCGGCCCCGTGGCAGCAGCAGTGGCGACGGTGGTGGTAGTGGCAAGGGGAGGCGGCGACGACGAGGCGGCCATGAAAAAAGCCAGCACGGTAATGGCCGCGACGACGCCGACGTCTACCTCCGCCGGCTCGCCCCTCCGCAGCACGTCGTTGACCTCCCGCAGCGCCTGCCCGTACCTGAGCCTAGCTTCCCTGCGCAGCGCGGGCGCTCGGGAGTCGCGGGCGTGGTTGAGCCCGGGGAGTCGGTGCTGGTGGGACAAGCACTCCAGCGATGCGGCGGCCACGGCTTTGTACAACGTCGACGATGACGAAGAAGAGGATGAGGATGAGGAGGGGGGTTGGTAAACGAGCATGCTGCGGAGGTAGCGCATCAGGCCGCCGTCGGCGTGATGCCAGAAGAAGAAGTTCAACGCGACAGTCTCGTTTGACTGGGCGAGGTTGCGAACTGTCAGCGACGGTGTTGCAGCGGCGGCGGCGGCGGCGGCGGCGAGGTTGGAGCTGCTAATGCCGATGCATGACCGCTGTTGCCGTTGCTGTTCTTGCTGCTGCTGCTCTCGATGAGAGTCGAGGCATCTGGCCGCGACCCTGTCGTTCTCCAGCCTGACGCGTATGGTCCGGGGATCGCGGTAGCCGGCGCATCGGCGGCCGGCCCTGGTGCACTGGGAGCAGGCCGGGCGGCTCAGGTCGCACTGCAACTCTCTTTCGTTTCAGACGAGTCCGACAACCCATGTTCGCGCGCATGTATCTACGCAATACATCTCGCACAAGCACCTCGCGTTGGGACCGGAAGCTCTTACCCGTGTCCGCCGATCGCGGCATGGCTTGCACGCCGGCGATATCGCTCCCGAGAACACCATTTCGAGACAATCTATCGACCCTTTTTGCTACGCGCCGACTTTTTATTTTTATTTTTCGAAAATCCGATATAAACATGCACACCCAACGGTGTGGCGTTGTGCATACATCAATAAAAAAATAGAAATATAATGAGAACAAGTCAAAGCAAAAAGGTTCGTGGCAAAATGCGCGCCTAACACATATACGTTGTAATATGAAACAGCTGCCTATTTCCATGTATACATACGGAGTATATATGTATATGTTTGGTGAGAGAGGTACTGCGCCTCCCTCTCCCAGGGCAAAGCGACCATTATACGGATTACGCCCGAGCGGCGTGCGCTTAGGCGAGTCCAAGGCGCAAGCAGCTCCTAGGGTAGTCACGGGTGCCTGCGTAGCCGCAAGGCAAGAAGAAAAGAGGGGGGAAATTAAACAAGAAAGGAAAAGAAAGGAAAGAAAAGAGCCATCACCACTATTCAATGCGATTTCGTTCCATCATTGATAGGTACACGGGTCATATTCGTGTAACGTCCACCTCCGATAGTGCAACCACCCACACAAGCAATGCGGAGCACCGAGTACGGAGCACGTATCCGTCCGGCAAATGGCCCTCGGGCCAAGCATACTACATATACGTAGGTAATACATCAAGCTTCGGCTATTTTCCCTACCCATCCGAAGGTACGGAGTACTCCGTAAAGGGAACCGGAATAAGGCGGGCGAGAGGCCATCGACACGCCTATCCCGCTAACCCGAAAGACTTTACTACTACAACTTGTTATACTTACTCCATACACACATCATAAAGACAACCACTCCTCACTTTCTTCCCAAGCAGCACAAGGTACATTCCTCTTTTTTGCCATCGACCATTCAAACGCCTACGTCACACAGCACAGGGCACTTAACCGCCAGCATCAGCCATGAGCTCCGGCAACAAGGACCTCTTCGAGCAAGGGCTCAGGAACCGCCGCGAGGTGGTCGGGGACGAGTACGTCGACCGGGCCCTGCAGAACGGCTCCAGCGAGTTTGCCTATCCCGGGCAGCAGCTCGTGACCGAGTAAGCACTCTTCCTACTCGTGAATAAGGCCATCAACACAACCGACTCACTCTCCTTCTTCATATGTGCGTCTTCATAGGTGGGCTTGGGGAAATATATGGTCACGACCAGGTCTCAGCCGACAGCAGCGCAGCCTCCTCAGTACGTCTCTCTCTCTCTCTCTCTCTCTCTCTCTCTTCCCAGACATTATTCATCGCCTCTCCCCCTCCCGCATCCTTAAAGAGGATAGTGGAGAGCAAGAAGAAGAAAAAGGAGAAAGATGGGTTTACAAACTCACCAACATCATGACAAAAACTTACCAAGCAATCGAACCAAAAACCCCAGACATTGGCATGCTCATGTCCCTCAAGTCCTGGCCCGAGTTCGCCATCCACGTCCGCGGCGCCGTCAGGAACGGCCTCACCGAGCTCGAGATCCGCGAGGCCATCCTCCACGCCAGCGTCTACCTCGGCCTGCCCGCCGGCGTCGAGGCCTTTAAGGCGGCCGACGCCGCCCTCGACGACATGGCCCGCAAGGGCGAACTCGTCAGGACCATGGATAAGCTGTCGCCCGACGCGCCTTTGGGTGGTTGAATGAAGAAGAGGAAGGAGGAGAAGAAAAGGTTCTCGTTACTTTTTTCTTTTTCTTCTGTCGCCGTGTCAGATGAATAAAAATAAGGAATGTTTTAAAGAACCACGTCAGTACTCGTACCACTACGTAGTTGGTAGCAGTCAGCGTTGACTTGATCTACTAGGCGTAGCAGTAACTCGTCCGACATTGGTGATGATGATGATGAATGTTGATCTCGTGAGATTTCAGAGTGACTCGCAACCGTTGCTCGCATTATGACGTCGTTTACCCTAAGATCAAGAATACTCAACCACAAAACATCAGCAATCTGGACGCACTCCATCTATAAACATCATATGCATATATGATATGATGCATAAAATCCCATTTCTTATCATTCACCTTGATAACTAGCCTCGAATCCATTGGTGAATGACCTCTAGCCTCTCATATTCAACGTCGTCATGATAAGAGAGCTCCCCACCACCACCACCACCACCTCCATCACCATCACCCACTGCCGTCCCAAGCACGTCGCTCGTGCAGAAAAGACACGTCAAACTGGCATCATCCAATGAACCGCCCAATGCATAGCCTAATTCATTGCAGGCGACCACTTAGCGGTCGAGGACGGTTCTGTCCGGGCGGGTTTTCGCCACACCACCAGGCCGGCACATGATGTTCAACACCGGGGGGGAACTGCGGGGCGCAGGCGGCGGGCGCGGACGCAGGCGCATCATGAGAGCCTTGCGAGGGGCGAAGCGCAGGCCGGTAGTTGTCTCACAGTCCTGTGAGGCAACCACGTCCCCTTTACTATATAAGTGCACATATCTAGAATCCATATGGGAGATTCATGACAGCCATTCAAGAAGAAGTAAACCAATCCGCACTCATAAGACAAACACTATACTCAAAAATCATGGATCATCGCCAGAAACACAGTAATAAGCCCGAGCTCGAGTATTGCGACGGCCACTACCACCGCGCCGCAGCCGGCTCTTCCTCGTCTAAACGGCCGGATTCCACGGGAGTCCTGAGACGGACGCACGACGTATGGGACACCGTCCTCTACGGCGTCGGGAGCGCATACTATAAAGTCTTTGGGAGGTGATACGAACGAACTATCCAGCTAGCCAATCCAGCTAGTCAGAAAGACGCGCCGAGACAGCCTCTTCGTCCTCATTCGAGTGTGACGTTGCGGTGTTCCATCCGATGCTAGTATAACGGATTGGCGTTAGGAAGTTTGAGGAAGCTGTTGTTGGCTGGGCTGGTTCTAGACCCCAGCATGGGTCGGATTCCGGCACGGAAAGGGCAGTAAAAGGATGGAAATTCTCCTAGTCGCAATGCTCAGAGTTGGACGGGCAGAGGCCATAACGAGCCTTGCTTTTTTCTCTTCTTTTTCTTTTCTTTTCTGAGAAAACTCGCACTCGTTCTGTGCAAAACGCACGCCTCGGCATTACTGATTAGGACGTTGATCAGGAGGAGCCATCATTGAGCACACCATCCGACAACACGGGCGGATACTGCAGATCGTTGGAGAGGGCGCTGGAAAATCCTTATTTCGACGTTCGACCCAAGGTCAGAGCCAGTATAACTGCCCGCTACCACTCGGTAGTTGCAAAAGAGTCGTCGCCAAAGAACCATGACAATGACTGTGCATGGCTAGACGAGTAACTGCAAAGATCAGGGGAATCTGTATCACGCAATAGGGGCGTGGCCGGGTTCTGGGATTTCGATCCGGGATGTCGCTGGGATTCATTTCGACGAGCCGCCGCATATTCCATGTCAGTTCAGACGGGGAAAGCGATGACATTGGAAAGCGATGACATTGGGGGGGGAGGGGGCTTCAGTCTGGTTTGATGCTAAGACTTCGCTGGCCAAAAGGCTGGGCGCCCAGATAGAAACGGCATTCTAAACGTGGCTGTGACAGTTAGACTCATCTCTCCGAAACCATCAATCAATTCTCTGCTGCGTCGCAAACCAGTTTGCCTAGAATGTGTAAGATTTGAGCATGGCTGGGCGAGAAGATAAATACTACCTATCACACTGTTTGAAATTCGAGTTCCATATTGTAATTACCTAGAAGCCTACGGCACACTTGGCTAGTGAGCGGCCTCCGTGTCGGTGAGAGGGAGAGTGTGGTCCAAGGCGATAGATACGGTGCTCCCTGACGAGGGAACGTTATGCAAGTCGGGAATACCTACGGAGTACTCCATACGGGGGACGGGAGCTCTGGGTTTACCCATCTACTCCGTACCATACCTGTACGAAATAAGGCACGTCGTATCGTTTGCCTTCCAAATGGACTGCCGCAACGAGCTAGAGGCTCTCGTGTAAGCTGATCATCCATGAGCAACCATAATAGCCGCCACCGACGGGAGTTCTTGTCGGACTCGTTGATCGTTGGAAAAGAAAAATGGACGATGAGGCCTCTTGTTGGAGACGTCTATGGAGTACGGAGCAGCAAGGTGGAGAGTTATTCCGAGCAGTGACCACCAAATCTCAAGATATTCATCGTCTTTCGCATCGTCATAGTATTGGGAAGGTTCGTGCGGTGAAGTGCATTGGAGACCAGGACGGCATCTGTAACGCGTAATCTCCCAAGCATCAAAAAGCTCGGCGTGGCCTGGGGCCGACGATCCTCACCCGTACTCCGTAAAAGAGAGAGAGAGAGAGAGAGAGAGAGAGAGAGAAAATCCTGGGCGAGGAGGCTACGAGAGTGGATTTGGCTTGGTCTTTGATGAATTGATTTCACGAGATTTTCTCGTCTTGGGATCGTGATGTGATTGTACTCCGTATCGACGAGGGCTTTCTGAACAGCGGTCAAGGTTCTTGATCACAACAGTGCTTGAAGATTGCTTTCCTGCACATTCGTGTTGGTTGTGGATAGTCGAGACGAGGAAATGAAGACAGTTGCGAATGGTGGCCATGATTCGTCGGCGCACGGGAACTCGTGCCTGGGTCGCCCCTTTGCAGCCCCAGGCTCCCCTGCCAGGTACCAAGCAAGTGGGTGGAGCTCGACCCCTTTCTCGAAATACAGTGCCTGGTGTTTTGTGCCTGAGCACATCTAGGGCCGATTGATGGAAAGCTTAGCACGTCGGTGCGACAGACGTTAACAGATACGGGTTGGGAGGTGGATGGCGTTTTGATAGTGCAAGAATTCGTCTGGTAGGCATGGAGTAAGCTGCCGATAGTGCGAAAGAAAAGGAAGAACACTGTGCCACCGCTGACTGGATCCACTACTGGCCAAACCCTTGCTCGAAAAACCCTCGCTTAGAGACCAGTGATTGGACGATACAGAACAAGCTCATCAACCCTGTAGTCATGCTGCGCCTCGCCGAGCAAGTGGATTGGTGGGACTGCTCCGTAGCAGTTCTGCTTTGACCACCTGCAGTGCATCCAGCCACTGACAGCCATCCATGGTGCCATGGCCGCTGGGCTTTAGTGAAGTCGCTCAGCGCTTCAGCGTGTGCAGCGGGATGAAATGCATTGGCGCTTCAGGCCCTCTTCAGGCGTCTTCAGGGGGTAAAGGGCTGTTTCTACGCCGCGGGATACGGAGTACTTGGCGGTGTTTTATCCCTCCCTCCTAACCTCCTGCTCCTAAGAGTCTCCTTCCTGACCCCCCCGGTCAGTCGCGTTTCGTACTTCTCTCCCCTTCCTCCCTCCTCCCTTCTTTTCATATTTTTCTCTCCAGTTCGGAATCAACGTCCTTCAATTCTTTTTCGTCAAGTACATCTTTCTTCGTTTGCTTTCTACCTTGGCTTAATAGGTAGTCCAAAGGTTCAATCTAGGCCACCCTTCTAATTGGCTTTTGACACTCATTCACGTCTCAAACAACACCCGCTTTATCTTTTCCCTCGATTTCGCGTAAGATATCAGAACCTTAGGTTTCTAGACAACTCAAACTTTTGGAGCGACTTTTGAATACCTACGCAACTTTATTTTTCACACAACATCAACACAATGGGTCTCAAGCATCTCGCTATGGCCGCTTTGGCCGGCACAGCTTCCGCTAAGCTGCCCAAGATCTCCATGAAGGTAAGGCAGTTGTTGGTTCGGTCTTTTTGGTGTACATGGTTATCTAACTAGTATTTTCTCTACAGGGCCAAAAGTTCTTCTACGAGAACGGTACCCAGTTCTTCATGAAGGGTATCGCCTACCAGGAGGAGATTCCCAACAAGGGCGGCGACACCGAGAGCAACGAGTATAAGGATCCCCTTGCCGATGTTGACCTGTGCAAGCGTGATGTGCCCCTTCTCGAGGAGCTCGGTATCAACACCATCCGCACGTACGCCATCAACCCCAAGGCCGACCACTCCGGCTGCATGAAGCTCCTTGAGGAGGCCGGCATCTACGTCATCTCCGATTTGTCTCAGCCCGCACTTTCCATCAAGCGTGACGCTCCTGCTTGGGACACCGACCTTCTTCAGCGTTACACCGACGTCGTTGACGAGCTCGTTCAGTACCAGAACGTCATCGGCTTCTTCGCCGGTAACGAGGTTTCTGACGCCAGCAACAACACCGAGGCCTCTGCCTACGTCAAGGCTGCTCTCCGTGACACCAAGAAGCACATCAAGGACCAGGACTACCGCTGGATGGGTGTCGGTTACGCTTCCAACGATCATCCCGATATTCGTGAGGAGATTGCCACCTACTTCAACTGCGGCAAGGATGAGGAGGCCACCGACTACTGGGGTTACAACATTTACTCCTGGTGCGGCAAGTCCGACATGCAGAAGTCTGGTTACAGCGATCAGGCCAAGTTCTTCAAGGACTACGGTGTCCCCGTCTTCTTCGCCGAGTACGGCTGCAACGTTCCTGACGGTGCTGCCGGTCGTATCTTCCAGGAGACCGGTGCCCTCTACAACGACGAGATGACCGAGGTTTTCTCTGGCGGTCTCGTCTACATGTACCATCAGGAGGAGAACGACTACGGTGTCGTCAAGATCACCAAGGATGGCAAGGCTGAGAAGCAGGACGACTTCAAGTTCCTCAAGCAGGAGCACGCCAAGGCTGACCCCAAGGGTGTCGAGATGGACGACTACAAGGCTGATGGCTCCAACCGTGAGACCTGCCCCGAGATTGGCAAGGTCTGGCGCGCCAACTCTGTCCTCCCCCCCACCCCCGACAAGTCTCTCTGCGACTGCATGGTTGCCGCCTCTGAGTGCGGTCCCTCTGACAGCCTGAAGCCCAAGAACTACGGTGACATCTTCTCCTACATCTGCGCTGAGGAGCCCGAGCTCTGCACCCACATCAACGGTAACGCTACCACTGGTGTCTACGGTGCTTACTCCATGTGCAATGCTGAGGCCAAGCTCACCTACGTTCTCGGTGCCTACGCCGCCAAGGTTGGTGGCTCCGACTCTTGCGACCACGATGGTAAGGCCCAGTCCAAGAAGGACACCTCTGGTGACAAGTGCTCTTCTGCTCTCGAGTCTGCTTCCAAGGTCAACGACGAGGTCGCTACTGCCACCGCCGTTGTCGACGCCTCTGAGGACAAGGCCGAGGATGACGAGTCCTTCGGTGTCCTGTCCTCTCCCATGACCAGCATCTTCTCCGTTGGTCTCTACATGACCGTCGCCCTCGGCGCCGGTGCTGCCATGGTTGCTCTGTAAATCTTTGATTCCAACAATTTAGCCATGGTCGATAGCGGGGAGGATGGAGTAGTAGCGTATGTGGAATGGTGATTTTTATTTTTTGCTCTCGCTTGCGTGTGTTTGTGCTTGCTGTCGTGCGTGGTTTGAAGCCGAGCCGCGTTTTGGCTGCGTGTTATTTTTTCTCTAAAAGATGCAACTCATTGCTCACCGGTGTTTTTTTTTTATCATGGCCAGGTGACGCCCGTGTTTGATGTACATATACATACCAGCGGCGTGGGTTTAATGGCATTTGGTTCGAATTTTCTTGCCCTTTTGTTGTTGTCCTTGTGTGTGATATCCCCTACTTACGTATATAACTAATCTGATTCTTTTTTGCATCTATACGGGAGTCTCCGCCATTATCGTGTTCGTAGTACCTACACATGGATTATTGGTACTCCGTAGCCTGCGGTTTATGCATACGTTGTGGATGTACTAGTAGTAGCAGTATCTGTTGTGAACTTGAACGTCCTCCCAAGCTTAATGCGAAGCTTAAAGTTCGTTTCCGTTCCGTTCCGTCGTACTGTGCAGATAGAGTTCGTTTTAAGCGTTTTAACCTTGGTGTCCATTCTTACGCAACGGCCACACAACCGTGTTTTTCACCAAAAAAAACCTTAATGTGAATAAGCTTGTTTATACTGTTACTTGGGGTTGTGATCACCGTTTTGCTACTGGGTTTGCTTTTTTTGGTTTGTTCCGTCCTCTTCTTGTATCGCAAACTGCAAACTGTCGTCCGCGAGCGAAGCGGCCCCTTTCCTATCGTCAGGGCGGATGGGTAAAATGTAATTGGAAGTATTTTGTTGTTGACACGTAGGATGTATGTGTCAGGGATTACTATCAGTAGGTGAGCTGTGCCCGCTCATGAAATCTACTTGGGGTTTCTTCGTTGGGTTAGGGGGTAGGGGTGGAAATGGAAAGGATTTGTATGAAGAGAAAAGTAATACGAGAAAAATAGAAAAGGGAGGAGGGCATGAGGGAGGAGGGTAATGGACGGGTGAAGAAGACTGGGGGGCAAAGAATGGAAGGATATGATAATAAGGGGTAGTTAGGGAGAGGAGAATGAAAAGGAGGAGGGGGGAGTAGGGGGGGTTAAAGGAGAATAGGAAAGGAATGTGAGGATAGGAAGAAGGGAAGTGAGGCGGACAAAGACAAATATATGCGGATGGAGATATTACAAGAAGCAAGCATCTTTTTCGTGAAGCAAAGTAAAGCAATGTGACATTATGGCCACAACTAGGGCCTAGATGCCAACGGAACATGCCACAGCCGGGCAAGAAAGGCTTTTCGATGACAATAAATGTGCCTATTCTTTTTGAAGGAAAAGAAGAGACAAAAAGGAAAGGGGCGAGAAGGGGTGGAAAGATGTTATAATGTTTGGCGACAAAAGATAATGACATGAACTAATAATTTAGACAGGGCAAGTAATGGATGGAATGAATGACTGACGGAAAGAGGAATCAGACGCTCAACCCGCTGACCCAAGTCCGGATCTCCTCTCCTCTCCTCCCCCCCCCCCTCCCTCCTCCCTCCCCTACCCCTACCCTTACACAAACCACCATCAAGTTCGCACCAGAGTGATATTAAAAGCCGTGAGCTCAACCTCGTCAACTTCCGAACCCCCCTCCTTCCCACCATCACGCCAAAACACCAGCTCGTTGAGCGGAAGACCGGCGTACTTGAGCGGATCGACGTTGCCGATACAGTAATCCCCCCACTCATTACCACCGGAGGTATCGTTGCCGTTACCGTTCTTCTTCTTCCCCTCGTCGGCGAGCACGTTGATGAACCGCCACACCTCGCCCACCCTGCCACCCCTGCCATCATCCCCCGGGCCAACGACGCGCGTCCGGAACGTCGGTATGACCTGGAAGTACAGGTCCTCCGCGGCCGCGCCGGCCTGCGCGGCGACGAGGGGCGTCAGCGCGGCGAGCACGTCGGTCGAGTTCGAAACCCACCCCTCCACGAAGAGCGACCTGCCCCCCGACTCGTGGCCCAGCACCAGCGTAGAGTTCATACCCGTCCTCCCGTCCTCGCCGTCACCGCCGACCGCGGCGTACGTACCCGCGTAGCCCGCCGCGAGCTGCTCCTGCGCGACGGCCTCGGCCTCGGCGGCGAGCTCCTCCCTCACGGCCGCGAAGGCGACGTTGAGCAGCGGCAGCTGGCCCCCCGCGGCCATGAAGACGACGAGGTCGTACGCGGGGATCACGACGCTGTAGCTGTAGTACCCGTCCAGGCCGCCGCCCTTGGTCAGCACCGTGACGGGCCGGCCTCCGCCCGACGACGACGACGACGGAGAGAGGGGCGCCGCTGGTTTGGAGGAGAAGGCGGTGGCGCGGAAGATTTCCCACGGGTAGCCCATGGCCGAGTGTGAGCCGGGCGAGTAGGCCGTGGGCAGGAACCAGTCCGTCGTGGCGCTGACGTCGCCGTGGTTGCGCAGCGCGAACTGGAGGAACCTGATCATGTCCGACGTCGTGCTGTACATCCCGCCCGCCCTACAAGTTCAAAACGGCATCCCGTCAGGTCAGCAAAACCATATCACTCGGAGAACCAAAGGAGTAGAAGCTATGTGTGTGTGTGTGTGTGTGTGTGCTTCGGGAAGAAAGGTCTTTGAGAAAAAAACTCACGCGTTGCCGGAGCCGTGGTCGACTCCCCAGTCGCTGTTCCCCACCACCACGCCCCTCGCCTCGTCGGGCGTCTCGAAAGACGTGCCGTTCATGCCGAGCGGCTCCAGGATGCTGGACGTGATGTAGTCCTCGTAGGGCAGGCCGGTCACGTTGCTCAGCACCAGGCCGAGTAGGTCGTAGCCGGTGTTGGAGTACGAGACGGCCGTGTCGGGCGGGAAGACGAGCCGCGACGTCTCGAGGCTCTTGAGCAAGTCTGTTACCATGAACAATCAACACTGGAAACATGAAGCACAATGCGGAAAAGTTCCAAGCAGAACAAAAAAGGAAAAAAAGGGGGGGAAAGTTACTTGCCTTGCTCTGTGCAGGGAGCCTTGTCGTTCGTAAAGGAGCCGCATCGCGGCAAAGCAGCCTCCGAAGCCGGCGAAATAGGGGGCAGGCCGACGACGGTGGGATCCGGCAACTTGGTGAAGAAATCGTTATCCGAATCTATGATCCAGAAGTAATCCCTCTCCGTTAGAAAACCCCCCGATTTATTCAGTTGCGAAATGGGAGATGCCGTGTAGGACTCACAGTCGTTGCGTATCCCGCTCAGGTGGGCAATCAGTCTCCGGATAGTAACCCGCTCCCAATCAATATTCCCGCCCGGAAGACCGGCGACGTACTCGCTCACCGGGTCGTCCAGCCTCAGCCTACCGGCCTTTTCCTGCTGGAAAATACCCAGGGCCGTGAACAGCTTGGTGGTACTGGCGACCCGATAGGCCGTAGAGCCGTCGACGCGAGGGGTACCGCCGCCGCCGCCAGGCGGTCTGACCGAGGCCGTGTGGTGGTAGCTGAAGAGGGTATCCGTGGACGAGGCTATCTCGACGGAGATGGACGTGTCGTTGTATTCCCCGGCGGAAAAGGCAGACTCGATCCGGCCCTTTATGTGTGCAAACGCATCCCGTAGGTCGCCGTCTCCATACTTGGGAGGGTGAAAGGCCAGTTCCGGCTCGCAGCTAGCTGCAGCTGTCCCGGCGAGACCGCTGACGGTGGCTAGAAGCCAGAGGGGGGACGCGTTACCAATCATGGTTTGTTAATTCCAAGCCGAGTTTAGAAAGATTTGAGCTGTCCTGAGATGAACGAGATAGTAGAGAAGGGTCTGTCCATCATCTCATATATATATACATATGTACTCCGTATATACACTCCAAGACAAGGCACCCTCGACGGGCGTTGATATCTAATTTTATCCGTGGCATGCATCCTCTGGATATACTGGGCGTATGCCCCTGTCGTATTCTCGAAGGCTTTGCCTCATCCTCATCTCGTCTATCAGGGCAGTTATACCCATCAGCTTGAAGTAGCCCAGCCCTGCGAGGCGTTCCCTTGTTATAGGATTGGCTCCGTGGCCGTCCATCTATGCGTACATTGTATACACACACGCTACGAGAGCATGCCCTGCTTCGGGTTTAGCTCCAGCCCTTTTGCGCTACGAGACTTGGCCCTGTTTTAGGACTAGCTCTTAGCAAGCCGTCAATGATAGCAACAAGGGGTGACGGTGATACTACTATGTATTAATTAAAATACCTTTAGTAGGTATACACGCATTGCGGAGGAATAATTCTGTGTGGAAGGTGATCCGGTGTTTATAAAAGGGAATAGAATATTTCACCAAGTCGTTAAAGACGGAATGTTGCATGATTGTCATATAATGTTACACCTTGTAATATCTTCAGTAGAAAGTGACTAGGAAAGTAACTAGGAAAGTGGCTAGACCGGCCGTAAAAGTCGTTATACATAGAGAGGGGGGGTATCTTGTCGCCGCGGCAACTCTCGCCATCGTTAAAATCGCACCATGTTGGTGTGCCATCTCAGCACACTGTTCGAGGCATTCCGAGGAAAGGCACCAGGCCCCATCTCCTCGCCCCAGTCTCGCTGGCCTTGATCTTCAACGTTTTCTGGACAGAGAAACTCTCCGCGAGGGCCCTGCCGACGAAAAGTTGATGCCAGGAGTTATGCGAGCGTAGGTCTCTTACTCCGGTACTCAATTCACTGTTCGGTTGGTCCGTCGACAAGGAGCGTTCCTTGGTGGAGAGAGCAGTGACCCAGTCTCCGCGATTTGCACCATCCAGAACTGACCAGAACAGCCTGGCCCATGCCTCTTGGCCTTGGATGAATGGCCGATCAAAGTGAGACGAGTGCCGCATCGATCCTCGCAGAAATTGCATATATGTCTTCACGAGGCGTACCACATCATTGGCCTGGCAATCTGCAAAGTTATCGGCCGTCCATATCGAGGATGCATGGAACGCGTGCTGCGTTTCCCGCACGTTTCCCATGTCCGCAAGGAGCCACTGCCTCGTCTCGTTGGCAGCAGGGGTGGCGTCGTTACTCGGCGAAGCCAAGAAGATGTTGTCCAGTTTAACGTCGTCGTGGCAAAGGTCGTGCTGCGAATGCAACTCATCTAGAGCGTCGAGAAGTCCGTGCAGGGACGGCCGGAAGATGAGATCCAGGTCTTGAGGAGCATAGGTAGTACTCGACTCTTTGAGGCGCTGCGCCAGCTTCCCTAGATGGCCGAGGCGAAACAGAGGTGTGACCATGTGCCATTTTCTAACATCTGTCTCCGTCTTAGGCGAGAGGAAATAATCGGTAATCGGGACGATATTGGCCTGGTCGTCGACGGCGTGGTCCAGTTTCAACCCGTTTACAACTAGGGAAGCCGAGATCTCGGTTGGCCAACGCAGCTCCGGGTCCCAGCCTGGAACGCAGTTTCGAAAGGGGGAGTGATTCCCATCAAAAACCTTCACCACATAGTCTCCGTAGTTAAAGGTTTCCCCCTCGAA
The DNA here is from genome assembly GCA_026184415.1 of Trichothecium roseum. Lineage (NCBI taxonomy): Eukaryota > Fungi > Ascomycota > Sordariomycetes > Hypocreales > Trichothecium > Trichothecium roseum. The sequence continues at coordinate 291,662 of CM047947.1, forward strand.
CCCCTTGCCCAACTTATTCCACTCAGTTCGACTAGCGAGCAGAGCTTCCCGTGTGTAAGAGGTTCTTGGCTGGCCATCATCCCGGGATATAGGTTGAGATACCCACTGCCAGCTTGCATCTTCAAACAGCTTTCGATGTATATCCGTGAGCCGTGGATACCTTGTAGGGAGGTACTTGGACCTAAGCGCGCCCCTATTCGCTTGACACCTTTCGACCACGTGATAGACACCCAATACCAGGAAGAGCACAGCCACGATCTTAAAGATTTTGCTATTCTTTTTGGGCTGTCCCTTGAAAGATGACCATGGCTTAACCCTCCGCGCTTTGGAAGGACCTGGAGCGTAAATCATGACGTTGGTGCGTGCTCCGTTACGAAGAAGGCCTTGAGAGAGAAGAGGTGTGATTATAGACAAAGACACCCATCCTTTGCTCGCGTGACACACATCATGGCCAGCGCATTCAAGCTATATAACTTGCAAGTAATTATTGACAAGCGCTGGGAGTCGGAAGACGGCTCGCCTTGGCTCTTGGCCTTTGGAGGCACATGTAGGGCATGCTTGGCGCTGCTTTAAAAGCCCTGCACCTGACAACGAATAACTGGCCCGGAGCAGCCGGTACACACGTTTTTCTTTTTCTTTTCGGGGTAACGTAAGATGCCGAGAGGGTATATAATAGGATGTTGTCGGGTATGCGCACCATGGTATCGTCCGCGAAGAAGTCCCATGACAAATTCTCAACAGCCTTGCAGCTCTGGGAAGCATGAGAAATTACGAGCAATCATAATGCCACTACCTTTCGCATAATGCGAGGCTGAGATGCTTGTGTATGTGTGTGTGCCCCAACGCATGGTGAATAAAGCAGCAGCCACGCTAAGCTGATTTGAATGATTGCCAAGTCCACCATGAAGCAGAATTGCATCTCTTCACCGCAGCATCTGCATTGAGATGTCTGCAGGGCCATGAATTGATTTTCATTGGCCTAGCTTGACGTAAGTGAATGCTGTCGTGATCGCCTGCTTGCCGCCAAAGGGCTGTGTCAACGCTGTCAAACTCGGTACGGGGCTAAAAACAGCAACTGTCGCTCGTTGATGCGTGTAAAAAGTTCTTGTCCCAACTTGGGTGAACACGCGTACCACGTACTCCGTATGGCACTCCGTCGTCTCCGTACAGCGTTGAATATTACTACTCCGTACTCCGTAGTAGTAGAAGAATTGTGTTGCACCTCGGAGTGCTGCTATATACCAAGCTCAATCAAGCCATCGTACCCAGGAAATGCTTGCCGCCCACAATAACGATAAGCGAATGTAGCTAATAATGCAAGGTCTGGGTGAAGAGTCTTGAGTGCCCGTGTCTCTGGCTCTCGCAACTTGTACGCTTTGGATCTGTGTCGTAGCAAGTACATTGCCAAGGAGAGGAGACTGTCTTTGCAAGGTAGAAATTGGACCCGGGTCTAGCAATCTTCCATGCTTGATAGAGGGAAACCAGGCCGTATCGTTAGGGTAGGGAGTGGTGCTGGTGTCCACCGCGACTGTTTGTTACAGCACGACAAATGGTCTGAGGGTAACTCGAATCTGTAATCACAATGCAATTCCTGGTTGATGCAGTCAAAAACCCGACTATTAACGCGTAAAAAGACCACGTCGCATTCGTGCATTTCGTTCGATTCACGGGTTGTCAGCTAGGCCCTCAGAAGCATTTCTTCACATTGTCGGAAATCGCTTGCAACGTATGCACGCCGCAGAAAATGTCTGTCAATCCGACATGACACGGCTGTTGTAGCTGAAAGGTAAATGCGTCTCCACGAGTACTCCGTAACAACCGGCTGGGTGCTGAGAATGTGACGGATCAGTGTAAGGCCTTGAATTAAATCGACTGCTAATATTGCTTCCAGCGACGGTAGGTGGGCAATCGACGGTTCACCGAAATAATCGACCCCCACCGAGACACCGGTGTCGGTAAGCTCTCGATCGAGATTCCTCCTGCGCCGCCATTGCATGATTGCATCATGGTGTCGAGCACAGAGTCTTGAGAGTACGCAACTCTCTACTTTAATAGAGACGAAGATCGTGAAGCTTTTTAGCGTGAGCCCGCTAATGAAATTCACTTTCAAGCGCAATGATGCAATCCGGCCAAGTTTCAGCCAAAGAAACCATCAGAAAATGCCTACACATGACACAAATGTGCCTGAGATAATCGGTGGGGGTAGGTTGGTGATTGACGTTGGCTTCAGGAGGTTCTTCTCCGTGACGCTTCTATGATGTCACGCATAGAAAATGTTCTACCAGATGTATTTTTGAATAAATACATCAAGGGTTCTTGAGAACGAAGGGGAAAAACCCCGATTATTCCAAACACTTCACTTTCGATCTTCATAACTCACCAACCAACTCCTATCACTATACAATCTTCAAAAAAAAACCATCATCTTCACCATGACTAACAAGGCTCCCTCTGAAGGTCAAAAGGTAAAATATTCTGCCATGACTCCTATTGATATGTGTGTGTTAACAATAAAAAGGTCGATCTTGGCCAAAACGCCCCCAACAAGACTGAAGGTACTGGTCTCGTTGGTTCGGAATCACTTGCTGCCGAATCCTACCGCGAGGGTGGTGAATTCTCCAACAACATCGGCACTCAGCCTGAGAACATCTCTTCTGACCTCGGAGCCACTTCTACGTCCACCACTACGGCTGCCCAAAGTCAGCAGTCCGCTAACGAGTCTCATGCTGGCACTGCTCCAAGCTACGTCAACAATCAGTACATCAAGGACTCGAGTGGTCCCCACGGCAAGAACCTTCAAGAGGGTTTTGATGATTCCGGCCTCAAAGACGGTGCAAGGGTCGCTATGGATGCTACCCTTGGTAGCAAGGACGATCCTGCGCGCGCAGCCGAATTGCAATTTCAGTACAATCAGGATGCGAAGGGCCGTGCTGCTGGACCCAAGCAGGATGGTCTGAGCAACGAGACAAAGTATGATGCGCTCAGCTCCGAGACATCTTCGTAAAGGACGTTGGGGTGTTAATGCGCTACGAACTACTAGTTGTACGATAAGTCAAAGTATAATGAAATCATGTCACAACAACAAAATCATGCCTGTTGAAGCAAAGGAGATGCGCAAATGGGATTTGTGATAATACACATAGGTCATATTACCCTTTGTAAAGTAATGCTGATATTGTAATTGGTTCGTCGTTGCTTAATCATTTCCCATGGTATGCACGTGCTTGTGATGCTTACAATTTAGGTGACTGATATTTCGAGCAACGTGTTTGGTTATTATCTTGATCTATGATAAAAAAGTATGGAGAAAGCCCGGTGATGTATTCACTTTATGGTTCGGTAACGAAGAGTAAAACGAATGACCTGGAGAAAGCCTATTCAATGTTGTTTGCTACCCTCGGGTCATTATGTGTCATACTGCAGGGTATGCAAGAAAACCCAACCTTGGATTCGGATGACGTCAAACGTGGACACTATCACTGGACAGCAACTCGGTAGAAACAAGGCGAGTTAAAATCCAGCCCTGGACATGTTAAGCTGCGGCAGAATCCGTGTTGGGCGTTCTTTGGGACAACAGCCCCCTTGAAAGCTGGGCTAGGGAGAACTAGGGGGAGCCTTTTGCACAACTTGAATCATTCACCGCATTTAGATAACAAGGCTTACATAGAGTTTTTGATGCCTGAATGTATGCCTAGATGGCCAGAAGATGGTGGGCTGGTGGGCTGGTGGTGGCTAAGAGGTGCCTGGGTTTGTCGAGCAGCCCACCATGATTGCACTGAATTTTCGATATCTGCCCCACCAATGTAAGAAAAGAAAAGAAGAAAAAAAACCACCCCGCCTCCGTCACATTTTTTAGAGCGTGGGAGATTTTAATACATACCTACAGAGCAGACTTTCTGATTTTATTTCTTTTTTTCCTTACATCCCTCAACTACCCACAGGCCTGACACAGGAACCGCCGTTCTCTTGATTGTTCCAGGTCGATTTCTTTCTCGTATCTTGTCAAAAGTAGGGAGTTTTCTTTCATCTCCTTTCGGGGCCTTTTTCTTTACCACATATCCTTGTACCTTCGTACGTACCGTGAGCCACATATACCGCTACAATGGCTCCCTCTTCTTCCAAGGAGAAGAGACTCGCGAAGAAGGCCGCCAAGGGCGGCAAGGCCAAGAAAGAAGTCGAGCTCGATGTCAATGGAAATCCCATTGTTGACGATGCCCCTGCCATCAGCGGCGAGAAGCAGGGAGAAGTCGATCGTCTTGCCTCGCAGATGGATAAGCACGGCATCTCTGATCGTGTAACAACGGGTGTTTTGGCATCTACAAAGGCTAGCAAAGACGTCAAAATCATCAATACTTCTCTAGTCTTCCACGGTCGTGTCCTCATTACGGATTCGACCATGGAGCTCAATTACGGTCGACGATATGGTCTACTTGGCGAGAACGGTTGCGGCAAGAGTACATTGCTCAAGGCCATCGCTGCCCGCGAGTATCCTATCCCCGAGCACCTCGACATTTACCTGCTCAATGAGGGTGCTCCTCCCAGTGATCTTGGTGCCCTTGACTGGGTCGTCACGGAAGCTGAGAATGAGATGAAGCGTCTCGACGAGCTCGCCGAAAGACTTCTCGAGGAGGAGGGTCCCGATGACCCTGTTCTTATGGACCTTTACGAAGTAAGTCTTCTCCGACCCGAAGTCGGCCTGTATAATGACTGATGGTTGCGCAGCACATGGACAAGCTGGATCCCGCCACTTTCCAAACCCGTGCCTCCCTGATCTTGACCGGTCTAGGCTTCAACAAGAAGACGATCCAAAAGAAGACAAAGGATATGTCCGGTGGTTGGAGGATGCGTGTTGCACTGGCCAAGGCCCTTTTCGTCAAGCCTTCGTTGCTGCTGCTTGATGACCCTACTGCCCATTTGGATCTCGAGGCCTGCGTGTGGCTTGAGGAGTACCTCAAGAAGTGGGAGCGCACCCTTGTTCTCGTTTCCCACTCCATGGACTTCCTCAACGGCGTTTGCACCAGCATGATTGACATGCGTGATAAGGTCCTTATCCCCTACGGTGGTAACTACGACTCTTACAGCAAGACCCGCTCCGAGAACGAGACGAACCAAATGAAGGCCTACCACAAGCAACAGGACGAAATTACTCACATCAAAAAGTTCATTGCCAGCGCTGGTACCTATGCCAACTTGGTTAAACAGGCCAAGTCGCGCCAGAAGATTCTTGATAAGATGGAGGCCGATGGCTTTATCCAGCCCGTCACCCCCGACAGGGTCTTCACCTTCCGCTTCGCCGACGTCGACAAGCTCCCCCCTCCGGTTCTGGCTTTTGACGATGTCACTTTCTCCTACTCTGGAGACCCAGCTGATGACCTCTACCGTAACCTTGACCTTGGCTTTGATATGGATTCCCGTACTGCCCTCGTTGGGCCCAACGGTGTCGGCAAGTCGACCCTGCTCCGTCTGATGACTGGAAAGCTTTCCCCCACAGGCGGTGTCGTCAACAGACATACCCACCTCAAGCTCGGTCTCTACTCCCAGCACAGTGCTGAGCAGCTTGACCTCACAAAGTCCGCTTTGGATTTCGTTCGTGACAAGTACAGCGAGAAATCGCAGGATTACCAGTACTGGCGTCAACAGTTGGGCCGTTACGGTCTGACTGGCGAATCCCAGACTGCCCTGATGGGCACACTTTCAGAAGGCCAAAAGAGCCGTATCGTCTTTGCCTTGCTAGCAATCGACTCGCCAAACATGCTACTACTGGACGAGCCTACCAACGGTCTTGATATCCCCACTATCGACAGTTTGGCCGACGCTATCAACGCCTTTAGCGGAGGTGTTATTGTCGTGTCGCACGACTTCCGGTAAGTTTTTATCATTCGTAACCACACAGACTACTTTGTGCTAATGCATCTCAGTCTCCTTGACAAGATCGCCAAGCAGATCCTGGTCTGCGAAAACAAGACTATCTCGTCTTGGGACGGTTCGATCGGCGATTACAAGAATTACCTGCGCAAGAAGATGATTTCCGCCGGTGCCGTATAAGCGGCGTTTACTACATTTTTCTTACATTCTTTGATGACAAAAAAGCATTCGCACTATAGAATTGATTGCATGACACATGGACTTGGGCACCAAGGGTGGTGACTCGAGCGGGCCTTTGAGGGGGCTTGACGATTTGAACAAGTGTCATACGGACAATGGGCCATAAAAAAGCACGGCCATGATATGAGAACTCCGCGCGCTGACGCCCTTGATGGTTTTCCGATACCCCTAGAGTTGGCTGTTGCTGATGGGAGCTTTGTGTGTTATGGGATAGACCTGAACTACATGATTTTATGTTCTTTGAATTACTTACATTGTGCTCCAAGTAGATGGCCAATGATGAAGCTGTTACGACATACTTTATACCCTGTCATAATGGATCAACTACTACCTGATGAGTGGTGATGCTGCAAACACTTGTTAATCATCGCGACACGGATATTTTGATGGCCTTTTTTTTTTGCCGTCTGACTCACGCCGAGGCCGAGAAAAGATCCTCCGGCGCTAACCATTACCACCAAGTGCCACCAACACGATCCATGTTTATAAAGGCCATTAGAGCATCTTGAAGTTATCATCGTGAATTACGAACACCGACTGTGGTGTGGTTTTAACCTGGATCTATAATGACGTCCCCCATAACAGTACGACCAGCGCAGGTGGGAGATATTCCCGCCATGGCGCAAGCCCACTGGCAAGCCCTCGCGGCTTGGAACGACTTTTACGACGCATTCTACGTCGAGGATGTCCGCAACTTGATCTTCGAGATGATAGCCATGGGGATGAACAAACCTGGCACACAGTACCTTGTAGCCGAAGACAGTCTCGGAGGGGTCGTGGGCTTCGTGCGATGGCAGACGATTCCGGCAACGGGGGAACCAGGGCCGGGAACAGAATCGGACGAAGTCGTCGCGAGGAGGAAAGCACTCCTTACCACCAAGGAGCACCTGAAAGATTTGTGGGAGAAATTTGGTGAGAGGGGGGACGAGATGGAAAAGGTTCACGACGGCGTGGTCAAGGGAAGGCGACATTTACGTACGAGCCGGTTTGCCTTTCTTGAGTCAGATCCTAAGCGTTTGTGCTAATGGTGCAACTGCAGATATCGTACACCTGATGATCGATCCCTCTTATCAACGCAGGGGCATTGGCGGTGTTTTGCTTTCGGCGGTAACGGCCAAGGCTGATGCGGAACGACTCCCCGCGTTCATCACTGCTTCGCGGGAAGCCCACGGCCTGTACCTGAAGCATGGGTTCAATGACATTGGTGGAGGGTGGCCGATTGACAATGCTGGGTGGATGGAGAGGGTGGTCGCAAGGGAGAGGGAGCTGGGTATGGAGGTGAGCGAACGGGAGCAACTGCTCGCAAGGGTTCGCGAGATGGAGCCTGAGATGGAATGGCTCATGGTTAAAGAGTCCCGGCTATAAGCTACTTGAGACACCTATTTACACGACGGCAGCGAAATGGTTTTAACAAAGCGGAGTTCATTGCAAATACGGTGTGCGGGCTGGTTCGCCGTGATGTGTCACGTGACGAGCCGATTAGGTTTCCCCCCAAAGGTGAGGCTATACACACACGTGTGCTTACGGAGGCGAAATCTTTGCACATTGAGAGAAAAGGGTTTCGGGGCCACGGTCGCATAGCGTTTGAAACCTTGCTGCGGGTGACCGAAGCAAGTGGCCGCATGACTCGGACCTGGGCACACCGCAAGTATCTGATTCGGATGGTGAAATGTCAAGGAGCAACACGAAAAAAAAAAGTTATTGCTGGCAAAAAAACCAGTTGGTGTGAGCGCGCGAGCGATGGATGGAGTCAGATTTTATTTAGCCAACAACAAGTTCTCTATTTCCAGGGTTCCATCTGAGGGCGCGCGGTACCCACAATGGCCGTCAGCCGGTAAGGAAGACGCTGTGGAACTCGGGACCCCTGGCTAGATTGCCTGCAGCGAAAGCGCGCCCCGGAATGCCCGCCAAAATGGAACTTGTAGCGATTGGGGATTTACAACTTGGCTAGCGTCCGGGGGAACCTAGCCCAGTGGCTTCCTACTATTACGATGGGGGAGGTGCTGTCATGCAGGAAATGTCAAACTGGTGAGTTGGGTTTTTTTTTTTTTGGCATTGAATGGAAGAAAAACAATAGAGACAATTAAAACGAATTGCATTCATTCATCAGTTCGCTTATTATAGCAGATGCGGGTCAGAATCGAGCTGCAGGTCTTGTAGAGAGAGTGTGTGTGTGTGTGTGCGTGTGTGCGAGCTTGCGTGTGTGGCGTCGGACGGTGCGGCGCTCCCCGTGTCTCTCCAGCCCAAATCGATGGATCGCCCTGGGAGAAAAAAATGGAAAGTAGAAAACGCTACCAAATGCGTGCTGAGGCGTTGAGTGGGACTGGTTCGGCAACACACGAAAAAAAGAGGCCCCAGCCTTCGACGCCAGCAAAGATCCAGCCCGTCCATCCATCCATGAGCTCACGACCGCGGCTGCAGTGGTATAGTACTGTGCTTTCTGTAGCTCGTAAACATTCTCAAGATGTCGTCGAATGGTTATCCCCCGGAATCTTGGGGGTTTTTTCTCGGATTTTTCAGAGTTATACTGGGGTTTTGACATGCAGCTTTCAATGCTCGTCTTTGATGTGGTATCATCATCGCCATCTGCCTCACCTTTAGAAATACACCGTTCCCGTATCCCCGGTTAAGGCCGCCCTTCTCCATGAGCTGGTATCCGGGCACCAACCATTATTTTCGATACTATTTCACGTAGTTAGGTAGAAATTGTGCGTGTAGCTATGATAGAACTGTCTTGGGAGCTTAGACCCCCCATAATCATCTCATCAGTGCCACCAATGCGTGAGCATCGATAACTAGAGGTACATCCCACAGCCGGGGAACGGAGACGGCACTGACAAAGAGTGACCTCCACCCACGCCCTCCCCTTCCAGGTCCCCATCGTGTCGTGCCCTCGCCTCCCGCCAATTTCCCACATTGTTTCCATCCCATCATCGTCAACTCCCACTCACTTCTTCCCAACCGCCCTGGTACTGAATCGCATTGTATCGCATCGCATCGACGGTTAACCCACCACCCACCCACCCCCCAATATCATCGCGCGCCTCGTCGCGACAACCACACATGGGTCCGTTACTCAAACTTTAGTTCATGGGCGAATCCTAGCAAAAGCAAGTCATACATTGTCGGGGGGTTTTTATTTCATTTTGAAGCTTGCGGTAGTAAAAATATCAGACGAGAGAAGACGGAGCAAAGATAGTAGTAGAAAGTCCAGCCAGCTAGCCATGGATCGTGATCGTGGCGGTGGCAGCAGCAGATTCTACTCCACTGTATTGCAGCGAGAGGAAGCTGCTGCTGCAACAGCTTCACCCGATGTCCGCGACAGCAACAGACGCCATTACTACGACCATCAGACCAGGCGCAGTGACTATCAAGGTAATAGCAACGGCGCTGGCGCGAATGCGGATGCGCACCGGCACTCGTCCACCACCTTCAGATTACGCTCTCCGACCCACGACACCACGGCGCCCTCGCACGGGCAGCACGACTCTTCTACCACAGCGTATGGGACAGGGAGCCACCAGCACCAGCACCGGCACCAGCACCAGCACCAGCAGCAACAACCACCAGGTTTTGGTTCGCCTCATCGCCATCATCATCATCATCATCATCACCCTCCTCCTCAACACCACCACCACCATCATCACCACCATCATCACTCTCAAGCTACACCTCCATCTCAGCAGCATAGCCGTACACATTCGCCGCCGCCTTCGTCCACGTCGCGATCTATACTCCAGAACCCGACTTCCTCGTATATGCCACCATCGACAACGGCCTCCAACGCTGCCAAAACAACTGCATCTTCTTCCGGGGGTCCGGTTGCTCCTGTGATGCCGCCTCCTTCTGGGCTCGCCGCGCCCTCGTCGTCTTCGGCGTCGGGTGGCCATCATCACCAAGGACAACCTACCGCGTCATCGCCGCTGCACCCGCCAGCCGGTTATTATCCGCCTTCTGGTTCCGATTCGCACAATACGCCACGTCCCGAAAAGTCGTCTACATCTAGCTACTATGATCCGCTGACGGACACGACAAGAGAGCGTCGGGTATCGGACTCGTACCATGGCGCGTCACAGCAGCAACAACCCGCAAGTACACCAAAGGTATGCCAACTAAATTTCTTCTTCGTACTTGTCATGCACCTTGATTGGCTTGATCGCACCGACAGATTTATTTTATTTCTTGCGTTTTACGCGGATGCTTGCAATAAGTATTGCAGCTTTTCCTCCCTTTTCCCTGTCGTTTTTTACGCCGCGAAGTCTTCATCCGTCTTTCTCGCTGCTCACCCGCGGCACTACCACTACCACATAATCATTACGGTTGCCCCTAGCACCATTGAAACAACCTCATCTCCCTCCCAGCGCCAAATCCTTTTCCTCCACCAAACTCAAAATTTTCTTTCATCAATCATGCCATCAACCTTGCATTGCTTTTAAGCAAAAACACGGTCGATGCGTATCATTTCACACTTTTGATTGACGCGTGCTGACGTGTGACTTTTTATTTTCCTCCCTTGCAGCATCAGGCTCGGGATCCTCTAAACACATATCAGTCCGCCGACAATACTTCATCGTCGTACTATAACGGACAGCATACTTCACCACGCGCCGCGTCGTACAGCCGACCGCGCAGCCCTCTCTCCCATTCTCAACCCCCTCCCCCTGAGACTCGCAGTCCGCCTAGTCGGCATATCCATATGGCCTCGCCCAGCTTAAGGCAAGCTCAGGCTCCTAGTCGAACGCCTGTGTCTAATGGGACGGCGAGCCGACCGTCCATTGCGAAGACGGACTTGGCCGCCCCTTCGTCCCCAAAACCGGTTGCGAGTGTATGTCTTTGTATACCCTCTTCGCCCGTATAATTGAATTTGTCGGTTCTAACTATTCGTCGCAGACTCCTAGCCGCTCGGCGGACCCCATGTCATTCTCCAATATCCTGTCCAATTCGGAGCCGGCTCCTAAACCAGAACCTGTCCTTGAAACACCAGCAGAGCCCCGGCTCAAGCCCGAGCGACGACCGGAGCGCCCGCCGAGGATTACACCCGTTGAGGACACCAAAGACGTTGATATGGACCGGGATAACGATGAGACAGAGCCCGAACCCATGTCTTCCAAAGAGACAAGTGTCAAGAAGAAGGTTCGGAGGGCGCCCAAGGGTCGTGCCTCGGATATTCGAGGCGAGGCAGCTAGCGCCAACAAGCGCGCCCGTCGGTCATCAGTCAAGCAGGAGTCTCCTGCGCCAAATCTTCCTCCCCTCCAGAAGCGTCAAGCAAATGGTGAGCTCAAGCCTCAGAAGCAGTGGTCCTCGGAAATGGAGAGGATGATTCAGAAGCGCGAGAAGCAGCTGGACCGTGAAATCGCCAATCTCGAAGAACCAGAATTTGACCTGCAAGACTACAATGCTCGGGCTGCCAAGCGGAGAAAGGTCATGACGGATCAGGACATGGATAAAAGTCGCCTTCGCAGGGAAGATTACGTCGAGATTGCTGGTAGGAAGCTGCTCGCTCACGCTGAACTGGGTAAGCGACGCTATGACGACGTTTACTACGACGATGCCCTGCAACAGGTCAGGGAACAGGAGCTCTTCGCTGAGAAGGAGCGCAAGAAGGATATGCAGCGTAAGCGTCGTCGCGAGAAGTCCATGGCGGTCACTATGGAGCAGAAGGAGGCTGCCCTGGCTCGCGCCAATGCTGCTCAGGACGAAGCTGAACGCCAGAAGCATCTCCGCGACGCAGAACGGGCCGGCAAGAAAGCTCAGCAAACCAAGCTCATTCTCCAGAAGGGACTGAAGGGCCCTGTGCGACATGCCGACCTTGGCATCGATGGGACGGGCTCCTTGCAAGGATCGGATGCTGAGCAGACCCCCAGTAAAAAGAGCAAACGCGCTGGCAACAGGCCTAAGAAGTCCAAGGAGCAGAAACAGGCAGAGAAGGACTCTGCCGAAGCTGCCCAGGCCGCCATTGACGCTGGTGAGGAGCTTCCGCCCCCGAAGGACGAGGGCAAAGTCCGCATCAAGATCAAGTCCAAGAGCAAGGACAAGGGCGAAGCCAAAGAGAAGAACAAGGACGACGGTGCACCGGCCGATAAGGAAAAGGAGAAGCAGCCCGTCGCCAAGGAGAAGGATGATGTTCCTGACCTGGAAAAGAAGTTCATCTCCAAGGGCTATAACCAGATCTATGATCAAATTCTCCGTGATCTGGCTCGCAAGGATGTGAATAAGACTTTCAAGCTTGCCGTGGAGTCTTATGCTACCAAAGCATCTAACCTCAAGAAGACGGCTATTCTGGCCTCAAAGGAGGCCAAAAGGTGGCAACTTCGTACCAACAAGGGTACTAAAGATCTTCAGGCTCGTGCCAAGCGTGTCATGCGTGATATGATGGGTTTCTGGAAGCGCAATGAGCGTGAGGAACGCGACTTGCGCAAGGCCGCTGAGAAGCAAGAGCTTGAGAATGCCCGTAAAGAGGAGGCCGATCGCGAAGCTGCACGACAGAAGAGGAAGCTCAACTTCCTTATCTCGCAGACCGAGCTGTATTCTCACTTCATTGGCAAGAAGATCAAGACGGACGAGGTCGAGCGAAGCACCGATAACCCCGACATTGCACCCGATAAGAGCCAGATCAAAGAGAAGAAGCTTGACGTTGCCGAGCCTTCTGCAGTTGGTTCCAAAGTTACAGACTTTGAGAACCTTGACTTTGATGACGAGGATGAGACCAACCTGCAGGCTGCTGCAGTAGCCAATGCCCAGAACGCCATTGCCGAAGCACAGAAGAAGGCCCGTGATTTCAACAACCAGGATCTTGATATGGATGAGGAGGGTGAGATGAACTTCCAGAATCCTACTGGTCTTGGCGATGTTGAGATTGGCCAACCTAAACTTATCAATGCTCAACTCAAGGAGTACCAGCTCAAGGGTCTCAACTGGCTTGTCAACTTGTATGAGCAGGGCATCAACGGTATCTTGGCAGATGAAATGGGTCTAGGAAAGACGGTACAGTCCATCTCCGTCATGGCCTACCTCGCTGAGCATCACGATATCTGGGGTCCCTTCCTCGTCGTGGCACCGGCGTCGACACTACACAACTGGCAACAGGAGATTGCCAGGTTCGTTCCCGAATTCAAGATCCTGCCCTACTGGGGTAGTGCCGGCGACCGTAAGGTACTGCGAAAATTCTGGGATCGCAAACATTCGACCTACAGAAAAGACGCCGCTTTCCATGTGTGCGTCACATCCTACCAGCTGGTTGTGTCGGATGTAGCCTATTTCCAGAAGATGCGTTGGCAGTACATGATTCTGGACGAAGCCCAAGCTATCAAGAGCTCCAACAGTTCGCGTTGGAAAAGCTTGCTTGGCTTCCACTGCCGTAACCGTCTGCTGCTGACTGGTACGCCCATCCAGAACAACATGCAGGAGCTGTGGGCTCTGCTGCATTTCATCATGCCGTCGCTCTTCGATTCTCACGATGAGTTCAGCGAGTGGTTCTCCAAGGATATCGAGTCCCACGCGCAGAGTAACACGAAGCTTAATGAAGACCAGCTCAAGCGTTTGCACATGATCCTGAAGCCCTTCATGCTTCGCCGTGTCAAGAAGCATGTGCAAAAAGAACTCGGCGACAAGGTGGAGAAGGATGTCTTCTGCGACCTTACCTACAGGCAGCGTGCGTACTACAGCAATCTACGGAACCAGATTAACATTATGGATCTGGTGGAGAAGGCAACAGTTGGCGATGATCAGGACTCGAGTACCCTGATGAACTTGGTCATGCAATTCCGAAAGGTTTGCAACCATCCTGATCTGTTTGAGCGTGCGGAGGTCACCTCTGCTTTCTCGTGCAGCTACTTCGCTGAGACTGCCTCGTTTGTCCGCGAAGGGAACAACGTCTCGGTCGGATACTCGGTTCGCAGCATGATTGACTACAAGTTGCCGAGCTTAGTCTGGACCGAGGGTGGTCGCCTGAATAAGCCTGGGCGGGACAATCAAAAGGCAGGCTGGCGCAACAAGGCATTGAAGCACATGATGAACATTTGGTCTCCCGAACATATCAAGGACAGCACAGATGGCTCCAGCAGCTTTTCGTTCTTGCGCTTTGCCGATGCCTCCCCTGGCGATGTCTACAGGGCCACCCACGAAAGTCTTTTCACGCGTGCAGCCAAGGAGTTGCAGAAACGCAACAGGTTGGGCCACATGAACGTCGCTTACGATGACGAAGAAGACCGGAATTGGACGCCGTCGCATGCGCTCTTCAATATCCGTGAGCGTAACGACCGGAAGCCCTTGGCGAGCATCACAAGCGAAGGTATCATGAATAGGCTCATGAACGTTGCTCGCGAAGGTTACGAAGAGGCTGGTCTGCCGCGATTGGAGATGGCTGGTAAGCCTCGAGCTTCTGCACCTCCTATCGACGTCTTCTGCAATAAGCCAGAGGCCAACATCGAGAGGGACAACGTGCTCTTCAACACTTCTATGCGCAGGACCCTCTACGGCCCTTCATTGTGGGATGAGAAAGCTCTTGTACAAGCCAAGGTGCCTTTGGATCGCTTCCCTCAACCGGCGACACTGCCTCAGCCCGACCACGAGAAGAAGAAGTTCACGACAATCACCGTGCCATCCATGCGTCGCTTCGTTACGGACAGTGGCAAGCTTGCCAAGCTTGACGAACTGCTGTTCCAGCTCAAGGCAGAGGGCCACCGTGTTCTGCTCTACTTCCAGATGACTCGCATGATCGACATGATGGAGGAGTATCTGACGTACCGTAACTACAAGTACTGCCGTCTGGATGGTTCCACGAAGCTCGAGGACCGTCGTGATACCGTGCATGATTTCCAGACGCGGCCTGAGATTTTCATCTTCTTGCTTTCTACGCGTGCAGGTGGTCTTGGTATCAATCTCACGTCTGCCGATACCGTCATCTTCTACGATTCCGATTGGAACCCTACCATTGACTCGCAGGCGATGGACCGAGCCCATCGCCTGGGTCAGACCAAGCAGGTTACAGTCTACCGTCTCATCACCAAGGGTACAATTGAGGAGCGTATCCGGAAGCGTGCGTTGCAGAAGGAGGAAGTTCAGCGCGTCGTTATCCAGGGTGGCGGTGCAAGTGTCGACTTCTCTGGTCGTCGTGCTGAGAACCGCAACAAGGACATTGCGTTGTGGCTGGCGGACGATGAGCAAGCTGAGATGATTGAGCGTCGTGAAAAGGAGCTCCTTGAGTCTGGCGAGCTTGAGAAGAAGAAGAAGGGAGGCCGCAAGAAGAAGGCTGATGCACCGGTCAGCTTGGACGAAATGTACCACGAAGGTAAGTTGAGCCGCGTCGTACGCCGTATATAATATTAGTGTACTAACAATAATACAGGTGAGGGTAATTTCGATGACGGCAGTAAGCCATCGGGCACCGCAACTGGCACAGCGACTCCAGCGGAGAGCGACGCCAAGGGCAAGAAGGGAAAGAAGGGCTCGAAACGAGCAAAGACAACGAAGCAGCGACTCGCCATTGCTGACGGCATGGTCGATCTCTAGAGCGAGATGTGATGTATGAAAATGGCGGTCTTATACTAATCCCTCCCTCGGAGAGATAATTGTATTGCAAATTTCGAGGGTCAGAAGAGGAATCAAAGCATGAAGGTTGCGTAAGGGGCGAAACGGCGTCTTTTTTGTTTGTTTTTAATTTTTGTTTTTAATTTTTTTCTTTTTTCCCCCCGGTTTAATGGTGACGGGGACTAGGCGGCGAAGCACCAACATGGAGGGCAACGAAAAGGATTGTGGAATATAGAATGGGGTGGTCTGTATCAGTATTGATTCCTATAGATGGTACTTATACACGGTTTAATGCTGCGGCTGGTCCGATGTGATGCTCTCCATACAAAAATGTAATTTGGGTGTTGGCTTGCTATAGAGTGTTGCGAAATTATCATAGTGCACATGGCGGGAAAGGATTGTAATGCTCAATTGTGATGGTTACTTTCATCCAATAAGACGCGTAATTGGTTTAGTGGTAAAATTCTCCGTTGCCATTCTAGCAGCGCAAGATCAACATCGGGGAGCCCTGGGTTCGATTCCCAGATTACGCATTCTTTTTTGTTGTTTTCTTTGAGTCTTTTTTTTTCCTTTTTGATATTGTGTTGTGAAGATGTACGTGAGGAGAGGGAAAGAATTTTTGCAGGAGGTGTAGGGTTGATATCGTTGTGCAGGGGGTTCTTTTTTTTTTGTTGGAGAAAAAATATCCCTATCTTTATTCCCTTATGAACATACGGAGTAGAATTCCATTTGTTCTATGCGTACGGAGTATGTTTGTGTGCTACTTAATATCCCATAGTGCTATCTAGATATTTATGTAAATAACGGTAATTTAAATAATGGTACTCTTTTCTTGATCTCTCTGCGCATCATCTATCATACGAAAACCCTCTGGGTTCTTTCCTCCTCTCCTCTGCACTCCCCCCTTCCCTTCTTTTTTTGTGTTCCTGCTTCGTGGTTCTTCTTTCTTTGATATGAGGGAGGGTCAAGTGGGCTGTTGGGATTAGGCCCGTACCTCGTGTATACATGACTGACATGACCCGATGGCATTCGCCCCCCACGACTCAAGTGCGCACGAAAAATCTCCCTCGAAGAAAGCATATAATATCTCTTCTCCCAAAGAAAAATAGTAAATTGGTGAGTTGGGCGAGTTGGGAGGACAGGTCGGCGGCCAGCTCTTCTTCTCCCCGCCCCCCTTCCCCCCATCCCATCCCGCTCATGTAGTATTTCTGTTCTTTCATGTCTTGATTAATTAATCGTACACATCGTCCTGGAACGTGTAGAAGCGGGGGTTTCGGTTGTAAACCCTTTCTCATCGACATCGCAAGCCACGGGAGGGGGACCGGAACCGTCTCCCCCAGTGTCATGGTATCGCTAGGGGAAAGGCTCCCCCTTTATATATACATACGCCATATCTCGGAGCAAAAAGGCAAGAACAAGGGTTATAAACCTCTAACTCCTCTTTGCTCATCGACTCGTCGTCTCTGCGGTTAGTCGATCGTCTTTGGGTACGACTGCCGTGGAAGGAAGGAAGGGACCCCTCAAAGAACCTCTTCAAAGTTCTCTTTTCTCCCCCCCAGGACCCCACGGTCGGATCTTGCCGTTGTATATATATATATGTAGTTTCCTTTTTCTTGCTGAACGTGGTATATAGGAAGCGTCGAGTGACGGTGTGTTATTATTGTGGCCGCGACGTTTTGGTCCAATTCTGGACTGTTGGAATCTTCCCGGTGCGGGAGGGGGAAAGACTGAGAGGAAAAGGGAAAGTATGTCCCTATATAGTAGACGCGGGCCCCAGAAAGGGGGGAGCTTGGTAAAGGATCCAGCATAATGGTCCGAGATATAGTGTTGGTCGACGAAGCCGGTGTGGCAGTAAATGACTAGGTGAGAGAAATGCCAGGTAAAATTTCATACCCGACGGCTAGGGATGGATTGGCATCGTCAGGTTCCCTGTAGCCCTCCATCTCTCGCAAGAATGTAAAATCGCCAATTATCCTTCCCAAGAACAGACAAAGGAACGCCAACCATCAAGGCCGAATGCGTTGGTGAACCAGTGTTTCCGCACAATCCAAGGCAAAAGAAATTCCTCTCCCCTCCCGTCCTCTGCTTCCTCGGCTCTCTCCTTGGCGAGATCTGCCTGGAGCTCACAGTCCTCTGGATCCTCATCATCGTTGCACTCCTCCTCTACCCACCTCCACGGTATCAATTTCCTCTTCTAAATCCTCCTCGTAGCCTTGTTCTTTGCGCTGGGAAGCATGCTTGCGTCACTCTTTTTCTTGCCTTTGTTGTTCTTTTTGTCCGCTCAACACGTCCCATAAGGAAAAAAACAACGCGGTTTACCTTATTTCTTCCTAGCCACGAGAACCAAAAAAAACAAGGCCACCTCGGCATTACCATCTTTACCTTCGGCGACTCCGGGGCCGTCTGCCCTTCGTACTTCAGGCCGACATGAGGACCATTTGCCCCATCTCCCCCAGCCAACAACACTCCCTCAGCCCAGACAGCGATATAGGCTCGGTTTCAGCGTTATCATGTTCCAGGCCCGGAGAGGGGAAGGGGGAAGGGGGGAGAGGGAGGAAGAGGGTAGGGGGCGGATTGATATCGTGAGCCCAGCCGATCAACCCAAATCTCCGCCCCTATATATATACGTATATATATAAACGTATGTGCGGGCGTGCATATACGCAACAGCGCATTCGAATAACCAAGGCTCCTCGACCTCCCGCTAGTACCCTAGGCCCACCTGTCGACGCATCGAGACCTGTAAGTAGCCCCCGAACAGGCCGTGAGGGAGCGAGGACAAGTCCCATACGCTATATGATTGCCCGCGCGCAAACACACACTCCGCCTCTCGTTCCTCCTTGGAAACTGCTGGCTTCGGAGAGAGGGGACGTGAGGGTGGTATAAAAGACGCGCAAAATCCAGACCTTCGCACAAACACGCAAAGAGCATCCTTTCGACGCCAAATGCTCCCCCCTCCCCATACTCGTCAGAAAAAGGCGGGAAAAGGGGCTCTCCTGTCGGGGGCGGCTGTAGTGTCGGGAGGTGCTGTAGCGTCGTCAAGAGCAGCAAAAAAAGAAACATATACCGGAAGGATAGATAGGAGCCGGAAACCGTTCCGAGCCTGTCTGGCAATGGACCATCCCATCCGTACGCCGCACGCTGCATACCGAGGCCCCCCTGGAGGAGAGAAGGACAAAAAGACCAGTCTCCCCTTTCTTTTCTCTCTTACAACCATTGAACCAAATGGTGGAGAAAGGGAGCCATTGCGAAAAAAAGAACAAAAAAGTGACGACCCATATCTGCCCTACTTCCTACAAAGAAAAAAGAAGAAAACAGAGAAACGACTCATTTTGGGCATATCGACGACAACTTTTTGTTTCCTTTTGGTGCGCTTTTGAGCAGACGCTGGCATGTGGGCCTGGCCAGGGGCGCTCCTGCCAATCCTGCTCCATGCTCGCTTCTTTGTTTCTCTTTTGTTTTTGCTCGGCTTGGAGAGAGGAGGTGAGGCAGCCTTCTTGGAGGCCCAGCTTTGGTCCCTTGCTCATGGACTTATCCCCCCTCCGTGGCCCGGGGGGGTATGTATATACATGGGCGTGTCTGGGGATATACCTGTTATGAGCAGACCCGTTAGCGAATGATCTATAAGCCTCAAAAAGAGGCGGCGGGGGGGGGGAGGGGGGGGAGGGATACGACAACAGTCTGCAGTGAAGTCGTGGGAAAACGCAGCCTCGGAATCAGGGTATTCAACAAACAGGCGTAAAAGGAAAAAGAAAAAGAAAACGTACCTTTGTTTCTATATTGCCACGAGCACCACATGGCCCCCCTTCAAAAGCCAACCCAGTATTTCCCCCAGACCCTCGAACGAAAGGCCAACAGCAAATTCCAAAGTCTGGTCCCTCCTTTCTCACTCCGGGGGCAGAGAGAAAGAGAGATGAAATGCCATGAATTCTAGCTCGCAGTCCAAAAACCAAAAATGTCGTCTCGACGAACAAGAGGGATGTGATGAGGTTGTCGTTCAGGGGTTGATGGGATAAGACAGTTTGCCGGACTTGAAAATGCCAAACCGAAAAGGCAAGAAAAAGGGAAAATGAAACAGCATGTACATATAAGAAGGAGAAAAGAGGTTTATTTGACCCCGATCGGCGCCTCCACCCACCCCAATGTTATGACGCCGCTGTAAATTGCGTGAGAAAAACCCTGCAACTCGCTCACAGAAACAATGAACCTTGGAACAGGAATCCATCATTCGATGACCCCGAGGCGGGCGGAGATGCGGAAGGCTGATCTTGTTGTTGCTCCCTCCCAGGACCTTTTGCCTCTAGAGAGAGTTTAGAGTGTTCCTTCTTCCCCTCTCCTTATGAAGTTGGATCCGCGCGTATTCGAGCATTTTTGCTTGCAAGTTGTCTGCTTCCAGCTTCAACTTTTGGTTCCCGCAGAGGATGGGAAGGAGTCGTGTCCCCTACCTCCGACCCAGTGGCTCAAAGATTCGAGACCTGACGGGTGTGGATAGGCAGGAGAAAGGGAGCAGTGGTGTAGTCAGGAGGAGAGGGTTTGTTATATACAAAGTTGAAGCGGGTGAAGGGTAATGGGGGAAAGCATGTATGGTAGATTTTGCTGCAGAGCAACTGAGTAAAGGAATCATATGAGATGGGAGGGACGCCCAGCATCTTATACACATTGCCAGCTCCCAAGATTCCCCAAGTACAGAGCCTCTACTCCCCCCTCCCCCTCCTCCCCCCTTTACGGGCCATCTGGTGTTACATTTCCTTGTTTCACGGAACAAATAAATTCCCAAACCAAAAAGCTTTCTAATCTGTATCCTACGCGCTCTCTTCCTTTGATTGCTCATCCGTCTGTATGTATGCGTGTGTGCGCCTTGCCAGCCGCTTGTCCAACCACATGAGCCGTGTGACTGAGGAAAACCTGAGCAAACAGTCGGGCATACTTCTGCCTGTCTCTTCAAGCATAAACGAATGGACTGTACGGAGTACACGAAAAGGGGTGAGTTGCTTTACCGGCCACGTCAAGAATATACGTTTGTTTGCCCTGCAACAAACCCATAAAACCCCTCCCGGACCAAGGTCTCTGCAGCAGACGGCAGTCAAAGTGTAGCCGTTTCAGCAAGCAAGCAAACAAATCAAGCCCCAAGGAATGACATGACAAACACAAACACACAGATACAGGCATGCGGATACAGGCATGCGGATACAATACAGGCATGCGGATACACAAACACACACAAACAACGCAAACCTCATCACACCGCCAATCCCAACGCACTTCCCCATCCCCCCCCCCTTTCTCCCTCACAAGCAAAACCTTTCTCGTAAAGATCAAACGACAAAAAGATCCGGGACGGCACACATCTTGTTAGAAGCAGAGCCGGACTAAAGAGAAAGAGAAAAAAAGATTGAAAGTGGAGATGGTCTTGTATATTCCTAAAGCTTCTAATCTTTGCATAATGTCATGACCGTGTATATCGCCATGCTCCCCCCCCCCCCCCCCTCATGCAAACTCCTCAAAATGTGCACACCCAACTTCATCACATGTGCTCCGTGTGCCAGTCTAATCTTTGTATCAACGTGGTATCGAGTGGAGACTCCAGCCTGTCCATAAAAGTAAAGACAAAAAAGAAAAAGAAGACGAAGAAAAAGGAATCAGAAATCAGCTCAGCAGAATCTCGTACCCGTCCTTCCGTATCGTAATCTCCTCGGTCCTGAACCCGTACTTGCGCCTGATGAGCTCAAAGATGATGAGCCCGGCGCTCGTACTGGGCACCTGCCGGATCGTGTTCCACCAGAAGCCGCGGTACAGCCACCCGGCGACCGTGGTGCCCTCGGCCCTGGCCTCGGCCGCCACGCCCGCGTGTGAGTCCCGGTAGGCGCGGTAGTAGGCCCTCAGCATGCGCCAGTTCCGCCGCGCCGGCGCCCGCGACGACGACGACGACAACGACGCGCTGCGCAGCCTGGCCGCCTTGTCGTCGAGCTCCTCGAGGCGGTCCCAGTGCTTGACCTGGAAGTGCGTCAGCGGGTGCAGCAGGAGCTGCTGGGAGAATGAGGCCGCGGTCCCCGCCAGCAGCAGGAAGCCCGGCTCGATGGCGTAGTGCGGCCGTATCACCCTGGGCTCGGGCTCGGCGGCGCCGTCCCGCTTCTCCGCCGTCCGCCGCGCCGGCCGCTTCATGGCCAGCACGTCGACCGTCTCCGCCGCCAGCCCGCCGTAGTACCACGTCACGAAGCGGTAGTACCCCTGCGCCTTGACGTACTCGAAGACGGAGAAGAAGGCCGCGCTGCCCAGGCTGTCCTTGGCCAGGGACAGGCCCCAGCCCGCGAAGATGCCGCGCAGGCCAATCTCCCGCAGCTTCTCCGCGCTAAAGGACCACATGCTCCGCGGCCTGTTCCCCTCGGCCGGCATGAGGTCGCGGTGATCGAACCGCGCCTGTATCGCGTCCAGCGGCGCCGCCAGCACGCTCTGTATCCCGCCCGCCAGCAGCCCCGCCGTGAAGGTCTGGGCCGGCGACGGCGGCGGGTAGGTCCTCTTGCTCGCGTGGCTGCTGGGCTCGTGCAGGTGCCCCAGTATATGCAGATAGCTCGTGTACAGCACCGCTCCGACCCCCACGTTGGCAATCAGCGGCGGCATGATCTGCTGCGGGATCACGCTCCACCCCTGGTGTCTTATGGCCGTGGCCAGAACCCCCGGCGTGGTGCCCCGCACGAGAATCCAGGTCCTCCTCAGCGCCAGATTCAGCATCCCCGTCGTCGCCGCATCCCTCGTCAGCTTCGCCAGCAGCACCTTCATCTGCGCCTGGTGCAGCACCCTCGCGTAGGCCAGGTAATCCACCCTCGTCCGGAAAAAGGCCTTTGCCGGCGCGCGGAAGTAGAAAGCGACGACCTGGGCGCTCAGCGCGCGCACGGAGGCCGCCGACGCAGCTGTCGCGGCATTACTGCTTCGGTTTCTCTTGTCGGGAGACGACTCGCTGGGCACAGAAACCACGTTGTTGGCGGCGGCAGCGGCGGTCAGCGGGGAAGGAAAGTAGCGGGCATTTGGGAGGTCATCACGGCCTGCGGACATGACGTTGCCAAGAGCGCATCGTCGAGGGAGGGGGCGGTCGGTCTGGCTGTTTTTCCTTTCTTTTGAAAAATTGTCAGGGCTCGTTGTGAGGTTTCTAGCTTTCTTAGAGCGAGATGTGGTGTTTCTGCCAAAGGTGGTGGAAACTAACTCTTGGGGGAATTGGTATCCATACAACCTTGCGGTTTATCCCGGGGTACTATGTACTCCGTAACGGTGCTTTCAAACGCCGATCTGCTTAAGTGGGTAGGTATCTGCCTGACCTTGGGGAGCATTCATTGCCTTGGGTAATACCTGGCAGGTGATGCCATCCACTACGGAACATTAGGCACTCTTGCGAGTACAGTCAGCAGCGTGATGCTGTTGCTCATCCGCGTGAACAACTGCATAATCGGTATTCGCAACATAATCAAGGCCCACGTGTGTAATCGGTACTCCGTACTCTGTAGTGGAGGTGGGTGCATACTACTACTAATTCCTCGCGCATAGCCAATGAATGCCACGTGCGTCGAATCAATAAATAACCAAACGCCATAATAGCATCACCAGAACAAGAGAAGAGAAAGCCGAGAGTGCCAAAAAATGAACAAGGCAAAAGAGATGCGCAAAATGCACACAGATTCCTACCAACGCTTCCTAAGGCTTCCCAACCGTCCTACTCTCAATGCCCGACTTTGTAGAAGACGCTCAGACTTTCTCACATGATTCCAAGCTCATCCTCCCCTCACTCTCTTACAAACCTCCTTATCCGACAGACCAGACCAGACCAGACCAGCCAGCCAGCCAGCCAAGGGGTCCTGCGCCCCCCCTCCCCCCCCTCCCCCCAATGCGGCCGAAGTATAAAAGGGACAGATCCATCAAACTCCATTGTGCATTTCCGAGAGTAAAAGCCAAGAAACCACAAGAAAAAAAAGCGGTTCAAAAACCAAGAAAAACTACATCCAGACTATTGTGCCGTGTGTTGCAGATGTAAAGACAAGACAAATAAATACTGCAACCTTATTACCCACGCGATCCCGATCCACCACCAAAGTCCGGTTCCCGATCTGGCAAA
Organism: Trichothecium roseum; assembly: GCA_026184415.1. Taxonomy (NCBI): domain Eukaryota; kingdom Fungi; phylum Ascomycota; class Sordariomycetes; order Hypocreales; genus Trichothecium; species Trichothecium roseum. The sequence continues at coordinate 315,396 of CM047947.1, forward strand.
TGCTTTTTGTCCTTCCTGCCTTTGATTACAAACTCCGTCATCAACTGGATGTGATCGGCCGGGTAATGCCAGTGAGGGAACGCAGGTATCCTCGTAAGATGCGTGGGTTCAGGCGGGCCGAGAACCGACACCACCTCCAGAGTATTAGTTGAGTACCAAATATAGTCGATGGTGTCGGTGAAACCAGGCGTATAGTTGGTAAATGGCAACTCGTCTGCTGTTCCCTTGGTGGCCGCGTACGAGTCGCGTAGACTAAAGGGGTGCTCGATACCGTCACGAGTGAAACTGCCATACTGATAACTAGACAGATCCGAATGATCAGGTGACACCCGACCCCTTGACATGAGATCACAAACAGACGAGCCCTCGGTCGAGTTGAAGTCACCACAAACAAGAAGAGGAATCTCCGTGTTCAGGCGGTACTCCTGACTAGGCCCTGGATCTGCCTGGGGCGGCGCTGCTGCTTCTCCTTCGGATTTCGGCAGCTGTATCATCTTCTTGTCCTTGACTGCAGGCCACCTAGCATACTTCTCCGCCAGCTTGGTGACGTGCTCCATCAAGATTCCGGTTTGAATCACCTTGACATCCGCCAGTGCGAAATCCCATGTCAGATGCAGGTTGACGAGAATAACACGGGCACCCGTGAGCCTCGACTCGAAAAAGCAGATGACAGCAATGTTGTCCTTGGGCATGACACGGTTGAAGACGTCGTGCTGGTTCTTCATGTCTGGGCGGTTGATAGCGATGGAAGCAAACTCAATAAGCTGCTTATCCAAAAGAATAAACTTGCTGTGCTTATAAAACACGGCACAGCCATCTACGGTCTGAGCGTCCTTCTCGGACATGGTCCTCGCGCGCGATTTGGGCCAGTGCACGCCTTTGTAGTCCATCTGAGCAAGGGCAGGGCTGAAATCCTCTTTGAAAGACTCCGTCGAGACCTCCTGTAGAGCCAGAAAGTCGGCCTCCCTTATCCGAAGCTCTTCCATGATACAGTCCTTGCGGTATTCCCAGTTGAGAGCGGCAGAAGGCGTGTATCCATAAGTTTGGGCAGTGGCGTACTTGTCGCAAAGGATGTTCCAGGACAAAACCCTGATTCTCTCCAAGTTCGGTGACACGTCTTCTTGGATATTGATTTCCCTCCGCTCAGGAGGTGTCATCGTGACTAGAGAGCAATGGTCAGCACACCACCCTGCTTCCTCCTCCACCATATTGTAAACGTACCTGGCGCGCTCTCCCTCAGGGCATTGATGAGGCTTCGCGTTCCTTTGTCCATAATTTCCTGCTTCATGCCCCCATCCAACGGATTTCCTTCAATGCCTAGCATGTCCAACATGTGTAGAGAGCCGAGCTCATAAGGCAGCTCTGAGATATTATTGTTGAATAGCAGAAGCTGCTTGAGGTAGGTGCACATGCCCAGCTCCGCGGGGATTTCGCTGATTTGGTTGAAAGAAGCGTCGAGGTGACGCAGAGCGCGAAGCTCGCCTACCTGCTTGGGAAGCTTTGTGAGCTTATTTGAAGCAATGTATAGCTCGTTCAAAAATTGGTACCGGAATAGCTCGGGCGCCAAGTTGCGTAGACCCTGCCCACTCATGTCCATGTTGTGCCAATCCTGACGCTTATTCTCCTCTACCACGTACGGCCTTCGTCTGTCCATCAAATCATTCTCGCCGTCGGCTTGCGTCTTGGTCGAGGCTGGTGGAGGCCCTCCTATACCCTTGTTCTCGGAAGCCTTCAGCCTTGCATAGTAGTGGGGCTGCTGTTGATCCGTCATGGCAGAATGAGCCCGCTCAGCTTCCTTCTGCAGACGTAATTGTTCGGCCCACATCTCGTTGGGTGGCGCTTGTCCACGCGGTGTCGAGCCATGGCCGTTTGATAGGTTATTGGCTTGGAACGGGGATGAGTTGGAAAGAACATTGGAGGGAAACCCGGCGTGGTGACCCAGCCCGTTGGCATTAGACATGACATGGTCCGGCTGCAAACCCTGGTGGTGCTGGTTCTGTGAGGGGTGCTGATGTTGGTGCTGCGAGTGCTGGTAGTTGTACAGGAGGTTGGGCATGCCCCGACCAGCACCATTCAGCCGGCCATTATGCCCCTGCTGATGGCTTTGGGAGTACATGCCAAGTTTCGTGTCAAGGTCGTAGTTCTCGTGAATGTGTGACGTTTTAGAGGAGACGGGGACGGCGGTTGTGGGTGCGGAGAAGTGAAGTCGGATCCCGGATCGAAACGTCGGCCAGCATCTGTCGCTAAGTACGGTTTACCAGAGTTCGACGTCGGGGGCCACGAAGCTTGACGTGTGGCTTGGTCGTGGCAGGGAAGAAGGGCGAGAGATGGCGTGGGCGATGCTGTAGTCGCATGGGTTCGTAATTGTAGCCGCGATAGTCAGATAGCCTCTGCATGAGCTCAACAAATGTGAGCCGTAAGTTCGCCGGCGAAATTCAACAGCCCATGGGCCTTGAGCGGCAGGCAGACGGCTGGGGAATATATAGGAATCGACACGTAGGAGGTTAAGGCGGGCCCTTGTACGCTGATGTCGACTTCGCTAGTTCGAATCGGAGGGGCAAGAAAAAATAGCTGAAGGTGCACACACACACACACTGAGAGGGAGCGCGCGTCCACAGGACAAGTAGCTATATTTGGGAGCTGGGTTGGGTTTCGTCTCGATAAAAAAAAACCAAACGCTGGTTCGTGGGGGAAGCAAAGGATTGGAAGACTATTGTTACTGCGGAAAAGCTAGTTAGATGAGGGCCTAGACTCGGCATGGGAAAACAAAAAAGAGCAAACACAACAACGTGAGCGCAGTGGGAACAGGCAAGTTGAGATAGCGAGACAACAAAAACGCCCAAACGAGGGACAAGGGAGGGAATGAGGGGGCTCTCGAAACCAACTTACAATAACGAGCGAGCGAGTGCAGCGCGTGTTACAGGTAGTTGTAGTTGGAAATAGTATACCGTGAGAAGCGAAGAAATGCTTTGGCAGGCAGAATTAATGTTAGGAATCGAGCAAAAGAAAAAACTGGCTCTAAAACTCAGCTTCAGTCCTCAAAACCAAGAAGCTTTTCTTTCTCTCGGGCTTTCGCTGCCATTTCCACTTGCCCTTCGACGCACTGGACAATCAACGCTTGCGGTGCCAGAGCCAGACTCTCTCTTCCCCCCTCCAGCGGAGACAGGTCACGTGCCATGGTCGTCTGAACTGATCGCACCGATCCATCACCGCTAGCGTCATTGACCAAACAGGTCACGTGCTTTACAACGAACAACGACGCAACAATAGATTGGACGACCATGTAGAGTTGGTGAGCGCAAAATATTCAACAGTTACATCAAGTGGCTCGTAGTAGCACTGATTCACAGCAAAATGACATCTCGCGAAACCCTCCAGAAATCTTGGGCTGAGACAATTGGGACAGCATTTGACTATTTCTCCCTTACCCTGTATACACTTACATTTTGCATCCTTGGTACTCATTGACGGGTTACAGGAAGCACATCTGTCGAGGTATGTTTCTTAGAAAGGGCAAAATTCCGATTTGCTTGGCATACTGGTGTCATTTGTACTTGTGTGTGACCCTGTTTGATGTTCGTGCCAGAAGTAATAGCTAGCATCGCCTCATAAAATCACCATTCAGAGTCAACGACTTGGCCAGAGAACATAGAATACCCATTGGGAGTTATCCTTTTTGAAGGGTCCTAAAACTGTCCAGGCCGTATTTACAGAGAGATTTGCCTTATGGCTGTATTATGGATAGATGGGGTTTCACATGTAATATTCTCATTGCACACCGTATATTATTGGGTTTGGGTACAAAGAAAGGTAAGAAGTGAATCGAGAATTTTGTGGATGTTAGCATTGAATAATGAATTTTGAAACAAAATCTCATATCGGTAGTAGCGAGGATGATGGCGGCGAATTCGGGGAGTGTAATAAGTATGCATATCGCATAGAGTGGCTCATATATTATAGTCTGATGGCACATACTAATTCCATTGTGCCCACGAGTTTGACCACAAGTAAGACCAACAAAGACTCCAAGATCCGAGCAATTACACACTCACAGATATATTGGGACAAGCGAAAGAACTACCGGGCTTATTTTATTAAACAAGCAATGGGTTTGGCCGAGGAAACAAAACCAGGACTCATGCTCTGACCCAAGCCGTTTGGAACAGAAAGTTGTTTTTTGCAGCAGCTCCTCATGGGGCTGGCGAATACCTGACTGTTGTACGTAAATTTTATTCTAGGTGGACAAGATGAACACAAGCTCGGTTCGCTCACGGAGGCAAATCTGCTGTCTGGCCTTTATCTCAAGATCAAGGCGATGGGCGGTTGGTATTCCGGTTCTTGGATGGCTAGAACCTAAAAGCGACCTTTCGAATGCAACCCAATGAATGAAATCCTGATGTAAGCAATTGACAAGTTCGTGGAGTGTTACGGAGTACATAATACAACTTAGAGTTTCAACTGTGAACTCAATCCAGAATACCATTAATCAGAATATCCTCCATGCCTGGTATTCTTAATGATGAGGCACTGCTACGATTCTCGCTACAACATCTTCGGGGCTGGTGATAAAGTTACATATATTCTTCTATCCGATTAACACCAAGGCTTGGGTTACATACGCCCCTGCTCACCTTTTGGCCTTTTGTGACGATGAGTGCACCAGCTCAGCGATAGGATTCTAACGAAGCTCCACATCGACATGTAACTTGGGCCCCTAAACGTTACCAAAGCGTCTGTGTCTCCTTTTTGAAGCCCCGATCTGCGACGTGGCTCATCGTGGCCTGGCTTCTTTGAGTTAGTCACTGCATAAGGAAAATATTGATTGTTAAGCTTGTTTCCTAGCCCTAGGGAGGATCAAGGTCACTGATGCCTTGTGAGGTTCAATTTGAGAGGTGAAAATGAGTCGAGTTAAATTGATGGTACCGTAATGTCTTATATATTGAAGAAAGATCAGCCAATCGCTTTTAGCTTCAGTTACCATATATAGGTTTGCACTAGGAAATGGTCACGTCTGATACAAGCTCTGAATACGGCATCCGGTATCATAAATGAAGCTATATGACGATATGAGCCTCACCCCGAGACTCAAGTTTAAATAGGATATCGAAGCAGCTGCAGTTGTCATCGAGGCAACCATCTAAACTCTTGCACTTTCAGAAATGTCACATCAGTAATCGGTCTAGTTGTCCAGCACACTTGCAAGGTCGTCAGGATTTTGACGCCTTGAATACATGTTGCTTCTGCTTCCGCGAGTGCATGACTCTCACACAATGGCACCAATGAAGGAGGGCATGGTAGATGTAGGTTCACCTTTGTTGACGCGATGGAGCCGACTTGGGGCAAAGTGATCCGCGGCTTCGCTGAATCGCTACGAATCCCGACCTGACAACTCTTTCCTAGCCAAATGCGACCATCTTCGACGTCACCCCCATCATTTTGCCTTATGCGTCGAAGCCATGTTTGCACTGAGCTATTCTGAGCGCGGGGTAAACTCTGGTGTTATTCCACCCACCATTACGAGCACACCACCCCCCTATTATCAGGGCGAGTATTCGGGCTAAAATGCCGATCCTCACCGGCAATAAACTGAAGAGATTCACCCAAGCTGCCAATGCGTTCAGTTCTGACGAAGACATGTATCCCGACTCGCCGCCGAGGTCTCTATCCCCCCCCCCTCTAATCAATCCCAGTATCCCAGATGCTCCTAATTTCGGGGACGGGGGCGCTGGTAAACGAGCCTGGGAAAACCAGACGATCTCCACCAAATTTAATACGAGAGATGCTGTCAGGGAGATTGTCAGCGAAAGAGTCAGCTACATACCATATGGCGAGATAACGAGCATCAAGGTTAGGTGCTTGGAGGTCTACGAAGGAGGCTTGGGCCAACGGAGGGAGAATTCAGGAGGTAAAGGAGTGAGCTTCGAGCAGCAGAAAACGCCAGTCTCGACAACACCATCCGCCTTATTTGGCGAGCTATGATGTACTGGTGCGAGTAAGCATTTACGTGTATTTTGCCCGCAAGGACGTGACTCTTGAGGAAACTCATGGCGAGTCCTCACTTCACCGTAGAGACCTGAAGGTGTGGGATCATGATGATTTGGTCCAGCCAGTGGTCTCCCTATTTCCCGAGTAATGTCATCGGTAATCTGTAAGGACTCGAGGATGCAAGCTCCATGGAAATTACGCCAGTGTTTGATGTTTGATGTTTGGTGCTGGGTACGTGACCAGGACAGTGTTCGCCTCACGATGCAGCACGACAGGGCATCCGCCTTGCATCGGTGATGGGAAGATTAGTAGGATCTGTACCGATTACTCCGTACGGAATGGACGGTTCTAGATCTCTGGTAATAAAGCGCACCTGAGAGTTGCGATGGTGGTTTTTGAACCTGCAGCCTCGTGTGCTTGCTTGTGCCTTGTGCTCTGTAGATAACTTTAGGGGAATGTCTCAAACAGAAACGGTCTAGCAGCCATAGCCAACTCTCAAGAAACTCCCTTTTTGGGGAAGAAAGGCAATCGCAAGATTTGACACACGACCGGTCACACCCTTGGACCTTTTAATCTTTGGCTAGGTACGCTTGGTTTGTAGCCCCCCCTCCCCCCAGCTAGCCTTTCTGACCCGTCACCGCCGCGCACGATGCGCTCCGGATTAAAGTCGCGGGAAACCCACGTGTCGGAGAAGGGCCAACGATGGCACTGGTACCACTTTGTACTCCCTCCGTCCGCTCTAAACTCCGTAGTTCTAATTTAGGTCAAGCAAGCTGCCCTGGACATGAGGCGCCATCTCTTCCCGCCAAGGGGTGCTCTTGATGAGAGAGAGAGGGGAGAGAGGCTAGAGGGGAGAGTTCCAATTGCGCAATGTTCAGTGGGCGCGTATCAACAGTAGTGAGATGCCGCCGTACCCCGTAGTACTACATAGAACACCTTGCCGAAGACTTTATAAAAGGGCTTTCCCTTTACTGGCAGGTCCTTTGAGCAGCCATGAGGGTCGCCCGACGCACAAACTGTGGTTAGCCCTGCGCTAGTTTATGTCGCCAGCAGCACCCAATCAAGGTTGAGGTGAAGGTGTACGGGAGTGCGAACGGAAACGTGAAAAAAAGAAGGGTCCTAAGATGGGCTGGGAAGCTGGCCATCCCATCTTTGAAGCAGGAAAATAGAGAACGAGGGAGGTGAGAAAAAGAGAAGAAAAAAGATGAAGAAAAAAAAAGAGAGAGATAAAACGGGGAAATCCCTCCCCGAAGGCGTGTGTTCCTTCCTCAATCTCAGTGTCTGCAATTGACGTTTGCTTGAAAATTGCAACCTGTTCTCTTTTTCTCCCTCTCCCCCCTCCCCCCTCTGCCTGTTTGCTTATTTGCCTGTTTGCCTGTTTGCCTGTTCAATTTTGACGTACCCCACGTCCGTTTTTGTCGATACCTTTCTGATCATTCCCTCAAACTCAATCGTGAAACGACAGGAAGAAAAAAGAGCACGAACGAGAAACCCGAGCAAAACAGGCTGACAGGGCAAAGAAAACGTCATGAGGATTTGCCTGATGCTACCTACCAACCACTCCATACCGAGTACGGGAATTGATTCCCTCAAGGCAACGATAAAGAACCTCGATATTCACGTTGTAGTGCAGCGCATTGACGACTGACGACGTGCATCGAAACCTCGTCGTCTCCTTCAATTGGAAGCCCGCGCGGACGAATGATAATACTAGTCAAGAAAAGCCTGGGATCGAAACCTTCCCAATTCCAGTGTCGACCCTCCGCGACCTTGTCATACATTACTAGGTAGTACTACAAGGAGGATACCCCTCCGCCCCGGGCATATACCAAAGTTCGCGCGGGAACGTGGATATTGATCCACTATCGAACGAGGGAATCGGAGACTCTCCTCTTGGAGGAGAGAGAAAAGAAGGAAGAAGGGGGCAAACGAAGCGGAAGAGCTGCAAGTCGCGGGTTTTTTCTTCTTCTTTTCTGTCTTTTCTTTTTCTCCTCGTGGCAAGCTGTCTTGGAGCTTGCCATTGAGGACTTTACTGAGCATCGGGCTTTGTCAGTTGTAAGGTACAGAAACCAAACCAAATCCTTTCGCCCTTTTGGTGAAGGATTCGATTTTCTTTCTTCTTTTTCATCTATTTTGTTTTTCTTTCCCTATTCCCTTTTTTTTTTAACGGTTCGACCACGGCGCGCACCCCTCCCGCTTCTGTATCCCCTAGGGCTCTAGTAGGGAAGAGTGAAAGCCTGAGAAAGAAAAAAAAAAAGTAATGGGTTACAGGGAGGCTTACGGAGTACAGCACGGAGTAACAACTAGGGTAGTAGTAGCCGCCCTGTTCCTTCGACACACACCCCTGCTTACGACTTGGGGCGGTGGTTGGCAGTGCTTGCACTGATTCCCCCCTTCTGATCCCACCGAGTCAGGGTAACTTCATACACCGGGCCTCCCGGGTGGCCTTCCGCGGTGTCAGACCCCGTTCTGGAAGACTTGCCATAGAACAATTTTTTTTCCCTTTCTCCTCGCGCAACGCGCAGCCGGGATCCGCAAACGTCCCGGTTCAGGCAGACGAATTGGCGGCATTCCGTCTGGGATAACACAGAAGGAGAGCACAGAAAGAGAGGGGACCCTGCAACCAGGATTGCATACGGATTACTGCTACCACCGCCACTACTACGAAGTGCTACTACTGAGGATTACGGATTACTACGTACGCACGTAGGTAGTAGTGTACCAAGGAGCAGTAATAATTAAGCAGGTAGAAAAAAAAAGGCAAACCGGGCACCCAGGGTAGAGTTTGCGAGGGAACTGCTAACCAAGGAAATAATCCCGTTACATGGAGTTTTGCTCGTTGGTTGGTGTTGCGCGCGCGCTAGAATCTTGATACCGGCTGCAACAGAAGTAGTATCAACCAACAGACGGGACAAACAAATCAAAAGAAGAGACGAAAAAAAAAGGAAAAGAAGAAGCCGAGCGGATGAGTCCAGATTGATTGCATTGTGGCTTTTACTCAGCCCCAATAATTCCAATATCCGACTTTCTGCTGGCGACCAACACGTATACTCCATACACACACACACACACACGATCGGACTGGCCGCTTCGATATTCAGAAAGTGGTATCTATTTCCGTGCCCGACAGAGAAAGAGCCCGAGAAATCAAGAGGAAAAAAAAAGAGTTCAGAGTTCGGCGCTACGGCACTCCTCTCTGCCCCCCTCTCCTCCCCCCCCCTCCCATTCATTCCTCCACCACCGATTACTCCGTACTGCTACATACAGCACGGTAGTACTCCGTAGTGGCAGCTTGGTAGGTACAACTTTGCAAGGGTGTTGCAGTTCAATTCACCCACTGCAACTGCAACTTCCGACTTTTACTACCTTGCTGGGAACAGCGGGAAAGTGACAGACCGTCCTTTGACACGCCTCTACAGGGGGGGCATAGAGTACTACTTAAGTATCATACTACCCAGTAAGTACCTAGCCTGCCAAACTGCCCTACCTTGTACTTCCGGCTTATACCTACTCCGTACACGGAGTACATAGTACTGCTGCTAGTAGTACTGCCACTACGGAGTACAGCACGACGCACTACCAGGTACTCCCTACTCGCAGTAGCGACGGGGCGGGCAGCAACTTTTCTAGGTTCTGCGTCGGCCCCATCACACACGGGGCAACTCACTCCACAATAGCTCGACCAGGAGAAACAAACGTAATAAAGTAGTCGACGGTCCTTCTTCGCCTCTTTCTTCTTCTTCTTTTGAAATGGCCGAGTATATGTTTGCGGACATCTATACAGGCATCCATACAGACACCCCTCAGACCTTGCCGAATTCGACATCTCAGGATACACCTCAACCTTTTCAGCCTCGTCCTCCTCCCCGTCGCATAGAATCCGATTACGAAGTAGGAGGCATAGTCAGCGATACAAGCGGCATACTGCACTCACGACGACGATCGCTTAGACGCCCGCGAACTGCGACAGTCGCTTCTAGCTTCGTCCTCAGTGATAGACCGGCTACGGCATACGTCCAAGACAAGGGGTCAGGCGGCACAGACTCAGACTGGACCTTAGGGGTCGAAAAGACGGAAATCATCCCCAGACGACCTTCAACCGCCGACTATACCGTCGACGCCCGCCTTTCCTCCACAGTTTCGACCGCAGTCGCAACTGCGCCGACGGCGTCGCTGCTCTCACCACCCCGCGCTCACCCCAGGGGAAATAGTAGCAGTGGCATCACCACCAATAACCAGTACAACAACACCATCGTCAGTAGTAATAACAGCCCGAAACCCCCAATGTCGACTGTGTCGACTGACCCGAGGCATGGTAACATGCTCGGTGATACAGAGACGAGGGCCTCGTCGTCACAGTCGAAGCAACCCATGAGTTACTCCTTCTCCCGGACAGAATCAGTGTCTACAACCAGCCTCGGCACTGTCCCCTCGGCGCGGACCCCCACATCAACTGACCCTTCGGGGGCCCAAGACGGCTTTGCGACACCTTTTATCCAGCGAAATGGGCGTACATACTACAACGACACGACCCTGTCGTACCCCCTACCGGCCGATCTGACAGAGCTGCACCGCCAATCACTACGCACTCTCTTACTCATACAAATCTTTGGTGCGCCCGTCTGCTCGCCGCATCTGCTCAAGAAGCCCCCGCGCCGAGTGCTCGAGGTGGGCTGCGGTTCCGGTTTCTGGAGCATGATGTGCCATCGTTTCTTCAAGGGCAGGGGCCAGACGAATATTGAGTTTGTCGGTGTCGATGTGATGCCCATCGCGCCGGGCAGCTCTGGCGCGACAGCCGGGACGATGCAGCCAGACCCGGACATGAACTGGCAGTTTGTGCAACATGACTTGCGGCAGCAGCCCTGGCCTTTTGCATCGGGCGAGTTTGATCTAGTCATACTCAAGGACATGGTGCTTGCGCTTCCCATGGCGCAACACCAAGTCTTCATCGACGAGATCCTGCGGGTCCTCGCCAAGGATGGCGTCTATGAAGTTTGGGAGACGGACAACCTGATTCGCATGCTACGACCACACCCTACCGTCTCGTCTGTGACGGGCGAGGAATCCGAGGAGGAGAAGTGGGCGTCGGGTCTGGGTGCTTATGTGCTTAGCTCGAGCACGCCGCTATCAGCGCCCGTCAACACGTACCTGGTCGAGTACAACGCCTGGCTATCGCGCGCTCTCGATGCCCGCGAGCTCGCGCTGAACCCGTGCACCCTCATCGGGCCATACATGCTTCAGGAGGCTGAATCCCTAACAATGGTCAAATCGCGGCGTTTTGCCATTCCGTTTAGCGAGCTGCGATGGGAGCGCGAGGGCGTGGCCGGCGTGGTGACCAAGGATGGCAAGTCGTATGTAGAAATGAAGGGCAAGGGTGGCGAGAAGGCGCCGCACCAGAAGCTCGAGAAAAAGACGCTCGGGCACGCACAGGCCGCGCTGCGGAGGACGGCGCTGCTCACCCTCGTCCAGCAGATACAGGCGTTTGAGCCCCTGTTGCGGGAACAGAGCGGTAAGAGCCAGGACGAGTGGGATATCTGGATCGGAAAGATTATGCCCGACCTCATGAGTGACAACGGCACGAGCTGGGGCGAGTGTCTGGAGGTTGGCGCTTGGTGGGCTGTGAAGAAGTGAAGAAGTGAGGAAGTGAGAAGGTGAAAATAGAGAGAGAGAGCGTGTGTGGGAGAGGGCGTACAAATATGGATTATATATATATACATCATGACTATGAGATTCTGAGAGCGGGAAAGGGGGGACATAGCGGAAGAAGACTTGTACTTGGATTCTTTTTTTTTTCTTATATATCTTTGGATTCATCATGGGGCACACGCATATCTAGGGACATCATAGCAGGGTTTAACGCTTGAATTGCAAATGCCAAAAAATGAGGGGGAAGGCAGAGGCGGTGGGGAGAGGGCGCATGGTTTTTTCTAATCGAGTTTTTTTTGTTGGATTCAGCGAATATCTTATATTGGCAGTGTATATGAGGTGTAAATGTGAATAATTTACGGAGTATATATGTGTGCACAACACATGTATTTGTTGTATATTTATGGTATGCGTGCGCGTATGTGCGTGTGTGTGTGGATAGGTGGTGATTCTAGGCGTAGCCGGTCCAAGATTTTCTTTTCCATGTATATGTTGCTACGCGTCTGCGTCGTAGCGTTTGCGCAGTGTGCGATATCTCTTGAGGTAGTATCTAACAAGGAGAGACAGTCAGTCAGTCAGCCATTCAATCAGGTAGTCATTTCTGGTGACACCACAGCCGCCTCGCCACCCCCCCCCCCCACCCTTTTCATTCCATTTCTTCTTATACATACAACACATATTTTCACGTGAGGAGGGAGGGCGTATCGTCTGCGGAAAGAAGGTGGCTTGGCCCGCACGGGAGGGAGAGAACTTCAGGGGGACGCAGGGGAACACCGGGGGGGGGGGGGGGGGGAAGAGAAAACGTCTTTTAGTCAGAACTCACAAAGCTTCGATTTCTTGGGGGTTTCCCGTTAGCACGGATACGTTGTTTTTTCATGGTGCAAAGGGGAAGAGACGGAGAGGGGGGATGATGGTTGCACAGAGTCTTGCGTGGACATGTGTATATATATGTACGTGTGTGTGTGTGTGTGTACGTACCCTTCTTCACAAACTCGGCCCTCCGTATGCCCTCCTCGATCCTGGCCGCGTCCGTCTCCCCGGCCCTGGCCATGAAGGCCTTGTGCAGCCGCGGGCGAAAGTACTCGTAGCCCAGGGGGTACTCCCTGCCCAGGAAGAGGAGCTCTATTTCATGGTAAGTCGACCTTGTTCGGTTACGGAGTAATGTAGGGGGTAAAAGATAGAAGGGTTGGTGATGGCTCTTTGCTGGATGGAAGGATGAGAAAGGAGGGAGGGGAGGGGGTTTGGGTTCAATGTGTTTTTGGCGTGAGTGAACGAGAGAGAGAGAGAGGTCTCATGGAAAAAGGGAGAGTCGCATAAATGACATAGAGGAAGGGTTGAGGAGATATTGATGTACCTTTGTATATAGCCACGACTTGTCGTCTGAGCCCCGTATTCGCCATTTTCATCCTCACTGCATATCCCACCCTTCTTCCCTTTTTTCCCTTCTTTCTTTGTCTTTTTTTTATACCTCTGGTTCGAGGCTATATGATGCATCCACACCTGAAGAAAAAAAAACCTCCTACACAGTCAAGATGTAAAGATGGGAATGAAATTTGGACTTGCTTTTTGGGCAGACGATTTCGAAAGGAATGACGATGAGGTGATGCTCGCGGTTGTTGCCGGGAGTACTAAGTAGTAGTAGTATAGTACTCCGTAGTGGGGTTTTGAGGTTCGCTGTGGTAGTATTATTATGCGCCACACTTGGGGACGTTGAGTGCGTGTGTGTGTGTCTCTCTCTCTCTTCCATCATCGTCTGTCACTGCCCCCGCCTTTCACATCAGCCACTCACACCCGTTTTCCACACACGCATACACGCGCGGTTGCTGGCCGCAGAACGCCCAAACCCTACCGCCATGCGGTACGCAACGTTTAGGTACTCGAGCGAGGTAGGCCCGTCGCCAAAGGCTTCGTGTATATCCCCAAGTCCTCTCCCGAAATCGTCATCAGAATGGTTGCGACAATAGTAGTTAGAGGCATGATTGTAGCACCCAACTACCTACGGCAGCCGAAATCATTGTTTGACTCTGGCGAGGCGTCTCGGCCACGAGTAGGCTAGAGTCGCGTACTTCGACCTCTTATACTCCGTACGGGGACTTCATGAAGTGAGAGGCCCAGGTGGCGAGGGCGTTAGGTTAAGGCTACAAATCGAGGCCTACCAAGTAGGTCAGTTACTACCTATGATGCTCGGGCTCATACGCCACCGTCACAGCTCAGCAAACACAAAGGGAATCAAGAAAAAAAAAAAATACGTGGTCAAATTATGTAGACAAGAATGTAATTCAAATACTTTCAAATTCATCAATGGTATCTCAACTCGGGTCGCATACGCACACCCTAACGGTGCTTTAGACATTAAACACGTCACACTCCTTCATCACCCATAAACATTCTTCGTGCTGAGGATAGCACGCAGAGGGGGAAAGTAACTCGATTGGGGAAAGTTACTTAGGCCTCCTCAACCTTGGCAGAGGTGGCAGGGGGAGTAACCTCCTTCTCCTCGTGGCGGATACCCATCTTGGCAGCCTCGAGGTCACCCTTCTCGGCGGCGGTCATGGCAGCGGCCTTGACGCGTGTCTTCCAGGCAGGGGTGCCGATGAAGCGGATTCCGTCAGGGTCCTCGAAGATGCCCTCAACCTCCTCAAGGGTCTTGCCGGCGGTCTCGGGGAAGACGAAGAGGACGTGGAGGAACATGCAGACGTTGAAAACACCGAAGACGGCATACGTCTTCCACTTGATGTTGGCAAACGCCTCGGGGACAAACAGACCAAGAGCGGTGTTGAAAGCCCAGTTGGCCGAGGTGGACAGGGCGACACCCTTGCCACGAAGGCGGAGAGGGAACAGCTCAGGGGGGTAAGCCCACGATACGGGACCCCAGCTGGGAGCGAAAGATGCGACGAAGAGGTAGGTGCAGGCGATGAGGCCCTTGGCAGGGGCACCAGTGAGGCGCATCGACTGAGCAGCAACACCATCGATACCACCTTCAACAATCTCACCGTGGGCGGCGAGAATGCCAGCGTTGGCCCACATCCAGATACCCATGAAGGTGGCACCGATCAGGAGAGTGGGACGACGACCCCAGCGGTCCATCCAGATGAGGGCGGGGATGGTGGTGAAGACGTTGATGACATAGTTAATGGACGAGGCAACAAGGTTGGCGTTGCCCGAGTAGCCAGCCATGGAGAAAACGTTGGCAATATAGTACACTGGTAAATAGCTGTTAGCTTCTCGCTCTTGAAATCCCATTGTTTGCTATTCTGAATAATGAAAAAGAAAAGACTTACTCATGACGTTCATGCCAGTAAGCTGAGACCAAATCTGAGTGAAGATGGCAATGAAGGTGCGGTGAATGTAACGAGGCTTGAGAAGATCCCAGTACTGAACGTCCGAGTTGTCGCGCTCAAACTCGCACATATCCTTAATCTCCTGCAACTCGGCCTGGACGAAGGGGTGGTTGGGATCGCCCTTTCCGTGGACAAGAGCCAGGACAGAGTGAGCCTCCTCCCAGCGGTCCTTGCGAGCGAGCCAACGGGGGGACTCGGGAAGGATCAGCATCATGCCGCCGAGGAACCAAGCGGGGAGAATCTGGAGAGCCCATGGGACGCGCCACGAGGCAGTGTTGTAGTCGTAAGAGTACCGTCCGCCGATGAAGCTGCAGCCGTAGGAGATGTAGTACATGATGAGGATACCCCAGGTGATGGCCCACTGCTGGAAACCAATAAAGCGGCCACGCTTGGAAGGGGGCGAGATCTCGGCAATGTAGACAGGAACCTGGGCGGACTCGATACCGACGGCGAGACCGTTGATCAGACGACCGACGCAGAGCATAGGAATGTTCTGAGAGGCAGCGCTAATGGCGGAACCGACGGTCCTGTTGAGCGCGTGTTAGCTGCTGCTCCTATCCCAACTCTATCTGACTGAGAAACGAAGTCTGTGCTTCAGTAGAGCGCTCGTCCGTAACTCCCACTTACCAGATAAGGCAGCCAGTGATGATGGCAAACTTGCGGCCCATGATATCGGAGAGGTAACCGGAGATAATAGCACCAAGCCATGAACCAGCCGACATGGCGGCGGTGATACCGCCCTGGTGAAGGGTCTTGGGACCACTGCATTTGGTCTTGTTGTTGAATGGCGGGCCATCGGGGCCTTCGTTGAAGTAGCAGAGGTAAGACTGCATAGCAAGTTGCGCCGACAGCGACGAAATGTCAAAGCCGAACAAGGCGCCGCCAACGACGGCGACGCCCGCAATAACGTAGATGTTGCCAACAACGACCATGTTGGGCCAAGGATGTGATCTTCTTATCACCCGTTCCTTGTAAGGTGTCTTGACTACACTCAGCCTTTCAGAGAAGGGGGGGGAGAAGAGAGGGGGGAAAGCAGGTGGAAGGGTTGGGGTAGCTCTAGGCTCTCTTTATAGTTGCCTTTGCGGTCAGAGTTGGAACAACGAGTGATGCCTTTTCCCTCGCGCGCATCCGAACCAAGGTCGCTTCCGTGCTAGGCGTGGGAGTCGGGGGAGGGATGTACGGAGTACATGGTACACGGCCGTACTGCATGGAGCCACCCCCGGTTTTAACGTGCGTATTTGGGGGAGCCGAGGAGACATGGGGGTGTGGACATGGGTCGTTTTGATGGAGGTGGGAGGGAGGAGTAAGAGGCACCAAAGACGGTGCAACGATGCGTTTGAGCGGAACAGCGCTATTGGCTCAAGGTGATTGAGCAATCCTGCCCCCTGTCTGTCTTGTCGAGCCCTAGGATGTACGTAGAACGTATCATGTTGGGAATATAGCATTCTGCAAATGGTAGTGTCTCCGAGTGTCACCGGTGACCAGCGACCAGTGAAGATGGGTGATTCCTGTCCGTTAACCAACCGTTCAAGACATATTACATGCATCATAGCCGAGCGGAATCTTCCACAGCGCCCCATCTCTCATGGGCAGATACTCGGCCGTTGGAAACCTAGCCAGCTGGTAGCCCTCAAGCTTCAACTTTACAAACCTAAAAGAAAGCTGGTTGGCTACGAGTCACAACCAACTGATCACAAGCCAATCCCCTCCAAATCAAGAGGTGGGTCTCCATGCACGTATTGGTTTTTCCTCTGCGGGGGAAATGGCCCTGTAGTCCTTTCTCTCCTCACCTTGACGGATTACATCCCCAGGTCTGTCTGTCCCTGGGGTTTAGAGGAAAAGAACCTAAAAGGTGGGGAGAGCGTAGGGATCAACGTCCATGTGAAGTGGCCCAACGCCGAGTATTTGGCCGTGGAGTCTCTTCGTTGGTGGCACCCACCAAAATAGTGAGCCCGAGAATGGCCTTTTTTTGGTTGCTTTTTTTTGTTAATCCTTTTGACGATGCAGCCCGCCCCCTCGCCTCGTACTCCGTACTACGTGACGGATTACGCTCGCTGCACATCGAGCCCGGTGATTAGTAGTAGGTACTCCGTAGTGAGCGATGGCGATACTGGTGCCCCGCAGTAGAGGATATGTGCTCAACTCACCAACACTGTTGGCAGCGTGCCCAGTTCTCCTTCCACCCCCAAATCTGTGCTCTGTTAGTCTCTCCGGCAGAAGGGTGCCGACTCTCGCAGAGTTAGTCTCAAGGAGGTTTAGCAGTGTCAGCGACCTCGCACTACCACTATCCCCACTTCCCCAGGCTTGCAAACTCAGTACCTTCTTCAGTGGGCTTGACCCAGATACAGTTTGGAGATGGAAAGCGGCGTTTTGAACGAGTTGGGTCTTGGGTCGGGTAGGGAGGTATAGGTACTCCGTGTAGTAGTACTCCATGTAGTACTCCGTACTCGGTCCATCGCGTGGCAAAGGTCCGCACAAAAGAGCGACCGAGATGGCGAAAAGACGACTGGCAAGAATACTCCGTACTCCGTACCCAGACGCTTTGGCGGCTATGCCTCTTTCGCTTTCTCATGCCGTTGACCGTAATGAGAGCAATGGGGAAGATTCACGATATGCAATCCGTAATCCGCCCTCCGTAACAAGTGGCTGATTCTTTTTGCTCTTTCTGTGGGTTGATTTTGCCTGGGCATCCGTCATGTGAACCCCGGCATCGAATTTTTCTGGGTGCTCCTTCCTCTCCTCCCAACAGCCGCAAAGTGCCCACTCGCTCTTTCTCGGAGACAGTCACTTCCTCGTTGAGAGTAAGCAGCTCTCGTAGTCCATGGGTTGTACCTTCTTGCTAGTACTAAGCCCCATGCTCCGTAGTTCTTGCTCTCTACCTACGTACTACGTATGTACATAATCCGTACTTACCTTACGGAGTAATCCTGTCGTGTTTTTCCTCTTTATGACGTCGGGGTTCCGTCTTCAACTGCCAGCTTGGCGGCCGCCCCATTTCCAATACCCGTAAAGCCACAAATTCTCCTCTCCTACTTCATATCTACTTGCATTACGGAGTACCTGATAGAAACCATTTCAAACGCATGTGCCATCATATCATCATCAGTCACCCCCAGTCGAACATTCGCGTTTCGCTCGGATACCTTCCAAGAGAAATGATGGTGCATATACCGATTAGAAAAAGAGGGGATGGGATTTACCAATTTCACGGTCACAGAGTTCCCATAACACGAGGCACAAGCGCTTTGGAAGCCAACCACAAGGCCGAGAGGAGAAACGAAACGTGCTGATCAGGGTGCAGAGTACCATCGTGTGTACTTTTAGTCGCGCAACACTACTCCGTACCTACAGCTGCATCCAACAAGCGGTGGCGTCTTCTTCCGCGTCCCCTCCCCCGTTCCTTTGGGCTCGTTACCAGGAGCCAGTGGGCGGGCAGCCTCCTCGCTGGCTCATTGCCCCGAAAGCTAGAGGGGTAGACGACCTTTGCAGCCTTCCCCCAAACTCGTGCAAAGGCACAGCAATGTCCCTTTCTTAGCCTACAAAGGTACGGGTGCGGGTGATTGAATCACAATTTCGATTTGCCAGATTCTCAACGTGCTTACCCCACAGACGGTCCGAAAGTTTTCTTGCAGTTTTCTCGTACTGGTCTTCCCGCGTGGCCACTCGTTTTCGTTGATTCACGTAAACTAACAGGCGCTGTTGGCGGTGACCCAGCCGAACTTATGCCAAGGGTTAGCTTGTCTCTCTTCCACTTCTCCGCATCCGAAGACAGCCAGAGGTAGGAGGTCCGAAAAAACGTGCGAGTTTTGACAAGTCAAAAGGCAACCAGGCACACGAGTCGGTTTGCCTTGTTGTCTGAATGAATGGGCCTCCTAACTTTAAGCTCAAGCATGAAAATTTACCACCCTATATTGATGGGGGGGTTTTTTTTTTGGTTTTTTGCGATGCCACCCGATACTGTCTCTTCAAGGCAGCGTCATTCATGGGATCTGCGACATTCCTGGCATGAGTCTTCCTAGTGTTGAGAGAGGGATCGAATCTCCAGAGACCAGACGGCATCTTGCGTGCCAATAGCAGCCCCGGCATCTTGGAACCTCTCAGGTACTCCGTAATGCCTGTTAAAAATTGTTCTATTTGGTCATGGCCCCTCCCCTCCCTTTCCTGGTCATGCACCCCCGAAAGCGCACCAACGGTCGGCTGCAGACGTTTTCCGCTCGACTTCTCTCATGGTGTACGCATTGTGTGCACCGTGCTCCGTATACTCACAGACTCCGTACAACGCCTATTGGTACTTTGCCTCCCACCCACATTTCTTTCTCCCGACTCTACGCAGAACCCTCCCCCCTCTTGCCTCGTGTCATCCGTATCAGCTCATTTCTGCTCTGATCTACTACTATGTACCACAACAATAACAATTGGCGCCTGGAAGCTGGAGAAGTGGACAACATTAGACGCGTCGAAATCAACTTGCGAAAGCCGGATCTGGGCATTGGGGTCCAGCCTTCGTCTTGCTTTCTCCCCCGGGTCTTCGTGATTGTTCTTTACTTCGGATCGCGGCTTGCTTCCAAACGCTAGCTTCCAACAGGATACAAATCCCGACTCCCGAAGGAGAAAAACAAAACACATTTGCTTACTACTAGTATTCAGGGCCAACTCCTCAGCCGCTTCCACGGGCTAGGTGAGCCCGGGATTGCAAAGCAGCTCTGTCTATTGCAAACAGCGTAGGCATATCCTGGACCCTGGACGCCACAACGTGACGCACCCACTTCCACATTCGCGTGTTGTACGGAGCACTATTGCACATAGATGGAACAAGTGCGAAAAGGCTACGGAGTAATCGGTACACCCGCCACAAACCGCGGCGGGGTGGTGTACTATACAATGCACACATTGACGAGAAACCTGCACCCCGTGATCCGGCCGAACCTGAGCCCGAGTCCACACACACATAACATGCATTCCGTACTCCGTATGGAGTGTACAACACGCTCTCACACACCATACATACAGTGCATACCCCAATACGGCGCTCCACTTGCAACACGTTGTCAGGGTCACAATGCAGACGAAATTAAATCCTTCGCTACGACCCTACTCATAAGCTTATGCCCTCATGCGAGGGAAAACTGGTAGGTGGTGGTATACATTCACCGTCCATATCCCGTATGGAGCGCTGGTACTCCGTACTCCGTATAGCAAAGAAGAAAACGTCGGCCTCACAGAAGCATAGTCCCCGGGCGAGTGTTTGCTAAGCTATACCATTCGCCGGCCCAACCTCAGCTCATGCACAAATACTTTGCGGGCGTGGCGCTTTCCGCGCGGGGCTTCCGCTCCTTGGGCTGCATATATACGGAGTATACACACATAACTTGTGTTAGAGTATACCTACTAATAGCAAGGTGGTGACATTCCGATCCGGACGCAGATCGTGCATAGAAGGGAGTAGTATATCCAATCACGGGAAGCAACTGCGACGATTTTGAACCCTGATCAACGACCCCAACCTGATTCCACACTGTCGGTCTACGAATACTCGCTACGGGACCGGGGAGGAAGCGGCAAAAATGGGATTACCTACACTACAAGATCTAGGGCTACTCTCCCAACGCTTTTCTCTTCCTTTGTCCGTGACTGGTCAGAGTAGTCTGGTTTGTCCCCCTCTTTGTATTGCCACCTCTCTTAGCATCTCAAAACGGGCCGTTCTGATCTGCTCGTTAAAGCCTGTCCGACGGCAGCACGGAGTGTGTTGGTAGTGCCATCATGCTCGATCTGAAAGGGCGGCTATGGGTAATGGAATTTGCCACGAGCTTGTGCCGACGAAAAAAAAGAACAGATAGGGACTATTAGACGGAAACGCCTCTCTTTCAGGAATCGTCAGTACGAAAGCGGTTCGTCCTTGTTGATGAGAAAGGAAGGCAACAAAGAGGGAAAAAGAAAAGAAATAGAGAGAGAACAAAATGGTCAAGCGTCGTGGCCAAGTATTCGGTCATTCCTGCTTTCTCGCCCAGGCTCATCGCAAATTGCACAACCCCCCCCAAAAAAAAAAAGAAAACCCGAATCGAAGGAAAACCCCTTCAAATTTCAGGATCGTATCACGGCCCAATGACCATTGTTCGATTTACATAACAAAGGCCAAAAAAAGGCAAAGCCAAGCCAAGGCTGACCAAAAACGAACAAAATCATTCTCTTTTTTTCTTTTTCTTTTTTTCTTTGGCCAACTTCTTAGTCGTACTCCGTAGTCGTACCACGGAGTAATAACCCTAGCAAGCCTGATCCCTCCCTCCCACCCACCCATCCATCCCATCGCGTGGAAAAAATCGGTATCCCAAGGTTCCCTTTCATCGCCCCCCTCCCCCCTAAGTTCTACGCGGACGGACATAAGAAGTATCGGACGGGACCCTAGCCCAAGTTCCTCGCCAAGAAAGCACCTACCTAGGAAGGCTTCCCGGCCATCACTCGCAGACCACCCCTTAGGGTAGACTGCCTCCTCCCTACTCCGTACTGGGGGAACACCTTATTGCTAGTAGTATTCCGTACTACCAAGTAGTAAGCCTAGGGTAGCACTCCGTAGCAAACACAACCGTCTTATGAGGGATGCTGGTCATCAAGGGAATTTTCAAGTTAAAAAAAGGCATTTCGGGAAAAGAAGAGGAAGAAAAGAAGAAGAAACCCTAAGAAGAAAAATACTATTCATGCTTGCATATCGGTCATGTACGCCTAGCAATGCTCAATCAATCTGTTGGGCAAAACAAAACAAAAAAAAAAAAGGGGGGGGGGGGGGTTTGCATGCCCATCTTGCTGATCTATCTCTCTTTCTCTCTCTCTCTCTCTCTGTGTGTGTGTGTCTCTTTCTATATCCCCTTTCTCACACGAATCGGACCTCGTCAAACAGCCCGGCGCGAACCTGCACCAGACTTGCCAGCTCCATGAGGAAGGACTGGTACACAATGACGTTGGTGAGGATGTGCGACACGGACACCGTGTTGGCATCGTCCTCGGCCGTCGTGTGCTGCGTGCTCGCCGTCTCCCCCTCCGTCTTGTCGCCGTCGCTCAGCGCGCTGTCGTCCTCATCATAGTCGTCGTCCTGGCGGTCCCCGTCCTCGTCCCTGACCTCTGAGAACTCCTCCGCGGGCTTGCCCAGCCTCACGGGGATGGGGCTGACCTTTTCCTCCGGGAGCCCGACCTTTCGAGCCAGAATGGTCTGGTCGACGGCGGCGAAGTGGGCCACCTGGTTGGCGATGTCGCCGAGCGACTTCCCGATCTCATCTCCTATGCGGACGGGGGAATAGCTCCTGGATATGTGCCCCTTCTGCGGGTCGCCGTAGCCAAAGGGGAACTCGTGCGGCGGCGGAATCGGAATCGCCCGCGGCGAAATCATCCCGTAGTCCTGAATATTATGCGAAGGCGTTCCGCTTCCACTGCCGTGAGACTGGTCGTGCATGCCGCGCGGGGTGCTGCCGCGGCTGGGCGTGCCAAATTCGGACAACAAGCGCTGGGCGAACCCCTCCAAGCCTCCAAGCCTCTGGGGCGAAGTGGCGCGTGACATCTCGCTGTAGTCCGGCTCGGGCGTTCGGTGTCGCACAGGCGACTTTTCCCGTATGGGGAGCGAGTTGCTGACGATCATGTCCGCCATTTGGAAGGCTTCCCTTCGCTGCTGCAGAAGTTCTTCAAAACGCGGGATCGTCTCTTTGTAGGACGCAACTTGATCGCAAAGCTTCTTGAGGAGATCGAGAAGCCGGGGGAGGGACGATTGATCCCACTTTGGCCTGCGTCGACACTCCTTGAGGGCCTTTTCCTTCTCGCGCCGACGAGCGGCAGGGGAGTCCTCCTCCTCCTCTTCTTCTTCCTCATTCTCTTTCTCTTTCCCTTCTTCTGCAGCCGGCTCACCCTGTTTAGCTTCATCTGATTCGGCTTCGTCTTCGTCGTACTTGTAGCTATTGGGGCTACGGGCAAGCCAGCCTTCAACACTCATGTAACCACAGATACCCATGTCCATGATCGACTCCGTGACATAGAGATTGGTCTCAACCCCATTGACAAAAAAGGTCTCAAATAGGTCGAGAAGCGCGTTTAGAAGGGGGTCATCTGGGCGAACGGTATGCTCTTGCACTTCCCTCGGCGCGCCGGGCAAACTGTCTGCAATAGCAGCATGCTTGTTGTAGCTCTTACCTACATTCGGAGCTACCAGTTTCAGTGAGCATGGGTGGCTCTCGAGCCTGGTCATGGTGTCTTCGAGCACATTCTCGTAAGCCTCGTCGAAGTTATCCTGCCCGCCAATGGACTCGGCAAGGCCCATGAGGTAATCGATCTCCTGCTCATGAGCACCGACAGTCCGCTGCACCTCCTTAGTTGGCAGTACCGCGGTCTTCAGAAGTGTCATGACAGCGTATCGGTGATGTCTCTTGAGAATTGCCGATACGAGGTGGAGCGTGACGTGGATCGTCTGCTGATTTCGCGACCGTAGGCAAGCCAGAAGAAGATCGACCAAGTTGAAGAGCAGAGGGGTGACCGCCGAGTCGGTTTTGGATGCCATCATGGTGGCCAGGTCCAAAGACTTTCGCTTTCTCGCGTCACTGACTGATGTTCTTTCGGTGTCCCCAGCAGGTGGCTGGTGATCAGGCAGGGCAAGTAGATAATGGAGGATGAGGTTGATCATGTCAGGGTGGTCGAGAGACTCGAGTATGCGGCGCAGATATGTCAAGACAGCCACCGATGATCCTCCGTCAATATCAGAGGATTCAAGGAGCGACGGGTATCTGACGTAGTTAGTATACGGATACGGGATGTAGCAACCGGAGTGCGATCGAACTTACAAGAGCTGCTGGAGAAAAATGACGTGGAAATGTTCAAGTAGCGTTGACTTGACCTCCATCGACTTGCAATGGTTTAAGACATCTTGCCAAAAGAGTAAATGCGAAAGAAAGGTTTCAAGATGGGACTGGAACTCGGGTGCGCAGGAGCTAAGGATCTCATCGTTGGATATAGGGTGTTCGTAGTCGGAGAATGCAAGAATAGGAGGGAGATCATTGGGTGGATGATCAATGACGAGCTTTCGACTGAGCTGACTGTACAGAGCTCCTAGACCCGTGGCCATGAGAGTTGACAAGTCACTCTCAACGATCCACTGCTCGAGAACGATAGAGCTCGAGGCTGCCTCAACAACGTAGAGCAGACCAGTGCGAGCAAAGTCGCCTATCTTACCCTCGTGATGGATGTAGTCCGTCATGATGTAGAACAAGGGGAAATCAGCTCGCTGCGCACGACCAGCAAGTCGCCCCCTCTGGTTGTTGCTGATGCTCTGCCGCCGCGGGTTAGGATGGTCGCTCTGCGTCTTGAACCATGCTGGCAGGATCTCGGGCTTCAACTTGATCTTTGTTGTAATGTTGAAGATGAGCTCTACGACCCGCGACTCGGTATCCAAGCCCAGGCGGACGGTGTTGGAGCCTGTGATACGACTGAGGAGATGGGTCAAGCTGGCAGAGAAGGTGGTATTCTCCACAAACGCCTCTTCCTCGCTCTCGATGAGAGTAGCGAAGAACAAGACGGCCTCCTTAATGATCCACTCATTGCGCGAAGTCGTGGCAATCTTGCCGACGGGGACGTATATCTGTCGGAGGGAGGCAAACTGGATGCAAGGATGGGGCAACGGGCGGCGGCTCTCGTCGCTGAGGATGTTTGTGAGCTCTTGGAGGCGGATCTCGAGGTTCTCGGCGGCGTCTACATCTTTGGAGAGGTCCGAAGACTTGCGCCATGCTCCCTACGACTGGATATTAGCGCGTGCACCACCACCATAACTACCATCACCACCATGACCACTCCGGTATTGGTAGGAGTGCTACTCACGAGTAGGTTCGCGTATTCCTTCTCGAAGCGATGCAATCGTTTGGCGGGGTCTTTTGCCTGATCCTGGCGCGTGTTGTCAGGACCCAAAGGGCTTATGAGGCGCGACCACTGTTGAAAGTTGTTTATTTAGCTTCTGGTTCGTTTGGGAGAGGAGGGGTTTCGTGGATGGCGGAGGCTGATGAGGCCTTATGGTATTGGAAAGTAGGGCGCCCGGTCGGGCACTGGCGGGGGAGAGAGAGAGAGAAGAGGGAATGGAATACGGTGAAGGGAGGTGTGGTAAAAACTCACGAATTTGTCCATGGCGCTCCTGGAGTCATTGCTGAGTTCTCGACTCCGCTAATTCTGTCGATGCAGAGTAGAAGGACGGAATTACGATGCACTGAGCTTCGCACCCACATGTCGTTGGCATCAGGTCACTCGCTTGGATCTTGTGATTGATGCGAGCTGCTTTTCGCGATGCGAGGGCAGGCATGCTACCAGCCACAGTTATGCGGTGTTATGCACAACAACCAACACCCGAGCTGTGGCTACGAGTCTTTTAACCCCTCTTCACCCCTCCATCCACAAGCCACAGTCGCAGAGCACCTACCAATTCCGTTACAAGTTACTCCGTACTTCGTACAAGGTCCCCATCTACAACAGGCCTAGGTATCTAGGCCTGCTAGGTAGTACTACCGTATTCAGTACCCTACTTTGGTACGGAATGGTACTATGGTTCTCCGTATTATTCTATTCCGTACGGAGTCCTCCGAAAAATAGGTCCCGCGACCTATGACGCTATCAGCTGTAGCTCTGCTTTAGAGGCACTCGGTGGCATCGCCGGATAGGTAGGTGCTACTTATTAGCCTGCTACTAGGTAGGCGGGCGCACCTGTCAAGATGGTTCAAATGTCTGGGAAGCAAGCCCAACCTCAAAGACATATGGCGGTATGCCCAACCTGCCTCGCGAGAAGATAACAAGACCACTAACTCGGTAAGGAGAAGAAGAAGAAAAATAATAATAATTCACACTATGTAAAAAGTGACACGTAGTAACTGCAATCGTACTTGAGTAATAGGGTCCATGCGTTTTAGTACACTTCTTAAGATGGACTTGGCATCGTTCAATTTCAATTTAGCGGTGTTCAGGTGAGGGAGGTCAAGCAAGCAAGCAAGCAAGCAAGCAAGCAAGCGAGAGACAAATTGTACGGAAATATTCGTATTACCTATCGGCAAGCATTTATAAGAGAGGTGCTGCGTGAGAAGAGAGAGGCCAATGAGACAGTAGGCAGGGATTGGGACGTCACCTCGTTGCAACCCTTTTAAGTCCAGCTTGACACCCATTCCCCCCTCATCCGAACAGAAACCCTCCCATTTCCCTCTTCCCATGAACCGAAAACACGCCCTGGAAAATACGTGTGAACTCTCTCTCTCTCTCCCTCTCTCCCAAACCAAATACATCTAATTCATTCCTCAAACTTGGCGAAATTCCATCATCTAGCAATTATGCCTCCCCCGCCTCTAAACGAAGATATCCTTTACCTCATCTGCCAGAGCCTGTGCTACCACTGCTGTCAAGGGCCCGACGTTTTCCCCAACGGTGATGACGTCGATGCCAAGGAGAACAAGAAGACGCTGGCGAGCATCTGCCGCGTATCAAAGGCCTGCGACGCCATAGCAAGACCAGTCCTGTATCATTACTATGCCACCGGAAATCTCATATTCGACCAACCACCGCGGTGGTATGCCGCCAACGGTGGCCGGGGTCTTATTCGGGATGACAAGTTGGAGTGCCTAGCCAGGACGCTGGCGGACAAGCCCGAGCTGGGGCACCACATCAAGGCTCTGCAGTTCGTCTGCGGTCACAGGCCGTACAAGGAAACATCGAAAAAGCGAGAGGCGGAAGCATATGCGCTCGAGCGCGCAGGCCGATGGGTCGAACCCTGTTTAGATCGCCGCCTGCGTCAAAAATGCTCCGTGCCTATGGACATGTTCGATCAGATTCGCCGCACACTTACGCAGCTGGTGATAGCATTATCGCCGCGGATCGAGGTGCTGGCACTGGCATCCGACGTCTGCTGCTGGACGCCAATCCCGGACTCGAGCAGGATTTCGATGCCAAACCTAAAGATGCTCTTGATTCGCGGGGTCGACAACAATATGGACTGCCCCATGACCCGACGGCCGGGGGACCTCTTGCGGCCCCTCTTCAAGGCGGCGCCCAACTTGGAAAAGGTCTTCCTCATGAATGCCACGGAGAAGGGGAGCCCCGTCGGCATGTCAATGCTATACGGGTTCTTCTGCGAGGAAGAGGATGCTGAGGATAGCCCGGAGACGCCCGGCATGCTCAGCGCCGAGACGCACCCAAAACTTCGCGAGGTGGCATACGCGGGGTACGATGACCATCAACTAGACAATCTTCTGCGCGGCGCTACGCAGGTCGAGACGTTGCGCTGCATTTGGCAGCCCCACGACCTTCTTGAATACAAGCCAGCAGATAACTGGCCCCTAGCTCCCCTGGGTTCACATCTCGAAGCCTCACTGCGCCGTCTCGAGATATCCGTTGACGGTGGCCCATGCGCCGATTCCATTTCTTGGCCCGTCTTGAGCCGATACACGGCCCTGGAAGAATTACATATTTCCCAACTAGCCCCCCTGGAGCCCTTTGACCAACCGCAGAATAGCCTCGCAGAAAAGGTCATGGGGCTCATCGAGAGCATCCCCAGTAGCATCAAACACCTACGATGGGCCGGATCATCGGAAGAGGCCATTGCACTGCTCGAAACTTTACATGTCGAGTCCTCGATGAGGTTTCCCTTCCTTGAACGTATCTCTGTGGGTAGCTATACGGAGGATGTCAACTTGAATGGGTGCAAAAAGGCATGGGCCACATACGAAGCCCAACATGGGGTGGGCTTTACCGTATCATGGGGTGACCAAGCGGTCCCAGTCTTCAACCCGTTGGCTCTGATACCAGGTTCTATGAATAAGAAAGACGCAAACCCTCCGGTCTCGGACGACATGGACTGTAGCAGACAAACGGATCGATCAAAAGGGGGTGATACATTCAAACATACAGACTTTCTCGTCCCCTGCGCCGTGGTCTGATGACAAAACTCGCTCCCCTACAGCATATCCCTCAATACAGTTCTTCAATACAGTACTATAGTAATATCTGATGCTGCGGAGCGAGGTGCGAGGTTGGCGCCCCATATCTCGAGATAATCGTGAGACTGGAGCCATAGCTTCTCGAGTTCCCAAACCGTATCGGATCGCAACGACAGAATTTTTTCGTACCGCCCGAAGCTCGGATCAAGCTTCATTAAATTTCCTCCTGTCTCCTCGTCTATCTCATGCATGCGGGCCCGCGAGGCAGCAACCTGCTCCCGCTAAGCGCGTTGATTAAGGTGTTAAACCGTTGCACCACACGACGAAAGTAATTATGAAATGGACCGAAGGGGGAGGGCGGAGGAGGGGGAGGACGGGGGAGGGAGAGGACGAGGGCGGGTTGCAACTTACAAAACTTGCTATGAATATCCTGAGGGTATTGGACAGGGCAGATAGTTTCTGCCAGCACTTAACCACATTTTTGTATATGGACATCGTGAGCGGGCAGCTTGCTTGGCGGTACGCTTTGAACATGCGTTTGGTAGCGACGAGTTGCCAGTTTGCTGCCTCGCGAAGTTGGTTCACGCGACGGATCACCTCTGGGTTGGTCTCCTCCACCTTGGGCCTCGCATCTTTGTCTTTGCCCATTGTCTTTTTTTCCCTCTCTCCTTATCTGTGTGTGTGTCTCTCTCTCTTCTCGGAATAGAAATATGTCCCACCTTGTCGTCTTCTGGGGAAGGGAGTTACCAATGAATTGAATGTGCAATTGCTTCAAAGTAAAATCGTATGCTGAAACCGATGTTTTTTCTTTTCCTGTTTGTGCTCAAAGATGTACTGTTCTGAGAGAATACCAGCTGAATAAAGGCCGCGCGTGAATACTATTCTTTTGCTATTAGTAGTAGAAAAGGCAGTAGAAGTAATTGCCTTTAGAAATTTGGTTTCGCCAAATAGTATGTATTTCATGGTAGGTCGGTAGAGTACGTGTCTTTCTATTGTCTTCGAATTTGTATGTTTACCTTGGATTCTCATTCTTGCCTTCCTTGACCTCAAATGCTTTCAGGTGCTCCTGCTCCGTATCATCACATGAATTTCTACGATACCTTGGGAAGGGACCTCCTGCCCTTTTGCTTGATATTCTTGTCTGACCACGCACTGTGCTAACCTGCGGTAAGACACGGCAATCACATCCATACGTAAGTAGCTCCTTGACTCCTTGATGTAAATAACAAGAGCTCACTGCCAAGGCAATATTCGTAACATTGTCCATATAGGATACCCCTATTTGAAGTATAGGGTATTAGTGGTGGAGCACAGCACAGGAGAAAAAAAACCCTTTCGTGGGTCTAAGAAGGATACAAATTGTGCATGACGCTTTCCTACATCGTCCACACATGTGATAATTGGAAAAAAAATTAGTTAGTACTGCTAGTATATGGTCCCCTACTAGATGGGTTTCAAGTATGGTAGCTCGAGAGAAGTAAGTTGTTTCTGTGGATGAGGGGTAGCCACTGATGGATCAGCCATCCAAACACGACGTAACCAAGGCGAACCAGGCTGCCCTCGCGAAAGTGCCAAAGGCGGGGGAGGGGGAGGGAGGGGAACTTAAAAAAGGGACTCTTTTTTTGCCTGGGGTTCTTATACGAGTTGGTCGGGTTCTTTTGTACTCAGCTGGAGAGCCGTTACTTGCCCCTCAACTCCCACTTACATGCTCACGATGGCAGGAGAGAGACAGCAGCAGCAAAACGATCGACGGGGGGGGCATATAGCCTAAGTGATCCCTGAATGGCTGGAGAGAGGAGATGACCCCACGTTGGAAGAAGGACAGCAACAGACGCGCTCGGCGATGTACTTTTTGGCTAGCGCAGCCCCCGCCATCTCTTTGCCTTCATGGCGTCCGTGACATAATAGGGCCGTGTACCAATATTACCTGGTGTGATGAGAGAAGAGGAAAACAACACCAGTGAGCCTAAAATGTACACTCAGTCCAAGGCCGAGAGTCATTGCATGTGTAGGTGGAAGACCTCCACTGTAAGCAATTGAAAAGCCTTTGAGAAACGGAATGCTCTGTAAGCATGCCCACAAGTCAAGAGGTCGTCATGCGGTAGTGCAAGTGCAATGAAAAAAAAAGAAAACCTGGAGAAGTGAGATCCCATTTGACGACAACGTGCGTGACAGGTGGCCACTAGAAACTGAAAGCTCCAGGGCAACGGCTCTGCTGATGTCAATAGCATCGTGTTTTTGGGTAGTAGGGCAAAAATGAAATCATTAGGCTGGCACACACAAGGCCCGTCAAATAACCCGATCGCGGAGGCAAGTATATGCCGCGATTCCAATTTTGCATGGCAGTCATACGAATTGACAGTTCGGCAATTGAAGGTAAAATTGGAATTGGAATGGTGTGGTGTTGGTGGTGGTGGTCATCATCGTGCCGTGGGTGGTGCAGTGGTGCAGTGTAAATGGGTATGAACGTGGAGAGTGAGAGTGAGAGGGAGAGGTTGGTGTAGGTGTGTGTCAGAAGTTGCCAAGCTCGCTGCGGCGTTGACCACCCAACTCACTCGGAAGGAAAAAGCTTGACCAACGGACAATTACCTGATTCGTGATTGCTGCCGTCCATCTGCCCAATGCCGTCATGAGAGTCATGCTGAACCTTGTGGTCGCTATACCCGGATCTCCTTCACCAATAAAGGGGGAAGGCATGGCAAGTGCTCTTGTGACGCCGGTCTGGTTCTGCTAGTGGTAGTAATAGTACTCCGTAGTAGTAGGGTACATAGTATGTAGTAGCAGTGGTGGTGGTGGTGGTAACAGCCCGTGTTGGATTCTCCTCTTTGATCGCCGTTGCAGTAGACGATGGTCTAGGCTGGTGGGGAAGAAAGAAGCGTTTGATTCCTGCAAAACAGAGCGGTTCACGAGCGGTCCACGGATCCTTTGGTCTGAATCGAAGCCAAGAGTGGGAAGAAGGAGGGTTCAGGCAATTAGACAGACTCCTCTAAAAACCTTGCTCCATCCCAACTTTTTGTCAGGAGTACTTCAGTGGCATTGGGTAGCGTGGTGATGGTTGGAGCTTTTGGTTCATACTTACGGAGTATGTCTGGTGTGATTTTTTTTAGGTGCTCCGTACTCCGTATTAGTGCTCGGATACTGAACGAGCTGGAGTACTCCAGGGCTCTTCTCTCTGCACCACCCAGCCCACCTTCGACGGAGCAGTGGGTGGCCCCCACCCGCATTCTCCTGGAGCAAGTGCCGGGACTGAGTACCACAAATTGACGGAATTGATTACCGACCGGCCAACCAACCTGGAAGGTAGCCGCGGGTTTTTTATTTTATTGTTTTTTTTTATTTAAGATGAACACATTGGATGTAACTCTACCCCGTACGGAATACACCTCGCTAAATGTTCAATGTCCCAGTCCTCAACGCACAAAGGTCTAATTCGTATCACTGTTGCGAATACCCATCATTGGCACGAGTTGGAAATCCTCGCCGATCCTCTACAAATCGATTTAATGATTGAGTCAATACCGGTGTTATCGCCGCTTCGCTTCGTTAGCCGAATCTTTGCTCAGCCGGCCCTGGTTAGATTGCACCCGTAGAGCCCGTTAGCGTTGCCCTTATGAGCAGATCCACAGGGCGTGATGGCCTCTCTGGCGCCTGCGGCGAGCAAGTGGGAATTTTTGCAAAGAAGCAAGGCTGCGCTGCTTGTAGGGTGGAAGCGCTTTATCCAATCACAATTGGGCACTATAATTTTCCATGTTCCCTGTTGGACGTTTCTGGTGCCATGGCCCCCCCTCCTGCCCCCCGTCCAGACTCCGTCAAAGGAAAATAAAATGAACCTGGAACGAATCCAATGCCAGGTGCCCGCCCGTCTACGCACTAACCCACCTAACCTCACTAACAGTGGAGGTCAAGGGAGCCAGCTACAGGGCTCGGGAGCTGCAAGCAGCCCGCAGCGCGAGGCCCTGGAAAGTCCTCCATCTTCCATAGTTCCAGCGCACTTTCCGCTATCTGTCGCCGCATTTCTGAGGTGCAGGCTTGCAGCCGGCGCAAGTGGCCCCGAAAATCTCACACCCTTCCATCCAGCGAGGCCCACCAGTACCAGCGGCTTGTGTCGTCGTGTGTACGGAGTACGGAGTAGAGTAGTAGTAGAGTAGTAGTAGAGTAGTACTTACCTACGGTACCTTCCTTTTTTCCCTTGTTTCCGTTTTTGAACTCTTTCCACGTACCTACATCTACCAGCATTTTCCCGCCAAGGGCAGCAAGCCACGCGATAAACCTTTCGCTGCAGCCCTGGCTCCTCGGAAACATAAATAAAAGAAAAAACAGGCCACAAATAGGGGAAAGCCGGTCGTCCAAACCAGCTTCGAAACACCAAAGAACGCCTGCAAGCCTTACCTATGGAATCTACAGGCCCCGTCACTCCTTTGCAGCGCATGACGATTTCGAACTTGCCCCGCCGAACCAGAATCACCAACCTCACAGCCACGACCACGACGACATACCCCTTTGGCTCCAGGCAGGCTCGACAGTCTCTGGGTCCCCGAGCACTCCTTCAGTAGCCCTCGGGCCCCCATATCTGCTCGAGGAAACTACTGCGCATGCCTCGAGTTTCGGGTTCGAACAAGCGAACGTCAGGCGCCGGACAGCGCGATACGAGGCACGAGAATGGGCTTGTACGTCCGGCAAAGCGAGTTCAAGCACGTAAGAGTCAAGGCCAGCTCGACGGCTCTGGCTCTGGCAGGTCGGGGTCCGATCCCGGTCCCGTCCAGGCAGGGCCGGCCGCCGTCGGGCTGCCTGTAGGCAACAACAACAACATCGATGGCAGCAACGGCTCTCTCACCCGCGCTGACTCCGTACCGGATGGCAACAGCCTTGGAGGCCATAAGAATAATCTTGGGAACTCGGGTCATGATATCAGCGTCAACGGGAACGGAAGAAGTGTTTCGGTAGAGCACTGCTGCGACGAAACCTCATCCGAGTCTGGCGGGAGCACCGGGATGGCTCACACGACAAGCATTGCCGTAGATGGGAGCCACCGCCAAATCGATGTCAACGCCATGAAGAATGCTGATGTGCACCGGGATTCCGGGCCCTTTGACCTGGCTACCACGGTCCTCAAGGCTCTCCCTATGCAAGATACTTTGGCAATCCTCATCATCCTCATGCACGTCCCATCGGTCTCCTTGTCCTTCATCTATGCCGCTTTCACATTTCTCACCTTTGTCCCGCCGGTCACTACTAGTTCTGGTATGAATATCAATTTTGCGGAAATCTTCGACGGCAACTCGACCACGCCTTCCCTCGTCACGGTTGCCTGCATGGACGTCTTTTTCCTATTATTCTGGTTATTTTTATGGCAGCCGCTGCAGGATGCGATTCTAGACTTAGCTAAGCCTGTTATTGCCATCACCCTTGGTGGAGGTACTGGCGCACGAGATGGGACTTCGAGGGGGTTGACTACATGCTTTACGTGGGTATTGGTACATCACCTACTTCGTGGAACGAAGGCTCACTGGTCGCGGTTTGTTCGCCATATCCCGGAAGACTGGCCTGTCCCGGCTGTCTTGCAACAGACTCTCGAGTCTGTCGTTGAGCCGTTCGACAAACGCGGACCTTTCGGGTGGGTCAAGAGTATCCTGGCAATACATATATTAACGCAGGGGGTTGTAAGATATGTGAAGGAGTGGTATCTTCGGAGGGAAAAGGTCAGCGCTTTGGCAAATCTGAATGACCCGGAGGTGGGAAAAGCACCCAGCAATGCAGGAGATTCGGTCTCGTCCGAAGTTACTTTTGCTGGCCCAGACCCTGAAGCCGGAGCAGCCCAGACACCAGCGCCACCCTTGGCCATGAGCAAGAAAAGAAGAAAGCAAAGTACGCAGATTCGCTTACAGCAGCCTCTTTGGGCAGCACTGGCGAGCACCAAGATCGTCGTTATGAAGGAGTACGAGCTGTCTCAGACGGCTACTGAGCAGGCTGGCTCAAATGCTACTGATATCCACAACTTGGGAAATGCGCCTTTTGATCGGCAGCCCGGTCAAATATGGATATCCTACGTTGGCAGCGATGAGGTGTGTTTCAA
The DNA here is from genome assembly GCA_026184415.1 of Trichothecium roseum. Taxonomy (NCBI): domain Eukaryota; kingdom Fungi; phylum Ascomycota; class Sordariomycetes; order Hypocreales; genus Trichothecium; species Trichothecium roseum. Next base: position 349,370 of record CM047947.1, read on the forward strand.
TACTAGCTACTTTCCAGAGCATGATTACGAGACGGCTTCAAAGGCGAGCAGGCACGACACACCGACCGTAATTGCGCCGGAGAAGCCTTTTCACGTTCGAGTGAATAATGCATTTTGGCAGCCGACTCGCATTTCCGCAGTGGATAGTGGCGAGGGGGCAGAGGAAGAGGAAGAGGGGACGCGATGGACTGGCGACATCTACGGACTTAGACCGGCCTCCAAGTATGTTTGCGAATTTGTATGCGCGCATACCGGCGAGGTCATCTTCAAGACCAGTATCCGTACTATTCAAGAGCCTCAGCGTGAGTCTGAGGGTGGACAGCCCACGGTTACCGATGATCAACGTTCATTGCGCCCCGATTCGCCCGCCACGACCCTCAAGACATCGATTGCCGCTGCCGAAGCGAGACTCGCGGAGGAAAGGAGCCGACTTAAGACATCGCGCAAAGAGTGGAAGACGAGAATCAATGCTCTGAGAAAGGATAACGAACTGCTGGATAATCAACTATCCTCTGCAGGTAATCACGACGACAAATACAGGCAGAAGATCAAGCAGCAGGAGACGCAGAAGATGCAGGCTGAACGTGACGCCGAAACCCTCATCGACCAACTCAAGAACTTTGACACCTCTCCCGAACTTCAGGACCGCAGGAAAAAGATGGAACGTGCGTACGCCGCGGAAAAGAAACTGTTCGACGCCGCCAAGAAGGAGTTTGAGAAATTCAAAGTAGCGTTAGAAAAGGAGGTCAAGAACAAGGAACTCGAGAAGTCGGCGTTGGTGACTCGTGCCAACAAAATTCGCACTCGCATCAGCAAGGTCGAGACTGAGTTGGCCAACATCAAGGATGCCAACAACCGCGGACTAGACGAGGCTGAGCGCCGCCGACAGGAACGCGCCCTGTGGGAGGATCAAAGCAAGGCCATCTCCAACAACTATCGCGACCGTATTCACCAGACTCGCAACAACAACGTTGTCAAGTCGGAGCAGATCCAGCAGCTGGAAGGTCAGGTCAAGGAGATGCAAGACTTTCTCTCCGGCGTGGCCAGCGGCATGGGTACCTACGACATGTTCCCCCAACCTCACCCTCAGCAGCAGCAGCAGCAGCAGCAGCAGGGCGGATGGAATATGAATCCTGCCGCCCCGCCTCATGTTCCTTTGGGCATCCCCCCGGGGCTCTGGGGCAAGGCGACACCGTCTTCCGACATGAACCCGTCGTTGGCTGCCGCCGTCTCCGGTCCGTCAACCTGGCAGCCTCCCCCGACGGCCGCCCCGTTTGAGCCGTCGCGCAGCTTCAAAACCCGTGGCCGCAGTTCTAGCATGCTCAGCGACATTAGCGGTTTCACCCAGTCCAGCGGCGAACAGGACTCTCCGATGGCCAGCTCGACCGCGGTCGGGGCGCCGGCCGGTTTCGGCGGCGCTGCTCACCAGCCGTTCAGGCGCCTTCTGCCTGCCTTTTCCCCTCTGGGTGCCCAGAGGTACCGCGGAGGGGGCGGCGGCAGCAGCGGCGACGGAAGCGGCGGGAACAGCATTGGCGAGCCTCATAGCCCCGTCTAGTCGCGTAGATCGATGGACATTTGGTTGGATGGCGGGTCTCTTCAGGTTGTCGTCGTTGTCGTCGTAGTCGTTGTCATCATTGGTTTCTATCTCTCTGTCTCTCCCTCTCTCCCTCTCTCTTCCGAGTGAGGGTTCCTTGGGAGGGTAAGGGGGTGTCGGTAGCAAAGTTGGACTTCCTCTTTCTTTTGGATATATAGTAGGTAGTACTCGCTAGCGTCCGTCGGTGCCAAGCGCTGAAATCGAACATTGGTATGCTTTCTTACTTAACTGTGTGTGTGTGTGTATTTTATCCGTGTGATTGAGGCCCGCCCACTCGCCTCGCCTGGGCGAAGGGGCATCTCCAGATACCATTGCACGGAATACCTGCTGCCATCAGTACTCACTACGTCCTAGTAAGTGGTGCTACTAATTAGGTACTGTATGGATACTGGATATTGTCGACGAAGATGAATGAATCCCTCGTGAAGCTTTAGGGGATGCATGTAGTCTGTCGCGACTCTATACGCCACGTTTGAGTGTGTCGGGGGACACTTTGCCTATTGAGATTTTCATATATATGTATGTGAGAGAGAGAGTGTGTGTAACCGTAAGATTTCGTCCTCATTTCATTCATTCATAAGATTGCGGCATATGCCATGTATATAACTCCGTATATAGTTCTAAAAGGGTGGAGGAAAACAAACGCCGAACCCATGCCATGTTCTATCGCTAAACGTAAAAAGAAGAAGAAGAAAAAAACAAGACAAAGCAGAGGAGGGAAGAAGAAGAAGAAAATCTAGAAAATTAGGATGGAGAGATGGGAGAGGAGGGTGAGGACCTCTCTTCCTCACCTCTTAAGGCTGGCCTCGTCCATCTCGACCCAGCGGCGGATGATGCCGTCCACCTCCCTAATGGCCTCCCTCGTGGCGTCAATCTCGAACCACTCGCGATGCTCCTTGCCGCAGGCCTCGCAGGCCTTCTTGCCCTCGACGCGGTACCCCATGCCCGAGAGCTCGATGTGGATGAGGCGCTCGACGCGGTGCGCGTGAGGCGTCTTGCGGCCGGCGACGAGACCGCTGTTGGCGTGCCCGCTGCTGCTGCTGTTGGCGCTGCCGTTGTTACCGCCGCTGGGGGAGTAGGGGTAGAAGCGGAGGACCTCGATGTCGCGGCCGCACTGGCGCTGCCACTGGTTCATGCGGCGCTGGACGTTGGCGGCGCGGCCGATCTTGAGAACCATGGTCTTCTTGCTATTGCCCTTGACGCGACTGGAGGCGTAGGAGGAGACGGCGTCGCTGGCGCGGCGGGAGCGGGGATTGGCCGAGGGAGGGGCGAGGAGAGAGCGGGCGGCGTCAACCGGAGGAGCTGATGCCGAGGCGGCGGGCGTGAGCCAGAACATGTAGATGTAGCCCTCCTCCTCGGAGTCGACGTAGGGTCTTGACAGCTCGTTGAGCAGCGCCGAGGCTGTGGCGGCGTCAAGGGTGTCGGGGATGAGATCCTTCATCTGGGCCGTCTGGGATGTAGCGGACCTGTTGCTCCTGGCGCTCTTGGCCGGCGAAGGCGCAGGAAGGTTGCCGTGCTGCTGAGACGACGAAGGCCGACGACCGCCATTGGAGTGCTGTGTCGACGGTCGCTGCTGGTTCTGCTGAACGGGCACCGGCTGCGGCCGGTTTGGTCGAGGAGCGGGAAGCGGATAGTCTTCTTCCGGGGCAGAGAAGCAGCAGCAGAGCTTGGACAGGCCGGAGCGCTTCTCGGGGCCAGGTAGCGGTCTGTTGGGTCTAGGCGGGCGGGTGTCCATGCGCCTCCGCCCGTTTCCATGCTTCTCCTGGAGATCAACGAGGCCGAGACGGTCGGCCAGTGTGTCAAGGCTCGTCCGCGGTTCCTCCTCGAGGATCGGGGTGGCGTTGGCGCGGGGGCCAGGGCTCGAGTGGGCAGAGACATTGGCTTGGTCACGGTGCTGCCAGCAGAACTGGCTGTCATCGCGGGGAGCGTCGGGAGTGCGCGGACGACGGCCGTACGTGTGGACCGGGGGCTTGTCGAGGGCGCGACGGCAGGGTCGTCCGTTTGATGTGATACCGCGGCAAGTAGAGTTTGGGTTCTTAGAGTCCCCCCGGTTAAGGAGGGACTCTGGCGTGTTGGCGACGAAGGGCATGGTCCCTTGGGTGTGTATGTGCGTGCCTAGGGTGTACGTATGACTGAGTATTCGAAGAGTAAGATGGTCCGAATAAAACGAGTAGTGGCAGTGATAAAAGTAGTAGTGGTGGAAGTAGTAGTATTTATCGGTCTGTGAGGGTGAAAACTCGAAAGACCTTTTCTTCGGAGTAAGAGTTTGTGGAGAGGAGGAGTGTATTAGTGTAGAAGTTCGCCTTTCTATATAGTATCCGAGATGGATGAGCTAGTAGCGACGAACGACAAGGGTTTTATTTACGTGTATGATGTAAAGGATGGAAGAAACCCAATGACGATGTGCCAGCTCGTGTGGGCTCTGCCACGTCTTCGTGCGCTTCACACATCATGGGGAAAATAGGAAAAGGGAAGGGGAAGCAGAAGAAGAAGAAAAAAAAACTTTGGTCCCTGCAAGAGTGATTCACCGCAAACAGGGCCTGTCGTGTCTTTGATTGAGGCTGGGCAACTGGGGGGGTTGCGCCTCGGAAAGGCATGGATGGAGGTGATGGCGTGGATGCGTGGATGTGTGGACCAAGCCAAGGTGGAGAGAATTTGCGCTAGAAAGACATCGGGCGGTTGCGGGCTAAGCCACGACTGTGCCTGGCGGAAGGAGAGAAGAAGAACCACTACGGAGTATGTACGGAGTACCACCTAACCATCCCTGCTAAATGCCCAAGTTGGACCGGAGTGCAGGGGTTACCTGTGGCTTGACTGTGGCGTTTGTGCCCTAAGAGGTCGGGTCGAACACTCCAGCTCTCTCTGTACTCCGTACTCCGTAGGCACTGGGCAGGGAAGAACCCCCCCAGCAACAGGGCTGCAAGAATCTGGAGCCCGGCATTAGGCGCGCGCCAGCGAAGCAAGGCCAGCGACTCCGCTGCTCCGTATGGATGTCGCTGAGGAATAGGGACACGACAAGAATCAACGCACTGGCAAGGGGTCCTTGTTTCGCAGTAAACATCTTGGCTAACCTGCCGCCGTCATTGTCCAACGCATTCGTCTGATGACTCTGTGGGATGCATTACACTTGATGCACTCCAACACTTCCCAACGCTCCCCTCCCCCCCGGAGTTCGGAATGGTAGACAACTTACTTTTTGCGTGGTCGAAGCGGATACGTCTTTACACATTTCCCAATGGAACGTAGCAGCACGTGTCAGGCTATCAAGGGGAAACGAAACAAGAAAATATGGTTGCTATTTTCTCACCGACTTATTTTAGAGGGCGGCATTCGTCATGACTGGTTGCTGAAAGATGTAGGAGTAGTTCATGCACGAGCACAGGGTAAGCAGCTCTTGCCATGGCAGGGAACATTTCTACAACTTCGGGCATGGAACCTGCTGTTCCGTATTGATGTCCACGGAGTACGTTGTTCTCGTCACATCTACCACTTGAGCTGAATTGAAACAAAGGAACCACTCAGCTGTGAATCTGTTTTGAAAATGCAGTCGTTCGCATCGACCACGACCAGCCGTAGTCTGCCAAGACGTGATTCGCACCATTCGCGGGACTTCCCTCTCGGGGCATGTGCATAGGGTCCAGGGCTCTCTTGTGTGCCCAGTTCTCGACCACGTGTTTGGCTCGACATGATAGGTTGCAAAATGCCCGTCCAACTGCGCTTATTCCCCTGCAGAATTGGGTGACAATACAATGCATGGGACCAAGGTTTTTTTCTTTTTTTCCCCCCCCTGATGCGCATTTTCTTGAGTTTTGAATTTTGAATTTTCATACGTCTTGTTGGTGCCTTGTTCATTGGGCGTGTGACACGCGCACAGCATTCCTTCCCCCCTGCTTCTTTGAGGATGATCTTCGCTGATGAAAGCTTGTGCGGAAGAGTTGGGCGTGGGTAGCAAGTGAGGCATGGATATCTGGGGGGTCTCTGCTTGGCGGCCATGATATCGTTTTGTGGGTTGCCCATTCTACGTGCACGGCGCAGAACTACGTTTGCTAGCTGCATGACGGGCAATCACTCGCCGATTCAGGTCGGCTCGAGACTTGTTGGGCATTGGGATTTATTCAATTCATCAAAGGCGCCTATCTATGGCCTGGTACAACACGCTCATTGGAATCCTCCATGCTGGTTTGCTACCCTCTATGGTCGTCACGTTACCTCATTGGAGTTAATTGGTTGAACAACAGGTATCGACGAGCCGGTGCTACCTACCTAGATAAGCTGTCACGTGCAGGAAGTCCAGGAAGGCAGTACTACTATGTGGGAGAACAAAGTGCCACATCCAAATCTGAAGCTTGCATGGAGGAGTGACATGGGACCAGTAGTACTTTTCTCCGAGGTCATCTCTGTGCCTGACCTCTTAGACGAAGTAGATACATCTCTCAACTTTATTTCATCCTCCCCGCCTTGCACAGCCCCATCGCCGTGTGGTTTCTGAATATTCCTTATCACACACAGAAAAAAAGGTCAGTGGTTGTATATGGGGGAAGAGGGGGGCTTTCGCTTTGATGACGACACTGTCGCAATTTTCAGCCCGGAGCTCTTCCTCCTGCGTGTCGGACTGAGTTGAAAAGAAATCAAAGAGAACATTTCCGTTTCTTGTTGAAATTTGTTCTCCATCTCGCCTGCGGTATCTATTCCGCAGGGTCCCGAGAACAAAGGCGTGTTGTTGGATTGGTCCTGGCCAAGAAGTACGAGAACGAGTAATGGTCGTGCGCGTGTCATCTTCTTTCCATCTCCCAGGAAATTCCCATACAGCACATGAAAGCTAAAACCGTGCCAGAAATGTTGCTTCTACGAGAGGTCAAACTCTGAAAAGAAAAAAATGGGATATTCCAGGCGGCTCGGTGGCGGCTTCAGATTCATGGCCCTCCCGCCCTCCGCTCGGCCACTCGGATCTTTTCACACCAAAGGTGGGAGAAAAGAAATCGAAAAGAAAGGAACCAACCATCTGTCTTCTTTTCCAATGGTATGTGTTCTTTCCTCTGGACCCCAAACCATAATTTCCATTGGGCGGTAGACGTGGCCAGTTTGCACTCATCATAACCCGCACACGTGACCTTTGTTGGAAACGCCTCACGCAGCAAATTTCCACATCTAATTTACGATTTGTGTTCCGAAAATAATATTGGAACATGAAGATTGTTGGAATATTCCATGAGTGGGAATAGCGGACCGTTGCGGTGTTGACGATGTATCGTTCTCTGGTCCCCCCTGGGTACAGATATGATATACTGACCAAGTAAGGGTCGTCACGGGAGCACTTGGCCAATGAACCTACACTGCATGTGCCCTGCGTAAAGTTACCTTTAAGCCTCGTGTTACCAAAGCATCAGGAGGAATGGACACTGATGTGTGGTATTTCGAGAAAACTACACACCGTAAACCTAAATCTCAAAGCCGCCTTCCCCTGGCCTCTCCTTCTCAGTCTCGCCCCCTTTCCATCTGTGCCTCATCTGTGTCTATAAAGTGAGGTTGTTCCTTCCAGCATATTCGCTCAGTCATCGCACGCACACTTTCCTTTTTCATACGGCATCTATACATGTGGGCTCTTGCTGTCGCAATTTAAAACATTTGCATACTCAATCATCAGAGGCGCATCTGCTTTGATATATACATATACATATATATCTCGGAAATTTACAAACCGCACCCTTTCTTGACCTAAATTCAACATCACCACCGGAATCTCTTCTTCACTGCCATCGCGGTGTATATCAATAGCCTGGGATCAGAATGCCGAACCTTCATCCCAATCCGCTTCTGTATGAGGCGACGCTGGTATCTACCGATTCGTCGTCCCCGCCTCAGTCAACAACGTCGACATCACTCGACGATGGCTACCACCCAGGAGACCGGCGCGCCCGACCTGTCTCGGGAGCAGTCCCTTCCAGGAATGTCTTTTTGCGCACCTTGTCCAACGCGCAGAAATGGTTCAAGATAGAGGAAGGGGACCGGAGTTGTAGCTGGGGCTATACGGCCTCGCTTATGACGGCCGAGTTTGTCGGACTCTCTCTGCTCACCTTTCCCTCCATATTTGCTCAGTTGGGGTGGTTGCTGGGACTATTTTCCATCTTTTTTATTATGGGATGCTACGTTTATACGTCGACCCAGATCGGAAAATTCTGCGGTGAGCACGAAGACGTTCGAGATGTCGTGGACATCGCATTTGTGATCGGTGGCAAGCATGGAAGTAAGGCCAGGGTCGTGACCACGCTCTTCTTCTTGATGAACAATATAGTAAGTCATCTTATTCCAACACGCCTTTGAAACATAGAAATGATATAGGACAAAGCTAACGCGGTTGTTTTTCTCCTAAAAGTTTGTCATGGTAAGTCAAATAAACACTCCCAATGGGTATATGTATACATATATGTGTGTATGCATATGTACAAACCTGCTTGGAAAACATCTTTTTTTCTCTTCTATTTTCTCTTACTTACAAGTGATGATGTAGGGTGTACATGCTCAAGCCGGAGGCCAATTCTGGAATCAGATGAACAGCGGCTTTCGTTGCGTCAGTGTCACTGGATGCATGGTAACGGCGGTAATTTGCCTAATTCTATCGTCACCACGTAGCTTGAAACTGGTTGCCGTCTATGCATTCCTGTCCGTGGTGGCAACGGTGATTGGGTGCTTGTATCAGATGATTGTGACGCCCATGCATGAGAGTGGGCATTTTACCTGGAAGCCGGCACCGGACACGACACTCGTATCGGGAATGGTGAGCCTGCTCTCGGTGGCCTTCGCCTTCATCGGTCAAATTACGCTTCCCAGCTTCATCGCGCAGATGAAAGACCCGAGGTGAGTAGAGAGAAAGACGCTCCGTCTTTGCTGGTGCTACAGAATATCAGGGGCGCTGACAAGTCATTAGAGATTTCAAAAAGGCCCTCTACACGTCGGCTGGCCTCGAACTTATCGTCTTCTCCATTTTCGGCTGCTACATGTACTCTCATGTAGGCTACGAGGAGATGGAAAGCCCGGTGATTTATTCAATCCCAGAGAAAAACCGCAGCACCGCGTGGGGTTTGATGCAGCCGACGATATTGTGTCTTGGGGCCATTTACGCCTGCGTCAATGCTCGCTTTCTCTTCACCAGAATCTTTGCTACGGGCTCGGTGCATTACGGGAATACATGCCTGGGCTGGACGACCTGGCTCCTTCTCCTGTGTGAGTTTGGGACCCCTGAACACATTTGAACCCGAGTTGAGCGGTGGAGACTGACAACAGACGGGACGTTAGGCACATGCTGGGCGTTGGCATTTACGATTGCACAAACCATCCCGGAATTTGAGAGTCGTAAGTTAAGCCCCGGGAAAACTTAGTACGCAGAGACACTGCTGACCACAGCAACGCAAGTGCTTGCTCTGATTGGGGCGATATTCGATGCATTCTTTGGCTACATCTACTGGGGGATACTCTGGATATACATGGCGAGGAATACACTGCTCCCCACCGGGCAGAGGAGGCGAACCCCCATCCCCCTCAGGCAAATCATTAATCGGCGTCCCGTGGAAACCACGTTTAACATTCTCCTCATCGCCATTGGCCTCGGCATCTTCCTGGGGCTCGGAACCTGGGCGAGCTTAACGCACATCATTGCTTCGTTCCAAAAGGGGGAGATTCGCGCGCCGTTTTCCTGCTATTACGGTAGCGAGGGATGCTCATGAACGGGTTACCAGTGTCGACTGTTCTATTTTGGGATTGACTGTTGGAGTTTTTATTTTTTTTCTTGGGTTACATTTCACTTCTCTTATTACCATTATACTTATATAGACATAGCGGTATTGGATAGTTTTGGTCACGAGCGTTTGGATTATTGGTCTTAGCGAGTGCTTTGGGGCGACACATGATACCCAGCGGTATGGAGTCAAAGTTTGTCTAATGATGATTGGTTCACTTACGGGGAAGAGAAAAAAGAACAAGATTGGAGCGTTTTTCCCCCGCAAGTGGACATATATTAATAAAGATAGAAAGTAAGGCTAATACATATCGAACATTTTGTAGAATTTTTCTTTCTTGTGTTGGTTTCTATTTAGGTGTAGTTTGATGGGTTTATGTACGGAAGTGGTACTTTGCGTCACTGGGTAAACTTGATAGAAGCTTAAAGGCGTGATGGAGATAATATGTGGCTGATTTGGTATGCGAGGTTTGACCAGGGAGATGTTTGTTGGGTTCTTTTTCTCCTTTGTGGGTAGTGAATAGATTCTGTTTCTCTCTTCTTTTTTTCACCATCTCGTGATGTGTCTATGGTGGAAAGGCGAAAAAGAGAAGAATATGACAGCGTGGATAGAGACCAAAAAAAGAGAGTTTCGGTTCGAAGGGGGGAGAGGGAGCGGGGGAGAGTGGTAAGCGTTTTCATGTGAGCTGGGGCTGTGTAAGAAGAGTGCGGGCGGAGGAGGAATCTTGAACGCGGAACGCTTTTTTTTTGTTTATGTATACGTATGCGAGATGGGTTGGGTACATTTTGCTATATTTGAACGCGGTAGATGGGTAAGTCAGATTCTCTGGATTTGTAAGATGTATATATACGGTGGCACACTGGGGATTTTACACGTTTTTCTTTTTTTTTAAAGCGTGGTGTTGCTCTGGTTGATGTCATTAATGGCGTCCATTTCTACCCCCCCTACTAGATGTGTGTCCATCTCGATTCTGATATTATTGTATCTAATGCGTGGGCATTGAAACTGTTTGGACGACCGTCTTCTTGCATAAAAGTCTACTTTAGATGAACAAAAAAAAACAGAGAAAGGATCGAGGATCGAAAGGAAACCGAATAGAGAGATCCTGTAATGCCAATAAACCGCTAAGATGAAGAGAGGATTGAGAGATGGGGGGATACGATAAATTAAAGGAAGTGACAAAATGCAGGCCACGGTTTCTCAATTTCCAAGAAATTAGAGAGGTATATATTTTTTAGAGAGCAGGCCGTAGAAAGTTGAAGCCGATGATCCCCTCGGCTAGGATGCGGTCTTCGATGCTGTCGTTGCTGTCGGAGGAAGAGGAGGAGGAGGAGTACAACGAGACCCTGCGTCCGATGATGCCTTGATCGCCGACTTGGAGGGATAAGGGCTCATCTAATTCAAAGGAGAGAACTGAATCTTGGCCGTCGTCGCTATCACTGTCGCTGTCGGTGCTTGTTCTTCTGCCTGTCGGCATAGAAGGGAAGGGGATGCGGCGGAAGAGGCCGCACTCGGAGGGTTTGCGGGTGAGATCGCCGGTTGAACTGATTTCTTTTTGTCAGCGTTTTTATCCTTCGTCTTATCCTTTTCCTTCCTTTGTGATGAGTGTGCAAGATGATGAAGACCCCATGATGGAGAAGTGTGAGGAGAGGGCGGGCTTACTGGATTATCATGTACAGATTATGTGATGGTATTTGGTCGCCCCCGGCAATGTCGCTGCTGAAGCGAGCCCAGGTCGCGCTGGGGCTGGAGGGCTGGCCCGGGGTGTAGAACTCGAAGTCGCATTGGGAGGGCAGATGGGTGGTGGATGTTGCTGCTGTCGACGTCGTCGTGGGATTAAGGGCTGCGAGGGCGCCGCCGCGGGTCTTGTTGCTGAGGTCGGGGCCGCACATTGTGAGAGGCGATCTGTGAGCGCAGGACTGGTTTGAAAGGTATGGAAGCGATGGGAACAAGAGGATGTGATGCGGTGGGTTTACAACGTTGGAAAAAGGCGAGATGTTTGCTTTGAGGCGAGCGTGGGAATATGTAGGCAGTATGTGTCTGTGGATGGATATGGAAGTGAGAGTGATCTGGGACGAAATGGATCAATGGTGATATATGTCCTTCTACGCTCCCCTACTCTAGCTTCCTTTCCATCTCCTGAACTACCCTCAATAGCTGACGATGATACGATTCATGGCAAAACATGCTCTGTTTCACTCACCACCTGACCCCTCAGACCAAGGCAAGCAACCAAGACAAGTAGCCAACCACCATGGCAGCGGACGTGCCACTCGCCATCAAGGTGCGCAGATTAATGGACAAAAATGTGGCGTTGCGAGATCACCTTGATGGTTGCTGATACAGGTACCAATGTACTACTCCGTACTACTAATGCTGCTAGTACAAAGTAGTTCGGCTAAGGGTATTTGGACCAATCATGATGTTGAATTTGATGGCTCCGCTGCTACTTTTGGTAAAACTTGGAGCTCGTTTCTCGACGTGGTGCGTGCGGGCGGCGGTAGCGACAGAGAGTGACGGACTGAGCAAGTTTGAGCGGGAATGCGATGGATCTGGGAGGGGAGGGGAAAGGTTGGGTATGATGGATACATGCGAAGAGAAAGAATATTGAGAGGAGTGTCTACGGTGGTACCGATTCAAGTTTCAATCGCTGTAAATTTTGGAAGCAATTCTTTGTGATGATTCGGTGCTTTGGTATTGACGTGTGGAGGAGGAGGAGGAGGAGGAGGAGGAGGAGGAGGAGGAGGAGGAGGAGGAGGAGGAGGAGGAGGAGGAGGAGGAGGAGGAGGAGGAGGAGGAGGAGGAGGAGGAGGAGGAGGAGGAGGAGGGGAAGTATATTTTGCAACACCATGCATTGGATGATAATAACTCGTTTAACCGTAAATGGATATTCGGCAATGATACTACATTGATTAAGATAATATGCAAACATGTACATTGTTAAGAGGTTATGCCTTGTACTCACAATTTTGTCACGGTTGGGTGACGACATACTTGTGGCACAATAAACCTCCCTCCCCATCACAACATCTTTTCCCAAAATATTTCTCTGCCAAACAACCTTGAAAGTTTTTGCATAGAAGCAAGCATCACTCCTACGGATCATCTACACTGCATTTCTCTTTGCACGATACTCTCAAATCTAACCTTGGCTATCATCATGTCTGTGTCCACCTACAGCCTGCCGGCCCTGCCGTACGACTACAATGTAGGTCAAAGCCTTCCCAACAAACATGCCCCCTCTTCAGCTGATGAAGAAAAGCTGACCAAGTATCGCAACCCCCAAGGCCCTCGAGCCCAGCATCTCGGCGCAAATCATGGAGCTCCACCACGGCAAGCACCACCAGGCGTACGTCACCAACCTCAACAACGCGGTGAAGTCCTACGCCGACGCCACCTCGTCGAGCGACATCGCCGCGCAGATCGCCCTCCAGGCAGCCGTCAAGTTCAACGGCGGCGGGCACATCAACCACTCCCTCTTTTGGCAGAACCTGTGCCCCGCGTCGTCGCCCGACGCCAACGCCGAGGCGGCGGCGCCCCAGCTCGCGGCTGAGATCGCCAGGGTCTGGGGCAGCCTGGACGCCTTCAAGGGCGCCATGGGCAAGGCGCTGCTGGCTATCCAGGGCAGCGGCTGGGGGTGGCTCGTCAAGGATGTGCAGGGGGACCGGCTGCGGATCGTGACCACCAAGGACCAGGACCCCATTGTCGGCGGCGAGGTTCCCATCTTCGGTATTGATATGTGGGAGCACGCATACTACCTTCAGGTACGTTCTACCGAAAAAGAAATACGCCTTTTTTAATCCTCGACTGCTTGATGGGGAGGGGGAGACAAGAGCACATGTGCGTATGGTAATATGCTGACATGTTTTGTTGCAGTATCTTAATGGCAAGGCGGCCTATGTTGAGAACATCTGGAACGTCATCAACTGGAAGACGGCAGAGACTCGTTACCTGGGCGGAGCTGCTGACGCTTTCAAGGCGCTCAAGGCGTCCATGTAACTCGTATCTGTCAGCATTGTAGAAGCCATGGGCGCCCAAAAGAAATGGCTTTCCAGTTCCTAGAAGTCCCCCTGTGCCCAGGTTGGCAACAAAGAAAGGCTCTGTTCCTAGGAGATGGCGGTAATCTCCGGCCATGGCAAAGTTTTTTTTTCGGGCTGAAAAGCGTGGCTTTTCTTGATAAGGTGAACCCATGAGTTTGAAATGAGGGAACGGCGGTGTAGCTCACCAAGATATCTGCGTGCCGTAGTACGAACAATTCAATTCATATATTACTTAGAATCATTGAGACCTGTCTCGTATGCTACTGATGAAGAAGTGAGGACCGAGACACCAGGTCCTACGCTGAGATGGGAAAAAAAGTAGTGACTGTGTATGACACCTCTCTTTTGCTAGAGCTGAGACCAAGAGGCCGTTGAGCTTGTTTTTCTTTCTTTTTCACCGGAGCGGTTGCTGAGTGGGAGGAGACCCCCTAGAGTTTGCGGTGGCGTTGCACATTCTGTACCTTGTTCGTATTTTTGAGTCAGTTTTGGGGGGGGAGTAAACCGAACCAGGCCTGCAGGTTTCTCCATTCATCTTCCCCTTTGGATGTCTGATATGGTAACCCCCACGACCCAGTCCAGGATTCGGAAGACCGGTCGGTTAAAGCGCACCTCTGATGACGATATTTCTCCTTTCTGCTCGTTTGTAGTATCCCCACGGGGAGGGAAGAACGAACCCCTGTTTGGTTGCAAAATGGCACAACAAACGCATGCGCCCATTATGCCTGTGCGTTTGCATTTTGTGTTTCCGGGTCACGACAGATTTGAGATGGCCCAGGACAAGAGGGGGGGGGGAAACGTGCAGTGGTGCAAATACACGGCATCATACAAAGGACAGCATATGCGCAGGTACAGCACGATGAGCACAAGCAACAAGCGGGGAAGAGAAGAGAGGGAGAGGGGGGGATAAGGCCTAATACGGCCGTGCGCCGAGATTTGGGTCTCGAGTCGGGGAACGGGAGCTTGGAGGTGTAACATGAACCTTGTGGCTTTTTTCTTCTTCTTTTTTGGTGATACATATGTAGGATTGTGCATCTTCGGCTTTGGGAGGGGCGGGAAGGAGAGAGGAGGGGATGGGAGGGGTGTGTGTTAGCTGTGGGACGTGGCTTGTTTATCTGCATCTGCAGGTTTGGGCCTGGAACGAGGGTGGGGGGACCTGGGGGCTTCGGTTATGCGTGATTACGGGACACTGCATGAGCTGCGTGAGCTGTATGAGCTGTTGTTGTAGTCGTTATAGTTTTTTGCGAAAATCGTGGTGTGTGCAGGGGCAGACGGGTAGGGGCGTGGGGGTAGTCACTTGCAGTGAGCTGGCATTTTGTGTAACCGTGGACATCGTTTGGTGGGTGGGAAGCATTGCACTGGGTAGAAGGTATTCGGACGGAAAGACGATGACCTTGCGGCTGAGAGGAGCTGCGAGTATGTTATGGGACGGTTCTGGTATATCGACCTGTAGCCGACGAGAGTAGAAGCAGTTCTGATTTGTCCATGTTCGACTGTAGATAGGATAGTGTGATTTATAACGTTGGGCAGCCTTTGCGAGTGTGCCCTCGCCATCAGTCGAACTGGTACCGGGGCCATCAGCGTCCTCCAACGTCGTCGTTAGGAAACGGCCATAAAATCGACAACTCTCTGTGTACCATCGTTTTCTACCCTACCTCTAGGGCCTATGGCTCACACACACACTCCTTGGTCTAAAACAATACAGGTTCCGATTGACATGGCGTGATTTCCCTGCTCGCATTATCGGTAGACGCAGAAACTGCGCATACAACAACGGTTTTGACAAGAAGAAGAAAAAAAAAGCCACTTTGTTACCGATAGAACAGTACACTTATTTTCACGCCCCCTCCCCTTCTCTCCCCCTTTTCCTCTTACCCCTGCATCAAAGGAAGGAGGGGGGCTGTCTGAGAGTGAGCACATTTTATATCCTTTACCCTTACACGACATGGAGATTTTCACTTCTTCCTTTTTCATCTGTTTTTTTCTTCTCTTCCCTTTATTGCTCTGCGCTGAGAATCATACTCTAGGTCAGGGTCTGACGGCGTGTTGGCAGAAAGATGAGGGTACACGAAGGGGGAAAAAAAGGGGGGGGGGGGGGGGGGGCGCCGAGGACAACGCAGTGGGAGAGAGAGAGGGTATCTCTCTATCTCTCTCTCTCTCTCTCTCTTTGTGTGTGTGTGTGATTTGGAGGGCAGATACTGGGACAAAGTAGACCAGTGGCCGAAGATTGCTTGTTGCACAAAGGTTCTAGGCGTCAGGCAGGAGCCCAAGAGAAGAAATACGTATGTACACCACACAAAACCATTATTCGCCGTAAGTGAATGATGGGAGCAAATGGTATAAAGAGCTCGTAAACCTCCTCGTCTAGCCATATTTTCCCATGGCAGAGCTCTTGAGCAAAGCAAGGACAATCCGGCCACTTCGCTTTGACACTGGCCTACCCACCTCTCTCCCTTTGTAGAGACAATAGCATTCGTTCTTCTTCGTTCGTTTCTTTTCATCCTTCCGGACGCATTCACTCTTTTAGTGTCCATATCCCGGCTCCCTCGCCCATCATGGTGAACCGCGTCGCTCTCTCTGCCCTCGTCGGGCTCTGGTAAGCTGCAATACATCCTCCACATTTAGAATAAGGGGGAAACACTCGTAATTCTTTTTCCCGCTGACGCTGTGGTTTTTTTTTTCAAAGGGCGGCTGCCACCGCGAAAGCTCAGGACCGCACCGTTACCGTCACGGAGACCGTCACCAGCTGCGCGGAGACCTGCTGCTCCTACCCCCCTTCCGTCTCGACGGCGTGCACGGCCACCGAGTACGTCTGCACCACCATCGGTACCGCGTCCACCGACACCGCGTCCACCGGCACCGTCGTCACCACCATCACCGAGGGCACTCTCCCCGTCACCACCGCCAGCGTCTCCACCGGCGGCTCGTCCTCCTTCTCGACCGGCACCTGGGGCAACTCGTCCCACGCCACCACCACCACCACCACCACCACCCTCCACCCGCCTCCGCCAACCGGTTCGTCTACCACTACCGGCACCCTTCCCTCCACTGTTCTGACTACCTCTTCTTCTTCTTCTTCGACCACAACTTCGGGCGAGATTACCACCGTCGTCACGAGCAAGTCTACGTCGACTACCGTCATTACCGTTACCGACAGCGAGTCTACGTACCCCGTGCCGCCGTCTTCTTCTGCGGGGTCGAGCAGCACTACCAAGACGCCCTGCACATCAAACTTGACCGGCCACAGCAGCAGCAGCAGCAGCAGCAGCAGCACTTGGTATACCAGCACCAGCGGTTCGTCATCGTCGTCCGTTACGCTGAGCACTTGGAGCACGTACACAACCGATGCGTCATCCTCGTCCTCATCGTCGTCGACGGGCGATTACCCGCCCCCGGGTCCTCCGGTGCCTACTTCCAGCACCACGGACGAGTATCCTCCTGGCCCGAGCGGGTCGACCAGCGGTTACGCTTCGACCACGGTCTACTCTACCGCTACCGTGTCGTCCCAGCTGCCGCATACTTCGAGCTCCACGGAAGGGTACCCCAGGCTGCCGGGCTCTTCTACCGACTACTATCCTCCTCCGGGGACTGACACGACTGCCACATCTCCTGGTACGGATAGCAGCAGCACCTCTACGACTTCGACCGAGGGATACCCGCCCCCGGGCTCCAGCAGCACCACTAGCAGCAGCGGGTCCCAGAGCTCGAGCACCACTACAGACTATTACCCGCCCGACAGCTCAACCGTTGCTACGACTTCTTCCAGCGGCAGCACCGGATCGACCATCTCGTCCACCGGCCCGGCCACCAGCTCCTCCACCTCCACAAACGACTACCCGCCTCCCCCCGGATCCAGCACAACGTGGGATTCATCGTCGTCATCGTCGTCGTCGACCAGCAGCACCTCCAGCGATGACTACCCCACGCCGAGCAATACCTATTCTACGGTGCCATCCAGCAGCACCTCGCCGAGCTCTACTGGTGACTACCCCTACCCTCCCGGATCTTCGTCCTCGGAGACGGGGTCGCGGTCTACTGCGGCCACCAGCGTGACTTCTACTGTAGACTTGCCGCCTCCCGTGTCCACTTCATCTTCTTCGTCTCCCTCCTCCAGCACGACCGCCAGTGTGCCGGACACCTCATCCTGGAGCAAGACGGAAGGGTACCCGCCGCCCGGGACGAGCAGCGCCGGGACTGTGCCCACGACGACGTCGGGCTACACCCCACCGGGCGAGTCCAGCACGGCCAGCACGTCCGTGACGTCTGGCACTTCTAGCGGGGACTACCCGCCTCCCTCTGAGACATCCACCGTGACCATCCCCACGACTGTGACCACGCTGTACCCCCCGGGCTCATCAAGCACCACCGTCACCACGAGCAACACCTACCCTTCCCCAGACAGCTCCTCTTCCATCTCAACCATCATATCCACCAATCCCGGAACCACCGCTTCCTCCTCTACCTCCACCGACGAATACCCTCCCCCAGGCACGACCTCGTCACAATCCTCCTTCACCTCCTCCTCCGCGATATCATCCTCATCCACCAGCCCACCCAACACGCCGGGGACTAACACGGATTACTACCCGCCCGGGCCTCCCACCTCCGGGTACCCCCCGGGCACCGAAACCGTGACGAGCTACACCACCGTGTCCACGGTATCGACGCAGCCGCCTCCGCCGGACACGTCGTCCACTTTAGATTACCCGCCTCCAGGGTCCAGCTCAGGCACAACCCAGTCATCACCCAGCACCTCCAACACCCAAACGTCCGGCACATCATCGACATCGTCGTCGACCACCACGAGCCAGGACTACTACCCTCCCACCGGATCCACAGACTCGAGTAAGCTGCCCCGTACTACCACCTCCTCTTCTTCCACAGCCACGGTGCCTTACCCGCCACCTCCGGGAACAACCACCACCAGCACGTTGACCAGCTACACCACTGTCTCGTCCTGGAGTTCGACGGGCAGCTCCGAGAGCTCCGGCACGACGGTGTCTCCCTCCGGTACTGAGACCGTGACGAGTTACACAACCGTCTCCACGGTATCGTCGCAGTCTTCGAGCACGTCTTCCACGGACGAGTATCCGCCCGGCACCGAGACCGTCACGAGCTACACCACCGTGTCGACAGTCTCATCCCAGCCCCCCGAGACGTCGTCTTCAGTCACGCTCACCTCCACCATCACCGTGCCGTACCCGCCGCCGCCCCCAGGAACAGACACCTCGACCAGCGACATCACCACAACGGCGTCAACCACCACCTCCACGACAAACTACCCCCCGCCCGGCACCGAAACCATAACCACAACCACCATCGTATCCACCGTCACCTCCCGGTACCCCGACACCTCTTTCTCCTCCACCGACACCAAACCCCCCGGTTCCTCGACCACCTCCACAGACGCGTACCCCCCGCCCCCCGGCGAGTCTTCCTCCTCGTCCACCACCACCGTCACCACTGGGTACGACTTCGGCAGCTCTAGCAGCACCGACGGCTTTCCCACCTCCACCATCAGCGTGCGCACGAGTACCAAAACGTACAGGTACACCACCCCCACGACTTTCAAGACCAGCAGCAAGGCCACCACCACGGCTATCTCGGAGGCCAGTAGCACCACCACCACCTCCTCCGAAGGCCCGCCCAGCTACGGCGATGTGCCCGACGAGTTTGGCAGATTCTTCGGCCTGTGGTAGGAGGATAAATGACCATCAGTTGCCATGGTAAGGCCAGAAAAAAAACAGAAGGCACCGTGTTGGAGAGGGAGGGGAGGGGAGGGGAGGGGGGTGCCGAAGATGCATATTTTCTTTGTTAAAAAAAAAACCTCTTTTCTGTACTTTCCTTAAGACTCATTTAATGTATTTTGTGTAAATTAGTGGTTTTCTTTTATAAGGACTATACGAGGTCGTAACATGAAACTGTTTTTTCTTGGCATCTTGTGTCTGTTCTCTCTTTCATCGCTGCGTGGAACTCGACGTATTTGAATTGGCACATCGGATGGGGTTTGGAATACTCGTAGTGACCATGACTGAACCGACAATGTTATCTGGAGGTGTGCCGATGTTGTAAAGGACTGGTATTGAATCCTGTAACGTGTAGAATAGTGGGAAGGCATGATGTAAAATAGCCTTGAATATATAGGATCCGATGTATCCACCCCGTTTATGACATATGCTCTTCGACGAACATTCCCGCTTCGTCTTTACACTGCACCTCGCCATAGTGAAAAAAAAATCGATCTAGTCCTTGTCATGTACGACGTCAACGCATGATTCTATCAAAGATGTAAGAATAGGGTCCACAACATATTTCGTTCGAGTTGCATATGATTATGACTATGTTGTTGTGGCTTAAGGGATTGCTTTATAGAATAAATGTTAAAAGGTTGATAGATTTTATACCAACTCATAAGTGCTTCAGTTACATGGAAATCTTTCCAAGAGGCGGGCCACTAGCTGTACTAGAGCCAAGTAAGCATCGGAGTATACGCAGCATGAGCGCTACTCGGTTCATTCCCCAAGTCTGGCCGCTTTCCCCAGCGCAGGTGTAGATAGAGTGGGTGCTCTGGACAGCTCTGAGTAAAACTGCTTGACCGCCGGGTGAGCCCTGACCTTTGATGGATCAAAGTTGAGGACCTGAAGTCCATCAATGCCTGTCACACGGGAGAGGGCGACATATGCCTGACCGTCCTCAAATGTCTGGCCCAAATCCACCTTTACGCGGTCCAGCGTCTGGCCCTGAGATTTGTGGATGCTGAGCGCCCACGCTGGGATTAGAGGTATTTGCACACGAGTTGCTAGGACTTCGGTGTGCCACTCCGGCTCCGGATATGCTGGGATTAGAGTCCACTGTGAGACGCTCCATTCGGTAGGTTTGCACAAAACAGTGTGAGTGTTGCCATCCCGGAGTGAAAAGTTAACCACGGGATAGAGATTTGTGTTGTCTGCCGGAGAGTCTTTCTGTCTCAGACGCCGTGTCTGTTTTCGAGACACGCGGCCATCCGACTTTATCACATCTCCAGATCCATGCGTCCATGGACCGTTACGGAAGGTCTCGTCATCGGCAAAGTCGATTACATGGCCTTGAAGACCATTGACTAGCCCCAGATCGGCATCCAGGTTCTTGACAAGCACGACTTGGGCGCCGACTCTAAGATAGACGTTTTCGGGAGCAATGCAGTCTGATAATAGTCTTTTTCTGGACATAGGATCACTGATACTGCCTCCTTCCACCGCAGCGTACGTTATTGTGGGACCATTCAATGACTCCAAACGCCTTGAATTGGCTGCGTCTGCTCCACGACGTGTTGGGAAGAGTTCAGTAGCATCGGTGACCTTTCTAGGGCCCCATTGCAGGGGCCTATCTAGCCCTTTTATCGCCTTAATCGTGTCCTCTGAGGGTTCGCCTTCCCGGATTTCGTTGAGCATCCTGGTCAGGTTTGGGTCCTTTTGTCGATATATGGTGGTCAAATTCATGGTGTTGGGTATAGCACGCTTCCAGGATTCGGCCTGGAAACAAAATCTTGGGGAACCATCCTCTGCACCTTTTATGACTGGTGGAAGTTGGAAAAAGTCGCCAGTCACCACAAGCTGTAAGCCCCCAAAAGGCCGTCGATTATAACGTACCCTTTGGGCTATCAAGTCAAGTTTATCGAACAGCGCCGCACTGACCATGGAGATCTCGTCGATGACTAGGACTTTGGCTGTCAACCACCTTCCACTCTTGTAGGGACATTGGCTAATGTCCGCGATGAGTTTTTCGATGGGTGCTTGCCCAAGACCGATTCCAGCAAATCGATGAAGTGTGGTGCCACCAAGACTAAAAGCCGCCATTCCCGTAGATGCAGTAACAGCAACCTGTTTTGGGTCATCGCAGTACTTTTGGGAGAGTTTTGACACAATCTTTCGCACAAGCACTGATTTTCCTGTTCCTGCTGGTCCAGTGAAGAAGACGCTTTTGCCTTGCCTAACGACCATGTCTAAAATTACCTTTTGTTCTTCACTGAGCCCAGAATCCCCGGGATCACCAGGAGAATGGTCTACGGTAGGCTTCTGCGTAGATTTCTGCGTAGATTTCTCCTTCTTCTTCTTCCGTTTGCCCTTCAGCAGCGCATTGGCCGTTGAAAATCTCATCCGGGTGGTTGCAGGCTGTGGAAATATCATCCGCTCAGATGAGGATTGCCATAGTATTGGAAGTTGCCAGGGCGCCTGGCCTGGACACACTACACACGAGGAGGCGATTAGTGACATACATACACTTTGTTGTTGGAGTCATTTGTATACTTACGAGTATGCCCTGAATAAAGCCTGTTGACCCATGGCTTCGCCCGAGTAATCAACATGCCTATCAAAGGCTGGATGTGCGTAGATTTACAGACGGTTCGTCGTTAGACCGATTCAAACTCTCCATAACGGTTTTGGCCTGCGAAGTTCCTGCCGAATTTTCGTTTTCTGTGTCGCAAGTATGACGGCATCTGATTGGTCACGTGCGTTTACATAATGAGATGCGTATCAAGCAGAAATACTCCCAAAGATTGCAATCCCTGATTTATATCATCAATCATTTACTAAACCTATAATAATTGTCGGATTATCTGACAAAAAGTCATGTAAATACATTTCCTCTCTTTTAATTCGACGCCGTGCTAAATACCCGTCATGTCTCCTGTCCCACTTCACCATATCGCGGTGGAAATAGGATCATACTTTTCGAAATTAGAATCTGTAATGACCATTAAAATATGTGGAGGTAAAATGTTGAACATTGGATTAATGAGCTTAACCAAGAATTATCTCAACCTTGTTCTAATTTATTTACCCATCTGAGTGACATGCTTGTCGACAGTGGGGTTGACGAGAAGGCTTAGGAGATCGGGGCGCGCATAGTGACCCACGACATCTATGAAAGCCTTTGGTTTATCGATATTTCTTAAGTTGACATCCGCCTTCAATATGCCCTCTTCTCCATCACCAATGGGCTCGCATAGAGGTTTACCGTCGGGACCAAAGATCATGGAAAATCCTCCCCCGGGCTGGGTGAGAAACAAAGGACAAGAGTCAGAATCGATATGAATCAGGGCGGGTTATGGAAGCACTCACCGTTTTTGTCACAGGATTGCCCGTGAGCATGTTCTTCTCCAGGTTCTTCTCGGTAAGAATTTGGGACGCAACGGCAACAAAGGTGCAGCCCTCGATGGCCATGAACTGGCTCGCCCGATAGCTGGCCTCGCCAGTCTCGTGGTATAGCCAGGCAATCTTGTCAGGGTCCGGCATCTCAAACTCCGCGGGCCAGCTGGCGACGTGGATCTGCACGCCCTGCGAGTACTCGTAGTAGCGCAGCAGCGGTTGGAGGTGCTCCCAGCAGTTGAGGCCGCCGACCCGGCCGAACGGCGAGTCGACGACGGTGATGAGCGAGTCGGCCTGCCCGTCGCCCCAGATGGTGCGCTCCACGTGCGTCGGCTTGATCTTGCGCCGGTGGTGGACGATCTCGCCGGCCGGGGAGATGAAGGACTGCGCCATGTACAGGCTGGCGCCGTCGCGCTCGCTGTATCCCAGGACGACCATCATGCCGGCCTTTTTCACGGCCGCCTGGATCCGCTTCATCTGGTCCGAGTCGCGGCGCATCGAGTTGGCCATGTACTCGTGCACCCAGCCGCCGTTGTTTATGACGGGCGAGGTCCACATCTGCCTGGACAGAGCACGTAACTGTCGTCAGTTCAGGCTCGACATGGGCAGTAAAGTGGCAATTGGTGCGGATGAGAGAGGGCCTTACCATGGATAGCCGGGTATCCAGACTTCTGGAAAACCCAAAACTTGGACGCCGTCTGCGGACGCTTGCTCGATCAGCGTGATGGTTTTATCGACGCTGCCTTCGAGGTCCAGCCAGACTGGCTCAGCCTGCACGGCGCCTACCCTAACGATTTTATCCATCGCGAGACTAAGGAGTACTGATGTCAAAGTTGACAAGTCACGTAGCACAAACTAATATGCTTGGTGGTGTGTACCCCAATCCTCGAGTGCTTGTATACATAGTTATATATATACATATATATATATATAACCTCGACACCGTTTATCCCCCGCACAACTCCATCCGAAAAAGGCCGATATGGAACAGCATTCGAATAGTGCCACTTCGTACAATCGTCTCGCAATCTCTTGCCTTTTTTCTTTGCGGTGGGTCGGGACATCCCAGCACACACTTCGTGATTGGGTTGAAGCTCCACAAGAAGAGCATGCCTATCATGCATCATCCGGTCAGGCGCATCGAGTATGCGTTGGGATATCTCGTCCAATCCTCCATATGAGTTGCATTATGCTATACTATGCAGACTATCTCCAGGCTATAGAGTTTTCGGTAACCCGAGATATCTCTCAAGAGAGAGCCAGGTATACTATTGGTTTCCCAAGCTCTGACGGTCCCGTAGATATGTGGGTAGGATGCTATGGCTCGGACTTTGTCTTCCTGATAGAGGATGCTCCAGTACTTTAACAAACAGCCTAGTTGGTTTTTAGATGCGAATACTGCCGTGCAGCACCAGGTGTTATTCCTCGACGCATGGCGGGGCGGGGAAACAGCGATGATACGAGCAAATCATGAAGCCAAAATACTCTAGTCTCGGGGCCATCCCAAGTGTGTACATTGATAGCGTCTGGGTTATCTCATGTCCTGGTGCTTCCAACTCGTGCACGTCGATACATAATCATATTTCTTGCCTGCTTTGTGCGTACATATTATATATATCTACATTCGAGATCATGTAGATTTTTCATCTAGAAGAAAAACAGAAAGAAAACCGTGAACCCTCACTACTGGACATTTGCTTTGCATTAGTGATCCAATTAATGTCACCGTATATAACTTGCCAAATATCTACCAATGCTGACAGGATGTCACATCACACCATTGATATGAACAATGCACCAAATGCTATGTATTCGCTCTGGTGTAGCCCATAGTACCCCTCCCCTCCTCTTTTGCACAGCGCTGCATGTCTTCTAGTCAAGTCTGATGATTGCGGGATCTTCTAGCCCAAGCTTATGACATTATAGTCAGACGTATAATGCTTACGTATATCTCGTCATTCTTTGGTTTAGTTGTGCCGTACCTCTCCAACTATCCACGGCAAGATGGCACGAGCGCAGTTGGAATCTATGCTTGGCAGAATTTGTACTAACAAAGTTAGTGGAGCATGTTATCGTCTATACTCTTACTCAAATTAGAAATATGTACTTTACTAAAGACGTCTGCGTTGTGATTTGCGTGTCTCACGTGGTCTCACCCATTTCGAGCAAGGAGTATTGGCCCTTGGTTCTATGTGCACTCATTCCCGCCACGCAACCTCTTAGACATTGATGACCGAAAGTTACACGTACACTAAAGAGAGAGATGAATATCCTGTGCTGAAACAAGTTTCTTTCCGAGGCCGATGGGATGTTTCCTCTCAGTACCATCGCGGCTTCTCAACGCGCTGGGGAGGAAAACCAACTATATAGATATCCCATGCTCATTCTTCTACGACTATACATTTACTTCTCTTTTTACAATGCTCTTCGCTTAGGGAGTCGATAAAATAAGTTCATCTCATACAAAAACCCAGGGGACGGCGTTTGGGTTTGGCTGCGGCCCTCTACCAACGGTATCAATGATCTCTATCCTCTGATTCCAATACCAGATGGAGGTGCGAGTATATTCACATATATCATCCATTTCGTCTATTTCATCTTTTTGGCTTCTGTATATCGCCTTGATTCCCACTTTACGACCAAGACCCCACCTCGCCTATGTCTAGTTACTTAACGGCTTGCACCTTTCGGAGATACCACCACCAAAACCATCCCGGCTAAGTGTTCTTCCCCCTTTATCCCCACACACAACACCAAACTCCGTAACAGCGGAAAACCAGCAAACCTGCCCCAAAGAACCATGCAAAAAAGAAATGCAAAATAGCGGAATATTTACCGCTAAGGCAGCTCATCCTTTACTCGTTCGTCTCACTGTCGTCTCGGCTCGATGCGCTTATCGTCGCTGCGGGTGTACGTAGGAGAGTGCGTCAACTTTAGTCAGACGCGATCGGAGCCGCCACTGGAGAGCCCTTTCTTGCGACGACACCGCGGTGATACGAAACTCTTTGTTTACACGCACATCGGAAGTATATGAAGATTGTTTGATTCCTAGTACGCGCGATAATGTCCGGGATAAACGATGAAGAGCTGCGGGATATCTACGATTTCGCCGTGCAGCTCGGCAAGGACGCCGGGGCCATGCTCATGGATGCCGTACAGCGCCGGATAGCAGGCGGCGGCGACGGCGATGATGGGGATAAGGACGGCAGCAGCCAGGTGTCATACGTCGAAAAGGAAAACGCCGTGGACTTGGTGACCAAGACGGACCACGGTACTCATCCCCATTTGCCAAATTTCCCATGGTTTCATATATCCCGGGGCTTCAGCTAACCATTTCTGGCTTGCCTTGTAGACGTGGAGGAGTTTATCCGGTCATCTATTCTTTCCAAGTATCCTGACCATGGGTCCGTTATCCCCCCCCCCCCCCCCCCCCCCCCACCATCTGCCCAGCCAAGCTGCTATCTTCGAGTCTGGAACTAATGTCGGCTGTCTTTTATCAGATTCATCGGCGAGGAATCGTACTCGGCCGGGTCCTCCCGGGACTACCTCCTCTCCGCCTCGAGCCCGCCCACCTGGGTCGTCGACCCGCTCGACGGCACCGTCAACTTCACCCACCTCTTCCCCATGTTCTGCGTCTCCATCGCCCTCTGCGTCGCCGGCCGGCCCGTCGTCGGCGTCATCGAGGCTCCTTTCCTCCGGCAGACATTCTCCTCCCGCCGCGGGGGCGGAGCCTGGCTCAACGGCGCGCGGAGGCTACCGCTCGCGAGGTCGCCGATGCCGCGGGACGCCCCCGGGGGCTGCACTTTCGCGTGCGAGTGGGGGAAGGACAGGAGGGATGCGCCCGGGGGAAATCTGCTGCGTAAGGTGGGCAGCTTTCTGAACATGGCGGCGGAGAGGGGTGGGAGGGGTGGGAAGGGGGGGATGGTGCATGGGGTGAGGAGTCTGGGGAGCGCTACGATGGATTTGGCGTATACGGCCATGGGGTCGGTTGATATATGGTGGGAGGGGGGATGCTGGGAATGGTACGGCTCTTCCTGTCTTGACGGACACACAATGCGATTTATTGGTCAAGCTTTGCTAATGTTTTTTTTTTCAAGGGACGTTGCTGCCGGTATCGCGATACTAGAAGAAGCTGGTGGCTTGGTGACGACGGCGAACCCACCGTCGGATCCGGATACTGCCGAGATCCCAGCGATGAATCTGGGAGGGAGGTCATATTTGGCCATCAGGTATGTTGTCGACGCCGAGGTGGTGGGCAGCTGATGGCCGAGGGATGATGTGTAGAGCTAATTTATGAACCAGGCCTGCGGCTGGGAGCCAGGACGAGACTGCGCGACAGGCGCAGGAGAGAACGATCAGGGAGGTGTGGAAACGAGTCGAAGCGTTGGACTATAGCCGTCCGGGAGCTTAATTGTGTTGATCCCGCCGTTATCTACTGCGTTTTACCACCGAAGATAGGTCACTCGGTAGACTATCGCCACATGGCACTATAGAGTTTACATGCCAACTGCCTCTAGAAAGCATATCGCAGAAGCCTCCTGAACTGCGTTAGAATCTGAATAAGCTAGGTTAAAGACCTTCCAGAAAATGGGAGTGAATATTGCAGTGAAATTGACTATTTGAGGCTATACGTGAATGTCGAAAGTGTGTACCAGCAGTACTGCTAGTAATGGAGGGGTGAGAATAGAGAGAGGAAGCGGGGAACCAAGTCCAAAACTCCACCGTGCCAACCAAGAAGCTGGCAACAGACTTGGAGAAAACTTGGCACCCCGGCTCCGATTCATGTCAACTATGACGTCCCACATGCGTTGTTGCTCATACAACTTGTCATCTCATGATGAGTTGCGAGTGAAGCATATAGCTCTGCAGGTAGTAAGTCAGTTCGAGGCGTAATTAGTCAATACTAAATACTTTGCACACTTTGTAAGCCATCAATCCGACTTGATACCTGGAATTCGCCGTAAGACGATTGACATCCGCAATTTCACCCCAGGAAATAACTCTAGTCATTCCCGTGATAATGAACAACATCGACGTAGGAAAACTCGTCAAGAACGCCGTGCCCGAATCCGAGGGCCGCAACGTCCGGGTCCTGTCGGAGAACACGGGCGGCGCCGACTACCGCGACGGCAACTTCTTGTCGCAAGACTTCCCCCGCTCGCCGCCCAAGCTGTACGTCGCGGGGGACAGCGACGACTTCGACGAGGTGACGCTGCGCGAGTGGCGGGACGAGGGGTTCGACGTGGAGTACTTTTCCGTCGAGAGCAGCGGGAAGAGCCACGGCGGGTTCGTGGAGAAGCTGAAGGATTTGAGCAGGGAGAAGAGGGCGCCGTGCGAAAAGTTTGGCATCATAGGTGCGTTACTCATTGTTTAGCGTGATGAATGGTACTGTCGTTTGTTTTCGGCGGAGGCGGGAATGTGTTTTAGTGTTGACTTGTGTGTCTGGGGGACGGTGCAGCTTACGATGACGCCGCGGCCATGTGCCTCGAGCACTACCACGTCCTGGACAACAACCCCGAGTTCAGGCTCGGCCTGCTCGTGGCCTACTACCCGTCCTCGATCCCCGACCCCAAGGGCAAGTTCCCCAACGCCATCAGCGCCCTCGTGCACCTCGCTACGGGATCCGAAATCGGCATCACCAAGCAGTCCCAGATGGTCGGCATCCAAGGCAAGCGGCGCACGAGGAAGAGCCGTGTCGAGGCAGGGACGGGGACGGGCGGGAGGCTGTCCATGGCGTACCCGAGCTACAGCTACGGCGCCGAGCCGGGGTTCGCGGAGCATGACGTCGAGGAGTACGACGGCGTGTGCGCGGACCTGGCCTGGGGCCGGAGCCTGGCGGCGGCGAGGAAGGTCTTTGGCATCGATCCTGATCTAGAAATGGTCCTGGAGCGAAACCTGCAGAGTAAGTTGGTGTCTCTCTCCCTAAACGTCCCCCATCTCCCCTGTTTCTTCCGCATGGATAAAGCGAAGAGCCCAAAAAGGTTGACACCCCCGCCAAAGGCAAATTCTTCACGCACGACGCCGGCCAGGCCGCCGCGGCCTACACGACCCACAAGACGCCGCATGTCACAAACGTCCCCGCGGGCACGGGTGCCGTGGGCGCCGACGACCTCGAGGCCTACTACGCCTCCACCTTCGCCAACCCGCCCTCCGCGAAAGTCACGCTGCTCTCGCGCACCGTCGGGGCCGACCGCGTCGTCGACGAGATGCACCTGAGCTTCAAGCACACGTGCGAGGTGCCGTGGATGCTCCCCGGCGTGCCGGCGACGGGGAAGAAGGTCGAGGTCGTCGTGGTCAGCGTGGTGGCGCTCAGGGGGGGCAAGCTGTGCAGGGAGCACGTGTACTGGGACCAGGCGAGCGTGCTAGTGCAGGTCGGGCTGCTGGATGCCAAGGCGGTGCCGCAGGCGGGAAAGGACCTTGGGGTGGAGAGGTTGCCTGTTGTCGGGAGGAAGGCGGCCAGGAGGGTGCTGAACGATTTCGGGGATGATGACGAGGAAGGGAATGAAGAATGATGGGCGTTTTTGGTATGTGGCTGGGGCTAGGGAAGGAGGGTGACACGGGCAAGCCTTGTTTTAGTTGGCTCATAATTATTTGCATTGATGCGCATATCTAATTGAGCACAAACTCACAGGTGACTTTACGAACGTAGTGTACAAGAGTTCAAACGTGACTACTACTACTACTACTACTACTACTACTACTACTACTACTACTACTATCCTAGATTTTGCCTTCTTGCAGGCTACTTAGACGCAACGATCAGTAAAGATGGGGAGCACTTGATATTCAACTCATTACTATTATTAGTACGCGTGAGGAAGAATTACCCAGCCAACGAACCTTGGGTATATATGATTCTGTGAGCAAGCATGTTGTCTGGTTAACCGTGGCTCTTTCCCGGAAGCCTATTACGGACGAGCATAAGGCGAAAAGTCCGCGATAGGCATCCACGCATAAGCTGCTGCTTCAAGTACGGATGATTGACACAAGTAACGGCAGCTATAAGGGCCAAGGAAGTGATAGTCTTGGAACGAGGCAGAGGTCCACAGAAACCATGGCAATTTCCCTCGTAGCCGACGAAAGCTGCTTCCAGCAGTACGTAGTCTCCCACTGTGCCCCTCATGGCACCCTCTCGCAACAGACTGTCGCAGCAGCCTCTCGTGGCAACCTTGACAGTAGTATATACGTACCAACGCAAGCAACCTGTACACAGCCCTTGCCAACCCCTTTTCGCCACTACAAGGTACGTCGGCAAAGCAATTTCAATCCGTCACTCAATTTTTTTGAACATTTCTTTTTGCTTATTATACTGAATTGATTCGTACGTGAGGCTTTTTGAGAAAACGTTTTAAAAATCATCTAGTCCTGCCTGGCGGGGTCCGGGCTGACCCTGTTGCCCACGATGGCGTCAATCTCGGCCATGATGTCCTCCGTCAGCTTTGGCACTACCCCGAGCGCCGCAACGTTCTCCTCGACCTGCTCGGGCCTGCTCGCCCCCGTGATGACGCTGCTGACGTTTGGGTTCTTGAGGCACCACGCGACGGCGAGCTGGGCCTGCGTGCACCCGACCTTTTCCGCCACGGGCGCCAGCCTCTTGACCGTCTCGAGCTGCGTCTTCCACTCGCTGTCCGAGTCGGAGCCGATCTTCTCGCGCATGAACTTGGCGAACTTGTCCTGGGAGTCGGCGAAGCGGGATCCTGGGGGAGGAGCGCCGTCGGCGTTGGCGTTGTACTTGCCGGACAGGACGCCCATCTTTATGGGGGAGAAGACGGTGAGGCCGGTGCCGGCGCGGGAGTAGAGGCGCTGGAACTCGCCCTCGACTTTTTGCCGCGTGAGGATGTTGTACTGGGGCTGCTCAGCGACGGGGGCGATCATGCGCAGGTCGCGAGCGATGCCGACCTAGGAATGCTTGTTAGCAGATCAAATTCGACCTGTTGAAAGGGGGCGCCGGGTGGGCGCGTTGGATGAACGGGGACGTACGGCTTCCTGGATCTCGTCGGCGCTCCACTCCGAGGTCCCCCAGTAAAAGGCGAGCCCCTGGTCGATGACGTGGTTGAAGGCGCGGACGGTCTCCTCCATGGGGACCAGCCGGTCCGGGCGGTGGGCGTAGACGATGTCGACGTACTCGAGGTCCAGCCTCTCGAGGGAGGCCTTGAGGCCCTCGACGACGTGCTTCCTAGACAGGCCGTGGTTGTTGACGAGAATCTCGCCGTTGACGGCGCCCCAGTTGATTTCTGACCAGGAATTGTCAGTCAGGATTCTTCTCAAACCAACGACACTTTACCCAGAGCAATCAAGAAGAAGAAAAAAAAGAAAATGAGGAAAAAGAAGGGGGGGTTGGTTTACTGGTGCTGATGACGAGGTCGCTCCGCTTCCAGCCAAACTTCTTGATGGCGCGGCCCATGACGAGCTCCGACTCGCCGGCCGTGTAGTTCTCGGCGTTGTCGAAGAAGTTGACGCCCAGGTCGTAGGCGCGCTTCATGCAGGCGAAGGAGGCGTCGTCGGCGGCGTAGCCCCCGATGGTCATCCACCCGCCCAGGCTGATGGCCGAGACGTACAGGCCGGAGCGGCCGAGGCGGCGGTACTCCATGCCCGTCTTGCGGGGTTCGGGCCAGTAGGACATTTTTTTATCTGCTGCTCGCTACTTTAGATGATATGAATGGTGATGATGCGCTGATGGGAAATGGTAAAGGGAGAGACGGTTGAATGATTAGTTGGTGAAAGCCGGACTGAGGGGTATGAAAGAAGATGTATGCGTGTGTATTTCAATACTCGGTGAAAATGAAAGATGAAAAAAATCACTAGTAGTTGGTGACATTCACGAGTGAGGGGCACACACACGCACCACACCTTCCGATATAGCTTCAGTTGTTATTCCTCGCCGGCCAGAGTCACGCCGGTGAAATTCTCGGAGGTCCACCTACTAACTAACATAACATGCCGTACCGTACCCTACCACGGAAACCAGGAATGGATAATGGATCCTCGTCGGTCTAACCCCTGATGCAGCAGTTCGTAAGAAGAGCATCCTGCGGACGGCCGCTTGCGGAGTGCTCTGTGGGATATTGCCTTTTAGAAGTAGCCCTGCGTGGTAATTCGGTTTGTACATGCATACTGCGCTCCTTCGTACTACCCTAGCAGAGAGAGGGGAGAGGGGGGGGGGGGGGGGGGCAGAAGGGGATCTTTGGATCGGCTGCGGGGTAATCATGGAGGAGGGGTCAAGGAAGAAAAGTCTACTTTCGCTGTATTTTTGGTGGTTACCCTAGGGCTGAGATCAAAAGTGAGGCTTTAGAGAATAACCAATTACCCACTGCAGGAAAAGGAAGATCCTAGATATGAATGCCTAATATACATTATTCTTTTTAATTAAATTTATCTGCTTTCAGTAATAGTAGTCGTCTTCAAACACAAACATCGCACATTGTCGCTTTGCCACCATTTCGTCCACCATGCATACCATCAGCCTTGAGCGTACTACCTCCAATACTCAGTTTCCACTATCCTATCCGCACAAGAACTTCATGGTCCTCTTATGCGGGACATACGTGGCCGAGTGTATTTCCAAACTCTATTTTTCCGCCAAAGCGGTCCGTGGCTTACACACGGTCCAATCAACGAACTGTAGTAGACAGTCCCTTGCCGTAACTTTTTCTCTTCTTTTTTTAAGCTCTGTGGCATAGTCCTCTGCCTTTGCAGATAGCTTTCGTTTTCCTTAACTCTACCAGCGCCAATTGCTGCAGAGAACTGTTGGAATAACGTGCGGCGGGGTTCCTATCCGTCTCACTAGTTTAGGGGAGAATTGATTTCTACGTCCCCCTTTCTTGCAGCATGTCTCTAACAACCGAACAACTACCTCATAACTGCCCTTACGATGACGAATAATTACAGTAAAAATTATCTTGCCTGCCAATCCCCCTACACCGAGTAGTCTCCTGAGCCTTCAAACAGATGCACTCACAGAACGTAGCCCATGCATTATCTCCATCAAAAAAATCATTTTCTGGTTCTTTTCCCCTCTTCATACATGCAGTAGAACCAAGCTACGAAGAGGAAAAAAATGATTAGATTTGGGGAGATCTGTGGGGTGTGCAAGGTTAGAAACTGATTTTATTTTTCAAGTTCAGCCCCTTTTTGGGAGCGTTGGGAGTTTGTATGCCCCCCTTTTCCCGTAACCTTGTATCGCCAAAAAAAAAACGCATAATGAGCAGCAATAGGATCGACCAATATGTTTTGCTGGGTAAGAGGCATGCTACCGAATATGTTGTATTCATGCTGCATGTATTACGAAATGCGCGGTACAGGTAAAAAAGAAAATGGTACGCTCAATCACACCCATGACCGAGGGGAGTATGTTTGGTGCATCCATGCTATTTTCAGAGAGCTATTATTCATTTCATCTTCTTTGACAAACACTTGTCTTCTCTGCTTCTTTCTTCCGTTGTGGGTAGGCAATGTGATTAGAGTTGATTTTCCCTGCTGGCGAAAAAAAGAAAAAAAGGGGAAAAAGGGGGCTGGAGCACTTTCGCAATACCCGTGGCCAACACCACTACGCTCTTCTTTGAGCCTCACGTTATGCAAAGCACTCGAAAAGACATTGTTTTGCAAAGAATAATCGACGTCAGTGATGAGAAATCTTTCAGCGTAAGAACAAAGGCTCCTGGACACTGCTGAACGCGCATATAGAGGATTTTAGCTCTCTGGCCCCGCGGCGTCTCTCACGGATTCCCATATCTCTGGGAAAAACCAGCTTTAATATGTAGACGGGATTTTGCCCAAGGGAACAATCCCCAGTAAGCGCCACCTATGGCATAGTATTCTGCTGAGTAGCATCCGTGGTGGGAGAACGTCTGCACCGCAGTGGGGAGTACGTCAATTCGTGGTTTCAGTATGCTATCAAGACAAGCCTTAGGACCGTAGTATGGCAGCGTATAGCTTAGTACGGACATCCATCTCAAGCACGAGAAAAGCCCAAAGGACATTCACTGAATCCATAGTCAGACGTAGAGACGAATGCCAGAGCTCACCCCTGGTCCCAACGTAGAAGAGCAAACTCAATCTAGAGCGAAACCCCCCCCTTTTTGCCAACCTTGCAGAAGAATAACTCGCTTCTGACCAGAGTCGCAACAGTCGCCAGCGAGTAGCCACCATGGCAAGAATTGAAGGACGAAGAAGGAGACACGTACGATGCTCACGCGCGAGTATATAGACCACCCTCTTCCGCTGCCCAAGAACGAGACTCCCTTTTTGCTTTTGCTCGGTCCCCCCGCATGTATGGGGATATTGTAGTCATTGGAATCTTCCATCTCTACAATAACTTATATGTGCAGGGCCGTCCCCTCTTTTGAGGCTTCTTTCGTTTAAAAAGCCTTCCCCAAATTTTCACACAAACACAATCGCTTTCGAGCAAGAAACAAACCAACTTTTTCAAGCAATCGCCTTCGGGCAACAAACAATCAATTTTTTAAAGCAATCGCCTTTGGGCAGTAAACAATCAATTCTGTAACACACTTCAATTCACTCCCTACCCCTTACTGAGTTTGACTACAAACATTCCACTCCTTTCACCATGCCTCCTCTCTGGTACAGGGACTCTAGGGTCAGACCCCTTCCTCCTTTCTTGGATCGGCCTCGCCCCTCAAACTTCTTCAGCTCCATCCCCAGCCCCATGCCCTCAGATGTGGTCAGGGAGTTTGGCACCCACAAGCACAAGAAGACCCCCTGGACCCCCGTCTGCCCCGTCAACGGCGACCTCGACGTCTCCGAAGAGGTCCGCAGGCGGCTCCACAGGGACAGGATCCGTCGTCGCGGGAAGAGGCGCTCTCGCGCCTCCTCCTTCCAGTTCTACGAGGACCCCCAGGACCGACTCAAGCCTGGCGACCCTCCCCCTCAAGTCTGCGAAGCCTTCCTTCCCGCGTCTGCCTTCGAGCCTGTGCCTGACCCCCCGACTCCCCCTCCAGCACCTGCATCTGCCACCACTGGTGCCGGGGCTGGGTCTGGCAGTCGCGCTCGTCGGCGGAGGAGGTCGTCTGACGAACCAATTACCCGCAGACGTCCTCCTCGCGTTCGCGGGAGCACTCGCCCCTGGGACAGGCTTCCTCCCACCCCCTCCTCCTCCCCCTCCTCCTCCCTTTACTTCCTCCCTCGGCCTGGCGAAAGGGAGAGGAGGAGGAGGCGCAGGAGGATCCGCTCGGATTCCTCCTCTGACCTGCCTGTCTTCCGCCGGCAGGGGGTGCGCCCAGAGGAGCTCGAGGCTAACATCGAGCGTCGCCTTGAAGAGGGTCGTCGGCTCATGGAGGAGCTGGCTGCTAATGGCCTGGCGGTCTTGCCTCAGGTTGACCATCCTCAAGACAATCCCCTTGTTCAACCTGGTAGTCAACCTGGCGGTCATCCTGGTGGCCATCCTCATGGTCATCCTCATGGCCATCCCGGTGGTGATCCTGGAGTTCCTCCTCGGGGTAATCCTGGTGGCAATCGTCATGGCCCCCCTCGTGGTCGTCATCCCCAGGTTTACCCCCCTCCAGTGATCATTGAGCCATCTGGCCTGGATCCGAACGCCCCTCGATTCGCCTGGATGCATCCTCAGCCACAGATGCCTCCGCAACCACCGCCTCGCCGGCCTCGATTCGCTCGACGACTTCAGCTTCGACAGACTCTCCCCACCGTCCTCGAGGAGGTGTTTGTCGACCACAACCTCCCGGTGGTCAGGCTCGAGTACCATGGCTCCGAGAACTCAGAGGACAGCCTGACAAGTCAAATGTCACAACTCAGTTTGGGCTAGCCCCTCCGTCTCCTTCCCTTTGTCTTTGTGTCTTTGTCATTCTGGCGTTTTTGGAGTTCTGGAGTTCTGGGGTTTGGCGTTTTGGCGTTTTGGCGTTTTTTGTTTTCGACAGCGACCTCGACTTTTCCTCCTTGTCCCTCCATTGCCTTCCACCAACCTCACCCTCTCAGCGATTTGTTTTTTTTCCTCAGCGTTTTTTCCCCTTCAGCGGGTGGAAGGCGACAGCGATTGTTTTCTTTGTTTTTCTTCTTCGATTTTCGACCTCGGCTTAGCGACTTGGTTTTTTTTGGGGGCGTGCTCCTCCATGATGAGGATGCTGGTAATGGGTGGTGGTGGTTAATGGCAGAATTTGGGTCTTGGGTTCTTGGGTCTTGGGTTTGATTATTGGTCTTGGGTTTTGATTTTGATCTTGGGGTTTGGATTGATTTTGTGTTGTTTGCTTTTTGGAGCGAGCTCCTAGAGAATGAGGATGCTGGTAATGGGCGGTGGTGGATAATGGTCGGATTCTGGATTCTGGGTTATTGGGTATTGGGTATTGGGTCTTGCGATTGATTTTGGTACTTTGATTTTGCCCTCGACTTAATTTCCGTCTTGGTGCTCTTGGGATTGGGTCTTGGGATTGGGCTTTGAGTTGTGCATTGTTTGAATGACAAAGACACTGTTCACGACTCACATCAAATGATCTACCACTCGTAAATTCATTCCCGTGATGTTCACTCTTGGTATTGCACTATCTGCAGGCCATCTTCGTGTATTAACCAAGTTGTACACATGGTTGTTTGGCTTCTCCTTTTACCGCAGTTCCAAGTTACCTTCGTCTCATGGCATATTCTTTTCCGGTGGGAGCTAGCACATGGCTCGGAGAATATACAGGTAGGTGACCAGTCATGATGCATACTCAAGTGCCAAATGGGGTGTGGGATCTGAAGAGGAATGATTAATGGCGTAGATGAGGAAAAGAGATCCCAGAGCTTACCGATGCTGGACAGATTCAACCAAGAATCCATATAACAGGTGACGATAGAAGAATGAGGGTGATGAAAAGGGGACTTGGGAGAAATAGAACATGAGGACTATATGTAGTTGACATGATATTCTGGAGAAGGAGATAATTCCACGAGGAATATAATACGTGCGTACCAATATTCTAGAATAATATGATTCAATCCCTCCTGATACTGTCACTGGTATTGAAACCTGCTATCTGTATTCGTCGAAGGGGTGAAAAGCAAATGGTAATTGGAGAGTACAGTCGCAATGTATGGCATAACCCTTCTTATCACCTGGAAAAAGAAGTAGATGGGGCGTGAGGTTGCCAACTCGAGCATACAATCATGTTCTCAATAATATACCCCGACGCGTGGTAATGTGACGCAAACATGCCTGCTCGCCAGCGGGAAAGGCGTAGATAGGTTCATAGATCTAAGGGACAAACATTACAGAACAGGTAGTAGTAGATAAGATGCGTATATAAAAGATCCATCGGACTAAAAACAAAATGGGCAAACTCCTCCATATGCGCAGTAAGACACATATTCATCCCAGATTTAGAACAGCCAAAATACCACACTCTCGACTAGAGAAACAGAGCCTGCTCCATTCCAAGTCACAAACCAGGACCAATACCGGGGGTGTTCTCCAGGACCAAACCCAAGTACCGTTGCGATAACTACTAGCACTAACAAACACTCACCATAGCCCGCTCACGCAGCGTCCGTGATCATGGGCTTGGGCCCAAAGTACCTCGACCGCTTCTGCGCGGGAATCGCCGTGGCGTCGATGTCCATGGGCTTCGGCCCGTGGTACCTCTCCCGCGGGACGCTGGGGGCTAGGCGAGCGCCCTGGCCGCGCCACCGGTCGTGAGCCAGCTCAGGTCGTTGTAGATCTTGGGCACCGGGCGCTTCGGCTTCTGGCGCTCGCCCTCGGGGATGCGCTCCGGCTGGAAGATGTCCGCCGTGTAGAGGCACACGTTCTCGATGACGTCTGTGTATGAGGAGGGATCTTTATGAATACGTCGAGACAGTGGAAGTCGCAGACAGCCTTGGAGGTTTGGAGATATTAGATGAGCTGGTAAGTACATAACGGATGAATCACGTGATACTGCATGGCTTTCGGATGACAACCAGCACCCCTGCCAGTCTGCTGTCAGAGAGCAGAAAGCGCCACCTAAGCGCCGATTGCCCCTGTAAGAGCGCCTAATTACTCCGTGCTACGCCCACCTTTTTCAATTGCGCAGACACCTTTTGCGATATCCCTGTTACCTAACCTATTGCTTCCCTCCTTCTCTTTTTGCCCGCCACTGAGCAGCATGCCCTTGTCAATACTCACCAGCATGAAGCTATATAAAATATTTATCTAATATTAGAACGATAAAAAAGGTTGAGGAGGTGGGGAATACCCCTACCTACATGTACGTCGAGAAGATGAGGGTGAAAGTAAATAGCGTTCATATTGGCCAGATACACGTTACGCGATGATGGACTAAAGCTGATCTTTCAATATTTACACCCAAGCATAGCTAAAATTTACCACATTATCCACATTATTATATATGGTGGCATAGAAGGAGAAATCAGGTCTTCGTAGAAGCTTATGCGTGAAAGGCCAATAGAACCGATTGGTGTACAGGTGATTTCTATGATGGCAAAAGACAGATGCTGCGATGTTTGTCTAGCTTCGTTAGCCACCAGAAGCAGGCTCCGCAGCTCCGCGTAAAACCTGTACGCACGGCGCCGGACCGGGCACCGGGGATCTACTACTACTCCTGTATCCTCTCGGAGCTGCGGCCGGCGAGCTTGAGCTTCTAGGTAGCGGTGCTGACCCACGCCACCTGTGGCCGCTCACAAGAAAGTTGTGCATGCCAATTACCTTGGGGGCCGACGGAGGATTGATGTGACGCCAACGTCTCGCTTGTATGCTTGCGATGTTTACAGCTCGTGGTTATGCCGTCCAAGCCAATATCTCCGCAATATCGCGAATTTCAATTGCTTATCGACGCGGCTCTTCCTAAGCTGGAGGAGGGGAATGGCGCCAGACGTTTAGGCCTTACGTCATGGAAGCGGCATCACTGAATACTGTCCAAAGCCCAAGGAAGCAGTCAATTGTTTCATCCAATCCTGCTCGCTTCGATTACGATCTTTTAAATGCCTACGGCGCAACGTGAGTTACGTGGTGTGTCGGATGCTAGAGCCAGCAATCAGTTCCTGTAGATCCAGATCGGCCATCTCGCATAGATCCGAGTGGGTGAGCAGCCATTGAGGCTGGATTCACAAACAGCATCGCAGCACATGTCATTTTGATAAGAAGTCGCATTGATGGTGTATCGTTCATGCGAAATAGGCGGTCAGGACATGATCTTCCTCGACCGAGTCAAGTACCTTTTCATAGAACGAGAGAGAAGGCGAAAGAATGCCGACCAGGCGCGGCGAGACGAGGCAGGTTCTCCACGGGTGACGGCAGCGCAGAAAAGGATTCAAGACAAATGCCGCAATTGTTTCCGCTACGAGATGCGTCTTTGCAAGGAAGATAGGAGCTTTTGCGCGTCGCTGGGCTCGGCACAGGTCGCCACGAGCGAGGATGAATGGTCAAAGGGGATGCCGGCAAGAGTTTTTAATATGGGTAACGAGGGAATAGGATGGCTGATACCGTGAAGCGACCCGTCTTTACGTCTCCATCATGACGTTTTTGACGTTTGGTGGTGGAGTTTGCGCGGAGCTACTAAAAAAGGTGTTTGGTGGTGGTGGTGGTTGTAGTGGTGAGTCCTGTACCTGGATGAGGCTGACCAAGAGAAAAAGAGTGAATTAAAATACAGCGCTGATAAGATAAGAGATTTTTAGGATGCGACTGCCCCTCCATGAGCTGCAGCTCTCGTACCTCTGTAGCCCATCTAAATAGATCCATCCCCATCCCCTCGCCAGTCAACTCGTCGCCTTGGATTGGACATTAAACATTAACAAGATTTGTTTTCCCTTTGCGCTTTTCCCTTGTTACAATTGTTTTGTTCAAGAAAGCTATTTCAGTACATACGTTAGCCAAGATGGAGCACGATACCAAGACCCGTATGCTACTCCCCCACCACCAGCCAATACTGCCAGCAGCACCACCGCCGTGATCACCTACTAACTCGCGCGCGACCACAGCCCAGTCCGTCACCTCGGACAAGACGTCATTTGCCCATGACTCCGTCTGCAACAGATGGCCAATTATTTTGGTAAAACTACCTAACCTTTGCAATCCCCTACTGAAGACGCGCACAGTCAATTGACGCTGAAATCCAGACGCAATGCATCGACCACCTCTTCCGCACCGTCAGCAAGCTGGACGAGACCCAAGAGCCCGAAAAGGTGGCCGAGGGCAAGAGGATCATTGAGCAGTTCAGCGAGCTCAAGTACGAGGTCCAGCACAACCGCACCCTGACCCCCATCCCTGAGGACGGCTTCTCCGAGGAGACGGCGGCGTTCAACAAGGAGATCGAGCAGCGCGGAAACCCTACCTGGCTCGACGTCACCTGGCTGTTCGCCGAGTGCTACATGTACCGCCGCATCAGCACCTTCTTCACCCTCACCAAGAACTGGAAGAGCTTCGACATCTTCTTCGACCAGAAGAACGACACCTTCCGTACCTCGCGCAACGCCGTCTTCGAGCTCGCCTCGCGCTACAAGGAGCTGGTCCATCAGCTGCGCGCCGACAAGGACAAGACGCACGACGTCGAGGCTGAGAAACTTCTCTTCGCTGAGATGTGCGAGATCTGCCTCTGGGGCAATGCCACCGACCTTTCCCTCCTCACTAACCTGACCTACGAGGACATTCAGAAGCTCCAGGGCTCTCAGGCCCGCAAGGCCGCCGAGAAGAACATCCTCGTCAACCATTTGCCCCGCGCTTTTGAAGTCCTGAAAAAGGCCCAGGCCGACGGGAAGAAGGAGCGCCGTGTCGACTTTGTCCTGGACAACGCCGGCTTCGAGCTCTACGTCGATCTTGTCCTCGCTGGCTACCTCCTCTCGTCCGGCCTCGCTACCCAGGTCGTACTTCGCCCCAAGTCCATCCCTTGGTTTGTCTCCGATGTGCTGCCCACCGACTTCGCCGCCATCCTCAACCAGATCCAGAACTCCAAGTCCTTCTTCGAGACCCCCACTGAGGACGAGAAGGCCCAGGACAAGACCCCCGCCCCCGTAGCCGCCGAGGACGCGGCCAACATGGACTTCCTCTTCCAGGAGTGGGCCAACTTCCACGCTGAAGGCCAGCTCATCCTGCGGCCTAACCGCTACTGGACCCGTGGTGGAAGCTTCTGGCGTCTTCCTGCCGAGGCTCCTGAGCTGCACGAGGACCTGAAGCCCGCCGAGCTCATCATCTTCAAGGGCGACCTCAACTACCGCAAGCTCACCGGCGACGTAAGCACACCCTTATACGACACTTATATGAGTATCATTGCTGACAAATCTTCTTTTTTTTAGGCTCATTGGGATACCACCACACCTTTCGAGGAGGCCCTTGGCCCTATGGGCCCTAGTTCCGGCCTCAACGTCCTCTCCCTCCGTACGTGCAAGGCTGATGTCGTCGTTAACCTGCCAGAGGGCAAGGACAAGGAGCTCAAGGCCACGGAGAACGGCGGCGGCGACAGCGGTGCCAGGAAGTGGGCGTGGTACGGCAAGTGGGCCGTCGTCTGCCTGTCCCAGGGCAAGAAGGATTAAGAGGAACGAGAGAGCGAATTGTTTGATTTTATTTTTTTCTGTTCATAACGATCCAGAGATGTCACGGTGAACCAAAAAGACCAAAGGGAAAAGTAGCATGGGTTCATTTTCTCTTTTCTTTCTTTTTTTTATACAGCAAGATAACATAGACTTATAGAACTGATTGATGCCTCGAAAAACCTTGAGCCCATGCAAAATGTATGTCGACACTAGGTGCATGGTGTATGGCAATATGCTACTCTAACCCAAGGGCCTCCTTTCGCCCTACGCTGTCTAGATCTAGGTACGGCGCCTCGCCCAGGCTGCAGACGCGATCGCCGGCCCTGTCCTCGGCGTAGTCGTAGGTGGCGCAGTGCATGGTGCTCCGGTTATCCCAGATGGCAACGTCGCCCTTTTGCCAGCGGAAGCGCACCTGGGCGTCGTGGTTCTGGACGACGAGGCCGAAGAGGTAGGCGAGGAGGGCGTCGCTCTCGTCCCTGGTGACGCCGTTGATGCGTTTTGTGAAGCCGCGGTTGACGTAGACGCCGCGCCAGCCGGTGACGGGGTTCGTGCGGACGAGGGGGTGGACGGCGACGAGGTCGGGTCCTTGATTGAGGGGGCTGCCACGGGGGTCCAGGCGGAGGGGGTTGCCGAGGCGGCGGGCCTCGTCGTGGAAGAAGGTGGCGTCGTGGGTGGCGGTTAGGGTGGAGAGGAAGGCTCGCATGGGCGGGGAGAGGCGGTCGTAGATTTCGTAGCTCGAGGCCCAGAGCTGTGGGTGTTAGGGTTTGTATGTATGGTGTATGTATATATATAGATGTGTGTGTGTGTGTGTGTGTGTGTGTGTGTGTGCGTGTGTGGTTGTTTCACTTTGTTGGGGTGAGGGAGGGTGGGAGGTGTTGGAAACTTACAGTGTCGCCTCCTGTTGGGGGAAGAGTATGGATCTTGAGCATGGCATAATCCGACGGTACCTTTTCGAATGTGCTACACCCTCCCACACAGACCGACTGATTAGTATACCATTTTTCTTTTGAACCGAAAGAAGGGGAAAAGGAGAAAAAAACGAAGGACAAGTACACATGCTGGACGTGAAAAGAGAGGGACGCTTACATGTCGCTGTGCCAGCCGGCGCTCGCGTACCTGCTCACGTCGCTGAGCTGGTGCGTCAGGCCGCCGCCCTTCTTCTGCTTGGCGCTGCTGATGACGCTGACCTGGTCGCCCAGCTCGCTGCCCTCCTCGGTCAGCGGGTGGACGTGCAGGCCCGAGGACTCGGGGCACCCGGCCGCCCGGGTGATGCGCAGCATGAGCTGCTTCATGTCTTCCGGCGTGGACTTCTCCCTCCCATTCTCATTCTCGTTCTCGCCGCGGAGGAAGACGACACCGCGCTGGGAGATGGTGAGGGCCAGGTCCCGGATCTGGGCTTCCGGGGCGGCGAGAAGGGTCCGGACGCTGAGGGTGGGGAACTCGCGCCCGATGCAGGGGGTGAGGTCCGATTGGGGGAGGGCGTCGAGGGTGCCAGCGGGGGTTATCATGGGATGATTGCCGCCGTCGGGGAAGCGGGGCCGACTGGAGGGGTCGCCGCCGAAGATTCGGGGTGGGGGGGAGGTGGTTGCTGCCGGCATTTTTCTTGCCTTGTTCCGGGTGTAAACTTTTTTTGGGGGGGGGGATAGGAGAATGATATGCGTTGGTTGTATTGAGATAGGTACTCTGGTTGGGGCCCTTTTTGTGTTGTATACTGTGTGTATGGACCAGAAGTTTTGTACCCCGTATCGACGGGCTGCTGTGATATCGAGGCGGCCTCTGGTATGCGAGTACGGAGGATGAGGCACGGAGAACGAGGTACGGATCAGGACTGGGGTCGGTGGAGCAGGCAAAAGCACGTCAGACCAGACCAAAATCACAACATAGATAAGTTGCGAAAAAGAAAAATTAGACGGAGAGAAGAATGTATCGTTTCGATAGCTTCGTACACAGCCAGGGCAAGCAGAATATTCTGACCCTTCCGGAGATTGAATGGTGACATAGGAGCCCGGGATGGGGGTATGTTCAAATACTCGGCGCAATCAGGTCATCTGGACACTGGGCGAATGAGGGGTCTTGGGGAAGACGACATTCGGACCCGTCATGATGGTATGGAAAAGGGTTTCTGACGGAGAAAATCTCGGAGGACCAGGGGTACTTCGTACTAAGGAACAGAAGAGAGAAGTGAGAGAGGAGAGAGAGGAGAGGAGGCGGAAAAGTCGTGATGGTGGGAGGGACCATGCGGTTTAGCGCTTTGCGGGGATGGACAGAAAGAAATGTGCAGTGCTGGGAATACTTCAGCCGTGGAAGGGTTTATGCACTACACCGCTGCTGGTTTCCTTACCTTTTCTCGATGCATTACGCAAGAATAAGCAGTAGTAGACGCTATTTCTCTACTATTACGGGTGTCTTACTCCATTAGTTGTGGGATTGAGGTTGTTCTAAACGGTCCATTGACCTTTACACACCGAACAAACATCCTCTGCCACCGTCTATTTATTTTCGTCACCTCCTCCCACCACGTGTCTCCCTCCCCCGCATTCTGCAAGTTTCGCGCGAGAATAAACAGGTACCAGCCATTGGAGGTAAACCCAAGCCGTGCTAGTAAACTCTCGCTCCATGTCCTACCGGCGTGCAGGGGAGGGGGGGCTAGAGTCGCGGCATCATCCTCGGCGAAAGAGTCGAGTGCTCCCCGGGCCGACGGTGTGCAATGCCATGCAAGGTTGGTTGTAGAGGTTTTTTTCTTCGTCTTTGGTATAAGAGGCTGAATCGGCTCTCTCTATCTAGTTACGTCCTCTCCGTTCTGCTCCCCGGGCTTTTCCTCGAGGAGACTGATGGGTATTTTTTATTCGGACATTCTGTCAATTGAGTTCTTAATCCTGTTCTAGTTGATTGATTCTCTTGCGACCAAAAAGTCGGGATCCAGCGTCTCTATCTGTCTCTTTATTTTTCCTTTTTTTATACGACATTCTAGGCCGTAGTACCGTCTCCAACATGGGCAGCGCAGACGACATCGAGTCGCGCGTCGTCTCCGCCCCGGCTCATCCCGCGGAGAACAACAACGGCAACGACGACGCGGGCGCGGCGCCCACCAAGCCCGCCGCCGGCGTCGGCAGGGAGCACCTCCACGCCTCCGTCCCGCCACACGACACCTACGAGGGACGCCACCGCTTCGACCCCCAGGCCACCTGGTCCGCCCAGGAC
Organism: Trichothecium roseum; assembly: GCA_026184415.1. Lineage (NCBI taxonomy): Eukaryota > Fungi > Ascomycota > Sordariomycetes > Hypocreales > Trichothecium > Trichothecium roseum. Next base: position 393,528 of record CM047947.1, read on the forward strand.
GAGAGGCGCGTCGTCAGGAAGACGGACCTCTACCTCCTTAGCTGGCTCTGCGCCATGGTAAGCACACTAAAACCCCCTAAGGAGAGAAAGGAAGCACGAGGAGAGAGCCGTGGAGGGAAAAGGGGGTAGTGCAAGAAAAGGGTCAAAACCTTGGAAGTGGGTGGGACGGTGGGGTGGGGGAATATGGGAGGGGGAGGGAGGAAAAAGGCCTTTGTTGTGTCGCTAACATCTTTGGTTTGTTATAGTTTTTTGGCTTGCAGCTCGATAGGGGCAACTTGAGCAACGCGTTGGCCGATAGCTTGCTGGACGATCTCGGCTTGACGACGGATGACTATAACAATGTGAGTGTCACCAAGCGAATTCCAATCATGAAAACGAGAAGGAAAGAGAGAAAGAAAGAAAGAATACTAATGGTATTTGCGAATGAATAGGGCACGACTATACAGCTCGTCTGCTTCCTAGCCGCCGAGTTCCCCGTGCAGATGCTCACGAAGCGGTACGGCTTCAAGCACGTATTGCCAGCAGTAAGCAACACCCCTCTCCTCCCAAACCACCCATTCTTCTTCGGAACATGCCATCTGACGAGACATTGATATAGCTCATGTGCTGCTGGGGACTTGCCTGTAAGTGAAACAAACAAAAAGAGTGGCCCTCTGCTCGAACAGCCCGGGCTGATAGACTACAGCAACCTTCCAGGCCTTCATGACGGGCCGCAACGCCTTTTACGCCACCAGGGCCCTCATCGGCCTATTCGAGGGCGGGTTCATCCCCGGCGCCATCCTCATGGCCACCTACTTCTACACCTCGCGCGAGCTGTCCGTCCGCCTCGCCGCCTTCTGGTCCACCCTCAACGTTGCCCGTTAGTTTTACTCCCCCCTTCCACCTCTCGCCATCCTTCAACGCTGACCACATCACAAAACCAGGCGTCATTTCCGCCCTCTTAGCTGCCGGCTTCCTGGAGATGCGCGGCGTGGCTGGCAGACCGGGCTGGTTCTGGCTCTTCCTCCTCGAGGGCATCCTCACCGTCCTCCTCGGCGTCACATCCTTCCTCTACCTCCCCACCTCCCCGACGGGAACCGCCTCCGTCCTCTCCTTCGGCAAGCCCTGGTACACCCCCGCCGAGGAGACAATCATGGTCAACCGCATTCTCCGTGACGACCCGGCCAAGGGCCTCACCGACCTCAAGGAAGCCGCCACCTTCGCCGACGTCAAGGCCGCCTGGTCCGACAGGTCCATGTGGGGCCTCTACCTCGTCGGCCTCGTCGCCTACATCCCCGCCACCCCCGTCCAGGCCTACCTCACCCTCACCCTCAAGCGCGTCGGCGGCTTCACCACCCTCGAGTCCAACCTGCTCACCGCGCCCTCGGCGGCCTTGCAAATCTTCACCATGCTGGCCCTCGCCTACTCCTCCGAGTACTTTAACGAGCGCGCCTTCCACTGCCTCTTCGGCGCCTTCTGGTCCCTACCCATGTTCACCGCGCTGCTCACCATCCCCGACGGTGGCAACGAGTGGGGAAGGTTCTCTCTCGTCACCCTCATTTCCGGCTATCCTTACTTCCACCCCTTGGTCAGCTCTTGGATCTCTGAAAATACGTTTGACGTCAAGAAGAGGGCCCTTACCGCCGCCACATACAATGTCATCGTTCAGATGTAGGCCTCATAATCCCCTTGAAATTTTCTCACGAGGTATAATGCTAACATCGATATAGTGGGAGTCTCATCGGGAGTCAGATTTACCGCAAATGGGATGGACCATACTACAAGACGGGCAATACCGTGTGTGTATCCATCCTTGCCTTCAGCCTGGTCGTCTTCGTCATTCAAAGGCAGTACCTGGTGCGCCTCAATAAGCAGAAGGAAAAGGTTTGGAACGGTATGACATCTGCGGAAAAGCTGGTGTATCAAGCGGATAGAGAGGCGCGAGAGAAGGACGGGAACCAACGGTTGGATTTTCGTTTTGCGTACTAGAGGTATTACTCACTCATCACATCTCGCGTCACCCAACATCCATGCCCCTATTCTTGATTATGTTTATATTTTATGGTAGACGTTTCGTCTACGATGAGGCCCAAGATGCAGCGAGACGAATAAAATACAGCCCCACTTCCAATTTCTCATCAGGTTAATATGATATTTGATGCTTTGAAACTTGTCCCATCCTGAGTTGTCGGAGCTTTCGCATATTACTTTCACTCTTTCCGGGCCGCATTCTTGTCGGCCTGTTGCTGGACTTCGGAAAGCAACCCTCCCGGTGTACGTCCCTCGCTACCGAGAACGCGATCCTGCATGCATCATGTCAGTTCGTTGCAGATCAATTGTCCGAATCTAGGAGCTAACTTGTCGAGACTGGAGCTCACTGGCGTCCTTTTGGGTAATTTCGTCGGCGGGCTTAGATGTTACTTCGTCGATCTTGGCAGCAAGATTGTCCTGCTTGTCTGCGACGCTCTGGGCAGTAGCTTGAGTAGTGTTAATTCTGACGGAAGAGAAAGAAAGAAAAGCGTGTGTCTTTGATATGGAAGCTTACCTGCGGCTCCGCCAGTAACGGGACCCTCGCCAGTGACTTTGCTTTCGGACTTGGCAAGCTCTGAAGCGATTTCCTTAGAAGCCATGATTGCTGGTGAGGTAGAGAATCTGAGTCTAGAAGCAGATAGTTGCTGAGTCGTGCTTCGGCGAAGTTGTTGTGAAAGGAGAAGCTTCATGATGGTTCAGGTAAGATAGGAGAAAAAAGGACAAAAACCCAAGGTATAAGAAAAACACGTTTTCTAATTGTTGAGTTCAATTGTTGATAAAGTGCAGGCAAGCGCGGACTTAATAGTCCGTTTGGCATTGGATGTTCCTTCTATGATGCTATTATATACCCTTGAATGCGCTTTCCTTGACGTCATCCCAACCAACGCTCTTTCCGCAATCACGATGCACTCGCTTACTCCCAGTTTTAATTGGCGATGCCATCCTACCATTAATTTAATGGGGAAAGACCCATAGAAGGTAGTTGCAACACATATTTGCAAGATGTTGCGCTCTCTCCAGAACTGATAATATTACGTTGCTTAGCTAAGTTATTGAGAAATCGCCACCTCGAGATGATAGCTGCATCAAGATGATGTAAACTACACGGAGCATTTGGTCCATGATTTACACAGAACGGCAAAAATATTCATTAGGTATTGAATCCTTTTGGGCCCAAGAATAAGAAAAGCAATTCACGCACAACATGTGTACCTACACAAGCCAACGAGTAAACCAAGCAATTGCTTGATCTTCAGCCAACTGCGCCTGCTTCGTCTCAGCCTCGTCCTCTGGGTGTGTCCTGACCGCGAACCCATGTTTTGCTCCGGGCAGAATGTTCATCTCATGATCCGATCCCTTGGCCTCCAGAATAGCCTTCATCTTTTCTGCGTCTGCCTTCTTCAGCACCGCATCCACATCTCCGACCGACACGCTGGTGGGCTTCTTGATAGCCTCGGCGTCAGTGGGTATTTCCAATGACGAGGGATGGGCCTGGAACGAGCAATCGATCAATGATGCCTTCTTCCCGGCCCCATTCTGGGACTCATGACGCTCAACATGCAACGAAGGGTCGTCATGAGATAGAAGGGTGCAGTGCTTTGCACCCCAACAGAAACCTGCAACACCAATCTTCAAATCTTTAGTGGGGAATGGCGGCTCAGTAGTGCGTAGCTTCTGGACGAAATCTACGACCCGGGGATAAGAGACCGAGAACTTGGTCTTCATCTTCCACGGGATAGCCTTCATAAGCACTTGAGCAAATGCCGGTGGCTTGGTCGTGAGGGCTGCAAACCACGAGGATGCGGGATTCATGGCGGTGTCAAGCAACCCAATCATGTTCGGGTCCATTGACGAGCCTTTTGATGATTAGAAATGATCAACTTTCGCATGCTGACGAGGACTTACCATCCATAAAGTCGGGGCAGTATACAAGAAAGCCGCCCTTCTTGGCATAGTTGTCGCACAGGACTCTGTTATTGACAAATTCCCATCCAAAGGCGTCAGTGATGAAGACGACGATACCCTTCGGTGTCACACCCTCCTCCGGCTTGGCGACATAGGTAGGCCTTCCGTGTATAGTCTCCTCAGTGCCAGTCGGCTTGAAAGGCGAAATGCCCCCGCGGAAACAATTAGGGCAAGACATGATGATACGGACAAGTGTCTGGCGGCAAATACACCTCAGGATTTCGATAAAGTGATTAGTTTGGGAACTTTAAAGATGGGATCTTACTCCTTCTTAATTATATATTCGACTGCTGCAATCGATTGACAGGATGCAATTTCAGGTTAAATATCTTGCCTTGTCGGCGACTGCTTTGGGGAATCGACAAGCTCGGTGCCGATACGGCAAAGATCCCGGCTCACCCTTCCACTCATAGTGTGCTATCATGCAGGGTACCAATAGCGGTGGTTTATCGGCGCCTTGTCAAGCTAAGATGATATGCAGTGTATCTGATGTCCCAATTCCTGCTACCGGTTGAGCGCCGGTGACTCAGCACGCCGTTGCTCCCTGGCCCCGGATGGAATACCACTCCGGGGGAAAGGCTTATCTCCGGTCGGACTTCGCACTAGGCCAACTCCTGTTACAAGACCTGAACATACACGCTTCGGCGTGCTACGAACCGGAATTCCATTCCATACCAAAACCTGTGCTTTATCAACGACGAATTAGCTCCCACGAAGGTAGAAATATATTGGAGAGGCAATTCTGTTGTATAGGTTTGGCCTCGAGATGTCACTGTGTTGTCGAATGTCTTCTCGTAGTGAGTGGCAGCAAACTCCTATTCTGAAAAGGGTTATTAAAGTACAATTAAGGCTCTACTTTGACGAATATAAACTTACTATTTCCCGATATTTCACACTGGGTAGGGAGCTCATCAGGTGGTATATTTTACCGGGGAATTATATTACAAAGCATGATACGTCTCTCTGCAAGTTTCTGTTATATGGCCTGGACCGCCATGACTGCTCCCATCCTCACGGGTAACTCGGACCTCGTTGGACACCATAATCCCGCTTTCAGGGTGATGCTCTTTCGACATTTGACTCACAGAGGCTCGTATATCCTCCATCTTGACGTTGTCGACCATATTTTCCTGGCTGTCATTGAAAGTCATGGTCTCGCTGATGGCTGAGGATCCAAGCCCTCGACGATGCTGCTTACCCGAGTAGCCAGCACCACTTCCCGAGCCTTGACCTCCACTACCGCCGCCGCCGCCGATTGTGCGAAATCCAGGCGATGACTTATAGTCGTAGACTTTCTTGGAGGACCCAAGGGCGCTGCCGAACCAGGGTTTAAGCCAGACTTTGAAGAGGGGAAAGATCATGGGCAGGTTGGTTACGATGACAGCGGTAAAGGCTTCGCGAATACCCCAGGAACCAGCCAGCTGCGCACCGTCTACAGGATCCTACTCATCGAAACTATTAATTTCCGGTTGGACACATACCACCAGCCATGTTAGGGTAGCGGAGATATAATACAGATGAGGAACGCAAGGCTTACCACTATAACAAAAATGCTTTTGAGGAGTGCGCAGACAAGGACGAAAATGCCGGCACCGAGGACGATGGATGAAGCAATCTTTTTAGGTGTTCTCAGGGTCGATTGCCACAGCATGGGAAGGGGGATCATGATAAGGTAGATATCGGTCGACACATTGGCGGCAAATGATACCCAGATGATGGGTTTTGACACGGCGGCCTGACAGGAGTCTGGAATAAAAAAAACGTCAGCGGGGACACCGAGCATGGATTTCGTGTTATTTCTCGTTTCTTACTGCCGGGATTGGGATTTATCTGCCAGTATCGACCAAAAGGCCGGCATGCGGTGAAGATGGAAAGGAGGGCGGCGACGAATGTACTGAGGACAAGGACGAAGCCTATGTTGATGCGTATCCGGAACGGCCTACCGAGGCCGCTGGTAAGTCGTGTGTAAAAGGTAAGCATCGAGAGCTTCAGTGCCCATATCAGCACGGAATACACTGTCCACCCGGCGACTTGGATTTGCGACCCCAGGACCCTCATATGATATTCGGGCGACCCGGCGGGTAGAGTCCTCCGTTGTTCGTCCGACATGCCGTTGTTGGCCATGCCTTGCGCAAGGTTGCCGATGCTATACCCCAGTGATGACTGGGCTGTGTAGAAGAACTGGAAGCGAGAAGAGAGCCATTTGCATTTCAGTCAGCTTTCTAAATCTCTGTCTTGACGTGGTCGCTGGGCTCTTTCCTCCCTCTCTCTACTACTTACAACGCCAACCCAGACCAGATAGTCATCCGCCGCAAGGCCCTTCCATCCCACGGCTCTCACCCGGGCATACGTCCTGAGCACGGTGGAGGCTACTGCAACTCCATATAGCGTCCATATCTCGATGGTAGTCCGGCGGAAGGCCTCCTGGGCCGCCTGTGCGGCAGCAGCATCCACCGCAGCATCGCCAGTTGTTGACATTGTCGAAGATCGTAAGGGAGTCGATTTTAGGATTTCCTGCGGTCCCCTGAGACAAGGGTCAAACCTCTGGAACAGAGAGGGGTGGCGTATATGTGCGAGTGTCGATGTATGTACGCGGGGGAACAGGGGGCTTTTGGAGGTCTTTTTACACACATGCAGGTACAGAAATTACATCGGGGCGGGGTGGCGGATCACATATATGCTGGGGACACTCTCAAGAAGAAATCGGGCAGATCGGGATCTCATTTGTTCGCAGTTGAGAAGTGGCAGCCAGACGAATGACCCGGACGGATGGATTAAGCCAAACGCTTGCGGACCAAGAGGTCCCTCTCACGAAGCAAAGGTGATGCATTCCTCAACGTCCATCTCCTGCGTCGAATCATCTTCGAGCATCATCAAAATTGCGCTAAAGGATAGAGACAGTTGTTGGTACCATGACATCCGGGCTCGAGATCCGAGACACTGGCCGTTCCTGGCCTATGGCCGTTTTTTTTGACACGACATACTATACTCAACCGTCTCTGGCAGGGGAGGCTTGGGGCATCGTCACACAGGCTAATGACACTTTAGCGAGGGGCCACCAAGCCCATCTTGACTCGAGGAAGTGCCATCACCACGGATCACCGAAAAGCCGGCCTAGAAGCGACTCGGTGGAAACTTGAAGTGAGAATCTCGAGCCTCTTGTTGAAGAACTTGGGCCCGGATGAAACCTATGGAATAGGTTTGGGCTCGACCCACGTATGTACCGGTCGATCTTTTTCGACCCATTTGCTCCCACCACCACTACCACTCAAGTTTTAGGTTTTGAGGCGGCGTTGGTTTAGTTCTCCCACCCACTCTCGCCTGGACCGTCCCGGCTTCTATTGTCGGCTAGAATTTTTTTTTGTTGTTCTCCCGTCTGACGTCTGCCTTTTAGCAACGAACCCACGTCTGAGTGTCCTTTTTGGTTCTTTTGACATAAGCCACAAGATCGATGGCGGGAAGGAGACGGCATCCAACTGCGGGTAAGCTTTGTTTCTGCCGGAATGACGGCTGTGTCAAAAGCGCTACCGACTTGACAGCGTTAAGAGTAGGGATTGGCAGAAGCTGCGGTACCGGGAGCGGCAGTGATAGCACAGACGGAGATTCGGAGTCGTTTGTGACATCAGTAAGTCGAAGCCAAGCCTGTCATTGCCCAGCTGCAACAGGGCGTTCTAGTCAGGTTCCTCTGTAGGACCTACTCCCCACTTTCCCTCCCCTCCCCTCCCCTCCCTGGTTCTTCTTCTTTCTTCTGCTTTTAGCTTGACATGATCTTGATCGCCGATTCTGATTGGCCTCGTGCCTCGCGTGGAGACCCTGCAGCCGATCACAACGGGTTTCTTTCTCACGTGGCGGATCAAGATGGCTCTGCGGTAAATGAAAACGAGTCAAGAAAACGTACGGTCAGAAAGAAGATGAGGGGGAAAACCAGACTGCAGCAGCCGGTGAGAAACATTCGGCCAGTGCGGTTTCTTCAAAAGGGTTTCGGGGGGTTGGTTGGACCAAGCGTGACGGGGCGTTCGATGGTGAGAATAAGGAGGGCTTGTTGTGGTATTGAGCGCAGTCACATATCTGCCAACCCGTCTGGCGCCTAACACACCAACATTAACTTGACATACTCTCACACACACACACACACCATCACCGACGGGCGGCGCCCTGACAGCTCCGAGCCCGCCTAGCCGCCCACCTCTTGAGAGAAAACCCGCCTTCTCTCCACCCCACCGTTCGGTGGCCCTGAGACGGGCGCTTTTGCTCCCAGCTTGTAGCAGCATTTTGCTCCGAAGGGTGGGTGGGAACAGGCACTATGCACGGAGCACTTCTCTGAGTATTCTGTTTTACTACTAGTGGCCAACCGAGGCGTACCCTCTCGAACAATGATTTCTTTTTCGCTTGGGTGAATAGGGACTCCCTTTTGCCGCGGCGGTGGTGGTAGTAGGGCGGAGGCCGCTGGAAGACGAAGGAGAAAAAGAAGAACGCAAGGTTCCTGTACAGCGTGTGTGTGTGTGTGTGTGCGTGTAACTGCATCTGCGGGGGTCAATGATCTGCCTTGTCCCCCATATGTGCACATCTCGGCAAATAAGAAAAGGAAAAAAAAGGAAAAAGGCACGGATGGTATCTGATATGGGTTTAGCTCCTGGCTTTGAGGCCTTGGGCTTGTTGTAGTCTTTTTTTCTCCATTGACTTCGTAATGCCTAGCAGCCCTGCTAGTAGTAGTTACTTGTCTGAACGTCAGTGGGTGTTGTTGTCCTGTCTCTTGCCGTGATTTCTTGCCGTTGAGGGCTTTCCAAAAACAGAAAAGAAAAAGCCCCTTCGTATTTCTCTCCCCCCTTTTTTCTTCTTCTATTCCCCCCACCCCATTACTATTCAGACTATTCGGCCATGGTTGGCTTGGCTTGAGCGGACTAAAAGGAGGGTGGTGGAAGAAGAGGTGAATGGACCAAAGGGGGGAATGTCAGCCCGTCCTTCATCTGATCGTGCACGTAAATTCGTTTGCGGCCCATCGGGTCGACAGACGGGTGGTTCGCTTTCGTGTGCTTCTACTTGTACCGACCTTCCTGGCTTACTGTTCTCTCCCCTTGTTGGCCAACGCAAAGAAGAAGAAAAAACATCTTTGTCATTCCCAGTGACGGCTTCTTTTGATGTACGGGGGGGAGCTTGCTTGCACTTACGCGATTATTTCATACGGGGCGGAGAAGGGAAACAAAACAGCAGTGTAAGAGGAGGTGGAAAAGAAAAACTACATTTTTATTTTTACACTTTTTTTTTAAACTATGCCCGCATATTATTGATATTATTCAGCTTGCTCAACGTAAAGTAACGCAGCTCTATACACCCAAAATGAAAAACCTAAACGAAAGCCGCCTAATGTTCCCCAGCATGAGGTACAATCGGGTTATAGAAGCTGAACCGTCCCCTAGGATCATACCGCCTCTTGAGCTCCCTAAGCCTGCACAACCTCCACCCCTCCCCCTCACCCCGGTTCCCACCCTCCTCATCGTCTCCCCGGGCACCGTAGAGATTCCCGTTGCCCTCGTTGCCGTACGCGTAGTTAACGTACGAGTGGTACACCTTCCTCCCCGTAGCGGCGTGCAGCACCTCCCTGAGTCTGTTACCCAGCTGCGCAGCCTTCTGGTCCAGGACCTCGCCGGCGGGGGTGTACGTGATGAGCGGGGCCGCGAGGATGTTGTCGTCGCGGTAGGCAAAGGCCGTCGAGGCCCGCGGCACGCGACGCACGCCCTGGTGTGAGTAGGCCTCGAACATGAACAGCGACTGCGAAAAAGGGTTGCCGTCCACACCTCCGGAGGTTATGCCCTCGGCGTATATGTTGTATGCTTCGACCAGGGCGTCGACGTCGAAGCGCTCTAGGTAGATCGGGAAGCGGGGGTTCACCAGCCCGTCCTTCTGACACGGCGGCGCGGCCGCGTCGATGCCCGTCCAGCGGCCTAGCTGGAGGTAGTCCCCCGTCTCGGGCGTGACTACCGCCGGACCGATGTCGTGGAAAGGTTTGGAGTAGGCGGGGTCGACGGAGGCGGCGCCTTCCTGGATGAGGAAGAAAAGGATGACAGGATTGACGGGGTCAACATCCGGGTTCATGAGCCAGTACGACCAGTGGATGACGTCGACTAGCTGTTGTTCCTGGCCGTTGGAATCGGCAGCGTAATGGATGAGTGCGTTTGCAGCGTCGTATACCTCCCGCACCTTGTCACCGGTGAAGATGAGTGTCTCAATGGCCCAGTCGCGGTGCCGAACATCGTAAATCTTGGAGGTGACGGACGTGACTATGCCAAAGTTGTGTCCTGCACCCTTCATAGCCCACATGAGCTCGTGCCCCTCATCCACGGTCTCCACGCTGCCGTCGGCGAGGACAACCCGCAGCGAGACGAACTGGTCGGCCATGAGTCCGTGGCGGCCCTGCAGCCAGCCGTGGCCGCCGCCGAGGGCGGGACCGAGGTAGCTCACGCACTCGCAGGTGCCGGTGACGGTCTGCTTCCCGCGGCGCCAGAGGTGGTCGGTCAGGGCCTTGGAGTTGGTCCCGCCGCCAGCGGTCACGGTCCGGCCGTCCGGGGAAATGACGATGGCCTTGAGCTTCTCGAGGGAGATGCTGATGCCGCGCGTCATCTTGCCCAGGGTCGTGGTGGCGCCGTGGACGCCGTTGTAGGCGAGCAAGGGAATATCATGCTCGTTGGCAAATTTCACCTATTCCCCACACGGAAGTGTCAGTTCCCTATCATCATTGAAATATATCCTGAATTCTCCCTTTTCGGGGGGGGGGAGCAAGGTAACGTACCGTGGTTGCAACGTCTTGCTCGTTCATAGGCACAACGGCCACGGTGATGTTCGGTAGCTCGAGGTTGGACCATCTCTCGGTGATGCTGTCAAACCTCGCCGATCCAGGAAAGTATATCTCGCTACCGTTCGAAAGCCTCCTCGACAGCTCCCGTATATCGCCATGTCCCCCAGGACAGATGCCCTCCAGGGCACCGTGAGTACCATCGGTAACGCTCGCCAACGCTGGAGCAACCATTGCGAAAATCACTATGATGAAAGTGAAGAGATTCATTTTTTTATTTCTGCCAGAGGCCTGCGAATCGACACAGCGAGTTGAGTAGCTAGGTAGCTATCGGAACGTGGGGAAGAACGAGGTAGGGCGAGAGATGCGAAACTAGTAAGTAGTACAGTGTCACGCCAGGAATGCTACTGGTCCAGATCCGGGGCGATGCAAGGGAGGGGGGAGGGGATGGGGAGAGAAGGAAAGGCACAGAGACCTTTGTATTCTGAGACATGGTCATGCTGGTCATTATTTCCTTACCACGCACGGCACATGCGGTTGGGTGGCAGCACGGCATATGCACTTTTCCCTCCCAACCGCAAAGTAATTTCGGCCGGGACTTAATTTTTTTTCCAAAGCCATCACTTCTACTAGTTCCAGTCGCAAATGTCACACAATAGTCGTAGCGGTCGTAGCGGTAGCAAATAGCCATGAGTAGGTCGCCTGTTAGTATTCGGATTTCTTCGGGGAGCGGCGTAGCTGAACTAGTAGAACCAACCAACCTCCACACGAGGGGCGCCCCGTCGCGGTCGGAGAGGTTCCGCCAGAGCTCTTCCTTATTGGAGCCCTTCTTCATCGTGGAGTCCAGCCAAGTTCGCGTTATTAGTGACTTTTCTATCGAATCATGGATTATTCTACTGCTTTAAGCGGCATCCACGTGGCATTGACCGATATTTAGACCCGGACGCTGAGGACCCAGTTTGGACAAGATTGCAGTGCTGAATCTACACAAGTCGTGGTAGCCTCGTGTGAAAAGCAGGGGGATAAATCGATCGTACTCCACAGAAACGTTTTTAAATATCGATTTTTTGAGACTGTGGCATTCGAAACAAACACTGGCCAGTCAAAGAAAAAAAAGGCTGTCCTCGGTGAGTGGAAGACAGGCATTGCAACCCGCATCGAAAACGCAAGAAGGAGCCGTGTTATTTGGCGAAAAGGTCCGCAGACATCTGGCTGTCTTGCATTCGAGTCTCCATAAGCTGGTAGAGAATTTACACCACGAATTAGTGAACTCCCAACGACTTCACGGTCCGACTATACCTAGGCATCCGCAGCCTCCAGTAGTCGGGAAATAGGAGACGGAGACCTCAGCAGATTCGTCAAATCCAGCGGAGGCCACGCGACGTCTGTGAACTGGTCTTCGTACTCTTCAAGCATGTCTAGATAACTCACGCCCTCTTCTCGGTCCCCCCACCCATGTCCCTGATCCACAGCGGAGGATGACAAGGCCGGCTGGGCCACGAGTCGCAAGTCCGGGCACGACGAAGCCATCTTGGCATTAAGCAGTGAGACGAGAAGCCCGTTGCCGCCCCTTGAGCGGGACAAAAGGTCTCTCAGCCCGGCCAAAACCTCACCGGGCTGATGGACGTAGGGGCCAGCGGACGGGTAGTAATAGCTGCCATCGGCCACGGCATCAACCACGGCCGTGGCGATTTCAAACGTCTTGAACTCGAGCGTCGGGCCTTGCGACTCCAGCGCGGCGGGGGTGAGCTGACCGACCAGGCGGAGAAAGTCCCCTGCGACGCCGACGGGATGCTCCATCCCCGCACCCGCAACAACGCCGAATCGCAGCGCAGCGCGCCAGAGGACGGCCCTCATCCACTGCCAAGTCACATACATGTCGGCCCTCTGCACTTCGTTTCCGTGAGAGGCAGCGTCGTCTGTACCTCCTATCGCTTCTGGTAGAGGTGTGTCCTGCAACAACTTCCTCTGGAGGAGTTCAAGACAACCTCTGGCCAGAGACGTATCCACGTCGCCCCCTCCCCCGTCGTCAGAGCTCCTCAGCAGCTCAAAGATACCCGATTGGTCAAACACCCAGAACAGATGCACAAGCCTCAGAAAGGCGGGCAAAACATTCCGCTCATCTTGCTGCCACCCAGAGTCAGAGTTGGAGTAAGACCCGGAACTGGAGAGCCAGGGGAAGGCAACGTTGGGCTTGAGCACCACGGGCAGGCGGTGTAGCATAGCCACGCCCCGCTCCGTGACAAATAGTAGCCAGAGGAGCCGTCGCCTTAGTTGCTGTTCGTCGTCGTTCAGGTTGGGTACCACACAGTAGCTTGCCTCCCTATCCAGGCGGAGAATCTGGGCCTTGGTGATGGCCTCGCGAAGGTGGAGTAGTGATCGCGTGCCGCCCGCCTCTTGATTCTCATGATGGATGTGCAGGAAGAATGAGGTGCGGAGGCTGTCTAGGCTGTCTGCAGGATCACTTCGCGCTGCGGCTTCCACCTGGTCCGGGGAGGGACAGCGCCAGGGAGCAGAGAGCTTAAGCTGTGCCGTCGTCGCGAGTGCGATGGCGCGGGCCAGATGCAGTGAAGATGAAGGCCTTGTTCCTGTCACTGCCATGCATGCGGTGAGGTGGGCAATGTCGACGATGGGCCAAATAGGATACAGCCTTGCCGCATAGATGTCTAAGGAATGACTTAGATGCTCAATCTCGTCAGTATCGCATGACAAGTCCTGCTCCTCGCCTATCTCCGTCTCTCTGGCTATGCGGTTGATGGTCCTGGCCCGCAGGCTACGCGGTCCCCTAGTGGATGGAGTCTTGTTCCAAGTGCAGGCGATTTTGGCGGCGACGCACTTGCTGCAGGGCGCATCTTCGGAACATTTGATCTTTCGGATCTTGCATTGGTCGCAGGCTCGTTTGGCAAGCCTCTGGCGGGACGTGCCGGACATTTCGGGGCGGGGGTCAGGTGTCTGTGAGGCGCGTGGCCGACGTGACTGGCGGCATATTTTTTGCAGCCTGACTGGTGGAATCTTCTCGAGTCGAGAGAAATCGTCGTGAGTTTATGGTAAGAATGAGAGTGAGAGTGAGATGAAGTTGGAGTAGGCGAGACGAAAGAGGTGGAGATGAGGTGTGAAATATAGCGCCTTGGCGGTGACTGGCACTGACTGCTGCCAATTTACCCCTGTAAGATGGACCACCGGCGTCAACACCGGCGTCAACATGAGGGAGGCTATGGCTTCTTGCGCAAAATTGTGTTCCTCCTTCAAATAATGCGGAGATATTTCCATCTTTGATATAATCAATGCCATCTTTGAGATAATCAATGCGGGAGTTTACTGCCATCCAGTAGAGTATAAGTGAGTGAGAATATCCTTTCACTTGTCGAGTTGGCGTGAATATACATAGCTTGTCGCTCGAGGCAGCCAAATAGATGTCGGTCAGTAAGGCCTTTCATGAATGATGATACGAACTGCAGAAGTAAATTAGTAGTGACTCTGAAGAACGAATCCTTCATATGGAATATAAATGTACAAAGCTACTATATCAATAATACGGAGTATACCGCTATCCAGTCAACCCGCTGAAATCCTTGCTCAGTCCTGTCGGATCTTGATCTGCACGCCCTTGCTCCCCGGCCGTAGTCCCGGTGTCACAAAATCGGCCCACATCTTGACGTCTTCGATGCCAGTCTCGAAAAGTTCCATCGTTGGCCCGGCCTGTCGCCCCGGTCCCAGTTGCGGGTCGTACACACCGTACTTGCGGAAGAGGCCGGCCGTAAATGTTTGCAGCTCTTGGTAGGCAAGACTCATTCCCAGGCACTGCCGTGCTCCTTTCGAAAAGGTGAGATGCCGCCGGTGGAGCCGGGGGTTCTCGAGATAGCGCTCGGGCCGGAACGAGCCCGGGTCGTCGTAAATAGCTGGGTGACGGTTGAAGATGGGCGCCGTCATACCCACGGCAGTGCCTGCGGGGATGACTAGAGATTTTCTTCCTCCACGGCCGCTGCTACCATACCCATCTGGCCCACCCGGGTACTCAAACACAAGGTCGTCATCTGGCGCTGTGCGATCCTGGCGGTGCGTGCCGCTGGGGTACAAACGCAGGGACTCTTCAATAACAGCGTTCAGGTACGGCAGCGTATCCAGCTTGATCGGATCGGGGAACTGACTTGCGTCCGGCATCACCGATTCCAACTCTGCCCGTAACCTCGCATAAACGTCGGGGTCCGCTAAAACGTGGTAAGTGAGAGCCACCATGGTGAGCGCGGTGGTATCGGCGCCGGCAATGGTCAGGACCATGGCCTCGTCTACGAGCCGGTCCGTCCTTTTTTCCACTTCGGGCGCATTGCTGGCCAGAATCTCGTGGAAGATGGTTTTACTCTCCGACACCTCTGTTTCATTACGGATCTTTTCAATCTGCTCGGCAAGACCCTATGATTCGCGTCAATATCTCATGCTAAGAAAAAGAGAACAGAAAAGGGGGGAAGGAAGAAGAAGAAAGAAACACCATATCTTAATGAAGACTCAACTTACGTCTAAAAAGGTGATGAATCCGATGACATGCGGACTCAACGTGACAATGATGGAAGGGGGTAGCTTGGCCATCACCACGAGAACCCAGTGAAAATGCACACCCACGTGCGTCAGCCGCTCTGGCGATAAGACGTCGAAAAATGGAGCATTGAAGTCTTTCATGTGTAGAAACTTACGGCCTTCTCCCAAGGCATACGACTGAATGACATCCTTGGTAGCGGCCCTGTATGCGTTGCCAATGACAATAGGCTCGTCCGTCCGAGACCATTCCTCCAGACGTCCCAATAAATCGGCCAAGGTCTCGTTGATCGCGGGTATGAGGCGACGAACGTTGCCTTGAGAGAAGAAGCGGCTGATGATGGCCCTCCGACGACGGTGTAAGTCATGGTCCCGCGTCGGCAGGACCGACTTGTCATTCTGGAAGAGGTTGAGCGTCGTCTGGGCCCGTTCGCGACGGGTACTCGGCGACTGCGAGTACAGCTTCTCAAGGAAGGCCGGATCGTTGACGTGCAAGACACCAGGCATGGTCCTGACGATGGGGCCATACTTGCGGTGCATCTCCTCTATGACCCAGATGTACTGGCCTCCTCGTACGATATCATGGTAGGCGCAATACCACGACGTGGCCGCTGATTCTCAACCTTAAACTATTAGCTACTGCATTCCCTTTTCTAATCCGTATGTATATGGCCCTGGATAGTCTAACCTGCAAGTTTTGGCCCGGGAAACTTTGCCAACGGGCTGAGATATAGTCTGTAGATGATGAGCCCGGCGCGATACAGCACAAACGCCCCGAACAGCGTCCCCCATGGCACCATGTTGCGATTGATTTGCAGCGCCCAGATTGTTGGTGTTTGTAACGGATGCCTCGGTAATGCTCCAAGATTTGTCTTGGGAAAAAGCAGTGATCAAATATCAACGGATGGTAAACAGAATTTGCTTCCTTCTTTTTTCATCTTTTTCTTGCAACCTCCTCCCTCGACGTCGTACCTTTCTAACGATGTCGTCACCACCACTTTTAAACACGTGATGGAAAACAAAGGTCGCACTTGCTCTCTGCCTCGCCCCGCCGGATCTTAGCCAACCCAATCTCAATGTGAATCAGATAAAGCCCCAGGTGCGATATGGGAAGAGGTAGGGAAAGCGTGGCAAAGATTTGGATATGTATATAAAAACTTTATTAGAGTTAAGCGTAGGTGGTGGCTGCAAGGAGTAAATAAGCAACCACCCTTTGGCCCGTTTTAGGGTAAGCTTTCAGAGACTGCCAACTGCCGGTAACCGAAAAAAATAAAGACGGGCTCGGAACTTTGGCAGGTCCCCGATGACCAATCAAGAGCCACCTATTGATTGTTTTGCGCAGGCATGGCACCTAGATTACGTATGCAAACCCGAGTAAGGATGGTGCTACTACTACTAGCCCCCCCCCTCTACACACTCACACGCGTAAGGGGGTCGGTGTTTTTTGACACCCCGTGGGCTGGGTAGCCTGGGTACTACTCCTCCTTACCAATAAACCTCCACTCCTCGGCGAAGCTGTCCTCGAAATCCTTCCTCGTCTTCGTGGGCTTCCACCCGATCCTGCGCGCCTTGTCCGCCCTGCTACGCGCGCGCGACGAAAAGCCCAGCTCAGCGACGAATGGCGGCGGGCCAAACGCCTTGGACCCGTCCTCGAGCGACACCTCGCGGACCTCGTCGCTCCCCAGGTGACCCAGGGCAGCGCCCTCGGCGGCGACCCTGTCCGAGATCTCGCGCCAGGTGTGGTGGCCCGTCTCGTTGAAGTAGAGACCGCGTCTGTTGGACGGCAGGTCGTCTTCGTCCGCGCCGGCTAGGGCGCGCGAGAGGATGAGCTCGTAGAGCGCGACCAGGTCCTCGATGTGCACGTGGTCCCACTCGGCGGCCCCGGAGCCGATGACGCTGGTGTAGCCGTCGCGGCGCGCGGCCCGCATGATGCCGTCGATCTGGATGGACGTCCGGTTGAACAGGCCGCTGCCGATGCCGTAGATGGTCGGCGACATGAGGATGTAGTATTTGATGGCCGCTTCGTCGCCCTTTTCGAAGACGACGAGGTCCGTGGTGCGCTGCGCGTAGGCTTCCTGGTCCTCACGCTTGCGCTCGTAGGCGTAGATATCGTCTTCGTCGGACAGAATGCGGGTCTCGGTGAAGGTCTTTGTGATGGGCCTGTCGCCGATGCTGGATGTGCCGGATGTCTTACGGAAGGAGAGGACGGTTAGCTACACTGCTTACGAAGTAAGTTAATTGGTAGATGTATTGCTCACGTGGATAAGATATGCTTCTTTACCCGTCTGCTTCTTCCTGTCGGAGAGACCGTCGATGATGGCACCGGCAGCACCCGGCTGGAAGGCACTGGCGGTGTTGATGACGACGTCGTGCTCGCTCGCGGCCTTCCTGACGGCGTCGACGTCCTCGAGTCCGCTGAAGAGGATGCCCTTGACGCCGTGCTTGCCTAGAAGGTCGGCGTGCTCCTGCTTGCGTACCAGCGCAGAGTACTCGGCGTTTTTGATGTTGCTGTCCGTAGATTTTAGTAGCGTGGACAGGACAGAACCGCCGCTGTTGTTGAAGGGTTAGCATGAACTTTAACGCAGAAACGGCTGGTGCCGGGTGCGCCTTACATGTAGCCGGTGGCACCGGTGATGAGGATCTTGATGGCAGTCATGCTGTTTGAAGTCTTTCTGGTTAAGTTGATAGATATATCTGCTGTTGATGGTAGTACTTAGGCCTGAGGTAACAAATCCAATCACAGAAACGTGCGTCATTCATCTACATTTTATACTTTAACCTACAGATGCTCCAAGTATGTTCGTCCTTTAGTGCCTCCACATCCGGAATGCGTGTATAAGGATTAACAACGTCGTTCAAGGCCGCATGTTAATTAATAATCGCGCATGTCACCATCTTTCTTCTTCTCATCAATAGCGTTATGATAATGGTTGCCTACGCAAAGAGAAAAAAAAAAAAAAAAAAAAAAAACTGCGCTTGCGTTGTGTGCATGACCAATGCTTCATCCTTTTTCTGCTACTTTTTTCGACGATGATGTTTTTTTTCCTCCATCGGCTCCGCAACTCCGGGACGGTAGGGGTATTAGACGGCGGTGGCGGCGGGAATTATGGTAGGTCCTCCGTTTCGCTGCAACGTCTATTATTAATCTCACCCGTAGTTAGTAGTGATGGAAAAAAGGCACAGCACGGTCACGACTTGCTGAAAGGGGAAAGGAACGTGTTAGATTTTGGAAAGTGTCGGACCGGGAGCGTTATTTTCTTCTCCTGTGCCATTTTTCTTTTCTTTTCCACGACTTGATATCAAGACGTTTGCCGAGCTGGAGTTGTACGCAGCCTGTGGTTATGCCGATTGTGCATTATTAAATGAGCGCACCGTGAAATAAACTGCTTCTCAGGGAACCAGGTCTGCAAGTAAACTTTATGATACAGAGGCGGGGGGAGAGAGAAAAGAGTAGAACGATACACTTGCAGTCAAACTGATCAATGCAGATTGAAACACTATCTCATGGATTAAGCAAGGAATCAACTTGGGGCATGGCTTGTACTGCCAAAATGTAGCATCCTTAGCCAGAGCAAATTACTCTCTACTACCGAACCATATTTCTGATTATCCTTTCCTATGTGCCACTATCCGTGGATGTTAATGCAGGATACGACCGTGTCGTGCCTTGCTGGAGTTGTGGCTCGTCTCCAATGTATATCTTGCATTGATATTTCTCCGTCGCAAGGTTGGACCTTGTGGGTATTCGGATACTCCCTACTGACTCTCCAGGTCACCAGCAACCCCCTCCCACCCTTCCGTCTTGAGGGGCTCAGCCATCTTCCGAACCCACGCCGTTGCTTCAGCATCATCCCAGGAAACCCGCTCGAGTATCCAGAAGATCAAGTCTCCGAGCGCGTGCGCATCGCTGACGTAGTCAGGCGCGACCTCTCCGAGAGGACGAGGCGTCCGTCCGGCGCCACGAGAGTGTTCTGGTCGGCGACGTCGCCGTGGACGACCCCGGCCCTGGCAATCTCCCGCACGCCGCGCACGAGAACAAGAATCTGCTCTTCGGAAACGGGGATGGACGGCCAGGGCTTTGGAGGGGGTTTCTCGCCCTTCAGGGCGCGGCACATGCCGTATTCGTAGCCTCCGGCCAGGTTCTCCACGATCTCGCCGCCGTAGGGAAGC
This sequence comes from Trichothecium roseum, assembly GCA_026184415.1. Taxonomy (NCBI): domain Eukaryota; kingdom Fungi; phylum Ascomycota; class Sordariomycetes; order Hypocreales; genus Trichothecium; species Trichothecium roseum. The sequence goes on from CM047947.1 coordinate 412,993, forward strand.
AGGATTCCGAGCACCTCGTCGATTTAGGAATGTTTGAGTACTACTGAGAGGATAGGCAACACATTGAATTTCTCTTCCATGGTGGTGGTGGTGGTATAACGATCATCTGAGGTGCTATGGAGTTCAGAGGATGACGACGATGACATTGCGGCGACGAGTGCCTGGCGATACTCGATTTCCCGTCGGATGGCATTTAAGTCTTCGACCATCTCGATGCGCTTAAAGACGCACTCTACGCCCTGCCAAACACAGCGGTCGCTCCCGCATGTCATGTACGTTTTCCGAAGAAGCTCATCATACGTGGTCGTGGGGAAAACATCGTCGGGTCCTTGGCCATAATGAACATTACCCTTGATGCTGTGCGCCACTTCGCTGTAGGGCTTCTTCTCGAACGTCACGAGGGTTCCTTCGCGCGTGGTGTTGATCACGTTGAAGTCGGGGTTGGTCCCGTGCTTGGCCTGGTACTCGGTGACTTGCTTGGTGACCAGGTTCTCCATCCACTCCTCGTCCGTCACGACGGTGTCAAAGTTGGCTCTGTAACACGAACGGTGCGCAATGTCGTATATCTGGGCGTAGGAGGAGGTTTCGGGGTAGTGGGAGAGAGTGTAGAGCATGACCTCTGGTTTGTGCCAGATGCGGTTCTCCTCGCCTTCGGGAGCTTCCCACCACTTACTATCCATGGCTAGAAACGTAAAGTGGATGAGGATTGTTCAAAATTATAGCATAGGTGTGGTAGCTGACTGAGATGAATGAAATGACGTTCTCATGCAGGCAGATATCCATTGCCTTGGTATTCTATACCTGCAATACATACCCAGGCAGAAAGGCACGGTGAATGGGACCCTGTCTGAGTGCTTGCCTGTCACAAACGATTTCCGCGTATCGATGAAAAGACCCATTCACCCGCCGTGATTGGGTGTTAATTATATCAAGAGTAGCAATTGGCTGGCCAGAAACGCTAAAAGTATATACACAATCCACATCGCATGTTCATGTTTCCTATTTTGGCCATGCGTCTACATCTGGTAATCAACAATACAGTTACAGTGCACATATTCTACGTGCTGTACTGTGTGTTTGCTATGTGCGTATTGTATTGTATGTAGGTGGTGAACAATAAGCACTTGCGGGCCCTCAACCGGTGAATGTAGACAAACAAGCAAACACCAACTCTCAACTTAGTGGTAACTAGAGCCCTCAAATTGCCCTATAAATAGCCCTCGCATCAACCCGAATCCTACAGGCCTCGACATCCCCCCAACCATACGCACATCTCTACATCATCTCTTGCAACCAACCACCTTCACAGACAAGGAAGCAGTGAGTACACTCTCTTGATATATATACTAAGTATTTCTAACTAACAAATCAAGTTACCTGTGTTCGCTTCTTGCACAACGCCAAGCCCTAAAACAACCCTCGCCCTCCATAAATATGCCCTCCAATTCAAAGAAACTGGTACCGACGGGACGCATTCTGTATTTCAAGTCTGAATGTGAAGTATCCAAATTTGAACGGATCTGCGTTACAACGATTGCGTGTATGACGCTTACCATGTCGTCAGAGGACACTTGGATATTGGGAACACAATAGTGCACGCCGTTGGAACAAGGTCACGCTTCATCTAGCTAAACCGTATTTTATTCCCATGCCTGTTTGACTTTCCTGAGAATAGGATGCTAATAACATATTCACTATAGCATAGCCATGGAATCGATCTGTTTAGTATTTAGCGATTATACTCCGCTCGATTAATGTAGCTAACTTGAAAATAAACCCCAAGCTAGGAAAATTCATCGTCACGTCCTATTAGATATTAGGCGGCGAAATAGGAGGCGGCCGTGCCTGCGTGGATGAAGGAGGCAGTACGATTACTATCCTGGTCTGTAATTCTAGCCAAGTCACGGACGACCAAGAATGTGCCTTTCCAATGGATGTCCTCGAAGTATTGTCATTTTTCTCAACATCAGTTCAAGGCAAATGCTGTGTCGTAGGAGGAATAACTTCTTAGTCAGCGTGTACGTACAAAGAAACTCGTCTAAGCGTCAACCAAGGCATCATCTGTTCAAAGCTTGACATAAAATAAGTATCAAAATCGGCAGACGCATCTCCGTTTCATCATTGACCGGATATGGGTGGGTTCGTATGGTCGACGGTTAAATTGCCGGAGTGTGTTTAAGCATAAGCTTCGCTGGCCCGTGACTTGAGCCAATAGAACAGTGGAGTGCAGTCCAAATCAGGGCAAAAAGAGAGACAGAGAACAAGGACAGTTACATAGGAGAGAACTAGACCGATCCATCATTCTGATGATCCGGTCACACGCATCTCCTTGTGAGGTTGTATGTCGACATAATAGATGGCTAGGTTTTCATCAATGTGTCTCGTCGGAGACGTGGGCTGAGTGGGTCAAGGATGCTCTGGGACGATCGAGATTCCAAGTGACCCGCGCATCTCCGAAACAATACAGGAAGAGTTTACAGAAGGTTGAAGGCTTCTGAAGACGTTCTCCTAAAACAATTGAAAGATATCGCGGCAGGTAATCTACTTCAGAAGAACTAGAATGTGAGTTTTATTGGGCAGCGTGTCAGACATCAGTGTCAGGTGCATAAACAGGCCTTATGCTATTGAAAACTATATGTAGAATAGTTGAATCAAACCCCTTTTCTTTTATCAATTACCGCACCCAAAAACACTCATAAATCCTGGAAAGGCTCAGCCAGCAAGTTGCTAAACTTGGTCTCGATAACAGCCGGGTCCTCGAACGATTTCCTCACGGCCTTGTCCCGCTCCCGCCCGGCCTCCAGCCCGGTCGCGACGCGCGAGTCGCCCTGCGCCCTCGCCCCCTTGACGAGCTCAGACGTCCGCGGCTGCCTCTTCTCCGCAAAAGGTTTGAAGACGGCATCCGCTAGCCCTGGTCCCAGCATCGCGAGGGAGTCCTGGTAATCTGCCGACTCGGGATCAAGAGAAGGCATCGCGTGGCTGAGGTGGAAACAGTCCTCCCTAAGAAAAGGCGATACCAATGATTAGCGCTGAACAAACGTCTCAAACATGATATTCGCAAGTGGAGGGCTGTGTAGAAGGAGAAGGGCACAAGATTGTGTCGGGAGGTTGTATCTTACAATGCCTGGTTCGCCCCCTGGCCCAGGTGCGGACTCGTCGGGTGCGCCGCGTCGCCGACGAGCACGCACCGCCGCGAGTACCACTCCTCCGCCCGCAGCTCTCCGCGGTCAAACAGCCCGAACTTGATGATCCTCTCCGCCGACCCGACCAGGCCCAGCACGTCGGCGTTCCAGCCGCCGAGCACGGCTTGCAGATCCTGCTTCTGGCGGGGCAGCTCGTCCGTGGAGCAAGCGCGCCACGACTCGGCCGTCTCCTGCGACTCGCGCTGGGTGACGGCCCAGGACGTCTGCGTGGGCGAGACGGGGTATGTTATGGCGTGCACGCCGTCGCCGTAGTAGTTTCTCATCGCGGAAGCCTCGTCGCGCAGCCCCGCAGGTGTCTCCGATATACCGGCCGTCTAGAGATTTCCCTCCCAATCCTCATTAGCAACGACCCGTTTCACTCCTTTTCTTTTAATGACGAGTTTCATGTTCGTACCTGGGTCAGGCCCGTATACGTCGGCAAGTCTTCTTCCCCCTTCCCCTTGAGCTCCAGCAGCGCAGCCCTGGTCACAGACTTGAGCCCGTCGCACCCGACGAGAAAAGAACCAGTCACCTCGCTCCCGTTACCGAACACGGCCGTGACCGAGTCCTCGCCCTCGCGGACGCCGGTCAGCTCCCAGCCCTCCCGGAGCTCGACGCCCAGGTCCAGTAGCCTCTGCTTGAGGGCGAGGTTGAGCCACGTCCGCCTGATGCTGGCGCACGGCTGGCCGTACTTTTCGGGGAAGGTGCCGGGGAGGTTGGAGTGGCCGAGGATGGTGCCGTCGGCCGTGGCGTCGCGCAGGGCCGTGATGGGTTTGGACTCGGATGTGACGGCGTCAGCTAGGCCGATGAGGTTCAGAACTTTGAGGCTTTAGATTAACGTTGTTAATCCCCTTTGTGTCAAAACACGTGGTTTCTATTTGTAGGGGGCTGGTGGTTTTATCCAGGTGGGGTGAAGCGTACCCGTTTGACATGAGCATGAGTGAAGCCCCAGCATCGCCGAGTTTGCGGACCTTGTCGAAGACGATGGGGGTGTAGCCCTTGCGCTTGAAGAAGATGCCCAAGACAGGCCCGGCCACGCCGCATCCGACGATGAGGACGACGGGGGGAGAAGGAGGAGTCGACATAGTTTTTAAGAAGTCTTGATTTGCAGTGACGAGAAGAGGATGCTGTGTAAGTTATAATCGATGGTCACCAGCGCATTTACATTTCTTATATAATGAGACGAAAGATGTAGACTTTGCAAAATTTGTGAAGTTGTTGGAGGCTTTCTTGGTTCACAGATGCGTTCCCGTGTGAGGGCCGGAGATGAGCAAGTCAAGCTCAACTCCGAGCATTAGTGCGGAGTAGTAGTGGTGGCACGAAGGAATATACGCCGTAGCCGGCTTTATGCGGGGACAACTCATTGCCAGAGCCACGACAGCGATGCTGTAAAAATGAAAGAGAAATCACAAGTACAAGTGAAAATGATAGTAAGAGTTTTATACTCGAAGATTTTGTAAGGATTGGTGTTGTGCGGAATTCCATTAACTATACACGGCACATATATTCTATTGATTCATTGCCCTTATACAATTGTACTTTAAGGAAGAGGCTGTATTCATAGGTACTAAAGTTCACACAAAAAATCATGATCACGTAGACATGTCCTCTTCAAGCTGTCAAATTCCCGCTATTATCTATTTTTAAATAAAAAGAATCAACTGCTCATCCAAGTTATCTGCATTTGCCACTACACATAGCCCAAACGTCTGTACGATCATCGGGGAATTACCACACGTAGCTTCATGTATATCCATTCAATCCACAGTGATACACACGAATAAAGGCCGAGGCACGACTTTCCAAATTTTCCCATGGCTGTGATGACTCCCATCGGAGATGGAAAAAAACATTGGTGGCAAAGTATTCCTTGCCCCCGGCGGCCGGTGCCAGCAACTCCGGCGACCATAACTCCGATCCCATCTCCGAAGTACAGGCCAACATATACATACCTAACGAGCTTCTCCAGGCCCTTCAGCGAACTACCACCAGTTTCCCAACTGAGGATATTGATCCGATGAATCAAGCATGAGCAATCCGGTCATGTCCCAGCTGAGTATTTCCGTCGGCACTCCCGCATCGTGGGCGAAAAACAGCTCCGGATCGACAACGTTGCCCGGCACCGGCGCCGGCCCTGCGGCAAAGGTACCGCCCGTCAGGTGCGAAGACTCCGGCGTAACGAGGCCGGGTCCGAAGCCCGCATCATGGGCCTCATCCCATTCGGCTACACCCTCACGCTTAGCCCCAGGGTCACGAGTCCTAGCAGTCACCGTCCCTTGCCCATTCTCCGGCTGCACATCCATCTCCTCCTCCGTGGCAGTAGAAGTTCCCCTATCAGGTTGTCTTCGTCCCGTTGCTCCCGCCGCCGTCCTACCAACAGGGGGCGAATTCTGAAGCCGGTCCACGTACGCCCTCGTATTCCGCTCGCCACCAAGAATAATCGCAATATCAGGCACCAAACCCCGCGCCTCCTCCGGCGACACCGGCGTACCCCCCGCACCCGCCCTCCTAGCCTCGCAAAGACCCAGCATCTTCCCCAGCACGCGCCTGCCATGCGCAGCAATAGGCACCAGGTACCCCTCGCGCTCCAGCACCTCCAAATCCGCAACCATGTCGCCCAGCCGCCGGCGCACGTCCGATATGGGCAGCGACCCCTCGACGAGCAGCAGCGCCGCCACCGTCACCGCGACGGAGAAGACCTGGTAGGCCTGCGGGGCAAACTTCTGGCGCCAGGTGGGGGTGTCCCGGGCGGTGCGCAGGGCGCGGTAGACGAGCATGGAGTCCGCGGCGGCGGAGACGCAGCTCTGCCAGGACGTGCCCGTGCCCGTGCGCGGCGGGCGGCGGAGGAAGCGCCTGTGCATGCGGATGCGCTGGGTGCTGATGCAGGTGCGCAGGATGTGGTGCTGCCAGGTTATGCGCTCGCCCAGGGGCTCGGCTAGTCGCGGGGGGGAGCCGTCGGCGTCGAGTTGGAAGTACCAGGGGAGGTCGGCCATGAGGTCGAGCATCTGTTTGTCTAGAGCTACGACATTCTCGTAAGCGCTGTCACGGCTCCGATCCCGGCGGTGGTCAGAGTCATAGCCGTCCGTTCCGTCTTCTCTAGTATTGTCGAGTTCAGCCTCTCGGTGGAAGAAATTTCGGTTGAGGAGTTGAAAAGCGCGGGCTCTGAATATGTTCATGCTCATCACAGTCGGTTCCTCAATCGGCCGCGGGCGAACACATTTATCCGTCAAATCTGCATCATTACAGTTCAGAGGCAGGGGAACCCCCGGGCTAGAAAGCCTGATGAGAGGCGGCCGATCGAGACATATGGCTTGGAACATGTCGGAGTCGACCAGGTCCCACCAAGCCCGGTGCCTCATCTCGTCGTTCAATGACTTGGACGGCGCCCCATCTCTGTCCAGCCTCATCGCCTGTGCCGTCTTGACAGCTTGGCCAAGCCGTCTGTATTTTACCATCACCCTTGCCGTCAGCCACTTCTTCATCACATATTTCATTATGACAGTTTCTTATCCAATCAAGAAATAAGAAAAGACAACGGGGGGAAGAGAAGGGATGAACTTACGAGTTTAGGACTTCGATCTGATTCGTGGCATACCAGTAGAGCTGCGTAATGGCAAACGTCTGCAACTGGACCAAGCACGGCCTGGACTCGTACTCGCCGCCGCGCAAGGCATGCAGCGAGGCCATATGCCACACGTGGGCAAGATTCCGGATTGCCCGCCGCGGGATACCGATGACGTCCACGGCCTCGAGCGGCACATACATGGCGCCGACGGAGAGCATCGTGAGCAGAAGCGAGAGCCAGACGAGGTCGACCCCCGTCCAGGGCCTTATGCAGGCGTCATCGTCGTCATTGTCATCCCAGAACCGGGCGTACTCGCGCCTGAAGGAAGGTTCGTGGACGGTCTGAAAGAGCCAGTTGACGTGCTCGAGGAAGAAGTTGAGCAGGAGGTCGCACTGGGGCCTGGACGGTATCACGGAGGATAGCTGCTGCTGTGCGAGCTTGCGGCGGGACTGGGGATCGATCATGGCGCTCCATGATGATGAGGATGGGTCCTGGCGTGTTGCTTCGGCGAGCAGCTGGGGGAGTGAAGGCCACGGTGACGGCTGCTGCATATCGAATGTTGCCAGCAGCGAGAGCCCGTCCGATACGGAGGATGAGACGGGTAGCTGCATGTGCTCTGTCCGGTTATACCGCTGAAAGCTGTCAACACCGGTGATATGGCTGCTACTACTACCCCCAGCCCCAGAGCTAAGATTAGACCCCTGAGTCTCCTGCTCATGGTGATGCGTCACATCATCCGCAGCAGTCCTAGCAAGCGGTGACGACTTTCTCGACGGCGACGATGGAATCCCCGATGACGGACGAGCCATCTTGTTACTTCTCCGAGGAGCAGGAGGAGGAGCAGGAGCCGGATTCTGCCGACATTGGTCCTCGCGGTGGTGGCGCACGCAGGTGCCGCAGGGAACACGCCGGTCGCATCGGAGCTTGTGGTTGCGGCAGGCCAGGCAGCTCAGGGGCTTCCGCTTACCTCCTCCACGACGTTGCACCGGCGGTTTCCTCTGATTATGAGTTGTTTCGGACATGTATAGGTTGACATCATCGATACGGAGTATAGATTACGGCGTACAGGGGTAGGCAGCCGGAGATGTACGGAGAAAATGGACCCAAATTCCGCTTTTTTTAACATTCGTCCTTTCCGCGTTACCCTATATGTCATGTTTTGTTTCTCGCATAGTAATGAGACCTGCGGATATGTTTAAAAAATTTCTCTCCCTATCCATACAGAGTATTTAAATCAGTAATGGCGTTACTTTTTTTTTTATTCGTAACATCTAATATTTTAATATACATCATCAATATTGCTAGAATAAATTGTGCTGGGGCTAGGTACAAGTTATTATGGATCCATCAGTTACTCCATGACTAACTTGGGTTTCTATCCATATATTCTACAAGATAACCAGTCAATAAGACCCAACATACAGTTTAAGACCAGAAACTTGTCTTGCGAGCTGTACAAAAGAGTATATCCTATTGTATGCATTCCTCATATCCACCTACACCAGTTTAATCGACCGCTCCTGCACACCATCCCACAACTTCCTCCCCCCAAGCTCCCTGCCTTCAGAATACCAAAGCCCGACCTTGATAAACTCGTTCGCGTTTTCAGTCGTCAAGACCAGCAGGCCCAGCATGCGTTCTGGCTCCGTCACTTGTCGGACACCCTTGGCGCCCAGCCGCTGTCCCGTACCTCCAAAGTACTGCTGGCCACCAGAACCATCCACAGTTCATCAATTGGACCATCAGGGTACTTGCCCCTCTCACATCCGAGCAGCAGCCAATCCAAATGCAGGTCTGCCATGTACTCGCCGGCGCCGGATTTGATGGTGAAATAGAATCCGAAGCCGAGATATACAACCTCCTCGTCCGGGGCACGCGACAGTTTCCTCCCGGCGGCGGGGGGGAAGAGCTGCATGGCCCTCGCACTCATCTGAATATGCGCGCTCGTTATGCTCCCAAACGTATTCATCGAGGCGTGCGCGATGCCGATGTCTAGCCACCGGCATTCGGGAACAAAAACACTCTTGTCGTCGTCCTTGCCTTGCACCCAAGCCACACTGTGTCTCCGGCGAGCCCAGCTCCAAGACGGCGCGACGTACCCGTGGTCAGGAAGCCTAAAGTGATCTTCGAAAGTGGTGGACGAGCCCGGGGTCCAGAGGAGGCCCCTGTGAAGATCCGATTTCCAGAGCCCCGCCACGTACTCCTCGCCCGGGAACTGGTCCGAAAAGGTCCTTGCAATGGCGGCGAAGGCTGGGAAGCGATCCTTTTCGTACGTGAGATTCCTCTTGGCGTAGTCGCTGACCAAGCCGTACCACTGTTGCATGTGGTGCTGCTGGTGCTGGTGCTGGTGCTGCTGGTCGAAGCTTGCGTCGTCGTGCGCGTCCATCGAGCCGAGTCCATCAAAAAAACCGCTGCCATCAGCAGACTCGCGTACACTTCCGCAGCTCATATGAAACATGTTTTCTCCCACGTATAGTTTCCGCGGGGAGAGCCTCGCTTCTTGGAATGTCCAGGCCCGGGTCTGCCAGACGCTATTCTCGAAATCGAGATGGCCCGGTACCTGTGCCCGTTGACTGGGAGTCCCTTTCAGAGCCAGAGAGACTACGTCGATGGTTTCTTCTGGAGGCCGAAGCATCCGCAAATACAGCTTTCCCGTGACAGCAGGGTCAAGCGCCGACGAGAACTTGACACCAAGGGTTCGGGGAGCATACTTGCTCTCCAGAAACCCTTCTAAGCAAGAACTACCTCGCAGAATGCAGAGGGTGACGTGGCTGTTGGAGTAGACATTGGCCATCTCCGAAGCCTCTTGGGCCCAATCATCTTTGTCATCTTGTATGATGCAGAGCGCATCGACCCAGAGATACCGGATTCCGAGGGCCTTGCAAAGTTGAACGGCATCGGCCACTGTTTTAGGCAATTTGCTGATGATGATGCGATTCAGATGTCTCCGCAGCGAACTCGACGTCGTCTTCAACTGCTGCTCCGCTTGCTTCTCAGAACCCCAGCAGTAGCTTAACGCCATCTACCTCACTGGCTGGCGTCCATGCTTCAACTTTACATCCTTTTTTGTGACGAGCCGGACCCTTCCATCAGAACCAGAGTATACGTCTAGCAGCCTAGATGGAACATACTCGGTGCCCACCTTGGGGCTCTTCATTGCCCCAGAAGTCTGATCAAGAAGGGCATTCAGTCGCTGTATCGAGACCGGAGAGAGCATGCTGTTTGCTACCGGCGTCCGTCGGCACTGCAACCAGGATGCACACGAGTCTGAAAAAAGTCCAACATCAGCATCGGAGAGCTAGCAGAGACAAAGATGCCTCCGAAACCTACCTGCGGCATCAGCATACACATCATAAGTTAACGAGTACTCGACTTCACCATTTTCCCACCGAATGGCGAAATAGACGTGCATAGATGTGAGCCCGATATTGGTTTCGGTTAGTTCCTCTAGCCCCCAACGTGAGCTGACGTCCTCGTCGAATCGGTAGCTAATTCCGGCGACCATGAGATCAGCAGACACAATTTCTATGAAGCCGTTTTGCTGCCTTTCCAAGTCTGCCTTCCTGGACAGCCATGCGCGGCCTATATCATCCCTCAGCAGCGAGCAGAACGAGCAACCATCCGTCGCAGTCTGGAGGAAGTCGGGCATATGGGGGAGAGAGTCTTCGCGTTCGTAATCGAGCTTCAGCTCAGTCTTGGGTGAATCGACGGATACACCCGCGTGATTGGACCTTGGAGAGCTCCTATTTCTACCAAAGTCAACGTATCGCACCCCCTGTTTCGTGAGCTTGATCGCACCTCCTTGTTCCGCGTCGTTAATGAAGAGAACTTTACAATGTTGGCAGGGCCGGTCGAGCTCAAGATGTTCGTCAGAATTCATGGCTGGTAGCTATATTTGGAGATGATGGCTGAGTCGATGTTAGGATCAGTTTTGAAAAAAAAAAGTTTGCTAGGGAAGCTCAAAGATTTATATGGGATATGTTATGTGACATCCAGCCTTCCCCTCAGTCAGATACGTGTGACCTATAATATTAAAAGGGGTGGTCCGGTCCAAATCTGCCAATCAGTAGTGCCCGCCCGCAATGTCTGGACCTGAAAGAAACCATTGTCAGCACCCTTCATAGCAGCCCTCACAGCTCACTGACGTAACCTTAAGGCAGTACGCACACTATTACTGCCCCCATTAGAGCCGACAAAAAGCAGACTTTAGCAGTGCATATCTTCTCACATTAGCTCTCGAAGTAGGCCTAGTAGTGGTTTTAAGAGAGGACTTGAGTTGAGCCGTTGACTGGTGGCGGTCGCAGGTTACTTTTGCAAGATTAAAGACCCCTAACTTGACGTGAAAAGACGTATGGGTATATTTGGTTATTTATATCCAAGGAGCCGTCGGAGAGAGTAAAGCATCGTATCTGTGCTTCAATCCCAAACGATGATGCTAAAGTTTGGTAAACTTGGGCAGGTGGCCTGCCGTAATATGTGCGGCTTTTAGTATTGCTTTTTTAGTATGCTTCTTTCTTTTGTCTCCTTGTTTAATCTTTCATGGCCTTTGACTAAAGGGTGAGAGAGTTTTCTAATAATAGTCATAATACACTTCGCCTCTTATAGTCCTACTTTGTGAGGAACCGATCAGTGCCTGACCATAGCCGTAACATCACCGCGGCGTCTGATCAGAATCCTATTTTCCGGATGGAACATGACGAACTCGTGAAGGGAAAAGTTAGGCGGGCGTCTGCCGTTGACGAATGCGAAGTCGTACTCGTTGAGAAGCTTGACGAGCATGATCTTAACTAGGATGTTGGCGATGAACCGTCCGGGATAAGCCAACCTGCCAGCACTCCAGATCAGGAAGTCGCCGTCGATATCCTTGAAGGGTCGGGCGCGATGCTCGTCGAGGCCCTGGCCGTAGAGGCGCAGCCCGTCGTACTTGGTAGGATACTCGAAGATGTCCCGGTTTATGGTCCGCGAGTGCGAGGGGACGGCAATGAACTGCCCCTTCTTCAACTCATGAGGTCTGCTGAGGAGAGAAGCATCATGCTACATACCTGTCTATGGATCATAAGGGAACTTGAAAGGAACTGGGATCCGCGGAGCTGATGTCGTACAACAAGCTATTCATTGATATGACGGACCTATATGGCCAGCTCTACATGATTAAAGATCTCACCGATAGACAAGCGTCGAGGTGACTTGCATTTTCTGAATGACATACGGGGCATGCAGCACTATATCATATTCCGCCATCGATTATTGGACGAATTCATATGTCGCATTCTCTCCTACCATTTCGAGAATACGGCGTGCCAAGTTGGTCGCGATGGTCGACTTGCAATAGGCACTACATATAGTAGTCGATATGAGTTGGTCATCTCAGCGCTTGTGCTCCCTGGTTGGCCAGTCTGCATTGGAGGCGTATAATTGCACTTTAAGCTGAACTAGACCAAGCCTCGCATTCAGACGATTTTGCCGTGCTCAACCCCACTTCAACCACGTAGCAGTTGCTCATTGACGAGTATTGAGCCTCAATCCTGCACCTCCAAATATTACTGGTAGGCTGAGTTGTGGCGGTGATGGCATGTAGGATTTCAATATCTGGCATGTCGTATTCTTTTCCAACCCTCGAATATGCTCCGCGGTCGCAAAACTGTGCCTCTGCTGCTCCTGGATGATTCTTATTGAAGTCGTCATTTCAACGACTCCATTCATCTACACGATCTTCGAGTGCTGAACCTACAATTCGACGACCGATACGCATGACTCCGTGAAGATGGAAGGCGAGAGTTCTCGGGGCAAAAGGTGCCACAGCCCAACTACACCCTCGGCACCAAAGCGCAGGAAGACGACCGAGCGCGAACAAAGCCACGACTCGGAAGTCTCTAAAGCCGCCGATATTACGCTATCGCTCGGTGAATACACTCTTGCCTGGATATGTGCACTCGATGTAGAGGTGGCGGCCGCTCGCGCTATGCTCGATGTCGTGCATAGGTCACCACCCATGCCCATAAACGACAGCAATGCGTATGTACTGGGCAGCATCGGGTATCATAACATCGCAGTAGCCTGTTTACCTATGGGACAGTACGGTCTCATAAATGTGGCACACGTCTTAGCCACCCTGCGGTATACCTTCCCAAAGGTGCGCGCCACATTCATGGTGGGGGTTGGCGGAGGAGCACCGAGACCAGATATTCATCAGAAAGCATCGAGCGAGAATGTCCGCCTGGGAGATGTCGTAGTTGGGTCAAGAATCATGCAAAGCGACTTGGGAAAGTATGTCGCGAACGGAGCGTTCCAGCGCACAGCTGTTCCCAGATTACTTCATCCTTGGCTGGCCAGCCTTGTTTCTGCGCTTAGCGGCCATCATCAAACGCATCACCCTGAATTCTTATCCATCATTGAAAGAGTGGCAGAAAAACATCCTAATTTGAGTCGACCAACTAACTGCGATGATCTCTTTGAATCTTCCTACGTGCATGAAGATGTCAGACCTGATTGTCTTGCATGTGATCGTTTGAAGCTGGTACCTCGCCCTGGCCGGAAATCGAACGACCCCAAAGTTCATTACGGAGCAATTGCATCTGGCAATCATGTTATGAGAGATGCTGAACTTCGGGATACATTTGCTAAAGAGCTAGATGTTATCTGCTTTGAAATGGAAGCTGCCGGCCTGGGAGACGCACTCCCTTGTCTCTCGATCCGTGGAATCTGCGATTACGCCGACTCTCACAAGAACAAGCAATGGCAACCTTACGCGGCTATAGCGGCTGCGGCCTATGCGAAGGAATTAATAGGAACCGTACCGGAGATCCAAACCGACTTCACAGTCACGGGCTCACAAAGCGTGCATCTCCATGCCCGTAAGTGGACGCCTCCCTCTATCACACCAAGATGACCTGCAATTGCTAATCAATGCTTATACACTTAGCTCATCAACCTACACAAGACGAAACAGCATTGAACGAGAAACGGACGAAGATGATGGATTCACTGCACTTTGCACAGATTGATACTCGGAAAGTGACCATTCGAACCGCTCATGCTAAGACGTGCGGGTGGTTCCTGGATCTCCCACAGTATACCGAATGGCTTGACTTCAAACGTCAATCTCAGCACCATGGCTTCCTCTGGATTCGGGGCAAACCCGGTGCAGGAAAGTCAACCTTGATGAAGTTTCTTTGCTCGAAAACAAAAGACAAAGCTGGCCGCGGCAAATCTCTTACCATTTCCTTCTTCTTCAACGCTCGGGGGCATGAGCTGGAAAAAACAACTGTAGGGATGTATCGCTCTATATTGTTTCAGCTGCTGCATATGTTTCCCGATCTTCAGAGCATACTTGAAAATCCAGATGTAGTGCCTGTCGGAATCAGAAATTGGGATCAGTGTCTCTGCGTGAACAGCCTGAAGGAGTTACTCTCTAATGCCATATTGGCTCTCGGCAATCGTTCGCTTACTTGCTTTATCGATGCACTTGATGAGTGTAATGAACTTTCGATCATGGAGATAGTCCGCAACTTTGAAGACCTGGCACTACTAGCCTGTGAAAAAAACATACGCCTCCGAATCTGTTTTGCTAGTCGACACTATCCATATATTAAAACGAAACTGGGAACACAGCTCATACTGGAGGATCAACCGGGACATACACGAGATCTTTGCGATTACATCGAAAGTCATCTACCGCCTACTCTGGTTGAAGAACATAAAGAGCAAGTCCTGGCAAAGGCAGCCGGAGTTTTCCTCTGGATTGTACTGGTGGTCGACATCCTTGAACAAGAATACAACACAGGCGGCTTTGCAATAAAAACTAGGCTGCTGGAGCTACCTGAAGGGCTGAGCGAATTGTTCCGGAACATTGTGAGGCGAGATAAGGCAAATATGGAGAGGCTGCGGTTATGTGTCCTTTGGATTCTCTATGCGGGGCGTCCCTTGAGCCCTGAGGAATATCACCACGCTCTCTGGTCCGGCCTGGCTCTTGCCAATTTGGCTGATCCTGGTATTCCGAAGGCCACTGATGCGACCGTCGATGTGACCATTAAAGCCAGCGTCACGAGCTCTTCCAAAGGCCTGGCTGAAATCACTAAAGGTAGTCACCCGTCGGTCCAATTCATACACGAATCTGTGCGAGATTTTCTTCTCAAGGAAGGCGGGCTGTATGAGCTGTGGCCAGAATTTGGGTTGCATGGCGAAAGCCTGAGCCACGACAAACTCAAGCAGTGCTGCGAGATTTACATGACCCGCGGCCGGCAATGTCAACTATCCGAGGGCATACCGAACAATCAGACCCAGCTATCGCAGCGCCTCCCACTATTGGAATATGCTGGCAAGTACGTTCTATCCCACGCGGATACCGCGGCGGTGCCAGACGGAGTTGCGCAAGATGATTTCCTCACTCAATTTAACCTACTGCAGTGGATCGAAGTCCACAACCTGTTCGAGAAGCACAAAATACGAAAGTACAGTCCCAAAGCAAGTTCTACGTGCTTGCCGACAAAGGGTTCCCGCACCTCATCCGCGCAAGGTTAAAAACGGATACATTTGTCCACGTGGTTGGAGAGAGGTTTATATATCCCTTTTTCGCGGCCTTAGCCAACGGAAAGAAGGACGGCTTTGCTGCTCTCCTGGGGTTGGATTCGTACGTTCGCAATGGTAATGACATTGTTCAGGGAGTGAGCCATATGAAAGATTTGGGAAATTACAAGACCTACATACCGCTGACATGGGCTGCTGGCTGTGGCCACCTTGAGGTGGTCGACTTACTTCTGAAGACGGAAGGAGTAGCTGTGAATGAGCAAGACCCGAAAGGTAGATATGCTCTTGTCGAAGCCTTCGACAAAGGTCAGTATGAAGTTTTAAACTTTTTAATTGAGCAAGGAGCTAGCGTCAATATTAGCACCGAGTCTTGGACGAGGGTGCTAGAAGCTCGCGCGACAGAAGGGTTGGAATCTGGTGTCAGATGCTGCATCACTGGAGGTGCCGATATTAATGGTGAGAACTACGTACCACTGATAGAAGCCTCGCGTGGGGGTCATACGTCAGTGGTAAGACAGCTCCTGGATAGCGGAGCCGATATCAACAGATTAAAGAACAGCACGTCGGCATTATCTGTAGCCTCAAAGAATGGCCACGAGGATATCGTGATGCTCCTTACTGAGAGGGGAGCTGAGATAACCTGTAATCTATCACCCCTCGATAAATTTCCACTGTTCTGTGCCTCCGAGGGCGGCCACAAAGAAATAGTAAGGTCGCTCCTAGACAACGGAGTCAGTATCAACACAATTCACAACGGGCGGTCGGCATTATCTACAGCCTCGGAATATGGTCAAGAAGATATCGTTAGATTCCTTATCGAGAGAGGAGCTACGGTGAAGGGTACTATGTCTATAGAACCTCCATTGATCCGTGCCTCAGGGAGGGGCTATAAAGAAATCACGAGGTTACTCCTAGATAACGGAGCCGATATTAACGTAGTTTACGACGGGCGATCGGCATTCTCTACGGCCTCAAAATATGGTCACGAAGATGTCGTTAGATTCCTTATCGGCAGAGAGGCCAGTACCACTAACTGTACACTTAGTGATGCCATATGGGGAGGCAGCGATTCAATAGTCCGACTTTTAATACAAAATGGGGCCAAAGTCAACGGTCCATGTCACAGTGGAGGAATACCAATTATCGAAGCTGTCAGATGTGACAATGAGGCAGTGGTCAGGCAACTACTCGAGAGCGGGGCTGATGTCAATAGAATTGATCCAAGAACTAGGAACACAGCGGTGTTGGAAACCCTTCAACAAATTTATCCCAGCGAGGCGATCATCAGCCTTCTCATCCGCGCCGGGGCCAATCTGAATATTGAGGACATTCATGGAGATACAGCACTCTTGGTTGCCAGTCGACTTGGGAAGACCAATATTGTTCAACTGTTGATTGATAACGGCGCCGACTTAGACCATAAGGACAGAATGGGCTGTGATGCGTTCTCTATCGCCTGTATATTTCTGAATGAAGAAACGCAGAAAATACTGGCTTATAACAAAGCCAGGTTAGTTAACGCTGCAGACAAATAGGATTAACCCTGGAAAGTGATAAAGAAACAGCGTGCAAAAACATACATGGTCTAATTACATATTCTCCTACATAAAAAGCTTTGAAACGGTATTATCGTAGCCATGGACCTCAAGAACGACATAGTGTATGCTAATCAAAATGCTTTTGCATATGATGCGGAAGTATGCGCATAGAATTATGATGAAATCTTGTATGAAAATTATGCGCTGATGCTGAGATCAGGAGCATGGTTGAGAATATTTCGGCCAAGTTTGCTTTTCACAACGCGTGATGAAAACGGATTGAAATACAAGTACAACTACTAGGGATGTAAGGACTGTGGCAAAATAAGCCGGGTTCAACTGTAAAAAGGAAGGCTAAGAGAAAACAAGAAGAAAAAGAGACTGCTTCAAGAAATATGTATTGGGGACTAACTTGACCTACGGTTTGAAAGAAGATATGAAAAGCATAGCCTCAGATATGAGGTGTTGCATATATATAGGCATCCATGATTAGCCTCTTTTTGCTACATTTATCCTTGCCTATTCGTGCAGGTGTTAATATTACAGACGGCGAATAGCTCCCGGGTTCTTCATCCCTTTATACTTACCATAAGGGAGGGAGAAGTGGGGAATTCTCTTCTGCGTGTAAAATTAGGTTGCCTAGATGCGTCAAGATACTGTATATATTAACTGCACACCATCATTAAGTTACCGAGAAATATACATGAACGACGGCTTACCATAGAGTATCTAAACTCAAATATAACGTGTGTTGTATCGTTAGGAATTCATCCACAGCTACCCAAACAAGAAGATCAACAACTGATGAAGCGAAGGTATGCGATGGCATTGCAAATGTAGTTTAGAAAAACCTCAGTCCTGACGTGAGGGTGATTATAACATACTTAAGAATTGTGTGAATTGAGGAAGAGCGAGAATTAACTAGAGAAACCTCTGATGACTTTTAGCGGGCGCAAGGAGCCGGTTATTGGATCCTGAGTCTCCAGTGTCAATGACTCCGTAATATAGGCTCTTTCGTGGGGGAAATGAGAAAGGAAAAAGAAGAAGAAGAAGAAAAAGTCCCATGGCCGGCGCCCGAGAGGGTCCTCAAAGAGACCTTCGGAGGCACACCTTCTTCCGTAGCGGGGAAGTTGAACAAAGGGCCTGCTTCAACCACGGCTTGCTTTGGGAATTCCTGAACAGCAGCAGGATGGCTTTCTGTTCTGCGCATGATTAATGAGAAATAATGAATAGTGGATGTAGCGATTGATAAAGTAACAGTGGCAACGGAAGCTAGTAACCACAGCAGCCCTCACCCGTACACTTGAAACAGCTCTATCGATATACCTGGCGGCTGCAAACAGAAGGCTGGAGCAGTACGCACACCATGACAACCGCCCTCTCAAGCGACGGACACGGTCTCCAGATGGATGAGGAGTAGAGACTAACAAAAACTGCATTGCGGCCACTTTGCCTACCTCGAGAGAGGTTAGAAACATAATCAAATATATATACAAAACATCTGAGGAGATATCCGACTTGTTGGTGTCACACCATCACCGCCTCTACTAGGATATAAGACTCGTTTCTGGTATGATACACATATGCGAGCCTTCCTCTTCCTTCTTCCTCACTCCCAGTATAAAGCCCGAGCCCGCACCTTCACGAAGGAAACCGACTTCATTTACCACCACGAGCCTATTTGACCTGACATTGATATCCCATACACGCACAAGAACAGGACCAATCGTAGTCCCTATTAATAGTCATAATACGAACCGCAACCGCCTAAGACCCACATCTTCCCGTTTTAACCGCATCAAAAGAATTGGTATCTTTCCCACTCCTGGATAGAAAACTTGGTAGGTATAGTAGGCAAAGGTCAATGGGATAGACTGCGTCTCGAATATACAGGCAGCCGCAAATGTTATCCACGTGTGGTAATTTATCGCCAGATGGAGTCCTTTGGAAAAAGCGACTGGCCGTCTGCCTGCGACGTGGCAGCATGCCTCAGCTGTGCCTCATTACCCCTCTTTACGACTTCCCTCTCAAGACGTTGGTCTCCTCAACTGTTTTAATTACGCGTCATTATTCTCGAACTATGAATCCCATCGTTATCACCATCGAAATCGTAATTATGCGTCACTTTTGATGGAAACTCGTCTGCATTGTCTCTTCTTTGTTTGATCCCAAACACCAGGTAAATGATCCCCAGCCAAGTACACAGTTTCCCCCAAACGCGCCCGTTAGTTAGTGTAGCGTAAAGGGGTAACATGCTCTGCAACACCCGATATTTGAAGAGCTGGAATTGATTCTAATAAAACCTTCCCAGGCGATCCTGGTTGATGCGCTTACCATGGCTGATCCCTTTTCCATCGCTGTCTCCGTGGTAGGGCTTGCTTCCATTGGCTTGCAAGTCACCAACGGCATCGCAAAATATCTTGACGCCATCGAGTGTCGGAAATCTGAACTAGAGTCAGTAAGAAACAATCTGAACGCCCTCACCCAGGTGCTGCACATCATCAACAAACACGCCAATCACCTCCCACCACAAGCCAAGGATGCATCCCCGTCCGTTGTTCAATCAACCCTACAACTATGCACAGCTGAGCTGGAGGCCTTGGGGGCGCTATTGGCTAAGCTATCCGGTGAAGGGAGAGATGAAGGCGGCGTCGTCGGCAAAGTGAAGAAAGCGAGACGGAAACTAGCCTACCCTTTCGACCA
This sequence comes from Trichothecium roseum, assembly GCA_026184415.1. Classification (NCBI taxonomy): domain Eukaryota; kingdom Fungi; phylum Ascomycota; class Sordariomycetes; order Hypocreales; genus Trichothecium; species Trichothecium roseum. Next base: position 432,507 of record CM047947.1, read on the forward strand.
AGACAAGTTGGCGCAAATGGGGGCAAAGCTGGGACAGAGTGTGCAGACTCTCCACCTGGCCTTGCAGGTTCTTCACATGTACGTTCATCGAAAGTGTAGCTCGTATGGATTAAAAAGGCCTGACAGCGATGCAGCGATGTTTCCACGCAGGTTTTGGCTGCTCAAAACAGTATAGTGTCCACACATGTGTCAATCACAAAAATGGAAGAAAAACTGGGTTACCTTACGCAGATTGCGGAGAGAATAGAACGACAGCAGCAACAGATATCAGGACCACAGCTCCTCGGCCACTTGGTTTCTAAGCCAGGAAGACTCAGAGAGCTTTGCGACAGCTATGGCCAATATGTTCCAGCCGAGCAGAGCAATGGCATATCCGATCTGACGCAAGATCTGAATCATCCAGAGGAGTTTGACACCGTATCTTCTAGTGTGATCAGATCTACTAGGAGTGGCCTTCTAGCATGCAATTGCCGACGAAATCGAACATTGCAGCGCAAGCGTCTTTCCTGGTCTTCCTTGGAACTATTTCGGGACATCCGAACGGACGCATACCACTCGCCCTCTTGTCCACTATCTTGCTTCACAAATAAAGTTAATCAGACATGGGGCATGAGACATGTCACAATGTCACGATTGCTCGGCTGTGCAGTTCAGCTATCATTCTCCATGGCATTAGGCTCCGGGGGGTTTAGCATGAGCCCCACAATCAACGTGCAAGCAACAGTAGACAAAAGGCTCTCTCCCGCATTTCAGGCTGCTACTGTGTTCGAAACCGTCGCATTAGATCTTTCACGTGCCTCTGACTTGGGAAGGCTTCACCAAAACGGCATTGTTCAAGTCGAAACTCTTTTCAGAGCAGTTATGCTGACGATTGCGACGTCATACCACCAGCGCAAAGCGTCGCCAAATGATGTCGACATGGACAGGCAGACTATTATATATCCTATACTGCGCGGTGTATGTTCATTTTACTCATTTTGATCTACCGGAACATAACATATAGACTAACTACGGAGTGGTTTGCAGATCAAGCTACTTGGATTAATTGACAAGAATCTTCAGCAAAAAGCCTTCGAGATTTTACGAGGGCTCATGCGCTATAGGATACCGGTAGACCATTACGCAACAGATGGGCAGTGAGTTTCTGCTTGCTGTTCGATTTGGATATGATATAACTAACCGGCCTTAGCTCAGCCTTTTGGATAATGATGGACGCGGCGAAAACGTCATCACTTGAAGTTACAAGAATCATCTTCGATGGAGTTGCTGAAATACCTTTACTCTTGACAAGGGGAACAACCAACGTATATTTCTCAGTGCAAATGTTGACACGTTGCTCTACTATTAATGATCAAAGATACTTATCATTGATGGCGGAAGGTATTTACCTCCTTATTCTATATCCATAAGCAGTCTACATATATCTAACGCAAAGCAAAAAAACCAGCAACGGGCTCCGGCCATCTCAGCAGGGAGATCTTGAGCAACAATCATACCCGAATACAACCGCTTTTGGATTCGTTCCCATATACGCTGGAAGAAAGAAACCTGCTTGGCCACTCTCCTTTACATTTGAGTGCTCATAAGCCACTTGTTCTCCAATCACTCCTTGTGTCTATCGATCAAAGGATTGTCGACAGCACCGACACATCAGGACATACAGCGATAGAGTACGCAATCTTGCTGAGCAAACACACGTGTAAAGGCCGGCCCTCTCCTCCACGGTCTTGTCGACGTTGCGGCTTCTCCCAGTCAACAGTCATGTTACTTAGAGCTGACTGCGCCATTACTTCTCAACCCAATAACCTGTCTCGGCTTCTATGTCAAGGGAGTATCCGATGCAAGAAGAGATTCGTCAAAGGCCTCAAGAATCGACGAGATAGATTGGTGGCGTTGGCGAGAGAAAGGCTTCCTAAATCCACATTCGCTTCCCTGGCTTTAGTCGAAGGCTGCGTTTTAGACTCTCAGGCTCCCTTGGTATACAAGGCTCTGCTAGACAACGGCGTGAAGATTCCTCCCCCTTTATCACTAAGCACGGACGGAGATATAAAGACACTTCAAGGCCATTGGAGCTCAGTCTATAGCGACATTTGCAATCTGGAAGACGCCGAGCTTTTCTTTAGGATGGGGTTTTGCGACATAGATGCCTTGGACTGGCGAGGGCTTCCGCCTTTGGCCAATTTGAACACATTTGCGGATATGGACTACCTTGCGTGGCTTGTCAATCACGGAGCCGACCCTTTTCGACGCTTACATCCAATTCATGTTCCTCCCCACCAGAGCTTCACAAGTAGTGCTTACTATTTGTTTCTACATCTTGGCACTACTTTGGGCGAAATAGACAATTGCTGTCACAGCATCCATTCTCTGAACCGCGCAGTCTTTCCCGTCTATCTCACAGACGATTGTTCGTGCTACTGCTCAGATCAAGGATGTACTCCTTTCCTAACAATGCTGAAGGCAAATATATTCAGTCTTGAGAACGCGATTACCCCACCCATAAAGTGCACCCCTGAATTTATTGGGCGTTTCATCTCAGCCTATATCGATGTATACCACACAGATATGGAAGCAACACAATATATGGATGCTGTGCGATATTTTACATTTATATCTTTAGGCCTACAACATACCTGCCGCCATGAAAATCTCTGTACCTGGAACGCAGGTCCGATACCAGAGGTGCTATCAGCTGATGATATAGATCACATACATGACGAGCAGCATGAGATCTATGAACTATTGGAAAGTCTGATCCGTGAGTTTGCGGCGGAGATGATGGAGTTGCTGGCCAGGGCTGGGTCCGACCCCGCGGAGATCATGCGGTTTTGGTATTGGCGTTGGGCGAAGCGGATGCAGGAAGAGATCGACAAGCTCAACGGGAGCGATGTGCCGGACGATGAGAAATTGGCGGCAGAGGAGTTGGGAGTAGTGTGGCATTCCCAATATCCCGAACCAGACCGTGAAGCTCCATATCTGCGCGTCGGAGATCCCAGGTTTCTTGAAAGTTATTTAGAACAGCTGGACAAGATTAGCCTGGTAGAGAACGGGCAATAGGCAGGGATGGGCGTGGTAACAAGATGGTATTTTTTGCAGATTTTCTTGAGTAGTTTTAAATCTTGACATCTGGCGATGGAGCACACTTAGAAACCCCAAAACCCCTAGGAGAAGGGCCATTTCACACGACTTCAAAATTGCCCAGGCAGTGTCTGTACTCAAGTCCTCGTCCTTGCCTCGCAATCTACGATGATAGCGCAGGATACTACTCAGCAATATCCTCCACCAATGTGCCACGTAAACCCGAACGACGCATCCTCACGCACCTACCACCAAGGCCACGACACATCTATCAGAGCTCCCAGGAGATATTACGCTCGGACGAAGTTCCATATCGCACTAGTAAAAGCCTTGACCTCGCACAGGCATTCCTGGAGTTTCTCACTTCACAGGTTTATGCAGTTCTGACCGCCCGTCTATGAAAGCGCAAAACTTGATATTTGGCCTGGAGATCTGGAGCGGTGATAAGAGTATCGCTGGCATCAGTCGCCATCATGGAGCCGTCGCTGCCACGCAAAATGTGGGTAGCCAATGAAACGTATAGAGCTTTGACTTACCACCTATCAAGAAGCGGGTGTTTACGTGCAGTCTCGGCATCCTCTTCCAGCCTCTATACCAACTCAACCATTCTATGGTCATCGTCAACCATCTTCTGCTGCGCTGCCCAGACCGGCTGCCCAAATATGCGAGCGAAATGGCGACGTATTTGTTCGTTGCGGCGTTGTGAGCAAGCAACGTGTTTCCCGAACTGGCTTTGCCCATGATAAGCAATGCTAATCACTCGTGTCTCCCTGGCTAGGACCAGATATTACTTGATGCAGACCGGGGCTGACGTGTTGACAGGGGCCTTTAATGCGGTCGAAAAGGGACCTGCACTGCCTAGCATGCTAAGAGGGAAAGTTTACAGTGTCGACCTGTAGTGAAGTACAGGGTTTTGCAGAGCGAATGCAATGGTTTATGTCGTTGTCTAGAGTGCCACACTGGGATACGTAGGCAATGTAAGAAACACATATAGTGCACATAGGATAGGTTGCAATCGAGGGGCACCATCCCGTAGTTTACACGTCTTCTCTCCACAGTTTGACATAATTCGGCATCACTATCCTCGTCTAACCAAATTCTATGGGACAAAAAGTGTCCGAAAGCTAGCTTTACTTTCTCTAGCGACTTTCTATAGCCGCAATAAGGAATACAGATACCGGACCCCTCTTTCGCCAGGTCTATTAGGAGCAAAAGTAGGAATTCATATCACTCACCTAGCAATACAATACATGGCGCATACACGCTACACACGGGTTATCTTTGATCTACAAGGCACTTATCGCGGGAGCAGTAAAAAGATTAGGAAATTTATGTAAGCCAAGAATGATCTTGGAATTGTGATAAGAATGTCCAAGAGCATAACACTCGGTGAGAAAATGCACGAACCTTATGGGCAAATGTGGATTTTCGCGTTGTCTGAGAACACGCGACCTGCTGAAGAGTAACCTCGAAGCACATAGGACCCGTTTAGGACATACTCGGTGGATTATATAACCTAACAGGGATTTGGTAAGCCACCTAACCACCTTTCCGGCTTTCCCATTAGAAGTGACCTTGGACCTACTATTTTCTATATCTACGGTTACCTGGGAATTGTGAAAAAAATGAGGAAATTCAGGTCCCTTCATCAATAATTTTCTCATATTATTAGACCTTAGAATCATACCTATATCACTTATGTTTTAAGTGACTCTATATAGAACCATACGATTAGTCTTATCTCCATACTAGAATGTTGATGTTGACAATTTGATATAAAACGTACTAGAGTTGACTAGAAACTCAATACAGAGTGGACTAGCATTTGTAAACTATATTCTTTTTGTTTAATCATTGAGGGCACCGTCGCACGTGTGACTAAGGGAGGTGAATGCCTACACATCTAATCGGGCTCGTACAAGTCGTTGCACAGCTTGCATATAAAAATGAAATGGATGCGGGCGCACCAGGAAAACTTTGCCATTACTGTTATCGTAGCCTCAAACTTCCATGCATTCACGTTTCTAATCGTTTTATTGCTCACGGATAGGTACATGTTATAAATATTGCGATCTTACCATAAGACGCTGTTCATTATGTTTAGGTAAGGGTAGTAGAATAATTATGTTTATTGTAGGGGTGCAATGGAAGAATTGAATTCACTTCAAGTTTTCATTCGAGCGCGTATATGTCCGGCTTATGGCATCCTCCCAAATGTGTGGTTCATCCCGTTTAACTAATAGTGTAAGGTCCTACCCGTATAAGCATTTACTAATCGGCATACGTGATCCTGGATATGAGATCCTGATGCAGAGAAAAGTCCACGTCCTTGAACACAAACGCCCTCCCGCCAGGAAAAACATAGTCCTGAACCACGTTCAGCGGCAGCTGCGTCAGCGAAGCCACCTTTACGCGCAGCTTCTTGCTCTGCTCCTGCTCGATGTAGTCGCTGAACCAAGGCAGCCAAAGATCGAGCTTCTTTGAGTTGTCCTCCTCGGTAAAGGAAGTTTTGGCCTCGAGCTTGCCCCTGTCATTGACGGCCAGGTGGTACACGTCGGTGCGGGACTTGTCGGCTATGTTGGCCTCGCCCCACCACACATTCTCCTTGGCCTTGAAGTAGAGGACGAACCGCTGCTTGATGGTGACCGTGGTGCCCTCGAAGTAGACGTCGATCCAGTAGTGCGTCTGCGTCGTCCTCTGGTACAGGCCCCACCAGGTTTCGGCGTAGTACTGCTTCGAGGACCACGCCAGAGAGAGCACCTTGCTCCCCGTCGGCTGCAGGTCCAGCGTGGCGGTGTCGTCGACCTCCGAGAAGTCGGTGCTGAGGTCGGTGTCGGTGTCGTTTGTGACCTTCATGTAGATCTTGGGCTTGAAGCACATGGGCTTGGCGATCTGCAGCAGCTTCGGGGCGAAGTAGCCGGCGAGGGAGTTTCTGCTGATGGAGATGACGCCGTGGTGGTTGTCCAGCTCCGACGTGTCGACCCAGTTCCACGTGAACGGGACCGCGGGGGGCAACTTATTCCCGTCGGCGGCGCAGAGGTAATTGAGCGTGGCAGCGACCCTCTGGTCCTCGGTCGGATCCTTCACGGGCTCGCCTTTGCCGTCCACATAAGGGCTCACGCCGTAGCGGAAGTCTGTCAAGCGCAGCGTGGGCTCCGGCCCCTGCTCGGACATGCGCTTGATGGTGCAGTTCAGGAGCGGGTCGCCCTTCTCCTTGAGCTTCTGGAAGTACGTCCCGAGGAACGTCTCCTGGAGCATGGTGTACTCGGGCGTGCCTTTCTCCACGCCCTCGAGCTCGGGCACCGTCGCCGCCAGCTTCGCGTTCTCGAGGTCCATGATCAGCTGCTCGATGTCGAACACCTTCTCGCCCGACTCCCTCTGCATGTCCTTGATCTTGTCCTGGACGTCCGAGGGGAGCTGCTGGCCACCGTCGTTCCAGTGCAGCGTGCGCGAGGTGAGGTCGACGACGCTCTTGAAGATCCAGGGATGGTCCTTCTTCTGCGCGACGTTGATCCACTTGTCCTTACCGAAGCGACCGCCCTCGATGTACGCCACCACCTGGAACTCGGCACACTGCATGTCGAACTTGACCGAGGTGGCATTCGCGTTCAGCTCGACGAGGTTCTTCGTCTTGAAAACGTCCGTCATGGGCGCGAGGCCCAGGCGCGCCCGCCAGCCACGAAGGAACCGGGCATTGTTCAGGTTCTCGAACCGGGCGTCCTTGACATCGGTTCCGTGTGGAATATCAAACGGATTCACGCCGCCGCTCTTATCCTGGAGCTCCTTGAGGGTGATGCCGACTTCGCGGCCGCCGTCGTCCACGTAACACTGCGCAACCTGCGGCGCTTCAAGGGATGCCAGATGTTGCTTGATTGTTGCGTTGATACTCTCCTCCGTGACGGAGACTACGAAGTCGTAGCCGTATCGAGGAGAAGAGAGATAGGACTCGTCAGGACCGCGCATGATGGCTTGTGGAAAGGGGGAGAAAAAGTGAAATTACTTGCAGTATTCACCTGGTGTGACATCTATCACGTATCCCTTGAAGGCCTCTAAATGACATGCCTATATATATTTCCGTTATTGGTAATTACTAGCGCGCATGCTCTCAGCTGCGAACATGATCGGGTTTCGTGCCCATAATCGACATATAGTCCCGGGCTCCACATATAGGTGGGGTGGTATGATACAGCGTTCTCGGTCCGCACCGGTGCTGCTGTCTAGGGCGCGCTAAGGCATAGATGATCTATAGGCTGACGACATATGAGCGGCCGCAACTGTGCTGACATACTTCGTATACATCTAAGCTCCACGTATAAAAAATGATTCACAAAACATTGACTTATCATCAGGTAGACGGGCAGGTTCTTCAAGGTACTTAATCAAAGAAGATATCAAGTAATATCGTTTCATGACCAGTATCAAAGATGTTCGCATCTTCCTGGTTATATATTGAGGAAGGTATGTTATATTATATCCCTTTTATATTTCTATACACCCTAATCAAATCCATTCATCCATTTTTCTCTTCAGGGTTATGTATGATAATAAACGAAATTTTATACATATTGCCTTTTAGTAATTTCCATCTCTTGATGCCATACTATACAAAATATGATGCGCGTTGGCACAAAGCCAGGAAACAGAGGTACCAGCCAACGCCCACCTATCTTACAATGGATCGGCACCTGCATGTTTCAGTCCCAACGGCCAGGCGTTCACTTCTCTCATGAACTGTTGTCCAATCATTTGCTACCCCGCCCTCAGCTCATTCATGACAACCTGGACATCAAATCGGAATACCCAGCCGCTGCCGCTAGTGCACGTCAGGCTTGGCACAGAGAGGCATACTTCCTGTCCGCCATCACAACGTATGAATCATCAACTTTGCCGAAACCCAGGCTTCTGCCAATGAACCGCCGCCACCTGGCCTTGATTAAAATATTCATGGATGCCCAGGTCCTCAAATCAAACGATGTGTGTGCTAGAAAATTTTGCGTGGCATGGGTTCGCTATGATAAAGCTGCGCAGGACTGTATGCACCTTTCAGCTCTGTCACTAAGCCTGCCGTGAGATAGCTTGCATATTTCAGCTTCGTGACTAATATTGACGTGGAACTCTTGTGTCGATCTTGGAGATGATACACTCGATACCGATGATGTTTCATTTTTTGACGTATTGCCGGTGTTTGGATTCGGTCTCTAGGGAGAAGAGCAAGTGGATAGGTAGGTAATATAATCGCACATAGCATCGTATTAACTATATATGATGAGCTATTCGGGTAGATATCTAAGCTTTCGATGTAGCTCATCTCAAACCCAACCACGTCTTGCCTTCTTCGGGCACAATCCCGCAACCATGAAAATCACCGCAGACTCCGAGCTGATGAAGAATCAGAAGCACGCCGTCGTCATGGGCCAGCAGCAGAACTTCCAGGTTCTCCAGACCGCCCGCGGCGACGCGCTCTTCTTCTCCATCGGCACCGACGACGTCCTCTATCTCACGAGCGAGGTGCGCGAGTCCAGCAGCGGCTGGCTGCAGGTTGACCTTTCCTCGCAGGTAGTCGGCGGCAGCGCCGGCGCAAAGGCCAAGGCGTTCGCTGTCTCGCAGAACCCCGAGACCATGAACATTGACGTCTCCATGGTGCTCACCGACGGCAGCGGGGAGGATGCCCTATTCATCTCCCGCGACAACTCGACGGATCGGGGTAGCTGGGCGGACGACATTGCCTGGGCAAAGGTCCCGTTTGACGCCGTGCATGGGCCGGCGCCATCTCCCCTGCGTATTACCGACGTGCATATGCTGACGCAGCCGTCGGGCGATGGCGGGCCGGGTGTTCTGACTTGGTTCGTCGATATTGTGCGGAGCCCGGGCGACGGCTTCCAGCTGCTGGAGCGCTTCTACGTAGAGCCCGACTCCGAGGTGAAATGGGTCAGGCACACGCTCCCAAACGACGTGGAAGAAGGTTCCACCTCGAGCTGCCTGGGCCGACGGCAGGGTGATGCGGTCGATGGCATCTACACTTTCGGCAAGGTCGGAGGATCCCTGAGTCTCATCTTCACCCCTAAAAAGAACGTCTGGTCCCCGCGTTCGCCGCCAACATCGTCACGCCTAGGGTTCCCAACGGGGGCCACAGCCATCTCGTCGAGTCTTGATGACCAGGGGCTGAGCAGTCTCTTCGTCGCCGCCGAGGGCGGCCTTTACCACTTCAAACCCGGCCAGCAGAAAGACGGCGCGACCCCAAACCTCATCATCCCCTCATCCCCCGTCTGCAACACCAACACGTTCGCCGGAGCCACGCACCTCCGCTCGAGCACGGTCGGCTCCCGCACCGCGGTCTGGGGACTCAACGCCCGCCGCGATCTTGTGTGCGCGACGTGTCCCGCCGGGCACGAGGCTGAGCCAGCACGCTGGTCCCTGCCCATGCGCATCCACACTGCCGTCTCTCGATTCTCCTTCTACCTCAATATTCGTGCACCAACTAACGTCCTCTTCGCGCTCGTCGGGGACGGAAACCTGCTGCAGCTATCGCAAGACCCTGCCGTGGGGACCTGGACTCAACGACGCATCACCCTGCCCGCCCTTGACAACGAAAAAGTGTTTGAGACGTCGACTTTCACAACCGTAGTCAAAGTGGCGGACGAGAACGGGCTGCCGGTCGCGGATCAAGTCGTTTCCATCCAATCCGCCCAGACGGCGTCTCTCAACGTCAACAACATTTACCGCAAAATCGACCTGGACTCCCGTATAGAAGCCAGGACCGACGGCACCGGTAGCGTCACTATTGTCCAGGATATACGGTCCCTGCCCGCCGTTATCCTCCAAATCAAATGCGAGGACAAGACCGTCGACATCGATCCCCAAGCCAAGATTGCCCAGCGGCTCTCCACCATCCAATCCGGCAAAGACCTGGACAACATCAGGATCAAGACAGAAGACGGAAAGTCGCGGCCACTGGTCCCCTCGGACGTATCCCAGCGCGACAAGGACACCGTCGCCAAGGTCATCCCCCAGCTTCTAAACGCTCGGTCGAAACTGCCCGAGGATGGTTCAGCCTACAAGAAGGACCCCAACACGACGGCCCTGGAGAACCAGCAGTTCTCGGTATGGGGAGTAAGCTGCGCGGACGGATTGCAGTTCCTCGACGAGAAACGTGCCAACGAGCACCTCGAAGGATTGAAATCCCTTCCTATATCAACCTCGTACGCGGCCAGATCCTCCGCGCAATCCGCCTCCGTCGGCGAATGGATAGAATCCTCTGCCGCTGACCTGCTGAGCTTCCTCAAAGACCAGTTTGAGGCGGTCCAAGACTTCTTCGTCAAGGCGTACGAAGAAGTCAGCCAGTTCGTCGTGCGCATCGGCAACGTCATATACACGGCGATCCTCGACTGCTACAACGCCGTGAGCGAAGCCATCGAGTTCGTCTTCACAAAGATCAAAGTATTCTTCCAGGACCTCATCCAGTGGCTGGGCTTCCTCTTCGACTGGGACGACATCCTCCGCACGCACAGAGTCATAAAGAACATCATCACGCAGTACGCGAAACAAGCGGTCGATAAGATTAGCGACGCGCAAGAGCAGGTCAAAAAGGGCTTCGGGGATGTTCGGGGGCTTCTTGAATCAAAAGAATTGGATAATATCGAAGATTCCGGACAGACGATTGGTCAACAGCAGCAGGACAAAGTGTCCAGTGTGCCGGGAAACGCCAGTCCGCAAAACAACTGGGCCGTTTACCATGCCAATAATGGACTCACGTCGCTGGGAGGAGGAGGCTCAGCTTCTGGCTACGACACCGACGGAGTAGACAACTTGCTTGGCATACTCGAAAGCGCCATCAGGGATGAAGGAAAGGCTCTGGAGGACGCGTTTCAGAGAATCAAGGACAACGTCGTATCCAAGATCGGCTCCCTTTCCCCCATCCAGATCATCCAGGAGGTCTTCAAGATAATCGGCATCTTCTTAATCGACACAGCCGAAAACATCGTGATGAAGCTTCTGGATCTTGCCAAGCTGTTCATCTCGGGTCTCTTCGGCCTGCTCGACGACGCCGTCAACATCCCTATCTTGTCGCCGCTGTACAAGTGGATCACAAAGGGGGACTCGCTATCCTGCCTCGACCTGATCTGCCTCATCGCGGCCATCCCCGGCACCATCGTATACAAGCTGGTCGCGAACAGCTCCCCCTTCCCAGACTCACAGCACACCAAGCTCCTCATCGAGGCGCCCGACTTCGCGACCCTGTCCATGCTCCTCTCAGAGACAGACACGAGTTCGCTGTACCTGGGAGCCGGCACGCACAAGACCGCAGCCGGGACGGCGGCTGCCCCCAGCCCAGCCAAAGTAGTCACCGCGGTCCTCAAATGCTCCGTACTCTTCATCAACCACATTAACGTCGGGTTCGCCTATGCCAAGCGCGAGTTAATGATCTCGGGCAAGATAGTCAACGGCATCTCCATCGCCCTCTGGCTAGCCGCCGCAACGCCAACCATCTCCTCAAACTTCCCCGCCCCCGCCAGTTGGACATATTTCAGCGATGCCCTGTTGGCAGTCGGACTGTGCAAAACGGTCACGGACAATTCCGGTCTCGACAGCCCGGCCTGGAAGAATTACCTCTCACCCACGCTCGCCGCTATACTGGCCCTGACTGCGCTGGCCCCTGCCGTGGGGGGATACGTGGCAAAGGAGAAGCGAAAGGCGAGTGACGAGGTCGGTCTCGTAGCGAGCATCTGCTCGACGGGCAGCGGCGTGCTGACCTTTTTCACGCCGCTCAAGACTTGGGGTCCCGAAATCAGCGCGCCCGCGTTCGCTGTGTCCATGGGACTTTCCATGCTGGGCGGAGGCTTCTCTGCTGCTTCTGGGGCTGCCGTCTTGATGGAGGCTGGAAACCCTTCTTAATTTGCGCTCTTACCTTAGACATGACACAATACTAAAAAGGATTATCTCTACTGCATCAACATGCTGGATTGCATTACTCTCTATTCTCCTCCCCGTATCTGTTGTGAAGATGTAGTAAAGGTAGATACTTTCTTGCGGACATTGTAGTATATCACTCGATCGTGAAGACCATCAGCAAATAAGGGATCAATTGTTTTTCAGAATTTTGTCCTCGGGATTTATGGCGATTTTGTCGGTTAACAATTTAAACTATCTTGCAACTTCCAAGTTTATTGATAGATCCTTGTTCAGTAGCTATTTCACGGTCATTGATTTTCTCACGACTATGTATTATACAGCTGTACCTTTTCGCTTTTATTTTTCTATGATGAATCCGCAAAATAGTAAACATATATGAAAGCTCGTAATTGTCAGACGCCATAGCAAACTGGTAACTACCACCTCTACTGCTAGCTATGTGGCTGAATACAAAAAGACGGACAACGTAAGATATCTCCGCGCTTCACTTTGCAAGGCAGCTCTATATATATAATCATACACTCGGCGAAAATTTATCCGAAGAACAGTAAACGAAAGATCGAGGTCAGATAACCAAACATGATTCTTTGCCTCTCAGACGCCAAAATGGACATATGGAACCCAGTTGAAGTTTGATAAACCTTCTCTCCGTGGTCTTGCATTCAGCAACCTAGCATTCCTTTCCTGACTACCCCTCCCGCCCGCTTCATCACGCAAGGCTCTGACTGCGAGGTGTAGGCCACGGCTAACGACCTCGTCATTCATGCCTTTTTCCTGCAAGGTCTGGTAAACAATCTTTGCGATATCAACGCATGCCCTATCTGAAACCTCCCAAAGCGTGCCTATAACGTGCTGGAATCCGGCCAACTGAAAGGCGCTCATCATATGGATCCCCTCGTCCGCTAGCCCCTCCGCCTTATTGGATCCAGTGGAACAGGCGGACAGGTAAGCAAGGAATGGGTGGTTATCCTGGAGGCGGGTATCACGGAGATTTTGTAACGATAATGGGTCCGATTGCCAGTCGTTGAGTAGCAGTTTACTCTGGGAGGGGTCCTTGGGGTCTGATTCTCCATGACCCGCAAAGTGAAAGATTTTCGAGTTTTGAAGGTGTGAAAGAATTTTCCGTTTCTCTGGACGTGGAATAATTGGCGTTAGGTCAAGGGCCGCGCAAGTACGTCTCACCCAGTCTGCCTCTTCTGCAGCATAGGGGAGAGGTTTTTTATCTAGGCCTGGCGTGTCTCTCATGGACACAATTAGAGCTGAAGAGTTAGCAGCTGATGAGTCCTGCTGCGATCGATATTCTCGGCTATGCAATAGTGCCCTCAGAGATGACGCGTATGAGGATTCTACCCGATCCAGAACAGTCTCTCTCGAAAAACCGGTATGAATGCCAGCTGCATGTAGGGGGAACTGACTGAGTGTACCGGTAGTTATCCACCAAACATGTGGCCAGTTACCGTCATCATCCACAGGGCTTGTCAAATTTAGTGCTTCCAGGCATGGTCCGCAGATAGTGTTCCAGAGCCACGCCAGCAAAGGTGTCAGATCGAATTGGGGTTGTTGTATTTGCTTGGCTCGTTCATCGATGTCAGCCATTGTAACTTCAGGCAGTGGTATTGCCTAGATTGAGTCATGTGCAATAAGAAATGCATCGCAACGGAAATATGCTACATTTATAACGATGATAGGGCCTCCTTTTGCTGCAACTCTCATGTCATGTATAGGCGGTCCTTGGAGAAAATTGGGGAAGTTCGGCCTCGTATGAATTTCTTTGATTAATTGTTGAAATTCCGCCTCTGCTTCTCGACGTCGATTCAATTGTGCCTCCCGAATCCTTGCAGCTTGAGTGGAGAATCCAGGGGTGGCCTGAAGTACCGAAGCGGGTTGGTCTAGCTCGTTGCGAATAGCAATAAATCTTTCTGCCAAGTCAGGGTGGTTGCGTTGAAGGTCGGAAATATCTTCGCGCATGTCCAAAACAAGACCTGCAATGATACCGCGTCCGAGCTCGAGAAGCCTCAGGGCTTCTTCAATATCTTTTCCGGCGTTTAGCGCTGCAGCAGCTGTTGTTGATGCCAAGCCATAGAAGCCAGAGACATCGAACTGAGCACCGCTGTGATCCAAAGATCGCTGGCCGATGGTTGGAAGAAGTTCTATAGCATCTTCTAGCAGCTGAGCTGATTTCTTCCAGTCTCCTCGGCTTATCATGATATCTGCTATATCCATTGCGGCCCGAATTCGAAAGGACGGACTTGCCGACTTTGATTGCAGTATCTCGCCAAAAGATGATAGGCATCGATCCCCGTATTTGATCACACCTCGCGACCGGAGGCGTCCATTTATCAACATGCATATGGAGCGATAGTAACGGTCTGGAGGTAGCTCGGCAACTGATTTGACAACGGTTTGAAGCCCTTCATTAAGCTCTGACGGATTATCCGTTATAATAGCGTGCTCGATGAGCGCCAATCCAAGTTGATGACTGTACCCTGGATGCTTGCAGTCCTTATCTGCATCGACTGCTCTTCTTGCGAATTTGAGTGCCATCGTAACGTCATTGACTGAATAAATGCACTGCATAAAATGTCTCGATAGGGTAACTGAACTTAGAAGGTGTGCAGCAGCTACGTGTCGAGGATGATCAGAAGGCAAAAATTGCAATGCCTCGGCAGACAGAGAAATAATCCCATGGAAGTCATCGTTTGACTTCAACATCAAGAACCGATCAAAGAGCATTCGCGCCATGCTACTTAAGATTCTATAGTAATTCTCACCTGCTGGCTGGAAACACGCTTTGGCATCAGTAAAAAGACCAATTGCCTGATTCAAATCTTGAACTGAGCGGGTGATTCTATGCCGTTGTTTGACGAGATTTGCCGCTTTGAAAAGCTGACGTGCATTGCTAACTTTGTCTTGCGACGTAGCGACGGCTTCGAAGATGGTATCTATTGCTCGGTTCAGATCTGACAAGACTCCAGTCCGTTCGGCACGCCAAGACAACAACTCCGCAAGCTGCCCAAAACAGGCAGAGCGGACCACGTCTTCATCTTCTGTTGTATGCACATACACAGTTGCAAGGTAAATGCAGTGGTTGAGATCTTCTGGTGATCCAAATGCCTCATATCTTACACGGAAAGCGCTCAGAAGGGTCTGAATCCGTAAACCTTTCAACGAACTTGAAGGATTTGCCATCACTGCTCCCCAAGAAATCGCAACCCCGTCGTTGATAACTCTTACTGATCTTATGCGTGTGAATCTATCCTGCCAAAGCTTCATCTCAAGTACCAATGAGAGACTGAGCGAGGAAAAGGATGTAGGTGAACTTTGCAGTTCGCTCAAAATATTGATAGTCCAGTCTAAATTGTTCAGAGTTTGAACACGGTCAAGGCTGACGGGAACATCGTGTACAAGACTTCCATGACGACGGATGTACTCGGAATGGTCTTGTGAATAGATAGCCACAACAGCCTTCATGACCTCCATTGCTTGGTTCAAGGCAGGTGTTGTGTTCGTTACCTCGAATTTGGTAAGGAGTAGATAGCCGTAAAGCAACAATGCCTCTATAGGGAGGCCTTCATGCTGCACTACGAGCTCAAGTTCAATACTGGTCATTGACCTGTTGGAACAACTGATATTCCTAGTACGACGGAAATCGTTTGAGGGAGTTCCCACTTGATGAACTATGAAATCTTGAATGCAGATAAGATATAGCGGTGACGCATACATATGTCTTCTATCTTGGACGTAAGCAACATGATCTTGATATCTATGCTAGCTTTGTACTATTAAAGAAAACTTACCTTTTTAACATCCTATGTAGTTGGTACGTTCCTGAAAAGAGTATCCACTGGTAACTGAGACCTGCCAAGATCGCGTGCGTGTTGCATCCCTGACCATAATCTGGATTGTGTAGAGATATCTTTGTTGTCCGCAAATCTGCCCTTGACAATGCCAAGGACAGATGATGAGGCTCATCAACTTCATCTGAATATGCCACTGACTCAGAGTCGGCGTTGAAGCATTCCATCTCAAATATGAAGAAAGTAAGAGTGTGTAGCTAAGGATACTTGAACACCACACTAGGGAATGAAGAGGAGTTACGCAGCGGCCTTGCGCATGTAGTATATACAAGTGTAGGATTGGCTGTCGGACATTCTCTTCTTATAGTTTGAAGAGCATTTGGTCATTATTTGAAGCAAGAATAGCAGCAATATTTCATTACCTCACAGATATTACATAGAGCATATGAGCACCAACTAAGCTAGGCTCTTCGAACATAAGTCATGATGTCATTTATTCTCTTTCAATGTCGTAGATTAGCTCTTTCCTAGACAAGGCAGGGAAAGGAAGGCATGGGAGGCAAATGATCCAAAGAATGCAAGAGAGGTAGGAGTGGCCTTCCCACGAACCTAAAGTGAGAATCTCGCGGCAGGCAGCACCGAATTCTCTATTGCCATGAACATGATCAATGAAAGAGACGGCAACGGCGGGGCCCGAGAAAGGGGCAGTCGCAGGGTGAGGCAGGAGCCTCACCAGCCCCCAAGCAACCCTACTTAACCCTCGTGACAGTCTTGAGAATGGTATATACTAACGCAAGGACTACTATTACTAGTAATAATACTTGTGCAACCCTTTTCACCACTGTAGCGTACGTTACCAACGGGGCTCTATGGATCAGGGGTATTTTGTGCTTCACCTACATTGTTCGAGATAGTTACCGATCACCTATGGATGTAACAAAACAGAGATATCACTGAGCTTTGCCCTTTACTCGTCAATATTTGCGTTATGTGATGCTATACATGCATCCAACATAAGTGTTGTGATCTTTGTTAGCTATTCTACTGGGCATATAAATATAGGGTTATCCGCCTGTGGTAGTTATATGCCTCATTACTTACGATGGTCGAATGGTCTGATTTTGGCATTCTTACAAGTTGATAATTTTAGTACAGCGGGACCGCATTGATGGGTAAGCAGTTGTAGCCTAGCACCGCATCTTCACGCCGGATCGTGTGTGATAATTCATACATTGGACGAATCTGGTACGGGTAGTACATGAGCGGCGTAGTGTCGTACAGCCATTAATATGCACAAATGTCCCGATGTCTCTATTCATGACATATAGTGCTTACGAATGAGGTAACAAAGTGCAAAGTTGCCAAGGCGAAAAATGCCGGAATCCTGACCATGGTCACGAGATCGGTTTCCCCCGGCAATAAGGCTGTAAACCGCAGTAATGCGTATGACTTCGCCACTTATAGGGTACAGCATTCATTTGACAGCCTTGAAACGGGATGTCTAGACACGTCTCCGTCCAGCATGCATATCACCACTTGATAGCCCATTTTAGTGCCTTGGAGCCCCTATGACGTCATATGCTGTAAAGCTTGATTATGCATAACATCATAAGTAATAAGATTAGTATTTTATGTAGAATACGATTAGTGTCGAGTAGGCATTAGATTTAGGACCTACCTATGGCAAACTTTGTGGAGTGAGTATCAGAAGAAAAATGTTAAGATGGTAATATACAAAGCTAATTACGTCTAAATCAGCGCCGACATCCGCTGCAAATTATTCAGAACTATATAACAACTAAATCTCATTTTTTGAAGAAAGGCTAAACAGCGCAATCCTGTGATTCCCAAAACATAGAATCTTGGTAGATCTTCCCAGTCCTTCTCTACGTAGCCTGATAGCAAAGAACACTTAATTGTGTATACTGAGTATTAAAGAATATGATTACAAAGGCAATAAAACGAGTAAAGTGCATAGATAAAGATACGTTATAATATAAGTAAGATTACAAAATAACGAGTTGGAATGCTCTCTGTATATACAATATGCTCTGGCATGATACTTTTCCTATATACTCATGGTATTTCACTGCTTGGTAGTCTGATTTTAGGTTATAACTACCAATTATTACTTCAAAGGTTGCCCATATATAATGACAACCTTTTTCTTAATCCTATAAATCTGTATTAGTATGAAACGTGATTTGCGTTTGCATAAACTTAACCACTAACGGCAGATGTAGAACTAAAATAGAAGCTATGGAAACGTCTTCGATGCGCGTATATATAAAATAAAAAGGCAACAAAAGTAATAAAGTAATGACTAAATATATCTCGTATTTAGAGCGTGTTGTCTGCTCTAATATAGAGACGCAGAAGTTGTTATAATAACTCTCCGTTATGCACACATAACATATGTCGTCGGAGACGACGAATTAATCAGTCAGATAGTAGAAGGACTAGCTGATAAGTCCGTCAAAATTTAAGAACTTTTGCATCTATATAATTTTAGCCTTGTTTATTTAACCCGTTATAGTATAGCAATACCTAATCCGTACTCCGTACTGGTCTGTCTTACCGGGATGCCTGCAGCTTTTACACTATCCGAACCCCCCACACCAAAGACTACCCTAAATTCCAGGATTGCTTGTGCATAACCTCCATAAAGCCTTGTCGCGCAGGCGTGGACAGATATGATCTCGAAACAATAGCATTCAAGGTTAAGAAATACAAGGTTTAACCGGTGCGGAAGTGATCGTAGCGGGTTGAAAATTCACCTGACTAGTACAGAGTAGTATGGTAATATTCTGACAAAAAATGCTTTTGCGATTATCCTCTCAAAAGCACGCTGTGAATTTGCCGACATTGAAAGAAGGTAAACATATCATAACCCTATCTATAACAAACCCCCCATCATATTTCCCATAACAATTTGTCTATACTTGTGACATCTGCTACTCGCGAGGGGAAAACACACACCTCACCTCGCCCGGCTGAGCCGTGACCTGGTCCTTGAGATCGCGCCACATGGTCATCGGATCGTACCCCGGCGCGAACGCGATATCGAAAGATCGCACCAGCCCCGCCACCACCAGACGAAGCTCGGCGTAAGCTAGCGGCTTCCCGGCACACGCGCGGGAGCCGAAGGTGAACGGGCCAAAAGCTCGCTTGTCAATGATGAGGTCCGGATGCGAGTACCACCGTTCGGGGATGAACTCGTCGGGACGCACGAACGCCGTGTCCACTTTTCATGCTTGGGATCAGCTTCTTTCTGACCCCCGGGGAGCCCTTGCGGAAAGGATTTGAGGATGAGGAACGAGGGGGGGTACTTACGTCGCATTATCACATACTTGGGAGCCGTCACTTTCACGTCGGGGGGGATAAACGTCTTGTCCACCATTAGGCCCTGAGGGCCGGTCCGCCGTGCGCCGCCGCTCATGGCCGGCGGCAAGACTCGCAGCGTTTCGGCTATGAACCCTTCCAGATGTGGCAGCTGGCCCAGAGAGTTGGGGTCATTCGTGTCCACGTCTTGTATCTCCTTTCGAATCTTCTCGACGTGCTCTGGGTATTTCGCAAGACACCAAAACGCGACGATTATGGCTGACCTTGTGGTGTCGCTGGAATAAAAGAAAGGATTAGGGTTTTAAATTTTTCTTTGGTCGAGAAGGGAGGCCAACTTACCTTCCTGCGATTACTGCGGTTATCGCCGTGCCCTGAAGGTGGAGGTCTCGCTTTTCCAGGCTGTATTTGCCTTTCAGCTCATGGTACTCGTCGATGAAGTAGGACGCCATGTCAGCTCCAAGCCCCTTGTCGTCATGCTATACGACCATGAGTATGCATCTCGGAGTATTGGTACCGTCTCCTTGCTTACCTCGAATCGTTGCTGCATCTGCTCAACCGAGAAGTTCACCATGTAGAACCAGTCCCTCACCCTTTTCCAGAAAGGCGCGACGCAGAACATCAAGTGCCCAAGCCAGGTGGTATCATTGATAGGGCCAAGAATCGGAAGAGCACTACCCCTGTGCTCAAGAAATGGATGCCATCCGTCGGTTTCGACGAGGTTGTGCTTTTGACTGAAAAGCACGTCTCCAATCACATCAAATGTAAGTTGCGATACAACAGCATTGACGGAGACTTGTTCGTTTCCGTGTGCTTTGAGGCGTTTGCACAAAGCGTTGATGTGATGTGCAACCCGCACGTTGTAAACCTTCATGGCTGGATTTTGTTAGCCTCTGCGTCGAGACGTGTGTTTGGGGGAGTTTGGTATTATGGCGGTCCGATGCTGTTGTATCCGCAACATGCCACGAGGGCATATGTTGTATTACATGCAAGTCGGGGTGGATGTCGATCCCTAATGAAGCAGTATTGTCACAGAATATGACCTGACTTACACTTGTTTGATAGTGCTCGCGTCCACGCCTTGAGCCCATCCTTATGGTGCTGTTCGCTCCTCGTAAAAACGGCAGACATTCTCGGAACCAATATGTCGTACCACACATCCTTCACAGTGGTATTATTCCACCCGTCCAGCAACTGGATCGCGCCTGGCTGAAGGATGGTGATTTCGTTGGGACCTTTGACAAAATATGGTCAGAACTATAGGGATTATATAGAGAGGCCATCTTGCCCCTGTCATGGGCGTGCGCATCATCACGGCAGCTAGCTTACCGGTTCTTATGATGCTCCCGTACTTTTTGTATAGACCAGTCATCAATACGTGGTTGGTCGAGTTTCGGACTTTGTACACGTGCCAGAACTTGGAGACGGCGGCAAGCCTGGGGCCCTTGAAACCTGCCAGTCGATGAAAGAAGAGGCGGTATACAATCATGCTCCCGAAAAGCCCAGCCAGGTAAAGCGTGGTCAGGAAGCTAGCCTTGGAAACGGCAAGACCGATCGATGCAGCATCGCCGTCTGCGGAATAAACCAAGAATGATGCGTAGAACCAGAGAAATACGTGGGTGATGGCAATCTGCGGAATGCGTAAGTGCCATTCGCCGCGGATGAAAACGGCATTATGAGCCAAAAGGCCAACTAGCACCGCGATAATCATCTGTCTTAGAAACATGGTCGTCGGGATAATCATTGTTCAAGAATGTGCGGAGACAGCAGTAGCCCGTATCCTTTTGGCGGTTTGCTTGAAGAGAAAATCATCCGCTTGAAGCGAGGCCTTTGTAGCCTTGAGAACTCATACCAAATAACAATGTAGCTATCCTACAGCACAAACAACCCAAAGCATCCTGACCACTTGCCGCTGGAAAGGGCGGCAAAGGACTTGAAGTCTTACTCAACGCATCTTTGGGGCACCTATGGCGCAGCTCCTTATGGAGGTCCAACAAGTAAGCTCGTGATGAGGTCGGTGTCAATGATACCCTAACTCTTCCCAACAACCTGGTAACACCTACTCTCCCTGCCGCGTGTATGTACTATACGAGGCTCTAAAGCTAGCTGAGTATGGCTTTCCGAGCCGAGGGGATGGCGAGGTGTCTGCTTGGGGGTTTTGAGTGATGTGGGGGTGTCGCCTTTGTAGCCTTCACAATAGGACGTGGATTGACGATAGTGCGTTATGCCTCATTAGAAGTACAATCGAGCCTCTGAGGTACAACCTATTATGATGAAATTAAGGAAGTACGTTTGGTAGACTGTGATACAGTTATGAAACACGCCTCGTGAGTCATGTCTAATATCAAGGAAGTATGAGTCCAAATAAAGCATACCTAAGAACCCTAGGGTTGACAAATTAGAGCCATTTTGACATATATCATGCTCGTATTGCTGCTAAAAGCAACTTGCAGTATACACATCTTTCCAAAAAAAAAAAAAAACTATTACCAATCCCCTATCATCCCCCTACCGTCCGAATTCTGCACAATCGGCCATCCGACTCTTCCTGCCACCTTTTGCTCCCAACAGTCGTCGGACCGTAAAACAGGCCGTAGGGATCATATTTCTCCTTGATGGACAACAGGCGACCATAACTCTCGCCATAGAATAAGTTCTGTCATCTCGGCTGCCTAAAATCGGCTTCGTTGAGATACACGGCCCCGTTCGGGGTGAGGTCAGAGAGCTTCTGGATCAGGGTGTTTCTGATGAACCCTTGGGATTCGGTGTTGGTGTAAAAGCTGGCCTGATTCTAGTACGTGGGAGGCCACAAAGGGGGTCAGTTCACCTGGAACGATTTCAGAGTAAAGGGCTACGAGGATGCGATGCAAAAAAACGTACACCCCAATGACAGCACTGAAGGTAGCATCACGCCATTCGGAACTCACGGCTTTCGGGAGTACAGGTTCGCGACCGACGTCGACGGAGAGCCTGGAAATAACGGCACCATGCGTTGCGATGAGTCGCAAGGCGTCCGTCAACTTGGCTCTGAAACGTTCCGAGAATAGTAAACCTCGCGGTATGAGGCGACCGCCAATTTTGCCTCCTGTTACAGCAGGCTCTGCGCTCGTCAAGTTAAAAACTATCGAGAAAGGCGTGAAACTCTTTCACCCCGTATTCTGTTTCCAGTGTTGGTTATGATTAAACACTGTGCCGTGACTTGAACGAGGCACACGTTGTTTGCACCAAATGCTCACCATAGGGTATGTACTCTTGGCCTAGTTTCTCCAATATAGATTGTAAAAGTGATCGAAGCTATCCAGAACTCGGGCCCGGGGCAGTTAAAGATTGGATGGCGAAGAGATCACGGCACAGTAGCCAGATACACACGGCGCCGCTATCATTAATTCCGAGCGGAGCTCCCAAGAAGACCTCCAGCGCATCGTAGAAGGCACAGACGCGGGGTCCGAATTCGCAAATGCATGGTTGGCGACACTGACATGTAGGTGCGGGTACGCCTTGACTGTTTCTGATACGGCAGCAGCAGCATATGTGCCCCCTTCGCCGCCCGCGAGGGTCCGGTACATATCCGTGTTTTCGGCAGCACTAGCTTTCAAGAGCTTGCCTGCGGTTGTGACAACCTCGCACCCGAGGATCTGGTCAGCACCCAGACCGAACGTGGATGCGAGCGGTCCGTGGCCTCCCCATTGAGAATATCCGACGGCGAGGCCTACGTTGGACGAATCACCCCCAATGATGATCCTTGAGAATGTGCCGTGGCCAGTGCATTACTGACCTGCACTCCGGCGCCAACCTTGAGGGCTTTCCCTATACTACATGTAAGCCAAAGATGTGATCAAGTAAATGCAAGATGGCAGTCATTCATACCAGTATAGTTTCAGAGACGTGATGGATTACATCAACATGTTTCATATGGTGAGTCCAGATTGCTAATGCACCGGCACTGGTGGAGTTGCCCATGCAATCATGGCCCGTGTCGAGGATAACCAGACGGACGTTGTTCTCCCGCGCAAAGGCAATGGCCAACTAAAAGTGCGCAGCAAAAGACGTTCCGCAGCATACCGGACATATGCACCGATGACACAACTATCCCCTGGCCGCGGAAACGGATCGCAACTCGCGTTGGCAAAGAACGGCGCCATCGCCGACGAGGATGTCCAAAAATGGATGTCCGGGGCATCCCGATTCAACCGCAGCCCTGCGTATGGCCGGGGCTCGTACGGGTATGCCTGTTCGGTCGGCCAGCATGCATTGCCCGGAAAGCAGCCACACGGCAGCGTATCGGGTGCTACGTCCGCGGTGCCGCTTGATCGTGGGGGCAATGCGTGGGCGGCGAGTGCGGCCTGGGCCAACAAGGCATAACGAAAGCCAATCATAGCGCTATAAGTCGGTATTGAGTTGTGGTATAGCTACGTTGGGACCATGAGGGCAAATCCCACTTGCAAATCATGTTCAACTAATATACTTCTTCTACCTATTAAGCTAGAGCTCTACACGGCGCAGGGCTACATGGCGCAAGGATTCGAAATCTTGCACGGCGTGTCAGCCGAGAATCCGACCCAGAAGCTGAGCGATGGGTGGATTGAAGAACTGGACTCTCAGGGTGACAAGGCAGTAAGACGAACATTTATCCAAAGTTTTGAATAGTTTTGATATTCAATACTTCGTTATTTTGAAATCATAAGTGGAATTCTAATGCTTGATACAATGATCTAGTAATTACTTTGAGAAATATGCAAGAAAGCAAGCAAAGATATAGGCAATCAAACTTTAAATTATTATACAGTGAAATATTGATTATGATATAAAAATTAATGTTCAATATAATAGAATACTAATTTCCATATTTTCTTCATTCTTTATTTCGGTAATATATGTCTTCGCCTTATTAAGGTTGATTTAAGAAAACAAAGTCCCTTATACAATGGTTAAGTTAATAATATATATAGTAAAGCAATCCTTTCAGAATCCCGATGGTATATCATCGAGTCCTCTAATTATCTGGCTCGCGCAGGAGTCTCTTAGTACACTTTATTATGAACACACCGTGCATTCGGTGGCGTTGCTGTTGTAAGTCGGCGCTGCGTTGGGTTACACACGATTTGAAGGGGGGGGGGGGGGGGGTCAATGAGTTAGTCCCTTCCACTCTAAGAACTCGACTGTTCCATGGCGAAGCTGTCGGCATCCTACTCATTATCTACGTGCCGCAGGAAGCATTGCAATAGAGGCAAATGCCCACAGAGACGCGTCACCCGTGCCAGCCTTTTCAGTTGTGGCGCACATACGTAGTTGTATAACTTGGAGAAGAGTTTCGTTTTCGTGACGGACAAAAGGTCCTTGCTGATGATATTAAGAACGCCGTTGGGGTCAGGGAACTGCGCATGAAAGACATTTATTGCTAGGGTTTTTATCTGTCACAACTACTACCAGCCTACACCAAAAGAGGAAGAGAGTACAAAGTGACTGTCCAGAAGCACCACCATTTCCATGTTTTCGAGTCGTCCTGCGGGGTATCTCGGAGGAAGAGGACTCTTCGTATAACAATCAGCGCCGGCAGGCCCGGCGTCGCGAACGCCACGAACCCCAAACCCCAGAACCTGGCGCACACGAGCGTCCAGGCCCCCACGAACAGAGCAATAGACACCCTCGAAAAGGTGTCCCCGAGCAGAAGCGCCACGGTGCGGCGCCCGCGAGAGCTGTCCCCGGCCTTGTCCTTCAGATCCTGAACCTGCATCGTCGTCAGGATGACGCCGCTGACGATCTTCGCCCAGGCCAAGGCCTCCGAGGTGATCTCCCCGCCGATGGCGATCCTCAGCGAGGCGGTGTTGGCGACAGCGTACGCGACCGATATGATGGGGTCCCGGAGGATCTCATCGCTGCCCCTCAGGTCGTTGTACAGGTAGCTCAGCGTCGGGATCAACACCGCCTGCTCCCATACTCCCAGCACATAGTTCAGCCACATCGACAGCGGGATGAGCAGCAGGAGGCTCCTCCGGGCCCAGGCCGGCGTGACCTTGCCAGTCGGTATCGGGCGCCAGGGCTTGTTCAGCATGTCTTCCCGGATGGACTCGGCAGAGTACTGGTTTCCCAGGTCGAACACCAGGACATTATACCAGTTGAACGCGAGAATGACTGGAAACCGTAAAAGAACTTCTTTCAGCGATGGCGGGCCAGGCGTCTGCGCGGCAGCAAATTCGGGTACGAGTGCCCCCAGCACGCCAAACATGGTGTTGGGGACGACAAAGGTGAAGAAGTTGCTTCGAGTAAACTCCCACGGCAAAATTATCAAATTGAAAACTGCGGCCCGAATCATGGGAAGTAGTCCTCCCAGGTTCGACTTCGTCAAAGGCTCCGTGGAATTCATCGTGTAGGGAAAAGTGAGAACGGAGTGGTTGGACTTGAGCTTACTTGCCGCTTGGGATGACTTATGTCGAAAAGTTGTCTTTCAACTCCAAGATCCAGGCGGGAAACATGTAAGTAAAAAGGAATTACGCGACAACTTATCTTATGGTTTCTTATTATTGGGGTTGGTCGAGGGAGGGAATTTGCGCCGCTACGTAGACGTAGCCTTTTTGGCACGCATCCCTTCTCGAAGTACCCGTGGATGTCGACTTTGATTCTTCAAAAAGCTTCCCTAATTTTTCGGTATACCTTTTCGAACTACTGACGAGAGGGAGGCGTGAAATCCCGAGTCAAACAAACTAAACGTGCCTCTTTACAGCGTTCAACGGCATGAAAATTCGTGGTCATCCACGTATGTACGTGTGTGGCCAAGAACAAAGTTCCCAATGTGCCAGCAAATTTCACTATTCATGATTTGCTCCGCATGGTACCACCACATAATGATACTGTGCTCAAGGCAAGCCATGTAGCACCCACGTTCAAGTACAATCAAAGCATGACGTCTTCTCTTCAAATCTGATACAAGATTGCATTTTCGACCCATCCCGATTTGTCTTTTTTTATCTATAGGACAGTTGATACGCTTCTTGGCCATTTGCCAATGACTCGGTGAACCGCCAGACAGAGGTGAGTCCAGAGGAACTCTCGATATTTGCAAAAGTACAGCCCCCAACCAAACTTCATCATCCATATCTACATAGACTTACGTGGGGGCGAAACAGATCCTCGTCGTACCATCCTAGATTACATGGCTGAGAGGGACAGTGTTCGTCAAATTATCCGTCCTCCGGCCGTATACGAGGATATTCCCGGTGCCTTCAATCTCATCGTTGATCCTTCGATATCGATGCAACCGATGCCATGGATCCGGGGCCCGCAGATGGATACCCTTTCCGCAACAAGCTCGCCGTCAGCGTCATATTCGGAATCGGCTTCGTGCAAGTTTTGTTCCTTTGCTTCCTCCGAGCACGGAGGAGAAGCCCAAATCATCCACTAAACGTGCTGACTAACTGACTGACCTTTGTTCCCTTAAGAACTATTGGCGTCATGTATCGGAGCCTAGGAGCTACAAAGGTGTGTCGGTAGACGATCCTGATCCACCCTACCATATTGGCAAACCGATGTTAGTCTCATTACGCGCTATTGGTGCTGTGCCTGAGGTTAATCGTCACCAATATACCGACCCTGGCACCACTACTCAAGACGCATGTTAAACCTCTGGTCAGCAGGATCAGGTCTCCGTCGTCAGGCTCGCGGTCCACAACGACATCTCTTTAAGCGAGCTCGGAGACGGACAAAGCAACCGTAGGTATCAGGACAGTCGGCGAGGACCTGGATCCTCTAAGTGCATACCCTCAAATGCTAGAATCATCATATACTCGAGTGTCAGTTCACACGGATTGCTCGTATGACAGGGTCGATCAATCTACCACCAGTCACCAAGTACAGGATGATATAATACACGTTCAGTGCAACGTTGAACACCGACGGTCATTTAGATAGAACAATAGCCTACTATTGAACGCGTTTACATAATTTCACAAGCCCTAGCCGAGCAGCATCAGATGCCGCTTACTCTTCTCCCAGTATAATCTGCGCCGCATGTTCCGCCACACCATATACCGTAGCCTGAGGATTCGTTCGGGGGGTCAGAGGGATAACGCTCGCGTCACACACGCGCAGATTCCGACAGCCGTAGACGCGCAGCTGCGGATCCACCACGCCGCCGATTGCCCTGGGCATCATGGAGCACGTCCCGGTAAAATGATACGCCCCGGACGCCGTCCTACGCAGGTAATCCTTCGCAACGCCTAGGTCGGCCAACTTTCCGGGCGTGGGCACGAGGGGGCCACGTTTGCCATCCAGCTTCAGCTGGCTTGCCAAAGGCTTAGTGTTTGCCATCTTCTCTGCGAATTGTAGGTGGCGTGCCATGACTTCCAGGTCGAGAGGCTGCGAGAGGTACTTTGGATCGATAGCAAGACCCGGCGATGCTGTGGATGAAGGCGTAAGGTGCACTGAGCCGCGAGAGAGTGGATGAGCCAGAACCACTGCCAGAGTAAAATAGTTATCTTGTCCCGGAGGCGGAGGGGCCATCCAGCCGTCACTGGTAAATCCTGTAAAGCCAGGGATTGCCATATAGCACGCTGATGCTTCGGTGCGAGACGCAACCACAGAGTGTACGTATGACTGGTAGATGTTCGCAAACGAGTCTTGCCCAGTACTCTTTTGCAGCAGCGTGGCGAGTTTTGAGGCGTCATCCTCATGTTCAAGCAGGGGCGTTGGTAGCTGCGCAGTCAAATTTGAGCCGCTCCTGGAAAAGGGTCCTTTCTTGGTTGCGTAGGCTTCCATGGCAGCAGCGACGGCTCCCTCATCCTGTCTGAAAATCTTGTCGAGGGTTTCAAACCCGGGCTGCTGATGCGCCTCGAAGCTCAAGATGCACATGGGGTGGTTTTGGAGGTTCTCTCCGACATTGGGATTGTCTACGACAACGTCGATGCCAAGGGCTTCCAACAGCTTTGCGTCGCCAATACCAGACATCTCTAGCAGACGGGGCGAGTGAATTGCGCCTGCGGAGATGATGATCTCTTTGCGGGCTCGAACAAGCTGGCGTTCGCCATTCCTAGTCACTTCAACTCCTGTAGCCACCACGGCATCAGAAGAGCTGTCGAAGATGATTCTTTCTGCTTGGGCCTTAGTCCAGATTGTGAGATTGGCCCGAGATCTGGCCGGCTCCAGGTAAGCGTTCGCAGAGTAGCTTCTCTGTTTGGTTTGGGGGTTGATGGAGTCGGGTAGTATCAGGCTGCCCAGCACGTGCCCGCCAAAGGGCTCACTAGTAGTCGCAAAACCCAGAGCGGCAAGAGCCTCATTCCATACCCTCGGCCATTCCGAATCCTCTTCAGGAAGTGTGAGATTTATAGGCCCATGAGTTTCCGATTCCTCAGATGCCAGAGTATATGACCGTTTCATGGACTCGGAGAAGCTGGACCAGCCCCAGCCTGGATTTCCCAGGCTTTCCCAAGCATCGACGTTGGCCTTTGAAGTAGCACTAAAAGTAAGGCCGTTGAGGGCGCTGGAGCCTCCCAGAAGCTTGCCTTGAGGGAATCCAAGTTCTCGACCCTGAAGGCCTTCCTGTGCGGGTTGTAAGTCCCGAGCCTGGTGCATTCCCAAAGCAATATGCCTGCGGTACGTACCTGAGGGACAGTTTTGAGGTCCCACGCCGAGTCAGTACGAAGCAGAGCGGGCCACATTGCTGGAATATTGACTCTCGGGTGGGCTGTCTGATCCTCTCCAGCTTCGACCACAAGGACCTCGAGGGCAGCCTGCTCGGACAACCTCGTAGCCAACACAAGACCAGCCAGGCCGCCACCGACGATGACATAGTCGAAACTTGGGCAAGACATGCTGGACACTTGTTAATAACGTAGGTGTACTTGGGGGGCTCGTTTGGTTAACAACGACGAGAATATTTTCCGGAGACAATTCCTTCACTACGTAAAGAACAAACCTACCTTGAGCGGATTGAAGTGTGAGGAACGTTGGGGCAAAGGCAACTGCTAAACGACGTAACACAAAGTAAAGCCTGGTTGGCGATCGTCCTGCATGAGTTAACCCTGAATTTTAATGAAAAGCAAAGCAGTGCCGCACGCAATCAACAAAATGTCCGTACAGCTGGTGTTATATATATATGCACATTTAAAAGGGTGGCCGACGCGGTGTTGCGGTACAGCCGGGCACCAAGAGTTACACGAGAGTTGCAGCAGTAGCACACCATGACAGCCAACGCTACGGCGCATCATGGCATTGCCAAGTTTAAGTGACTGGTAACGTGGGGGTAAGAAAATGCGGCACGCTGCTGCATCAAGTTGATGTTCGTATACGAGACTTTATCTCTGGGCGGCGTCGAACATGGCTATTTGGTTGGAGTCTAGTTTCCGATTCGGCCGAGCAGCAAAATACACTACTACCCTAAGTTATGGAATACCAAGGATAAAATACAAACCGAAGAGAATGAAAATTATTAATCTGAAAATTATTTTTATCTTCTTATTTTTAAGGCGTCTTATAACATTATTCTCAATACGAGTATTTAGTTGTTAAGTTATACCCTAGCGTGTTTGCGAACCTAGATATAAGTAGAAACTCTAGAACGGCTTCTTGGATGGCTGCTCTGTGTGAGCCAACTGGGAAGTGGACGAGCTCAGAGCGCAAGCCTCTGGTCGGTTCGTTCAAACGTTATATGCATCCATCCCGATTGAGTACATACACGTACTGGCCTGGTACGTTTACTGTGAATAATCAAATTCGTACTAGAATCCCTTTGCGGGACCCGTCAAAACAAGATGGGCTATACAGGCACCTGATAGTATACCATCAATTAGTCTATGGTAGTGTTGGAGACATCGCGTAGAGTTGACATCCGTTAGATTAGAGGAGGGATGAGGTCAGGTATTGGCTGCTCACAGCTCCCTGAAGTCCTCCATGCCTCCTAGATCCTCAGTCTCCTCGATCATCTGTGCCTGCTCATGACTAATCGTCTCGACCGCGGCCTTCATTACGCTCATTTTCGTAACCGACAGCTCTGGAAGGTCCTGTCGGTTGCTGTGACTGACGTTTCCCATTTTCTCCAGCGTCTTCCGCATGTCCAAGATCCGCTGCGCAGGGAGAATGTCAGCCGATGCGTGTCACGTTAGGGTAGAGGTGTGGGCGATTTTCATCTTACCTGACGGCCGCTGTCACTGATGGCTTCTGTAGCAGCCTTGACATCTATCTCAAGCTTTTGAATAGCTGCCTGCTGTTCATTCTCAGGGGCTGACACAGAGAGGTTGGAAACAGAATTGGTGATTGGGCGCAAGTGCTTCGCCGATACCCCGAGGTAGAAGCTGCAGCTGTTGGCAAGAGCCCCGGCATGGCCACGTAGCACTAGAAGTGTCGTATATATAACCTACATACATTGTCGGTTCATGTTAGCTTCTTGAACAATCTATAATTTCTCCTGTTTGTCGTTCCTCTCATGAAGCTGGTGTACTTCCCTGTGCTTCGAACTTGCTGAATGTCAACTGTTGTCCACCGTCGACGCGGGAAAGCCCTTGCCGGACAGTCTCGGTGAAGCGCTTGCATCCATAGTTCTGCAGTTCGCGAAGAATGAATGATATCTTTTCAAAATACCGTAGCATATTCTGTACTTGCGCCTGTAGCTTGCCCAATATGGCCCCTGCGTTTCTCAAGACGGTGCGGATATCATCCTGGCATGAGCCACGGGTTTTTAGACCCAGACTACAAATGAAAATTTCTCAGGGACGGCGTTGGACTTACTGTCGTGGCTTGCTCCGCCTGAAGCCCTGTCAACTTCCGTGTAATTTGCATTACCTGCCCCTGAATGCTGGACCTTTGATCGGCCTTCTTCTGGTAGTTGTCCAGGGCCGCTGAACAGAGCAGCTCCATTCTGTACAATTCTTCTTGTCGCTTGAGAAGAAATGCATTGGCTTACAAACGTTTTCAGCAGGGAGTTCAGTCACACCAGACAGGTCTACTCATGGTCATGAACGTTACTTACAATCCATAGTGTTATCGGGTCGTATCAACGGGGTGGTCTTGGCATCAAACATTGGCGGGATCTAGAATCACATGAGTAATCCATGGAGCAGACACGCATAGGGGTGGTCTTGAATTGATATTTGCGAATACTTACCATTCCAAAGACCGCGCCTGGTTCAGAATTTGCCTTGGTAACGAGCTTGGTGGCCAGAGTCTCAGCCTTGGCCAACTCTTCACTCCACGTCTTGATATGTTGGAGCTTGGCGTTTGTGGTGTTCAGATCGTGGGACGATCTGTGTAACTTGAGCATTTTGATCAGGACCTTTGAGTAATCGTTTATTAGTACATGTGTTATGTAGGAGACGCATTGCTCGAGTTATTCTGACGGTACGCAACTCACCTTCTCGCAATCGCTCAAGATGGTACACGCTATTGCTGACCATGTTGAACGCGGCTGGATCTCGTTGCGCAAGTTCTTGATTTCGTCAATGTAGTCGCTAATCGCAGACTCTTGGCCTTCACTATCAAGCAGAGCCTGGACATTTTTGACCACTTGAGAAAGCTCCCAAGCTTTCTCAAAAGCTATGTTATCTGCCGCCCTCGTGCGTGGCGATTCGGTCTTCCGACCAGATTTTTTTGAAGCGCTTTCCGTGGCTTTTGGATCATACTCCTTATCGGTCGACGTGCGTATTCCAAACGTTGGGCTCGCGAACTTGCCGACCAAATCGGGGATCCCCTTGACCAAGTCGGTCGCGTGAGCCACTGTCTTGATGATGGGATTCGCAACGCTTGCCAAGGCTATGAAGCCAAAAGTTGACAGGCCTTTTATTTCTGTTAGTTCCGAGGGGGAGATGGGGAATGGTTAAGAGACAAGTCAATGGCATAAGATGCAAGACAAACCTCCAGTATTATCTCTAGCATGTTTGACGTCCGATTGCGCCGCTTCGTAATTGTTCTTCGCCTCCTGAAGAACCCCGTCAAGTCGCTGCATGCTCTCTTTGATGTTCGCTTCATCCCGCCGCAGCAGATCTTGTTCAACCTCGTCTTCTTTATACTTCCGTCGACTGATAACTGTTTATGCTGCGTTAGTTCTTGCTGTAACTTGTGGACGATCCAACTGTATTACTTTTGCTTCTGTATTGTTCACTCACCAAACTCATTGTTGCAAGCGAGTTCGAGCTCCTCAGCCATGTCCTGTAGGGTAGTAATCTCCTTCTCAACGGCCTTTGTTTCTCTGGAACATTCCGTAATGCCAGTACGAAGTGATTCCATATTGTCCTCGATAGATTTTACAGCATGCTTTTGCCCGGCTGATGCCCGTCTCAAGTCATCGACAAGCACAGCAACCTTCCGAATGGAAAATGTTAGTAGAAAATCAAGCACCCCTAGTGACCTATTTCAATACAGAATTGGTCCCCTTACCGTGCCGCTCGAGCTAAACAATGCCTGGATAGTTTGCTCTACCAGCATCATCTTATTCTCAGCCACGTCGAACATTTTCCGTCCTTGATGTTGCAACTGGATAAGATTTGGGCTCATTCTATTGCTCCTACGGTGACCGGGTTAGAAAGAAACTCGGGATAGGAAGCACATGCGACGTACTTGAAAAGACTGCCCTCTTGCCTCTCAATATTGACAGTTGCAGCAGCCGACCATCCAAGCAAGCGAAGGTGTCCCAGCAGACTGACGACCAACGGGGAAAAGGATAAAAGATCGGGCATGTCATCTTTGAGAAGCAGGCTGGCCTTCATCGCTTCGTGGAAATCTTGACTTGAGGTGGCCAGGATCTGTTGTTGTTGGCGCCCAACCTCCGCGATTTTGTTTGATACCATTGTGAGGATTGACGGGGGGACTTTAGGTCACCTGCGACAATGAACGTTGTTGAAAAGGAAAACGTTGGACAATATCTGGTTTACATGACTCTTTATCAGTGGCATAATTTAACCATACGCCTGCTTGACTTACCTGGCACCTTGTCTATCCCGCGTGCGGCATTAGTGCATAAACCCTAGACATGGTCGCCACCTGTCTCCTCATCAGACATGTTGGTAAGCATCAAGTCAAAGGTGACTGGGTAGCTGTCATACTTGCGCAATAAGGCGCAAATCACTTAGCCTACTCCGTAGAGAGGTCGCAATTGGATGTCGAGAGCCACTTGTAGGTATGCCGTCAGCGGAAGAACCTTGCCATACAAATATGCGACAAGGTATATAAAGTCCGAGGTTCAGGCTACACATTCACGTTGAGATGATTCATAAGAGCATATCACCATACTAATCAAAGGCTGCTAGGTATTGGAGTATGTGCTGTCAAAACTAATTTGACGTAAACTCTATACAAAGTGCGGGGTTAACAAACATTGGGTGACCATCATCCGAGGTTTATGATGATGTAAGAGTTGCGACACCTTCATATGCTACTGCCGCTAAGATCCAGGGCTGGATGTTATGATGCAGCTGTTGCATCCCCAGTTGCTTCCTGCTCGTTGATCTGGACTTGGCTAGATTTTGATCTGCTTAGCAAACAATTTTCAGCAACTACTAATATTATTCGTTCTATAAGAGATTGTGTACTGGTTGCCAAGTTGAACTCCCGCTTTATTTGCCTGCAAGTATCGCCATGTCGTGCCCTAGCAGTAGTGGCGCTGAGTTTGAGCAGCAACAAAAGCAGCTCAATGAAGATGCCGAAGAGCAGGTTGAACAGGGTAAGCAAATTTTACGAAGCCTCGAAGAACTGAGAACAACCCAGCACGAGCTGATCAACACATACATCATGGATGCAATTGATAAATGGGAGGCCTTGGTGGGCCACATGGAAGCTGGTGTGTCAAGGAATCCTGCCCGGAAAGCTCAGTCAAAATCCAACATCCTGGAATCGGTATGTGTATGATTCATGAAGCATAACACCGGTATTCCAAGTAAAGGGGAAGGTGGTCGGTTTGACTTCGAATGAGAAACCTATAAATGTCGACAATTGAACTCAATCCAGACGAATATAAATGCAACCTACTGATCAATGATCTTGTACAGGTTCTGCAAAATACGCAAGAAAAGGTCGGCGCTCTGCGCATCCAGGCTGAATCGTTAGAGACTTGCGCGGCCGAGTTATATGCACACTCTGTGCAGCTAGGAGAAAGAGCCAAACAGCTTGGCAACAAAGTTGAAGACTGTGTCGCAAAAAACCTCACAGAATCTACACAGTTGATAGTAACCTGGAAAAGGGGTCTTAATCAAGCGCAAGTGAACAAAAAAGAAATGAATGATGCTCGGGATAAAGCATTTAAAGATCGGTTGAAGGCTTCTCAATGGGAGACGGTATGTATTGGCATTTGTTAGAACTTCGCTCATGAAGCTAAGGTGTATACGTATACAGGCCAAGGATGTCACAAAGTTCATCCCGGGTGTGAACATATTCGCGTACCCATTGACAAGGTATTGGCACAAGTATGTATGGGCTCTTCCCTAACTCACCCTTCCGTTATTGGGAGAGGGTTGAAAAAAGGATTGTTATTAGTATGTATGTTCTAACCTTTGTCTACTAACCTAGCTACCATAGTACAAATCACACCGCGTCCACTCAGAGAGTACGAGTCCATGAAAATGAGGGAGAAAGCCTGGAGATACTACTTCAATTCACTCATACTCAACTCGAAGAGCTTCACGATTCGCGTCGAAGGCTTACAGCCATAAAAAAAATCATCTGTAAGACAACATCCCACGCAGGTCTGATCAAGCTGGCAGCCCGGACTGTAGGTCAGTGGTGCGCTATCACGGCCAGCAGCGCCCTTGTCACTATACAGGCGATCAGCTCAGTGTGCATAACGCTCAAGGGTGCAGATGCTATACTGCACATGCAGGACCTTGGAAACATCTTGGATGCCTTGGGGCAGCATATCCAGCAAATTGGCTTGTCAGACGAGGCGGCGTATAACTCATCCATTCGGGGTGCAATGAGTGGCCTGGAGCAACGACTGACGAAACTGCGAATAGCGAAGCTCGCTGAGGTTCACGATCCAAAGCGAGAGGGGTTGATATCAGACATGGGGGAGCTATGACAAGTTATTGAGGGACTATATATAAGACGAAACTAAGAAAATGTAACAAGACAGCCGAATGAGGATAACAAATGGAAGCCCCGCGCGGCTTCATTCCTCGGACAGGGGGCTACCAGTAGTAAGTTACTACCTCCTACCTAGAGGTGAATTGAATCCGTGCCTGTTACTAGCCATAAGGATTTCCGAAGGCCCGTTTTCATCGCCAAAGGCGACGATGCAGTCCTTGCAAAGCACATGTCCGCACAGTAGTGCGTACTCGGGCAGCTCCCTCAAGCACACCAAGCAGATCTCAAAGCTGTGAAACTTGTTGGCGCCGCCGGCTTTAAGATAGAAAGTTTGCACCTGTTTCGAATGCAGCGCCGCCATGGCATCGAGGTACGAGAACTTGCTGCGCAGGCTCTTGTCGCGATCGACCTTCATCTGGGTCTGACGGATCTGATCCTTAATGGTGGAGAGCCAGGACTGCCTTAACTCGTGAGGATCGAAGTCCGACTCGTACTAGCCCTGGGCAATGGTTTTACCGGAACTATTCTGGTGACCCTTGTCGCTGTGTCCGGATCGCATATTGCGGCATGGTCCGCGTTTGTGCTTGAAGCTACAGGGCCAGTATAGATCGGAAAACTCCTGCAAAGCGTTCTCACAGAACGTAACAAAGTGCTCATCAAACAGTCTTTCAGGGAGGCCTGCGATTGAGACATGTTAGTAGCGGCCAACGCGAGTGATGAGACTCGCCATTGTGCACAATGGAGCGGGTCACGTACCGAATAGATTTTGTCGGGCTGCGGCCAAGGTGATACACGAAGCAACCATAGGTGCGATGAGCATGAATATCTCCCGTGCGTTGGTCCTGAGCGTCGGATGCGAGGAGTGTTCTTTCACCATAAATGCGAGCTTCAAAATGCTGCCCCCAAAGTCTCTACGGATGTTGTTGTGCTTTAAGGATTCCTTGAAGAAGTCAAAAGGCTTATCGAGGTTCTTGGTGAAATGATCAAAAGCTGCTTAGAGGCGCACCTGCAGTTTCTCCGCCGTCGGCAGCATACGCAATCGCTGCTTCTTTTTCTGTGACTCGTCACATCGCCGAGAAATGAGATCACCCAACTTGATGGCTTGCTCCTCTATTAGCATGTATCGCCCCTTGGCTGGGACGCGCACAACAGTGACGGATGCATAGTAACAGAGGAGTAACTCATAGGTGGAACTTATAGTTCTCCCCGTGTTTCTCCACCTCTCCGCCAGTTGTATACATCGTGGGACGTTATAAACAGCGCGCGCACTTGCATTCATAAGCGTGCTGGTTGCTTTACCGATTCCCAACTGATCGTCGTCAACATCATCAGTGGCATTGAGAGTGATTATTGCATGAGGCAAAGTGGGCTGATTCAAGGATTTGTCTATGCATGCTTCTCCCCAGTCGAGAAGCTTCGTGAGCACTGTTGACTCAAAGGTCCTAGAAAATATCAATATGCGCAAGCATGAAGGATGAAGGGCGGTCCGCAACGACTTACCTAGGGTTTCGTAGCACAAAGACAACCGTGTCAGAGAAGGTGTATAGAAGACGAGGGTAGAGGTTAGTCACCAAAAACTCCCTCTTCTTCTTTATATCATGTTGTTGTGTCCAGAGGACAAGTCGTTGCGAGCGGTGGCAGGTTCTCTTTAGCTTCCTCTTTGCTTCATTAGGCAAGCGATGGCGTGCCTGAGGTGGCATGTTGTTCCCGAGCCGATCGCTGCGTGGCAAGTTGAGGTGACGCAGGCCCATCGGGAGTGCTTCCCCTCCTTCGAGACCTTCGCAATCCGCATACAATCTTGGCGTCTGCGTGTAGAATGTGGCTGGCTCAGCATAGAGGTGAACGTTGCCTGTTGTCGTAACATGATTCTTTTGTGGCAAGGAGGCTATGGGAGTGGGGAATTCGCCTTTGTACCGTTTCTCCAGACGTTCGATGAGAATCTTGATCAATGTGCTTTTACCAGTCCCTATACTCAAGTTAGAGTTGGGCCGCGTCGGGCTAATGTGTTATAGGTTTACGGGTACGTACCTGTTTAACCGATAAATGAGACCAACTGCGGATACCGCTCACGCGGCGACGGTTCCATTTGCTCGAGGCTCTCGTTCATCAAAAAGGCAAACCTGCCATAGTCCTGGAACACCTGGCGGTGGGCTTCGCCCTGGGCGACGCCGAACCAGGTCGTCTCTTCATCATCCCTGAGCTCCTGGTTCTTTTCCTCGTCGGTGGTGGACGCATCAAGCGTGCGACGAAGGCGGCCAATCACCTCCAGGTCGGCCTTCTCGTGCGGTCTCCTATCGAAACCAACGGCTCCGTCCTCGTGTAATATCCACTTGGACCAGCACGAATCGTGGAAAGAGAGGTTGTTGCACTGGATGCAGGTGAACAGCTTTGTACCAGGCTTGCCGCATATGTGGCATGTTTGGATTTCTTCGGCAGCATGCTCATCGCCGCTTGCCAAAGACGAAACCGCCTCTTCAGAATGGGACCAGTAATCCATTATAGCAGCTTCGACAGCATGAAGCATGGCGCTGATAAAACAACGATTTGCAATACCGGTGATTTCCAAAGGTCGACGATGAAGAAGGACCAATTCATATCAATCAACAGTGCATGGCAAGGTGGCTTGGGGGGATTACTTTGCATTTTCCTTCTTCTCTCCCTAGGAGAGAATTGCTTTTTCCTCTACCTGCAAGAGCCAGAGTAAATCACATGGTAATATCTATGAAAGTGCATTTCTCAGTCCAATCACCTCTACCTAGAAGTCTTTCTACACCCTCGAAAGGCTGCGCGAGAGGCAGGTTAAAGTCCATCGAGCATTAGATTGATTACGGTAGAACAAATTAGTAGCCCACCAAAGGCGTGGATTCAAGTCTCGCCAATGTCCCGCCGCGCACTTACATGGGTTTCCCGCATCAAGTACGTGTGCCAGAGCCTCGTAGCGTTCAGGTGAGGCTCCCGCATAACAGCGGCACAGCACATGGAGCAAAGTACGCCAAACTCCATAGGTGCTTCAGAGCAGTTGAATGAGCGCGATCTCTTTCTCGGCGGTGTACAATACGCCGGATTGGGGAGGAAGAGCATGCCTATCTAGCAATTGGATTAACTGTCTTTTGCCCCCTATATAAGGCAAATAACTTGACAATCCTATCACATACGACCATACCCAGTAGAAAATACGGGATCCCGTCCGCTCTCCCATAGTCAAGCTGCTGAGGGGCTGATTAGTAGTTGGGTCGGTGACGACCAGCGAATACCGGCTGTTGTATGTTTTTTGGGGTTTTCTTTTTTAGTCTTCGCCACCTTGCTTACCCTACCACACCACCTACGCCCCCTGTGTAACGAGACAATATATTGTATAATTGTTGTCACACCATGGTGGGAGTTGCTACCTAATGTGTCTTTTTGTCTACTATCTACCAGGGTAGATTAAAGACTAGTTTGTTAAACTTTGAAAAGAAGCTGGTAATAAAAATAACATCTTACACTCAATATATACCTGCATCGTAGCTAGGCACTATTTAGAACAAAACATATAAATTAAAATCCGGGAAGAAAACAAACACATATGTAAAATACATTGCGCAAGTTTAAAAAACAAAGACTGTTTCTTAGTCAAAGTTAGCATAGCCGATTACGATATAATAAGCGTTTGCAAGATACGAGCGTGCTTTCGTCGGCTGCTATTACCGGCTACCACAAGCAGCTCTTGGTTGTAATATTGTAGGATCTAGCTCCTAATGTTATGTATAAACGTACTATAGTATCCTTAAATACATAAAAAGAGGCACCGAGGCTTATGTATCGTACATGGCCTCGGAGCTGGAGAAGCTCATGCTTGACCTCCTCGCCATGGACGGCCCCCGGTGGTTACCCAAGTGCATACTTTGTTCTTACTGATGGGGCGGTCGGCCACGTCTCCAAGACCCTCTAGTTCTCGCTTTGTAAGGGTAACACTAGGTATGGTTCCTACGTGGTGTTATGAGGTGATGATGCATTGCTCACTGCCATCCACAGACTTATGTAGACGCA
The DNA here is from genome assembly GCA_026184415.1 of Trichothecium roseum. Classification (NCBI taxonomy): domain Eukaryota; kingdom Fungi; phylum Ascomycota; class Sordariomycetes; order Hypocreales; genus Trichothecium; species Trichothecium roseum. The sequence continues at coordinate 471,656 of CM047947.1, forward strand.
ACAAAAATGATTCAGTAATCAGGGCCCAGCTTTACAGCAGCGCCAAAGCCTCGACTGCCGCCTTTGCGAACCGTCCCGCAACTCTGACACGGCTCCTGCTCCAATCGTGATATTAAATCGAGACATGTACCGGGGGCGTCCGCCGGAGTGTGATGGAAAACATGCAGATCAAAGGCGAAAAGGCCTGGCGAGCCTTGTGGCTTGGCCTAGTACCAGTTAGAAATGCACACCCTCTACAACCATCAACCTTTTTCGCGCGATGGTCCCGTGGCCTTTCTTTTCTTTCCGTGCTTACGCAGTAGGCAAGCTAGCAAAGGCCACTCATGGATCTCTCATGGCCAAGCTGCGCGCCGCTGCCTCACAACCAGCTTCGTACTACCCGAGTTGGCCTGGGAGAAAGCCCGGGATTCATGGGTATCACACATCGCACCTAGCATTTCCCGAATATCGTTGCAAGTTCATTCTGACATGTCAATAATTCCGTACAATCACTCCTACTGGTAGTACTGGACCAAGTGAGAACACGCAACGTTATCTTACATTCAAATTACTACAACTAAGTAGCAGTAAATAGAACATATTAAACTGCGATACTTCTTAGGTAAGAAAATGCCAATGTCGATAAGATCTCAGTATATATTGAATTTAATAGTTATAAATGGCACCCTAAACCAAAGCTCTAGCTTCACGATTAATGAATTTCTACAGGCAAGCATGACTTTTTCCTAGAATGGCGACAAATGGGACCAATGTACCCCCAACTACACCCGGTAGATATACGTTTTTACTCTCGTTATACCCTCTTCATACTATCTTTTGCTCTTTTCCTCCGCGCCAAATCGTTCAGGGCGAATGTCAACTCCATGAAGAAAAGAGCCATGATCATTGCAAACAGAAAACTTGCGACAGCTAGGATGGTGAATAGAGTGAATTGTGCAAATTTATATGCAGGGGTGGCACTTGTGTCGCTGGTGTCATCAAACGCTTCAGATGCCAGAATGACTTGCATTGCGGCTAGAGTAACCCCAAAAGCCGCAAACACGAAGAGGATCGGAGCATAGTAGTGTGCCATGTACGCACTGTATTGCCACTCCATCTTGTGATAGTTGAACCCTAAGAAGAGGATCTTGTACCATAGATTGAGGCGTGTGAGTCGCAGTTGGCCGTAGTAGTAGCGTCGAGATAGGTGATGGTCGGCAAGGCCATCTTTCACGATATTGGTGAACATGGCAAAGTCTTCGTAGGAAATGCCTTTGGGGATAAGTCGCGCCTTTTCGTCTTGAGCGATGGCAAGGTCAGATTCGTGCTGGACAAGGTAGAAGTACGACCTGAGTAGGCCATTCGCTGCCCGTTGAAGACCTTGGCGCACAGATAGTTTTATTGGCGATGAATCTGACAACAGGTAATGATCCCAGAATGCTCGAGAGAGGAGATATGGTGGCAAGGGCTTGATAAATATTCGATTATAGGCCCAGACTAGATGCAGTCTTGGCTGCTCGGTGACAATGATGTTTCGGCCTCGCACGATTTGGTCCGTCAAGGACGATATGTGCATCGTACCAAGCATGGCAGGTCACTTGGAAGTAAATGAGAGAGTAACCGAAACTCAACGCAAGACTGAATATCCGATGGCGAGGCTGCAAGTAAACACATCAACTAAATATACGATATGTATATATACTATTTTTAAATAGCGATAAATCGAACCTCATATATATAAACCAAGACTAAATCATGATAATATATATATATGACTGAAGTTTATACCTTGAATTTAGTAATTTAGACGTATTTCAGCTAGCGATTATAAAAAGGTGGTCTGGTATCATGGGCAGTCCATAGCGTAAGTATCCTACTTGTATTCAATACTCTATATCGCTACTACACGCAGGTTTGTAGAGGAAAAAGGACAGCGGCAGCTTTAATCCAGGACTTAGAGCGTCCTGTTATCGCCCTCGGCAGTCCTGGTAGAACCAATTGACCTATTGCTCACCATATGAGGGCGCGAAACCTCTCTCCCTTTGGCACGAGGCACAGATGCTGTTGCTCGTGGTGCATTCAGCGTCAATATAGGCCTCGGCATTTTGATGGAAGTACTCTGATCCTTCTCGTCTGGTTGCACTTCTATGCTTGGAGTTTCTGTTGCCTCCGCCTCGTAATGCCCATCCCCCATTTTGTCGTACTTGAATTCCTTTCCGGGGATCAGAGGGGCATCGTTGTACCGAGAATCCCATATCGAAGCGTAGGATGCCCGGTACGCCGCCAAAGCCGCCACCAAGCCGATGAGACCCCCCACGAGGATATCATACCAATGATGAGCATTGTCTAAAATCAAGGTACCGCACGCAAGTAGTGAGCCAAGCAAAGGGATCGACAAGATGGTCAGCTTCCAGAGGGCTGGCTTGCGACCCACTCTCATCTTGAACTTGCCATTTAGCCACAGAAAGAGAAATCCCCAGCCAGACCAAGCAGCGGCAGCGTGGCCGCTCGGAAAGGACGTCATGCCCAGCCGAAGCAGCCATTTGTCTTCCTGATCGCAGATCTCCGACGTCCACATGGTTCCTCCGTACCCCTCGCCGTTTGGAGCCCTGCGCTTTCCCCAAGAGTCCCTGCTCGGCAGGCAGATGTGCAGAAATGCCGGTCGCAGCCCACCAACGAACGTCTTGAGCATCGTCACCACAAAGGCACTGATCAAGACGGCCCAAGCGGTACCCATGCAAGCGTTTGAAAAATCCCAGGCAGAGCGGATGCGCAGCTGAGAGAATGCGTAGATGAACACCGGGGGCAGCAGCGCAATGAGCCCCGACGCCTGGGGCGATATGGTCCATCTCCTCCAGTGGTGGGCGATGCTCGGGTCAATCACTTGGCCAAACCTGTCCTCGACGGGGAACGAACGTTTCGGGGGGAAGAAGTAGGTTGTCGAGTTTAACTTTGCGGGCTGTTAATCCTTCGTGTTTTCAGAAATATCTGGAACAGGTTCTCGCTACTTACAAACAGGGTAAAAGGCCCAATTGCCGCCATGACTACTAGTTCCAGCGCATTCAGTTTCAACCAATTCCAGCACCATTGTATGGACGCAAGATATATCCGAGATCTCGAAGGTGAAGTCGATGACAGAGTAGCTGGTTTCGGTAGCGAAGACCGCTCAAGATCGGGGGTGGGGGGAGGGGGTGTAATATTAGTTGCGGGCATCATTATGACGGTAGCTGGTAAAAGAATGAAGAGAAGGGGGATATGCAAACATGTGAATTATCTGGCACCTTTGTGGACTCTGAGCCGATGTTGCGAGAGTTTGCAAAAGCACTACTACCACTAGGAGTACCATTAGCAGTATGGTCGTGGCGGTGACATGAATTTTCAACAAAAGTTGATATTTAGTAGGTTACCCGCCTGCCCAGGTGGTCATTCCTAATATCAATTTGAGGCAAGCACCATTCGCGATGTGTGATCCATTTCGTGTGGAAAAAGGCATCCTCATCGGGGCACGTTACTCGCTCCTTCTTCGCCGTCATGCAGAAAGACTGGCCTTTCCTACTTATTCCTTGACGAATCCATTACATAAGGAATTAGGAATTTCACTCCAGATCTTTCATCTTTGCAGCTTCCCTTGAACTTGCAGAATGAGCTGCTGAATGATGAGTACCACCTGAAGCTCATCATGTGCAGACACCATCTATGAAATACACTCATAGATGTTCAAGGCTTTCTTTTAGGGACCAACAGTACTGAATTAGGTTTCAACCTGATAACAAACTCCCATACACCAGATCATCCTCACAAAACCACTCAGTTCTCCTTCTCCCCGTCGCCGACAACCTTGCTAATCTGGGACGGGGCGAAGCACGACCTGTACCGGTTGCCGCACGCCGGATCGTGAGAACCGCTTTGGCCGCCACACTTCTGGCAAGGGTCGGGGTCTCGAGACTTGCCATCCCCTAGATTGTTCCCTCCATTGTCGTTGGTATTCGCAGTGGCTTCTGAGCGGGCAGCCCCACCACTCGTGCTCTGAAATATGTCGATTAGCTTTTGCGCTCGAAGATGGATAATCCACTAGCAATGGACGTTGGATTTGCACGTACCTGCTGCATCATGTTCGTCGTATTTGGGAGCTGAGATGACATATTTCTTGGTGGTTTTCTTTTTAGGTTGAATGTTGAGATGTATGCATTTGGAATGGGGGTTTCCGAGGGCACGAGGGAGTGGTTTGGTAAAGGCATCGGAGGGTGCATCACTGTCGGCTGAGCACACCCGGCCGTTGCACATGATGTCGGTACCAGAGCACCACGTGCCATTAATTTTTATACACAAGGTTTGCGACAGAACGTCAACATGGTGCTTTCCTCCGATATTATCGTTATCTTTACATTTACGTTACAACTGCGAAACCAAAGGCAACTGTCATCCGTATATTCACATCCCCGTCTTAGCATACTCCACCGACAACCTACCAGTGTTCCCCAAGAAGAAGAAAAAATACGTCAACTGTCTTCCCATCCAGGTTTCCAAAGTCAACTCTTTCTCAGCTTAAAATTCGCTTGTAATGCTCCGTACAGAGACGAATTATAGCAAAGTGGGGTCCTGGTACATCTCATCGAACATCAACAATCTTTCACTCAATAATCATGAACAAACTAAGCTCCGAGTCTTGCAGCCAGCGGCTGAGAACTATATTGGGCTCTCCCACTTGTGCAGTATTACTACGAATCATAAGCACCACGATCCCCAGTCCCGGTATTGCTGGCGCTTACTAGCCTCTTTAAGTGCAGCCATGGCGGGGTCGACAGCGGTAGCTGGAAGATTTTACGCGCAATATGATGGTGATCCATGGGGTCTATGGATCGGCTAGGCGCAGACGACTCCATATCCTCCAGCTATCAGTCCTGCAACTACTGTTAGCCGCCCGGTAAGTCTTCCGCCTCCCTCTCGGAGCCCTAGGATGAGAGATAATCCACAATGGACATATAAAGGACAAACCCTCGAAAGAGATTATATTTGTATATATATCTCGCAGCACCTATCGCTTCCTGTTTGTGTTTACTCTGGCCGTATATTCCAGTTCTCATCTCACACGAATTTCCCCTCTCATTTTTGAGAACTTTCCTCCCCGTCGACAAGCGATGCTGGACCCCGAGAATTATGCCGTGGGCTGGATCTGCGCCGAAACACTGGATGCAACGGCAGCGGCTCTGTTCTTGGACGAAAAGTACCATGACCCAGACACTACGCCAGTCGGCGATGGCAATAACTACATCCTTGGCCGGATGGGCAATCATAACGTCGTGATTGCGAGCCTACCTACCGGGAAAAGCGGCCCCGTGCACGCCGGCACCGTCGGGCGCGACCTGGGCCGGACTTTTCCCAACATCAGGATCGGCCTCTTGGTCGGGGTCGGAGAGGGAGCGCCGAGTCGGAAGAATGATATCCGCCTCGGCGACGTCGTCGTCTCTACGCCCACTCGGAACAACGGCGGCGTACTCCAATACGAGTTCAACAGAAAGGAGCAGGGCGTCCCTATTCGGCCGGTGGGCCACTTGGACAAGCCGCCGCGATTCATGCTCAGCGCCGCCTCGGGGCTCCATATTGAACACTCCATAAGCGGCCACGGCATAGAGGAGGCGATGGATATGATCCTCTCCAAGATTCCAGACTTGAGAAGTGTTTTCGAGCGTCCGAGCCCGGCCAGCGACCGGCTCTTCGATTCGAAATTTCAGCACGTCGGAGACCCCGGCACGTCCTGTGGGATGGCATGCGACGTCTCGAGGACGACCTCGAGGCCCGAGCGGTCGGAGCACGAAGCTATTGTGATTCACCACGGCCCGTTGGCATCGGCTAACCACGTCTTGCACGACGCCGCGGTCAGGGACGAGCTTGCCGCGACCGAGGGGATCATGTGCTTTGAGACGGAGGCAGCTGGTCTGATGGATCACTTTCCTTGCGTGGTGGTCCGCGGCATCGAAGGCTATGCAGACTCCCACGGCGACGGGTCGTGGCGAGGCTACGCCGCCATGACAGCGGCAGCCTACGCGAAGCAGTTGGTGTGCAAGATTCCCCGTGACAAGAACGAAACCGCAAGGCAGGCCGAGGCCGGAAGGCAGGCTCTCCGCAGTCCAACTACAGGTGAGCTTGCTGTATGGCTTAACCCCGGTCACGAAGAAGATTGAGAGAGAGACAAAGTGGCGAATAAGCGTTTGTAGGGAAATTGGTCGCTGATGGTATAAAAGGACCGAGTCTTTTCGAACGATATGTGCAGCAAGTCGAAACGGTCAGAGATGAGCAGCGGATGAATGGCGCGGCACACGAGACGAAGATGTTGCCCCCGGCAAAACCGGATCCGCAGACGAGCTCCTTTGCTGAAGACTTTGCAATGCGCCAATAATATTATTTCTAAGATTACATATATTCCGATACCCCCTAGTTTAAATAAGTGCTCATATGAAAGCATATCATAACACAACATATACATGCACAATGCTATAAAAATGCACCTACTTTTCAAGTTCCACTTCCATAACATCAATCCCAGGAACGATACGACATTCGGGAGATGCTGCGCATACCATACATCAAACAAAGGCAGAGAGGCGGGATGGTGTCTAGAGCGTCTACCTACCTAAGATAGGGACAAGAGCTACCCGCACTGACCCGGACTTGGGGGTTTCTCTTCAAGCGAGCCCAGTAGATCTCGCGGATGATTCGTGGCCATAAATCAAGTAACGAGTAGAAATTGGCACCAAGCGCGATCAGCGCGCACGATAAGTACACACAAAACAGCCCGCTTTTATAGCGGTGATTGCAGAAGTAAATGGTTTGGTCTCCCATTTTACAACTATATGATATAACTCCAAGGGGGAAGGAGGTTGCTAACGCGAAGGTTTAGGCATAACAAGACTAATCGCGTGACTCGGGCCACAAATGGAACAAAAGCTAAAGGTTCCGTGCCTCCCATGTTTCACGGGATAGCAGTTCTCTTGTGAGTCTCGGTAAAGTATCACGTGTGATCCGAGTCTTTCAACCCCTATAGCTATAAAATTCCGTTGTCAACGTACGCAGTGGCAGTAGCCAAAGGGTTCGCAAAGATACTGCCGCAGGCCACGACGCCCCTCTCCATCGTGCCTTCTCGCGGTTGCCTCATTCCTCGGACTTCGATCTCGAGGAAAGAGCTAACCCACGAACAGGCAAGAGCTCGAGTGATATCGTGACTTACGGCAGAAGACCGTCAGCTAATTGCTCTTCACGTACATTAATCATTATTTTCGATTGACTAATTGCTCGTCGTCGTTACTTTACGTGATAGCACAATATCCTATAAGAAGAGCAAATCTAGTAGCTATATTTTAGCTCTTGCCTACTCCGTAGTGCATTCGCAAAGCTGCTGCGCAGCTTCGCTCAATAATCAGGCTCAGGTACGTACATGAGTGTCAAGCCTTCTCAACGCATCAGACTACAATCTTCAGCTCATCGAAACCCTGAGCCAGCGCCTCCTCGCCACCAGCAGCCTCAATCTCCAGCTCGATGTCGCCCTGCGCCTCGCGGTACAACACGTTCTCCTCGCTCGCCATCCTAAAGTTCTCCGCGGCCTCCTCGTCCCCGATAACCTCCCTCGTCACCCGGCCCCCTGCGCTCGCCGCCTCGACCTGCAGCTGTATCGCGCACGACCTATCCAGCAGCCCAAACAGGTACCCCGCCTCGTCGACCGTCCTCCCCACGGTGACGAGCCCGTGGTTACGCAGCACGCCGACCTTGACGTTGCGCGGCCTCAGCGCCTCGGCTATCCGCTGCCCCTCGCTGCCCCCAAACACTATCCCACCATACCCGCCGTACACGGCCTGCGCGCCGTAAAAGTTGCACGCGTCCTGCGTCAGCATCTCCAGCGGGCGCGCGAAAACCGACCACGCGCGCCCCGCGGCCGTGTGCGCGTGGCACACAGCATGAACGTCGGGGCGGGCCGCGTGGACGGCCGCGTGGATGAGGTAGCCCGCCCGGTTCGCCGTGCGGCCGCCCGTCGCCGGGTTCGCCCGGCCGGCGGCGACGCGGCCCGTTTGCAGGTCGAGGGCCAGCATGTCGCCCGCGCGCAGCATGCCGAAGTGCCGGCTCAGCGGGTTCATCCAGATGAGGCCCGGGTACTCGGGGTCGCGGACGGATATGTGGCCCGCCTGGCCCTCGGCGAAGCCCTGCCGCGACCAGCTCCGGAATACGGCGGCCATGTGCACCAGCACGTGCCGCCTCTCCTCGGCGAAACTGGGAAACTGCGGGATTCCTTTTCAAATACACACGTCAATGCCGGACTGTTTTTCTCATATCATGTGTGCAGGGAACGAAACTAGGGGGGGGGGGGGGGGTGATTGGGAGGGCATACCTGGAAGAATGTCGCCATGGGAGATGGCCTCGCAGGGAGTTTGCTCCTTGTCCTCGCTACGAGGAACCAGCAGATTCTGGGTTGGGGTTTCCGTCGTGGTGAGACTCATATTCCCTATTATATTCTTCCAAATGGCGTGTATCTTGAATCTTGCGAGTCGACAACTTCAGATACCAAGTCCTAGCATCGACCCATTATATATGCACGAACTCACGTTGGATACATGTTCGCAGAAGGCGCGGGTCCCTCGCCACCCCCGTTGCACCGGGCCGGTGCGACATCCCCGGACCTTGGCAACCCTGATACTCCGTACTACTAGTAATAGTACATCAGCTTGTGCTGGTCCAGTTGAAGCCAACGGGGCTCAAGGTGCATTGATAGTCTCATGCCGGCTCCGAATAGGTGTGTTGGGGAGAAGGCGCGGGATAGCCATTGGGCACATCGCGCCCTCCAGATACTGCGAGAAGAACAAGTGCCAGCTTGGGACACTGTCACGCTGCTCATCTACAAAGTTAATAACACTGATGCTCTCTATCTCTCTAGCTATTCGGAATCTTGCACATGCCTAAAACAAAAAGGCTGCAAGCAGGCATGGCAATCTATCACATTCAGCAGTTATACATATCACACGGCCCCTCCAGCCAAGCCACCTGGCTATGCGTCAAAAAGGAACTTTGGTAAGAGTCAAAGCTTTAGTTGATTAACCAGTCTACAGATCAGGACGACTATGCACAAAAGGAAACGAACCACAACAGTCTGTTATCTGCTCTATGGTCTGCCGAACTGGACAAGTTCCATCTGGTTCGTTCTACGGTGTACTCTGGATTATGTTTTCCCACCACCTCCAGCAGGCCCCTCCGATCCATACACTCCGTACGGAGTACAGAGTACCGGGTACATGCACATTGCTATAATACGTCACTTCCGGTACTCCGTACACGGCCATATTCCAACCCCGCCCCAAGCCCATCGCATACAAAGTTCATACCAACCCTCCTCAACCCCTACCCTACAGCTACCGCCCGACTACAACTATCAAAGACGAAAACAGATAGTATCGCCTGAGCGGAATGCTTTCCCCGCGGAATACAGCCGGAAAACTCTGATCAGCAGAACGAATGCGCCATATATTCCAATGCGAGGAACGTCACGAATACCCGGGCAAAAGGCCCTTCTCCCCTTTTTGTTACCCGAGGATGCTCAAAAAGCAGGTAGGGACGTCCAGGGAGCCTAGGAAGGTAGCATTCGGGCAGATCGGTGGTTAGAAACACCGATTTGCTAGGCTGATTAAAGTTCTAGCTCGGGGGAAAAGTCGCCAGCCCCATCACTCATAGAGCAAGTAATATCCATAGGGTGAGGCAGCCTTGCGTACTAACTACTACTACATGGTATGTAGGCTATGTAGCCCTCCTCCCCCGCAAGCCAACCTTGTCCTCCGCCCCGCGTCTCCCACCCCCCATGTTATGCGGGGAATCCAGGCAAGAATGTCGTACCACTAACTTAGTATTATCGCCGTCCCATCGCCACTCACTTCTACGACTACGCTTGGAAAGCACAGATGAAAGCCACGACGATCATTCTAGTAACAAACGGAGAGGTCCGGACCTATGGTACACACTCTTCTAAGGCTTCTACGCACTACCATTCGGGAACACGAAAAACGAGGGCTACAAGGCTAAAAAGATGCATGTTTTTAAAGAGGATAGCCTCCAGGCGGAAAAAGGCACGATACTACCAAATTGGCACTAACTAACCAACCAACTGGCCTACGAGAGCAACCTTGCCCCCGAGAGACGAGCACTTTTTCTTTCCACTATCCTCTGCTTGGCAGCCGGGATTCACTCACACCAAGCATGTAGCCTGACATCAGTCCCCACGGCTACAAGTCCGCTAAACAAACAAAAAGAGAAAAAAAGCAAGAATACGACAGGAAACTCCTCGCACTCTCGGGTCTATATAATGGCGAAAACGGCAAGTATATTAAGCCACCCTCTTCCCGTCCCGTAATAAGAGAGTCTGCGACCAAGGTTATCCTCCCCCTCCCTCCCCACCCAGAGCAAGTTGGCGCTTGCCAAACACGCAAAATGGCATCCCCGTCAACCTTCCCGGGCCTGCTCCCGGACTGGTCCAACCTCGACGTCCTGCACCGCAACACGCTGCCCGCCCGGGCCCACTTCTACCCGTATGCCACCGAGCAGGCCGCCCTCACCTTCGACCGGGAGCAGGGCGAGTTCCGCAGCCTCAACGGCACCTGGAAGTTCCATTACGATGCCTCCCCCTTCGACGCCCCCAGTTGGGAAGGCGTCGACACCTCGTCCTGGGACGACATCGAGGTCCCCGGCATGTGGCAAACGCAGGGCTACGGCCACCCGCACTACACAAACATCGACTTCCCCTTCCCCGTGACCCCGCCCAACGTCTCGTACGTCAACCCCACCGGCTCCTACTGGCGCGAGTTCGAGGTCCCCGACGACTGGGAGGGCCAGCAGATCCGCCTGCGCTACGAGGGCGTCGACAGCGCCTTCCACGTCTGGGTCAACGGTGAGGAGGTTGGCTACAGCCAGGGCAGCCGGAACCCGAGCGAGTTCGACATCACCGACTATCTGACATCTTCTTCCAATGCCACCAACACCCTGGCCACGAGGGTCTACCAGTGGTCCGACGGCACCTATATCGAGGACCAGGACCAGTGGTGGCTGTCCGGCATCTTCCGCGACGTGTACCTGGTGCCCTTCGCCGACTCGGCCATCGTCGACTACGACGTCAAGCCGCTGGTCGACGAGGCCCTCGAGACGGGCACGCTGCAGGTCAACGTGACCATCCGCGGCGACGACGGCCCCATGACGGTGAAGCTCTTGTCCCCCTCCGGTGACGAGCTCGATGCGTGGGAGGGGAAAGCCTCGGACCGTTACTCCAGGGAGGTCAAGGGCGACGACCTGCGCCTCTGGTCCGCCGAGACGCCCGACCTGTACACCGTGCTCATCACCTTCAACAACCGCACCATCAGCCAAAAGGCCGGCTTCCGCCGCATCGAGCAGTCCGGTTCCAACTTCCTCGTCAACGGCGAGGCCGTCACCCTCTACGGCGTGAACCGCCACGAGCACCACCCCCTGTCCGGCCGCACCGTCCCGTACGACTTCATGCGGAAAGACCTGATCCTCATGAAGCAGTCCAACATCAACGCCATCCGCACCTCGCACTACCCACCCCACCCGTCCTTCTTCGATGTCGCCGACGAGCTCGGCTTCTACGTCATCGCCGAGGCGGATCTCGAGTGCCACGGCTTCGGCTCCGTGCCCGGCGAGGCAGCCTCCTGGACGTCGGATAACCCGGACTGGGAAAAGGCCTATGTCGATCGGGCCGAGCAGCTCGTCCAGCGGCTGCGCAACCACGCGTCCATCATCATCTGGTCCCTGGGCAACGAGTGCTTCTACGGCCAGAACCACGTCGCCATGCATGACTACATAAAGTCCAAGGACGATAGCCGGCGCGTGCACTATGAGCCGGATAGCAACGCCGCCACAGCAGACATGTACAGCAGGATGTACTCTTCCCCAGACGACATCCGCAAGCACATCAGCGAGCATACGGACAAGCCCCTGATTCTCTGCGAATATGCCCAGTAAGTAGTCCAGATCCATCCAGCAGCGCCTATGGCCAAACATGTGTCCTCGAGTGTGTGTACTGACAACCTCGTCTTCTCAGCTCAATGGGTAACGGCCCCGGAGGTCTCGTCGACTATATCGACCTATTCCGCTCCGAGCCCCTCTTGCAAGGTGGTCTCGTCTGGGAATGGGCCAACCACGGCCTGCTCAAGAAAGAGGGTGACCTCGAGTACTACGCCTACGGAGGCGATTTCGGCGACGAGCCCAACGACGCCGACTTCATCATGGACGGGATGCTGCTGTCGGACCACACGCCCATGCCTTCCCTGGCCGAATACGCCAAGGTCATCCAGCCCGTGACCGTAAAGCTCAACGAGGGCGGCGACAAGATGGTCGTCGTCAACCATTACGATTTCCTCGATCTCGGCAGGCTGGACGCGACCTGGCACCTCGTCCAGGACAGCGACGGCAACGGCACGGAGTCAAAGTCACTGGAGCTTCCCAGCGTACCGGCCGGAGAGAACCGCACCGTCGACCTGCCCTTCGACAAGGGAAGCCTGACGCAGGACTCGTGGCTCACCGTCGAGTTCAAGCTCAAGCAGGGCACGAAATGGGCCGACGAGGGCCACGTGGTCGCCTGGGACCAGATGTACTTCCAAGCGTCCTCCCAGAGGCGGGCCCGCGCATCGACGTCAGTGGAGAAGCTCCTCGTCAACAGGCAGGGCGGAGGCGCCGAGCCCGAGCGCAACGGCACGAGGCTGCAGGTGGACATGGGCTCGTCCCAGTTCGGCTTCGACCTGCTGCAGGGCAACGTGACGTGGTCGGTCGACGGTGTGGACCTCCTCCAGCGCGGGCCGGAGCTCTCCTTCTGCCGGGCGCTGACGCAGAACGACATGGGCGGCGGCGGCGACGGGGACCCCTGGGCCCAGGCCAGGGTCTGCGAGATGCACACGCAGGTGCGCGACGTCACCTGGGAGACCTCGGGAGACGGCCTCGCGGTGACATTCCACGTCTGGTTCGCGCCCAAGGTGCTAGAGTGGGGGGCCGACGCCACCCTCACCTACACCGTCTCGGAGTCGTCCCTGCGCGTGCACGCCAAGGGCGAGTTCGTCGGGGAGAGCCAGCCCGAGGTGCTCCCCCGCATCGGCCTCATGGCCGTCCTGCCCAAGTCCTTCGACAAGGCGACCTGGTTCGGCCGCGGGCCCGGCGAAAGCTACCGCGACTCGAAGCAGGCCGGGCGCATCGGCCGGCACGAGTCCACCGTCGAGGACCTGTTCCAGTACTACGACTACCCCCAGGAGAACGGCAACAGGGAGGACGCGAGGTGGCTCCGCCTGACCTCGGGCCCCGTCACCCTCGACGCCCGCAGGGGTGAGGGCGCCGCCAGCACCTTCAGCTTCACGGCCAAGCGGTACATGCCCGGCGACCTCGACGCCGCCCTGCACCCGCACGAGCTTACGCCCCTCGACTTCACCGTCCTGAACCTCGACTACGAGACCAACGGCCTCGGCACCGCCAGCTGCGGACCGGGGCCGTTTGAGGAGTACCGCTGCTTCGCCAAGGCGTTTGACTTTTCGTTTGACCTGAGTGTTTGAGGGGGCATCATGAGAGTGGTAGGCGGAGTTTCGTGTGTGCCTTTTGGTGCTCAACGTAGGCTACCAAAGTAGATATATCGAATATGAGGTATAAATAAAGACGTAAAAAAACAAATCAGCATTCCAAGGACTGGAATATTTGTGTTTTGCCAAAGGTGGAGGAGGGAAATTCGCCCTCTCTAATCGTATTGTGTAGTCTTCTGGGTTAGAGAAGAAAAGGGGCCAAAAAAGGTCTCTTGGAAAGTAAGAAGCACGCCGTTGATGATGGAAACATATTTGCATGGTCTCTCTTTCTTTCCTTTTTTTTCCTTCTTATTTTTTTGGAAAAGGTCGCCTAGAAATACCCATCCTCAGATGGGCCCGTTGACTTTAGCCACGGAACCGCATGTAGAGTACGGCCATCATCTCGTACTCGCCCACGCCTGCCTCCTCCCCTGATAGCGTCCTGACCTCCATGTCTCCCTTCTTCGTCGCCTGTGCGTCGTCGTCGTCGTAGTCAACATCAAAACAGGCCTTGAAGCCGTCGTGCCAGTCCGCCACGGGACCCAGCCATACCACCACGAAGCCGCGACGCCTCCCTCCGCCGCCGCAACCATCTCTCAAAGCCCGGACGTACCGCGACACCAGCTCCGGCTGCCGCGGGTACGCAAACACCACGCCCACGACATCACCATCGCCCCCGTCGCCAGCTAGCCGCGACGTCACCACGTCCGCCGCGCTGCGCACTGCGTTGATGGCCTGTTCGGGGAGGTACATGTTGCATACGGTAGATGCCGCCGACGACGACGATGCGGATGACGATGATCCGTGAGCGTTAACCGCTGCGGATTTGAGTCGCACCTCTACGCCCTCGATCCTGTACTTGCGGCGGTGCTGGTACGGGGAGGAAGAGAGGTGTTTCTGCCACAGAGCTTCGAGGAGACCGGTGCCGCTACCCACGGAGAACACCGTCCGACACGGGCCGTCGCCGTCGCTTTCGTCATCGGCCTTTTCGAAGCACGTTTCCGTGAGTACGTCGAGGAGCTTCGTGGATAAACTTAGACAGCAGTGCGGGTGGCGAGAGGGTTTGTCGCCCAGCTTCATGGCCGGGAGGTCCATTTCCGTTCCAGCCCTTGTCGTGCCTTGCGTAGACGAGATTATCCCGCTCAAGATTATGCGCCGGGGTAATAGCAGTATTCCCCTTGTCTTCTTTTTCCTTTGCCTTCTTCTTTTTTCCTTTTCAATTCATATCCCTTATTCCATCTTGATTGCGGTGTTGTACTGCGATTCTCCGGGGGAAAAAAGATCCAAATAGCAAAGTGAAACCGAGGCACAGTTGGCGTGCTGCGCAACAGGCACTGTACGTCATCTGCCATCGTCTCGTCTCAATTTCACGACACCTACATTCTTTATGCATCAAAAACTCATTCAAGCCGACTGTTGACTTCCCATTCTCTCACCAAAGGACGCATGGGGGCGGATATCTTCATGCCATTCGCTGTATAAATTTTCCTCGTCAATCGTCTCATTCAGCACCGTCATGGCCAGGGACCCCGGTATCCCCAAATTCACGATCGACCTCTCACGGAGCCCGGAAGAACGGTATGACCACGTCGTGCCGCAATTTCGAGAATACGTTACGAGCACGAATTTGACGGGGCTTTTCCACGAGGTGGTCGATCATCTCGCCGGCAAGGCAGTGGGAAAATGCCTGGGTTACGCCTCGCAGGTGGCCATGCGTCACTTGCACGGCGCCGAAGAGACGGCCGAGATACACGGACTGTCCCGCCAACTCGGTATCCCTCTCCACATCATGATCGCCTTCAATAGCCTCCTGGACCTCCTTTTGGGGTGTACTAGCGGCGCCGCGCGGGCCGTCGTAGACGACGACAAGAAGAAGACCAGGACCGAGAAGCAGGGCGGCCTGAAACAGAGTACACGGCTGCTGCACTTCCGCACGCTGGATTGGGGCATGGACCAGCTGCGCAACATCGTTGTCGAGCTCGACTTTGTGCGCTCAGCTGGCGGGCCCGTCGTCGCCACCTCCATCACCTACCTCGGCTACGTCGGGTGCCTCACGGGCGTACGAAGGGGACTGAGCATGAGCCTCAACTTTCGACCCTATCACGCGCGCGAGACGTGGATGCAGGCGGCCGCCTTCCGGTGGCACCAGGCCATGGTGGTCCTGGGCATGCGTCCGTCCATATCCAGCGTTATGCGGCACTATCTCCTCAGGCCCGGCACCGATGACGATGACAGAGGAGAAGAAGGGGTCACGGAAAAGGAAGTGGAAGATATCATGCAAGAACTGACAGCGTCGCATTCGACGTCAGCGTATCTCATTTTCTGCACAGCACAGCGCGTATTCGTCGTCGAAAAGGACAATGGCTGGGCCAATATCCGCTCATCGGACAAGTACCTCGTCGCCTGCAATCACGACGCCGAGGACGAGCTGGATCCGTCCCGCCTAGAGAGGACGGCCGAGGAGATGGCGACGGTGGGGGAAGGCATGATTGGCATGGCCGAGCTGGTCGGCTACTCCATCGACAGAAAGGACCACATGGACAAGCTGTGGAAGCGCAGGCTCGGCCGCCGCCGCAGCGCGAGGCTGAAAGGTCTAGGCGAGGTAGTGACGCAGACCGACGTGGTGAAGATGATTAGCGATGCGGAGATTAGCAACGAGGAGACGCATTACGCCGCCGTCATGGATCCCGGGACAGGACGCGTGGTGTGGAGGAGTTCGTATGCGGCCCTGGACGTCGAGGGACTTGAGCAGGAGGAGGGGGGACCATGAAGAAGCAAATGTCTTTCTCGACATGATACGACGATGCAGAGCGTAGAATAATTTGTAACATGCTCTCTTCGACATGTACAATATATGATCTGGGGAAAGAAATAACCCACCATACGACGTATACTCTGACAGTTCGTACTCCGCATGGGGCAGCGATTTGGTCCAATGGGCACTGTGTCGCTTGCCGCTTTCTGCATAGTGCCAGAAGAGAGCCTACCCTACACTACTCCGTATGTAACACATAAATTAAGGCTGAATAACGAGGGGTAGTGGCACGATCTCGTACGATATCTCCAATCCGCACGCCACTGATCGTGAATCTTGGACTTTACAACTGTCAAATCCTCATCCTTTTGAAATCCACAAAAAGGCAACAATGTATCGCCTTTCCCACGGCTGGGAGCTGCAAGCGCCGCCTCTAAGCCATGCCAAGCCCGTTCTTGCGGTGCTGTTCGGAAGCATCTTTACGGATGTTGAGAAGCAGAAGGAGATGATGAGGTTGATCAATGAACCCTATGGACCCATTGGACCCGATGGACCATGGGTGAAAATCAAATGGGATAAATATCGTTACTTCACCGCGTTTGGGCTCAAGACAAGGACCAACAAAGACATTTACGACAATTCTGGGGTGAGTTGCTACTATGTACCGCGGACGTCGTTCTTTCCTGCTTCCCACGTCCCCGCGTTCCTTCTTTACGTCCCACTTGACAGGTACCTTACTACCAAAGTCCCTACTACTTGGTAGTTTTAGTACTAGTACTACCACTAGGTACTACTAAGTACTACTAGTATGCAGTACTAGTACTAAAACTACCAAGTAGGCTGCTAGGTATGGTACTAAGTACATGGACGGAATGGGACAGAAGACCAAGAGAAAGAGGGAAGGAGAGGAATAGGGAAAGAGCTATGCTATGAGGAAAAACATAGTACACAATATGCAAGAGCTAACGAGTAGTAAACTTGAAAGACCTTGTCGGATATTTACAACATCGCCGCAGAAGCCAAGGCTGCTGGTTGGAAAGCAGTCTTGTTGGCCGATGAACTGACATGGCGACAACACACCGGAACCGTCTCCAGCATCGAAGACCCGGAGCGGACAGCCACGGTCGTCAATATTGATTGCGTCGATTCCAAGGCACTTCTTCGCCCCGAATCTACCTTCTTCATCCGCCGGCTACCCATAGAAACCGCCATCGGCGAGTGCGTCCTCCCTAAGGCGCAGAAGCCACTCGGCTACGTGGTTCAGCGTCAGCAGGCCTCCTTCCGGGAGACCTTGCGGAATGGCTTCTACCTACGGTGCCCCGATGAGCCCATCTTTGGTTACTCGTCCGACTACAATAAGCCGTGGATGCAGAGCCAGGCGCTTGACAGGCTGACCGGCAAAGTCCGGCTACCCCAGGAGCTCAGAGACAAGATCATGTCGTACGTGAACGAGGACAAGGTACGGCCACTCAGGACTCTGATTAATCTGGATCACGCTATTTCCCTGAGCCAGGCGCGCAAAACGTTTGTTCAGCCACTGGTTCCCCTCACGAATGAGGAGCGCCAGGTCATTGAAGCCCACCCTGACTTCAAGGATCGTTTCTGTAATTTCTATCTCGGGGAGTGGAAAGATGCCTTCCCCGCCAGTCGCCGCGACGTCTCGCGCATATTAAGGCATTTCTGCGACGCCAGGGATCGCATCATCTTCATCCTTCGCCCTCCAGCAGAGGACGGTACAGTCGACTCTGCCGTAGCTTACCTCTCGACCGACAATGCATCTGGTCCAGCATACGTCGTCTTCCGGCAGTACCGTGAACATGCGCATTCCAATAATCCGGCTGGACGCCATAGCCCTAATGATAGGGTGAATGCGGCATCGCAGCGTCGCCCAGGAACAGAAGTCTTCCTGGACCCGGAATGGACGTTTCCTCCGGGCCTACCGTACTGGCACAAGCACACAGCAGTCAAGAATAGTTCCAGGAGAAAACGTCGACGCCTCCATTCGAATCCTAGCTTGACAGGCGTGGACATGTGGCTATGCTTCTACCTAACCTCCTCGCTGAACGAGGAGGAGCGAGCTGCAGTGGAAAGCATGGTAGTTGGGGACAACGACCACGGCCACACCAATACCTATCATGACGACTATGAGCGTGGCTTCTCCTTCATTCCGTGGACAAAGAATGTCGACGGTGGCCGGGAGGATATGCTGCGTTTATATCACATGGCCTATCATGCAGACTCTACCATAGGCGATTGCGCTCTAGTAGGAGCTGTCGCGTTTATCGATCGCCAATCGGGCCAAGATAACAAGGTGATTGTGGGCGCAAAATGGCAAGGACCGAACATTCTAGTCGGCAGTCGAGTAAGGGCTAACAGTGTAGGACAGGACCGATTCTCAGTCCTTTTTTAAGGGTCTGCAACTCGTACGGCGTGACGAGTATATTGTGCATGCGCTGTATGGCCACTCCCCGCATATGCTGGTGTTTCCAAGTATACTAATTACTGCTTTTCTATAGCGAGCCTTTCCAAAACATCGGGACGCCTATGAATTGGGTGTTTACCGATGACGTGGTGGACCATATTGAGGACCCCGATTGGATTCCTGTCGGAGGACATCTGACCAGGCGTGATATGCGTAGGTGAGCGCAGAGGACCCAGAGCTTTCAGGTTGGCAAGGGCGTCGTTATAACCCATTAGCAAGAGGGGAGGGGGTTCTTCTGGAATCGGGGCACAAGACGACTTGGCAAGTTAGGGCAAGATATCATGGCATCTTTCTTTGATATGAACACTACCATATGTATCCGCCTGGTTAAGCTGATTTAGTAAGTACCTAGGGTAGCTTTCAATTCCCCCAACCCCATCCTCTCTATCCTCTCCATTCTCTCCATTCTCCCCATCCTCCACATCGTCCAATATTCATTCCCCCCGCATCTGTTATCCGCCGCCGTACAAAACCGACCCTCTCCTCCACATGCCGCCCCAGCCAATCGGACCCTTTTCGCACTTCCCCAAACCCACTTGCATCTGCCCTCGTCTCGCGGTCAGCGGTAACCCAATGCCTTGGACAACTGCCGATGTCTCTTCCTTCTCCTCCCCCACACTACTACGGGACCATTCCCCCCACCCCCCAAATGCGGGGGAAACATAGACTAAATAGCGTCGGAAAACAGATATGGGGACCGGGCGAATGTCACCCGAAACAGGAGCTGATAAGAGGCTGCTTTTTTATTGTGAGACGATTTTTTGGCGCTGCTATGCACGTCAGACGATTTTGGAGTACAAATAAGTGAACTACGTGAATTGGACCTGGGCCAATTTTCCCTTGCCTCCCCTCTTCCCCTCTCTCTTCTCCCACGTTCCGCTTGTAGATCTTGCTCCTCCTCTTCCTCCAAATCCTTTATTTTCGCAGCGTGAACCATCTCTGTGTCTTCTGCTACCCTCCTCACAATGGACGCCACAAAAGCCAGCCTGGACGAGAAAGAGCACGTCGACGAGGCCGACAAAGCCGTCGACGAAAAGGCCCACCCTCCTCCCCCCCCGACGTCCTCCGACCCGGCGCCGCCGGCATGGACCACCCTCTTCGCCGCCCGCGACCCGGCCCAGCACCGCGCGGCCGAGGCCCGCTTCCTGCGCAAGGTGGATGCGCGCCTGATGCCGACGCTCATCTTCATGTACCTCCTCAACTTCCTCGACCGGTCCAACCTCGCCCAGGCGCGCCAGGGAACCCTGGAATCCGACCTGCGCATGACGGGCACCGACTTCAACCTAGCCACGAGCATCTTCTTCGTCGGGTACCTCCTCATGCAGCTCCCCTCCAACGTGCTCCTCACCCGCCTCCGCCCTTCGCTCTACCTAGCCGCGTCGTGCGGCCTCTGGGGCGTGGTCTCGGCGTGCAACGCCGCGGCGGGGACGTTCCCGCACCTCGTGGCCGTGCGCTTCTTCCTGGGCTTCGCCGAGGCTCCGTTTTTTCCCGGGGCGGTGTTCTTGATGAGCTCGTGGTATACCAGGGCAGAGCTGACGAGGAGGGTCGCCTGGCTTTACTCGGGGAACGCGCTGGCCAACATGTTTGGGGGTTTGGTAGGCGCAGGGATACTGGGGGGTATGGAGGGCAGCTTGGGGATCGCTGGATGGAGGTGGCTCTTCATCATTGTGAGTTTTTTTCTTCTTCCTTTTTTTATACGCAATTCTTCACCTCCTTTTCCTTTTGCGCATTTCTTGTTGTACAACTCTGCATCCTTTGGGGGTATATACAGATGTACACTCCTACTCACCCCCGAGCGAAAAGTGGTGGCCCAGACTGACGCGCATCGCAGGAAGGTGTATCCGCCGTGGCCTTCTCCATCGTCGCCGCCTTCGTCCTCCCCAACTACCCCCACTCCACCAGCTGGCTCACCGAAGAAGAGCAGGCCTTTGCCGCCTGGCGCCTCCTCGAGGACATCAGCGAGGCCGACACCTACGACAAGGGCGACAACGGCAGCAAGAAGGGCGGCAACGTGTGGTCGGGCGTCAGGATGGCCCTGGCCGACTACCGCCTCTACATCTTCGTCCTCTTCCAGCACGTCAGCCTCGTCTCCCAGGCCTTCCAGTACTTCTTTCCCACCATCGTCGGGACGCTGGGGTACGGCAGGATTAACACTCTCTGGCTCACGGCGCCTTGCTGGGTATGACTGTCCCCCCCCCCCTTTCTTCCCCTTCCCCTTCTCCTTCTTTTCCCTCTCATTGCTCTTCCAAGTCAGGCTCTTTTTTATTTTTTATTTTTTTACTGACACAACTTTCCGCGCAGTTTGCCACGTTCCTCATGTCCATCGCCGTGACCTGGACGTCGGCCAAGTACAAGGACCGGTCCCTGCACATCGTCGCCCTCATGCTCCTCTCCGCCGTCGGCAACGCCATCGCCACGGGTAGTAAGACGGTCGGGGCCCGCTACTTTGCCATGTTCCTCATGCCCATGGGCGCCATATCCGCCTGTAAGCACCCATCTCACTCCCTCTCCCTCCCCCTCTCCTACCCAAACTCGTCCTACCACATTTTGTACTGACAATAGAGCCCAAGACACAATCATCGTCTCCTGGGTGGCCAACTCCTTCCCCCGCCCCCTCGTCAAGCGCTCCTCGTGCATCGCCATCGCCAACATGGTCGGCAACACGGCCACCATCTACGGCAGCTACATGTACCCCAGCTCCCAGGGGCCCCAGTACGTCCCCGGCGGCGCCGCCAACGCCGCCGTCTGCCTCGTCGTCGCCGGCCTCGCCCTCGCCCTGCGCCGCGTGCACCAGTGGGAGAACGGCAAGCTCGAGAGGGCCGAAGCCGAGGCCGCCGCGACGGCCGAGGACGGCAAGGGCGCTGCTTCTCCTTCTGAGGGTGGTGGTGGGCGTATCGCTGGCTTCAGGTACATTTACTGAGACTCATGTATGATGGTTCAGCCGGGGAGAGAGACACAGAGAAAGAGATGGGTATCTGTTGGACAAGAGGCTCAATTTCTTGGTATTTATTCATTTTTGGCCCGGTCAAACATCTCTTCTTATTGATGAGTAAAATCCCACATTGTCCATATATAAACTGTACAAAGCCATTGGTTCGACAAAAACTCGCCAACGCCATCCAAACTTACTTGTAAAAAGAAATTGCTCACTTTTTCCGAATTTCCTCCTGCTCGTCCTCCCACTCCCCGTCCTCCTCCATCTGCTCATTAACCTGGTACTCGGCGTCGCCAGCCAGACCCTCGCTATCGAAATCATCAACATCCATATCACTGTAGTACTCGTCATCATCAATCTCATCATCATCCTCGTCGTCATCCGCCGCCGCGGTCTCGCCCTTCTTCCCCCCCTTTTGCGCGGCCTTTTCAGCCTTTTTCCTCTCTACGTTGGCCTTCTGCACCTTCTTCCTCTGCTCCTTCTCCTGCCTCTTCTTCTCCCAGCGCTTCTCCAGGCTCCTGATTTCCTCCTGCGACTTGTTGATGTACTCGTGCCACATGACCTTGCCGGCGCAGAGGCCGTCCTCGACCTTTGTCAGCCGGAGCCGCATGCGGGGGCCGAGCTCGACCAGCTTCACGGCGCGGCGCTCGACGGTGCCCTGGTCGTCGCCCCCTTCCTCCTCCTGCCCCGCCCCGCTCTCCCGGGCCGCCTGCCTAGCGCGCGCCGACAGGACTCTCCTAGGCGCCGAGTCCAGGACCTCGACCTCGGCGTCGGTGTCGACCTCGCTGCCGCTCGTGGCGTCCGTCATGTACCCGGCGCCGTCGCCGTTCTCGCCGCCAATCATGTAGTCGGCGATATCGTCCAGCTTGCCGAGGTTGGGCACCTTGCTCTTGCGGCTCGACTTGGTCGAGAGGAACTGCTCGGCGGCGTTTATCCTCCGCAGCTGCCTCGAGACGCCCGTCGACTTGGTGGTGATGGCGTAGTGCCGAAAGTTGACGATGAAGGTGCCGTCGTCGTCCGGGTCCGGCTCCCGGTTCAGCAGGAGGACCCTACGGATCGACTTGAGCGGCGTGGCCTGCGGGTTGATGGGCGGGAAGAGGGACTGGAAGACCGTCGTGGCCAGGGACTCGAGGTGCTTGGGTACTTTGGAGTTGGCGTCCGCGCCCGGCGTTGTGAAGTTGTTCATGACGAGCTATAGATGATGGATGATTCGTTAGCAACCGCCGCCTTCCGACATTTCGTACCATGCAACCCCCCTCTCCCCCACCAGCCCAAGACTAAGGGACCAAGGAAAAAAAAAAACTGACCAACGGAGGTGTGGTAAACTCCTTGCCGCCTCCCCTAGGATGCTTCTGCGCCTTCTGCACGTCCTTGCACAGCGAGTACTTCTCGACGCGGAAGTGCATCGTCGGCCCCCTCGGCGCCAGGGCCATGCGCAGGTTGGTGTTGCCGCCCTCGCTCCGGGAGAAGAGCATCATGTGGGTGACGCCGAGGGGCCCGCACATGACGGCGTAGTCCTTGAGCCTGTTGCCCCTCCGCTCCTTGAGCCGGCTCGCCGTGCCCGGCTCCATGACCTTGCGCACGTCGGCCGCCAGCTGGCTGACGCTGGACCCGACCTCGCCCGCGCCGATGCGGATGACCATGCTCTTGGGATCGCGGGCCGAGGCGTGGCCGGCCGAGTCGACGTCCGGGTTGCTGGCCCCGACGTGGGTTCTCTTCTTTACTCTTCTGCGTGCCATTTCGACGACGTTTCCGGGGTCAATGGGTGGGTTGAAAAGTAAAAACGCTGGATGCGATTTTTTAGGTCAGTATAGAAATTAGGAACTTTAAGTTAGCATCTGCAAAAGGAAAAAAAAGAAGAAAAAAGTTCAATGGGCTTTGCAAGCTGATAAGACTCCGATAAGGAAAATCACCCCACTTAATTTTTTCTTTCGCCTCTGAAGTTTGAACCCATAATCTCTGGTTTTTATCAATTGGCTGGTCCTTCGCGACAAATTGCCATAAATTCTTTCAATTAAGCAAGAGAAACGTCGCAGAGGCACGACATGCCGGATCTAAAAAGAAGGAAACTTTCCAGCGGGGCCTCGGTGCCCCGTAAGGAAGACAAAGTCAGCAAGTCAAAGATATCAAAGAGCGCAAAGGTATCGAAGAGACCACAGCCTCCGGCGCGCAAACCTTCACCATCACCGTCAGCCTCATCCTCTTCCTCTTCCCAACAAGAAGAAGACGAAGAAGAAGAAGACGAAGAAGAAGAAGAAGAAGAAGACGGCCACTCCGCCCAAGAACCCACCAACACCAACAATGAGACCGCCGGCGAGAAAGAGGACACAGAGGAGGAACAGCCCCCCAAGACGTTTGCCGAGCTGGGCATCGTAGACTCCCTCTGCGAGGCCTGCGAGGCCCTCAACTACAAGCAGCCGACGCCGATCCAAGCCAAGTCGATCCCCGTCGCGCTGCAGGGGCGCGACATCATCGGGCTGGCGGAGACGGGCAGCGGCAAGACGGCGGCCTTCGCGCTGCCCATGCTGCAGGCCCTCCTCGACAAGCCGCAGCCGCTCTTCGGCCTCGTCCTCGCGCCCACCCGCGAGCTGGCCACGCAGATCGGCCAGGCCTTCGAGGCCCTGGGCTCCCTCATCTCCCTGCGCTGCGCCGTCATCGTCGGCGGCCTCGACATGGTCCCGCAGTCCATCGCCCTGAGCAAGAAGCCCCACGTCGTCGTCGCTACCCCCGGCCGCCTCGTCGACCACCTCGAGAAGACAAAGGGCTTCTCCCTCCGCACCCTGCGCTACCTTGTCATGGACGAGGCCGACCGCCTCCTCGACATGGACTTCGGCCCCAGCATCGACAAGATCCTCAAGTTCGTGCCCCGCGAGCGCCGGACCTTCCTCTTCTCCGCCACCATGTCCTCCCGCATCGAGTCCCTCCAGCGCGCCTCCCTCCGCGACCCCGTCCGCGTCAGCATCTCCTCCAACAAGTACCAGACCGTCTCCACCCTGCTCCAGCACTACATCTTCATCCCCTCGGACCGCAAGGACGTCAACCTCGTCTACCTCGCCAACGAGTTCGCCGGCCAGAGCTGCATCGTCTTCACCCGCACCGTCTCCGAGACCCAGCGCGTCGCCGTCCTCCTCCGCACCCTCGGCTTCGGCGCCGTCCCCCTCCATGGCCAGCTCTCCCAGTCCTCCCGCATGGGCGCCCTCAACAAGTTCAAGGCCCGCGCCAGGAACATCCTCGTCGCCACCGACGTCGCCGCCCGCGGCCTCGACATCCCCTCCGTCGACTGCGTCCTCAACTTTGACCTCCCCCAGGACAGCAAGACGTACATCCACCGCGTCGGCCGCACCGCCCGCGCCGGCAAGTCGGGCGTCGCCATCAACTTCGTCTCCCAGTACGAGCTCGAGATTTACGCCCGCATCGAGGGCGCCCTGGGCAAGAAGCTCTCGGGCTATCCCATGCCCAAGGAAGAAGTAATGGCCTTCCAGGCCAGGGTCGAGGAGGCGCAAAAGGTTGCCAGAGCCGAGATGAGGAACATGCAAGAGCAGAATCGCAGCGGAAAGGCACAGCGAGGCAAGAGGAGGCACAGGGACGACATGGACAAGGAAGAGGGTTAAAAAAAAGGTTTGGCAGTAGTAGCAGGCGGGCCAAAACAAGAAGTGGTAACTAATTTAATGACAATTTTCTTGATGATTTTCCGAGCCAAAACCGACTGATTAATTATTCGATTTTACCGCTACTATATATAGCCTTGCAGTGAGATGCAATACAAGACTTTTTGGAAAATCCATCCTCATAATAAACGCCGCTAAAACAAATCCCACCGTCAAATCCAGTGCCAAGCAAACCATGACCAGGACCCACGTCTCTATGCCTTCATGTTCAATGACCCAGCTCTGGGACCCTGAGGCTCATCATCTTCGCCCCTGGTCTCCTCGTCTTCGCCTTGCTCCTGCTCCTCATCTTCTTCCTCTGCTTCCTCTGCTTCCTCTCCCTCCTCCCCTTCCTCTTCTTCCTCTTCTTCTTCGTCCTCTTCCTCTTCCTCTTCGCCCTCTTCGCCCTCTTCCTCTTCACCCTCCTCATCTTCCTCGTCTTCCTCATCCTCTTCTTCGCCGATATCTTCACCACCATCTACGTCTTCTTCGCCCTCCAAAGCCTCGACGTCTTCCTCTTCGTCTACCATGGCTGTATCACCATCCGGGTCCTCGCCCTCTTCATCATCTTCCTCGTCTCCATCCATCATGGTTGGATCCTCTTCAGCCATTTCCGTAGCATCTCGCATTTCTGTTTCGTCCTCCATGACTGTATCATCCATCCTAGTTCGCTCGTCGTCGGCCAAATCCGCATCCTCATGCATGGCGGCATCGTAGCTTTCTTCTCCTACTTCATCTTCATGCCCCTCGCCCAAATCTTGCTCATCATGGCCCTCGTCGTCATCGATTCCAACCTCGTCGCCTTCGCTTTCACTATCCGCTTCCTCGCCGCTTTGGATATCTCTCCTCCCCATGCGTTGAAACATGAGACCCTCGGGCATTTCCTCGTCATAGCCTTCCGGCACATCACTCAGATCGGAATCATCCCCGCTGTCACGGTCCAACAAAGCTTCCCGCCTGACTTGGGCATCTGGTCCATCTTCGTCGTCCTCATCTTCGCTCATTACCGCCATAGGTGTCTGGCTGCCGCGTTTGCTCGAAATGCTACCCACCCTACCCTTAGTAACCTTGGGCTCCATAGCTCGCAATACAGCAGCTTCAGCCTTCCTCAACACTTCGGGGCGACGAATATATGTCTTGCGAGCCTTTGGTCCAGATTCAAGCTTCTCCGACTCACCTGGTGTCGGTGTACCTCTGCGACTGTCTTGATCCTCAGGGGCAGCGAGAAGAGTGCTCGAAGGGTTGGCCGTCTTGGCCTCATCGGTAACTTCGACTTGCGCAGCCTTCCGTTCATCGATGATTTTCGAAATATCAAGGCCTGGGAGGTTGGCAGCGACTTCGGCGTAAATCAGAGTGTAACAATCGTTAATGAGATCGTCGATAGGTGCTGCTCGCATTAAGCTAGCATTTAGCTTCTTCAACTCGATACAATCCTTCATACAGTTAAAGGCAGGCATCTCAGTGCCATCTGTTGCGGTCCATTCAGTGATTTGTTCCGTAATGATATCGAACTCGTCGCTGGACATGAACTTGAACACCTCATCTGTTGAAGGCTTGATATGGTATCCCTGCCTGAGCAACTTGACGTACGCCAGAACACACGTCTGCCACAGATCATTGAAATGATAAAAGTCGGCTCCCTTCTTGCGAATGCGGCGCAACAGTTGCTCCATGTTGACCCGGTCATTCATTATAATAAGGAGTCGAACCA
The DNA here is from genome assembly GCA_026184415.1 of Trichothecium roseum. Lineage (NCBI taxonomy): Eukaryota > Fungi > Ascomycota > Sordariomycetes > Hypocreales > Trichothecium > Trichothecium roseum. The sequence continues at coordinate 498,745 of CM047947.1, forward strand.
TATACTTGGTGTATTGCTCCGTGTAGACGTGGTGTCGTCCAGGGCGCTCCGTATCGCACTTCCAGACATTCATTACCATTGTCTTTGTAAACATGCTCTCCCGCAGGATACCAAATGCCGCTTTAGCCTCCACGTAACCCTCGGTGCTATCGAACATGGGTTCGTTAAACAAAAGGCGGGCATGCCGCATAATCATACGATGGTGCCAGTTCGATTTGTCTTTGTCCTTGAGTTTGCCCAGATTGAGGATAGCGTACTCCTCGAAGTCTTCTGGTGCTTTGAAAGCAGCGTATCCTTCATCAGGATTGATTGGTACGCTGAGAGGTTGCTCGGAGAGTATCTGCGCAGCCTCTTCAATTGGCATCATGTCTTTCTCAACCATCTTGCACAAAACAGAAAGCATCTTGTAATGCGGTTCAAGAATAGGCTCGCTGCTCCGCGACTTGCGCGCCTTGTGTGCAGCTGCGACAGTATCTTTCAAGGCTTCGGTAACAGCTCGAGTGCTGATCTTCGAGCTTCGTTCATTTTCGTCGAGATCTTCGTCCGGAGTCTGCAGCATCTTCCAGTAACACTTGGCAAGCATATAAGAGTTCCTGGGCAGTTAGTAATCGAAATAGGCATTTTCGTTGGGCAGAAAACTCACTTCCAATCCTCAGGCTTCCTCTTAAGAGCCATCCTGAACAGTCTTGCCGCGAATTTCCACACCTTGTACTTTGGCATTTCGTCATGGAGGATGCGTTTATAGGTTCCTACATCACCTTCGATGAAAAATCGTTCTTGCTCCGAATGCTTAAAAGGCTCCATAGCAAATGGTTCACGACTTGACGCATACAGCCGCATGCCAAACTTGAAGTAGAGGTCATGAAGAGGGTCGCCTTCATATGCGTCCACGTCGACATTGTGGGAGTTCGACAACGCAAGTGTGTAGCAGTGGATGGCATGCCTCTGGAACTTGATCAGGTCAGTCCGATCCTTGTTAATCTTGTCGGCACTCCACAGGACGGCTTCATCCAGTTCGTAATCAAAGCACTCGGCGAGCCGGAACCAGGCATCCCATCTATCTGCCGTGAACTGAAGCTGTAGTCTCAAGAACGTAGCTCCAATTCGGAGATCATCTGTGGCACCAGGTGTCTGCCGGCGGTTGAGGTCAACACCTTTGAACTTGGTGAGGGCAATCATGCCGAGTAAAAAGAACCAGCCATGTTTAGCCAAATTTGCTTCTGGTAAGTTGACAGAAACTGCATCGACCGAGACGCCTCCTCTGAGTGCCCTGTATAACCGCAGAGGGTGTATTGGTTTCTTCAGATATTCCGTAAAATTCCTCAGATTGTGTATCATCTGCGGTGTAGACTTCAGCTGACCAATAGTCTGCTGCATATGATCAATAGTTATCTTGAGGTCCGACTTGTGGAGGTCCTTCATAGACATGCGATTTGCAAGAACCATGACTCGATCCACGAGTTGCATAGTTTGCTTCTTTTCAAGAGTCTCGTGGGGGCAGTCGTGTTCCTGTACTCCCAAAGCAGTACCACCAAGCTTGAGACCGTGAAGATCATATAATACCTGCTCCAAATACTCTTCCCAGTGTTCAAGATTTTTGAGGCGCAAAATCTCAACTCGCATAAGCTTAAGAAAGATCTTGTTGGACTCTTTGCAAAATTTTCGGGAACCGATAACTTGATGCACGGCAGCTAGATAATCGGCCATATCAATCTCAGGCGAGATGAATTCGCCATGTTGGTCGATACCATGCTTGATCAGGGTGTATTGAAGACACCACGCCCGTATTTGCATATCGCGGAGTTTCTGTATCGTCGCTTGGAAAGTCGCGTTGTTGGTGGGTGCGCTGGTTACTCCAACTCGAATCTCGTCTTCACAAAGCGATACCACATGTAAGAGACAATTGACCTTGGCAACGGCAGTAGAACTAGCCTTGATATGGTCGGAATCAATGATATCAAAGGCTTTTGGCTTGTTCAATGCCATCGTCAGGGCCTGGACCAAAAGCTGATCGAGAGATTTCAGCGTGCGCATGAGAAGGAGTCGACGGGAGTCATCGGCTGTTTTGGCGTAGGTCTCGCCGTCGAGATCAGTGATAATCATCTCGATGCCCCTTAGATAGCATGAGAATTGCTTCGTTCCATAGTCAATGGCTTTGTATGCGTCCCCAAGCCGTGACCAGAGGAATAATCTCAGTTCAGTGCTGCTACCCAGGAGGAACTTCCAAAGATCTCGTAAACCTTGGCCTGCGCACTCGGATATGGGTCTACCCTCAGCGGTAGACTCATCCGTATCGAGGTCATCATTGCTGGCATCCGAAGCCTTCGAACTAGCTGAATTTTCATTCTCAGACGGTTGTACGAAAACAGAAGATGGGTTAAGCACAGGCTCCAAGGTTTCAATAACCTGGACGGGACTATCCATCTCTTCCTGAAACAAGCTCAAGAAGAAGTCCATAGTTGTTAGTTTTGAAATCTCACGGTCTGCTGCGGCTGGAGAAACGATTGGCATAACAATATTATTAGGCAATCGAATCGGCTCGACCTCGATAGCCGCCATGTGGTCTCTCAATGAAGTCCACATGAGAAGAATATGCTCCCTCACAGGATTCTCCACAAGTGCCGATACCATAGTAGACGCCCATAAGAAACGAATTACCACTTGGTCACTATCGGGTTTGTCCAACTGCCTAATAAAGGACGCAACGACGTTGAGCCACCGGCCCATGCGGTCCTTTGTCAACATACGCGTCGCGTAGTCCACCACACTACTAGGATTTGTAATGCGTTCGTAAATATCAACGTATAACTCAAGTAGCATGACAACCAGAGACTCAAGCTCGAGGAGATTGTCCAAAGATGGGGTAGGATTCTGCAACGCTTCCGTAACTAGCGCATATATGGACGCATCGTGCCGATTGAGCATCTGGACAACCGTGAGCTTTGTATGATCCGACCACTGAGTCGAAGTGTAGCTCTCGCTCATGGTTTTTATCCATTCGAATGCAATGTCATCGATCGTGAGCTGGGAGCCCCGTTCAGAAATGTTGGCGGCAAAGCTCCTGACACCTTTCTTTTCGTCAAAAGGTGGTAACTTTACCTGGTCCTGAGAGCCGGATTTAGCATGCTCCAAGAACGACGATAAACCAAGCGTTGCCTGTTCTTCTTTGTTAAGAAGTGGTTGGACTGTTCCTGTCTTGAAGCTGGAGATGACGAGTCGCAAATCTTTAGCCGCAAGTTGAGTAACCTTTGACAGCCGGTCTTCCACCGCTGACGAGTCCTGTAGCTGGTTGATACGTTCAAGTGTTTCCTTATCTTCCAACCCGAGGTTCTCAAGGATATTCTTCGTGATCTGGAACAGAGTCGAGTCCACTTCCTGATAAGGCTGGAGTTGGTTTGCGATGATCGTGCTGGGGTCCGGGTTCTCTTCAGTTTCTCGTCTTCTCACTCGCTTACTTCTCTTCTCAGCGACTTCTTCTTCGACGCCTTCCGGTAAACCCGCCGCAGATTGTGACCGTTTCCTAGTTGGTGCAGATTGACTGCGCTCCTTGGCTGTCTTTTCTGAAGACTTCGAATCCTCGGTTGTCTTGTTCTTCTTCCCCTTCTGACCATCCGCTACCGAAAGTGCAGATTCGTCCGCGGGTTTCTCCTGTCCTTCACTGCTCACCCCGGCCTTGGGCTGTGATTCCACCTCGACATCTGGCAATGAAGACTCTAGAACAGACTTGCAAAGGCGCAAAGCTCGCTGTGTATCCTGGGCACATCTTTTGAGCTCTTGCCCAAGAGCCGCCCAGGTATTGACTTCTGTGAATTCCTCAGTGTTCTCATCATCGAGGCTCTCTCCATCGTGTTCGGCGACAAGGCCAGCCGGAGGAGTCAGGGTCTGTGTAGGGTCTGGAAGAAAGGGGATGGGATCTAGATGGCGTTTGATCAAGTCCGGCATCTCTCTGTATTTCCAAGGCGCCATCACCGGGTGGGACAGAGCCATTTCATCTCCTAGTAACTTCAATTGGTCCTTCAAATCCTCCCCAGCAAGACCCTCAGCAAGCGATGGCGGGTCTACTTCGTTGACGGCGGGGTCATCGTCCAATTCAATAGCTGCCTCCAAACAATAACGCTTCATGCGTGAACTGTTCATGGAAGCCATGAAACGTGCCAAAGTACGCCAAACCTCTGGGTCCGAAGGGTCCTGATCAAGAGCCATGACCCAGCTCTCGACAACATCCTGTCCACCCTCGTTATAAAAGACCTTGGGCTGTTTCTTCCATTCTGGATCGCTATTGGCAATATCCTTCAACTTGTCCAAGAAGAATTGTCCCTTGTTTTTGAAAGAAAGGTATAAGGCCAATGAGAGGTTCGCCGCAACGCCATCCGCGCCCCCAGCATCTACGCCCAATCCGGAGGAAAATGCTTCAGGGTATGGGTCAGGCTCTCCATTTGCATAACGTTCGATGCGTTCGTAGTCAGTTCCTGCTTCGCGGTATCTGAAGATTTCACACTCAAATAGTTCGTCGTATGCAACAGAGGCAGCTTCGCGAGACCGGGGACCTTGCGCGTGCAATCGAAGAGCTGTTTGGAAGCGCTTCAAAGCTTCATCGACCTAGACTGCGTTAAACTAGGGTCCTCAAATCAATACTGGCTTATAAGCTCACATGAAGCTCCTTAGTGGTATCGATTTGCTCTTCGGCGATATCCTCAACCTCGAGGTTGATTGCCGTAAAAGCAGGCTGCAAAGGTTAGCTTCAAGTCAATCCAAGATCACCGTTGTAGCTCACCATTGTTGCACCCAAATCCTCTAATTACTGCAAATACACATTTGAATATACATAAATGCAATAGAGCTATTTTCTGGGGGTTAATTGTTGGTGCAGTCAACAATTATGATGACTTGGAAATATTTCGTATTTCGTCGCACCTTCGCGATCGCGTCCCTCTGGCACCTACCTTGTGCTTGCCTTGCCTTAGTGCCTAGTACATCACGGACCTGGAGACGCGACCACTTTAGCACGTCACCAGCCACCTGATAAGAACACGATAAGCCACGTGGAAATAGCTATGTGTGGCGCACCAAGCTACTCCCACCTACGGAGTACCGGCGCGCCAGTGCTCCAGACAATGTACTCCGTAGGTACGTACTCCTATCTGTGCGTGTGCCGCAGTAACAATTGGCGGGATTCAATAACTGGACAACATCCCATGTTCATTCCATCACCAACATTACTGGCGAGCTCCCAGCCCCTCTCAACCACCCACCCTTGAAGAGTGCATATCTTTATTTCATTCTGGTGGTGTGCAGTTCTTGGCGTATTTCTTGCAGCTTAGTAGTGCGGAGCGCTCGTCGATGGTTCAACAAAACGCTATTGGAGAGTTTCCCCCAGATAGCTCCTGTGTTGGGGAGCTTACATCGCGATGCTTGCGCCAGCAGTTCCCGAGTACGATGAACTACCTTGAGAAACGAGATGGAGGCTTTCTGACATACTCTTCAGGATTACCGAGGAGCATCTCCATGAATCAATTGATGCTCGGACAGAGTCGTTGGTAGCTTTACGAGAGCTCGGTCCTCCCGACCTTGTCCACCTTGTCAAGCAGCCAGTGCGCAGTCAAAATCCAGATAGACAAGTAAGCATACTACGTTTCTGTCCCAAGACCTGAAGTTTTGCTAATTCTACAGACCGGCGTCTACCACCATGTTACCGGCGTCGAAGCATCGTCCATGGCCAGCTTGGCTGCCTACATCAACACCCTAACTCACAAAGATTCAGGGCCAAACGCGACAGTGAAGATTGCCGAGGGTACATACTGCTGCTACAACGCCTTTTCGAGACTCGACATGCGCATACATGTCAATATTCCTGGTACAGTCGAAAGCTACTGTATCGACGAGCGAGGCGATAAGAGGAAAACGTCGGAGGATCTCTGGCTAGAGACGTACCTTTGCAGCGTTCTTAGGGCATACTGCTATGCAGACGATGGCAGTGGTGATATAATTAGGAAAATCATGGGTGTCCGTCGTTTCAACCCCGTCACCAACACCGAGACTGAGCACCGTTTCCTTAACGCCGCCGAGCAGCTTTTTTTCAGAGGTAAGATAGGTTCGCAGCTTCATGTTTTCCGGATCTAACTCATGTAGGTTGGCAACTTGGATCATCATCCGTCGTTCAAGTCCCGACAAATGTATCGAACCACTTGACTACTGGCCTTTTGCGTTATCTCGAGACCACTGGCCGGTACGCATCCGGCATCAATCTCTTTGAAAAACTGAGATCACAAAGTGTCGAGGTTTCTTCTCTACTGTCCAAAGTGTTGTTCCTAGCGAACGAGGAGGTCGCAGGTATCCGCACTCTGTACCAGGCTCTTCAGGACACGCCAATGGACTATGTCATGCTCGACACACAGGCCGAATTTCTACTTAAGAAGGCCAAGGGTACAGCGGAGCCTGAGAAAAAGGAAGAAATTCTCAAGATGGCTTTGGGGTGTGCCGACCGCAGCACTATTGCCGCACCTAGTGAGTTCGGTACATGGGCCAGGTTGGCGCAGGTATATGTGGCCATGGAGGACTGGGAGCACGCACTTACCATTCTTAACTCGTGCCCCATGTTCACCAATCAGGATAAAGATACTCCGATAATGCCCGAGCCCAAGGATGTTATTCTACCCATTCTACCTGAGACACGATTGGATGAGATTGACAGCGAGCCCGAGGCACGTTTTTCAGAGCAAGTCGATCCAAGCCTGTTGGGTTTGCGCGCTGCCACGTATAAGGGCACGTTTGCGCAAGCATACAGCATCCTCACTGAGATGACTTCCAAGATTGGTTGGGATCAGCTTCTCAAAATCAGGAGTAATGTTTTCGTCATGGAGGATGAGTACAGGACAGAGAAAACTGAGGCTACGGCCAAGCGCAACCCAAGTATAGATGGTCTTCGTGGGACTCCGGACACAACTGCCAATGGGGATGATGAGTCGGATGAAGAGCACGATCATGATGAGACCGTGGTGAAGACGGAAGCTGCAACCAACGGTGATGCCGACGATGTGGAGAAGCCGTCTAATACCATCGACCCCGGTGAGGTGAAAGCGGATACCGAAAATGTGAGTACATTTCTTGATTGTTTGTTTGGAAGGTTAAGTAGCTTACATGTCCTCCAGGCTTCAAACGACGAGCACTTATCAAAGCTCAACACCAAACGTCTTTGTGAGCGCTGGCTGGATAGCCTATTTATGGTGTTATATGAAGATCTCCGGGTGTATACCATCTGGCGTACGCAAATGGCACAGTATCGTGCTCAGCAGATGCAGTACCGCAAGTCGGCAGAGGAATGGGAGATTCTGGGGTCGCTGGCTGAACGTCTACAGCACACAGATGAGGCTGTAGAGGCGTACCGTGCATGTCTGTCCCTCCGTTTCAGCCCCAAATCTCTGGCCGGTATCCTGCGCGTGCTTGAGAAGACGAAGAATACGAGAGAGACGGTGCAATCCGTGATTCGTCTGGTGACGTGGCAATATAGGTGGTATAGCGAGTTCAGCCCGGCTCTCCTACATACCATCCGTACCCTCATCGAGGAGGAGGGAGCAGTCAAGGTCAGAAGCATCATCCAGGCAACCAGCCTACCTCAGCCAGTCCTAGACCTCACCCACCACTACGCCGCCCTTTGCGCGAAGTTTCGCAGCAGTGGCACCGATGGCTAGGATTGAGGGTTAGCTGTCGAGGGTTTCGGAGCAGTATTTGGGAGTTATGATAGTTAGGGTATTATGATATTACCAGGTCCGTTGATGGAGCAATGCGAGGGAAAAGTAAAACTGTGGCAATGTCGGGCACATGCAGTTATTGACAATAGATTCTGGTAACGTAACTTGATTGGAACCTATCAGATCCTACATAATACGAGCAGCTTTTGTTTTTCGATTATGATTTCGCATTGCGGTCGTATTGAACGAAGGACTAAACTCCGCAATCAGTTCTTAAAAAATTACCTTACTCATTGGTCCCATGTTTTATAGGTCTAATTCATTTGAGGGTCGGATTGGCCTTTATCGTAAGATTTCATATGTTTCTGTAGGGTAGTTGGTATGGTACCATGGTGCCTTTTTAACAGAGGTTTCCACTGCCCCGCGCGGGGCATTTACTATTAGCCTGGCACTTGCGAAGATGGCTGGTCAAGTTTAATTTGAAAATTGTAACTGCCGAGCTTGAATTTTATAAACTTTACATCGTAGCACCAAGCATCAGTACGCCGTTTTGCATCCACGATGGCATCCTCATCAGCCGACGCCCCCTCGGCGCCTGCCGATCCCTCAAAGCAACCTCCCGTCATTGTCTGCGTGGGCATGGCCGGTAAGCTATTTGTGACGCGACCATGCTGTCGCTGAGGCTGACGTGACAATCACAGGCTCTGGGAAAACTACATTTATGCGTCGAATCAACTCGTATCTCCATTCAAAAGACACACCTCCCTATGTCATCAATCTTGATCCTGCTGTCATTTCTACGCCGTTTGAGGCAAATATCGACATCCGCGACAGCGTCAACTACGAGGAGGTCATGAAGCAGTACAACCTCGGGCCCAACGGCGGCATTCTCACATCCCTCAACCTTTTCGCTACCAAGGTCGACCAGATTGTGCAGCTCTTGGAGAAGCGCACTCAGCCGGACGCATCCAAGCCCGACCGCCCACCGATCCAGAATATTCTCGTCGACACACCCGGCCAAATCGAAGTATTCGTGTGGTCCGCGTCGGGCACTATCCTCCTGGAGAGTCTGGCAAGCAGCTTCCCGACAGTTATTGCCTACGTTATCGATACGCCTCGAACGGCGAGCACAAGCACTTTTATGTCGAACATGCTCTACGCCTGCTCAATTCTGTACAAGACGAAGCTGCCCATGATTCTCGTCTTCAACAAGACGGATGTTAAGGACGCTTCTTTTGCGAAGGAGTGGATGACAGACTTTGAGGCTTTCCAGGAGGCGCTGCGACGGGACGAAGGCGAGGACGGTATGGGCAGCGGGGAGGGCGCGGGTCACGGAGGTAGTGGGTACATGGGCAGCCTGCTCAACAGCATGAGCTTGGTCCTGGAAGAATTCTACTCGCAGCTGAGCGTCGTGGCCGTGAGCTCTCGGCTGGGCACAGGGATAGAGTCTTTCTTCCGGGCCGTGGAGGAGAAGCGACAGGAGTTTGTGGATGACTATCTGCCAGAGCTGCAGCGAAGGAGGGAGGAGCGGGATGCGGAGAAGAAGAAGGCCCGGGACAAGGAGTTGGATAAGATGATGCAGGGCATGTCGGTGGGCGATCTCCCCGTAGCCAAGGACGTGGAAGACGACAGCGACGAAGTGGACGTTGCCAGCGACGATGACGACAGCAGTGCCGATGGTGGTGGGGAAGGCGGCTCGGAGGGCCTACAGTCGAGATATGCGGCCGCGATGGGAGATCAGGACAACTCCATCGTTGCCGACGCCAGTTTCGCCAAGTATCTGCACACCCAGAGATGAGGGACCCATTTTGAAGTAGGGAAAATTGCAAAAAAAAAAAGAGAGGAATTACGAGTGGCGTTTTTTTGGAGTTTTGCTGAAACTAAAGAGAGGATCAGGTTCAGGCCATCCCGGTAGATATCGATTTCTTTTTTTCTTGTTTTTTTCTTGTTAATTTGAAAAGGATTTTAATAATATTGTATTCCATTGCTATGCCGGCCTTTATATCGAATTCGTACTCCGTAGTTCCCAAGAAAAAAACTCCTCTCCGTTCCATCCGTCCCTGTCGTCGTGTCTTCTGAATTTGTCGCTACCGCGCGCACGGCGCCTATCGCGCCTCGAACTGAACCATGCTACAAAACGAGTCAGTCAGTACAGAGATAGGCCTTTTGTGAGTCTTGAGATGCGGCCGGGTCCCTTACCGCTTGGTGCGCTCCTTGTACAGGACCCTCCCCATGCAGTGGTCGCAGGCGATGACCGAGTCCTTGCCGAGTATGACGCGGGAGCCGCAGTCGCCGCACTGGTAGGCCATGCTGAAGTCGTCGCGGCCGGAGCCGGCGGGGCCGCGGACGGCGGTGGCGGCGGAGTCGGCCTGGGGAGGGCGGTAGTCTTCGCGGGAGGCCATTTTTTCTTTTTTTGTGCGTATGTGTGTTTTGACGTTGCGAGTTGGAGAGCGTAGGGATGATAGGTTGCGACGACGGGGGTTTTCCTTTTTCTAATTGCGGTGGGCGGATTGGTTTGACGCTGATGGTGATGGTGATTGGGATAACTATTAAGGGAAAAACAATGGGAGGACTCTTTTTTTGGAATTGGGCGGTGAGACCGGATTCGGCGGGGAGCGGCACGGCAGAGAGAAAAGTACTGCCGGCAGAATTTGAGAGAAAATTTGGCGGTGAGAAAAAAGATTAATTTGTATAGAGCCAAAAGGGGAATTCATGGGAATGGCTTTGTTGCTCAGGCTTCTCTTTGTTTCGTGTTCGTCCTTATCTTTTTAATAAGTTGGCGGGATGGTATAAGTAGTTAAGATTGGGCCCATGTGTGTCATCTTTATCTATGACGATGCATGTGCTTGTGCATTTGATAATTTTTCTTTTTTACCATCTCAATTTTTTCTCATTGTCATCTGGTATACGCTGCAGGAGCCATCTCTGAGAATGCCCGTTCTTTCAAAAACCGGCGTTTCCTTTTTCTGCATAAATTCGTGAATCTTCTAGTCTCTTTCCTCCCCCCCCCCCCCCGACTGAAGGGTGAGCCGAGGAGAAAGCTCCGATGTCATGCCAAGATGGAAAGCGGTTGGCTTGCTTGCCAGCGAAGTCATCCATGGATTTCTTTACTGTGCCAAGTGCCGGGCAGTCGCCGGTTCTCCCCCCTCACCCCTCTCCTCTTTGGCGACGGTGCCGATTTGCCCAATCGGTTTACACGGCAAAGGCGAGACACAGCAAAGGGCGAGAGAAGTCGTCGTTTATTATTTGCGGGCTACCTATGGCCCAGATTCACTTTGTACTTCCTTTTTTTTCCCCTTTCCTTTCCTGTGCTGTTATGGAGCGGCGAGGGAATCGTTAGCTCATCCTTTCTCTTGCTCTCTTGCGGGTTATTTTAATAAAAAAAACAAGTCATGGACACGAAGAAAATTGATGAGACTACGGAGCATGGAGCACTAGGTTTGTTTCTTTGATTCCCTTTATCGGCGGTCGGCCGATGATGCGGCCGATGACGGGGAGAGAGAGCGCATTTTAGTTTTTGGCTCAAACCTTCACCCCCTGCTTTGGGCCTACTATGCACTTAACACCGTTCATGCCAGACGCCGTGCGCGCGCGGCGTTGTATTGCGCTGGCAAGTTGACGTGCTTTTTTTTTATTGTTGTTGTTAGCCCGTGGTAAGGATTATTTGCCTGCAATTGGAAATTTCTTATTATATCTGTAGGATTGAGCGCTACAAAGGTAGTGGTGCGACGTTAATGAAAACCAAGGAAAAAGAAGAGATGCCGTGACGTCGTCTCTGTGTCTGTACGGAGTAAATGTTCTCGACCCTTTGCCGGCCGGTGTGTTGGCCCTCAGATACGGCATATTAGGTACGTGCGCATCTTTGGCCAAGCGGCAGGGTTGGTGAGATGGGGGTTTGCAGATCCCCAAGCCCGCGTTGGAGTTCCCGCCCCTTGCAGGGGCTTGTAGCTGGGCCTTTCTGGTAAAAAGAACTGTTGCCCTCGTACTCCGTACCGATTATACGAATAGGCAATTCGGAGTCCATGGACATTTCAACCGTCTTGTAATGCTCATGTCGGAAATTGTTACACGGGAACATACGCACACGTGCTCCGTAGCCGTACATACGTATACGAGGGTATAGCACATATAGTACGACTACTAGGGTAAATACTAGTAGCATGTACGGCACGGGTGATCGGTCAGCGTTGAGAAATGCCGGAAAAAGCGTTTGGCTTCAAATCACCATATGAGCCGTCGTCCATCGGGTTGTTGGCACGGCAGTTCCGCCTTCTTGTAATCCGCACGCCGTACATGAGAGAAGACGCATTCCCGGGCGCGGTTGACCGCGTAGGAGTGAAAGTGCCGTAACGTAAAATCTGCTCTTGCAGGCCTCCTGTTTGATGGACTCCTTCTCGTACAAAGGAAGCAGCCCCCCCCCTCCCCCCTTTTTTGAATTTCTACAGTGCCGTTTTCCACAGCAAGGAGATGTTCAACGCAAGACCTATATAAACTACTAGTAGTAGTAATCGGCCTATATTCTGTACTTACCTACCGAGTACATCCGGAACGGAACACTAGGCACTTACACCAGCAGATGGCAATCTGCACCAGTATTAATTCACAGCCGGTGGTTGGTCAGTGTGGTGTGTGGTGTGGTGGACGGAGACTCTGTCTGTTTGCGCCCAGACCGTCGAAACAATCGGCACTACCTTTTGGCGGCGGCAAGTTCCAACGGCCTGGGAGCTCCGAGAAAGCTTGGACCTGGCCCGCCTATCCCCTCCCCCCCCTTGCTAGATCTCTTCAACCTAAACCTACTAATGTACCGCCCGTCGGCCGCCGCAACCTTGCCAAAACGGCCGTCAAGCGGCGATAGTCCCTTCAAACGCCGAAAAGCAACCACGGTAGAAGCGACCAACCAGCGTCCGTTCCCTTTAGCCCCCTCCCCCAATGCTATGCATCCATAAACTACCAGTGCCTTGTGCTCTTCAATTCTGTGCCTCGGAGGCCTGGCTCTCGTTGATACATGAAGAGGAGAGAAAATATACTTTGATACCATAATGCGATGCTTGGCTCTTTTTCGTCTTCGACATTGTACGTGTGACTACGGAGTACGGAGCACATGGTAGGGTCGTCCCAAAGGGATGGCAGGGTTCAGGCACCGTGCTCCGTAGATCTACGAAGAGAAACCAAGCACAAGGGCAGAGGGTACCCCCGTAGCCGCCAACATGGCACCATACAGTACGGATTAAAGGGTACAAGGCCCAGTCGGCATGCCGTTGATCAGAATGTACACTCGCACTCGCAAAACGAGATGCGGCCGGAGCTACTAGTAGTCAGAAACGCTGTTCTCGTCGGCTTCGGTGGTAAACTGCTAGTGCACCGCTCTTCATCTTCTTTAGTCCCGTACTCTGTACTTGGAAGAAGCTTTCAGGGTACTACTAGGCAGATCGTCATTTTTTTTTTAGGAGGGGTTTGCCAAACGCCGATTTCCATATCTAATTTACGCAACAACCATGCGCGCTGGGCACAGAGGGAGAGAGAGAGAGAGGTAGAGAGGACAAGGCTGGATCGCGCGCGCGCCGCTTTTGGAAAAAACTGGTACAGGAGTGGGAGGGAGATATGGAGAAGCATGACAACTATTTCTTCGTCTACCTCTGCTTTCTATGCACACATATTTAATAAATAATATATGAGACCTCTCTAGTGGGGTTGCACCTTTTCTTCTTCCCATGTACTTACTCCGTACTCGATTTAGGCTTGAATTGGTTCCATGCTTATTCTTTGACGTGTTTTTAATACGTGCTTCGTACGGTTCCTTGTCTCACCTCTGGCCTCATTTTTTCCCCCTTTGGCATTTCTGAATCAACAACAAAGCTTGTTTTTGCCCTCATTTCTACAAAATAAGAAACAACAAACGGCTTCCTCTACTCTTCTATTCCCTCTCTCTCATATTCCTGTACGGAGTATTAGAAACACACCATTTGCTGTTGCACACCACCACCAGGAACAAATACTTTGCTTTCTTCTTTGTCCAACCACAACCGAACCGGACTCGACCAAAAAGGAAGAAACAAAAAATCTAGTTACCATCATCTCGGATCGTTACCCAGCATAAGCCACGCATTGTCATACGGAAACAACTATAGTCAACATTTCCGCCAAAGCAACTAATCAAGAAAAAGAGGAAGAAGAATCGAACAAGCCCCCCCCGGACCTGACACTACCCTTGTCTCTCTCTCTCTCTCACACACACAACATATCTTTTACCACGCGTAACCTCGGGACCGGGGCGAAAGAAGAGTGGACGGGCGTGGGGAACCTCGATTACGCAGAGGAGCGTTGTACGGTGGGTGGTCTGGTCCCCCGGACACGTGCTCCATACACACACTTTCCACATATACACACAGAGTATATATATATATGTATATACATCTATCGCACTTGAAGGCAACACAAAGAAGAATGGGCCGAACCGCTTGTGCCACAAGGGAAAGCACCGATCACCACCACCACCAAACCGAAAGGCCTATTAGAACGCCACGGTGTAAGTCTTACTCATTGCCCACCACATATTTTTCTCTTTCAGCTCCGGACTCCAACCTTTGTCCAACTACCCCTTTTGCTCTTCTCTCCCTCTCTCTCTCTCTATCTTTCTTCCGTATACATCTTAGAAACCGTCAAAAACTTGTCTCTGACTCTTGCATAAACAATAGCTACTTCAAGGATAAGCAAAAAGTCCGCCAGACCAAAGCGGAACCTCAACAGAACAGGCACCACCACCAAGCCAGCAAGCAGAGACAATACCGCCCGGGAATCCACCTCGTCGTCGTTGTCCCCCGCGTCTTCTCCAGGTGCCTACGAATCCAGGCCACCCACCGCACCACAGACAAGCGCAGGAGACCCAGAACGGCAGCGACAACAGCAGGACATGGAAACAGACACGTCTCCCTCCAGCCCGGACGGCAATTCCACCTTTTCCGCGCAGACGAGCTCGACGGCTGCGACGAACAGCACGAACGCAACCGCAACCTCTGCAACCTCTGCCACTGCGAATGCCAACGCTGCTTCTACTGCACCAAGGGTGGCCGCGAGCCGCCAGGACTGCCACTTCTCATACTCGCCCGAGCTGAGTCTCGTCGACAGCCTCGTATCCATCCTGGCTCAGGATCGGCAACGGGAAAACGAGAGCAACTGAAATAATCCACATTCTCGTCTCGTTATAGGGGATACCTTTTTTTAACAATCCGGAGTTCACTATTTAATGGATTTGTTTTCCTATATTTATTTAATGGGACAATATTCTCCCTGGGAAAATAGGAGAGGGAGGTGTTCACAACCACTTTTGAGAATCACGGCACTGGGAAAAGGCGTTGGGGTGTTCTTGGTACTGGCAATTGGGGACATACTCCTTCTTTCTTCCCTTCGTTGCCAGCAGATTTAGAATGGGACAAGAAGATTGGAGAGAGAACAACAACATGCAAGGAAATAGCTACCGCATGGGGGGCCCCTCCACACTACTGGCAAAACAAGTATAACACGAATACCGAAGAAATTGAACAAAATCTTACAGACAAATGTCTGGACCGGATATGCATAACCAAAAAAATAGCGAGGTCTTCAAGACGGCCAATAGAGTGCCAAGCTGAAATATCGATGTTGATCTGTTATGGGGACCCATGGGGTAGCCTTGGTAGCCCCAACGCCACATGCCGGGGTCAGGACAGCGGCCGATCGGTCATAAAGAATCTGGAACGGACGTCCGATGGTCTGGCTTCCATGACCGCCTTACTACGCCCTCGGCATCATCTTGCCTGTCCTCGCAAAACCCCCCTTCTTCCAAAACGGCGGTGCGAGGGTCGAAAAAGAAAGTGCAGAAAAGCCTCGTCGTTTATGCAAACCACTTCCCCGCAGCAAACACACACAGCAAGTCTGACGAAGCTGTGACTAAAGGCTTAAACTCCGCAAGTCTCTAGCCTGTTAGAAGCAGAGCCAACAATGCCGAGTCGTTGGAGGGGGGCCACGCAAGCCAACGCAATGGAAAATCAAGGAAAGCGATCAGTTTCGCCCTAGCAGGAACACTTCTCCAAGACCAATACCAAGATACCACACGTGAATCCATTTGGTAACAGTTTGGTGAATACCTCCACTCCTTGTCTATATCCCATATTGCGGGAGACGGTTCTCTTGACGATTCACCGAGGGGCCAAGATGCACCACAGGAAATCCGTGTAAGTGCAAGGAAAAGTAATAGCAAAAACTTATTATGGGGCTTCGTCGATAGCTTCTTGTCGTCAACCTTGCACCACCGCTCTGACCGTTTGTTATATGCAAAAAGATGGGTTGCCTGCGTGGCATACGCGCCGGCCGAGGTCCGTTCAAGGGGCTGTGTGGGTGGGAACCCTTTTCTTGATTCACAGCAGATGTGGTATGGTGATAGGATGCCGCGGCTGGCATATACAGCACGTCACAGCTCTATCCCTCACAGACGGGGCTTTATTATTGCCTATAGAGGAGAAGTCGCATCTGCTGAACCCGACAACAACCAGGTAGGCGTGGTTGGGGCCATGATGGTGTCGTGGTGGCCCACCCTGCTTCCCCCTCCTCTT
Source organism: Trichothecium roseum (assembly GCA_026184415.1). NCBI lineage: Eukaryota > Fungi > Ascomycota > Sordariomycetes > Hypocreales > Trichothecium > Trichothecium roseum. The sequence goes on from CM047947.1 coordinate 515,021, forward strand.
CTGTCGATATTGCACTTGCATGATTTATTGAAGCTTGCTCTGCTGGACAATAGGTACCTAGTATCTGGCTTGGAGTCCAGGTTGTCGCCGGCCCGACATGGTAAATGTGCTTTTTTGAGAGCCAGAAATCCCATTCACTCGGCCCGGTAGGAGTTCAGCGACTTACCGACGATGAAAAATGCATTTTCCTTCCACTCGCCGCCACCTTTGCTCTCGTTACTGCGCGTATTGGCGGGGGGGGGGGGGGGGGTGCAATATTCAGGGCTTGTAGTGGGACTCCGTACTCTGCCAATTCGTGTTCCGTATTTCCGTAGCATAGTGGTGATCTCCATACTCCAAATTGATCGGGCTTGACTATTCCACGGCCACGGGCCGAAGTAGCACACACCGCAAAGGGCAACCACATCCTCCCGAGGCGACTACCAAGATGCTCTGGAACCCCTGATGTTGCCACTTCTTGATTTAAACCCTGCTCTCCCTTGTAGGTCCTGCGTTGTTTCTGTCATGCTTTCTTCTTCGCCATTTCCTAGCCCAGCATTCACAGATTCAGCCTCTTCATCCATACTATTGTTAATTGGAGACGAAAAGACCTATTTCATAACGTGTAAGGGCCCATGGTGAAGTAACCCTATTTCGACGTTGTCCGCGGTTTCGCCACCGCACCTTTGTTAAAGAAGGGGGAAGAAATTAGGAAAGAAAACCACCAATAATGAAAACCCGAACCGGCGCGAAGAAGGGACAAGATAATACGCAGATCCGCTTGCATGGTTGCATGTAGTATGTACATTAGAGACAGGGTGTACTCTGTATTGTCGATTTTGACAGGTTGTGGGTGGAGCAGGGGAGCCATGGGAGTGGGACGACAGCGGAGTATCGGGAAGTGTTGGATAGCAAGGAGGGATAACCATAGTTCAAGTCCAAGCCGCTCGTCATTTGCGACAAGCCATAAATGACTGAGGCTAAAGTGTGTGTGTTTTGAATGAGACATATTGCCCTTGGTCTGTTGCCTTCTCTTGGACGTCACTTCAGGCCTCTCAACCTGGCTGTGCGTTTGAATCGACCACAAGTTATCTTTCCAATGCTGCCATGTGACCCTTCTCGTCTCAATATGTTCTTTCATGGCCAACAGCTGAGTACACTCCTCACATACTTTGGTGACGGTAGTTTGCGACCTGTATGATTAGTTTGAATGTGCATGTAAACCGGGTCTCTGGCTTCTGAAGACAACGCATCATCCCCTTTTCATCGTTCAGCCGCGCGGGCCATCAATATCACTCTACCCGCTCACGCTGAGTGGCGGCTTATCAGGCAGGCGCTACATTTCCCGCCTCGGCCGCATCTTAAGACCGACAGCGGTTTTCTGGTCAACTCCTAATTGAGCCTCTGCTACCGTTGGTTGGTCGGACCTTGGCTGTGCTTGTTGTTTTGTTCTGTATTATGCAGAACTTTGTCATACACAGATCATGCAACTAAGTGGCGTGGCCGACTAGAGGCGATGCGAAGTAGTAATGAGGACAATGTTGGTGTAAGAAGCTGTTCCCCCCGGCAATGACAAATAAAAAAATAACCGGAGAAGAAACTCTATATGCGGACTGTGCATAGTAGAGTTAAAAGTCATCTACTGTATTAGATCGGAGTAGTAAAACCTGTAGATCTTGACCTTTGCATGATATATGCGTGAATAGGAAATAAAAAAACTTGGTTAGTTGACTGTTGCAGGTGAACCAAGGAGCTCATCGGAGCACTTGTCGTTTTAGTATGGGCCATGAGACATGGCAGGTGCGTCTCTCCATGAATCGCCTGGGGGATTTGCTCAGGAGTAAACAAGCACGTTTGACGACCTGGTAGGCCGGATCTCAAGAGAAAAGAGCCTCAGCCTCAGAGTTTGCGGGTCGTATATCTATCAAGGCTTGTTGACGAGTCTGCATTAGTTAGTAGTAGTAGTTAGTAACTAAGATGATATTGCATCACTCTCTAGTGCGGTCATCGCCAGAAACAATGATCATGGGCTCAACGCCAGATGGCCTTCTTCTATGCTTGCAATTTACCCATTGATTGCATTTAGGGCAGGTAGCGCAGTATCTAAAGCTTCCCACCTTTCACGCCGCGTAGGTAGTTCCTACCATATTCAGGTACCTTCTTGCCTTCTTCGCTTATTATTGCCTATCATGCATTTGTTGGGAACCTGGAAGGGAACAGCTGATGGAAAAGGAAAGGGCTATCCTGTTAAGAAGCAAGAATTAACACAAGGTACTTACCGCTAGTTAGTACTAGTACTAGTAGTACTGTACTTCCTCCTCATCAACATCTGCACGTGATCTTAAAAGTCCTCCCAGAATATCAGGTTTGACAGTCACGGTTTGAAGCTTGACTTCTACCTTCCTGGGACACTTGCGGAACTTCTTTCTGTACATATAACCTTCTAATCCAATTCGTTGCTACGCATAGCCGATGGGGAGCCGTTAAAACTCCATGGTTGGAGACGGGAGGTTAGCATTTTATAAATATGTGCTTAGAGAACAGAATATCCATACTGACTCTGTGGAACATACTCAGGGCAGTGGAACAGTCGCGTTTGCCTCGAAATGACGGAACCTTATACGTAAGTATACATAGTCCTAATGCGCGTGGCTGCCTCTTTGCTTCCTTATGAAGGCTCCTGGATGCATAGTAACATGAAATCGTCATAATTATTTCTATGGTAGCTAGGTTCTACCGATGCCTATCTACGGCTGCAGTGACCTAATCTTTCACATTCCTTATATGTAACGCCCTCATTTCTCCTCGCCGGAGCTTGAGCCATCAAAGAATCTCTCAAACGTGCGTGCCTCCAAATCCTCCTCGCCGAGGCCGTCGCCCTTTCTCAGCATCAAGTTCTTGCGTCGTAGGTAGGCCCGTTTCACCCACTTCCAGGCCTCGGAACTGCCGATGAAGAAGATGGCCATACCGATGACGACACCCCACTCGGCTCCGATGCTAGTGTGCAAGAAAACAACACGATTGAGACCCGGGATATAGATGGTGGGGAAAACAGAGACGATACCAACCACAACGGACCAGAATAGGAAGAGGTTGCTCCAGAGCCTGCCAGCCCAGGCGCGAGGATTCGAGATGATGCAGTCGAAGAAAGAGCGGCGGGAGTCAACAAGCTCCCAGGCGAACATGGAGCATACCCACATCATTGTCGTGTAAGCAGAAGAACGGGAGCGGAAAACAGCCTCACAAGACTCGGAGTAATTGAGGTTGCAGTCGTTGCCAAACTCGCCGCCGTTGAGGCCGAAGAATGTGCCGATGAAGGTGCCAATCATGCAGATGGCCATGACAAGACCGTATACAGCAATATCGAGCTGGAATTCAATGGTGAAAACACCGCGTTTGAGCTATTCAAGGTCAGTGACTGGAGCAGAAATTTGTATATCCAGGGGTAGGTGACTTACACTTTGAGGAGGACGATTCAAGATATCTGGCGAGGCAGACTCGTAACCCAGACCAGTCTCAGTAAACGCGCCACCGACGAGCAGCATGAAGAGAATCTCGACGGGAGTAATCTGGAAGATGGAGACGCCCTCAGAGTCCTTGTAGGCAAGGCCGATGAGAAGGGTGATTACGAAGCCAACATTGAGCGCAAGAACGTGGAGCATGAACTTTTGTACGTTATCAAAGATGCGGCGGCCCTCCTCGACAGCGTTAAGAATACTGGCAAAGTTGTCGTCACTGAGAACAATGTCCGAAGCCGACTTGGCCACATCGCTGCCGCAAAGACCCATGGCGATACCAACATCAGCGCGGTGCAGACTGGGACTGTCGTTGACGCCGTCACCGGTCATGGCTACATAACGGCCCCGGCGGTGGAGAGCATCAATCATACGCACCTTTGTTGAAGGTGCGCATCTGGCAACAACGAGGGGGAGCTGGGGAAGACGGTCGATTTGCTCGTCAGTGAGCCTATCAAAGTCGTGGGCTGTCATGACGATGCCTTGAGCCACGTCGGCGCGCACGAGATCCATACGACGAGGAAGGATACCAACCTCGGCGGCAATGGTGCGTGCCGTCTCAGGATGATCACCCGTGAGCATGTGGACGCCGATACCGGCTTGGTGGCACTTGAATACACTGGGGCGAGACTCGGGACGGGGAGGGTCATAAATACCGACGAGGCCACGGAAGACCAACTCCTTCTCAAAGTCTTCTCGTTTAAGAGTTCCGTCGCGGGCCTCTTCGGAGTTAACGACACGAGGGGAAGTGCGACTGGCAAGTGCGAGAACGCGAAGACCGCGGCGAGCGAGCGCCTCCATATTGGCGAGGATACCGGATTTGACAGTATCTGACATGGCGATGATGGTATTATCCGGACCTGGTGTCTGAGTGCAACTGTCAATGACTCGCTCGACCGCCCCTTTGGTAAAGACGTGCAGGGCGCCGGCCTGATCCTGGCTCAGAACCGACATCTTCTTAATGGCCGAGTCGAAGGGAAACTCTACGACCTGCGTCCATTGGGAGGCATCAAAGTCCTGGTTGATCTCAACGTTACGGCCAAAGCGAGCCGCGAATACCTGGAGCGCAATCTCTGTGGGGTCGCCCTGGGCCTGCCACCTGTGGTCTTCACCCTCCTTGTTCTCGCTGGCGAGTTTGCGGATAGAGGCAAGGTTGGCAAGGTTAGCGACGTCGAGGTAGTCTTTCATTTCATTCTTGGCACCCTCGCTGAGTGCGGCAACGGAGGTGCTAGTCGTTCCGGGGTTCATATTGCTGGGTTGCACCTCAGTAAACTCAACATCCCCGGACTCGGGGTTGTGTGGTTCATTGGTGACATTGATGATGTAGGTACCATGACCTGGAAGCCAAGCCATGCGAGTGACCATTTTCCCCTGAGTAAGAGTACCTGTCTTGTCGGAGCAGATATCTACTGATAGTTAGATGCGTCCTTCATCTTGCTCATATTAAACGAGTAGGCACTTACTAGTAACGCCACCGAGAGCTTCGAGCGACCTCATATTCCTGACAAGAACGTTTCTTTGTACCATGACCTTTGTACCGGCCGCCATGGTGACGGTGAGGACAAGAATCAGCGTAACGGGAAGTGTACCGATGGCAAGGGTGATGGCATAGATGATAACATCATTTCGCGAGGTAAAACCGTTGGCACCGATGACGATGATGGCACAGATGATGGCGATGCCCAAGATGCTAAGGAACAGCCCTGACATCTTCTTTTGCAGCGGTGTGCCGACGGTAACGCCCAGGAATCCACCGATATGGTCCCACGTCTTTCCCACAGCGAAGGCTAGATGAGCTCCGACGCCTGCTTTGCCGTTCTCGTCACGCTTTAACTGACGCTTTTCTGCACCGTCGGCACGGAGCGCGGCTGCGATGGCTCCCATCTCGGTCGACATACCGGTAGCGAAGACGATAGCTTTGCCACGGCCCTTGGTGATGGTGGTTGAGCTGAAGACGACGTTGAGCCTGTCACCTGGTCCAACATCCTCATCGTCACCCTTTTTGTTACCGAATATGGAATTGGGATCTTTTCTGACAGGTACGGATTCTCCGGTGAGAGCTGCTTCGTCGGCTTCGAGGTTGACGACTTCAATGAGGCGCGCGTCGGCGGGGACCATGTCACCAGTCTTGAGCTCGATGATATCACCTGGTACAATGGTGGAAGCGTCGATGGAGTTGCTGATTCCGCCACGAACAGCGCGGGCGGTCGGGGAGTTGAGGGAACTGAGCGAGGCAATGGTACGTGCCGCCTGCAGGTCCTGGTAAAAGCCGATAACGAGATTAATACCGATGAGGAATGCGAGAACACCGCCCTCGATCCAAGCCTGGATCGCGAAACTCGCAGCGAGTGCGAGAACCAGCACCTATTGTCGTCGTTAGTGCTCCCTTCTTGTCCCTTTTTCTTGGTTGGGCTATTGGCTGGAGAAGGATAAACTCACCAATGTCATGGCATTGGCAATCTGCGAGATAAAAATCTTGAGGGGCTGGACGCCCTTCTCCTCGCCGAGATCGTTCTTGCCAAACTTTATGAGGCGTTCTGCGGCCTCTTCTGCGTCAAGGCCTACAGACGCGTTTGTTGATAGCTCTTGGGCCACCTGCTCGTGAGTCAGAGCATGTGCCGGCTTCGGCATGGGCTCGTTTGACTGGCCCGAGACATGGACGGCCACGACGTCCTGCGCGTCTTGCGCCACCATCGTGGGCTGAGATGAGGCGAAAAGGGGAAATTAAGAGGTTGCAGTGTGCCAGCTGCCGGTGGTGGGAAGAAAGATAGATGGGAAGAAGAAAGGAGGAAAGGTGAGGAAAAGTGATACCCAGGTCACTCTCTCACTTCCATCACGAACAACAGGTAGTCGAGATGGCTCTCACCTGAGCCGAAGAAAGGACGAGGCAGAGCCTATTTCTACTTTCCGACGAGGCTTCAGCAAAAAGGCTAACCCGGCTATAGCGTCAAAATAAGCTTATTAACAAGGAGCTTAGGCAGGCAAAAAAGAGAAGAAAGAAACAAAAATTTCTAGAATTGCGGAGCAGTGGAGACGAGAATTGAGCATGTCCCATTCATTCTCCGTACAAGGCATTCCGAACTACAGGAGCGCACTCTACTACGGAGTACTATCAGTGAGAAGCATGCTTCTCTCCCCTTCGTCTCTGCTGGGCCCTACCCCATGTATTGGATTGGATCCATATATCACCGCTTTGGGCAGCCAAGCTTCATCATCCCCTAGATCTTTAGGTTGGGCGAGTTCGATTCCTGTGGGGAAAGTGGGCGGTGTATCTGCCAATTGTGTGTTCTGACGGAAAAGACTGGCTAGAATTCGGGAGACAAGAGACAGAGAAGGGGGGGAGGGGGAGAGAAAGCGAGTCCAGTCAAGTCAGGATAGGAGCCGCAAAGAGTGTGTGCGTTTCTGTGCCTTTCTCTAGCATTACCCGATTGGGAAGCCAAGACACATTTTTTGTCTGTGTCTTTCGGCCTGTGGGGCCGCAGTCCGGGCTCCCGAGAGGAGGAAGTCCAGGAGAAGGCCCGGTGGATTTCTTTGGTTTCTTTGGATTTTCTCTCTCTTTTTTCTTCTCGCATCCCCGCGGACGGCCGAAGTGGGCGACGCCTGATAGTGGATTGAATACGGAGTCCTACTGGACGAAAGCGAAAAAAGGGCCAAAGTCGACATCTCATCTCGTTCATTATCTGATGAGAGAAGGGTTTCCTGTGAGTGCCTCCGTTCTCGGTGCTTCATTTGCGGGTAATACTGACAAACGATGAATGCTTATTAAATATGCGTACACTGGCCAATCCCTCTGTCCTATGTGAAGAGTATTCCATACAGGATATGAAATATGCACTACGTCTTTTCCGAATGTTCCGTGTATGCTACATGCTTTTTGCACTCATAATGATGTTATGCTTTGTTTGACTTTCATCTCAGATTCTCCGCACTTGGCGCCTGCGGGCCCCATCTTGTGTACATGCCCATTTGGGGGGGAAGGGGAGGGGAGAGAATAAGAGGGGGATCATTCACAGAGCTTGGTTCTACGTAAACACGGCAAAGACAGTAATCTTCTCGAAGGTACTTGCATACTTCTATGGGATTGCGTGCTACAGGGGGCAAGGTTGCTGTGACTAATCGATTGATAAAGTCACGGTTAGCCCCAAGGGTCCAAGCAGCTTTTTGTTTGCTGTAGCCTGGACGGAGATGCACTGGGTGATGTCTAAACGATATGACGCAGAAGACCTTTGGTCATTGTGGACTGGTTAGGAAAATGAAAATGAGGCGGTATGAACATGCTGCCGATATGTACATGGGAACCGCACTGACCAATGCTCCCTCCATGAGGGCATAAGGGGTCAAAGTCAGATCCACGTTGGTGGTTTGTTTGTTTTTGTTTTTCTCGTCTCGTAGCGGTGAGATGACGAGCGGCCTCGACATACGCAAGCGATGGTGGTATTACAGTGTTTGTAGCCTTGCGCATCGTCTCCCCTTTCTCTACTACCAAGCCCCAAGCCCCAAGCCGGGACAGGAAAAAAGCTTCATGTGCTTCAAAACTTCATCGCGTGGAATCCTTGAAGGCGCCGAGCTTGAACAGCTTCTTGGCGTTTCCCCGACCCATCTTCTCCTTGTCGACGGTGTTGATCTGGACGTCGTTGTCGTACCAGTCGCACGCGTCGGCAAACGACTCGAAGGGGTAGTCGATGGAGAAGAGGATCCTGTCGGCGCCGACCTCCTGCATGCAGAACTGCAGCGTGGCCGTGGAGAAATGGCCGCTGGTGGTGATCCAGAAGTTGTCGGCAAAGTACTCGCGGATGGTGCGCTTGCAGTCGAGCCCCAGGGGCTTCTTGACGTCCTCGAACCAGTGGTTGATGCGCCACATGTCGAAGGGTATGTGCTCGCCCAGGTGGCCGAGGATGACCTGCAGCCGCGGGTGCCGGTCGAAGACGCCGTTGGTCACCATGCCGAGGGCGTGCAGGCTGACGCCCTGGGCGAAGCTCAGCGGGGGGCCGATGAGCCACTTGCGCGCCGCCCAGAGCTTGTCGTGCATGGTGCCCGTCGGGTTGCGCGGGTGCAGGTAGAAGGGCACGCCGAGGTCCGTCACGGCCGACCAGAAGACGTCCCACTCGGGGCCGTCGTAGAAGATCATGTCGTCGCCGTCGGGGCCGGCGCGCTGCGTGTCGTTGACGAGGGCGCCTTTGAAGCCGTACTTTGTCACGCAACGCCTCAGCTCCTCTGCCGCTTCTTTCGGGTCGTGCATGGACAAGGTTCTTTGCATTCCCTGTTAGCTTTTCTCTCTCTTTATCCTTAGGATATGCAGTGGTAGTAGTACAACACTGTCCGAGGGAAGAGGGGGGAACCTACGCGAATGCGCCGAGGCGATCGGGGTGATCCTTGATGGCCTCGGCGACGTAGTCGTTGATCTCAACGGCCCACTTCCGCGCCTCCTCGGGGTCCCAGGCGTCCTGCACGCCCGGCGCCGTGTACGAGAGGATGGTGTAGCCGACGCCGTGCTTGTCCATGTAGGCGATGCGCGTCGAGGTGAGGTCCGTCATCTCGTGGGCGTGCCTGTCCGGGTCGACAGCGAACATGCCCGCCCACCAGCGCGTCTTCTCCTGCAGGCGGGGGAGGGCGAAGGCCTCTTCGAAGGCCACCTTGCCGTACATTGTGTCTTTTCTTTCTTTTATATATATATGTGTGTGTGTGTGTATGTTTGTCTCTTTGGTGAAAGGGGCTAATGAGAGCGGTTAATAGGCTGTATATAAGTTATGACTTGGGAGTGTATAAATATGGTCAAAGGTAATGATGAGAATGAAAAAAAAAACACTGGGATTCAAAAGATGGGATGGCAAAAACCGTGAAGAGGTTTCGCTTTTATACATGAATTTTGTGTTTCCCTCCCGCGCAACGAACGTCTCTCTCCCTCTCTCTCCCTCTCTCTAGGAAACCTTATCATCTTCGCTCTTTGTTTTTGCCGAGCGGCATCTCACGGCTGTTTCCTTCCCAGCCCATTTTGCGGGGGACCCCGGAGGACCCCGTAGGAAGGGAGGGGGAAAGTACGACGACGTGATACGTCGTACTACAATAGTACAGAGGTAGTACTACTACTACTGTTTACTACTGTCTACTACGGTCTACTACGGTCTACTACGGTCTACTACGGGGTAGGTGCCAAGGTGTGGGACTCCGCACGATATCTACGGAGCATATTCCGTACTCCGTACGGAGTGCACTTTTACCCCAGATTCGAAGAGCACACAGTGCGCAAAGACAGCAACGTCAATACGCGGAATACGCAGGTTGGACCGTTCCGCCGCGCAAATACCGTGCGAAAGAGCCGACCGCGGATACTGTCACCACCATCTCCCCACCGATCAATCCATCGTCGCCCACCCACACAATCTACCATACGCCATCTACGCCATCTTCGTGATACTAAGCAAAAACCATCGTATGGAAGTAACATCCAATTTGTACTCGGTACTACGGTTTAACAGTGGAAAACAGCATAATATTGCTTTGTTTTTTTGTTTTTTTAAAAAAAGGAGAGAACAAAACTACCCTGCCAAAAAAAAAATCAACATTGATACGCAGGTATAATCACAAAGGTTTTATTCACACACACACACACACACAACAAAAAAAAGGAGTAGAAGAAGAAGCAGGAGGAATACCATCATGTCCGCCAACTCCTACGCGTCGGCCTACCCCCCTCCCGAGACGACGCCCGTCGACCCGGCCATCGCCCGGTTCTTCGAGCACTTCTACGCCACGTCGGACGACCCGGACGCGCCGCTCGACGACTACGTCGACCTCTTCGCCCCAGACGCCGTCTTCATACTGGCTTCGAAGAAGAGCGTCGGACATGACGGTAAGCTATCCCCAACCTCTTCTCTTTTCCCCCTTTCCCATTCATCCATGAAGCTTCAAAGCGCTGTACCTAACCACCTCCTATTTTCTTGGCATATCAGAGATCAGGGTAACCAGGCGAGGCATGTGGGACGCCGTGGCCGCGAGAAAGCACACCGTCCCGCAAATCTTCCCCTTCGGCCCCGGATCGCAAGAGTTCATGCTCCACGGGACCGTAGACCTACGTCTCAAGAACGGGACCGAGACGGGGCTCGACTGGGCCGGGAGGGCGAAGCTGGTGAGGTCCAATGACGACGGGGATTATGGCAAGTGGCGGATGGGATTCTATCAGATCTATCTGGATACCGGGGCCGCCGCGGCCTACAAGAAGTAGACGAGACGAGGCAAGACATTCTACCAATGGAAAATAGTTTTCCCCTTTTTTTCTTATTGTCTGACTCGTTTGTTTTCTTGGTTTATCTGGAACGGATGGATGCATCTTATATGAGGCTACTGTGAAAGTGCGTCTGCGAATTCGAGAATCTTGATGGCAACGCGGTCCGGTGCTTCGATGCAGTGCCAGTGACCAACTCCATCCAGGATGACGAGTCTCTTTTCATGGGCCCCATTCCACCTGAGAATAGCAGTCAGAATAACGGAAGCTGAAAAGTAAAAACAAGAGGTAGAAGAATGGAAGGGAAAACAAAGAAAAAGAAAAAGAAAAAAGAAGAGAGACTCGTACCTTTCACTGATACTCTCACAGCCTGACAATGGGCTAGTCTTATCATCGGAACCAGCAACGATGAGTAATGGTGCCTCAATCATGTCATAAGGCGGCGGCTCGGCATCCGCAATGGTCCTGCAGAGGGAAACGTACCCCGCGACCGTCTGCGACAGAATAAGGCTTCTTATGAAGGCGTGGTGAAGGGGCGTCGACAGCGTTCCCGTCGCAGCAGTCGGGACAGTGTCGGCCATCTGTTCAAGGCCCGCTTTAAAGCAATCAGTAATGCCCTGATTTTAACATGATGTAGAGAGCATAAGCAAAAGTATAGGGCTCACATTCTTCAACGACCTTGATTCTGGCATTAAAAACGTTGGCTAGAGCTGTGGTCGGATGAACAGGGCCAATCAAGACGACCCCGGCCGCTCGAACATGGCGGGCTAGCTCGCAGGCAATCATAGACCCCATAGAGTGCCCTACGAGTACCTTGTCTTGGTCTGGGGCAAGGCGTAGTAGCAGCGCTTTGAAAACAGATGCAATATGGGCAGGCGACCTATCTCTGCCATCGTGATTTGACAGGCCACTACCTAATAAAGCGTCTCCGATTAACACCAGTCACAATGATATTTTGCCATATCGAGTTTATTTTGACATGCCTGGAGTATCAATAGCGAGACAGCTGTATCCTCTTTGGTTCAGCAAAGGCACCAACGGCGCGTAGTAAGCATGGGATGAGCCCAAGCCGTGAATGAGAACAAGAACTGGCCTGCTACCTTGGGCGGGAGACCACCTGTAGTACAAGTTCAGACCTTCCACGTCGAGAAAAGGCATTATGAGGGATGAGGGTGCTTGCAAAGGGCCGATGTTATCGCAAGGTTCGGGGTAAAGTAAACGTCGGACTCTTCGATACCGACGACGTGAGAACAGCTATATCCTGCATGCAGTACGTGACTACGTAGTAGCAGCAGTAGGTACGTAGTTACATACCGTACAGAGTACATGTGTAGGGGAATCGCGGGCACCATCGGGTGTCCGAGCCGCAAGCTAAAGTGACGGCAAGGCAAGGCCGAAGCGGGAAAAGAAAAGCGGGTGGAGTCAGGAGACTGCCCGAAACCCGCATCTTCTGCCAAACCAAGGGCGTACGGTTCTACAAAAGCTAAAGAGAGAATTAATTGCTGCACACATCCATGTATATTTTTCTCTTACCTTGTTCCTTTTGTATTGGCGTATAAAAGGCTTCAAACACTACTCATATCATTAGTTTTATTCGGTTGTGTGTTGACTTCTGAATTACAATCTTACCCATCATGTCTTCATATAGTTCCATCGCCGAGACGAAGCAAATATTCGACCAACTCCTAAAACTTTTTGAGGGCCATCTTTCTTTACCGAGTGAAACAAAGGACAAGAAAGATGCCATTATTTTCACTGGAAAACTCGACAAGCCCTATTTTCCCATCCCGTTCAAGGAGACGGAAACGGCGGCTGCCCTCAAGGCCATCGAAGGGAGCGTTGCTGCATTGTTAGCAGACTCAAAGTACAGCGCTGAATCGCAGCGCAAGATTACCGTAGATCAGGAAAAGACGACGGCATTTCTGTTTCAGGCATACCTTGCTCGCGTAGGCGGGCTCGGAAAGATGGACAAGGAGGTCAGGAAGCTTTTGAAAGGTAAATCACCTGAAGACGATCCCGTATCCAGGCAAAGCCATATGTGAAAATCCCCTAACGCCATTGTAGATACCGACCTTCTGCAGGCTCAGTCGGATCCCTATCGCCGCATGGCTGCCAATCTCTACGAGACTGCCGAGCCCGGAGAGTACTACCATATCCATGGATCCTTGGAGGCGTCAACGACGCTGGGGATGCTTGGCCTGCCATCCCACAACGCCGATATTGACACACAGGACAAGGCCACCGAGTACATTGAGCCGGCGGTAAGGAAGTTCACCGTCGCGCAACTGGAAGAAATGAATGCGAAAAACCGCCAAGCAGGTGTCAAGGCCTTTAAGCATGCCGAGTTTCTGGAGACGTCTCATGTATGATTACCGAGCATGACCCGGATTTCAGGAATAGGTGAACTGACGAGCAGGCTATAGGGAAAGCACATTAGTCAAATACTTCCCTGGACTGTCGAGGAGCTCGAAACCAAGACTCCACCCACCCCCTTGCCTGAAGTGGGCAGTGGCAGCAAGCGGCTCCTGGCAGGCGTCAAGGTCCTAGAGCTGTGTCGTATCATTGCAGGACCAGTCATCACGCGTATCCTCGGAGAATATGGTGCGGATGTGCTCAAAATCACGAGTCCGCATCTTAGCGATGTGCCCTTTTTCCAGGTCGACGGCAACATGGGAAAGCATGCCGCGGATCTGGACCTTAAGACACCCGAGGGCCGAGCCGCCTTTGAGGAGCTGGTCAAAGATGTTGATATTGTTGTGGACGGCTACCGGCCTGGTGCTCTCGACAAGCTAGGGTACGGTGCCGAGTTTATGGCAGCGCTGGCCGAGAAGAGAGGCAAGGGGGTCGTGTATGTCAACGAGAACTGTTTCGGTTACGGCGGAGAATGGTCTCACCGCCCGGGATGGCAACAAATTGCCGACTGCGTGAGTTTTCCCATATCATTGTATCGATTTTACTCTTGTGATTTGAACTGATGAATTCTCCAATATTAGGTCAGTGGCGTGGCATGGGAGCAAGGACGCTTCATGGGACTTGACGAGCCCATCGTACCACCTTTCCCGCTTTCAGATTACGGTACGGGTTGCATGGGCGCCATCGCCGCCCTCACAGGTCTTTACCATCGCACCACCCGGGGCGGCTCCTGGCACGGCAAAGTGTCACTGCTGCAATACGACATGCTCCTCTTCAAGGTCGGTTTGCTACCTGAGGCCACGCGCTCAGAGCTGCGGGAAGAGTTGCCAGCAGAGTTTCTGGCCATCCGACACGCCCATAGTGTGGACCAGATCTCGGGGGCCGCGCTGGGGCACATGCGAGCTACGCACCCGGACTTTGTGGATGATAAGAATTATTTAGACCACTGGTATTCGGCGGCTTATGGACAGCGCGTTGCTGCCGTCAAGCCCGTGGTAGACATCGAGGGGTTGGAGGTGGGATTTGTAAGGGCGAACAGGCCGAATGGGTCGGATAAAGCGACGTGGGAATTTGGGGAGGATGGCGACTACCGGGTCGATGCTTGAATGTAGCCTTTTGTTAGATATCATATTAGCTGATGCCAAATCCATTACATATCTTCATACCTGTAGTACATGCCACATTTCTTACGTATTACTCAATGGTGCAGTCCACAGATTATATGTTCAGTTGATCATGCACGTGTACATTCGAAGAATCTCGTGGGCGGTATCTCGTATATGCTGTAATCCTTTATAAACGTAAAAGGAGGTTAATAGTTGCTTGTGTCGTCGGAAATGAGACGTGTTCTTCTAAATGTTCGAGGTTGTAGGTAATATTCCATTCACAGGTAATGATTGTGGGAGGATACAACTGGAAACTTGGTACTATCCATTCAATTTGGGTAGCCCTTACTCTACTCATATTCACCTTCCTGCCTACTCTGGTGGTTCTATCTTGCCTATATCAGAGTGGCCGATGTAGAAGGGAAGGAGCAAAAGGAACGAGAGTGCCATGAAGGAAAGAAGTCAAGTCACGGGGTCTTTCGAGAAAGAAATTGTATACCACAGTAAGGCATTGTGTTATCTCTCTAGTCATCAGCGCTCATTGATCATCCATTTGCCTCAACGGCCATTACCTTGCCTTTTTTTTTTCGCTTGCGTGTTAGCGATATATCTACGTAGAGGAAAAAATATGGTAGGTATGTATGCTTCAGCCCCTACTTGGTGCACCTTTTCCCTCTAACTGTCCAGAATAGATGGTCGCCTACTCCAACTCAAAAATCGTGATTACTACTAATTGCGTAAGATAGTATAACATTAGCAATATTCGAGCCGTCTCCAAACCAGCAAAGACCTGCCGTCGATCCCATCACCCGCAACGCCTGATCATCAACCCACTCAAAAGGCTGGATCGGAAACGGGCGGATGTTGGCGGGTAATGCACCACGACCACGACCACAAACACCACCACAAACACCACCATTACGCCATACGACCATGTCACATCCCTCGTCACCCAACACCCGCGCGGTTCGTCGAATACCCCACTCACTCACAACTCACAACGCATAAACGATACCCACACAATCAACCATCTAAACCGTTGAATGTTCTTAGGCTATTCGCTTACCAAAGGGCCATGTTTGCATGAAAAAGGACTACGGCTGACCTCCCCGCGCCCTGCAAGCTGCTGGCGGGGTAATGAATTGGGACCCTCTTGCCGTTTTTAGGGATTAACACGTCGTGTCAGGGGATGGCTGGATGGGTAGGTTGATTCTCTGTCACCTATCAGGATTTTCGCATTGATAAACGGTTAATGGGCGAGCTCACATATCCTTTGCCCTTTGTAAAGGTACGGTGAGAAGGATCAGTCTTCTTTAAACTCTTCTTTATCCATCCCACCTCAACAGTTTTTCACCCTTCATCATCCTCGACGTTTACTTTTTTTTAATCCGATTTCACAAATATCTCAGCATGGCGGGAGAAACTGGCAGTGCGGCCTTGGGGCCAGAGTTTACGCAGCAGGTCATCGACTCCATGGGCCCCAATACACCACCGCGCCTTCGTGAAGTCATGACTTCCTTCATCCGCCACATGCACCAGTTCGCTACCGAAGTCCAGCTGACAAGCGACGAATGGATGCTGGGCGTTAACATGATCAACTGGGGCGGACAGATGAGTAACGAGAAACGCAACGAGGGTCAACTCATGTGTGACGTTATCGGCTTTGAATCGTTAGTCCTAGCCCTCAGTGGAGAGTGAGATAGATTTAGGGGTTGAGTACTGATATGTATGACAATATAGCCTAGTCGACGACATCACCTTTACTGCCGCAACGAAGAGCGCCAATGGTGTTACCGCCTCGGCCATCCTGGGCCCCTTTTATAGGGAAGACCATCCCGTCCGGGATAATGGAAGTACCATTACTTTCGACACGCCCAAGGACGGGCAGGTGACGTATATGTATGGCAAAGTCACCGATGCTTCGACAGGCAAGCCCCTAGCCAATGCCAGTGTCGATGTCTGGCAGGCTTCAACGAATGGTAGGTTTTACTCCCGCGTACTGGAGAGAGCAGAAGAGAAAAACCTTTCATATCCTAACACACAGTTCGCTTTAGGTCTATACGAGCAACAGGATCCCAATCAGCAAGACTCCAATCTCCGTGGCAAGTTTATCACCGACGAGGAGGGAAGGTACTCGCTATACTGCTTGCGTCCCACGCCCTACCCAGTAAGTTGAGACGGAGCCGGTTCACCACTCCTGGGAATCGCTTGCTAAGTATTTCTAGGTCCCGGATGATGGCCCCGCCGGAAAGATGCTCCGCATGATGGACCGCCAGTTCAACCGCCCAGCGCACATCCACTTTCTCGTCCGTCGCGAGGGGTACAAGCAGCTGGTGACGCAAATTTTCGACAAGGATTGTGCCTTTCTCAAGAATGACTCTGTATTTGCCGTCAAGGAGGAGCTAGCCGTCGAGTTCAAGCCGAGAAGCGGCGACCCTCAGGCGAGTTTGGAGTTGGAGTATAATATTGCCCTCGCGGATGCTCAGTAAGAAAAGCTACTTATGGGAGAAGTAAAAAATAGGTTGCATTTTTTTTCTAGTTGACAATATAGCATCTGCAAGTTAAACAGTAATCGTATCCTCTAATGTTAAATGTCTATAACGTCTACAGCTTGGTAAGTCGTGGGCCTTTTCGCTTTATGCTATAAACATACAGGGCTCCTATTGGTCAAACATGCTCTGTTGAAATCCCGCGTTCTCTAAGCAGCGGTAGCATAGAAGGATGAAACATTCACGACACACATACGCGGTCTCGCAGACGCTCGAGTTGCAGTGAGCGCATGCTTCGTCCGACCGGACGCGGCCCCAACGCCTCTGGTGCGAGCACGGCGGCCAGGCGGATTGCGTGCCAGCTTCGGGGCCGTCTCTGACGTCCCAATGCGCTGGCAGCCATGCCCTGAAGTGCGAGGGATACACCGGACCCGGATCTTGGGTCATTGGCCACCCGGGTTGCCATGGGTCGCGGACGAGGCCTCGATCGGTATGGTCCCTGGGGCCGCGGGGTGATTCTTGTTGTCCTCCCCTGCTGCTGCTGCTGTTGTTGTTGTTGCACCCGTCCGTCGTGCTCTGCTGTTCACATTCCTCGTCGTCGTGCTCTGCGGCCGAGCGGGCATCGTCTTTCTTCGTGGTCTCTTTGTTGCTTTCTGACGTGGGGGTCTTGGGGGACTTGTACGTGTCGTAGCCTTCCCACCGCGCCCTCGGCACGCTTTCATCGTCGTCATTCCTATCGGTTTCGCTGTCACCGTCGCCGTTGTTATCGAAGATGTCCAGGAGCCGCGCCATGTTTCTGCCCTCGCGCTCCGCGACGGCCAGGGCCTCGAGCAGGGTCTTCTCTCGGGCCTCCAAGCGCGCCACGACGGCCTTCTTCTCGTCCCTCGAAGTTCGGCACGCGAGCACCCGGTCGCAGGCCGCCTCGTACCTCCGGTCCCGCTCGTACGGGTCGACGCTGTGCAGCAGCTGGATCCGTCGCTGCCGCTGCATCTCGAAGAGGACGTGGGTGCCAACGTAGCCGGGGGCGGAGCCGTCGGACTGCTGCTGCTGCCCCTGCTCCCGCTGCTCCTGCATCATCTGCAGCCACGGCGACGGCACCATTGCTTGTAGTGCTCTTAGTCTTGACGCCATCGCCCGCCTCGCGGCCCGCTCGCGCTCCTGCGCCAGCCGGGAGAGGTCGAGCTCTGTGAGGGATGCCCTGCACCTGGCGGCGCGCAGCTCGGAGTGCAGCTCGTTCTTCTGATCGGTGAGGGCTTTGATCTGGGAGAGCTTGGCGGCGTGGCGCTTGCGGACGGCGGTGATGGCGGGAGGTTCTTCTAGAAGGGAGGATGGGGATGGTGGGGAGGGCGAGGATGGGGAGGGCGATGGGGAGGGGGATGACGGCGGAGGATTTGATGTGGAGTTTGTGATCGTGGCCGCTGCTGTCTCCGTCGACGGTGCTGTTTCTGGTGGTGGGGGAGGGAAGGGGAAGAGGCCGGTGGCCGCGGGCTGGTAGCGACGGACGCGGGCTTCGAAGTGGACTCGTCTTCTGACGATGTCGAGTGGGATCCTGTAGGGCTTTGCGCGCCCCGAGGACGATGGCCATGGTGATGGCATGGTGATGTGTTGTCGTTGTCGTCTCTGTCGTTGTCGTCTCTGTCGTTGTCGTCTCTGTCGTCGTCGTCGTTGTTATTGTTATTGTTATTATTATATATGTTGTGTTTCTTGTCGGGGGTGGAAAAAGGGGGGCGAAAGCAGTCGTAGAAAGGAAGCTTGCCAATGTCTTGGGATCTAGTGGGAATCGCAAAAAGAAGAGAAAGGGAAAACAAGGAGACGAAATGGTAGTGAAACGAAGGTGATGATAGAGAGAGTTAGACAAAGACAGAGAGACAGAGAGAGAGTTATATATATATGGGTATAACGAAAGGAAAAGATGAAGAAACGACAAGAGGGAATCAAGGTTGTTGTTTGAAATACAGTTCAGCATGGACTTTGCAGAGCAGTTTCTTGTTCTTGTTTTTTTCTTTTTTGCCTCATTCCGAAGGGACAGATTCCTTTCTCTAGACACACGTACCATAAAAGATGAGTCTAAGAAAACGAAAAGTATACGCGTGCACGAGGCAAAGAGCAGAGTTTTTGGAGTCATACACCGAAAGCTTAGGGTTTGGTCGTCGCCATGACCAGCCATTCTCGTTTATGTATGTTGACTTCATCTTTTTTTCCTTCTATGTAGCGATAGGTAATAACATGGGTACAATAAACAGCTGTTTAGTAAAATGTCGACACCGAGGGTATAGAGGTATCGAGGTAACCAAGGGTGTGGCGAGGCATATAATAACGCGACCCGTCACTGCGAAAGTTTGACCACGATCCATGATGCTCGGAACACACAAAAATCACATCCGTCTTCCATCGCGCCATGGCCTCGCCCCTTCATGATTATATCGCTTTGCGCCCGCCACTCAGCCTAGGCCTGGTGGTGTAAAATGACGCAGAGGCCTGAGGGACCATGCGCTCTCTGAGCTGCCATGATGTATATTCACCGTGTCCTTTCTGGGAACGAAAGCTTCCTTTCCAGAGTCATGATATCTAGTGTCAGGCAGTAAACCCACCTTCGCCTTCAGGCAAAAGTATATTCCATTATGGGAACCGGTTTTGGGAAGGGAGGGTTCATCTCACGTCTGAGTCGACCGCCCGATGATGGTGCCGTTGGGAAGTTCGAGCCCGATGGGCAGTCCGCACGCGAATTTGCCCGTGTACGTCTGTCCCCTCTTGGCCGCGAGCTTCTCCTCCACATCCTTGTACATGTCATACCTATGCATAATCATCAATAATCAGCCCTCTTGTGCTACGAGTAGGGGGGAGGGGGCTATATAGCTCTGGGGAACCCTCAACTTACGCATTCATTTCTTCAATGGTCAAGACATTCTTCGCGTCTTCGACCTTGTACGTCGGCACATCCTTGTTCACGGAAAAGCCTGATGAGCGCCCGACATTAGTTCTCTCCCTCTTTTCTTCCTCACGCTTTCTTGAAAACATTAAGAGAGTTTTTGTCGTGACTCACCTATTCTCTCGTTGATGTTATACGCGGCCTTGGCGGCAGCGGCCTGCACCTTTGTCGCCCTCGGCAGCCGTACCTGCGTATACACCTCCAGCGCGCCCGCAACGTCCCCATCAAAGTACCCCTTCCCGAATAGGATCCCCAGCGCCGCGGCGTCCTCGATGGCCATGCACGCGCCCTGGCTCTGGTGCGGCATCATGGGGTGGCCCGCATCGCCGAGCAGACACGTGGCGCGCCGGTGCATGTAGGGATAGGGATCGTGCACCCACAACCTCCAGGGCTGGATCTCCTTGCCAATGGACAGATGCGCGCGCACCTGCGGGTCCAGGTTCGGGTAGGGCGCGAGCAGCTCCTCGACGGGCCTGCCCTCGGCGCCCCACGACTGGGACGTGTAGTCTCCCTGCTCGCGGGGGAAGAAGCAGTAGTAGGACAGGAGGCGCCCTCCGTTGCACGGGGACAGTACGATCTTGTCCCACTTGCCCTCCTGGCCGCCCCAGTACTCAAGGGCGGAATCGCGGGAGTAGTCAACGAGACCCAGTCGAGCGGCGTCCGAGGCCAGGACGTTGCAGTGCAGGCAGCTCTGGTCCGAAGGCCGCTTGGCTGGGTGAATATCCAGGGCGGTGCGGACGCAGGAGCCGATGCCGTCGGCGCCGACGATGAGGTCGTGCTGGGCTGTGGAGGAGTTGGCGAATGTGACGGTGTTTGTTCCCAGATCGATGGATTGGCACTTGTGGTTCACCTTGAGAAGGGCAGGCTTCCCCTCCCCGTCTTCCCCAACCGCCGCCTCCATCAGCATCGCGTGCATGTCCTGTCGGTGAAACATGTTGTACACATGCCCCCATCTCTCCTCGTAGTCGCCCAGGTCGTATACACTCACGGGCTCGCCCGTCAGCCAGTCGCGGTTGATGAGCTTGCGCAGGACCACGGGGTCCCCGCGGGCGACGTCGACGGACCACTCGTGCAACCAGCGGGTGCCGTTGGCCGCGCACGACACCGACGCACCCACTTCGCCGGCGAAGTCGGAGCGCTCATAGATGATGACCGTGTGCCCGGCGCGACGCAGGGCGATGGCAGCAGATAACCCGCCTATGCCGCCGCCTATGATGCCGACGTTGAGAGGGCGCCAGGAGCTATTACTGTTTGTTCCGTTTTGGATGGCCATTGTGTGTGTTTTTTTTTCGTCTTCTTTTTTCCCCCAAGGACACTGTATAGCCTTCGTGTCTTAGTATTTGTCGGGAAACCCCTTATTTGCTAGAGTGTGGAAGTGTTCCTTGGTATCAATCGGATTATTGGCTTTAAAGTGTATGCCTTGTTCCCATCGTCGTCAACAAGAGATGCACACACAGAGAGTGCACCTACGCATCTTATAACTTTCCTCGGCTACCGCCGCAACGGCACTTTCTTGAGCTTATTCCCCCTCCCCCCCCCCCTCACTCTTCCCAATGCCTCCTCCAGCCGGTATCTGGAGGCACGTAGGTAGGTCTGTCTCACGCATGTCTGATAAGCTTCGCTAGTCAGCTCATGGTCATGACGGCGTATGAATGAATGCGATGGCAGGGCGCGGATAATTTTCTTGGCACCAATCATTAGCTTTGTTTCCAAATGTCGGATCTAAGAGGGGGGTGGAGTGGGTTGTCGGACCGCGCCCCCTCCTCTTTTCCTCCTTTCATGGTCTCGGGCCGTCGACTGTGCACTTTGCCGCACCGAGCTTGGTCAAATGACTGCAACATCGAGATGGAATAGTGCATCATTCTGAGGAGACTGTGTACCATGGGTTTCAGGACATGTGCGCGGGAATATCGTATTGCGTTAGATAGGCCGTGTAGTCCACATTACAATTCGCCGTATCATCCGAGGAGGCAGGTTTTGGCCATGAACAATTAATTCATCGACGTTGGCGTAGGATAAAGGACAGCCCCCGCCAGACTTAGAAATGCGCACAGAACTCCGCAATATATAGAACATCGTTGAGCCAATGCCGTATCGTGAAGAAGTCGTTGGCTTGAGATGAAGTTAAAAGTTAATGTTTAAAAGAGAAGAAAGCAGCATGTAAGTGATCCGTACGGGGTATCGTATCGACATCTGCATATAAATCATTGCTTGTCAATGCTCGAGGCTTTACGTCAAATCTTATCGGCAAAGCTTACTTCGAAAGCAGGACTTCTTTGCTGCATATTTATGAGGCTAGACTGTAACAATTCATCAGCAACAGACAATCACGCATTTCATCAATATCGTCTTCAATATTCGATGCGAGCTTCGTCTTCAACCTTGTTTATAGGTTAGCTGCTGTTCTGCAGGGGAAGGCTCCCACTACAAGGGCGGGGGCAGCTCACCCTTGGCCTGATCCATCTCCATATCCGGGTACCCGGCACCACCACGGGCTAGCAGTAATGATGGACACGGCTGGGGCAACCGCCTATTTTGGCTCCGGCCTACCGAGCAGACTCTACTCCGTACTGTAAATCTTAATGCACCGGCCATCAATCCCATTCTTCACACTCTAGCATCAATTAATTAACAGACTGAGAGCCCTTGATCCGCAAATGTGACCATGTCACGGCGACAAACAGCGGTCAACCCGGCCTTCCATATAACAACTTGAATAGTCACTTCACTACTTGACTGGTGGGACAAATCGTGATCTAGAGGCTGAGGATATAGAAAAAGCATGCCTCGCCCGAGGCTAGACCCGAGCCAGCGGCAGAGAGCCGCCGAGGCGTGCAACCTCTGCCGGGAAACCAAGAAGAGGTGCTCAGGAACGGCGCCGTGCACGCATTGTCTACGCCGCGGCATAGGTGACACATGTTTCATATCCAATCGCCCGCGCCGGCATCGCAGTTCCGCCGCCGCCGCCGCCGCCGCCGCGGGATTCGGAGTGCGAGCAGCGCCACCGGGCCGCGCTGAAAAGGGGTCAAATATAGGTCTAACGCTGAGCTCTCCTATGAGGTCACGGGCGCAGAGGGACAGGTCTTCGGCAGTAAGCGATACTGCTGCTGTCTCTCCGGGGCACAGCAGCGGCGGTGTAGTATCGGTCGGTGCAGACTTCAGACCCCTCTCGCCATCCGAGTCACGAACGACAGATGCAGACGGGCCCAAGACGGCGAGCTCTCAGGCGCATCGGGGTGACACCAGGAAGGACGACGGGAAGGCTATTTCGGGAAATTCCTTGCTATCCACCAAGCCCGCGTCGCGGATGTTGCTGAACCTTCGTGGCGAACGAGGTGCGTTTTCGGTCAGGTGTGATATCGATGCCTTTGAGGATTGGGATACTAACGGACGTAGTTTACATTGGGGGTGGCGCATCCTTGTCATTCCTTCAGCTTATACGTAGTGTAGTGACGGCGCAGATTGGCCCGTCGCAATTCTCGCGTCATGGGAGGAGCGACACGATGCTGGAGAAGGAGTCTCCCCAGTCGCAATGCGGCGCCCACGTGGGGGATCCGGGCGCGCTAAGTACTGAGGCGAAACTGATACATGCTGAGAGCTTCTATGCAGTGGTAAGGTTCCATCCGTGCAAGTGGGCTTTTTTCCCTGAGTATGGCGCCATTACGCTGACCGACCTGCCTAGACCGAGGGTATCATCGATCCCTTTGCACCCCAGGAACTTGAAGACCTTCTAACCACTGCCAACGTCAATCTCCCCCCTTGGAAAAGGGCACTTGTAGACGCCGTCATGGCGGTAGGCCTACAATGCGAGTCTCCCACAGACACGCGCGACCGTGAACTCGCTTTCTTCCGTGAGGCCCAGTCCCGTGCCTTGGCCGGCATGCTCGAGGATCCGGACATTGATATGGTCCGTGTCTTTCTCATCATGGCCTTCTACCTCCTTGGTGAGTGCCGCCGCAACACGGCGTTCATGTACCTTGGAGTGGCAGCTCGTGCCGCCGTCGCCCTCGGCCTACACAGCAAGGATACTTACGGAAGTCAAATCTGCGGCGACGCGAGGCAGCGACTGAGGCTGCGCGTGTGGATGAGTCTGCGCGTGTTGGACATTATTGTGAACTGTCTGCTGGGCCGCCCGGCGGCTACGGCGGGAGTTTACTCTGATGTGCAGGGCTTGGTCGGGCAGGCCGTTGCTTCGGCGGCGGAGGGGGCGGAAGGGGCGGAGGAGGGCGCGGATTACGGCATGGTATGTTTGGGTGCATCGTATGATGTTACGGGCCTGATGATTGTTACTGTTGATCGGCTATATGACAGAAAGGAGATGTCCATTCCCGTAGTTGAGGAGTTGCTGAGCGAGTTGGAGAGGTGGAGTCGGGAGTTGCCTGAGTTTCTGCGTACGCCGCCCTGTGCGACAGTCAGCAGCAGTGGCTTTACGGGTTCGGAAATTGGTGAGAAGGGTGCCATTGGACGGGTGCACGTCTCAGTACTTTATTATTTTGCGGTCACGTTAGTGACGCGTCCAATACTCATCTCGACACTGATGCAGCAGCAGCAGCCGGCGGGGAGCGACATGGTTCATTCGCACATGGCTGCGGCGTGTCTCGACGCGGCATCCTTTATCGTACACACATGTTCCGGGGCTCGCAAGCACAAGCTCCTGCGAGCCAACATGTGTATCCTGAAGTAAGATTTTCCTACCATACCTCCCCCCCTCTCTCTCCATCATCTTTTCACTACCTTTATCGCCAGTGCTTACTTTCAGTTGTAGGGCCATCCTCTTCCCCGCCGGGCTCGTCCTCGGTTTCGAAATCTTCGCTAAAGACGTCGCCGACTACACTACCGAGTCAGCTTTTCACGGCGCTCGCGACCTCCTAGCTCTGCTGAGCGCCAAGAGCCCTCAGGCGGCGCTGTACCATGATATCCTCTCGTCACTCTCCAACGCCGTGGCCCAGCGCCGGGGGAGAACGGCGGCGGCATCCAAAGGGAGGACGACATATGTCTCTCGGCTTTTCAACTTTGATAAGCCACCCCCGGCTCCAGGGCCTTTAATAGGAGGGGATGAGATAGATGCCGGAACGATAGTAGGTGATGTCGGTGATCAGGTGATGACAGCGGGCGAAGGAGGAGGAGGTGTTGATGAGGAGCAGAGGATACAGATTGAGGACATATTCAATAGCTGGTCACTTGGACAGAATACGCCTGTTAATCCAGGCGAGGTGTTTCTTGACTGGGACAGCTTGGACATTTCGCAGTGGGACAAGTTTCCGTATAGGATTTAGGGCTATAGCATATTTGCATATGCATGTAAAGCTCCGTTGACAAAGTAACCTTGTAATAACCACAGGGTTCACGAAGCTGCATCCGTTGCATTGGTATATCCATTATTTGAGGCGACATCGTCAACTACGAGGTCTACTGCAGCTCCTGCCTCGTCCTACAGCCCTTCCTTCCATGTCAAATTTCTGCGCCTGCCGAGTTTTCATGGATTAGGTACCTAGGGAGGGATGTTTGAGGCAGCAGCCCATCCAGGTACGCCTGCCGTGGGCTTCTCGGCGTGGGTCCCTCTTGCCTTTTCCTAACTCTTTTCCCTCCGCAAGGAAAGAGCCAATGTTATTGATGGCAAGAGATCGGGCTATGGGGTCACTTAAAAGCCCGTCAGTCAATTTCCCCTCCTCTTGGGTAGGTACTACGTACTCGGCTATCCGGTATGGTAGTCCCCCCATATGCAACGCCAGCAAATAATAAGGGTCCACGGGTTAGCTCGCACCGACGCACGCCATGCATGTCCCGCCCCAACCTTTTGCCTTCCCCCGCACAGTCGGCAGATATCGTACAGTGACCCTCCAGCTAGGTATGGAGTCGACCTGTTTGGACTGCGTCCGTCATCGGCTGCACGTTCTCGGAGCACATCCACCCTCTAGACTGCAGCTAATCCATAATCCATTGTACAAAGACACCATTCAGATGCAAAGCACGGCCCCTCTCACAAAAAAGCAATACACGTCGTGCACGGAGTTGCTCTTGCCGTTGGTGGTTTTTTGAGCTGGAGCGGGGTTGTGTGCGAGGATAAGAGGATAAAAAGAGACGTAGGTAGAATTAACCAAGTGCTTCTTTCGTAACCAAAAGACATCATCGTCAGTATTCCCAACCTAACTTCCGGCCTGCATTGATTGTCGAAAAAGAAAGCAGACATGGCATCTCCAGAAGCGGTGCCTTCGCACATGCGGGTCACCCCAGGGTCCGTCAACATTCCCTACGCCAAGTTCCCTACACCGTCCACCTCCCCGTCTACGACGACTCCGGACCCTCATCAGGTAGCCCAAGACTTTACGTCAAAATTCAATGCTGCTCTTGAGGCACGGGATCTAGCTACGCTCAAGGCCTTGTTCCTCGATGAAGGCTACTGGCGCGATCACCTCGCCCTTACCTGGGCCTTTCGCACTGCCAACGGGCCCACCCAGGTCCATGACCTGCTGAGTGCCAGCGCTTCATCCAGAGACGGACTGCGCCTAAAGAAGATTACCATAGACGACAGTTCGGCCGTCCGGGCGCCGCAAGTCGCACCTGTGGATCCGGCGGGCAAGGTGCCAGGCGTGAGATTCTTCGTCACCGTTGAAACCGCCGTGGGCACGGGTTCGGGGGTTGTCCAGCTCGTCCCGCAGGACAATGGTTTCTATAAGATATTCACCTTGTACACCCGGCTCGAAGATCTCGCTGGTCACGAACAGCCCGTCGACGGTCGTCGCCCCCGGGGTGTAGCGCACGGGCACAATCCTGACCGGAGAAACTGGGCGGAAAGAAGAAAGGAGGAGGTTTCTATGGGAGGTGACGATGGCCCAGCAGTCTTGATCATAGGTAAGTTCGAACGGAGAGAAATAAGGATGCATGAACATCCATCACTATATGTCAAAGTACTAACTGTGGACTTTTCCTGCAAAAGGCGCCGGCCAGGCCGGACTCACGGCGGCAGCGCGACTCAAGATGCTGGGCGTCAAGGCCCTCATCATCGACCAAAACGACCGCGTGGGCGATAACTGGCGCAAACGTTACCACCAGCTCGTCCTCCACGACCCCGTGTGGTACGATCACATGCCTTACCTACCCTTCCCTGCCCAGTGGCCCGTCTTTACGCCCAAGGACAAGTTGGCCGACTTTTTCGTCGCCTATGCCTCGCTCCTAGAGCTCAACGTCTGGACTTCTACAAGCCTAGGCGAGTCTGCTAAGTGGGACGAATCCAAAAAGTGCTGGGAAGTCGTGGTGGTAACGGATAAAGTCGATGAGGACGGCGGTCTGTCGCGCAACAAGACCATCCTGCACCCGCGGCACATCATCCAGGCTACAGGCCACTCAGGCAAGAAGAACCAGCCCATGTTCCCTGGTGCCGAAAATTTCCGCGGCGACAGGCTGTGCCACTCATCCGAGTTTCCCGGAGCCCGGCCGGACGGTCGGGGTAAAAAGGCCGTCGTGGTGGGGTCGTGCAACTCGGCGCACGACATTGCGCAGGATTTCGCCGAGAAAGGATACGATGTGACTATTGTACAGCGCTCGAGTACTTGCGTCGTCTCTTCGTCTTCCATCACTGATATCGCGCTGAAGCCTTTGTACTCGGAGACCAGCCCACCTGTAGCCGAGGCAGACCTCTTATTGCAGGGCCTACCGAGCGCGGTGCTTAAAGCCGTCGAAGCTGCCACCACGGCCAAGCAGGCCGACAACGACAAGTCCATACTCGAGGGTCTGGCAAAAGCCGGCTTTAAGACGGATAGGGGCATCGACGGTTCAGGTCTGTTGATCAAGTACTTTTCCCGCGGGGGCGGATACTACATCGACGTGGGTGCGTCGCAGCTCATCGCCGACGGAAAGATCGGTGTCAAGCAGGGGCAGGAGATCGCGGAAGTTCTGCCCAACGGCTTGCGTTTTTCAGACGGATCCGAGTTGGAGGCCGATGAAGTGGTGCTTGCGACTGGGTACCAGAGCATGCGGTCCCAGACGAGGCAGCTTCTGGGCGATGCTGTGGCAGACAAGGTGAGTGAGGTATGGGGGTACAATGAGGAGGGTGAGATGAGAACGGTGTGGCAGCAAAGCGGGCATCCTGGCTTGTGGCTCCACGGCGGGAACCTTGCATTATGCCGATACTACTCGCTGCCGTTGGCGCTGCAGATCAAGGGCATCGAAGAGGGACTGTACGATTATGCAGAGGTCTAGCGTACGAAGAGGAATATGTGTTTCTTTTTTTTTGAGTGTTTAGTCTAAGCTACCTTATAAGATTGTTATGGTAAAGACGCCGCGTTCTTTTATTCTGCTTCTTCCAAGTTATTAAATGGACAGTTTGCATAGCAACACTATGGAACCATGGAACTTCTTCATCCCGTAGCAGCGCCAAAAGGCTGTGCGTCACTGAACGGCACAAGGACAAACAGCTGACTTCGAACATTCCATCAAGCCCTACAAGAATCTCCACCGATGGCATCTCGACTCTTGCGCTGCCAACAGCCCGCCGTGACCTCTGAATCACAATAACTAAGGCATCAGCTACCAAGTACAAGTATGCCTCTCCTTTCCCCCCCGAAGGGAGGAAGAAACTAGAATTCATGACTGTACACTGCACCCGTGAACCTCCTAGCAATAACATACCGGTTCTACTTACCCGACCAACTCAATATAAAACCACCAAAAAAAACAGAAAAGAAAAACCAAGTACCAAAAAAAGAAAATGAAGCTTATCGTTGTCCTGTCCGCCATGATGGCCGCCCTCGCTTCCGCCGCCGCGGCCACCGACACTGTCACTATGACGATCACCGCGCCTGCGCCTGCCGAGTCCGAGACCCAGGGTCACAGAGGAGAAGATTGCATCGTGAGTATCCCCCAGGTCTACTTACCTTGAAGCCGCCATCAAGGAAGAGAAGGTTGACGGGAGGGAAGAAAGATAGAAGTAGAAGACGAAACACTGACGAGATTGCGTGCAGGCTGACGGCGAGACGTGTGAGCAGCACGGGCTTTTGGTAAGTTGGAGAGATGAAGTTGGAGAGAAGAAAAGAAAAGAAAAGAAAGATTAATATCCTACGGCTGATAGCCAGGGCTTCTGCAATTTCTATAGACTTTTTCTTGTCTTTTTTGTGAGTCTTTTCTTTAGTTTACTGACTTGAGGCGGTTATAGGGCAACTGCTGCAGCGATTTCTGCGACCAATCGCCGGGGCATAAGACTGTAAGTCATCAAGATGTTTCTCTTTGTTTTTTTTCTTTCCTTGTTTTTTTGTCTCCCTTTTCTTTTGGCAAGAGAAAATTAGGAAGCTGACCTGAGAGGGGGAATAAATAGGGCGTCTGCGCTTGAAGTCGAAGCGGTTACGAATGAGACGAGCGGGGAAGGGAATACGGGCATGTGAAGGACGTTGAGGAGGGAAATGTACGTTTGAAAGATTGTGAAAAAGGTGTGTGTGTGTTGATGAAGGAGGGATACCGAAGAAGAATTCGAATTTCATAAAATGAAAAAAAAAAATGAAAAAGAGAAAAGATATACGCATATTATTTCTTGTTTTGTCCCGAGACGTTTAGGCAAGACGATGTACGTTCCTGCAAGCAACTCAGAATTACTAGTAATAGTATTATGCATGCCAGAGATGCCAACCACTCACACCTCGTCGTCAGTTACAATGATGTACTCCATACATGGCATTGTGAAAATCAGTACGGAGGTATGGCACTCCGCATGCTACCGGGGATATTCGCCTAGAAACGGGCACTCGACAAGCCCGTGCCGCCCGCATCTCCGGGTACCGTCCCGACACCGAAGTCCCCGCCGCAGCAGCAGCCGGGCGCGGCCCGCCGGCGACGAAACCATGCCGGGAGAAGAGACGCGATACGCACATGTAAAAAGAGGTGTACAGAGCGATAGACGGTAATATTATGTATAAACCCCCAAAAAACGAGAGTCTTAACAGTAATGTCGACCAGCTATACGGATTTCCCCTCAAGACTCCTAACCCAAGTGCGTGCGCGCATCGGCATTGAGGATCGGTACATGCGAGGCAGCGGTTCGTTAAACGTTTATCCAACAGCCTCTTCTCCAACTTCAGAGCCCCCCACATTGGACAATAAACCACCCCGGATTTCAAGTCCTCCAATTCCGTCACCTTTACCAAAAACTCATTCTATTCTATTCTCATAATTTACATCACATTGCCACACAGAAAAAAAAGGATAACAAAGGGAAACAGAAACTACCTACGCATCACATTCAAACGAGTGATCTCGTCTTGCCAAAATGGTATTCCCCCGGGGCCTGTCACAGGTCCTCAAAAAGGCCCCGACAGACACCGTCATTGTTTCCGCCCTGCGCACGCCCGTCAGCCGCGCCAAGGGCCAGTTCAAGGATGCCTATCCCGAGGAGCTCCTTTCCACCGTCCTCCGCGCCACACTCGATCGCAACCCGGCGCTCGACCCCTCCCGCGTGGAGGATGTGGCCGTGGGCGTCGTTCTCTCCGAGCTGGGCGGCTCCAAGGCGGCGCGCATGGCCCTCAACCACGTCGGCTACCGCAGCGCCGCCACCTCGCTCTACAGCGTAAACCGCGCTTGCTCATCGTCCCTACACGCGCTTTCCCTCGTCGCGGCGCAGATCCGCACGGGGGACATCGCCGTCGGCGTGGGGGCCGGGATGGAGAGTATGACGAGGAACTATGGCAGCCGCGCCGTACCCGTGGACCTGTGGCCCGCGCTGAAGGAGTCCCCAGTCAAAGACGCCAGGGACTGTATCATGGCCATGGGTTTGACATCAGAGAATGTGGCGAAGCGGTACGGCGTGTCAAGGGCTGATCAGGACGCCCTCGCCGTGCGGAGCCATCTCCGCGCTGCGCGGGCCAGGGAGTCGGGAGCCTTTGACGCCGAAACCGTCCCCGTCACGACGCGGTACCAGAAAGTCGACAAGGCTACTGGCGAAAAAGTAGGCGAGGAAACGGAAATCACGGTGACGCAAGACGACGGCATCCGACCCACGGCCAACCCGGAATCCCTGGCCAAGCTCAAACCGGCCTTCGCCGCCGACGGCACCAGCACCGCGGGCAACTCGTCCCAGGTATCCGACGGCGCGGCGGCAGTCCTACTCGCGAGCCGCAGCGCCGCCGAGGACCTCGGCCTCCCCGTCCTGGGGAGATTTGTCTCTGCTGTCACTGTGGGCTGCGCGCCCGACGAGATGGGCATAGGACCGGCGCTGGCGATACCGAAGCTGCTGCAGCGCCACGGGCTCGAGATCGGGGACGTGGACAGGTGGGAGATTAATGAGGCGTTTGCCAGCCAGGCGCTGTACTGCGTGCGCGAGCTAGGCCTGGAGGGGGAGCTCGGGGGGGAGGGAGACGGCGGGGGCAAGGTGAATCCGGACGGCGGGGCGATTGCGCTGGGTCACCCGTTGGGCGCAACGGGGGCGAGGATGACGGCTACGTTGATGCACGGGTTGGGGAGGACGGGGGGCGAGGTTGGCGTTGTGAGCATGTGTGTTGGCACAGGCATGGGCATGGCCGGGTTGTTTGTCAAGGAGTGATCCCATAGCCTTCTGGCAAGGTGGGGAAAGGAAAGAGAGAAAATAGATGGCGATGCGATTTTATGTAATCATGACGCGGAATGGAAATGTGAATATGAGTAATTAAGTAAAACTGTGTGGCGACTTTGCGAATAGGTAGCACCTTTTTTTGGTATACAGGAGCCGAAGGTGTAGTACATGTTGAGGTTTTCTGTCTTATAGAACGTTCAGTCATCGCCTAAAGCGATGGCGAGGGGCAATTGATCGCCTATATTTTACACCAAATCACCATTTCGCTCGTCCCCTTGCCCCTTCTTCGTGCTCGTTGGGTTGGCCCCTGCCTCGGGGGAGCAAGTAATGGATGGAGATGAGGAAAGAGGCAGAGAAGGCAAGAGAGGCCCACGCACAAGTCGAAAGCGAGAAACTCATGGCAAGCGCCCCCGATGGACTACTGCCCCAAGTAAATGCAATCTCTGTATATTCAGGAAAAAGATGGAAGGAACAATCATAGAACGAGGCAGGACCCGCAGAAGCCCTCGTAGCAGCCGACGAAGGCAGCCTACAAAAGTACGCGTCCTCTTCCAATAGCACTCATAGAGGTCTCGAGAAGGACACTTTTTAACACAGGCAGCTTTTGCCAACCCTTCGGCAGCAACGAGGTACGTTGGTAACGGAGTTTTAATGGTCTATTGCGTATATATATGCGTGTACGGAACTTGGTATCTAGTGAATAGTGCATGCGGTAGATGTCTACAGCCAGCGCTTGGTCCCCAGGTGAGAGAGAAAGGCACCCCCATTTCCGGCTTCGACGCTTGACTTGTACAGTACGCCGAGGACTGACTTGGCCGCGTACTCTGGCGAGGCCGGGCCCGTAAAGTTGGGTGCGTATTTCTGAAACTTGGAAAGCATGGTCCCCATAGCCTCGAGTTCCTTTTGCGAAGCTATCACATACAAACTCATCAACAACCCAGATAACAAAGGCTTAGGGAAGCAAATAAAAGGGAGTTTGACTCACGAGTGGCATCAGGCCTGGTATTCACCATGCCGGGGCAGATAGCCATGACGAGCACGCCGTCCTTCCTATACTCGGCGCTGAACTTGGCCACAGCGAGGTTGAGTGCGGCCTTGCTGACGGCGTAGGCGGAGCCCGTGTCGACGTCGTACTGGGCGACGAGGTCCGCGTCTGCCATGCCCGACGAGATGATGGCCACCTTCTTCTGCTTGCCGGCGAGGATTAGGGGCATGAAGGCGTTGATAAGGTGCACGTTGCCGACGGCGTTGATGCGGAACGAGTCGATCATCTCCTTTTCCAGCCTTTCGGGGTGATGGGTGCCTCTGCCTTTTGTGTCAGTTCCTCCGGAAAGGGAGATAGATTGGGAGATGAGCTTATGGAGCGCACAGCGTGCCGATGCCGTCAAACTGGTCCCATTCGCTGATCATGGCGCCGTTACCGATGAGGTAGTCCAGTCCTCCGCCGGTGACCTTGGCCGTGTCCTCGGCAGCTTTCTTGAGCGCGGGGTAGTCGACAATGTCGGCTTGGAAGAGGTGCACGTTGGACCGGGCCTTCAGCTCGGCGGGCAGCGCATTCTGAGCGGCAACCTTGTTGCGCACGAGGCCGACGACGACATTGTTGGGGTCACTCGACAGCTGTACGAGGAACTCGGCCTACAAGAATGAGAACGTATTAGTACCAACCCCGAGAGGAAATCAGGGCCATTCCTGGGTTAAACCTACGCCGAGGCCTCTGTTGGCTCCTGTGATGACGTAGGAAGACATGATGAGTTCAAAGGTAAGAGAGTTGTTGATTGAGTTTTAAGTCTGTACTGTTTAACTGATGGATTGATGGATTTTCTTGGTGATTCGAACTATTCTTGGAGCCGCAGAGAAGGTCATATATATACCAATTGTCAATACATGACGAGACTATTCAGCCTCGAGGCTGAAAGATGTCGTATCTGCTTATACAAGCAAACATCTATCATGATTGATTCTGTCGAAGAATTGATACCGTCGCATAGACGAAAACTACATTATAAATCATGGCATTCGCAAAAAGTTGAACATTTTTCAAAAGGTCATGGCACGCCGCATCTCAGAAGAAGCTGTAAGGTCCAGGGGAGGTAGTGGTATGTGATGGTGTCTCGAGCACAAGGTGGCTTGTCAAGGCTTATAAGCTTATTAATTCGCCTTTTAGCCCGAAACTAAAAGTCCGCGATGAATCTCAAGTACACAGTCCGCCTAAACCCGCTTCGCAGAAACTTGCCAGATGTTGGTCCCCGGTCATTACATGCATCAACTAGCAACCACTTAGCCTATTTGACTCGTAAATCAAGATAAGCGGACCCCCGTCGTTGCCAGAAAAGGAGCTGAGGTCAGTGGATACATACATACTTTCGACGGTTCTAACGGTCTAGCCCCTTCTTTTGTTGCCATCATAAAGGATTAACAAGCAAGGGAGGATACTGGCTTCACTAATACTCTTGCATCCCTAAAAGTTGCAACTTTTTGCGAGAGAAATAGAGATCTGATCAATCTCTCCAATCCCCTTACTCACCAAACCTTTCGGGTTACAAAGAGAAAAGAAGAAAATCATGGCTAACAAAGGCTGCGGTACCTGCAGAGGTACGTCTTACATTCTTGACGATTCCCACCAATAACCTCCAATCCTCGTCATGCAAGATGCAAGGGGTCTTTTACCTGCATTCGCAGCGCGAAGCTGGAGCTGGAGTTAGAGTTGAAGTTGGAGCTAACAGCAGCAATCGCCCTCGCAAGACCGGAAAATCCTCTGCGACAGGTCCCTCCCCGGCTGCATCCAATGCAAGCGCTCGAAACGCCGGTGCGCCGGCTACGGCCTCCGCCTCTCCTGGCCCGGTCCCGGCAACAAGCGACGCGCCATCGTCGGCCGGCGACCCCCGAGACTGGATCCGAGCAGCCGGAGGCGCCTGGCCGACGGACACTGGATCCACGTCACGAATTGGGACGTGGAAATGCATCATCACATCGAGAATCTGGCAGACTCTGCCGCCGACAAAGACACAGGTATGCAATATATAGCTGCACGCCTCCTTGATGATAAGCTATAGCCAACTGACTGGCTTGCTGACTGACTGACTGGCTTGTAGCGATGGTGGCGCCGCCCACCTTGGAATTAATGATGCCTTTTGTCCCGTACAAAGTTCAAGACGGAGAAGGCGAACTCCTGGCTTATTGTAATCCCTCATCCCTCCTCCCTCCTCTCTCTTCCCTTATTCATGTTCTCGTTTGAGAAGTTCTCGGCGCTGACCCACGTGCAGTTCGCTGCAACGCGTCCCGCTCCCTCACAATCTTTGGCAATGACCCCAGATCCATGGGCAGCCTTCTCATGCGCATGGCCTTTGCCGGTCCGAGTGGCAGCGGTAGCGACAGCGGCTTCGGCTCCGGCAACGGAAGCAACCATTCGTCTCGAGCCGTGACCAAGTCACTCTTAGCCTTGACGTCCCTCCACCGCTACGGTCTCTGTGAGCACGCCATCAAGTCCAAGATTGCAACGCTGCGGGCCCTGTACGACGCCTCGCACGAAAGCAGCATAAGTCGCGCCGAGGCCATGCAGCACGTCGCCGCCGGGATGATGCTCTGCTCCTTCGAGGTCAGTTTCCGATCCCCGTTTCTCCTCCTCTACCTATCCTAGAACAAATGTCTACGTACCACTTTCTACACATTCCCAGCGTTTTCTTAATTTTTTCGTCATTTGGGTAGTAGGATGGTCAGGGTTGTAGTAAGGATGGGTCGAATAGCTGACACGCAACAAATACCAGATCCACCAGTCGTCATGTACTTCGGACCAGTGGACGTGGTACATCTGCGGCATCAAGGGCGTCATAAGGAGGAGCCTCGCCGGCGGTGGTACCAGTGAGGACCCTGACGTCGCCGCCCTTCTCGACTGGGTCTACTACCACGACGTAATGGCGCGCTTTAGCATGAGCCATTGCATCGACAAGGTGCCGGGCGGCACCGACGCGTCGGCTTGGCTCTCCCTACGCAGGGTGTATGCCGAGGTCAGTCCATCTATATACTCATTGCACTCTTTTGCCCCCGACCCCTCTCCCCAGTCTTGTCGGCATCAGTGACTTGTGAGAGTGTTTGTGTTTGTGAGTAAGCGGTGACTTATATACGTGGACAGATATCCCACAGCACGCCTCCCAACTTTGCCATCCTGGAACTGCTGTCCGCCGTGTGCGACGTCAACATGCTCGGCCCTCCGGATTCCGCCTCGGCCGCGGACCACGCAAATTACCTGAAAGTGCTGGAATGGAGAATCAGAAACGTGCCCATCTCAGACTCTGCATCTTCTTCTTCCTACCCTTCGCCTCCTTCCCCCTCTTCCCCTGACACTAACAATATCACTACCATGTCTTCCTCCTCCTCTCCCGTCCTGATCCAACAACTATACAAAATATCAACCCTCATCTACTTTCACCGCACCGCTGCCGCGAAATACCTCCCCCAGAGCCACCACAGCCACAACCGACCAGATGCTGCCGCCGCGGAAAAAGCGGCGGACCGCGGCTTCGCCATACTCTCCCGCCTGTCCTCGTGTGAGCGCCAGTTTCCCCTCTTCGTCCTAGGCTGCGAGGCGCACACCGACGAGCGGCGGGCCTTGGTCCTGGATATCATGGCGGGGACGGAGGGCTCTGACGCGTCCCGGTCGTTCAACTACCTTCGGCTATTACTACACGCCATCTGGGCGCAGGGGGACCTGGCGGCAGGAAGTACGAGTACGAGTACGATGGGGGAGAGGGAAATTGGGTACGGGGAGAAGCTGGGAGTCGTGTTTAGCCACTGCTCTGTTCTTCCCACGTTTGTCTGAGCATCTCTCTCTCTCCCTTGCGGGTCCGATCCGGGAGGCGTGCTATTGACGGGGCTATGGCGGGAATATACATGGTGTGCGAAGAGGAATTTTGTAACATGTATTTTGATCTGAGGCTGAAATATGCATTAAAGACTACTCTCACTAATAGACTTGGATCAGAATAACATCTATATTCAGGGACCATCGGCAAGCTGCAAAGCACACAGCTCGCCCACGCATTCACCCAATAAGCTTCGTCTACCGACTACACACGGCCCGCCGCATCGTCCAAAATCACCTCGGAAGCCCTCTGCGCGACGGCGTACAGCATGGCAGTCAGGTGCCCACTGACCTGCATGGGCACCACGCTCGCGTCCACGACCCTCAGCCCCTCGGTGCCGTACACCCTCAGCCTGCCGTCGACGACGCCGCCCAGTTCCCTCCTCATCATGGCCGCCGTCGAGACGCAGTGCGCGTTGCCCGTGAGGCCTGTCCTCAGATACTCGCCCCACTGCTCATCCGTCGTCGTCCCCGCTCCGCCCGGCGGACCAGCGACCTGATCGACGACGCCCGCCAGCGGCTTGGACTCGTAAAAGGAGGTCGTGAGGCGTGCGACGCGAGTCTGGAGCGCGAGGTCGTCGTCGACGAGATAATATTTCGGATCGATGACGGGTGTTGCTGCTGCCCCTCCTGCTGCTCCCGCGGAACGCGAGAGGTGCACGCTGCCGCGGGAAAAGGGCATCAGGGGCCAGAAGGCGGAGAACGCCATCTTGCCCTCGACGGCCGTGGTCAGGATCTCGGCGGCCGACACGCCGTCCTCGTACAGCAGCCGGTGCTGCACCCGGTACAGCGCCTCGACGTTGGCGGCCGAGACGCGGCCGGCGCTGGCCTCGGACACGCCGGCGGCCCACGCCGGGAGCTTCGCTTCCACGGCCGCGGCGTGGGCTTGGAAGGCTTCGTCGGTGAGGTTGCTTAGGATGTCTCTCATGGTGGCGAAGGTGGCGTAGGGCGCGTAGCCGTTGCCGTCGAGGAGGGGAGGGGAGGAGGAGTTGGCGGTGGTGTTGGAGACGGCGTAGACGACGTTGTTGTTCGGCTGGTCGACCATGTTCTCTCCCACGCCGGGCAGGTCGACCACGGCGTCGATGCCCAGGTCCGCGAGGAGGCGCTTGTCGCCGACGCCCGAGGCTTCGAGGATGAGGGGCGTCCTGAGCGAGCCGGCCGAGAGGATGACCTCCTTGTTGGCGTGCAGCGTCCGCGTCCTGTTGTCGGAGCCGACGTACTCTACTCCCCGAGCGCGCACGAGTTTATCGTCGTCGTCCCAGATGACCCTCCGCGCCGTGCCGTTGAATAGCTTCAGGTTCTCCCTGGCATCCACCACGTCCCAGTAAAAGGCCGTGGCCGCGTCCCACCGCGCGTTGGTCCCGGCGTCCAGCGTCTGCGGCCACACGCTGAAACCCCGCGTCCGCCCGCCGTTGGGGTCGGCCGCCTTGGCGTAGCCGACGGCGGCCCAGCCCCTCTGTACCACATCTTGGAAGGTGCCGTTCTGCAGGACGGGCGAGAAGCCGACGTGCAGCTCCCCTCCTTCTTTCCCTCCCTCTTCTCCTCCCGTGCCATTACCGTGAAACGAGGGTTCGTACGAGGCGCCCACATCAACCTGCCACTGATCCGGCGGCGTGAAAGTCTCCAGGGCCTTCATGCGCTCCAGGACCATCCCCCAATCCCACCCGCCGTCGCCGACCTCCGCCCACGCGTCGAACTGCGCCTGGTCGCCGCGGATGTAGGTCATGCCGTTGATCAGGCTGGACCCGCCGATGCCCCTGCCCGCGGACTGGGGCACGCTCTGCCCCGCGGCGTGGACCTGGGGCGCGCTGGTGTAGTTATAGTTGAGGAGGGGGGAAGAGGCGGCGCGGAGCCACTGCGCGGGGTCGCGGACGGCGGGGTCGGAGCGGCGGTCGGCGCCCGGGTCGACGAGGGCGACGGTGACGGAGGGGGAGGCGGAGAGGCGGTTGGCCAGGGCGAGGCCGCATGTTCCTGCCCCTACTATGATGTAGTCAAAGGACTCTTGTGCTGCGACCGCCGCGACGGCGACGGCGACGGCGGCGGGGAGTGCGAGCGACAGGTTGCTGGTACGGACGCGCATGTTTTCGAGCAGTCGCTGGCAGGGGGTAGTATTGCTGGTCGGTATAAGACGAGAGGAGAAAGGGGGACGAGGAAGAGAGGGCAGGCCATGTACAAGATATATATATATATATATATATATATATTCCGTGAACCGTACCCAGAAAGCATGCAATAAATCCTACGAACAGTCAAGCCCCAACGATCGACACCACGCGGGCATTAGTCGGGCCACGCGATGCGGTAGCAGCAGCAATCTCTTCGGTCCGACCCAAGCCCCCTCCCCTTCTCTGCCATTATGAAAAGATGGCTATCCGGCCAAAAAAAAAACCCCCAAAAAAAAGCATACTTAATATAGCATGGTGAACAAAGACGAGTGTGAACCAAAGTCTTGATGACGATGGGTGAAGGCCCTTCGCCCTACCCGCGTATAAGGCAAAACCTTTGATCCAATCGGCTTCCCGCCATTGTCCGCAGCCTGCATGAGAAAACGGCCGACGCGGTTTCCGGGGGAAACGGGGGGAGGCTTGGTGGAGGCTTTCGATTCCGGGGCTTGCTAACCATACCTAACTCCGGAATAGTACCGTATGGTATGTAATCGGTACCCGTATCTGGGAATTAATACTAGAGCTGACAGGGGCGGTCGATTATGTCCGGGGGGAAGTTGCCATACTAGCGTGCGTGTCTGCGGTACAACTCTAGATGAAGAAGAAGAAAACGAAGAAGAAGAAGAAGAAGAGTCTCACGATAACGGCCGACTTTCTCGTCGGGGGTATACGGTATTCCTCCTCACACATGCAAAGGCTTTCTTCCCTCCTCATACCCCGTCACGAACGTTTTGGTCCAAAATCACATTGTACTACGGAATAATCCCACCTGCTACTGCTGCTAGTTTGATGATCGATCCCCTACCAAAAGGCGACCTCTTCGCAAGCCAAGTCTTTACCAAACAACGATTCTCTCTCGCGAGAAGACGTGCCATGAGCGAATAGCTGATAGAGCTAGCAACTTGATAAAACCACACGCACGTCGCCTTGAGCGTACGCCTTCCTTCATCTGCTTTCCATACAACTACACCAAAACACGACACCAGGTCTCATCCGTAACCACCACACCCTTGGTTAGCGCAAAGCACCAGGAACAGTGCAAAACTACTAGAGCAAAGTCCCTGCATCGAATTCCAGATCCGCCCGAAAAGTCATGACATCAGCATCGACACACACACACACACACACACACACACACACACACACACACACACACGCACACACACGCACGCACGCACGCACGCACACGCAGGCCAACATCAACGTTAGATTTCACACAAAACTGCTACGGCAGCAGCTGCTCCCACTAAATTCCCCGTCCCCCACGCGTGCATGTACATAGAATACAAATACAAAATACAAATACCG
This sequence comes from Trichothecium roseum, assembly GCA_026184415.1. Lineage (NCBI taxonomy): Eukaryota > Fungi > Ascomycota > Sordariomycetes > Hypocreales > Trichothecium > Trichothecium roseum. Next base: position 554,537 of record CM047947.1, read on the forward strand.
CTCGCTTCCTTGATCATTCGCAAAGCCAACATCACTCTGTGTATCCCCGTACTCTCTATCGACGCAAAGATTGTTCACGAAAACATACCGCGTGCTCACGGCCCAACCACCACCAACAATGGCCCGCGCAGCAACCGCTGCAACACATGCAACCCCCAGACGGAGCGCACGAAACCTCAAACGACAAGCCAGCACCCTCATCGCCGCCGACAACACCAAGCAGGCAGACATAACGCCTCCTCCGACACCACCACCACCACCACCCACGAAGCGTGCCCGCAAGTCGTCTTCCTCCCCCCTCTCCCCAGCCAACACCAAAACCCCAACACCAGCATCATCATCACCGTCATCATTGTTGTCATCATCATCACCCTCACCCTCAAAAAAAGCAAGACCGACCAAGAAGAAATCAACCCCCCTGGACAAAGCCGCGGCCCTCCAAGCCAAGAAACTCTCCTCCTACCCCTCGAGCCCCCAATCCCCCTTCCCAGACTTCCCTGACCCGACCCCGTCGGCCTGCCGCCTCGCGCATAAGATCCTCGCCTCCCTCCACGGCGACCGCCCCGAACCGTCCCCGCCATCCGTCACCACCACCACCACCACCACCACCAGACCCTCCAAACCCTCCAAACCCGCCGGGTCCGCCAGCACCAGGAGCCAAGAAGCCGCGACCTGCGGATCCTCCCCGTCCGTCCTGACCGCCCTCGTCCACACCATCCTCTCCCAAAACACCACGACCCGCAACTCCGCCGCCGCCTACCGCGGCATAACCGCCCTCTACAAGAAGCTTGCCTCCGACCACCACCACCACGATGAGAATCACCACGACCAAGACGACAGCAACTTCTGGTCCGTCATCGCCGCCGCCGGCCAGCCGGCCCTCCAATCCGCCATCCAGCCCGGCGGCCTCTCCGCCGTGAAATCCCGCGTGATAACCGACATCCTAACCCAACTCCGCACCCGCCACCCCTCATCCTCTTCCTCCAGTCACAACAACAACAACAACAGCAGAAGCCCATACTCCCTAAACCACCTCTTCGCCCAACCCTCCGACCAAGCCTGCACCCGCGAGCTCCTCTCCTTCCGGGGCGTCGGCCCCAAGACGGCGAGCTGCGTCCTCATGTTCTGCCTCGGCAGGCGCTCCTTCGCCGTCGACACCCACGTCCACCGGCTCTCGGGCCTCCTCGGCTGGCAACCCCCGCGCGCGACGAGGGAGCAGGCGCAGGCGCACCTCGACGCCAGGATACCGGGGGAGGAGAAGCACGCGCTGCATGTGCTGCTTATTGCGCACGGGAAGGCTTGTCCGGAGTGCAGGGCTGGGGGTAGGTATCTCGGTGGGTGCGAGCTGAGGCGGGCTTTTGGGGTAAAGGGCGGGGGCGGCGAGACAGAGGAAGATGAGGAAGATGAGGGGGAGGGTGATGATGATGGCCGCGTAAAGGAAGAGGTCGACGCAGTAAAGGAAGAAATCAGAGACGCAGAAGAGAATGAGGTAAACGCTATCAAGCAAGAAGCACAATGACGCGAGGCATACCCATACCGTCTGTTCAATCCCCCCTGTGTTAAAATGTATATAATAAACCCCAAGGCCTTCTAATCCTGCATAATCAACACTTTTGTCCCTTGAGACACGACTCTATTCCCTCCAAATCCCCATCTTTGACATTGAGGGTATCACAAAACAAAACCAATACCAAACTCACAGAATGTAAAAAACTCCCACGCCATGCCGAATTCCATAAAAGAAACCATCCCAGACGCACCTCAAGCCTCCCAATCCATCGGTTCCGTCATCCACTCCCACCCTTCCCCTTCCCCTCTTTCCCCTCCACCATCTTCTTCACCACCACCAGCGGCAGCAGCAGCAGCAGCACCACCCATCTCCTCATCCCCCCTAAAGCTCGCAACAGCAAGCCCGTACGCCTCGTCCAAGCCCCCCAGTATCGTCTCCACCAGCCACCCCAGGTCGTACATCTTCAGCGGCGTCGTCTTGGCCCCGCTGCCCTCCTTGTCGTCCTTCCACCTGTTTCTCAGCTCCTTGGCCTTCCACAGCGCCGCGATCACCTCTCCCTCCCCCAGGCAAGCCCTCAGCGGCCCCTGCTCATCCTCTAGCGCCCGCAGCACGTTATGATGGTACGCGTGGTAACTGCCCTGCCCCCCTCCACCACCACCACCACTACCTACTGCACCACCGCCGCCGGGTTGCACCGTTATGCTAAAGGTCTTGAGGGCCAGCACCACGGCCTGCTCCAGCCAGGCGTAGAACTCGTGAAAGTCCACCTTGAAGTTGCGCTCCGCGTCCAGCCGGGTGAAGCCGTTGGCCTCGGGGGCCAGCGCCCGCTCGTAGCTTGCCCGGAGGTCGATGTACTTCCACCGAATGCGGTGGCACGCCTGCTCGAACCTACGCAGCGCCTGCAGCGGGGCGATGCGGTTGCTCGGCTGTTGCTGCTGCTGCGGCGGCAGGGGGTTCGCGGCTCCGGCGCCGGGGGTGGTCCATCGTTGTTGAGCGGCGTGCGCCGACGGCACACTGCTGACGGCGACGGCTGGGGGTCGATCGGGGAGTGTACTGCTGCCCACGGCGTCGATGCCATTTGTCGTCGTCGTCGTCGTTGTCGTCGTCGCCACTCGACCGTCGGCTCCATGCCCGTTCGCGAAGAAAGAGGAATCATCATCCCCCCTGCCGTACCCGTACGTCATCGTAGCATAATGTGTTGTCGCGACATTATTGTTGTTATTGCTGTTGTTATACGGCCGCGCATCGTTCCATTTCGTCGTCCGCGGCTGGTTGGCCCTGCTGCTACTGCTATTGCTATTGCTGCTAGCCCAGATTGAATCCCGTAAACCGTTGTTCATGGCGTTGATTTTCTTTCCCTCTTCTTCCTCTTCCGAATGGATATCGCGAGGTACGAATTAATGTTTGGCGACACAGTGGCTTTTTTTTTTCTTCCGTCAGGAACGCAATGGGGGAACGCCGCCAGAAGGGGGGTGCAAATGATGCGCCCAACTCAAGACGGCGAGAAGTAGACAGGCAAAGCCCCAAAACCCCTATGGTATTTATCGATAGGATGCAAATATGCGAAAATGCGATGCAATCGTCAGTGGAAAGATAAAAGTGAAGGTACAACGATGCAATGGGCGCTTGTTCATAAATGCAGAAACATGGGGAATTAATCAAAAAATAACTGAGAGAGGTATGGGTCTATAGAGGTGCCAGAAATCAAGATTGCGTATTCTAGAAGCTTGCAAGTTACCTAAAATTAGTGCAATTGCAATTCGTACTACAGGTACGGAGTACTCCGTACTGAACCGCGACGGTTGTTCCCCACGAGATCGCCGGCGACCAACATGGACAAATACGATTTTTTTTTCACGGACGACTGCGGGGAGGCTAGAGGTGAAGAATGCCCAGAAAATGGATGGAAGAGAGGACTCGATTTAACGGCTTCTCGATCCACCGAATCACGACCCCAGACATATCAATATATATATATATATATATATATATATATGATACAGGGTAACTGCTGTCAACACCAGACACTGACACAATCATAACCTGTTGCAAAACTCTACAAGTACCACCAGCTGGATAACTCAAGTTCTATGCATTCACCATATACGCTTCACGAATACCCTTCTTGGCTTCAGAGCACATCTTACACATTCAATCAAGGCCACAACCAAGACACTCACAACCCACGCCCGGGTCGACCGCCATATATACAGAAACCACCACACCAGCAAAGAAAAAGAAAACGTCATAATATGCTGACGAGAAACTACTATATAGTTCAACCAAAACTCCTTCCAAGGTCATATACAATCATCACATTCGTTAGCCAGGCTCATTTCGGGCCGACGATTCATTCCCTTCATATACCCGCGCAGCTACAGCAGCGCTCTTCACTGCGCTCTTCCCTTCCCCTACGAGTCACTCCCCCTGACCTTCTTCGTCGCCCTGGCTGTGCCGATATGTGTGTTGTGTACCTGGACCAGTTAGCACACGTAATTAAAATATATAAGTACAAAAAAAAGGAAAAAAGGAAACTCACCTTTGTGGCAAACCTCAAACTTGTCAAGGTCTCCTTCAAATGCTGCTCAAGGGGCGACACCATGACAAACATGAGCGTCTTGCTGTTGCCGCCCAGGCTGTACTGCAGCAGGTGTGTCAACTTAGAGTTGCGATAAGGTACGTGACCGGTTCCCCTGCCCAGCGCTTCAATCACGTCGCCGAGGCAGCTTAGACTCTTGTTGATGTTCTGCGTCTCCTTCATACGGTCGCCCTCGGCCTGCGAGTGCTTCAGACGCTCGGAACCAGCAAGATCCACGAGGTTTAGTGTGCCCTCGCATCGCTCCCCGGTGGCCGAGTTCTCGCCAACGAGTTTGAGAATAAAGACGCTGTGCGAACGCGATGACCGCTCGTTGGCCTTGGTCGCGGCCACGGATCGGTTCTTCTGCGCCTCCTCAAGCATCATCTCAACCGCCGAGGCCGAGTTGAGCCGGACAGACTTGCAGTTGATAATATTCGTCTGCTTGCGCGCATCGTCGTGTCTAATCTCAAGCTTCTTGGCTTTGCTGTCCGCGTTGCGTCCGGCACCCAGCAAGTCATTGAGCTCCTCATTGTACACTTCAACGAACGAACCCTCCATGGTATACTCCCAAGACTTTTCCTTGAGCTTGGTGATGGTGTCGTAAATCATGTGCGTCGCCCGCGGGATCATGCCGTCCTCCGAGGACATGGTGTGTGTCTTGCCGGAACCAGTTTGACCATAGCAGAAAATGCACACATTGTATCCATCCAGGGCGCTCTGAACAAGCTGGGAAATCTCGTCGAAGATTTCATTATTCTGAGTACCAGGGATAAACACGCGGTCAAACTCGAAGGGGTAGTTCTTGCGAGAGACGACCCCAAGGCTGCTCTTCTCCTCCTGACCAGCAACCACAATTTCTGCCGATGTCTTATCGTCAGGGAAAGCCATCTGAGCCTCGTCACCCTCTGCCTTGTCAAGCGCAGGACGCACACGGCACATGACGCGGATATTTCCCTTGAGCTCCTGGTATTTGTTGAAGAGAACACGTCGTTCCGTCTCCTCCTTGATGAGCTTGTGCCGAGCCTCTTCGGCGATACGGAGAGCTTCTTGCAGTCGTGCCTCCATGCTGGCAAATGAATTCGATTGGGCTTGGTTGTCTGATTCCAAGAATTCAACGTGGGATTTGAGAGAGTTGATCTTGGCCTCGAGAGTCGTGTTGGCGGCAGAGAGTTCGGTAATGTTGGCTTGCAGACTGTTCTTCAAGCCCCTTTCACGCTCGAAGTCGCTGCGGAGGCCCTCAATTTCTGCTTTAGCTTCTTGCATCTCGCGATCCTTCCGTTGCAAAGACAGACCCATGTCTTGGTGCTCGTTGCCCATGCGGGTGCGCAAGTCCTGGATTTCGAGGTCTTTTCGTCGGCGTTCATCCTCGAGGTCTTGTTGATAACGGCGTGTCATGTCGTCGAGTCGAGATTGGCTGTTCTTGGCCTCCTCGTCCTTGAGGTTATCCAATTCCTGGCTCAGGCTGGCTACAGCCTCCCGGTGCTTGCGCGAGAGTTCATCAACGGCTTCTCGGTGTTGACGCTTAATGTCATCAACTTCGCGGCTGTGATCCCATCTCTGCTTGTCCATCTCGTGTCTCAATTGGCGATGTTCTTCTCGAGACCCCTCCAACCCATGCTGCAACTGCTCATTGCGGGCCTCCAGCTTCTCACGCACGCGCTCGAGCTCGGAAACTATCATGCGTCAGCAGATGACTCGGGGCACATGCCTTCATAGGTGAGCTTACCCCTCGTCTTTTGAATCTCAAGAGCATCTTCGTGGCCTTTGCGCTCGGTCAATGTAGAATTGACCATGTCCTTGAGCTCCTTGAACTGAGACTCCATGTCTCCCACACGCCCATCGACATCCCAGGCTGTAAAATTGACCGTGTTAGAATCCTTTGTTAAAAATCTTTGGGGGCATGGAGATTTGATTGGTGATCTGATAGTCTCTTCCATCTGGTCAAACTTGCGCTCTAGAGGCGTCTTTGGAGGTGCGCCCTACGCCTTCTCCTTGGTTGCCCTAATGGGAGCAGGCTTGTTCTGCTTGTCTCTGGCCTTTGGACGAAGCGTGACATTCGTCGTTCCCGAGGCGATTGACATTTGCGAAGATGACCTAGACGGAGGGGGAATCACTTGATTCCGGGTTGTGGAGTTATCGTAAAGACTGAGCCTCGCCATGCCATTACTTAATGAGCCCAGCGAGCTCAGCCTTTTTGGAAATCCTGTTGGTGAAGCGTGTCTGTTGAGAGGGGTGGCCTGGGGTTCGGGGACAGGGTGGTCTCTCGTACCATTATTGGGCGATTCCTCTTTCTCGTTGCGATGCCCGTGAACAGTGCGCGGGCGAGCCACTGTGCTTTTCGATCGCCCGTGAATGGGTCGGCTGGCTCGAGTTTGAGGGCGTTCGATGGTGTTCTGACGGGTAGGGCCTGCGCTTCTACCGAGGCTGCTCGCTGACGATGATGTTGAAACAGAGCCTGTCTGGCGAGTGTAGGATGCAGGTTGCTTGAGCTTTGAGGGAGTTAGCTTGTGGTCCAGCGCAAACATCTTTGTCCATCATTGAAATTTCATGTGTTGGGAGCAGAGGCACCACACCCATCGCGTCATCCAGTCTGCCTGCCCTCTCCCACCCCGCGACACAAACACGGGATAGGCGTTTGGGGACAGCGACGCAGAGGCTTCGGCATGATCGAGTGCTGGTAGGATACATTCGGACAATCGCAAGGAAGCGGTAGCAGTAATCAACTTACCCCGGTTGCAGAAGCAGAGGCGGCGCCAACCAGACTATGGCCCTTGATGCTCCCGCTGGTAGACTTCAAGGCGGAGAGGGAAGCCGCATTCGACGTCTTGGAAGGATACTCGCCCGCTCGCTCGGAAAGGAGTTTCCTCTTGGTGTCGCTCTGGGTGGCTGCCAATTCGCAATCACATCGTCTGTCAGCACTTCCAAAAGGTCTCCAATAGTTGGGGCTTCAAAGTCTCCCTTGTTTCGCAAAAGTCCCACCTGGTTGAGGAGTCTCCCGTTTGATACCTTTGAAAGCTGGCAGCGCTGACTGCTGTCGCGCGTTGTGCTGCGAGTCTGACCATTCCGACAGGCCCGTGGAGTGACTTGACTGGGGCGCTGGCAGTCTGCTGCCCATCTTCGACGAGCGCATCTGTTCAGAGGCGGGTTTTGCCCGGTTAGCCACGGCACCTTTTTTTGTTCACCCAACAAAGTCCCCCATTATTGTACGAACCTGATTCTCGGATAATTCCATGGCTATAATTCAAGTTGTGGCTCTGGCGAAGAAGAAAGAAAAGAGAGGGGGGGTATCTTGTAGCGCAATGCAAGCATTCAATGACAAGCTATTGCAAAGGGAGAGAAGAAACTAAAAAAGGAGCTTCTGCTGTAGAAAGGTAGGCGTGACCGACGAATCGCCGGCGTTGGGATTGAAACACTCGCTTTTCTCGTGATGCGATTGAAGAAGCGAAAGATGTCGAGACAAACAAACACAAAAAGTGAGAATTCGAATACGCAGCAGCAAAAGACCACGATTTCCAAGTTTAGCTTGCGAATCGAACCCTCGAAGAAGAGACGCCCTGGTTGATGGCACGCATCATGGTAATTGGCCAGGTGGAGCCCAATTTGTTGTTTATCGCCTATCAAATGCAGCGAAATGCAGCACGCAGTCCCACGACGTACTGCAAGCTGTTTGTTGTTGGGGCAACCAAGGAAAGCAGCGCTAGGCCCTACCCTAGATCGTGCACAAGGTTATGCACGGCACGTAGGTGGGGCGCAAGATTTATGCAGACAGCCTACTACCAACAGCCCAGAGAGAGGTAGGTCAAGGGCCGTTGGAGAAAAAAAGGGAAACGGGAACGAGTCAAGCCACAATAAGTAAAGCTCCACTATCTAATAATACCCAGCCGTCATGGCGCGCGGGGAAAAAAGAGAATTACGGAGTAAAGAAGGGCAAAAAAAAGTTCAAGCCACTGACTGTTCTTTCACATGTCTCCAACTGCCAGTTTTCTTTTCTTTCCGCACGTGATGCTAACTGTACGTTTCGGCAAGTTGAATAGAGGGTCATCATCACAAAATCACTACATGGCGTTGTCCCCCTACTAATTACCAAGCACTCCGTAACTACCACGAACTTGTTCTTTCTTTTTCTTTGTCTCTTCTTGGCTCCCTTTTCCGCCTTCAACGGCTGTTATTGCTTTAATACCACCTATTCTGAACTACTCATCTGCTGCAAAGCGGTGCTTCAAGTATACGAAGAAATTATCAAGTCCCTGCGTCGCATAATAATACTCCAAGCCAGATTTCCCCAAAGGCTCACTCTCTCTCTCCCAGCTGCATCACCACCTACTTCGGCTTACACCCCCCCCCCAAAACCACAACCAGTCACCATGGAAAAGTTTAGCCAATTCCGTGATAAAGGTACCCTTTATTTCATATATCTCACTAATTTCAACTTTTTTTTTCAACCTGATAAAACAAATGCTAAAAAAAATTCCACAGGCACGGGCATCGCCCCCTTCCTCCCCACGTCCACCCCCCTCTCGACCCTCTCCGTCCCGGCGCACGCGCTCCTCTTCCTCTTCCGCCTCCCCTTCTTCCTCGCCTGCTCCCTCCCCTACTTCCTCTTCCTCCGCCACCTGCCGCTCCCGCCGCTCTTCCGCAAGATTGCCCTGTGGGGTCTCATGGCCATACCGGGGATCTGGTGGGTCGACCTCCAGCTCGACGGCGTCAAGCGCGGCACCCTCGCCGACCAGCCACCGGACCGCTTCCCCCACCCGGGCAGCGTCATCGCCGCCAACTTCACGAGCCCCATCGACGCCGTTTACCTCGCCGCCATCTTCGACCCCGTCTTCACCCTGTCCTACCCGGGCGAGAGGAAGGTCCAGAAGGCGGGTCTCCTGAGGGTCGCCGCCGCCGCCCTCGGCCCCGTCCGCACCTCCCCCCCTCCCGGGGCCAAGCTCGTCGACGTCTCAGAGCTCATCGAGCAGCACCCCAACCGCGTCATCCTCGTCCTCCCCGAGTGCGGCACCTCCAACGGCAAGGCGGTCCTGCCCTTTTCGCCCTCGGTCCTCCAGACCCCTCCCGACGCCCACATCTTCCCCGTCTCCTTGCGTTATACCCCCGCCGACGTGACGACGCCCGTGCCCAGGCAGTACCTCAGGTTTCTCTGGAATCTGCTCAGCCAGCCCACGACCTGCATAAGGGTCAGGGTGGCTGAGAGCCAGTTCAACACGGCCGCCGCGCAGACTAATGGCGTCTCCGCCGACGTTAAGGTCAGGGGCGAGCGCGACGGCATCACTGGCGAAGAGCAAAGGGTTCTGGACAGAATCGGGGAGGCCCTGGCAAGGCTTGGTAGAGTGAAGCGAGTCGGCCTAACCATGAAGGACAAGGCCGCTTTTGTCGAGGCGTTGAACGGCAAGAGCAAGAAGGCATGAGTATGAGTGTGACTGCGAGTGCAAGTGTGTAGGAGTACAGGCTGGCGCAAGCCAATGTAAGAAATGAGCCACGATGATGAATTTTTAATGCCATGGGTTCAAGGGGAAGCAGGCGTTTTCGAAACAAAAAAGGTGGTACATGTACATGCATTACACCCTGGCGCTAGATTTGCATTTGGTAGATGGCTTAGTACCCAGCCAGCGTGCTACGATTCTTTATTTACTTAGCCAGTAGTTTAGCTACATGAGCGTGCAAAGGTTCTCATTATTTGAACTTGTAAATTTTTTTTGTAGTATTTACAGCGTGAAACGGTATCTGTAACTGCCTTGCTTTTTTTGTATATATGATTTTCAAGATCCCAAAGCTTGGACCCTGGTAATATTTAATCCCGACCATCGGTGACGCAGCCCGAGCTAGCGTCGCTGACAAGGGCGGCGTACTTCTTCAGAGTACCGCGTGTGTACCTCGGGGCAGGAGCCTTCCAGGCGTTCTTCCTCGCTGTCATCTCGGCGTCGGAAATCTCCAGGTTGACCTCCATCTGCTCGGCGTCAATCAGGATGCTATCACCGTCCTGGACGAGGGCGATGGGGCCACCCTCCATGGCCTCGGGGGTGATGTGGCCGATGAGGAAACCGTGAGAACCGCCGGAGAAGCGACCATCGGTGAGCAGAGCGACGTCCTTGCCGAGACCAGCACCCATGATGGCAGAAGAGGGCTTCAGCATCTCAGGCATACCGGGACCACCCTTGGGACCGTCGTAGCGGATGATGACGACCGTCTTCTCGCCCTTCTTGATCTCACCGCGCTCAAGGGCGGAAATGAAGTCATCCTCGGCGTCGAAGCAGCGAGCCTTGCCATGGAAGCGAGTACCCTCCTTGCCGGTAATCTTACCGACAGCACCACCAGGAGCCAGGGAGCCACGCAGGATGGCAAGATGACCTGTCTTCTTGATGGGGTTGCTCAGAGGGCGGAGAATATCTTGGTTTGTGGGCATGTCGGGGACATCCTTGACGTTCTCCTTGGTGGTCTTACCGGTGACAGTGATGCCGTTACCCTCAATAAGACCCTCCTTGAGAAGGTACTTGAGGAGACCGGGGGTGCCACCAATCTTGTGCATGTCGGCCATGACATACTTGCCCGAGGGCTTCAGGTCGGCCAGGAAGGGGGTGCGGTCAGTGACTTTTTGGAAGTCATCAATGGTCAGGTCAATGCCAACAGAGTGAGCAATGGCGATCAGGTGCAGAACGGCGTTGGTGGATCCACCGAGGATAGTGACGACAACCATGGCATCCTCGAAAGCCTGGCGGGTGAGGATATCGCGGGGGCGGATATCCTCCTTGAGAAGGTTACGGATCGCCTGACCAACGTTCTGGCACTCTGCGACCTTGGCGTCAGATTCGGCGGGGGAGCTAGAGCTACCGGGCAGGGAGAGACCGAGGGTCTCGATGGCAGTAGCCATAGTGTTGGCAGTGTACATGCCACCGCAAGCTCCGGGACCAGGGCAGGCGTTACGAGTGATGTCGAACCGCTGCTCCTCGGTGATCTCACCGGCGATGTACTGGCCGTAGGACTGGAAGGCGGAAACGATATCGATGGACTCGCCAGACATGCTGCAACCCGGCTTGATAGTACCACCGTAGACCATGATGGAGGGACGGTTGACACGACCCATAGCAATGGCAACACCAGGCATGTTCTTGTCGCAACCGGGCAAGCTGATGTTGGCATCATACCACTGGCCCTGCATAACCGTCTCGATACTGTCGGCAATAACCTCGCGACTCTGAAGAGAGTACCTCATGCCAGTGGTACCCATGGAGATGGCGTCGGAAACACCAATGGTGTTGAAGCGGTAGCCAATGAGACCAGCCTTCTTGACGCTGTCGCTCACAATCTTGGACAGGTCGAGCAAGTGCATGTTGCACGGGTTGCCCTCGTACCAGACGGACGAGATACCGACCTGCGCCTTGTTCATGTCGGACTCGGACAGGCCCGTGGCGTACAGCATGGCCTGAGAGGCACCCTGAGACTTGGGCTGGGTGATGTGCTGGGAGATTCTGTTGAGATTGTCCTTGTCATCGGAGCGGCGGGCGGCGGTTGTGGTGAAAAGACGGCTATAAAAAGGAAAATTATCAGATTAACGAGGCCAATTGGTTATCGGAAGTGTTTATTCATGTGCTTACGCATTGCTCTTGAGCAGGTTGGCCCTGGGCATAGCCCCGCGGGCACGAAGACACCTTGACAGCATGGTGGGGTGAGGGAAGCTTGTGACGATGGGTACAAAAGGGCAGGTGCAGATGTCAATCAAGACTCTGTATCCCTAGGCGAAAAAATCCGAAGAAAATAAAATAAAATAAAAAGGGACCCTTTGCAGAAGCTGTCCAATCACCGTTTATTCGATCGAACCCGAAAAGGTGTTGTCGATGAAGAAAAGAAACAGAAAAAAGGCAGTCTTAAAAGCCAGGAAATGGAAAAAATGTCGCGAACGCTTTTTGTGGTCGAGCGATTTCGGCAAGATCACAGGGATAATCACAGGGACACAGCGTTAACAATCCCTAAAATCACAGGGACAAAACCACCACCGCCCGTACTCGGTAGATTGCTGCTAGCTACAGTAAGGTAGTATACTGTAGGTAGTAGGGGATTTAGAGCTTTCTTTGCTCTCTTTCTCATGCTCCTGGCATTTCCTTATGTCATTTTCGTTCCTACACGACTAATATCGACGTAGAAGTCTTTTCCGCTACGAGTTAGCTTTACCCACCCCGCATGACAATAGGCAAGTTGTGATTGGGCAAGTATTACTCCGCACAATCCAGACGTTTTTGCATCTTCTTTCGTTAATCTACAGAGTAGATTCCAGGCGGATAATAGGATACGAAGCTATCATCTCCATCGCTACCGCATGCAGCTGAGTACAGCAGTATTCCGTATGCGTTGATGTAATACAGATTGCAAGTCTCTGAACTACAAGTCTCTCAAATACATACCAAAATCGACTCTCCACATTTTCCATCTGCACAAAGCAGAGGTCAGCAAGACGTCTTCGGTGAAGTTACCGGTGTCGGAGCTTAATCGATAAGCCCAGCAGGGAGAGGTAGGCTACAGAGTGCTCCGTACCTAGGTAGGGAGTTTACAGTGACCCCTCTGGAGTCTGCCCGCCCACTTGCCTCTACCGGCAATTGAGGTCAATCGAGGTCACGAAAGAGCTCCAAGAGAAGGAGGAAAGTCATATCCTTTCTTATAAAGTTCGCGCCAACACGTGGTCATCGTTTTCTCTACGTCCATCCACGAGGTCGCCAGGCTCTAGGCTCGGTCCCCCATGCAATGGCTCTACCAGAGGTATTCGTCGATTGTACGGAGTACTCCGTACTTATGGCCGTTTGAGTACCTGAGCAAGCATGCAACGGCCCAGCAAGGACGGGTTGGATGCATCCGGGCATACTCGACCAAAGACTTTCCCATGACCAACCCATGACAAATATTCCGACATATGCAGCTACCCAACCTCGTTTTGCGGGGGAGAGTGCCAATTGTGGCATTACTTACGGAGTACATGCTCGCATTACCCAATCATCAGCACCTTGTCGGCCACTGGGATGGCTGCCGTCGTATAGCATTGACCGGGTTCTTCGCTTCATGATGACGAACCAGAAAATTCGGCCCCCATGTCCGCCCAGCTTTCGCTACACGAGTTAATCGCGAGCAGTCGATGGTCCGACAGGGAAAATATCAGTTTCGGGGGCACGGAGGGTGGTGGGTGGTGGTATCCCCGTGGACACTGTTCGCTGTCCGCGGGGTTAGAGGTTGCCGCTGGGCCTTCGGGTGAGGGCAGCATGGCTCGACGACCGGCTATGCCTCGCAAATCATTGAGAAAAGACGGCATCTCAGCATGGTCTGTGGATTCTGTGCCGTGCAGTACATGGGGGAACAGTTGGCTTATAAAAAGGCGAGTCCCTCACCGGAGACCACTAAACTCAGAGACAGACGACGCCATCCAAGGTCATCACAACCATGTATCCTCTATCTCTCAGTCTTGTAGCCACGGCAAGCCTGGCTTTCACGCTCGGGCAGGCTAAAAGTACCTTGTTCTGGGGAGCCACCATCATCGCCTTTGACCAAGACACGGAAGCTCTCCGTGTCATCCGCAATGGCTCCCTCCTGGTGACGGACGACCGCATCGCCGCTGTCAATACGGACCCGTCTCCCGGCAACCTTCCAGAAGACACGGAGCATGTGGACGTGTCCGAGCAGATCATCACCCCAGGCTTCGTTGACACGCACCGCCATGGATGGCAGACGGCCTTCCGCACACTCGCCTCCAACACCACATTGGCCGAGTACATTGGCCGCTACGGCGAGTTTGCCGCGGCCGCGAGCTTCACCGCCGAAGACGTCTACCTGGGCCAGCTGATAGGCTTGTACGAGGACATATCGGCCGGCGTCACCACGCTGCTCGACCACGCGCACCACACCTGGTCCGACGAGACGGCCTACGCTGGACTCAACGCCTCGGTCGAGAGCGGCGTTCGTGTCTTCTGGGCCTACACTTTCCACAACATCACAGCCCTCAACTATACCGTCTCTGATCAAATTCCCAACTTTCGCGAGATTGCCGAGAGCAAAATCCTTGACGGCTCGCCGACGGAGCTGGGTATCGCCTACGACAGCTGGGGTCCGAACCCGGGAGCCGAGACAGAGGCCATCGCCGGGCTGATCAAGGAGTACAACGTCTCCGTCATGACGACGCACTGCCTCGGCGGACCGTGGGGCTTCGACAACTTCCCCTCACACATCCAGAAGTTCGGTGTCCTCGAGGGCGCGGCGCCCATTGTCTTCTCTCACTCGTCCGACATGCCCCCCATGGAGGCACAGCTCGCCCGCTCCACCGGCCACCGCATCTCCATCACGCCCGAGTCGGAGATGCACTACGGCCAGGGGCGCAAGACGGCCTACTACGCCGGCGACATAGCCTCGCTCGGCATCGATACCCACTTCACCTTCTCGGGCGACCTCCTCACCCAGGCCCGCATGTGGATGCAGCAGGTCCGCGGTCTCTTCTACCAGCAGACCCTCGACGGCTGGGAGGTTCCCTCCAAGAACCCCGTCAGCGTCTACCAGGCTTTCATGCTCGCCACACGCGACGGCGGCCTCGCCCTCCGCCGGCCCGACCTGGGCGTCATCCGTCCGGGTGCCAAAGCCGACATCATCGTCTGGGACGCCAAGAGCTCCCTCTCCATGCTGGGCTGGGCCGACCCCGTCGCCGCCGTCATCCTGCACGCCAACGCCGGCGACGTCCTCCACGTGCTCGTCGACGGCAAGTGGAAGAAGCGCGACGGCAAGGTCCTCGCCGAGGATTACCCCAAGCAGCGCGCCGCCTTCCTCGAGAGCGCGCGCCGGATCCAGCGCATCTTCCGCGAGACCGAGTACCCGGTGCTCGAGGGCGAGTGGTCGAGCGGATATCCTTTCGCCTCGCCGCGGATTTACGATACCGAGCCCGGCGAGGGCAACGGTTACGGTCAGCAATTTCTCTGACTAGTCGGCGAGTCCCGTGGCATAGTCGAGGGGAGAAGAAATGCCTTTGCCGATGGCGATGCAGTATACGACACCGGCTTGTACGACGCGGGCATGTTTGGCAAAGCGCCAGGCATAGGGGCCCTGGAATTTTATACCGAGGGGCTGGTGAAATGATATCTGGCGCTGCAAGTACCGGTCCTCGGCACATTAAAAGTGTTCGGGATGAGAAGAGGAGGTGTTAAGTAACACATAGTAATACATCGCATGTTTTCAATGTTCTACGGGGTGTGCATCGTCAAGTGTCCTGACCGAGAAGAGACGACGCATCTCTCAAACGCGTTTTTGATGCCGCTTCGACAATCGACGTACCCTGCAACACTAAACCGCATGAGAGGATTTCCCCGACAGTAGGACAATCGCATCATCTCTGATAGATGCATGCTAAAGGAAACCCGGGTTTACTTGGCCGAAAAGCATTCAGCGAGAACCCTTGAACGGTGAGAGGAGGACATCAAAACATGGCGTGGGGGGAAAGCACGAGTGATGGTGACATGGGCCCTCGCAATAGGAAATCATTCAAATCCTGAGTTTGATATATATATATATATATATATATCGACTTATATGCTCTCCTGTCTGCGTCAACCACATGAAGTATTCCCGTCTGAAGAGTATGCATCGGATAATAATAGAACGAATGCTTTCTGGCTCGTACAAATTATATATACCCATCGCTTACTCCGTATACTTACACGAACATGAAACCCTCACTCATCGCTCACTCACTCACCAAGGCCGCCAGGCCTTTTCAACCAACATACAGACACGACACCAATCCATCATGCGGAATGCAAAATACAACACCCACACGCAACATATATAAATAAATATATATATATATATATACATATATATAAGCCGTTTCATCAAAAGCACAGATTACACGCGGCATTAAACCCCGACCAAAAAAAAGCCAGTTTCACAACATCTTTCTCACATAAAACAACCCTTTTTCCCCCCTGCGTCGCTCAAACACCATACACTCGTACCCTCGGGCGCCCCGTGTTTTCTTTCCTTCTTCATTTTCCTATTAACCATATCCATGCCCAAGGGGGACCATTTTCTTTTCCATCATGGGATATCCCTATAGCAGATGCTAGCTACTATAGTAGCTCAAACCGACACGACCCAAACACCCCCCCCCCCCTTTTTTTTCTTCTTCTTCAGCAAGCACCGTTTCGTTTTCCCGCACGGTCCCATTTCTCAGTATTAAGTAATACACGCAACAAGGTTCAACCCGGTAAACCGAGTGTTGCTGCATGGTCCGCAGAGATGTAGAGGGAGGAGAGGGTATCCCGACCGATATTGAGACAAATACATTACTCCCGAGAACTCGGTGCCAGGCACAAGGAGCGGAGTACGGAGTCTTTGCTGTTGATAATGGCTAGGGCAGTACGGAGTACGACCACCCACATTATCGTGACGAACTCCACGTGTGCGTGTGCGTGGTGTTGAGGCGGAGAGGGGCGCGACGACGAGCGGCCGCCATCAAACATTTTCACTTTTTTACTACTACTAATATTACGGATGAGTACGGTTTAAGTACCCGTTGTTAATCAAACGCTCGCCCACTCTCCCTCCCTGGCGCGAGCGACTTGGAAAAATTCCACCTTGCTTGCAAAAACACGTCTTCCCATGATAAACGCGCCCAAATGACCAGGCACCTCGCCGGTATCATGAAAAGTTTGGATTTTTTTTCCAAATCGAGTGGCTCACGGCTTTTTATTTGCATCACGTGATACCATATGTCTTTCCTACTGGTGCAGAATAGTGCTCGTACCTTGGCTTGGAACATGGAAACCGCACTTTGGTGACGTGACGGGAATCCCGTCCCGTGACGGCCAGAGTAGAAAAGACGTCATACCACATACCACACACAAAAAAAAAAGGTGCTGGGGAAATACAGTTATTAGTAAATTACTACAGTACTTTTCCGGTATCGAAACGTTCTCGCGCTTATCGGGCAACTACTATCAGTTGGACGGAGTATGATGGCACGAACAAAAAGGGTAAATCCCGTGTTTCGTGCCCGCTCCGTCCCCGAAGTGGCATATGCTCGTCAAAAACAATCAACTGCACATACCTATGTCCTCCCAGCATCATCATCATCATCATCATCATGCGTGATGACTTGTTCGTCGTAATGAGTAGCAGTAGAGCCCCTCTTCCTCTGCATACAGATTACATACCGTACTCCGTACGTCCCCGCGTGTTATTATTACTACACTTGTTCTACACAAATGATCGCCAACCTGCGTCGCTAGGTAGGCACGTCTTTTGTCGTTTTGGGTGTTTCCTGCAGCTCGCGGACGTTTCAGCCACGGGTGGCGAAATGCGCGGCAGCGCCTGTTTCGGATTTTCTTTTTGTCATTTTTTTTATTTCTCGATTTCTCGGGTTGCACGCCATGCTGTGGCGACCGAACGGGCGGGGGGGCGTGATGTTCGTCGTGGTGGTGGTACCGATTATGTTAGTGGTGGTGGAGGTAGCGGTGACGGTGATGATCATCGCTACTTTTACAGCACGCCGTCTCGCCTCACCTGAAAAACCTCTCGTTGGCAGCTCGCAGGGTGGGGAGGGGGGGAAGGGTGTGTGTGAAGCTTCATATTGAGGTACTCCGTAAGCCACGTGATATACACAAAAAACGCTGTGGCTGGCGGGTAAGGCTGTTTGGGATGGAGATCTCAAAATTACATCCCACTAATAGTCGAATTGCCTAATTGGGTCGGAGGCTTGATCGCCCGGGTGACAGTCTTGTGCGCGATGGCTACCCTAGATGTTGCGAGAATCATGCCTCGACAACACTGAGCGCCTGATATATGATTGAATCAAGGTCGAAGAGGTAAGCTTCGCCTTTGGTGTTAGTTAATAGCGTTAGTCTTAGGCAATGCCAAAGTATTCAAGCTAGTTAAGGTATGATAACTACGTAATACGACGTTGTACTTTCATGTGTTGTTCGTAACCGTTGCGACACCACTCGAGAAGGAAACGAAACATCGACACTCACTGATAGAATCGAAAGAAGATACATCACTACTTCGGGACAATGTTAGTCGAATAGCGAGCGACGATAAGCGAAACCCTACTCCAGCCTCGCGTAACGACATCACGATTCAGAAGCACGATAGACTCATCACATCATGACTTTACCTTGAGAGCAGTAATCCACACAACCATCCAAAGGACAATTGTCGTATTCACCGCTCCAATTGATATCCCTCATGTCCACTCATGCAGGCGATCACTGATCCCATCACTTGAAAATTCTGCTCTCGAGGTAAGGAATAGGGGCCAAAGAGCCCGATCCGGGAACACGCTGGTCGCTTACATGCGGTAACAATGCACAAAACCTCGCGAAGAGCGTTGTTTCCCCGTCCAAAGGCAACCCCCCGGAAGATCGAGACCGCCCAAGGAACGAAAAATCATTTGCCGCTGCCATCCCAATCAGATAGCCGAAGTGCCTGGCAACCTGTACAATACGGGAACTAAATGCACGTGGAGGAAAATCTTTCACTCTGGTCATTAGTCAACCCCCCCTTCTCCCCTGACCACGCATTCGGCGAGGCAGGGCTCTTTTAGGCTCAGCATGGAGAGCACTACCGTACTCCGTAGACCTTTTAAAGAAGTGTGGATGGAAAAGTTTTCACTCGACGGAAGTTGGCGGATGAGCGGCGGGAGAGCGGCGGGACGTGGACTGATAGCCAAGGCTTCAGCACCTGCTATGTACTTGCGCACATACAAGGAGACGTGCATCTAGACTTCCTCCTTGGCCCGTTCGCAAGAATATTGTGTTTTCTCCGCATAACAAAGGGTTGTTGGAAAACGTTTTCTCCCCAGGATCTCGATTTACTCCAAACACATCTCGGCAACGCATCTTGCTCGGACCGCCTGGGGAAAACAATGGTAGTAGGCCATGTCAAAAGCCCCAAGGAGGCGGAACAGGCAGAAGCATTCGATAAAACCACGCGGGAAAGAGGAGTATGGGATCCAGACATTCCGTGGAGGTGAGGAGGTGGACAGGCATCGAGGACAGCGCAGCGGGCTTCTGCCCATGGGGATGACGCTTGGGACAAGCATACCAACAAAGCCAAAACTGCAGCAAGCGTAATACGTAGTCCGTAGTCCGTACTCCGTAGTCCGTACTCCTCCGTGCTCCGGACGGAGTACTGCTCTGAAGTCGACCGTGACCAACCACCGATCATGCACAGTTTTAGCCGAGTGATCACCGCCCTCCATCTGCTGGCTGCATGAGCTGCGTTCGCATGTATACGGAGTACTCCATCCACCCGCTTCGCAGACCGAGCTTGAAACGCACAGATCGCAGGCTGCCGAATTCCTTGCAAAATAGTGGTCGTGGGATGCAGTCCAGAGGTACAAGTGTCAGAAGTACCCAGCGTCCAGGCAGCCAGGTACCACGCCGTTTGTAGCTTGGCCGGGGGTGCTGCAGGTACCTGCAGGGCTAGTGTTAGTGCACCGCAGATCATCCAAAATTGGCAACGTGCTGAGAATGTGCTACGATAACGCCTGGGGGTGGTATTATGCACATGTACCGTGATTGAGGACGTGACAGTTTCGACAGTTAGGGGAAGCCGTCGGTTGAAAAGATTGTGTCTGTTCGTTTCCTGAGGCGTATGGTGGAATCGTAACCCGTACGGAGTACTCCGTACATGATTTAGTGGATGTTGTGATCCCGCCGCATCTCGATAGAGCCCAAGGCTTGCTGTAGGAGTTCGGAGCTTCAAGAGATGGTGTACTCTAAACTCCGCAAAGGCTTCTGTAAGTGGTTTTAGTTGTCGGCCGAATCGTGGTCTCGGTTTGAATATGGTAATCATCGCGCCTCAATGACGGGAGCACGCCACACAAGTATGATGCATAGCTTGCAGCCGGCGCTATGTTTCCACGACATTACACCGAGCGTGCTGCTGGCCGTATACGGTATGCTGTGCTGGTTTCGAGTTCAGCTCGTTCGTCGTCGGGACACGGTCTTATCATCCGGTATAGGTTTGCCTGCCAAAGAATGCAATGCGATGCACTGCGATGCAAGCCAAGTAGTAACACTGCAGAAGCGTAGTCTTGGTGGCCAGCTTGGACCATCTTCCGATGTCGCTTGAAGCACGTCGCGACGGCCTTCCAAAACCATCAAAACGGTCTTGACTCTTCGCGACGTTGCGATACGGAGGGCAATTCATACATACGGTAGACATAGAACGACACCCGAGCCTAGTAGTGATCAATGCGCCATGTTTTGGCGCATTCTTTCGATGGGAATGACTTCTGTTGGTATCAATCTTTCTCTCTCCATTTCATCTTCTCCAACGAGTCATCCCGCCTGATCACATACTATTTCCCCTAACATGCACCATGCCTCGGTGGCTGAGGCGACGAGAAGGAAGACACTTGACGTTCCGATCTAAGGACCCTAAAGCCTCCAGGTGCGCCTCTGCCGCTGTCTGCGTCACAACTCCCGGAGGATGCAAGCGTACGCGCCCAAAGAGGGTTTCCTTAGGGGTCCTTGAGCAAGCCGTCATCATCGGAAACAATCGCCCAGAGATTCTTATTTCATTAGCACGCACAAGAAGCGACGGAAGGAATCGATGATGGTACTCCGTACGGAGTAGTGTGTTGTGAAGACTGGGAAACTGATGTGTTGGCGGAAATGGGATGCGAGCAGGTCGGGGGCACATGATATCATGGAGTGGGGAAGTGCAATCCTTCGCTTGGGGTGGTGTTGAGAGGAATAGCGCAAGTGAGGGGGGAGAGGGGAGTGAAGGGTAGGGAAGGCGTCCTTCCCGTGGCCAGAGGATCGTGACTTGGGCCGGCCTGAAGCTTCAGGGTCCCCCCCATCTTGCCCAAGTGCCGGTATGGAGTACTTATTACTCCGTATTGGACGAGAATGCAGGGCCGAGGCGTGGTTGCAGCCTCACATAATGCTATGAGAAGTCCATGGCGATGGAGTTCTGCATATCTTGCGGATGGGAGGAGAAACACCAGATGGTGATTTCTCAGTGATTCCTGACTGTAAAGTGTTGTTATTTTTAGCTATCAGATGCTGTCAATTGCTGTGTCGCTTATCGGAATCGCGTCTCAGAACGGAGAATGAACACTGGTGGGGGGAGGGATGAGTAATAGGCGCGCCCGTCAGATTAATTTGGTTGGCTTGCGCTTGTTTGTCAGCTACAGTAGTAGTAGTAGTAGTATCTAACCCTCCGTAATCTGTACGGAGTTCTTCCGTACGGCGTATGAGAATACCGATCTCCCTTTGAAATTCGGACGTTGGAACCCGAAAGCATACCGAGTGGAATGTTCCGAATAGCAAATTAGAGATAATAGCAATTCAAATTGGGGGTCTTTATTTTTATTTTTATTTTTATTAAATTTACATAGTACCTTGCTCAGCCCATCGCGTACCGTGACCAATCTGCCAGTGCCAACAAGGTGCTCTGGGTGCCCTAAGTGACTGTAGCCATGCTGGTAGAACTGCGTCAGCGCTAGGTCATGGCCCTAAAGGGGTCCCTTAATAATGAGCCCGGTCGAGATAATGCCCTACGCGGTAGCGTCTGTCGGCACTGAACAGGACGGTCAGGGGTGCTCGTAGCGTTGTTGTCTTCCCCGCAAGCCACTAACTTCGGCAATTTACAGGGAGTGTCCGCTGTAATGCACTGTTTTTAGAACCTCCCATCTCCCAAAGAATGGTTTCCATTACTTTTAAGATTAGCAGCACTTGTGGGCTGTTTGATATCACCAATGCGAGCGGCGCTGGGATAGGGAAATTTAAAGGGTTCAAGGGGAGTTTATGCAGCATTACACATGTGGCCCATCGGACGAGATCCGCTGTTGATTTTCTGCGCCGCTAGCAAATCCTAGATCTGCCACAGCTTCTCGTAGGGCTGGCATTATTCGGTTGATTTTGGCTTTTCTGCCCCGAGGCCACCCTTGTTCTCACCCTCTTTGATATCTTGGCGCTTGGAGAAGATCTCATCAATGACGCCAAGGTCAAGAGCCTCGCCGGCTGAGAGGTATTTGTCTCTTTCCATCATATCATTGACCTCGTCTAGGGTATACTTTTCGAACCCTTTAGCCGTATTGAGATGATGACGCATGATGCGGTTGCTCTGCTCGCGGATTCGCTGGATCTGGTTGGCGTAAATGAGAATATCAGAAGCCTGGCCCTGCGTCCCGCCCAGTGGTTGGTGGATCATGATGCTACTGTGCGGGAGAGATCTTCTGTTGCCCGGCTCTCCGCCGGCGAGCAGTATTGCCGCCATTGATGCCGCCATGCCCACACAAACGGTCGATACTGGCGATTTGATGTATGTCATTGTGTCGTATATGGCCATGCCTACGACCTTGTTAGCCGCTTCGATCGTGGAATACTCGTCGTATGGAGTTTGTACCGCTCGAGACCGATCCGCCCGGTGAGTTAATGTACATGGTAATGGGTTTATCGGGAGTGTCGGATTCGAGCCATAGCAACTGCGCTACAATGGATGCAGACATGTAGTCATTGATTTCGCCGTTCAAGCAAATAATACGTTCCTGAGATTGTTAGCTTTGTCGAGGCAGCTTGTAATATGCAGTACCTGTAACAATTTGGAGAAAATGTCCCCTGCTATCTGTCAGCTACGTTTCTTGCTGGAGGACATATGGTACCGCACATGTTCTCCTGCCAGCAGACTGCTCGCTGTTAGCTCCATTATCGCCAATGAAGAGCTGAAGCTCACCGTCGTCTCTTCAATGTAGGGCATCGGAATGTAGCTCGATGCAGATGTCGCGGCCCCCATCTTGCTTTCGAACCCGAAGCGACGCACTTGTCGCAGAGGAAGCCCACGCAGAGCCGGTAATAGTCGTGTTCGCGTCGCCATTGTGTTCTGAACCGTGTCGCAAAAGACCGTTATGCGCTCTTGGTTGGAGTTGGAGACTTGAGCTCGGCCAGGAGAAAAAACGTGGGCGAGGTCCAATCTGCCCGCGCTACGTACCTACGCGGGGGGATCTGTGAGCTCCAGCCTTGTCCCGCAGTAAAGCTTGGCAGCCGCGAAAGTGGGGATTCTTTTTTTCTCTCTCACAGTTCTTGCTGCTCACAGCCAGTAATGGCACGTTCCTTACATCCTGAACAGCTTCATGTTGTTGGTAGACGATTTCTCAATTATTCCTCTGGGAGAACCATAGCTATGAGGAGCTGCGTTCGCACATCTGTATCACCCAAGCTCGGATCACAGCAACTGAGATGGGCTTCCCACAAGCCGGAAACCTTGACGAAAAAAGCTCTTCTAGAGCAAGTCCAAGCGGGACTTGGAAAAGATGTAGCTGGCAAGCCTTTACGTCTAAATCCTAGGAGCAAAACTGTGTCTACGGCGGCCGGGCACCTCCCCATATCGCCGGTCTTTGATCCAGCTTGGATGCAGACTAGGCGGCGGCAGACGAAGGCAGATCCGCAAAGGCCAGAAGGGAGATTCAGACGGAAACTCATTATGAATCCATACGGTTTGCAAAATTGGACTATCTACACTCGTATGATGGCATTGGCTAATGATGGCAGCGCGCGCTTTGGCCACGCCTATACGACGTTGCGCCATCACGGAAACGTATTTGCCTCGATACTTCTTGCAAGACCTCGAGGCTGTTAAGCACCCTGAGACTGGCAAAACCTGGTTGGCACCAGGGTCGTTGGCGTATGGTAATGTAGTCCCGCATTACCGGCCGACAGAGACCGAGGCGGGCGAGGACGGTGCGATGAGTGCGACGGCAGCCAAAGTTACGCGGGCAATTGCAGGGTCGGCAACGTCAGAGCAGAAAGGGAATGAGGTACCACGCAGAGCTCCAGTGGTGGTATACGCATTGGGAAGCAAGGCTTTCTTGGATGCCTTGACCCCTAAGCACAAGAGGCTGGCCAAGCTTCTGTACACAAGGACGGGAACTACAGCATCAGTCACATTGCGGGGTGCCATGTATCGTAGTGGAATGGGAGATCTGATACTGAGGCAGATGCGCCGAGTTGTCGCGGACGTACTAATCACTCGGGCGAATCGCACAAGGCCAGAAGGTGAATCAGTCCCAGAAACCACTGAGGAGGAAAGCCTAGACACGGGATCCACAAGTCCGGATCCGAACTGTTTCATTGAGCCGGTGCAGAGCTGGAATGATGTTCAGGGCGTGCGTCGACGTGCCTCAGTCCTGTGGATGGCGTCTAGTGATGCATCTGCAGATGCATCGTCTACCTTTGATACCAACACTACTACGGCAGAATACGCAACGCTGGACGTTCCTGAAGCGAAATATGACCGCAAAATGTCCGTCTACGACTTGCGCTGGCTGCTTGGCGACGAGGAGGTGGCGAGGATGCGAAGTGCCATGTCTGAACTCGACAGGCGGTACGGCACGGATAACGGTGGTGCAAATGGGACTGGCCGACGATTACCGTTAGGGCAGAAAAAAGCTGATGGAGGGAACGGTGACAGTGACGGTGACGGTAACGGTGCCGATGCCGGTAGTGTCGCGATTACTACTGGCCGTCTCTACGTGCTTCGGTATTGGCCAAGCCGCAGCATGTCGTCTTTACATCAGCTTCTGTGGCGTTTGCATGGGTATCTGGCCAACAACCACATCGAATCTGAGCGACGACGCTTAAGCGACGAGGCCATCAACTCTGATTAGATGCACATGCTACTCGGTAGGGATTACCATACGGAGTATCACAGCAAATAATAAACATCCCAACAACTCTAATGCTACCTCGGGCACCACGGCAATCCGCAAATGGTCTCAATCACCCAGTATTGATGGATCAACGCCGGGCACGGACGGGGAAGTCACGGTCACGACGGCCATGTGCAATGTGAGATTGACATGAAGCCTCAATAAGCTCAGCGTTGATCATTGACAAAAGCATCTACGGGTGGAGTGCAGCCACGGGTTCGGAGAATAGGTACCCGCAGGCACCCATTATTTCTCTCAAGTTTCGAACCACCTTTGCCTGCGACATGCTGCAAGAAACACCCCCATCTTCAATGGAACGCTGTATCATACGGAGTACTGGCTGCAACGGAAAAACGAAGACGGCAGCGCATTGGTGGGTACTATTACACGAGGGCGTCGACACCCGAACCCGTACCGGAATGGTGGGAGTGTTTGTCAGGAACCGCGATCCATTCGCCTGCACCACGGTTACCAACAAAATTTCACTTCGTATAAGCGACCCAGTGGTTCACCTCGCATGGAGTCGTCTCTGTCCTGTGCTAATTCTACTAGTAATTCACAGCTATCGGGTCATTCCGTTGCTACTCCGCCTGTCGGTGAACTACTTTGTTGATCTCTATTCGTGGTGATATGATCTTCAAGACGAATACGTTTAGGCTCAGTTTACGTGCAGTAGCACCACGGGAGTCCGAGGATCGCCAAAAGCACAGAGGATGGGAACATCTCGTTGGGAGGCGACATAGGGAATCCCGCACGTGTACGGGGTAGAAACGGACGACCAGTGTCACGGCGTGTTTGCGGAGTAAAAGGCCAGAAGTGAGGAGGCATCGTTTCGTAGCTTGCCGGAGCAGCATGGACGAACCTATTCTGAGTAAGGTCCCAAGAACCAAGGCACTGATCGTGTGGAGTGTTGGCAAAGTCAGAGCAAGGCAGCGAAATTATGTCCCACGTTGGCCAAGGTCGAGAGTTGACACATCCCGGACGCTTACCGACGGAATCATGCAAAGAAGCTACTTTGAGGCTGGTGCGATGGGGACAAGCTTTACCAAGACGCGGTTGGGGGATAAGGAACCCTAGCGAGACAGAATGGGAATAACAGACAATGCTAGGCAGCCACACACACTCACACACCGATTATGGTTCTGCCGCTTGCTATCGTCAGCTTCTAGAAGCGGCAGTAAGAAGTGCCATAGAAGGAATTGAGGCTGCGGAGCCTTTGACGCCTTGGCTTGCATAGAGGAAGGGGGGGAGGAGGGGGGGAGGAGAGAGAAGATGGTGGGTGGGTTGAGTGAATGATTGTATCAGGACGACTGAAGAGGAAAGGCGAAAGAAGGTTCTTTGCATTGCGGCGGATGCGGCAACACACACCACAAAAATGCATTACGGAGTGTTCCTTACGGAAGTACGGAGTATGGATACGGAGTATACATGTTTGTCATGTATGTACGTACGCATCATGACGGCGGTCGGTGAGCGAGAGTTCCGAACGGTCTTTGGCAGCCGAACAGGCCGTTCAGGCTTGGTTTCCAAGACCGAGTCTCCCGATATGCTGCTATTAAAAGGTCCATGTCAAATTGATGGACATCCGGGGTGGAAAAGACTAATATCCACGATGAAAGAAATAGATCATTGCTGCTGACTGGGAAGAGGAAAAATAGCAGCGGGAGAGTGATGCTAGTTACAAACTTACAGATACTTATGGTACCTATAGTACCTACCACCGCTCGTGCTCTGCCCTGGGGGGGGGATTTCTCCAAATAGAAGCATCAACTACGAAAAGTCTCCAGTGATCATGACGGAGCTGGGATGCTATAGGTCCTTGATGGGACTGTGGATATTGGCTGATATCTAAAAGGGCATGGATCAGCATGAACCAAGGACCGCGTCGCATCGCTTCAGACGTAGAGGGTAAGGCGAACAGGCATATCAGCCCTTAAACTCACCAGGGCCACGGGGAGGGGGGAGTGCGGGTGTGCGGGTGTGGGTGTGTGGTAGCAGAGCTGCAAGCCTGCAAACCTGCAACGGGCCCAGGCAACAGCAGCTGGGTACTACCTAGATCTACCCAAGTACCGAGTACTAGCCAAGGACCGACAGCCCTGCCAGCCCCAGCTGGGTTGCCGTTTCGGTTGGTTTTCTGCGTGGTGACTTTGGTGAGCTTGACGGTTCAAGAACGACTTATGTCAGCTCCCCCACAGGACCCTTCGTCTTCAATCGAACACTTGCAGGGGTAGTAATCCTCTGAAATCGCTTCCGGGCATTAGCATCATCATGTTTGATTTTTTTCCCTTTCTTTTTTTAATCAGAGTACGGAATACGGAATACGGTGTACTTGAGCCTAAAACGGGCTTAAGTTTAAAACCGAGCATCGTGCGGTAAGTAATTGAGCGCCGTTGACAACAAGCAAGACGGGGTTTTCATTCGGGTTCCATGTCTTTCAGGTATTATTACCGATGTGACGGTATATCCGTAGCGTCGCTGACGTTGAAAGATTACTAGACGACGATGCGAAAGCATGAATTATTTTGGTGGTAATTAGGATGACAGGCGGCGAAGCAAAGAAGAAGAAGATGAAGAAAAAAAATGATGCACCCACCATATTGGTGCATCTACTCCGTACGAGCGGAGCTACTCGGTACGCTGCTCAAGCCAAGTACTACTCTAATTGGAAAGAAAGGCATGCATGATGAGTTAAGAAACGGATTCGAGATACATATCACATCGCGGCTATGATGGCGAATGGCAAACGAGATGAAACATCACATCAGTGTCAGAGAATAGCAGCTTTTCGGGGTTAACCGCCGCTCGCCATCGGAAGCTGCAAGACTGAGGTGAGCTGGAGCAACAATGAGATAAGCGGGCTAGGGTGCATATAGGCGGGTTGCAACGCTGATTGCAACGCTGTTAGGGGATTCGCTGACATTTTTAGCCACCAGCTTAACACATGTGCCAAGGCCTTCTGAGGCTTCCAAACGGCTTCTTTCCGTGCCCCATTCCTGCGTATGTGACGGTACGCATATACCGATGTACATACATACTCCGTACTGGGCCGCCTTCTCAGCAAGCAGATCAAGTACTTCCTACTCCGTACCCGATGACGCTAAATTTTGCTCTGATTCCCAAGCAGCTACGGAGTACATATGTACTGGGGGGAGGGGGGGGAGGGGGTTCGCGCAGGAGGAGGAGGAAGGGGAGGGAGGGGGCGTGTGCTTCTCAGCTCCTCGGGGCGTGTGCAGCAGCCCACCCACACAAGCAGCAGCAGCAGCAGCAGCAAACGAGAACAACAACAACAACACCAAGAACAAACAACAAGGACAGAATGGGAGGAGGGGGACCCTGAAATCCTTCGACACATCAGTTGGCCACCATCTCCTCACCCGTGTGACGATGATGTGATGCTGTCTGTCTCAGAAGGATTTTGGGGGCTTTACACAACCCAGGCCTTCTTTCGCTGCGGTCAGTTATCTTGACATGAAACTTCTTTTTCGCCATGCAGAATCATGGTGAGCTAATACGGACTACCGATTACACAGAGCAGAGCAAGAGCATGTTGCGTGTAAGAGCATGGACGGTGAGCTCCATTCACTTACACATACGGAATACGGATTGCACACTCTAGGAATTACCGTTACATCGCCTTGGTGCACGTTTTCTTCTTCTCTTGTTCCTTGCTTTGCCGCAGCTGAGCTTCTACCTGGGTTACAGGCTTACAGCCAACGGATTGTACCGGCCGATCGGCAGTTGCAGCACTATTTGGTACGGTACTTCAGGTACGGGTTGCGAGCTACTTGAGACTGTACCTCGTTTCCGCCCCTCCCACCCCTTGTTCCTTGCCCATGTCACCCTCCCATGTTGACACCCCTGCAGGTGTGGGGGAAGGGGCGTGCAAGCCTGGGCTCACGGACTTCTAAACCAAGTCACCTCTGAATGATGACCCGGGCAAGGAAGATAGTACTACGGAGTACACCACACACACACCTCTGGAGCCCAAAGGACCCTGTCGACTTATCAACGCTTGAGCCAACTTGCTGCCATCGCCATGTCGTCCGTCGAGATGGTTATAAGACGGTCGATGGTTCCCGCCTTTGAGCTTGAGAACTTTTTCCCTAGCAGACCCAACAAACACACACAAGTCCCTCCTCCACCAACTCCTATCATTTCTTGAAGAAAGCAACGCTTGGCTAGTCCACGTTGAGATAGCAAAGGACACTCACTTGAGGCTTTTTTCTTTTTAAAAGGACAAGCCCATACCACCATCACCTTCATTACTACTTGCGAAGACCAAGTTCTTCTGGCAAGAACCCTCTTCGCCCTCCTCCAACAAGAGACTAGGAAACAAGAGCTCCCTTGTTCGGCTTACACCAACAACCAAACGGTCTGGGCCCTGGTTGATTCTCGATCAAGAGAAGGATTTAATTCAACAACACACGTACACACACATAACCGCTGCAATGGCTACCGCAAACCCCGAGCGTATCCAGCCTGAGGACTGGAGCTTCCCCAACTCCCCCTCTTGCTCTTCGACGACTGCCATCCTCATCCACGATGGTGGCGGCACCACTTACCCCTACCACTGCCTGGGCGCTCTCTACCGCAACGTCTACGGCATCCGCAACCCTTACTTCTTCTCCGGCGACATCTTCCCTGGCGGTCTTCCCGAGATGGGCAAGGTCTACGCCGACTACATTCGCGATGCCATCAAGAGCCGTCAGTTCAAGGCTCGCCGCAAGCTGGAC
Source organism: Trichothecium roseum (assembly GCA_026184415.1). Classification (NCBI taxonomy): domain Eukaryota; kingdom Fungi; phylum Ascomycota; class Sordariomycetes; order Hypocreales; genus Trichothecium; species Trichothecium roseum. Next base: position 584,035 of record CM047947.1, read on the forward strand.
GGCAGCGTCGACATCCTGCTGGGTGGCTGGTCCCTCGGCGGGTACCTCACCCTCGAGGTGGCCAAGCAGCTCCAGGACGACCGCAAGATCAACGTGGTCGGCATGGTTCTGATCGACTCGCCCTACTCTGCCGCTGCCGATAAGGACCAGCCCCCGGCCGAGCCCCTCGACTTTGACGAGGACGGCAAGACGCGCAACGAGGTGCTCTCCCTCCGCTCCATGTCCGAGGCTGTTCGCATGCTCGAGACGTGGGAGCCCCCGAAGTGGACGGGCCGTCACCTGGGCAAGCGTCCCAAGTGCGTCCTGGTCAAGTGCCGCGACTACTTCCCCACCAAGAACGGCGAGCTGTCGACGATTGATGTGCTCCGCGACGACGACACCCTCGGGTGGTCCGGCTACGACAAGAAGATGTTCACCAAGGTGCTCGAGCTTCCCGGCCACCACTTCAACATCTTTGACGGCGAGCACATTGACGGCACCACCCGCGCCATCCAGAGCGCCTTTGACAAGCTCACTGCGCCCTCGGCCCGCCAAAGGATGCTCTCTGAGCTGCAGTGCATGTAAAACACAACAAGCATGTGTTTTTCTTCACCGTCTTTGTCTCTTTGAGTTTTTAGCATATTTTCCTTATTTGTCGCTGATACCCCCCTCCTTTGGCGGAGCGATATGACTTGAAACGTCTCTGATGAAGAATTACCAAAAATCTTTTTCTACCACTCAACACCAACATCATCATCTACATTCGCTTCATCATGACCAACATCATACTTCTTGCTCGTCTTTGGTTTTTTCTTTTTTTGCTCATAGACGGAGGCAAATTTTTTTCCACACTACACCAATCATAGGGAGATCTTGCTTCCCTTTTCTGCTTCTTTTTATAGATTTCACAACACTGTCCATCACCTTAGACTCTTACATCTGGTGGGATATTATTACACTTTTTTCCTCTTATTACAAAACAACACAACACCTTTTTTTGCATTACACAAAGCGGGCGTTTAATTGGAAAGGGAAGGAAAGCTTGCATTGCTTGCATTTATCTTACAGTTTCTTGTACAAAGCATACACACCTCGGCAGTGCTCCTAGACAGGAGGCGCCTTTGGGAAGAGTATTTAGACATACATATACAATATGAACCACGAACCACAAATTTGGTCAACCTTTTTTGCTTCCCTCTTGCAAACCGTGATTTGTTTACCGCTACTATTACTATTACTACTACTACTACTACTACTACTACTAACTACTAACCACGACAAAAGGCAGCGAGGCAGCCGGGGATGGGTGTGCCTGAGAATCCTGCGCACCACAAAAAAAAGCATGAGCCACTTCCGTCCTCGAGATGGAAAATTTCTCTCTCTGTGGCGGGCGGCCTGGCTGGCCCGAAAGGGGAGGACACTAACGAGGTAAAGGATATACTACTACGGAGTACGGAGTACTGCTACTACTATTTTTTATTACTACTATGGTACGGATTGGATTGGTTTGGGTATTTTCCCCCGACCGGGTGAAACTTGTGTGCGGTGCGTGTGAGTGAGAGAGCCGCGTGAGAGAGCCGCGTGGGTGAGTGAGTGAGTGCGTGTGCGTGTACGTACTCCGTACGAGTTGCTGTGGTTGAGGATCCGACGGCCAGTCCGCCTCTGCCCCCCGCCCCCTTCTTTTTTTTTTCGTTCCCCTTTTTGGTGCGTGTTTTGGGCTCTTGGTCTGACTGTACCGGCCAACCAAACGAAGTGACCGACCGACCGACGAAAATAACTTTTTGGTCGCTATGGGCACTACCGCGCCAGAGCTTCTCTCTTTTTTCTTTTTTCTTTTTTCTTTTTTCTTTTTCTTTTCACTCTCTCTCTCTGTTTTTGTCTCTTTTTTCTCTGGTCATGTTATGCTGTGCTAGCAAAAGAAGAAACAGGAAAGAAGAACATTATTTTTTTTTAATAAAAAGTAAAGTAAAGGGGGGGGGGGGGGGGGGGGAATTGATATGATTATCTACTCCTAATCCTCATTATTCTCACTTTTTTCTCTTTTTTTTTTTTTGTTGCCCTTTACTATGGGGTGTGGCTTACTATTGGGGGCTGGTATTTCGAGATGGTACACGTGTAGTGGTAGTGATTACATAGGCAAACAAACCATTTTTTCTCCTTTTCTTGGCTTTTATTACGGAGCACGTAGTAATCGGTATTGATGATGTTATTTTATCACTGCAGCTCGTTTCAGAATGAATGCCCTTTGATCATTTTTCGTGTAAACGTGTTGACTTGTTCCATATACTACTGGTGCGTAACCCTAGCCCCCGTACCGATTACTCCGTACTCTGCCAACGATCGTGTACCACTAGTAATGGTAGCATCTTTCTTCCTCGTGTTTTTTCTTCCCTCTTCTTTTTCGCATGCATATTCTTTTTTTTTTGTGTTTTTTTTTTTTGGTTTCATGACCTGTTCTTGTCCCGTTACACGAGAAATGGGGAATACTACTGGTAGTACGGAGTGCCTGCATAGTACGTTATTGTGGCTATGCGCGCCATGGTTATTTAGGTATTACTCCTGCTTACTTACCTATGCTTTCCTAGTATGGGAGCATCGTAATAGAGTAATCGGTACGGAGTACTCCGTACGGAGTGAGTATGCACGGAGTCGGCTGCGCTTAACCTCCCCGCTCTCCGTCGTATGTTTGAAACGGGAGAAAAAGAGACTCGTCACGAGAGATGAAGGAAAGAAAGAGGTACGGAAGAGGTACGGAGAAGCCGTCGCCGGTGAGAAATACGAAGTGCTCTATTGGTCTTCTTCTTCTTCTCCTCCTCTTCTCCCTCGAGATCCCCGGATGAGAACTATCGGGGGGCCGATGAGTGCTCCTCGATACCGTGATCCGTGATACTTTTTTGGGCACCGAGATGTGTTCGGCTTATGCGGGCTTTTAATTTCCCTCACAGCCCCCGTTGATTAAACGCCGGTTTTCTTTTTAATTTTTTTTTTAATTTTTTTAGAGCCGCACCACCAGGTTCCGTGGCCGTCTTGTCGTCGTCGTGCGATGATGATGCCCGGCGTTGACGGAGACTGTGGCTCGGACTCGGGGAGCTTCTTCTTAGTCCAAGTGTTTGGTGGTATTTTGATACTACACTCCGTACTCCGCACGTATGTATGTACTTCCGTACGGAGTACTCCGTCTTTGACAGCTTTCTTCGGGAGGAGAGGGGGGGGAGGGAAGATCTGCAACGGAAATGACAAGGAAGAAACCGTGCACGACCTGTCGAGTGACTCGAGCGTCGGCTTTTTCTTGTCGATTATGATTCCCCAACGCACCTCGGGGAATCTTAGTCGATGGTAGTATGGAGTAGCAGCAGTACTATGTAGTAGTAGTGTGGTTTGCTCAACGGATTGTCCCGTGAATTCGGGTCTCTGGGCAATCTCCGTATTTTTTTTCAAGGTCACGCTTGTTTGTCAAACCTGTCTATGCTCGTCTATGGAGTAGACGGGGTTTGAGAGACATGGCCTTGGCTTTGCTACACTATCCCCGTTTACTATGTACAAGGGATAAGGAGGGTGGAGTCGAAGAAAGAACTGAACGTGCGTCTGTTGGGGAAAGAGGCGAGTCATATCCCTTCCCAAGTGCGGGTTCTCGGTGACGGGAACGTCAAAAAAAGGTTATCCTGCTCGAACTGCATATGCGCGCATGCATACCGTGGATATTTGCGTGCCGGGGGGGGGGGAACAGGAGGGGGGCAGGAGGGGGCACTGTTTGATATGCGTGGGACCTCTGCGCTCCGTATATACATATGCCGTGCTCCGTAGTATTGGCTCTCGTCATCGCCAGAAGGGAAGGTTAGACCACTGCTTGTTGAGCGGGGAGGGGAGGGGGCGTGTGTAAGTCCTCGCTTTCGCTTTCCCAGTGGCTTATACCGATTAGTCTGGTGTCTGATTCTAATAATCTAGGATATACCATGGGCAGTTCGAAGAGAGAGAGAGAGAGAGAGAGAGAGAGAGAGGGTGTCGAGAAAGAAAGAAAACGTAGTGTGCACTACGGTGTGGGCGTGTACGGTTATCCGTTTCACAGTGTACCTCTTCCCTCTTCTGACCGTTTCCCTCCCGAACCCGATGGCGTTTTCCGGCTCGTGTTTCCTTTCGACACTTTTGCGCGATGTGGGTTACTCCCCCTCCTCCGCCTCTCCCTCGCGCCGGACTTCTATTGTCTATTAGTTGGTGTGAATGAGAGCGGAGATGGAACAAAAGGGCAGGAATAGAGAGAAGGAAAGGAAAAGAGAGAGATGTCGTGACGGGTTACGGCGGGATTCTGGTTTGTGATCCTCTACTAGTCTCTCGCGCCGGCGTGTGGCTTTGTTTTTGGCGCCGGCTGCTGCTACTTGGAAGGACGGAGGGGGGCCCGAACGGGCGCCGGAAGAGGTGGAAGGAGGGAGGAGGAGGGGGGGGGGGGGTAAAGTGACAAGTTATACACCGAAGCGATGGAATTCGTCCCCCCAGCCTTATTTTGATAAGACGATACTACGTTGTAGCGAGCCGAAAAAAGCCACGATTTTGGGAAACTAGAAGAGGCGTTGGGTTGACAATGGAGGATGGTTGAAAGGAAGGGGGAGGGGGGTTCTGGTTTTGGTTTCCCTCGAAGGATTGTCGAATTCTGCCTTGGTGTTATTTTACATGCGTTTATACCTGCGTACGGGGATATCGCAGACTGACATGCCCGGCGGCGCCCGTACAGGCCGCATGCACATCCGGTTCCCGGTCGAGGCCCCCCCCCCCCCCCCCCCTCTCCGGAAACTCTATACTTGGGGGCTCGGTGGCATCTCTTGTGTATTTCTCTTCTGCGCAAACCAGCGGGCGTGTACCTACCCCGTAGGCCAACGGCTCATTTTCATCATGTCGAACTTTTTTTATAATTCTTTTTATTTTTTTATTGAAAAATTCTTCTTTGGATCCCTCCCTCCGCCCGTACCGCAACTGGTGTATATAACATGGTCAAAGATTCTGGATTCTGGATTCACGTAGTCTCTAATATCTTAAAGAAGGAGAAGATGGCGTGTTGAGAAATAGGCCTTGTTATCTCAAGAGCAAAGAAGAGAAGAGAAAAAGCTTTCATATTCCTCAGCACAGCCAAAAGTCTAAAATCGAAGCTTTGGCGTGAAAAAAAGCCCCTCCTCCCTCCTTCCTTCCCACGAGCCAGCCCCTTGGAGCTTCCTGTAAGCAGCATGATGGACCCAAAAGGCATATAAGTCAAACATCTTGCCCATACTGTCACATACGACCATACCCAGTAGAAAATACGGGATCCCGTCCGCTCTCCCATAGTCAAGCTGCTGAGGGGCTGATTAGTAGTTGGGTCGGTGACGACCAGCGAATACCGGCTGTTGTATGTTTTTTTTTCGTTTTTTTTTCGGGTCGTCTTCGTCTGTCTGCGTTATGGTTATGCCCTCTCTTTTTTATTATTATTCTTCTTTGTATATGCTACTGTTTCTTTCCCCCCAAATTCCATTTAAAATATATCTCCGATGTGTTTTTTTTTAAAACATGAATATATAAATAGTATCGTATAGGTGGCAAACGCTTTCCTCGAGGGCTCGATCAACAGGTTGATGCAGGACCACAGCCGGAAAACAGCTATAGGTAATGAAAAATCGGAACATGGCCAGTAATGCTGAATTTCGTGGTGGAATTTACGCCAAACATCGAGGAGGAGGAGGAGGAGGAGGAGGAGGAGGGGGGGAGGTAAGTTGGAAGCAGTCAGGCAGGCCATGAGGAAGCGTCCCAAGAGAACATGATGAAAACATACTGCATTGCAAAATACAATTCTCAATCTCCCATGCGTTGCTACTTCTTCTCCGACTCAGCCTCCAACTTCTCCCGCGCATCCCTTAACAGGTTCTGATGCTTGTCGTTCTCCTCGTGCGTCGTGCCCTCCTGCATCTGCACCACGTGCTCCAGCCATTCCACCGCGTCCCCGAACCGCCCGTCATCAAGGTACGCAGCGGCGAGTTCGGACTCGGTCGCGAGCCGGCCGTTGTCTCCTGGCTTGAGCGCCTCCGCCTGCACTTCGATCACGAATTCGAGCAGTTGAATGCTATCCTTGACCCGTCCGTCCTTGCGATACGGCTTTCCGAGTGCGTATTCCGATAGAAGGCGTAGGTAGTCATCCTCCTTGAATGCTCCCTGCTGTATCACGACCACGTTTTCGAGAATGGCGAGCGCCTCGCCAACCTGTCCGTCCTCGAGAAGCGCCTCGCCCAGCACGCACTCCGATCTGAGTCGCAAGTAGTCCTGCTCCTCGAGGATCCGCGCTTGCATCTCCACCACGTGCCTGAGGATCCTGATGGCGTCCTTGGGTCTTCCGTCGTCGAGATAACTCTTTGCAAGGACGTGTTCCGACGTGAGTCTCGAATGGTCCTCCTCTTTGAGCGTCTTACCACAGACTTCCACGACATGTTCCAACATCTTGATAGCTTCCTTGATCCGACCGTCCCTGAGATATGCAGTGGTGAGGACGTGTTCCGATGCAATCCGATCAAAGTCCTCCTCATTCAGTGTTCGTTCGCCCACCTCGACCACATGCTCGAGAATGACGATGGCGTCTTTGATCCGTCTCGAGTCAAGGTACGCGCTCCCGAGTTCGTGTTCTGACTCAAGCCGGGCTTGATCGGGTTCGTCCAACGTGAGCCTTTGCACAGCTACCACCATCTCGAGGATCCTTATCATATCTTCTATCCGTCTGCTGTTAAGGTATGCGCTCGCGAGCGTGTACTCGGACGTGATTCGCTTGTCGTCCTTCTTCTCGAACGTCCTTTTCTACACTTCCACAACGTGTTCGAGAATCACGATGGCATCATCTACTCGTCTGCCATCGAGGTAGGCGTTTGCAAGTTCGCGTTCGGATGAGAGTCGCAGCTGGTCTTCCTCCATAAACGTCATCCTTCGAATCTGAAGGTATTCGAGCACGCCCGACTCCCCCTGCAAGACCTCGTCGTCATCCGTGTTATCGACGATCAGAAGCCACTTCCCAATTCGATCTGACGTTAAAAAAATCACGAATCGAGGCCATGGGGTCCTCATTGGCTTTCATTGGTATGCTCAGCTTCTTGCCAACTTCTAGATACGTTTTCTCAAAGCTTGCGTGACTCAAGGAAGATACCCATAATATGGAAAAGTCCGGATGACTGCTCTTGGCCGTGTAGGCGAACTGTAAAGCCACTTGGGTCTTGCCGACACCCACCAACCCGACCAGGGCGATCTTCTGGCAGTCCTATTCAATAAGAAGCTTCTGCCGAAGATCTTCAAGCACTTCGTCTCGTCCGACGAAGTTCTTGTTCTGTAGAAACGGAATCGAAATGACGGGGGCTACCGCGATAAAGGTCAGCAATGCTAATCCGCGTGTCTGGGGGTTGTTGCCCATTTAGCATCGCTTTACCCAAAGTAAAACTTTGAAGGGAAACGGTGTATAATCCTACTCACATAAAGGGCTTGTCGTGGATTCTTGAGTGGCCATGGATTCTTACTAGGTCAGCCTATTGTCTTTGAAAGTTGCGACAAAATCCGTCATGGAGACATTCACACACCTGATTCCCAAGATGACGAGACCCATTGCTCAAGAAACGCTTTCATGCAGACGGCTGCAGTTGCTGCAGCATAGCGTTTCCAGGCCTTGGCTTTGTGACTATCGGCATAGTTACAGGCCCCCTTTATCACCACACAAGGAAAACTATCCCAGACGCCAGCACTCTCCGTCTCAAAGCCTATTGCTTTCACCTGTCGGGCGATGATGTCGCGTTCCTGGCCTGAATTCAGGACGGTGTCGCCCGACGCGATGAGGCCGAAATGTACGGCGGGTTGGGGGGGAGTATTTTGATTGAGGCGCATGCGTGTTATCAGGGCCCCATTGCAACCGCATTCCTTGCAAGAACTGCCGTCGTCGACATGACGATATGCTGCCTCGTATAGCCTATCGTGCTCGACACCAGGGTAGTCGGCAGCCAGGCCAGGCTCGCGCTGGACTTGCTCCAAGTAGAGAGCCATCTTATCGCGGAGTCTTTTCTGGCTGCGATAGCCTTCGAGTTTGGACAAAAAGCCCCGAACCTCGGCGTTGGGCCGTCCAAGAGAGTCCAGCAACGTGTTTTTCATTGCGAAGCCCTCTGGCGTTCGCCTTCCCAAGTCGTACTGCACGACGCCATTGCCGATTATTACATCACCGAGGATAACCTCGTCTCCGCTTGATTTGAAAGGCACGCAGCCACAAACGCCGACTACCATGGCAAGCTTGATGTTTGGGAAGCTCAAGCGGATATTGGCCGCAACGGTCGCTGCGATTGCTTTCCCCGTACCCGGCATGTGTGCGAGCACAATATTATGTCTTCCGAGGGTACCTGTCGAGTAGGTGTTCGGGTCTCCTGGAGTTTTCCCGAACGAAGGACCATCCCCGTCCCAATGGTGATCTATAACGGCCTCGACGGCATCAGCTTCGAGAGAAAGAGCACAAATCACGGCAATCTCAAACCCTGAGCGACTGGTAGGGCGTGGCGGTTGGTAATTCATGGCCATGGTAACCAAGGGGGTGTAGAAGATTGAGACATTAAAACGTACTTCATCATTGAAACAGCCATTGCATCATGGCTGTGATGCTTATATAGGGATCTCGCGCCCGCATTATTCATTACCCTGGTCCCGTTATATCTTCATGTACGGAGTACGGAGTACTTGTGCAGCTGATGATGCAGGCGCGGCTGATGCTGTCGATTAAACATGCGCCTATGCGGCACTGCCCAATCACCATTGAAGCAAGGTAGAATAGACGCTGGCTTTGCAGGAAAACTGCCGGGGCTGAAGCCGTTGCCAATAAGAAGTCGTAAAAAAAACGGGGAAAATATAGCCAGGTAATAGCTATATCTATTACTATAGGGAACAATTGGTCGGCTGAGGTTGTTGAAAGGAACGAAGTCGTTGGTAAACGGATGGGCTCTCCGACGGGGCTGGATTCAAGGTTGACTTGAAGTCGCCAAGGTTGGTGGAGGAGGGTCCTGGATTTTGTGTTGGATAAATTTGTCATTATCTATTTCTTTTTCTTAAAAATCAGGTTTCTACTTACCTAGTAGGAGGCGATCATTTTTAGACATGGCTAGAGACATTTAATGTATAAACCGGATAATTAGAAGCTAGGGTGTTAAGATAAATAATTGAGCATTATCTATTATTATGACTAGAGGTCGTGTCGATTTTTCTATAGTCTAATAAAAGACCTGTTGCCCGGAAGCTCTGAAATCCCGTTGCCAAATTCTAGTAGCCAAAGAGCTCGCAAAGCTGCTGGCTCAAGCCACGAAGTCATTCGCCCTCTTGCCTGCTCGCGGGTTGGCTCCTTCCTCTGGGGCGACGACTCGAGGAAGGAGCCAACCCGCGAGCAGGCAAGAGGGAGAGGGGCTTCGTAACCTGCAGTAGAAGACTTTCAGCTAATTACTCCTCGTCTTGACTTTATGTGATGCATAGATGTTCTATAAGAAGAGCAAATTTTCCAGCTACGCTTGTGCTCCTATATACGCTATCCACAAAGCCGCTGCGTAGCTTTGCTCAGTTACATTGACTCGATGTCGGCAGAGCATCAAGTCCTGATTGACACGAAGCTTGAACGATGTTGGCTATTAGTTGACTAGGATCTCTATAGATCTAGGAAGGCACGAGCTATGGCTACGGTTACCACTACGGAAGGCACATTCACGAAGGCAGTCACAAAGGCAGTCGCAAAGGCAGTCACGTGAGCTGCTGGAAGAGGCCACGTTACCTCTCGCAGCCGTTGGCACCAACCACCAGTAGCAGTCCGGCGCGGAGCATGTCCTTGGTTGGGGGTTCTCGTGGCCTATGAGAGCCGCCGATGGAGAACGCAATCCGCGACGGGGCTGCTTGAAGAAGACAACCAGGGCCGGCCACAGCAGCCCCGGCGCAGGGCGCGTCCTACTTCAGTATCTCTCGTGGCCCTTTGAGAGCTGCTGACGAAAAGACACAGTCTGCTACGGGCCGCTGTTGATGGCTGTTGTTGACGGCTGCGAGGGCTGTTGGAAGAGGGACTGTGAGTCCTCGAGCAGCTCGAGCCTGCTAAGGTTAAACAGAGCTAGCAGCAGCACCAAGGATGGCAGCAGCAGGGACAGCAGTAGCAGGAGTGCGAGGCAGAGTGTATTCTAGTCTGATAGCCTGTGTAGCCGGCAACAAGAGCCCCGGACAGTATACATGCCCTCCCAATACTTAAGTAGACCCACGCCGTTTATCTCGATCTCGAAGCGCCGGAATAAAGATACACCCCCTCTACTAACCAAACCCGTGGCTCGGCCTTGGGAGATGTATCCTTTTCCGAAATAGAGACGGCCGTTTAACTAATATGCCGGTGATAGCGGGCATTGAATCAAGTTTCCTAAACCCCCCCTATAAAGGGAAAAGACGGGGCTTGTGGTTGGCGTTCATGGTTGTTGTGGCTTGAAGGGCGCGGGGTCCGCGGGGACCAGGGTGATATATTGACGGGAATGTGAAAGGGCTTTGGGGTCCGGTTGCATGAGTTCGGCATCAAAGCTTCACCATGTTAGCAAACATGGTCCGCTTTCTGTGCCTCCAGCTTCTAACCTATGAAGGTATTTCAAAGTTAGACATTTCCCTCTTGACCAGGAAAACAGAGAAACTTGGAGAGTTGATCGATATGAAAAGGGGGTAGAAGGGGATAAAAATAAAAACGCTACTTTTAACCGCGTGGCTCTTAAATAAACCTTTGCGCGCCGCCACACACACCCTCCTGCTCAAAGTTAAACAAGCACATACCACATTGCAAAAGCTTTGCTCAAGTGAAAAAAAAAAGAGTTCGTAAATAAGAAATCTCTTCTCATTCCTCTTATTTTGGTCGAAGAGTGTATAAAGTCACCGTTGATCATAAGCCCTACAACTACTAATCTTTTCACTTCCTTTCCTTTGCACACAATCAGCACTCACTTCACACGGTCCACAGAGTGATACCCCAATCTCAAGACGTTTTCGAGTCCTAACAACGACGATGATTAGTTATGAGCAGCTCAGACGGGAACCAGTTTCGAATGACCTCTTCAGCAAGCAAATCACAACTTTAGAAGGTCTCCTTCACATCGCCAAAGAAGCGGCGTTCATCGCCCTCGACACCGAACACGGGGCCGTCGAAAGCGAAAGCGATCGTATCCTCCACCAAGTCGGACTCGCATATCTCGATACCATGGGGGACTCGGACTCGCCGCGGGCAAATTCCGGCCACCTACGTCTTTTAGATTTCTTCCTGAGCCGTCGAATCCGGTCTCTGACTCTTAACATCGCCATGGGGGAACAGAGGCGGAACGATCTTGACCGTATCAGGGGAGGTATACCATCTCGTCGCGCACATCGCTTCGGCGAGGAGCAGGATGACGTTACCACGGGAAATCTCGAGGAAGCCATCGACAATTTTATTGCTAACAGCTGCGGTACCACGAAACGCCTAGTACTAGTCGGCTTCGGAATGGCAGCCGAGTGGACGTATCTGTTTCGGTATTTCCCCAGCGTCATACCCTACTTCTCAACATGGATGGATATCCGCGAGATTGCCAAAGACATCACCTCGGTCGGGACAATGCCCGGCCGAGTTTCTCTGCTCCAGCTTTGCGGCTATTGTTGGACGGATCTGAAGCCGAAAGCCCCCGGCCACGGCACTTCTGATAATGCCGGGGATGATGCCGTGTCTACTCTGGCATTAGCCTGCGCCTTGCTCGACCCGGGAAACTGAGAGAAGCTCAAACTCCGCCAGTCCTGCGGTGGGATTGCAGGTCCTAAGAAGAAAGGCTACCAAGATCTCAAAAATATGCGCCATCATCCCTTTACCGCGACAATCCGGTCTCGGACCGACAAACTCCCAGCCGTGCTCGATTCGGCAAAGAAATTGGCGCGCCGGTTTCTCCGATTCTCGCCTCAATATTGCGGGTTGCTGTCGTCCGAGATGGCGTATCTCACGCTCGCAAATCGAGAACAGCTGGATGGCTTCGTTCAGGCTGTTGATGGGCTGGCACTCCCGACAGGCGAAACATTGTCGGTCGGACTTATCCAAGAGCTTCCTCGTTGGAAGGAAACGGCTGAAGCTGAACGCGGCAGTCGGCAAGCAACACAAGAACGGAGAGCGCAGAAGAGGTTGGAAAACACAGTCAGCGACACTGAGGATTTAGGAGACCTCTTTTTCTAAGCAATAGGAGCACCTCGGTCTGTTCTCAGCCATAAGTCGGGCCAACCACGTGCTCTTATAACCTATCACGAGCATGGTATCAGGGGTATGTAGATTACCCCAGGGCTGTGCAAATTGTGTAGCTTTGTTTTGCCTGGGCCGCAACCATGGGCAAAAACTTGATTTACGGATTTGGCTTCAAGTCGTCTCACGGAATATGCGTAGTTCTACATCACCAAAGTATACAAAAAAGCACTCAATAATAATAAATAAGTTATTCAATACGGAAAGCCTTGCATTGAATGCAACCGGACACCTAGGGCTACCCAAAAGAAAAAGAAAAAAAGTAAAACCCCAATAACATAAAAAATGGCCGAGGAGGGGGTATAAGTACGCAAAAAGAAAAGGAAGAATCATCCCTGCAGAAAAAGCGATTTTAGCAACGTGATCAGAAACCCGATTTCGCCAGCAGCTGTTTTTCCTCCGCAATAGTCGGGCGTGTTGGGCCAGAGTACAAATCTTCCGTTGTTGCGCCTGTCCGCTGCTCAGGCATGTCATCTTCAATGGCGCATTCGTTAAACGACGGCGGTGCCTGTTGTTGCTGTAGCTGTTGCCCGTGAACTTGATACTCAGGAACGGCGCCTGCTTCGGTGGCTACCATCTTGTTCTCAGCCAAGATGCCCTCCGCATTCTCGTCGCCCGGAGGGGGCAAGCTGCCAACCTCGTCGATGACCGTGGCGTTAACGTCAGGCCGGCCCTCGATGGCTTTGAGAACCTCGAACAAGGGCTTGGCGCCCATAGGCCAGGCTATGTCTCCCGTGAGAATCTTGGTGGCCGTAATGCCTTTTTCTTGGTAAAAGGCGGCGTTGGCATCGGCACGGCTGACGAATGCGGTGCCGTCGATCTGCAGGCCGACCCAAAGGCCTCGGCTCTTCATGTAGCTCCACATGGGCTTCTTGGTCTTGCTCACGGCGGCGTTGACGGCACCACCGCCGCCCAGGGGGCCCACGGCAACACTAGCACCGCCCCCAACGGCAATACGCGGGTTCATGAAGGCGGCTACCTGCTGGGGAGTGTTGAGTACGCAGACACAGTCGTGGACATCGAGGCCGAAGGCGAAGCCCGCACCGAGGGAGGAAACGACAAACGATGAGGGAGGGGACCAAGTGCCATCGGGACGGCGGGCGATGACGACTCCAGAGCCTCCGCTCAACGATCCGTACCAAGCTCCACCGCGGAGGACGCTGAAAATAGCGAGGCCGGCGCACGTGGCGAGGACTTGGGACGGGATCTTGACAAGGGACTTGCGCGTGAGGCCGGTAGGGTGCTTCGGACCGTGGGCCCGGAGAGGGCCTTGATTCTTGGGTAAGTCTGCGTTTTCGTTAGTCAAATCATGTAGCACATGGTGGGTAGGGGTTTGTAGTGGTCTTACCGGTAAAAGAGTAGAGGATACGGGCCGCCTTGAGGCACTCGCGGTCCATGCTGCTGGGCCACCAGCCCTCGGCACCGACAACATTGGCCGCCTTGTTAAGTGGTTTACCCGCCCTTGAGCTCAAGCGGTGCACTCTATCGCCAAAGGTGCGCTTGCTAGTCCGAGTCGGAATTTGCATGTGTGTCTCCTGGTTTGGAAGCTCCTCCTGGTTCAACTCTCGTTCCGCGTGCGAACCAGCCTCGGAGATGGCGTCATCATATGACGGCGGCTCAACCGGGCGGGGAGGCAGCTCTGGATTTGGGGCGACGACGGTGTCGGACTCATTCAAGATCCTGACAGTCATCTTGCTCTTTGCTTTCCTGGCTACGCGCGAAGTAATAACTAGGGTGCAAAACGAGGGTTTGGAGTATAGTTGTAGGTCAGCGCAGGGGAGACGTATTAGGGGCGGTAGAGCAATAGTGATGATGAGAGGTAAGGAATTGATGTAGGTGGAAAAAACAAGAGGCGGGAAAAAGGCAGTCTTGCTTTTGTATGCCTGGGGAGGGTGGGTGGGAGAATATGGTTCTTCGTGGAAACGCTGATTGGGGAGAGGGGGGAGCGTCTCTGCCTAAATACAGTTTTCACAATTGGGGGCTGAGGGAGGATTTCTTTGGGGTTACACATTAGACTTAGTATTGAATTGGAATACTTAGAGAGAGAGAGAGGCCTCGCTTTCGCTCTTGCTATTTCTACTTCCACTTCCACTCATGAATGGCTATGGATGGCTATGGTGGGGGAGGGGAAAAGGGAAGGCAGATCCGGGTGGCCATCTGACGCAAGCGCAGCCCGTTTCGCCTTCTGCCACGTTGAAATGTACAAGTGATGGACCACCAAATCAAGGTTTAAAACGGTTAGAGCTCCGGCTGCTTTGAGATCTGGGCTGGCTGTGTGTCACTTTTGTGCACCATGAAAGGCCGCGTTGGGGTTTGTCGTCGTCTTTGAGTGTGGCGCAGCCCATATTGTCCGCGTTGTTCGTTTTCCTGACGTGGTGCTAACGTGGTGCCGGAGAGTAACACCGACTACGGAGTACTCCTCCTCCTCCTCCTCAGTGAAAAGCATGGCGAGACGCGGCGGGTCTGCTAATTCGTTACCGACGATTCACGAGTGCGAAGCTTAAGCTGCGCCACAGATTTGTGGCTGTACTCCGTACGCGTGTTAGTGATAAAGGCACGACGTAGCGCAGTTGGGCTAACACCCGAGCTAACAGTGGCTAGAGTGGACGAGTGGCTAGGTAGGTAGTGAAGAAGCCCACTTTTGTGCTAACATCCATTTTTCAACCTCGCCTTCGCGTGGGCTGCGTGGCTGCTTCTCGGATTCGCATCTCATCTCTCGGGTCGGTTTCTGGGCGAGCAGGTTATTCCAGGGATTCCACGTTTTTGCGGAGCACTGAGTGCCTGTTCTAACCGAAGTTCTTTTTTTCTTTTTGGCCATATCATCACCAGTATTTTCATCACTAGTATTTCTCCATACAATTAACGCTGAAAGGAATGGATTCTTGTGCCTCGGCAGTCAGACCAACACACCTCAATATTCCGTCATGATGTCGACAACCGCAGAGTCGACGAGCGGGGCAATGGTTTGCCTGGGTCACCCATCGCCTACATAGTAGTAGTACTCCGTACTACACCTGAGTCACAGGTTTCGGGGTTTACCTATCCCGACGAAGATTTCATAAAATCATAAACTAAAAATACACAGAAGTAATACCAGTTTTCTGGGACTAATCGAGATCCACCCGCAGATCAGGGTATCCTCGGAGAATAGAGAATGTTCCGGAGAACTGCTGGTGCAAACTGCTGGCTCGGTGTTTTCAAAATAGGAACATCCATAGGAGTGCGCCGAAATCCGACCAGCGTTGACGCTCTGCATCGATTCCATCTTCCTATTTATCACCTACAGCCGCTTCTCCATATGGTCCTCAAACTCTTCGCTGCGAGATCTAGGGTAATGACGCATCAGCCCCGAGGGACACGGCATCCTGCTCTGAGGTTGAGGATCTCTGGATATCATCTTTCAAGCTAGAAAATCCCCGAACGGGCTTGTGGTATGGCTATCTAGACACTGTCTAAAGACGGTTCACACAGGCTGTGGGAGAAAGAGAAAGAGAGCAAGACGTTGAAAAAAAGGAGCACCGTTCCGAAAACTCAACTCAACTCGTATCCAGCGTCCATCTAACTGAAAATTTCTTACCAAATCAGGCCTGGCTGGCTGTCAGGCGGGGGCCACTAATCGCTGGTGACGCATCTATTGGCTGGGATGCTGGGATTCTGGGGGCTTGCGGCCGGGGAAGACGGGAGATGGCAGACGGGTATCTGTTTGGGACCGAGGAGCCAGGAATCGGGCATCAACTACAACCTTACCGCTAGCAAAGGGTTCTCCTCAGTCAGCAGATTGACTTGGCAACACTGCAGGTATGAGCCTGTTAGTTCTTACGATTCTCCTCATGATGGCGCGTGCGCATCTTCTCCTGGCTACCCCCATACCGCAAATGATGTCCCGCGGGCTGGGGATCGACCGTTACTCCTTCACGCGAAACGCCCTCCGCGAGGGATAACCAAGCCTTGTGGTTCTAGAATATTCTAGACCGAGGCCCCAAGGTTTCCAAGTGCGGATGCCATCTTTGGCACAGCATCAGTATCTCATACGGTGCTCACGATATGCAAGTACACTGCATTTCGTAGATGTCAAGACATTTTTCTCAATAGTAGTCTTTGCAGGATGCAATTATATAACACCGATGTCAGGAAGTTGCCATGCTCTTGGGAATTGGCTTTGGGATGGGCCGAAGGACTTCCACCAAGCCACATGCCGACACATTACCCTCCAAACCCTCACGCTTTATTGTCTTCCACCCTAGGGAGGGGGTTATGACGACAGTTCGGAGATGCTCAGCGCTCTACTATATCGACGCTAACACGTTTGTATCAATAACGATACTTGACGAGAGTCTGTCAGCAAATCACTTGGTGCTTCTCCTTCTTTGCCCCCTTGTCGAGTTGAAAGAGCATTGTTTCTGGTTGGCTATTGACAAAAGGTCCCAGCGCTGGGCCGGTGTTTCTACCTGACACCAAAAGATCCATCGAGAGCTGTCATGAACCTGTTCGCCAGCGGGGGAGCAACACCAAAGCTCAAAAAAGTAAAGGGGACGCAAGAAGCTATCACATCACGATGCAAGGAAACCCGGGGGTCGTACCGGTTTCAAGCTGAGGGAGAGACAGCTGCATTGTTCGGATCTATTTCCGCCGCCTCCGTATCCTTTCTTCATGTCTCCGGGAGTATGCATGAACCTAGTAGACGTGAACGGAGGCCCCTCGCTCGCTTCGACAAGACCGCATATGACTAGGTACAGAAAAATCAACGAGACACTTAAGAATCGCCTCTGGCCAAACTCGTATCCGGGGTTCTTCTTCTTCCTCTTCTTTCTCTGCCAATAGCTTCCATGGGACACCTTGTCCTCCAAACTGCCAACACACTTCAATTGCACCAAAGCCTGGGAGACTTATAACTATCTACATTCGACCAATATGTCTCACAGCACCCAAGCCAGCCAGTCGGCCAGGTCCTCCACCTCTGGATGGTCCCGTACGGACATTATTGCCATCGTCGCTTGCCTAGCAGCCGTTGTTTCCGCCTTTATTGCGGTGGTGACGTTCTGCTTCTGTTTCTCGAGCACTAGTAAGTCAGAACCTACCAGTCCTTTTTCCTTTCTTCCCCTTCGACGTCAACGAGATTGGTCCTGTCTGACATGATGAGCATTGGGAAAAACAATTAGGGCGCCGCAACATTCGCGATTGGTTCAGGGACATCTTCTTCCCGCCACGCACCTTCATTGCCCGCGTCAGGCGTGCCTCCCAATTCTAGCTTCGCTCTGTCCGTCCTGTGTTCTCGAAGAAATAGACGACGCCTCAGGACATGCCAGTACGCCATATCTGCATCTGACACCCCCTTTTGTTTCAGACAAACGGGCACGACGACTGATTTCCGGATACTTGCACATATTCCCTTGAGTGGTGTTGGGATGGGGCTCGTACCACCACCCCCTTTTTATTCTTCTATTTGGGTCGTTTATGGGCATATGCTTGCACACAAGGGTTCACTGATGATGGTAACATGATATACACGCGCTCGTGGAAGATATTGGAAGCTCATGATACTGGTTGTTAATTGATCGATTCCCCAACAAGGGCTCCCACAGCGGCTTTCCCCCTTCGCAAGGGAGTTACATAGTGCGCACAAAGTAACGATGCAGTGAAAGTGTACCACTAATACTACCACCAACCACCAACCACCACTGCCCTACCACTGCCCATACCAGCCTCAAGATATACTTCCTAATAGGGTCACAGAGAGCCGTATGGTATGGAGCATGGTGGACCAGGCAATTCGGAGAAATAAAGAAAAATGGCACAAGCCGGTTGAAAAAAAAATGGTCCGAGCGTGTTAGGTGGCGCGCTTAGTATATTGGCACACCGTACTTGACAGGACACTACTGCCTGCGAGGCGCAAACCCTTGAATATGATTGATGCTTGCACGGAGACTCACCTGATATTGCCTGTTACTACTAGGGTAATACCCTGCTACTAGTATCTGCTACTAACAGTAGTAGTGTAATAGGTGACGTTCTTGGTGGTTACCAGGTTCCGCTGGCAAAAATATCTTTGGTTGCTCCATTGGTGCATTCATCTGGTCGGCGACCTCAACCCCCGCCTCTCCCCTAATTCTTTAAATATCCCGTCAAGCGTGCTGGGGTTGGGGGTAACAGCACTACTTCTGCGTGGGGGACTGCGCACTCACGTCACGCCGCTTCTCGTTCATCCGTGTTTCTTCCTACAGCTTTTTCTTTTGCATGGGATATGGAAATGGAAGAGGGGCGCATCAAGCAGCCACCCCCCCCCCCCCCCCCCCCCTTGATTCGGCGCTTGGTCAAGGCCATCATTTTCGGCCTCATCCAGATGCGCGCGCGACTATTTGCTTTTGCCAGTTGTATGAGAAAGTAGAGGAAAGAAAGGGAGAAAGAAAGAAAGGAAAGTCAAAAAAATGTCTCGGCATCACCACCAATGGTTTTGGCGTTGGTCGGATAGATGAAGACTTTTTAATTCCTCTCCAATTTTTCTTCTCTGTTTCCTTCTATGAATGTTCCTTGTGGTAGAAAAAAGCAAAAAGAAAAAGCAAAAAGAAAAAAAGAAGAGAAAAAAAAAGAGAGAGGGATATATATATATAAACAAAAAAAATATGCAAATATCGTGATAGGACTAGAAACTATTAAGGGTTCGGTTCTTTTATTAGTTTTTTGTTCCTTGGTCTTGGGGAAGAGGAAGAATGATACTGGGGCAAACCCTGATGATATCAAGCAGCCAAGTCACCATGGCACAAGATATTATAATTATACCAACGGAAGGGGTTTTTATGCCAAGGGGAGGGGTTTCAAAAACAACTGAATTATTTCATTATCGATTAAATAAGTAAAAAAAAAAACCCTTCATAGTATGCAATGCATTGTGTTTATGCCGGCATTCTCCTTTTCGGCTGGCAAACCTTGCAACTCAGGCTCCTGGGTCCCTGCACGCGCGCAGCTTAACAACAGCTTAGTGAAGCTGGCCGCGGACGGCGCCGGGGACGGCGAGGCTGGAGTGCACGTCGGCGAAGAAGGCCTCGGGGTCCTCCTCGATGCGGGAGACGTGGAAGCCCTCGCCCGTGTCCTTACCGTCGGCGCCGACGACGCCCGTCTCGAAGGGGCCCCTGACGCAGCCGATGCTGGAGCGGACCCCGTCGCCCTCGGGGTTGGGAAAAGCGATGCTAACAGTCACGAGAGTCAGTGAAAAGGGTTGATTTGACCGACTTAATGAATAATAGTTGAGGGATGGGGAGAGGGGGGAGGGGGGTTTCTTACCGAGGAGGACCGGCCTCGCCCTTGGGAGCCTCGTGGATGTGCGTGGCGGACAGGGCGGGGCTCTGGTACTCGCCCCGGAAGCCGGCGAGGGTGATGTTGTAGCAGATGACGTTGTCGCGCGCGTCGATGCCGAACCTGAAGAGGCCGGCGGCGCCCTCGAGACCGCCCGTCGGCTGGTTCTCCGAGTCGACGACCTGGCCGGGTTTCGCGACGACCTCGTAGGTCGAGGTGAAGCGGAAGGGGCCCTTGCCCTTGCCGAGTCCCAGCCCGAGGTCAAGGTCTAGGTCGAGGCCGAGGTCGAGGCCGCCTTTGTTGCCTAGGATGGGGCTCGCCTGGGAGAAGGCGGCGAGAGTAATAGCGAGGATGGCGGAGGTCTTCATTTTTGAATGGTCTTGTGTGTGTGTTGGTGAAGAACGGGGGTTAAGGGATGAGAAAGATGCCTGTGTGTTGAAAGCTGAGGGAGTATAGATCGTAACTACATTGGAGCGAAACCTGGTTCCTTATATACATGTCTCCCCTCCCCCGCCTAAAGACTTAATTGTCGTCTTCCCTATCTCCCAAGCAAACAGACGCCATCACGGAGCTCTCTCCAGACCACGTTGGGCGGCGGTCCACCGAAGCCAAGGCGGATATCCCATCGTCCGGGAGAGATACGGGTAAGCCTAAGCTGCTTAGGTTGGGGGGGGGGGGGCGTACCCAAGGCACTACGGAGTACTAATGGTAGCTATTGACCCTCTTCATAGAAGGGGACCTACCGGCATTCTTGGCTCAACGTCAGAAGTCCAATTTTTGTTGTTTATACCCAAAGAAAAGCCCAAGCACACATGGCGTTGCTAGTTGGGAAGTGAAGTACCAGGGAGTGTGTGTGTGTGTGTGTCTTGCGGGACACGCGGGAGTGAGAGGGAGAAGGGAGAGGGAGAAGACTGCTCAGCCACTCGGATGCCAATGCCAAGCAGCCCCTCCCCTCAAAGGATCGGCATGTCTCTGGAACATGCTTAGTTTAAGCTTATTACGACCCATGTCCCTTGTTTTCTTTCCGATCGCGCCCAACAGCCAGGACAACTTGGCGAAACAAAAGTTGCCGATGGTGAGTGGGAGGAGAGGAGAGTTTGCGGAGTAAACGCTCGGATCATGTTGGCGGAGTATATGTATTGGCATTGGCATTGGCTCTACCGAACGGATGTGCGAGTTACCGGGCGGGGGCGGACGGATCTGCCAAGCATGGCTGAGAGTACTCGGTACTGTAGTCGATAGTATCCCGTGGTAGAAAGGGCATCATCGGAATAAAGTATGTCGACTTGAGAGGAAAAGACGAGAAATAAAAACGTAGGCCAAGTCTTTTTTTTGTTTTTTTGCTAGCTTTCTTTTCCTCTCCTGCTCCAAAAGCCCAGCACTGGCGAAAAGGGGAATATCTTTTAGCCAAGCCCTCTATCGATTGGGGAGCATTTCTCTCCAGCACATAAAGCGCTGACCAAACATCGAGACCTCTTTGTCTGGAAAACGGGGGAGGTTGTCAATCAGACTGAGAGACTGAGAGGTGTGAAAATTACTTGACATGCGTGATGGACCAACCGGCGGCGCAAAAAAGCTTCCCGGACCGGCAGGGCGTTCCACATTGTGGGTGCGATTCTCCGCGGTACTCGATTCCACGATGGTCTTGGGGCGCGCAGGATATACCCCCCCTTCCCTCCCTCCCTCCTCTCCGCACGTACACGTTGGAGCCGTGCGTACTAGGGTAAAACGCGATCATGGATCATAGATCGGGATTAGGTGATACAATTCTACCCATCTGTTAGCGGCCAAAAAAAAAGCCAAGTCTCGAAGATGGGACTGGAATGAAAGGCTTGCATCTGCCGGGTCCTTTCCCCTTTTTCTTTTTTTTCTACTGTAAGCTTACGCAGAATAGTTGTACCTCTGTGAAGTGTATGTATGTATGTATGTATGTATATATGTATGTATGTGTATGTAATGCCCCATCGCCCCGTTAACAAAGCGGCCGTGGTGGTTCAAGAGTAACATTCATCGAATAAGTTGGCCACAAGTCCCTTCATCCTCATTACTTGATTGTTAAGATATGTATGTGTGAAATTCATTGGTGCTTGAGGATAAGGCCATGGAATAATACTACTGTGGTTGATCTTGTTGGGATAAACTGTCTGTATAATATTTTTGGCAATGGTCTTGATTGGATTTAATTGATGAGACCTGGGTTGTCATGGACGTTCGATGTTAACTCTCGGGCATATTCTTCCAGGTTGTCTCCGAAACTTCCATCGTACACAGCATGCAATGTGTGGACCAGAAAATGGGTTGTTGACTACATAAGACGCGCAGGATAACCACAAACAAACGTGCCATCTTCCCTCCTTTTAAATCTCCCAAGATTGTGGGCAGGAAGGGATACAGGCAGGAGTGATTCATGATCAGATCTGGGAGACTGTCCGCGTATAGGCAACGTTAAGGGGAAACACGCAGTGGTAGTACCCAAGATATCTTGGTAGCAATCGACGAGGGCAATATCAGATAGGACGTTATAGTCTCGGTAAGCGGTTTTGCCAACTCCTTGTCTACTTCCCGCCATAAATTGATTAAAAAACATATATATAGGTGAGAGTTCAACCAACCCACGATTTACCACAATATGAGATACCTAAGAAAAAAGAAAAAAAAGGAGACGTCCCCGCAACATTCTCAATGACAAGCCCTCCCAAACCTGCGCAGCCTCACGTAATTGTACGGCAAGGGCGCCAGGAACCCTGCCCCGGCCGACACCGCCGCCGCGGCCCAGAAGGCGGGCGAGGCGATGTCGACCAGGCCGCCGGTGAGGTGGTAGTCGACCGCGTTCTCCGCCGCCTCCATGGTGGCCATGGAGATGAGGCTCATGCCCGCCGCGGTGCGGGCGGCCGCGGGCCAAGGGAGGGCGTCGGGGCCGCGGCGGAGGAGGACGGTCTCGAGCGCCAGGGAGGTCGTGATGCCCGAGGCCACTTTTATCGTTAGCCATGATTTTGTCCATCTAGCATCTGATGAATAACAAAGGAAGAAGAAGAAGAAGAAGAAGAAGAAGAAGAAGGGAGAGGGAGAGGGAGAGGGAGAGAGGCTCACTCGATATAGCCATGATAGTCCCCATCCCCAACCCAGCGTGAAACGCCTGCAGGTACCACATGGCCGAGAAGTCGCCCGCCGTGCAGCCCACCAGGCACCGCAGCGTGTTGACCGCCGCGCGGCGCCAGGCCCGCCCGGAGCTCCAGAATGCCCGCGACGTCAGCGGGGGCACGGGCGCGGCGGGAGATTTTGCTGCGCAGCGCTGCTCCGAGGGTGGTCGATTGCTGTTGCCGCAGGCCGACCGGATCAAGCCCGCGCGCCGTTGAGGTGCCCCGGGCGGCAGCAGCATCACTCTCGCGAAACCCGTCCAGCCGATGCGCGAGGGCATGCGCATTATCCCCGGCGGTATTCTCCCCGAGATTCGATGCATCAGATTATATAGAGCCAGTCTCGGCTTCAATACCGACCACCGAATGGCAATATGAGCATTAAAGGGACGCAAATTTAGAGAGAAAGAAAAAAGAGAATGAAAATGAAAGAAGAAAAAAGTTCACTATATCGAAGAATTCAGTAAGCAGAGGGCGGTCATGGCCAATGGCACTAATGGCTCATAACATGCATGTCAATGAAGATCGTATTATGAAACGTCATGGCAGCAGCCGATTCTACGGGGGAAAATGTGTGCGAGACATTTTGGCGGTTCGGTTTCCGAGAGAGAGACGCACAAACGGCGCGTATCCCACATCCCGATCCGCTGTTACACTCACACGCGGAGGCGACGCAAAGCTTATTTGACAACGCCGTGTTTTGTCATTCGTGAATATAGTTCATCGTCAAGACGTTTTATTTTTCGTTCTTTTTTTTCATACCCCTCATTTTAGACTGTTGGTTAGTTATCAAATAATCCGCACTTCACGAGAGACGACGGTGAATGGTCATTAAAGTTTCAACTTGAACCACAACATGGTACAGAGCCATCACTTAGCATAGGGAAAAGCAGTCGTCTCCAAATATACTTGGTTCATTTGTACTCGTATATTATATACACATCATAAGAATCAAAACCTCATAATCATTCATTTCACGCCGCTCGCTTCCCGTTATGTACATCCAAAATGTTTCATCACCTCACCACCAATACCTTCTATCTCTTGATCCCGCTTCTCGCGGGAGTGAGGAGTGAGGGCCTGCCAACTAGCAATGACCACTATTATCCCAAGAGAGAGATTTTACTGGCTGGAGGGAATACGGATGTTGTACCAAGCATCGTGCATGCGGGCACTATAAATGATTCTCGTTAGCAAAATATTCCTTCTTTCTTCTCTGCGCTCAAGCATGGTTAGGAAGGGAAGGGGGGGGGGAAGCAACTTACCCCTGCTGAGGAGAGAACTCGGACATGCAACCACTATCAATCATGTTAGCCATCATTCGTAATCTTTCAGTCATCCGGCGTTTGTACGTACTCATCGGTGTAGTCCATGTAGTTCTGGATGGGGTCCAGACCCTCGCGGTCAGGGCACGAGTCCTGGCCGGTAGGGCAGCCAAAGGTGGCCTCGGCCTCATAGGGGGTGTCGTCGATGCCATCACCGGGGTCGCTGCAGCCGTTGTCGAAAGTGTGGGGAAGACCAAGCCAGTGGCCGATCTCGTGGGTGGCGGTGCGGCCCAGGTTGTAAGGGGGGTTGCCGCCGGGGAGGGTGCCGGAGCCGATGGCGCAGCCATCGCCAGTGATGTCGGACCCGGGCTCGTTGTTGAAGGGCAGGCTGCAGTAGCCGAGAGCACCGTCAGGGTTGGTAAGGAAGAACAGGTTGAGGGCGTTGTAGCTGCCCTTGCGGAGGGTGCGACGCATGTTGTCACCATCCAGGTTGGTGGCCCAATCCTTGTTGATAGTACGGGTCGTCTCCTGGAGGCTGAAGGAGATGCTCTGAGGGGCGTAGTCGTCGTTGAGGACCTTGAGCTGGGCGTTGAGGGTATCATCCTAAAAACTTTTGCGTTAGAATATATCACACCAACACAATTCATGAATGGATAAGAAAAATGTCTTACGGAGAGGGCACCGGTAGTCTCGTCCTCCTGAACGACGTGGAAGTAGGTAGGGATCTCGAAGGCGTCGCCGAGGGCATCCTTCTTGTGAGTGGCGATCTTGAGGTACAGATCCTTCTGCTCCTGGGTGAGCTCAGTGTTGGAGCATCGCAGAACGCGGTTGCCCATAGGCTGGGGGTTGGCCAGAGCCAGGGTCGGCAGAGCCGCGAGGAGAAGAGCCTGAGTGAGCATGATGATGATGGTAGTGGTGGTGGTGGTGGTAGAGACGATTGACACTGAATCTGTAGAGACTGGGTATCACTCCATTCATCTAGAACCGACCATGAAGGGGTTCTCCGGGGGGCTTCTTATATGCACCTGGACTTGCTTCGTTACACACTCCATCCATCACATCTCTTCTTCGACATCGTACCCCGTAGTGGGCACAAAGCCGATCATGCCCGGTGTTGGAAGGTTTTCCCCTGGTCTTTGCGCTAGGGTCATGGCGCTGGAAAAAACGACCCTACAGGACGGAGTATACATAACCGAATTAGGAAGGTTTTATAACGGGAGGCTCCCCAGGAATCTCGCATGTTTCCGGAACCTTAACTCGGTTAAGGCCACCCGTCTGACACTGAGCATACATTTTGACCTGTACTCCGTGTTAAGCGCTCGAATCCTCTCTGCGTGTTTGTGTTGCGCCCTTGTAACTGTTAACACTGTTAGGTGGCTCTTCTTCTGCTGTCGAAGAGAATTTGCACATTCCTAGTTGTTAATAAATTGGCTTACCCCCTCGTCTCTATGGAGTAGGCGATGACAAAGTATGGCCTGGCCTTGGGTTATACTCACTCCATTGAGCTTAGCGACGTCGTATTAGCAGTCTTTTGGCGTACGGTTCCAGTCAAGCTTCAATGGCAAGATCGACATCGAAGGATGAGCCCAAAACTACTCCGTAGGAAGAGAAGAAAAACGCCAACAGGTGCGGATTACTCCGTGAGGCGTGTAATACTACCATAGACTTGCATAAAGCGGTGTCGCATCACATAACTTTGACCAAATAAGCGAGTACTTTTGGAGATAGAGTCGAGGAGGAGCCATTGCGCCTATCAGAGCGAAAACCGCTTTTTTCTTCTCTCCTCTCTTCTTTATAGTGTCTTATTAGTGTCGTCTCCACTGCCGACTGTCAATTCTACATGCCGGTACCGTGAAAAAAAGGAACCTTGGAAACATTCTGTGACTGACAGCCCGACTAAGGCTAGGTATCCGGGGTTAAGATTCGACGCTTTGATGACAAGAAGACGTTCAGATAGGTCATGCCTACAACCATATTGCGATTCTGGTGGACATTGGTCTCTACTTTGTTGCCCCGTTCACTGCAACGTTTTGAATGCCACCCTTGACCCGTCCACAGGCGAATAGGAAAGGACTCCATGGCGAGAAGCTGAAGATGGTGAGTAGCCTTCTATATTCCTGCTTAGCGTCTGGCTTGTTCTGTTTCTCTGCGGGGTACCCCGGACGCAGGTCAACTTGCCGGTGCTTAAGCGTAAACCGTACTCACCCTTATGCATTTTCTTATTTCCTTATGGCTCAATTTGTTCCGCCAAGTGGTGTCATGATATCTGACATGCATTGGTGGAGATGCGGTCTATATCGCCTGATATCCTTTTCTTTTTCTATCATGCCACATTGCCAGCAGCCAATATTCCAACCTCTGTTTAGTCCCAATCGCAATGCTGACCAAAATCAGCCCACGTCAGACTGTACGTTGTTTGTTTGATTGAGGGTCCTCTGTGTGGTACCAAAGAAGTTTCTCGTAATATCTTTGGCCAATAGTAGATGCGAGAAAAATAAGAATAATGAGAACCCCCTCAATTTTGCAGTTGCGACGTGTGAGCAAGTAAATCTGTGTGCAGGGAGTGAAAAAGTCGAGGAAATATCGCCAAATCGCCAGACCCTGTTGATCCATCTTGATAATCCCTGCTCCGTGTAGATCGGGATCGACACAATATGCAGCGACAAGCTAGAATGTATTCGCTTCGTCGCTATGCCCGGTGAAACCAGGCAGCCTTGGCTTGTTCTTTGCCAGACGGCAACACCCGTTGGACCGATCACCACGACTAGGTACGGTACCGACTTCAACCCGAGCCAGTGCTTTCGAGTAGCGGGGACACGTGCAGTAGCACGCTTTATGAGATAGAATCTCGACTGTTTTTTCAGCGCGGAACATCGGTAATATGTCGATGTCTCGAAGATCTCAAAGCTGGGATTGAGTAGGGAGGTGAGTTTCGGTCACATCGCGGGAGGATGAAGCATTTCTAGGACATCCTGATTGAGACTACGGGAAATTCCGAACGAGTGAAAAGAGTGTATGTTTCTGCATCGCACTGTGTCGCGTGCAGCAAACCTTTGTTGATGTTGCATTTGGAGGCGTCGAAAAGGAGTTTGGTCTTCTGGGGACTGCTGTGACAATACGGGCTTTTCCACAACCGATAAAGCTTCTGCGCAGGTTGCCGGGGAGAAGGTTGGAAGAAATGTCGTGAATATACGCTTTGATTGAGTATGCCTCCAGCATGAGCCTACGTTCAGATGAAAGGTAACTGTGGCGTATAGAACGGGATGCGCATTCGGAGGCTGTCCAAAGAGTCACCGAGGGCCATTCGTAAAATCTGCTGAGCGGCAGTTGTTGATTAGGAGTTTAGGCGTAGCTACTATGGTAGAATTGGAAGCTTCTGGCTTCCAACTGCGTCTGTGCAGCTCCTGCCTCGATTTCAAGGCCACCTTCTTCACTCTCACTTACTCGTACCTGTAGCTTACCCGTTAGGAAGGAATGATCGTATCAAAATGGAAGGGACCAATAACTCCTAAGGAAGGAGGAGGGCCCCAAACGAACGTACTTGCCTAGATAATTGATTGCTTCATCACTGCCATTACATCATAAATCCTTAAGTAGTGACTACTTCTCCTCTTACCTAAATTTCACGTCATGATAAAGCAAGTTCATGCAAGAACAGCAAAACTTGCAGGCACGATTGGGTTAGTTAATGATGAGTAAGGTGGGAGTGAAACTCGTGTATATGCTCTGCGTGCCGACCTGCGGTAGCAGTGGTTTGGAAATATTTTCCTTCAGGTCATGGGAGAAAACTTCATGACAGCAACGAATTGAACACCGTTCTATATCGCTTCTTTTTACGTTCATTGAAATCCATCAATCATCTACTCAGAACCCGAAAAGATGTTATATTTCCGGTTATTCAGAGGTGCGTGCGGTAACGTCGACGCCACACAAGTCAAGTTACCTAGTATTTCAAAGATCTCATCTTGAAGATATATTACTGACATACGTACGCTCTTACAATTCCAAATTTCGACCATGAAGATGCCCAGCTACAGAGATGTGGCGGAGAGAAACTACGCCTAGCAAACGGCTTCCAGTCGGGTAAAGCACCCGCGATATGAATCTTTTTCATTCCAACCAATCACGACTCTGCGACAATCACAACTCAGCATTCTCAATTCTTGACCCCCACCAGAGTCGAAAAAAAGAAAGAAAAAGCCAATAAGGAATACTAAGAGCGTATAGATATTTATATATATATATATATCGCCCCGCGATCTGTACCCGCGCTCGGAGCATCGGCACGGGAAGCGGTTGCGCAGCCTGCGTACGTAATGCATTACCTTCCGACAAGGATCACATCTACCGACGACTTCCCCCTCTCCATCCCCTTTTCGATCAATGAATCCGACCGGGACATCCACATCATCTGTCAAACTACCGGCAGCTAGCTCCGGGTTATTTTATCCTGAATATGGGGACCTACTTTTCCATGGTTGGTCCGGGGCACAGCATGCTTGGGCCAGACTATTTAGCTTGGCCGCGCGTTGGTATAGGGGTTGTGGGGTATACTCTGGATATCGGCACGACGAATATCGCCAATATCAACTTGAAATATGCAGTAAGTGGTATTCATTGGAACTCACTTCACCGTCATCGGCCATGACAGATGTTTATGTAAGAAGCGTCCAATTTGTAGGTTTGCACAGTAACACTACGTCGACGGTACGGCGTGCGTGATGGTTACTGTATATGCGAAAAACTATGTAACACCAGTATCTAGTGTGAAATTTATCGGTAATAAGACTAATCTTTAGTCATTATGGCTTCGTTCAGACAGCAATCGTATGAAAGTATTCATTGGCGAGTCATTGATCTCTGGAATGGTCTATCCCTGCATGAGATGACACGATAGTTGTACGTGGCATAACAATGATCTTCGTTGGCAAAGGTCAAGGAGCCATTAATGTTCAAACAGCAAGTGAGAAGAAGCTCACAAGTAAATGCAACTACCGGTTGGCCGAACCCCGAGCCAAGCAGTCAACGCTCATGACCAGGGGTTATCAAGTGGCGGAGTGAATAGGGACCCTCTTGAGATGATGTCCACATCCCAGCCTTTGTGGCAGTGACGGATGGTACCAATACACCCAGAGAAGCCAGTGGATAATCGTCGAACCCCCGACTATATATATCCAGCTATTCTCCCGTCATCCAGTCTCGAAAATCAGAACATCATCGCTCACTTCATCAAATCACACACCCACCAACTCACATCAACTCACCCAGACTCAACGTCCATCAAGCTTATCAAACCAACCAACCTTTCCATCGCAAACATGCTCTACTCCAAGGTCGTCCTCGCCGCCCTCGTGGGCCTCGCCGCCGCCGCTCCCCAAAGGGGCGGCGACGACAAGCCCAAGCCCCCTCACCCGCCGGGCCCCATTCACGAGGCTCGCGAGCTGGCTCCTTGTCAGGTCGACGCCGATTGCCGCGACAACACCGTCTGCCTCAAGGTCGACGGTAAGAAGGTCTGCGCTGCCCCTGGCCACATTGCCCGGGATGCTCCTCCTCCTCCTCCTCCTCAGGGCAACCCTCCTCCCCACGGCAACCCTCCTCCTCAGGGCCATGCTGCTCGTAACGCCCCCCCTCCTCCTCCCCCGGCTGGAAAGCCGCCCCGCCCCGGCAACGGCGGTCACGCTGCTCGCCAGGCCCCTCCCCCTCCTCCCCCTCAGGACAACCATCCTCCTCACGGTCACGCCGCCCGTGACGCCCCTCCTCCTCCTCCTCAGGGCAACCCTCCTCCCCACGGCAACCCTCCTCCTCAGGGCCATGCTGCTCGTGACGCCCCCCCTCCTCCTCCTCCTCCTCCTCCTCACGGCAACCCTCCTCCTCAGGGCCACGCCGCCCGTGATGCCCCCCTCCTCCTCCCCCGGCTGGCAAGCCCCCCGCCCCGGCAATGGCGGCCACGCCGCTCGCCAGGCCCCTCCCCCCGCGGAGTGCAAGAACAACAAGGACTGCCCCAAGGGCCAGAAGTGCCTGCAGGCCGGCGGCAAGTCGACCTGTGCTTAAGGGGCTCCCGTCACGCAGCTCTTGGCGCTTTGCGATGGCACGGAGAATGGTACGTAAAGACAATGCCCTATATCTAATAGAACGGCTCCAAGCTAACTCGGATTATAGTCATGTCAGAGTGTCTGGACTAGATATAAGATTCTGAGCCAGGGAATCATGCTGGTATAATTGAGTGAAGGGGTCATTTTTACGGTGAAAGGCGGAAGAAGAGGGAAAGCGTTGGTTGCGATAATGTACTCCGTAGCTTGATATTCATTCAACATGTCTTATTTTGCTACGAAATAATTCAGGAAGCTTGTTTCGATTCCACCATACAGCTACTCCTTCGGTATGACGAGTGACTGTGATTTCTTAATGCAATGCCACATTGACGGAATAAAAAAACACCAATCCTCTAAGAATATCCGATAATATATTTCACAACATCGCCTCGATCAGCATAACCCATCCCACAACACATCATCTCAACTGTATAACCCCCCATCTCAACTCATCCCCTGGAACTCCTTCGCGCCCTCCACGCCCGGAAACCACCCGACCCTCCTCTTGACGTAAAACTCGCTTCCCGGCTTCGACGACGCTCCTTCGTCCTGACCCTCCTGGTCCTCCTCCTCTTCATCCACGATGCCCATGGGTACGATGACAAAGTCCCGGATGGCGGGGTTGGTCAGGTTGACGATGCAGACGTTGGCACCGCACCGGGAGCAAAAGGACCGCCTGACCGTGCCGCCGTTGTCGCACGACTTGTCGTCGTAGCCGCGAACCGCGGTTTCCGGGTCATCGATTTCGACGGTCTGGCTTTGGGTTAGATAACGTTCTTTTGCTCTTTTCTATATATCTCTTGCCCGTGTGTGTGTATCTGTCTGTGTGTATGGCCCGCAGAGGTTTCGGGAAGACATAAGAGGGAAGGGGGGGGAGGCGAGAAAGAGGGAGGAGGGGGGAGAGGGGAGAAACTCAACGTCTTTGGCGCAGAAGAAATTGGCCATGAATATTCCGCCGCCAGACTTTTTGCACGAGAGACAGTGGCAGAGGACCTTTTGCGCCGGCTCGCCGCGGATCCGGACCCGGACCCTGCCGCAGAGGCAGGACCCCTTTCGGATCGGAACTTTGCTCGAACTCATATCTTTTTTTTTTTTGGTTCCTCTTGCTCTTCTTTTCTGTGTAGTCTCGAATTTTGTACCGAGATGTTACCCCTGATTAGAGTCTAAACTATTGTTTGCTATTTTGTGTGTCTAGTCCTTGGTAAGGTCATGTAAGTGATGAGCCAAGAGGCATGAAAAAATCCTCGTAGAAAATGAAGTCTCACAACAGGATTTTAACGAGAGGAAATGAAAAGATAAGACAAGCAAGTGGTGACCTTTTATTTTACTATCAGAGCAAGATGTATAATAATAAACCTCGCTTTCTGAGTAGCGGTAGCATTACTATTAGTATATTTATATACATGTCTACTGTTCGGAGAACGGGGTGAAGGGTAGGTTTGAGATATCGGACTTTACCAGGCGTCGGAGTTTGTGTCCTGCAGCCTGCCTACGGAGCACGGAGTACGGAGCAAGGTTGTCCATGGATTTAGGAACGTTCTGAAACAAGCTGGGGATTCCGTAGATGAAACGGGTATTTATCGATACAAACCATACTTATAAAAACCCACCAAAATATAGAGATCATCAATGAGCCATGGTTTCTTTTGTCAAAAGGAAGCTTTCAGCGATTACAAACATTGATTTGTATTTTAGCACTCCATATAATTACGTACAAGAAATGTTACTAATACAGTAGCTCGGACGACAATATTTGCTGGGCGTCGAAAGCGCGCTCTACTCTATTATATCCAGGCTTCCATGGCCAGGTATGGCATCAGATGGAACCTTTCGCCTTACCGTGATCTGCCTGAGGGGAAACCCATTCTTGAAGCGGCAGTCCCCTGCTTGTCAAAATGAATCGGCTGCCTATTAGTATGCGTCAGAGAAATCAGGACTCAAAGATAAATAGAAAACCCCCGGGAGATCAACACACTCCGCAATTGACAATCAGCTAGGCACCAAGCTAGGTCGAGACCAATCCTTCGTCCACCCAACACAGCCAGTCTCGCCACGCGGCCAGCTTCATTGATCTGACATGACGCCCGCGTTCGTCTCTTCTTCCCGCCAGTAGACGGCAGGGTAGCGTATAAAAAGTGGTACATCTGCTGGCCGCCTGCTTGGGAGTCCGTGATTCTACAATTGGACAAAGCCTCCCCCTGGTCGCCTCGGAGGCTTTTTTTTTGGTATAGGATCATTAGCAAGAGGAGGCTTTTTGCATTGACGAGGCCGTCCGCGGGCACCGAGCCACGATCTACTCCCTTAAAAAGACAATGGCATTGCATATTATCCAGGGTCTTCGA
The DNA here is from genome assembly GCA_026184415.1 of Trichothecium roseum. NCBI lineage: Eukaryota > Fungi > Ascomycota > Sordariomycetes > Hypocreales > Trichothecium > Trichothecium roseum. The sequence goes on from CM047947.1 coordinate 616,420, forward strand.
AACATCTCGTGGACAGACGATACTCTATTGGCCGAAGGATAGAACATAGCGAAAAGATGGCAGCACCGCATAAAGAATCCAAAACAGCAGCAACTGGCAAACCAAAAGTCATTCGCAAGCTGAGCTATCTGTGAGTCTTTGAACATATGGTATCCCTGAGATGTGTGTAAAACCAACGGGTGTTGACTGGCGACAAGCGAACGGTTTCAGCAGGGTGCGTACTTTCATCGCCAATACTGCGGCACTATTCTCAACTGCCGCTACACGCTGGCCGCTTCCAATCACCAAGATGTCGAAAATCAGTTGACGAAGCTGGAGCGTTGCATCGCCAGGACGGTCCTGGATTATCCAATGATGCAAGCTGGCATGCTGAAACCAGATTCGCGGGTCCCGGTATGGATCTCATTGCCGTCAATAGATTTCACCAAGCACGTCTCTCGGCATCTCATTGAAGACGCGGGCGACTTTGACACATGCGTCAAGGAGCATACTTGCCGCATGCTCGATACAAAATTTGAAGATCAAGAGCACTGTCCTGGGTGGAGAATAGCTCTGGTCTATAAGGCGGAAACCCCCACGAGTGTCGACGTGCTGCTCTGCTGGCACCATTCCGTGATCGATGGCATGGGCGGCAAGTTCTTCCACGATTCTCTGTTTCGACACCTAAACGATACGTCTGTGGAATTGCCGTTACTGGAAAATCACATTTTGCAGCTCACCCCGAACGGGCGTTTCCCCCCTTCCCCCGAGGCTGTCCACGAAATGCCTGTCACGAAAAAGTATACCCTTAAGACAGTTTGGGAGGAGACCAAACCTCCATTCCTGGTGAAGCCGTCGGCTATGACGGCACTTTGGGCCCCGATTGTCCCATCGCCGTACGAAACAAAGGCGATTGTCATGAGCATCAACAATCAGACAGTTGGCAACCTGCTTGGTAAATGTAGACAGCACAAGACCACCATCACCGGCTTACTCCACGGTCTGGCTTTTGTATCCATGGCGCAGCAGCTGTCGCCTCAGCAGGCAACGGCTCTGTCGTCCATCTCTGCCCTCGACTTGCGCAAGTTCATGCCGTCTAAGCCAAAAGCATGTCCGTGGTACGAACCAAACAAGTCAGAGGATAACCACACGAGTCTCATCGACCACGAGTTCCCGGCCGACCTGGTTTCGCGCGTCCGAAGCAACACGAACAGCCAGCAAGACTGGAACGAAAAGATTGAAGAGGTTATGTGGGAGGCTTCAGCAAGCGCCAGAGACGACATTCAGAAAAGGATTGACAAGGGCCTATCCGACGACGTGGTCTGTCTGATGAAGTTCGTCATGGATTATCGCACCTTTGCCAAGCAGGCGAGCAAGAGACCGCGTCCAGGATCGTGGAGTGTGACCAATATTGGGGTGATGGATGGCCGGGGGACCGGCGAGTGGAAGATGGAGAGAGTGACCTTTGAGTTATGCGCCGAGGTCTGCGCTCCGGTCTTTCATCTTAGTGTGGTGACACTTAAGGGAGGTGATATGTGTGTTGATGTTAGCTGGCAGAAAGCCGCGGTGGATGAACAGATCGCTATCAGATTGGCGTCTGATGTTGAGACTTTCCTGAAGCGGCTGGGAAGTATTCAAGATGGTAATCAGTAGTGTGTTGTCGTGATAATATTCAATGACCGCTCCTGGACGCGAGTCAAAGATGAACGTGCAGGCAGCGCACCGAGTCTGTGATGACCTCGAGGGAAGATATTGGGGTTATTCTCAGCGTTGGCAAATTAGTAGCGACTATAGAATATTTACGGAGTATAAAATGGGGATCTCGTAAAACAAGATAGAAATACCGAACAGCGTTGCACGCAGATTAGGCAATGAGAGTCAGTGATAGTGAGGGGCAGGTGTAATCTTGTGATGTGGAGTCGGTGCTGCCTACGGAGCATGTTCCATATACGGAATATATAAATGGAAGTTGCAACCCACGGAGTTTCTGGGTTTGGGTCGCAGAGTCCTAATTTATACGGAGTACAATATTCAGAAGATGATGTAATCAATTTCACAATGACTGCGAATCTATCACCAAACTCACCCTACTCTCTCACCTTCTCCGACGATTCCCTTCCCCCGGACTTCACATCTGCAAATGAAAGAATGGCTTGCGATTTGATCGATTCCACCATCCCGGCTAGAAATAGCTTGCGTGGCCTTCCTGCTCTTGTTGTCCTCCTCGGAGACATTTTCAAAGATGTGAACAAGCGGAGAGAGATTACGAGGCTAATCGATGCACGTTCAGTCTCGGTCATAGCGGGCAATGGCCATTACTTTCCAAAATACGTGTTGAGATCACAGGCAAAACGAGATATTTACGATAATTCTGGTGTAAGTTGAACTCAGTTTCGTCTCCCACCCAACCCCCTTGGAGCAAGGTCTTGACATCTTCGCCCTGTTTACTGCTGGCTAGCAAAGGAATACAATCCCAAGATGGGCTCATCCACCACCGCTTCAACAGTCACATTGAATGAGGGGGAAAAAAAGAAGAAGATACAAAAAGTGAAAGGGGCTAATAAATCTGAAAAAGACCCTGTCAGACATTTATGAAATATCTGCAGAAGCCAAGGCTGCCGGATGGAAAGCGCTCTTGTTTGCCGATGAGCTTACCATGAGACAACACGCCGGCGTCGTCTGCACGCGGGAAGATGCGACAAGAACACTCACGGTTGTCAATATTGACTGCGTTCCAACCGACGCTCTTCTGAATCCTAATTCCACCTTTTACATCCGCCGGCTGCCAATCGTCACAGCTATCGGCGAGTGCTCTCTCCCGAAACCCCAAAAGCCCAACCTCCAACCTATCCAGGGTCCCTCACTGGGATTCCACGCGAACTTGCAAGACGGCTTTTACCTTCCATGCCCTGACGAGCCTATCCTTAGTGAGAGTACTGACCGCAATATGCCGTGGATGATAAGCCAGACGCTCGCCAAGATTCCCCACCACCTGCCGCAGGAACTTATAGACCAGATCCTAGTTTGTGTCAAAGAAGACGAGTTACAACCGCTCAAAGATCTCATAAATCTAGACGACACCATCTCTCTCCATGACAACGGCATGACCCTGCTGCAGCCTCTGGTTCGCCTCACCAAGGCAGAACGTGCTTTCATGTCTTCTGCTATTGGATCTGACGGGGGATCCAGACAGTTTCTATTTGGGGAATGGAAGGGTCCATTTCCAGCCAGCCGCCGGGACGTGTCGCGCATATTGAGCTATTTCACTGACCGAAGCTTCATCGTCTTCCTCCTTCGACCCCCGGGCGAGGACAGCACCCTTGAAGCCGCGGCCATGTCCATGTTCCCCAGTGCCAACCACCAGTACAGTGTGGTCCAGCGGACCGATAACCTGACCGAACTGAGATCTTGGCTCCAAGATTCGGGCTGTGGGATGATAAACGCGCGCGCAGCACACTTTGGGCAGGGGCGCGAAATCTTCACAGACCCAGCGTGGTCGTTCCCTCCGGGTCTGCCGCACTGGAATAAGCAGCAGGTATTCGTGGACACGGATGAGGCGCGGGATTGGGGCTACGGCTCTTGGATCAATCTCTGGATGCGTTTCGATGCGTGGCTCTGTTTCTACCTGACATCATCTTTGACGGAAGCGGAGCGGGCTGCCGTGGAAGGCGTCGTCAAACGTGATGACCCAGGCGGCAGAGATTTTGTTTTTGTCCCGTGGACGAGGGACATTGACGGCGGCCCAGATGATATGCTGCGTATAAACCACATGGTGGAGCATGCAGGCAGACATATGGACGACAGCAGCTTCCTGGGTCCTCTGATTTTTATTGACCGCCAGTCAGGCCAAGATCATAAGGTCATCGTATGCAACCGGCGGTAAGAAACATGTCAACAAAAGACAAGAAAAAAACCCCTTCAGATGATGGAGCGAAAGAAGCTTACAATGATACATGAAAATAGCTACATTTTGGATCACGGCAACATCGGCATTGAGTACGGACGACATGACCATGAGATTGCAAATTTTCTGTAAAGTTGACCAAACACAAAACTCCAGATGATTCCATGGTTGGCTGACTGTTATTATGTACATAGGGTCAATGTTCCTGGTAACATGGACTTTGCTGACTGGATCTCCCCTGAAGACACGGAATTTCTCAAGTACCCTAATTACACTGGGCCATTGAGTGATGATTAAAACTAGCCGAGCCACGTTAAGTCGGGCGACGATGAATCGAAAGATGATGAGTGAGAGTTGAGGGGGTCGGATTTATGATGGTATGCTACTCTGCATAGCGCATGTACAAGATCGATTGGCTCTCAAAACTAGCATATACGACGACATTTTACTTTTCCGACCTCGTCCCTCATGGTGCTTTATCCTTGATTCTCTAATATTTACTCCGTAGTCGACACAGAGTTACTCCGTATTGGAAGCCCGTATCCGACCCCTTGTCTAGCCGAGGGTACTCCGTACTCGGTATTTCAAACCACAAAGGCTTCCGGCGTTGACCGAAATCATCGGTATACAGGATATCGGTATATATAGGATGGCAGACGACGGCCGCATGAGTTCTCCACGGTAACCGGCCTCTGCCCCTTTCGGTCCTCGCACCTTATCACAGGCAATCGTTATTTCCAAGTACGGGGTACTGAACAAGTGCCGATGCCAAGACGCGAGCCCATTCGGCCGATTTCCCAACCGCACCCCCAGATCATAGGCCTCTGCCCCGGAGCTTACTATTTTGGAGTCCCAGGTCCCCAGCCGTAGCGCGATACGCACTCGTACCTCGACCAACGATGCTGCAATTCTGGCAGCTCCCCCACTTAATTAAAAAGCCCAAGATGGAGGATGGGCATGGTACGTCACTGCCTGGGCTACTTTGTTCTTATTGAAAGCCTCGCTTTGAGAATAGTACGCAGATGGACATGTAGGATTCAGCCTGTGGGCTTTTTTACCATGCAGTATGACGATCAGCATGCTGGGGAAAGAGGGTGAGATTCTGGATTCCGAATATATATTCAGTAAGCGCATCCGTCTTTTTTCTTTTATGAAAAGATCAACGTCAGAATACCTCAAGCCTGCTCGGCATTTATTAATCCATAAGAAGAATCACTCATATTCACACCGGCCATGAGATACCTCACAAGCTTAGCCCTACTGAATGGGTTCCTGGCAGGAACGGCTTCAGCTGTCAACTTTGACAAACGCTGCGAGTCCAAGGATGTGTGCCTCACGTCCTTGATCTGGTGCGAGTCTCAGGGCGGAGGCTGTGAGTTCCCGGAGCACGTGTACCCTGTGGATGCCAACAACAAGGCGAGCTCGACGGCGCTCATCTGGCAGCAGGAGTACGAGCTCACTTGGCGCATCAGGAATTCCGATTACACTGTCAACCTGCGGTGGAACTTTGGCGGTGGTTTGAATGGGGATCCCGAGGTCGATGGCTACATGTGGGAGAAGAGTAAGTCATCCATTCCACTTGCCTTTTTTGTTCTCATTTTTCTTTTTCGCATCTCTATACTTTCGGCACACACGATCTTGTCGTTTTAGCAGTTTCGCTGATTTATTTCTTCTCTTTGTTCCTCCGGGAGGGAGTAGACTTTACAAATGGGGAGACGTCGTACAAATTCAGCTTCCAGGACATTGCCGACGGCATTGCGGGCAACACGACAGGCTTCTACGCGCTCAAGGGCATGGCCTCCGACCTGGGCAACAGGATCCAGCTCTCCCAGCCGGACCTGCAGGAGGAAAAGGACGAAGACGATTCCTCCAATAACGAGTGGTCCGCGCTCGACTACACGGATCCCTTCATGGTCATCGACTACCAGGCCGAGCGCTTCCTCGAGGCGCAGCGGCTCCGGGGCCGGAACGGGAACTACAACAAGTGGAAGCTCGGCGTGGGCGTCGGCGTGGGCGTGGGAGTGCCGTTGCTGCTGGCGGCGGCGTTTGTGGGAGGATGCTTGATGGGGAAGGGGAGGAAGGCGGGCGGCGGGGGAAAGGACAAGAGTCTGGAGATGGAGAATCAGAACGAGGCTCCGACCGCATCTTAGGATGCTAACTTCTAATTTCGTCGTTTATTTTTCTTGACACCGTAATGAGGATGGCGAGTTTTGGTATTATGGTTTGTTGGGAAAGCGTTAATCTGAGCGAGCGTCTGGGTATGAATAAACGATTCATGGAAATTGAGCGTTGTTCCTTCTACTGAGGCCCATGGGCCAAATTCTCACTCTAGCATTGAAGGGAAGAGCTTGGAGGGATGGATTCCATACTTGTGTGGAAGTTTTGTTGGACATGGAAATTGCCCGGGGAGAGTACGGATTGCCTGTGCGTAAGCCTTGTGAGCCTTGCAGGGTGGGTTGTGCGGGGGAGAGTGGGGCCGGAAGCAGCGAACCTGATCGACCCCCCCCCCCCCCCTCCGTCCCTTCCATTCCCTTGCATCCCTTCCTTTTGCGTCATCACAGCTTCCAGGGCTTCCAGGGCTTCCAGAGCTTCCAGAGCTTCCAGCTTCTTCATCAGCTCTCTCACAAGCTCACGATCCAAAAAGGCAAGGGAGGCTTTCCATCTATCCTTCTCGGGAAAACATCCAGAGTTCCACTTGCCACATACGGACTTTCATCCATTCCATTCCATTCCATCCATCACAACATTTGAGTTCCTCCGGACAGCATATAAGAACTACTACTAGTAGTACTACACAAAGGTCACAAAACATCATCACTTAGTCACCAACGTACTAATACTACTACTACTACTTAGCACTTCCCAGTGCTTGATACATTTCACTCCTAGTACGCTTCCGTCTCGGTGAGCACACGACATCAATACTCGTGCTCCTGGTGGTAGCAATACGCAAGCATTCAACACAAACACATTCTTCCTCTGCAAAAAGAAAACAATGTCGGGCCCGGAGCGTCCCGCTACCTCCCCTACCGCCACCGCCGCCAACGGCAACGGTAACGGTAAGCACCACGGCGGCACCGGTGCCGACAACGGTGCCGACAACGGCAGCGACAAGAACAGCAGCAGCAACGGCGTCGGCGCCGGCCTCGACGACATCCGCGCTACGGTCGGGGATAGGGCCCTCCACGCGTACGGCTGCGCCCAGCGCTCCATGGACCGCGTCGTGTCCCGGCCCCGCCGCGAGCGCGCCTACCGGGACGCCCAGGGCTATGCGGCGACTCGTCCCGTCATGACTGTATGTTTACTCCTCTGCACTTATATTCCTCACTTTCTCCCTCTCTCTCTCTCTATATATATATATATATATCACCCACACGCAATCATGCACCCAACGCTCCAATCCCCGAAAAAAAAGGAAAAGAAAGAGAAAAGAAAAACCCCAACAACAGCTAACAAAATCCCCCCCCCCAGGCCTTTGTCCTCTCCCAGCTGGTATTTTGCTTCCTCCCCATCCTCATCTTCGCCATCTTCTCCCTCTCCACCGTCGCCTTCGCCCTCGTGTGCGCCCTCCTCTTCTCCCTTTTCTGGTCGGGGCTTGCCTTCATGGCCCTCGTCCCCACCCTGCTCGCCTGCTTCTTCGTCGCCCTCATCGTCTGGGCCTGGGCCGTCGGCGGCTTCCTCGTCGCTAGGGCCGCGTGGAAGAGGATTCCCGGCAGCGTCAGGAGCGACGTAGTCGCCATCGAGGGTGGTGGTGAGAGTGGTGAGAGTGATGACAGTAGTGGTGGTGGTAGTGCTGTCCCAGAGGACGGCGAGGTCGGCTCCGTCAAGGACGAAAAGGCCGAAAAGGTCGCGGGGGACATTGAGCCAAAGACCTACTAGGAGCCCAACGTCGTTGACCAAGGATGGCAATTGAAGAACGAGTGATGTTGTTTTTTCTTTTTAGCAGGTAATAGCGATTAGAGTATTCTTCTTCTTCTTCTTTTTTACGAGAAAACAGCGTTACAGCATGGTCACCATGAGTCATTTTGCAAATAAAAATGGTAAAAAGTGCATGTCCATCATCAAGCGTCTATTGTCTTCATCCTCCCGTTATTACCGCCTAGTGTGGACATTCGCCAATACACTACAAGTACAGACCCTCGGGCTCACCCTCCTGCTTCGTGCGCAGCACACGCTCACGCGCAGACCTGAAATCGGCCATCTGGACTCTCATCCTGCGCTCACGCAACGCCATCATGCCCGCCTCGGAGCAGATGGCCTTGATGTCCGCACCGGAAAGGTCGTCCTTTTGTGAGATGAACTCCTCCAGCTCCACGTCCTCGGCCAGGCTCATCTTGCCGGTATGCAGGAGGAAGATCTTGCGCTTGGTGTTCTGGTCGGGGTTCTCAAAGAGGATCTTGCGGTCGATACGGCCGGGCCGGATGAGGGCGGGATCCAGCGTGTCGATCTTGTTGGTGGCCATGATGACCTTGACGTCACCCCGGTCGTCGAAACCGTCCAGCTGGTTGAGCAGCTCCAGCATGGTTCGCTGCACCTCGCGCTCGCCGCCGGATGTTGAGTCGTACCGTTTTGTGCCGATGGCGTCGATCTCGTCGATGAAGACAATCGAGGGGGCGTTCTCGCCGGCGACCTATGTATATATTACTCAGTAACAGCTCATGCATGACTCCTCCCCTATTCTTCCCACTTACCTGGAACAACTGGCGCACTAGTCGAGGACCATCACCGAGGTACTTCTGGATAAGCTCGCTACCGACAATACGCAAAAAGGTGGCTGATGTCTGGTTGGCCACAGCCTTGGCCAGGAGCGTCTTTCCGGTACCGGGCGCACCGTAGAGAATGACGCCCTTTGGCGGCTTGATACCCATCTCCTCGTACAGCTCAGGATGCAGCAGCGGGAGCTCGACGGATTCTCTCACTTCCTGGATCTGCTGCTCCAAACCACCGATATCGGCGTACGACTCTGTCGGGGCCTTGTCAAGCTTCATGACGCTCACAATTGGGTCCGCGTCGTCAGTCAAGACGCCAACAATGCTGACGCTCTTATGATGGAGCAGTACGCTAGCCCCGGGCTCGAGGAGATCTTTGTCGACAAAGCTCATGATGCTAACGTAGTATTCAGGTCCGGTGGTACTGCTAACAATGGCGTGGTCGTCGTCGATGAGCTCCTCGAGGGTGCCCACGCCCATGGGGCTGCCTCTCATGTCGTCGACGCGGCCACGCTCATCGGCGAGCCGGTCGTTCTCAGCATCGGGGGTGGGACCGCTTCCCTCCTTGGCCGCCTTGGCCTTACGCAGGCGCTCCTGGTTCTCGACGTATTCCTCCTCGAGTAATAGGTGGTCGTGGATGCGCTGCATGCGGAGGAGACGGAGCTTGCATCGGCTCGTGGGATAGACGGCGGGGAGCTTGGCGGCGGCGCTGGTGCCGCCTTGCCTCTTCTTCTTCCGGCCGACGCGGGTGGTGGGAGGGGGAGGACGCTCGTACTTTGGCTTGTCCTTCTGTACCTCCTGTTAGAAGAAATTCCACGGACAGAAGGAAGAAGAAAAAAATGTGCCTCGTTCTGGGATGCGTTACCTTTTTATCCTTGTCATCACGCCCATCTTGGCCGCCCATGCCAGATTGCCCTTGACCCTACAGTTTTTTGTGTCAGCGGTGCTCTCGTTGGTAGTGGGATAGCAGGCGATAGGTACCATGTTGGCGGGATAGGATCAACAAGAGCTGTCGAAACTGTAGAACGGACAGGAAATGAGTCGAGCTTGAGAAAGAAATGTGGCCGAGCTGGTGGTATAATCTACAAAACCACAATATACGGGAGTATTATGTTATGTATTGGTCGTTTCGCCCCCAGCTAGGGAGAAGTAGACGATCGCTGATGAAGGCGAGCTGCACTTAGGTAAAGCCAGGCGGGACCAGGCGGCAGAGCAACACGACGCAAGCTTGCAGCTGATCACGTGAAATGGGACGATGACATCACGTGGTGGCCGTCTCTCGATACTACTTACCCTACGCATAGCATCTTACAGGACTCAATTCCAGCGCGGCCGTCCTATTCATGTAAGACTTATCACGCAGTAAGCGACGGATTATATGATATATGGATTTATTCATTTGGAACATGCAACTCATTATATCAGATACTATTAGTAAATAGTGGTCATTTGTATTTAATGTTGTAGCCCCGTCACAACGAGTACTTCCTTAACAACCACTCGGAATAAGGAGCCTGAAGCGATTGTGCCTGCCACATACATTCTGGAGTCGACCTGTGACTACAACATTACATCATGTGCCAAGAGGAGAAAATGTCCCTATCTCAAAGCCTTAGTAGTTGGTCAAAACAGTGTAGATATTTCTGAAGTTTCGACATCACCTAGAAAATCATCTATCTACGTTGGCCTCGATGATCATTTTCATGACCTCAGCCGCCACCTTGAGGTGCTGAACAAATTCCTCCGATTTTCTCTCGCCATTTATGACGGTAAATTGAACTCTGTTGACATGATTAGTCTTGCTGGAGATTGATTCGGACGTCTGCGATTTACATACCTCTCTTCCAAAACTTGGACACCAACCCAGATGTCTGCTTTATGAGGCTGACACCTGCCCATTTCTGGAAGCCCAAACTCGGTAAAACTGGTACAGATGGGCCTTTGGCTCGTGCGAACAAACACGTCGTCCTCATAAAAGTCCGGTGCTTTCTCTCCGGGCTCCAGCATCTCCTTCAACGCCATGAGGTGCCACCTAAAGCCCCATCCTTGAGTTGACATGGCCATGAGCCTAGCGTGCGACTTGACCGCCTCAAGGAGTAGCTTCCGCTTCCTCACAGAGTCTACCGAAGAGTCCTCGGCCGCGGCGCAGAAGGCCTGTACAGGGTCTGTCATGACGTAGATCATGTCTGTCCGTCCCCCGCGGAAAGGCCGCTGAGAGACGACGTCGACGGCGCCCACCGGGTTATGGCCGAGCATACGTCGAACAGCTATCTGCACGACGAGTTGGATGATACTTTTTGGGGGAAGCTTGTGCTTCCTGAGGTAGGCAGCGGCATAAGATGTGTGCCGGAGGTTGGCTAGGGTATAGCCTTCGTGTGCGGCTCGATGTTGCACCTGAAGGGTTTTGATGTAATCCAGCATAGATGGAGGGAGAGTGATGGGGAGATATGTGAAATCAATCTTAGATGTCGCTGATGATGCAGTGGACGCATTGAAAGCCCCGGTCGGCTCAACAGCTGCACTGGAAACAGCCTTGATCAAACCATCAAAAGTTGTCCCGTCGACCATGGTATGTTCCCCCCAGATGGATGAGACACCATTGGCACACACGATGAATGAAAGGGTCTTGTCCAGCCAGCGATTCGAGTTATCGTCGAGTAGAAAGACGTCTGCACGCTCGCTCGCTGTCTCAGGGGCTGCTTCTTCAAGGTTAATTATGAAGAGGCATTCCTCTACCGTTTTCACAAAGTTATTATTGCTCTGACTGAGTTTTATAATGTCATCGCGGGCCTGGAATTGTTTAGCATGTTTGGCTGGATACAAGTTCAAGAATACCTGGCTTACCTTGGCCCATTCATCCCGATCTGCCGAAGTGAGGACGCTCACATAACTCGTCTTATCTGGAGTTTCCTTCAAGATTTGCAAGAATGTCGATCTCAAACTCTCAAAGTCTGCAGTGGTCGCCTGGGCAGTTTCGAGGCCGACTTTATACATGTGCCCACGGTTCATGACAACGAAATAATCGCTTTCCGGGAAACTCTCAACGCGATCACAGCCCAGAGCTGGTGTACGGTTGGAACCAAACAGCCAGTGAATAGTTGCCACTGCCATTCGTCATGTCAGTCACGTAACGATCTTTTGCTTCGTCAGGGGTCTCCATGCGCTTTACTTACTGTCGAGGGCCTGTTCGTTATAGACGTCTTGCTTGACCGTGCCGTCATCAATTGACTTCTTATACTTGTACGCGGCTAATGAGAGCAACGCAGCTTGGTCTGCCTGCGGTCGGCGATTTACATCCTGACGTGGGAGTGTAGCGAAAAAGTTGCGCAACCTGGGTCGCCAATCTCGTCCCCGAAGCCACTTGTTCCTGACGTACATGTCAACGACCTCATCGTTCTCACCCAGCTCGCCAGAGTGCTTTGTGAGACGTTCTTGGAGTTGCTGCCCGAACCCATCAGGTGCCATGAACTCAGTCATCGCTTTTCGCGTACGTTGCAACTCTTCTGCGGTCCCGAGATGACCTACGGAATCGAAGAAATGCTCTAGCGTTGCTTCCAAGCTCCGTAGAGGATACTTTGGATGGATCATTTTCTTATCATCGTTGTCATGCCCAGTATTATGCCGTTCTCCTTCCGATACCCGATTGACATCCGTTTCATTTACAGGTTGCGTCTTGACCTTCACTAAACTCGATATGGAGGCCGCGAAGGATGCAAGCGAGCGTATGCTCTGAGCGTCCATGATGTCTGATATCTGGACCGGAGCCCGCAAGGTATTGGTGATCCAGTTTTTGATCTCAGTAGCGACAAGAGAATCGAGAGCCAGGTTCGCGATGGGTGGGTTCAGATCCAATTCCTGAGTGTCGAGAGCCGTGAGAGAAGCAATTTTATCACGAACAGCCAAAAAGGTCAGGCTTTCTACCTCATCAACACTTGTTGCGAGTGCGATTTTCTCTTCATGCGTCTGCTCCTTTTGCTGATCTGCGTGATTCGAGAGACCCCGCCCTCTATCTGAGGTGACATGAGATAAGAGCGGAGGGATTCTCCCTCCATGCTTAGCCTGGTCAATGAATGCCTGAATCTCGAGACCGAAAGCAATCTGGTGGTTTCCATCTTTGAAGGCTTTGCCGCTCATGACATAGTCCAGCACTGGCAGGGCATCTTCGATGGGAAGAAGCTGGATACCCTGTCTCTTTAAGGACTGAGTATGCTCCTGCGTTACCGAATAGGTGCTCTTGATCAGAGGGAGATCTATGGTGACGAAATTATTGCGCCCCGCAGAGACTTGGGCGTGGGTAAACATATCTTGATATGTACCCCCAGCGGCGTAGTTGGATTGACCCAGCGTACCCACGATACCGCACAGGGAAGAGAGGTTGATGAAGAAATCAAGATTTGTGTGGTAAAAGGCGTCACAAACATTGAGTGTACCCTGGTATTTTGGGCGGAGCGCAATCTCAAAATCTTCCTGGGTGATTTTTGATATTGTGTGGTCCTGTGCAAAGTTAGCCAAACCGTGCTTCCTTATTTTTCAGGAGTTGGAATTAGTTACCGAAAGTACCATGCCGCCATGGATTATACCTCTAACGGGTGGCATCATATCGCTGAGATCTTTGGCTACTCGTTTGACCATGCCTGAGTCGCCCACGTCGCACGTCACTACCTTAACCACGGCCTCACCAACTCCTGTCAGAGACTTTTCAACCTCATCCTTTTCCGAGTCGCCGAGCTGCTGTCGGGAGAACAGAGAAATGTGGCGTGCTCCCTTTGCTTGAAGATGTCGGCAGATAAGCTTGCCCATACCACCCAGTCCCCCGACTATGATGTAGGTTCCGTCGGGGCGGAGCTGCAGGGGTTGCGCCTTTGCGAGGACTGTAGAGTCATCCGTCGCCTCGAGCACAATCTTACCAGTGTGTTTGCGACTCTGCATCAGCCGGAAGGCTTTTTCGATATCGCCAATAGGCATCTTTGTAACAGACAGCGGGGTATAGAACCCGGCTGCCAGGTCGGCAAATATCTTTTGCAAGAGCCTCTGGCAATACTCGGGCCGCTGTTGAGAAAGCTTGACCAGGTCGACGCTAGAGAATCTCAGATTATTTTCAAAAGGCTTCATACTCAACTGACTCCGTCGGTAGATGTCTGCCTTGCCCACTTCGACAAAGTTGCCAAAGGGAGCTACGCATTCCCAGGAGGCGTGGAGCATGGGGCCGGACAATGAGTTGAGTACCACATCTACTCCCAGACCGTTTGTCAATCGTTTGACACCTTGTGCAAAATCAGTCGTGCGGCTGCTAAAGATATGGCTTTCCGGTATCCCGTATTGCTCAACCAGAAGCTGTCGCTTGCTCGAACTGCTTACGGTAGCGAAGATGAGTGCACCAAGTCTTTGGGCTATTTTGATGGCCACTTGGCCTAATGCACCCGAGGCGGAGTGTATCAAAATGGTCTGTCCCTTCTGAAGATTGGCACAATCAAATAGGGAGTAATAGGCCGTGGCAAAAGTCAGAGTTATGGAAGCTGCATCTGTAAACGACAAAGAATCGGGTATTATATGGACGAGATCGCCATTTGTACGAGTTCGGCTCGCATAAGGTGTGCCGAACATGGCAGCTACGCGGTCTCCGGGTTTGTATGCGGCAGCAAAGTTGGAGCCGACGGCAGTGATGATGCCAGAGCTTTCGCCCACCATCGGCTGGGTTGCGGGCAGTTGGCCCAGCGCGATGAAGACGTCTGAGAAGTTGATACCCCAGGCGTAGGACTTGATTTCCACATCGTCGGGGCCAATATTGCCCCGTTCATCATCTACAAAAGCTAGAGTATTCAACAGACCAGGCTTGCTGACGCTGATTCTTAAAGGGCGTTCTTCTTGATGGAATGTTGTGTCTTCGGTCTCAACTTGATCCGGCGAGGCAGATATCGCGTTTTTCAATCTTTGTTCTGCGACTAGGCGCTGTATCTGCAGCTTGCCGTTTCGATAAAGCAGTTCAAATTCTCGAAATTCTCCGTTGGCCATTCTATCCTCGGTAGAGGCAATGAAGCCTGCCAGTGCTTGCGAGATGTCTGTCCCATGCTGGGCAAAAGAGTCTTGTACGTCAACAGTAAAGCATTGGATGCTAAGGTTTTCGTTACGTGCTGTTCGAGATACGCCGACGGCCATGGCGTTATCCGGTCTGGTCAACTCACTATCGGAAGCGAAGCTTATCCAGTAGATCTTGGTTGCCCTAGAAAGGAGACTGGTGAGACGGCTGAACTGTTCGGCAGAGGCATGTCTTAAAAGGGGCCGTTCTGATGAATCAAATATGATGTAGGAAGAGACGCTGTCAACCGAAGTCTCACTCCAATCTTCCGATGCTAGCTGAAACCCTTTATTGACCAATTCAGAGGCCACTTTGTTGGAAGGGTCGTGAGCTTTAAGCCCCTCAGGAAGGAACTCCAACAGTATCGCTTGAGGGCTAACAACGTTCGAAAGCGGAGTACTAGTCACGGCGGTGGCTGCCAAGAGAGCGCAGTGTCTTTCTGGCTCCGGCAAATCGTATGCCGCCAGATCAACCCCTGAGAACCCAGCTCTCTGGAGGTGGCCGTTCCACTGGTCAGCAGATTGGAGAGGGCTATCAGTCCTGCCCTCGTCAACGCCGGCCCACCAGCCCGGTATGGAACCAAATGTCATGTTAATGTACGGTGTTGTTCTCGTTAGTTCGACGAGGCCGAGCAGACCACCTGGCTTCAGCAGCTTTCTAATCGTGCATAGAGATTTGTGAAGCGATCTTGTGGCGTGTACGACATTGGCGGCAATGACGAGATCATATGCGTGTTCTTCAAACCCCTGTTCCACGGCATCTTTTTCCAAATCGAGAGTCTGAAAGGCGAGGAGGTGAGCCCAGGCCTTTAGTCGCGTCGTACGCACAGTCTCGAAGAAGCCTGATGAGATGTCTGTGTACATGTATTCTGTGCAGAAGTCCTCACCGCTGGGACTGCATGCTTGCAGGACCTGGTATGTGGTTCCTCCCGTCCCAGCGCCAATCTCTAAGATGCGTAGGTCTCGCCTCTGAAACGTGAGCATCTTTGCATACTCGGCCATGTAACGATTGGGTCGAGCACCTTCGTCGGAATGGTACACGCGGAAGATGAGGTCATCTTCGAGAAAATGCGTGAGTGGGTCGGTTTGGCCTGTCAGGAGAGGAACGAGCTCTGGTCCGATCTTGGCGATAGCTTCACCCTCGACGCCTATCCTAGAAGTAAGCTTATCCAGCTCATCTTTTGTCTTGGGGCTCCGTTGAATAAGCTCCTGGCCTATTTTGGAGTCGTAGAACTCCTGCAGTAGCCTCCACCAGTTGATCCTGTGATCGTTCTTGACAACCAGATTCTGGTCGCGCATCTCTCTTACGGCCCAGTCAATGTACCGCGCGCAAGCCATTGAACCAAGGTCTACCTTTTCAGCTTGGGTAATTCCAGCTTCAGTGGACTGGAGGGGGACATCTACAGACTCCAATAATTCAGGGGTTATTGATGAACGGTCCAGACCCCATTCTACCTTGAAAGCATTCCTGCTTGATTTGTCTTGGGATACGGACTGCGATTCTCCAATGACGCGAATCTCGCCCCCGTCGATGGTGAGAACGCATTTAGTGTTACCATCTTTGTCCTCCTGGAAGCCTATGGTGTTGAACCCTGTAGAGTGAGGGAAGGTATCGCATAAATCACAGAGAGCTTGGAGCTCTGTTCCCGGCCTTGTCACAATATCTGTAGATACAAAAACGTCAGCCATGAGAATAGGCATGACGGATCCGCGAACAGAATGTTGCTGATAGACGGGCAGACAGGCTTGGATGATAGCATCTAGAGTTGTGGGATGAATAATATGTGGTTGCATATATTTTCCAGGCATATTTCCCTGAACATCTGCGATGACGAGCTTACTGAGAGACCGATACTCTGACATTCGAGACTCGATGTTGATGGCAAAGGCGGGGCCATATTGGTTTCCTGTTGCTGCCATCTGCTCATACAACTTGTCATGTGTGATTACACTCTCGCATGTGTCACTGGCGGAGCGCAAGTGAGACAACTTCGATTCTTGGAACAGCTCGTCTTCCCGCTGGCCCTGATCAGCCTCAGCAGATTCGGGGTACACTGCGCTTATAGCTCCATCACAATGCTCTTGCCACTTGTTTTGATCGGACATGGATGATACTGTGAACAGCCAGGCCTCAGTTGTCTCAGAATACTGAAAGGCCAGGATTGTCTCCGCCGACTTTCCATCTCTTGATAGCGTTAATGTCTTCTTGAAAGAAACATTTCTCAGCCTATACCCTGTTGGAGATACATCAGGACGCCGGTCATCATATATCTGTTTGAGAGCTTGGATCGCCATTGTCATATATGCAGCGCCAGGAAAGACGATAAAGCCGTCAATCATATGGTCCTTGAGCCACGGTAATGTGTCTACACTCAACATCAGCCGCCAACCTGGTTGACTGTCTGGAGAGGCCGCCACTCTAGAGCCCAGGAGATCGTGGTGGGGGTGTTTCCTGAACCTGTGCTCCCGACTCAGCCTGGACTCGATCCAGTGGGTGGTTGTATGGTTCCAGGGGTACGGTGGCAAGTCTTTCAAGAAAGAAGGCGATGAATCTGAAATGGCCAAGGATGACACCGCGCCAGTATCGAAATCAACACCGCTGCGGAAGATATTTGCACCAGTATTGATGAGCGATTCGATGCTATTCTCGCCACGTATCAATGTGGGAATATAGGTATGTTGTGGTGCTTCCGCTTGCAAGCTTGTGAGTGTCTGTCGTACAGGTCCAGCAAGAGCTTGGTGTGGACCGATTTCGATAATGTTGAGCGCGGTGTGTATCTGATCCTGACAAATACTCTGCAGCGCATTCGAAAATCGAACCGGCGATACGAGATTCTTGACCCAATAAGAAGTATCAAAATTTCCTGTCTTTTGATCTCCTGTCACGGTAGAGAAGTATCGTACTGAGGGATCCACGGTACCTGATTCAAGCCCTTGCAGGAGGCTCAGATAATCAGAGCTGACGGATTCCATATGATGAGAATGATATGCCGTGTCTACCTTGAGCTGCCTCGCAAACACACCGTCCCCATCAAGAGCAGTCTTTAATTGCAAAATGGTGTCTGTGTCCCCTGAGACAGTGGTGCTTAACGGGCTGTTGATACAAGCAACTACTGCTCCTGATTTGCCAAGTACTTCCAGGTACTTTTCAATTTCCCTGTCACCAAGACCAACCGCCAACATGGCTCCAGGCTGCGAGCTGCGTTCTCTCGACATGTTGGCTAAAAAGCCACGGTGGTATGAGATGAGCATAGCAGCTCTGTGTGATAGAGCACCAGAAGCATATGCAGCCGCTATCTCTCCGCTGGAATGGCCAACGACCATGTTGGGGAAGATGTTCCAGCTTTTAAAGAGGTTAACAAGCGCCAGCTGAACGGCAGTACTTGCAGGCTGGCCATATTTGCTGTCATGGAGGCGGCTCGTGTCTTTGTCGCGGGACAATTCCTCGATCAAACTCCAATCCGCCCCTAAGCTCCGCAGAACTTTTTCAGACCGAGCAATGGAACGGGCAAACTCGTTTCCCTGAGACTGGAGAAGATGATAACCCATTCTGGCCGATTGGGCTCCCTGCCCCGTGAAAACAAAGACGTTGGCAAGTTGTGGCGGTTTCGGTATCCGACCCAGATTCTGCGCAGATAGGGCTTCCTTGAGTGATTCGATGCTCCTCGCGACGATGCTGGAACGCCATTGGAACCCGGATCTCCGCGAGGCCAATGTGTACGATAAATCATCGAGCTTAGTCTCGCCATGGCGCTCCAGGTAAGAGTTGAGGTGACCGGCGGCCTGCTGGAGGGAGTGCTCCGATGCCGCAGACAGGGTGAATAAACGAGGTCTCGACTCTCCAGAGTCGTCAACTACCAGCTTGCCTTCACTTGATGCATTCTCATCTCCGTTGACTTTGGGGTTTCTACCTGGGCCTGAGGTTATCAACGTCAGCGGGAATTATCCAGCGGGTAGTGCCTTATTGGAAGCTTACCGTATGTTTCAGTAGATTCTAGGACAACCATGGCGTTTGTTCCCCCAAATCCAAAACTGTTTACTACAGCTTTTCGGCTGGAGCCCATGGATGGCCATGGTGTCAATGACTTTGAGACCTTTTGGGAGAATAATGATTAATATCGGGTGGGAACACAAAAGCAAGAAGCAGCTCTCGGGGCAAACTCACTTTGAAGGTCTGTTCATCGGGCTCCAATCCAGGTTTGAAATTCTCCAGCAGTATGTTGGGCGGGATCATGCCCTTTTCCATGGCCATGACCGTCTTTATGAGTCCCGCAACACCGCTAGCCGCCTCCGAATGCCCAATGTTCGGCTTCGTCGCGCCCACAAAGATGGGGTTTCCACTTCTGCGGCCATGACAGAAAACGTCACGGATTGCTCCAATCTCTACCTCGTCTCCAGCCTTGGTCCCTGTCCCGTGCGCCTCAGCGTACTGCACGTCAAGGGGCGTAAAAGCAAGATTCCGGAACAAGCTCCGGGCTAGACGTCCCTGTGCGGCCTGGCTGGGGAGCATAATTCCAGTGGTACGCCCATCGGAGTTTGCTCCCGAGTTACGAATCACAGCACGGATGTTGTCGCCGTCTCGTATTGCGTCGTCGAGACGCTTCAGGGCAACCATGCCAACACCTTCGCCACGACCGTAACCATTCCCACGGTCATCAAACGTGTATGATCTCCCCTCGTCATTGAAAATCCTGTGCGAAAAAGAAAGAAGAATGAGTTAGCCACCTCAACATGTTATGGGAGCATCAAGGCTAAAAAGGAGATGGGGGCGGACTCGCCCAGTCATGGACATGAGGGCCATTTGGTCGGGGGAGAATATCAGGCCGACACCTCCGGCTAGAGCCATTGAAGACTCGCCGGAACGGAGACTTTGGCAGGCCGAGTTGACAGCTACCAAGCTCCCCGAGCACGCGGTATCTATCATGACTGACGGGCCTTGCAGGTCAAAGACATAAGATAGTCTATTTGCCAGCAGCGGCCGCGCAACACCGAGATTGTGATTTTTAGACAGTGAAACAGGATCTTTCTGCAACACATGGTCAAAATCGTGGCCAAACATGGCAACTGAAATCTCTGATTAGCGGTAGTGGTGGGAAACGGGTGACACGGAGAAACCCTTGAACCCACCAAATATGCCTGTATTTGAGCCTTTGAACCGTGGCATTGGTATCCCGGCATTCTCGACCGCTTCCCACGCCGTCTCCAGCACTACACGCTGCTGGGGATCCATTGTCTCGGCCTCGGGGCGGGGCACACCGAAGAATCCGGCATCGAAGGCGGTAATGTCCCGGTTGAGGAAGTGGCCGCCCTTTTGGTTCACGGCGCCCGGGGCTTCGGGATCGGGGTGGTAGAAGGCAGAGTGGTTGAACCTGTCGGCCGGCACCTCGGACCAGCCACTCTTGCCATGGGAAACGGTGTCCCAGAGATCCTCGGCGCTGTGAACATCTGCTGGGTAGTGGCAACCCATGCCTATGATGGCAATGGGCACCGGCGCCTGAGCGTGAGACGACATCCTGGGTGGAGCCACTAACTATTCAGTAATCTCAAGGTCGTGGTGATTATATATAACTTGCTTCTTTACAGCTTCATAACCAAGATGGCAACTTGAGAGACTGCTAAGTTGATCTCGAACAAGGGCACTTCTTCCTTTCCTGCTCTTCCCTCTTTCTTCGAGAAAGGTCGCAACATGCAAATATATGTGTTCCCTAGATTCGTGTGCGAGCCCACAACCCCGAGGACCAGTGCAAGTACTGGGGGACGAACTCGGCACAGGCATGTCATCTTGTCATCTCATCATTCTCACTCCTGCATCTGACATATGCCCGGATTAGGTATCGTATCCATGACCCTTCCCCGCGTCCTTTCGTTGACATGCCTTCCTCCCCTCCTTTCCCCGCAACAAGACGAAGAGGTAACGCCCGGTCTGGTTTTTACTCATGTATATCAATCGGCCCGGTCAGATCTTGGCGCCTTTTACGCACATGGAAAGCCTTATTCACGGGGAGTTGTCTTTTTGTACCCTGCGTATATGGTGCGTTTCTTGACACGGGATGTAGAGCGGGCGCAGATGGCGGGGAGAGTGGTTGTGCTACGCGAGGTGGGTGGGTCAGCATAGTATGTGATACTCCGTAGTTGAGTGCGGAATAAGTAGTAAGTGACAGTAGTGAGGCTATTCGCGCGGCTGGGTTCGCCGCATATGCCACGCCCCGAGCCGTGGTTGATGTTTATGTCTACGTAATATGGGGTTTCATGCGTACGGAGTCCTCCTTTGGGACACGGGCTGGATAACACGGCATCTTTTTTTTGGGGGGGATGCTAGTTACTAGTCACACAAACGGCCTCGGTGAAGAAAAGAAAGAAAGAAAGAAAGAACGAAAAGCCCGAGTTGTATTGTTTTCGTCAAGATTGGTAACCACGGACGAGTTTGTGCTCGCTAAAGAGACAGACAGGCAGACGTATTCGACTTGAGAAGATTGGCCGCTTTACGTGGGTACATCTTGGCTTGGACATATGGATATGCTAGGGGTGTCTACTAGTAGTAAGTTCGGTTAAGGATATTTTGCGACAAGGTCGGATCTCCGACTTTATTTCTTTTTCCTTGTGCGCCAAGGAAAAAAACTATAGATATTCTGTACGAATCCATGTTCTCGGCCGGGAAAGGTGGATGCACCATGTTCACGAGGGGTTACGGAGTACGTGATATGCCAAGATATATACATACTCCGCATATACAATCGGTACTCCGTACAGGTAAAGAGCCCTGAGGGGGGAAGAGGTTTGCGCTAAAGATGCTGGTTACAACATGGATAGTTTCCGGTTTGGGGTAGCGGGTACCATATGGTACCATATGGTACATACCATCAGGCACGCGGGTGAAAGAAGACACAAACCCGGCAAGGCTCACCAAAGCTATATGTACTCCGTATGGGTGGGGGACAGGATTGAGCTTTGAGGGGAGCCGAGTTGCTGACGGATGTTACTTGCAAGGGTGGTTCTGCACGCGATGCTGCTTTATAGTATCAGCGGAAAGAGTCGATCCCGCACTTCTCTGTCGGACATGCTTGATGTTATTTTTTCGTTGGTTCGGGTGATTCGGCAATGGACGCGGCGAAAGTCACTACTACTAGTAAGATTAACACTACTACTAAGTACTCCGAAGCTGTAGAAGGTTGAGCTGATCACAGTTATCATGCAAAATCAATCATGGTTCAGTGAATGCGTGCTGGTTGGTTTATATCAATCACCCTTTAGGCCGACGGGTTACTACTTTATAGCAAAAGCAAACAATGCCTGCCCGTCTTTATGGGGCATCCAGTCACAGTTTGATGCTGATGCAGGAATTCACACACACTATTCGACCTCTCTTATTCAGTAGTAGTACTAGTACTCCGTAGTAGTACGCGGTATGGTGGAATTTACCCTACGTGCTCTGATGATTTCAACCCTCCCCCTCATTTTTCCTCTGAAAGTCAGCAGGCCAAAACGAATAATGGTAAAATAGATGTTTTCTATGAACAAAAAAAATGGCACATTCAAAAATACTCTGGAGGTATACGAAGATGAAGCGGTAGGTTTGGTGCATTACGGCAAAGGAGCGAATGACAAAATATGAGAGGTAGTGACGCCTTTTGTTCGCATTGATCAAAATACTCCGTACTCTTTACGCAGTCAAATAACAACCACTCGTTTTAGATCCAAACAACTGACGTCTGGGCTTTTTTTTGATCCACTCACCACATGGTGCCTTTTTCTTCCTCTTTCTCTCTCTTTGCAACCCCTCCATCCTCAAACTCGCCCGTAACCCCCCCCCCCCCCCACCCACCCACCAACCAGTGATGAGTGACTTCTCTGCCATAATCATCGCCGTGTACTCCGTACCGACCAACATCACGTCCCGCAGCTACTTCTAGTAGTACTACTTTTAACCTTTTTGCACCTCCTCCTCTAGCACTCACAACCTCACCTCCATCCACCCCCCGAAACAAAAAGTGTCCGATACTTTTAACCCAAGAGATAACGACCGCAAACTTTTGCTGGCTTCTGCCTCATATGAA
Source organism: Trichothecium roseum (assembly GCA_026184415.1). Lineage (NCBI taxonomy): Eukaryota > Fungi > Ascomycota > Sordariomycetes > Hypocreales > Trichothecium > Trichothecium roseum. The sequence continues at coordinate 639,141 of CM047947.1, forward strand.
AAGGGCAACGCCCATACCTACGAGATAAGAATCAAGTTGAACTCTTCTATCGCCGACTGCGAGTATTCGTATACTTGTCTTCTTTTGCCCTATCGCATACTACGCCCAAAATCCGGAACCTTGACGCCCAATCCCGTCAGTCCGTCCGTCGATACTAGCCCGCAAACAGAAAAAATACGTCGTCATTGCCCTCCCCTCCTCCTCCTCTCCCCTCTCCTTCGGAAGGAGGAAAGAAGAAAGAAATAAAGAAAAAAGGAAGGGGAAGAATATAGAAAGAAGAAGAAAAAAAAGGAAAGGAAAAGAAAACCAAGCAGCAATGGCCGTATCCTCTCGAGATCGCCGCATAGCCAAGGAGCTGCAGGACATACAGGCCGACCGCGACAACTCGGGCGTCCACGCCACGTCGGCCCGCGACGACTCCCTCTCCAGGCTCATCGGCACCATCCCCGGCCCGCCCGACACGCCGTACGAGGGCGGACGCTACGAGATCGAAATCGTCGTGCCGGACACGTACCCCTTCAAGAGCCCGCAGATGAAGTTCCTGACCAAGGTCTGGCATCCCAACATCAGCAGCGCCACCGTACGTTTTTAACACCCCCCCCTTTCCCCCTCCCCCCACCACCCTCTCTCTCTCCCTTACCCCTTCATCCATCCATCCTCCCCGCCTTTCCCTGGAAAGAAACAAGGGGAAGTGCAAAAGAAGGAAAGAAAAGGAAAAAAAGTTGGATAATGGGGACACTTTTGAGCTGACAGATACGGGTTGTTTCATTCGTTTGCAGGGCGCCATCTGCCTCGACACCCTGGGGAAGCAGTGGTCCCCCGTCCAGACCATCAAGACGGCCCTCCTGTCCCTCCGGCTCCTCCTCGAGTGCCCCAACCCCTCGGACCCCCAGGACGCCCAGGTCGCCCAGGAGATGCTCAACGCGCCCCGCCAGTGGGCGCAAAACGCCCGGGACTGGGCCGTCCGCTACGCCGGGGCCCCCAACAAGGAGCTCGACCTGAGCAAGTACGCCGAGAACGGCGCCTCGATGCCGGCGCCGGACATGGCACAGTGCGTCCCCTCCTTCCCCCTAGAGTCATGACCCACAGGAGGGATGCCGTTTTTTTCTTTTGCGGCGGCTCAGTCGTGTTGCTAACGCTTCTCCGTTTTTAGGTACAAGGGCTATAACCCTCAGACAGTACATCGCTTCGTGGACATGGGCTTCCCGATAGAACTCGTCGTCCGCTGCCTCAGGAAGGAGAAGATCCCCGAGAGGGTCGGGGACCGGGCCTACCCCATGACCGAGGCCATGACTGCCGCCATCGTCGAGCGCATCATGATGGAGCAGGACGATTAGGGAAGCCGAGGGGAAACAAAACGTTCTCGATGGGGGAGAGGGGGGGGGGGGGGGGGTTGCATTTGTGGCGTTATGGAATCATTCCTTAGCTTTTCTTCTTCTTCTTCTTCTTCTTCTTCTTTTCTCTTTTTCTTTGAGTCTTCTTTCATTTCATCAGTCAATTCCCCTGGCATACTTGCATGGGGTAAGGAGTTTTGTGTTTTTCTCTGTTCGTCCTTGACTTGAGGTGCTCATTTTCCCCCACCAATTTCATCATTATTCCGTTGCTTCAAGTATTCGAAAAAGACCGATCGTCGTCACAAATAATACAGCAAAGGAACAGAAAGAAATGTGAGAAATGGGTTGTATATGCATGCATGGTACGGAGTAATTCACATCCAGGAACCTCCTCCCCACCAACCACAAAAAAAAGGGATGACCGTTTCCGTTCTATCAGATACGTTTAGTGTTTAATGAAACAAATTAAAAAGAGAAATCGTTCCTCCTCCCTCCCCGTGCTATCCTCGTCATCTCGGGGAAGCTGGGACCCATCCGTGACAGTGCAAACGCTCCGTCACACACTCTCTCTTCCCGCTCACGCCTCCTCGTTTCATCATGTTTACAAATTACAACAGATCGCGGCGAACAAACTCATCGTAGAGAGCCTTGCCCAGACCAGCGGGGGAACGCTCGACAATGACGCCGGCGTCCTCGAGAGCGGCAATCTTAGAGTCGGCACCGCCCTTGCCGCCGGATACGATGGCGCCGGCGTGGCCCATGCGGCGGCCGGGGGGAGCGGAGATGCCGGCGATGAAGGAGACGACGGGCTTGCCGTTGCCGACGGTGTTGGCCTGCTTGAGGAACTCGGCGGCGTCCTCCTCGGCGGAACCGCCAATCTCGCCAATCATGATGATGCCGTCCGTCTCCTCGTCCTCGGTGAAGACCTTGAGGCAGTCGATGAAGTTGGTGCCGCTGAAGGGGTCGCCGCCGATGCCGACGACGAGGGACTGGCCGAGGCCGGCCTGGGTGGTCTGGTTGACGGCCTCGTACGTGAGGGTGCCGGAGCGGGAGACGATGCCGATGCGGCCGCGCTTGTGGATGAAGCCGGGCATGATGCCGATCTTGCACTGGCCGGGGGCGATGATGCCGGGGCAGTTGGGGCCGACGAGGCGGGTCTTGGACTGGGTCTTGAGCATGTTGGTGATGCGAACCATGTCTGCATCATCATCATTGTTATTAGTGTGGTTTCATGGGTGCGGCGGCGGCGGTGGTAGTGAGAGGGGTGTGTGACGTACCGTGCTGGGGGATACCCTCGGTGATGCACACGACGAGGGGGATCTCGGCCTCGATGGCCTCCTCAATACCGGCGGCGGCCACAGGAGGGCTGTCGCATTTATCTGTCAGCCTCGCTGCATCCAAATAGTGAATTTTCCTTCCTTCCCCGGATTGTCCAAGATCGGCTTACGGGACGAAGAGGGCGGTGGCGGTGGCGCCGGTCTCTTTCACGGCGTCGGTGACGTTCTTGAAGACGGGGAGGTCAAGATGCGTTGTGCCGGCCTTCTTGGGGTTCGTGCCACCAACGACCTTTGTGCCTGCACCATCCTGATTAGTATTTCGAGTATTTCGAGTTTTTCATTTTTTTTTCATTTCCTCCCCCTCGATCAATTTGTCGATTTTCCCCTTGCATCGCCTCCAACATCATTTCAGAATATTTGTCGTACCGTATGCGATAGCCTGCTCCGCATGGAATCTGCACATCAATTAGCTCACTTAGCTCCCCCCTCCTCCCCCTTTACGACACCCCCGGAAGCACATAGACTCACGTTCCCTGCTTGCCGGTGAAGCCCTGGAAGATGACCTTGGTATCGCCGTTGATGCGCAGGTTCTCGATCGTCTTGGAGTAAGGGGACGAGCTCGAGCTGTATGCGCGCTGGGCAACCTTGCGGAGCGCCGCATGGCGAAGGGCGGAACGGGGAATGGCCTGCATGGTTTGTGTGTAGAAGAAGGCCTTGGAGAGACACGACAAGGAAGAAGGAAAAAAGGTTATTTTATTACGTAGAGTGGAGAGAAAGGAGGGGGGAGGGGGAGGAGGAGGGGAGTCTTTTCGAAAAAGAGAGGTTTGAGGTCGCTCTTTACAAAAGCTTCGCGATGGCGTATCAGAATCCTGGCAAACCGAAGCTGGCCTGGCCCTGGTTGCTGTGCTCCTCTTTCCTCCCTCTCTCGGCTCGTCGTCTGCAGGCACCGCCAACGGGACAAGGGCATTGGTCGGGTGCTATCGGGGGCTCACGGGGCCACGGTCGCCATTTTTTCCGAAGCCGTAGCCGAGAAAAAATCCATGGGGAGAGCGCCTGTGCTCGTTTGCTTTGTGGAGTCCCACTAACAGTACTATTACTACTCCGTACCGTACCGGGCCGTCTTGAACGCCGACGCCGATTTGGTACGGCAAAACGTCCAATCCATGTCTTTCAAGCGGGAGAAAACAAAAGCTTCAATAAAATCACCACCAAGAACATGACACATTTTTTGTAAGTGATGTGAAACCGAATTATTGGTCAAAATACGCCTAGACGATAGATGAAGCGTTGAATATAACGTTGCTTTACATGATGAAACCTCGAATAGGCTATATATATGAAGAATGAACTCTACCTATTTTAATGAGCTTTACTGCAGTTTCTGAACTGTGGCCCTTCCTTTTTGTCCGCATGCCATTACCGAATTGCCACCTACGGAGTCCTATCCCTAGTTATTACCCCACCGAAACTTTTCTGCCATTAGCAGGGTGGACATTAACGATTTGGAGGGGCAAAGGCGCATCTTCAACGACGTACTTGTGTTTTTTGCGATCTCATCCCCGCCATCCCACATCTTTTTTCTGCACAGCACAACGCGCAACCAACCATGGCGACAGCGACGGTAACGCAGACGGTCACGGCCGCGGGCGCAGGCAAAGGCAAGAAGAAGGTCGAGCTCGCGCCCGAGAGCGAGCGTTTCTTGCGATGCTGCGCCGATGTCGCGAATGCTCTCATCGAGGACCACGAAGCGGTCACCAACGGAAAACCGGCAAAGGATATCAACCTGAACACTCTGCGAGGGAAGCTTGCGAAGAAGCACAAGATTGGGAACATTCCGCCGCTGACGGCTATCATTGCGGCCATCCCGGAGCACTACAAGAAGTACATCCTTCCCAAACTTATAGCCAAGCCGATTCGTAAGTAGTACCATGGTCCGCGGAAATCGCTGACCTGAGCTGACTGGCCGGGTCCAGGAACTTCGTCCGGTATCGCGGTCGTCGCGGTGATGTGCAAACCGCACCGCTGCCCGCACATTGCTTACACGGGTAACATTTGCGTTTACTGCCCCGGCGGTCCCGATTCCGATTTCGAGTATAGTACGCAATCATATACCGGATATGAACCAACATCAATGCGCGCGATCCGGGCACGTTATGATCCGTTTGAGCAGGCACGAGGACGAGTCGACCAGCTCAAATCCCTGGGCCATTCGGTGGACAAGGTCGAATACATCTTGATGGGCGGGACGTTCATGTCTCTGCCAACATCATACCGAGAAGATTTTATCGCACAGCTACACAATGCGCTGAGCGGATATCAGACATCAAACGTGGACGAAGCCGTCTATGCCGGAGAGCTGAGTAACGTCAAGTGCGTGGGCATCACCATCGAGACTCGACCAGACTACTGCTTGCAGCCACATCTCACAGACATGTTGCGCTATGGATGCACGAGACTAGAGGTAGGAGTACAGTCCCTATACGAAGATGTGGCGCGAGACACGAACCGAGGACACACTGTTGCTGCAGTTGCCGAGACGTTTTGCTTGGCAAAGGACGCGGGATTCAAGGTAGTCAGCCACATGATGCCGGATCTACCAAACGTTGGCATGGAGCGCGATATGGATCAGTTCAGGGAGTACTTTGAGAACCCGGCATTCAGGACGGATGGTTTGAAGATTTATCCGACCTTGGTGATCAGAGGCACCGGGCTGTATGAGCTATGGCGGACAGGCAGATACCAAAACTACACGCCAAACGGCCTGATCGACTTGGTGGCGAGGATCATGGCACTGATCCCTCCGTGGACACGAATTTATCGTGTTCAGCGCGATATCCCGATGCCTCTGGTATCTTCTGGTGTTGAGAACGGCAACCTGCGCGAGCTGGCCTTGGCACGTATGAAGGACTTTGGGACCACCTGCCGCGACGTGCGGACACGAGAGGTGGGGGTCAACGAGGTCAAGAACAAGATCCGTCCCAACCAGATTGAGCTCGTCCGCCGCGACTACACCGCCAACGGCGGCTGGGAAACGTTCCTGGCTTACGAGGACCCGAAGCAGGATATCCTCGTCGCGCTTCTCCGGCTGCGCAAGTGCACTGAGAAGTACACCTACCGCGAGGAGCTCACCGGCCAGCCTACCAGCATGGTGCGCGAGCTGCACGTCTACGGCACCGCCGTCCCCGTGCACGCCCGCGACCCGCGAAAGTTCCAGCACCAGGGCTTCGGCACTCTGCTCATGGAGGAGGCCGAGCGCATCGCGAGGGACGAGCACGGGAGCGAGAAGCTGAGCGTCATCTCGGGAGTGGGCGTGAGGAACTACTACAGGAAGCTCGGCTTCTGGCTGGATGGGCCGTATATGAGCAAGTGGTTGGACGGCAGGGAGCAGCCCAAGGCGTAAAGGCCTTGTAAAAAAAGCCTTGCATACATGACTATGGCGTTGGGATGGGGCATGAAATGGATGTGTTAGACCAGGCGTTTCGGTAGCATATTTAAAATACATGGGGGCATGGCCAAAAAAACCCAAGTTGAATATTGATTATTGGTCAACCATATTGGGGAATGTCGGTTGAGGTTTGTGTCTTCTGTGATGGAGGAAGACGGGAATTATGTAATTTTATACCATGACGTCGAAAATAGACGTATACACTTGCCTTGCAACTTCGTGATTACATCATCTGCATGGTACGTACTCGTGGTCGCAGAGAGCCCTATAGACACGTCTTTCACCCAGAGCGTTTCCATTTGCTGCTAATATTTTGTTGCATCCGTGACCTCTAGAAACCCTATTGGCTTGTATTACCTCTTTCTTAGACTATCGCTCGACAAGTCCTTTACGAACGGTTGCGCGCTGAACCATACACTGCACGATGATGCCCTCATGTTTGGTGCCCCGGGGCGAGAAGACTCTCCCAATGGATCATGTCCGATGCTGAAAGCGTGATACACGTTTGCGTCTGTATTGACTATATACCATATACTGTACCATGACCGGACAGGCAAACACGAGCCTGGCATATCACCCCGTGCTCCGAAGCGATGTACCATCTTATAACGCGTGCGTCCAAGAGCAGCGAGAATACTAAGAGATATCCCACATGATTCTGGGCGCTAATGTTGAGTATCGGTGGTTGGCCGGTTTACCGTTTGATGGTTGTTGGTGGTGGAGGGGCAGGTACTGCGACGATGGCATCAGTTCGGCAGAATTGCAACTTGGCGAGAACCGTTGGCGAGAACCCAATTTAGCCTAGCCAAAAGCGCACTTGATATGCAAATGATCAGGTAACGAAATATCTTCAACGGCTCTACGAAGTACACACTAGCAACTACATACTGTCAAAACCCCTGTCTTTAAATGGCTTAAACCACGCGGCTTCTCCCCGCTAAAAGCAAGGTAATCAACTAGCTTAACGGACCTCCTCAGAAGCCGAATTCTTGGCTACCTATTTACTACTCCGTAGTATAGGGGATCGCGATAGCGCGTGAGCGCGCGTGTAAGATCAGCCGTCGCGGCCTCGTTCACCAGCTCAAGCCCATCTTTTGCGCACCGAGGGAAAAAAAAAAGGCTTGTTTCTTATCTCTCTTTATCGATCCATCTATCCTCTTGCCAGGCCATGGCTATCCATTCCTTTTCACCAGACATGGCAGCCACCCCCACCACAACGCGCATGTCCACGGCGACGACGAGCGGCGGCCGTGCCGGCAGCGTGCCCGTGGACACGGCCAGGCCGTGGAAGCTGCCGCCCCCGCGGACCTACATCTTCATCAACGCGACCGTGGTCGACCCCGTCGCCGCCGCCGTCGTCCCCGGCCAGATCGTCAAGATCTCCAACGGTGCCGTGGACTCCATCAGCAGCTTCGTCTACACCACCGACGAGGCCACCGTCGTCGACCTCGAGGGCCGCTACCTATGTCCCGGCCTCATAGACTGCCACGTCCATGTCGCCGCCGTGCCCGGAGTAAGTCAGTCTCTTGGCGCCGAGGCCGCGCTGCTGAGGCAGCCGTGGGTGTGCGGCCAGATGCTCGCCCGTGGCTTCACCTCGGTCCGGGATGCGGGAGGGGCCGGCATCGCCCTGCGGGATGCCATTGAGGATGACATCTTCCCCGGGCCGAGGCTATTCCTCTGCGGGAAAGCCCTCGCGCCCACCGGAAGCCGCGGCGACGCCGACACTCACGTCGGCGGGCCGCCGTGCTGCGGTAGCGAGAGCGCGGCGCTGAGCGTAGTGACCGACGGCGTGGACGAGGTCGTCCGCGCGACGAGGGAGCAGATCCGCCAAGGGGCCGCCTTCATCAAGATGATGGGCTCGGGCGGCGCCTCCGCGTCCCCGACCGACAGGCCGTCCAGCGCGTACTTCACCCGCGCCGAGGCCCGCGCCGCCCACGAGGTGGCGGCCTCGTGCGGCGTGCACGTCACCTCGCACGCCTACACGCCCCGCGCCATCAAGCACGCCGTCGACAACGGCGCGCGGGGCATAGAGCACGGCAACTTCCTCGACGACCCCACGGCCGAGCTCATGGCCGAGCGGGGCGTCTGGCTCACGCCCAGCCTCGTCGCCCACGAAGTCGCGACCACCAGCGACAGGCGTCCCAGCCTCGCGGCCACCCCCGGGGAGGAGTCCTCCGAGGCCAGGAGCCGCAGCCTGCTGGAGGCTGGCCTCAAGTCGCTCGGCGTCGCGCACAAGGCGGGCGTGAGCATATGCCACGGCTCGGACCTGCCCGGCCCGCTGCAGGGCGAGCAGAACCGCGAGTTCGCCCTGCGCGCGCGCGTCCTCGACGCCGCCACGGTGCTCCGCGGCGCCACCACCAACGCGGCCCGGATGCTGGGCCAGGAGGCCAGGCTGGGCCGGGTCAGGGAGGGCTTCGCCGCCGACCTGCTAGTGCTCGGCGCCAACCCGCTCGAGGACGCCGAGGTCCTGGCCGAGCCCGAGAGGTGGTGCCTCGCCGTCATCAAGGCCGGCAGGGTGTGCGTCAGCCGCTGGGACGAGATGCCCGAGGATGTGCACAGGCGCGCGTGGTGAAGGTGACAGAGTTTTATACGATACCCCCCCCCCCCCCCCCCCAGCAGCTTTTTCCTTGTATATATTAGAGATATGTGCGTGTATGCTTTACGCTTATTCAACGTCAATATTAATGTTATTATATCTGTATCCAGGCTTCTCTAACCTATAAGGTACACATAACTTAGAAGTTTAAGAGGGCATCCTTCTCGATCCGCTCAAGCAAACAACTCTGGGCCCTCACATAACATGATGGTCAAATGCAGTAAGATGGAGGTTTACATGTTACTCTGAGATATATATGTAGTTTGGGTTTTCAATCAACCCATAATAGCATCTTTGTTCAACGGAACCCCCGTTCAAGTCAAAAGGCAAAAAAAAACAAACACCAGGAACCACATCGCTAAAGCCATTCGACAAAGATACAACCCGTACACTGAAAATCTTTGCCTACTCCAACTCCGCCATCAATTCCGGCGACAAGATCCTGTCCAGGCCAACGAGCTTGTAGCTGGCCTCCTCGTCGGCGCCGCCGCCGCCGGGGAGCTCGTTGGTGTCGTCGTGCACGACGAGCAGGCCGCGGGGGAAATCCGGGCCCAGGCTGGCGCTCGAGGCGTGCACGCCGTCCGTGTTGGTGACGTGGTCGACGAGGCCGTCCGACGACTCGCCAATGGTAAACGTCAAGACGTACTCGTGCGGCTCGGCGCGGCGGTAGACGTTGTACGCGCTGACGCCCTGACACGAGACGAGGATGAAGCCCTTGTCGGCCGAGGAACCCTCTATGAGCGTCACCCCTTCCACGTCGCCCCAGAGCTTCCCGTCGCCGACAAAGGCAATTTTGTAGCCCTCTTGGCTGCCGTCCGGCTCGGCGTCATATCTCCAGAGGGCAGAGGGTTCCTCGCCGAGGATAAGCCAGCCGTTTTCCTCGTCCGTGACGCAGCCCTCTACCTGGCCGCCGGACCCGCCGGTGAACTCACGCACGAGCGCCGTCTGAAGGGTGCCATTGGCGGCGGCAGTCAGCTCGTACTGCATGTAACGCGCAGACTTCTCGTTGACAAACAGGTATTGCTTCCCAGTCTTCTTGGACCGGTAGACACAAGAGCCATAGAGCTCATCCTCTACATCTACGGGTTGGATTCCACCAGCGATATCCTCCAGCTCACCATTTTTGTTTATTTCAAACAGACTAGACAACGTTAGCCTATAACGTGTATTTAAATCATCGTTTCAAGCATCTTACCATAGAGTATCGTCACCACGGCAGGCGGCGTAAGCAAGATCAACGCTGCGATTGCCGGCCTGGAAGCCGGTGATAATGTCCACATTGTTAGGCTGCGCGGCCTCAACAGTCTGTAGAAGGTTTCCCTTCAGATCGAATACAGCGAAGCCAGCGCCTTGCTCCGATTTTGTGGTGGTCACGATGCGAGAAAGCTCTTCCGATTCCGGTGATATCCAGATGGACGGGTCATCGCCGTCGATGCCGTTGGCGTCGGTCTCGAAATTGGCCTCGACGACCTTGAAGGAGCAGTGCAGGCCACCCCAACCTTGCTCACACTTGCAAACATTCGGCCCAGCGCATGTTCCGTGGCTTGAACAGTCGTCTTCGCAGGTGATATCTCGGCACTTGTCACCAGTGCTTCCGGCAAAACAGTCGCACGTTTCAGAATCTGCCGCATAAAACCCCTGGTAAGAACACTCTTCGCCGATTGGGGACTCAGCGGGGTCATTGCCGATAGGATGACGGGGGTCAAACTCGGTGTTCGGCTCTATGCCGAATGCTTGGAAAACATTCTCAAGGGAACTTATTCCAAAGCCCGCCCAGTCATCTGTTTCAATGGCATAGGCAATTGCACCCCGGGGATAATTTCTGGTAGGGGCCTGATGCATAGCGAGGCTCTTGGCTTCGATATCATCGAGGCCAGTCAGATCAACAGTCCCTATACGAGTCCAAGGGTGCTCATAGACTTGTACAACGTTGTCTAGGGCAACGAAAAGAATGTCACTGCTGTCAGACTTGGTCGTATAGACAGCCGTCCCGGTAATAGTATCCTCTACCTCTCCTAGAACTTTGAGTTCGGGATCTTCTGTCGACTCGACAAGATCAAGATAGTAGACCTCTTTACCGTCATCCGGGGTGATGTATAGCTGGGAATGAGTCTGGGAGACGGCACAGCTAGCAAACTGGAAAGGGATGGGGAACGATTGCACCTGAAATGTCTTTAGTAAATATTCACAACCTTGTTGTTTGATATCGTACCTCGACGATCTCCAAGGAGCCATCATGTTGTCTGACGAGGTATTGCTTTGCTTCCTTCTTCGAGAAGATGAAAACGTAGTCGTTGAGACTGGGACTTTTCCATGTACATATCGAGGTCCAGTCTCCAAGTGCAAAAGCCTCCACCCCTTCAACTTTGGAAGCAGCCGGAAGCTCGTACAGACTCAAGATGGAAGTTGTAGCGGGAATGGATACAAAGTAATCTTTTCCGTCAATATCGTACAGAGTGGCGAGAATTTTGGTGCGGCCGGTGAACTGGTCGACCGTTGACTCCAGAGGGGTTTCCCCGTCAATATTCCAGACGTGGAAACCTCCACTCGCAGCACCCCCATCGTTTCCGAGGAGGAGCGGCTCTGAATCAGAATAATACGTCGCAACGTAGTCGGCATCAACAAAGCCGGACGTGAGTGAGGATATGTTGAGCTCCAGAGCGTTGACAGTCGCTGCGAAAGCCGTCAACCCGAGCACGTGTGACCGCATGGTGGACAGTTATGTGCGCCAATTTACCATTCAAAGAATAACTCAGCTGCTCTCCCGGCAGAAACGAGGGGACCTCCATGCTATATAGCGACATTTCTTTTCCCTGACACCCCACGCGACCGACGGGGGTGAGAACGGTAAGAGTTATGGAAACCGTCCGAGTATCCCTAATCGAGGATGTGGGATCGGAAGAAGGGTGGGCAGATATCGCAAAGCAGCTAGACGGGTTTGTTTAGTCAAGAGTTGGGAAAAGTAGGTGTGTGGGGGAATGAGGGAAGACGATTGGGCGAGGGTTTTAATAATGGGCTATTTTATGGTGTTGCGGATGCAATGCAACAAAGGGGAGTCGGACCCTTCAAACTATCCAAGGCACCTGCCGAGTGGAATTAGTGGGTAGCATGTTTTTTTTTCTCGGTGTGACATCTTGTTTCGTCCAATTCATGCAACCTGCCAGCCAGAAGGCAGTAATAACGCACGTGTGTGTCTGCACGGAGTATCAATACTGGATGGAGAAGTTGCACTCTTTTCAACCATAAGTATCTGCCAGTGCGGAGGGGAAGGAGTGCATTGATTTCGTGTCGTTGGAAGAAGACGGAATTATGGATTACATCATGAGACGATAACATGGAAAGTACAAACAGCTTCACCACCTTCCATCGTGATTACTAAGTCTTGATGTGACAAGTCAACCACATTTTTTTTAGGAATGATGAGGTAGGGATTGGGAAATGGACGAATGAGTCCAAACATTATTTCCTAGATCTGACATTAGACCGACGTACGCAGGTGTCTGGGTAAACCCTCGCTGAATCGCTGCTGAGCCGATAGCATCCTATGAATCCGGTACTCGAACCACGCTCAGGATAGCATTGCTGTATGTGGCTTCAACAAGGCCTCCAATGGCAGCCATGAAAATACCTACGTGATTTACATGGAAAACAGCACCTTGATATCTAATCTCCAACGCAAGAGATATCGAATATGTAACTACGCATAAAACTGCGCAGTAATCAAGTCTCCAATGCGTCAGGAGGTCCTATATATTGCTTAGTAAGTAACTCTGAAGCGAGAGACGAATGAAGCTCTTTCCGTGATGGTAGTGCATCGTACGAAAGCATTGGCCAGTAGATGTCATTTTCTATTCTTTCGGAGACTTCAAGGTGCTGAACCGATATCCATCACTATATCGACGCATATATCGAGATCCTAGCTGACACGAAGGTACTGCTGAGATTTAGTATCAAGCAAGGTCCAGCATGGGTACTACGTACATGGGCACCGAGACACGGATGGTCGAACTGTTGCTCTGTTTTTCACTACACCATCATGGACCTAGCTGGCAATCCTATGCTTCGGTCTTTATTATACTATCACAAACCTTCGAATTTTGCATTGTAGGCGATCCTGTTCAATGGTCCATGGTCGACGTACAATTGCATCTGTTTGCATCTACGATAGAAGCCATACCGGTGAACTGAATCACCATGTTTAGCACGTTTAAAAGCGGCAGGCACTCTGCTATAGGGTGTGGAAATCACCAAGCATTACCAAAAACATGCGAAATGCAACACACCTAGCCTCGACATTGCTAAAGATGAGGCAGCAGACAACATGTCTCCTCCACCCCCCGTCCTCGACCCCTCGGCCTTCCCCAAGGACCCCATAAACGCCCCTTACTTCATCGAAGAGTATCCCCTGAAAGAATGGCTCCGCCCCCTCGACTACCGCGGCAGCCGCGCCATCGAGGCCAGCTTCCCCGACGACAAGATCCACTTCTTCGCCATGAACCAGGTCGGCGCCTGCTACAAGTGGAGCTTCCACCACCTCGTCCGCCGCACCGGCGGCACCAAGCTGCGCCGGCCCCGGGTCGCCCTCTTCGTCCTCGACCAGATGCTAGTCTTCGCCACCCTGCACCTGCTCTACCGCGAGGGCAGGGCCAGCCACGGCGAAGTGGGAGACGACGACGACGACGACCGGGGGGACAACGAGCAGTGCGTGGCCTTTTACCAGGGCGCCACCGACTACATGCACCGCGTGCGGCGCTTCCTGACGGGCGGCGACGTTGCGAGGATTGAGCTGCTAGTCAGGAACATGGCAAACAACACGAAGCCCGTGCTTCGGCACTACGTGAGGGAGCACGAGGACAGTCTCGGCACCGCGCTCGTGCTTCATTCCCTGTCGTTGCGCGACGAGGACCAACCGCCGTCGGTGCCTAGCGAAGATGATATTTTAGAATGAAAGTTTGCTCGATGGACTATGGTGAGGATACAGGCCGGTGTCATCGAGTATATGGCGAGCGCTCAGCAGTAACTGACCACGATTCACTCATTTTTTACCAAGTAATTGTGTGTTCATGAGTGGTGTTCTGTTTTTGTGTACGCGTGCCTGCGTGCCTGCCTATCTATCAAACTATCCGTGATGTCATCTACTAGGACTTAGAATACGGGAAATCAAGCCGTCTTGTCCTTAGTTATCAAGCATCGCGTGCGGTTTTAATCTACGCAACCCAGGGGCCACAAAAGTGGCTGTCTGGCTTGAACTATTTCAACGCAGGCAAACTTCATAGACGGGTTTGTAGCGTAGGAGCCCTGATTTCAATATCATCATCAAAGAAACGTAGTATTCAAAACGTACATGCATTTTACCTCTCCACTGCCCCTGAATCACCTCCATCGGCAGATTCTCTCACGTCCACCATCCCCGTTACAAACACACTCACCAGGCCAAAGAACACTTGGGGTTTTAAAAAAGGCACCGGGCACTGATCAGTACTCCATCCTAGCATAGTACCCAGCCATCCTCTCACCAGGCCTGCGCCTCTCGTACGCCCAGTGCGCGTCTATCCCCACGGACCGCTGCCACGCCCTCAAGTCGCCGTACGCGCTCCTGTGACCGCGGAGATAGTCCTCCAGGTGGCACAGGTAGAAGCCGCGCCCGTCGTCGCGCACCCAGCGGTGGATCTCGCCCAGGAGGCAGAAGGCGTCGTCGTAGAAGGCGCGGACCCAGGGGGCGTCGCGGCGGGCGTGCTCCTGGCGGTAGGTCAGGACGTGCTGCTGCAGGGTGACGATAAGGCCGAGGGGCCAGAGGTTGCGGTCCTCGGCGGTCGGGGCCGCCGGGCTGCCCGGATGAGGGGACATGAGGCGGATGTAGTTGAACCACATGCAGCGCGCGACGGCGTGATGCGCTGCGTGGAAGACGATGTCTGGTCCCGGGGGCGGGCCGGCGTACGGCTGGCACGACGCAGGGTCGAGGAGGGTCCCCTTGTGGTGCACTAGTACGAGCCAGTGCTCGTAGACGATGTCGTCGCCGTCGCCGTCGCCGTCGCGGGCGGCCTGCCATTTGCCTTTGGGCACCGGCGGCGTAAAGGTTCGCGGGACCTCGTATTCCACGTCCGCGTCGTCGCACGAGAAGGACGACAGGTCGAAGCGTTTGGCGGAGTTGCCCATTTTCAAACCGTAGTGCTGATGGTAGATTAGCAGTTTTCTTCTTTTTTTTTACTGAGACATGGGGGGGGGGGGGGGGGAAGGGGGCTTAATGTTGCCGAGAATGTATGTATAGCTCCAGCTGTATGATAGATGTGGTTGTTTGCATATGGCGCCCCCAATATGAGACTGCCGGGTCTAGTTTGGGATGTATTGCTAGCTGGTTAGTTCTGATGATCAACTCTTATCCACGGCAGAGTTATGGGACTTATATGCTCGCCGGCCATTTGAGACTAATACCATATGATGGGAGCAACGGCCGCCTATTCACTGTTCGACGCGGGCGTCGCCCAGAAGTGAATCGTCGACCGTCTCTTTGTTCGCGGCGGCTGAACAGCGCATGAAAGAGAACGCGAACACTAAGCCGCCCACGACTCAACAATGAGCGCGCGCGGCACAATGCCATTGTTCTACGATGTGCGTCTTTGTAATTTTCTCACTTTCGGGGTTAAGAAGTCTTCAGCGATAAGGGCGAGGCATGAACACTGCTCAGGAGTGATCTAGGTAAACCATGTCGCTGTCTAGGAGACGCGGGCACGAAATATGGTTGGCAGGTAGAATCACAGGTTGCCATTGTTTAAAAGATCTAGCACTTTTTTTTTCTTTTTCCGAATCAGAATTCATAGCGAATCATTGGGGCATTTTTGTCACATGGGTTCGTGTTTCGAGGGATCAAACCATGTGTGCGCCGTAAGACTTGAGCATCGCGTGATATATCTACGTATATAAGAAAGGGACATTGAATTAGTCACCGAACTCCCCTCTAAATATTCCCAACGCGTCTCGTCGAGGACAATCGTGTTGAACACAACTGTACAAAGCTTTGAAGTCACGCTCTCTTTTGTGAGACCAGTATCTTATACAGTCCTCATTGTCAAAGATCTATAAGTTCCATGTACGTAAATGAAGGACCGACAATGTCTTCGCGCCCCGAGGAGATGGAGGCACGAATACCAAAAGTTCGACGGGCGAGCCTCTCATTTTACTCCATTTTATCTTCACACGTAGAAACATCCCGAGCACTTCTTGAATCTCCCAACCTTTCCCCGGCGCGTTTCTGCACCTCCACAAACGCTTCCAAGAGCAAGTTAAAAACAAACAGACCTAACAATCAACATGGAACGCGAAAGTCCGACATGAACACTTGAACAACATGGCTTCTCTTCTGATCTACTCACCTCACCATCCGCCAAACAAACAACAAAAGAAAAGTAGAAAAAAGCCACAACTCGTCGCATCAACGCAATAACGTACTAGGCACACACTTACCACATACATCATTTATATCCGTCCTTTACCGGGTAAGCAACAAACACCGTTCAAATCGCATTTCCCCTTTCGGTAAAATTTCCCCGGTCATTCTCCGGAGGGGCCAACGGAGTTATGACCCCCGATCTACGGAGTATTGGGCGTGGAACCTCTCCGGATCCCCGGAGTAAAGCGGACGGCCAGGATGCCAGACGCGGTAAGTCCTAGGAAAGCCCGAGCCGGCGAAGCACCACACGGAGTATACATACCTTGCCTACCGCAAGCACCGCTCATATCCCCGCCTTTACGGACCGTAGTATTATCATTTATGGAGGGAGTTAGGAAATAGCCCGGCCTTTTCTCTTCATTTCTGTTTCTCTGTTTCTATTAATATTAAAACAAAACAAAAAACACGCAGCGTCTTTGACTATAAAAGAGGCAATCCCTCAACATGTCGCAAAGAAAACCCATACTCGAAACACATTCCGAGCAAATTCTACCAAACCTTGAGTTGCAAAATCGCAATCTCATTACTATTCCGCCTTCACACCACCATCCTCCCGAGCCTAGAAAAAAAAAGACTGTATACGCACCTAGTCATGACTTCAAACTACATCAACAAGGTCGCCATCATCGGCGTAAGTCTTTCTTCCAAAACATCGACTACTACTACCGCTACGTTGGTAGATGCATTCTAGTTAATCCATCTAACGCGCCTCTCCCCCCACAGGCCGGCGGTAACGTAGGCTCCTTCATAACCGCCTCCCTCCTAGCCACCAACCGGCACGCCATCACGGCCCTCACCCGCCACGACGGCGCCGGCCAGCACGCCTTCCCCGCCGGCGTGGCCGTGGCCCCCATCGACTACGCCCGGCCCGAGACCCTCGTCGCCGCCCTCCGGGGCCAGGACGCCCTCGTCGTGACGCTGGGCGTGAGCGTCCCCGAGGAGGTCCACCACGCCGTCGTCCGCGCTGCCGCCGAGGCGCGCGTGCCGTGGGTGCTGCCCAACGAGTGGGGCGCCGACACCGACGACGAGGCCACCCGCCGCGATCTGCCCATGTGGGAGCGCAACAGTAAGCCTTTCCCTACCTCCTCAACAAGTCACAGACCACACGGGCTCTTTGATCGTCATCAGTATATCCTAACCAGGGCCGTAGAGAGAATCCGCGAGGCCATCAAGGAGCTCGGCAGGTCCTCCTTCATAAGCCTCTGCACGGGCTACTGGTACGAATGGAGCCTCTCCATCCCCGCGGCCTGGGGCTTCCACTTCCCCTCCCGGACCGTCACCCTCGTCGACGACGGCGACACCCGAATCTCCGTCTCCACCTGGCCCCAGGTCGGCCGCGCCGCCGCCGCCCTCCTCAGCCTCCCCATCCATCATCAACCCATCAACAACACCTCCACCACCACCACCGAAGAAAAAACCTGCTTAGATAGCCTCCGCGACAGAACCGTCTTCGTCAACTCCTTCACCCTCAGCCAGCGCGACATGCTCCAGTCCGTCCTCCGCGTCACCGGCGACGCCGCCTCCGACTGGACCATCCTCAAGCAGCCGCACGAGCAGAGGTTCCGCGCTGGGAGGGACGAAGTGGCTGCCGCGACGAGCGGTGGCGAGAGGGCTGCGGCCTTCGCTAAGATGATTTATGCGAGAGTGCTGTACCCGGACGGCGTGGGAAACTTTGAGCGCAGTAGAGGCACGCTCAACGAGGCGCTGGCCTTGCCGAGGGAGGACGTCGACGAGGCGACGGCGCGGGCGATTGAGAGGGCAAGAAAGCCCCTGTTTGCCGACCTCCACTGAGCGAGAGAGAAAAAAAAACCGACAACAGCAATTATATATCAACCTTACGAAAGTGTTAGCATGCAGTTCTAGAAATAAAATCAATTCTCCAATGTCCTGCTGTTTGAACTGCAACCGCATAGTACCAAACAACAAACATGATTATGTGATGATTATTCACCCTCATAACGCAATCGCTCTCCCTGCCATGGTAAAGCACTGAGAGCTAATGGTGTCATGGCTTGGTTGGGCCTGCTGCAGTCTGCACGCCATCATCCCGGGCTGCTGCGCCAGATTTTCGAGGGAGCCATGGCGGGAACTTTTGCTCGTTCGCGATCGGAAAAGTTGTCCCCTTTGGCCACCACCACCGCCCATGCTTTGGTCAGTGTGTCACACTCTCTGGCCGACCAATAGGGAATTCTCATCTCTGTCTCCCTCTCAGAGGCGATACCCTATGTGCCCAAACCAACATTCCCATCACCGACTCTCGCCCAGAAAACCCGGCCCCTAGTATAGTGTCTGGCATCATCTTATCACACGCAAACATATTGCCTTTACCACACCGACATGGAGAAATACCAACATCGTATCGCCTACTCCGTATTTCCTCTCCTTACCCATCTCGGCAAGGAGCCGGCAGCTCGGAACTGGAAGCGCCCCTCCTCGTCCCTCCTCCTCCCCCACATCGTCCTCCCCTTCTCCGCAATAAAAGGGGGCACGGACAGCCAAAAAAACATCCGCCGATCCTCTCTTCCCAACCCACCACCGTGCCACCCCTTGACCTTCTCCAACGGCTTCCTAAACCGGAAGGTAGACTTTTTTCTCTCTCTCTGTCTCTCTCTGTCTCTCTCTCTCGCACACACACTCTCTCTCCTGCGGCGTTATCGTATCGACCAGTTATTCCAGCGCACCAGTGGGGGACAAAAAATATGCACGCTTATGTATGCGTGTGTACTCCGTAGCTGCACAAACATATAGAAACCTAGGACCTTTTGCGGCGCTGCATCAGATGATCGACCATATCCATGCTCTTTTGGTAGGTGGGATATCTTGTCTGCCCGCCGTCTCCCCCGTCCAGTGATGGCTCGTACATGATGAATAAATATATGAAGGCGGGTGTGTCACTACTCCCCTCTCTGTGACTTGGTTCCTTTTTTCCTCGTAAAAGGCTTCAATTCTTCTACTCGTAAAGAGTAAAAAGTCACCAACTGTCGACATGGTCCGAACCGTAGTCGCAGGCCTTTTCGGCTTGCTCGCGCCAGCAATGGCCTTGCAAACCCTTCCCATCCCCATCGGTCAAATTCGCAAGCAGGTAAGTGAGCAAGGCACAACATGTATTACGGGAAATACCTCGAGCAAAATAAGAGGGAAAAAAAGAAGAAAAAAAGAAAGAAAAGAAAGAAAACCAAAGGCACATTGACTAATGCTTCAACAGGTCGCCGAGAGCAGCAGCCGCATGAGCATCAAGGATGCCACCTACCCAGAGTACAACCTCTCCGTCCCCATCGACCACTTCAAGGACGACAGCCGCTACGAGCCTCACTCGGACGACACCTTCCCCCTCCGCTACTGGTTCGACGCCCAGTTCTACGAGCCCGGCGGGCCCGTCTTCGTCCTCAGCGGCGGCGAGACCAGCGGCGCCGATCGCCTGCCCTTCCTCGAGAAGGGCATCGTCTACGAGATCGCAAAGGCCACCAAGGGCCTCGGCGTCATCCTCGAGCACCGCTACTACGGCTCCAGCATCCCCACCCCGGACTTTAGCACCGAGAACCTGCGTTTCCTCACCACCGAGCAGGCCCTCGCCGACACCGCCTACTTCGCGCAAAACGTAAAGTTCGAGGGCGTCGACGCCGACCTGAGCCCCACCGCCGCTCCTTGGATCGCCTACGGCGGCTCCTACGCCGGTTCCTTCGTCGCCTTCCTCCGCGTCGCCTACCCCGACGTCTTCTTCGGCGCCGTCTCCTCCTCCGGCGTGCCCGAGGCCATCTGGGACTACTGGCAGTACTTCGAGGCCGCCCGCCTCTTCGCCCCCGGCGAGTGCTCCAACGTCACCGGCAAGGTCGTCCACGTCGTCGACTCCATCCTCCTCGACGACGCCCACGCCGACCTCAAGGGCCAGCTCAAGGACGTCTTCGGCATGTCCGGCGTCACCGACGACAAGGACTTCGCCTCGGGCATCGCCGGCGGCATCTACGAGCTCCAGAGCTACAA
Organism: Trichothecium roseum; assembly: GCA_026184415.1. NCBI lineage: Eukaryota > Fungi > Ascomycota > Sordariomycetes > Hypocreales > Trichothecium > Trichothecium roseum. Next base: position 659,221 of record CM047947.1, read on the forward strand.
CTGGGACCCCGAGCTCAGCAGCGACGGCTTCTTCCGCTACTGCGACGCCGTCCAGCAGACCACCAACCAGTACCCCGGCCTCGAGGGCAAGCGTGACGCTGTCAAGGAGCTCGTGACCGCCGCTGGCTACGAGGGCGATGAGCTCAACATCCTCACGGAGCAGATGCTCAACTACATCGGCACTCTGGGTCGCTCCCTTGCTGCCTGCACCGGTGACCAGAACGAGTGCTTCGGTACCTCCGACGTCCACCTACTCGCCGACGACGACCTGTCTCAGACGTGGCGTCTCTGGGCCTACCAGGTTTGCACCGAATGGGGCTTCCTCCAGACCGGCTCTGGTGCCCCCGACGACATCCTGCCCATGATCTCCCGCGCCGTCGACCTCGAATACTCCTCGCGCCAGTGCCGCGAGGCCTTCGACCTCACCGAGCCCGCCAACACTGACCTCGTCAACAAGTACGGCGGTCACGACATCGCCTACGACCGTCTTGCCTTCGTTGATGGCGAGTGGGACCCTTGGCGCGCGGCTGGTGTGCACGCCGTTGGGCTGCCGGAGAGAGAGTCGACTACCTCCCGCCCTATGATTCTCATCGACGACGCTGTACATCACTGGGACGAGAATGGAATCACTGATGATCAGGTTACACCCGATTTCCCTCCTCCCGCCGTCAAGGAGGCCAAGGATCAGATTCGGGAGTTTATCCTGGAATGGCTCAAGGAGTGGAAGGCCTAGACGTCCTTTTCAACCATATGCCTCTGCCAGTATATGGGCGAATTTAGTATGACAATTTCAAATAACGATTATATCTTGATGAATATATATATGATGCGCCGTAAACATGCTTCCAACCCAATTTCATGTGCTATCGTGGCTGAGTTCTCTCGCGAGTCAACTCGCGGCTCATTCTGCGGCTTCTCCTGTCTTCGTCGTCGTTGTCCACTGTGTCAAGTAGGTGCTGATCCGGTAGCATGATAGCTCGGTCGAGTTGGTAAGGTAAACCCCTATGACGGCCTCTGATCATCAGCGCGCACGTCACGAGCTTACTAAACGTTGTAAATCGACCGCACAGAGATGTGTTGACGGAGGGGTGACCCAAAGAAAGGCCGACATTGGCACTACGATTCCGTTAGTAACGGGTGGAAGGGCTAGATTGTAAAGGGAGAACACATACTATGCTGATGTGACTTCGAAGAAAATGGAAAATACATTGAAAGCCTGTCCCGTGTCAGTAGTGATCCAACGTCGATGGGTAGAAGGAAAATTTACCGGGTCCTTGAGGTCCATAATCTTATCTGCCTCTGCGATACATATGCAGAAAATGCCCAGGAAAACGTACCAGAGATCGAAGCTAAGCTGGTTCTGCATGTGCTTTAGAAGATACGATGTGCCGCTGGTCCCTTCATACTCGCCAAGCTCTTCCTCCACTGCCTCCTTCTCGTATATACCTAGGCTCTTCTCTTCATATGTATTACTTGCGCGGATGGAAATGGCAATCGGGAAGACTGAGATGTACATCATGACCAACAACGAGAATTGTACCGCCGGTGACACCTCGCTCAAGGTAAATGTCGCCGTGCCAGTGTGTCTCGAGCTTGCGGACTGGAATATGGCCGCAAGCACGCGTTTTCCCCCAGGTAACTCCGTCACCTCGGGGTTGTTCAAGTCCAGCACCACGATGAGGAGTGTATCGACGATATTAAGGGCAGCGAGGATACCGAAGAGCACCCAGGTTGGCTTGCTGGGGAAAAGTAGCGTGTAGCACCGACGGGGGTGGTCCAAGAGGAAGTGCAGCGGTTCTTGTATAGAGTTATGGCGCGGGTAAACCTTGGACATGGTCCAGATAAGAAGGCGGAGAAACACGGGGTAAAATGTGTTCCCAGCCAGAGCGATGAGAGACATACTGAACATAACCCATTCCGAGTCATGAAAGGAGATCATAGAATCGGGTGTCAGAGTCATCCCAAGGTTGTTAACCATGGTCTGAGCAGAATAAAACGCCCTGTATACATCATCAGCGCAAGAAAAGGGGTCCACCATAGGCTGACTCACCACCAAGTTTGTCCCTGGCCAACTTCGGCCAGGTAATCTCTGTACTTCTGCGCCGCGAGCTTAATCCATGGTACCAGACATAATGCTCCAAAGATGTGCAACCCAATAAAGTATCCAACAACTATCTTCAGAAGAAGCTTCAGACTCCGGTACTCGATGCCTCCAAGGGCCTCGCGGTCCTCCGACGTCAGATTGTGGAAGCGCGAGTTTCTCCCGAGAGTGGCCTGCTTCGACAGGAAGGGACGCTCGTTGATGGCTGGCTGCTGAATCTGCGAGCTGGTAGAATTGCGTCGCTCCCGTCGTGGCTTCTCGTTTCCGATAACAAAAACCGAGGACGCTGCTGTCGCGACACGGTCAAAGGAGCGGGCCTGAGCAAAGGTAATGCGTGATCCATCAGTTCTCCTTCGTCGAAGCCCTGGTCTAAATGCCGTGGTTGTGATCTCATCGGGCTCTGGGGCGTGGACCTGTTAGTATTTTCTCCGTTGCACTGTTGATATCATCATACCTTCTTTCCTCGGGGATGTGCGTCTGCTCAACTCTACCAACGGGTCGCCCCTATCGCGCTCTCGGGGTCCTGGAATGTATAGCGTTTCGTCATTCCGAGGATGTTGATCAGCGGATGGATCAAACGTGATTCGTGTACGAGGACGGGTCAAGCGATCGGGCTCTTGATTATCTTGAGGGTCTGCATCCTGCTCTTTTGCTTCAGAGTCTTTTTGCACCTTGTTCTTTTCAGATTGATCCACATTGTAGGGCTCTCCAGTCTTGCAAGTTATGTCTTCTTGTGATTTCCCGCTATCGAAAACAGTCTCACTGTCACGAATCGTATAAGGGATGCCTTGCTCTACATCTGCTGGGGTGGCCTGGTCTTGGAATTGGTGATTCTTTGCTCGGAGGAGCTTGGGTGCTTCAAAGAATTCAGTCAGATTTCTTACGTGATAACTATGCTCCTTACCAATGTTTTTCAAATGCTTCCGGAACCAATACAGCCTGACCAAGACAACTACAGCATTGATGAACCCAATATTCGTAATAGTGGGAATGAAGTATAGGAATAATTGCTGATAGGTTTTGAGCTGGTTCAAGTCCACACTATCCGCGAGTTAGTAGGCTTTCCATCGCCTGGTGCGGGACAGATGGGAGGGATGGGCTGCTGACACGTTTAGCCCCGACACCGTCGAGGCGCTGACTCCGAAATGGTAGGCATTGATAGCACTCAGGTTACCCTCGGGGTAGAGAAATATGAAACTTGAAAGACCGATGAGGATAATGTATGCATCTAGAACATACTATTAGCTTTCTTCGATGAGTGCTTTCCGACAATGTGGAAAACAGGAGTGTCATTTTTTCTTCATCATGAATCGCGCTCCAACTTACAATGCAGTGTGACAAAGTTGATAGGAGGCCGCCACATTTTCACAAGATGGTCTGTCCAAGCCTTGCGAATCGACCAAAATTCACAACCACTCTCAAACCTCCAGCACAGAAAACAGAAGAGGAGAAATGCAAATGCGAGATAAAAGGAACGTGTTGAACGACCGACGGGGCAATCGTCAGTTTTTGTTTGCAGCCTTAACCAACGTCATCCAACTTTTCAAATGAGCCATTTCCCATGCTTATCCCAGGAGGCTCTGCAAGTCTGCAGCTAGCCCCGGCATCGCGGTAGTACGTAAGGAGAATTGCGCACAGCCATCCCTTTCATCCTAAAAGACGTTATAACGCGTTTTGGATCCGCGGTTCCCGTCATGCGCGGACTTCACAGGCAGACTGTGCAGGTGGTGAGGGTCCCTGGATCGACATAACTTGTCTTACCGCATTCGGCGACCGACGACGGCTTCGTTAGTGCCACTGGAAGTGGCAAGTCTCATATTTCTCTTCGGATAGCGGACGCCGAGAGGTGGACACTTTTACAAGTGGTAATGGTTCGTTGGAGTTGCCAGTAGCGAGAAGGAAAAGGCTGGCTGCGGAGAGGGGCAAGGCGGCGCCAGCCAGAGGCTTGTGATGAGGGAGGCCTCACCTCCTCCTCCTCCTTCTCCTCCTCCATCTTGAGAGTGACACTCGACGTTCCAAATTTCCATGTAGTAGTTAGTACTCCGCACTATTCTCCGAGGAAATTTATAGCATTTGGAATGATGCGGGAATCACATGTTCGGCCGGTCCATTGGTGGTCCCCCCCAGCGTATTCGCTTTCCCCTTTCCTCTAGAACCCATCACGTCGTTAGTTACTAGTACAGGCTTTAATTCCCAGGGTTGCTGGCTCGAGAATGGCTTTAGAAACATGCTCCCGGATGCCCCGAGGCTTCTGGATGGCGGTATAGCCCGCTGCATGCAACGCTTCGGAAACCTGGTTAAGCTAGTGTGGAATGTTGAGGCTTGAATCGAGTCGTGGGCCTCGCCAACCACGCTCTTTGTCGTACGCTAACCACGTTGCCCGAGGTGACTCTATTATCAACCTTCGATGTAACGTCCAAAATGTCTGTCGAGCCACATGCCTCGGTGTCTACTTTTGGACACTACTGCTCCGTATTGGTCGTTGTGGGGGTTGTCGTGGTACTGTATTTACTGACCGAGTCGTTCCCTTTCAAGCCTTTCGAGGGTTGGCGGCATAGTGTGTTCCTAGTCAGGCAGACTGTCGACCACTTCACTGATGGTGGTGTAGTCACGGTCCAAGCTGTGCAATTTTTTTCTTTCTTTTCTTGAAGAGTATATATCGACGACGTCGGGCATGATGGTCGATTACAATTGTACTTGTAGAGGCGAGTGTGTTTGTCTTCGAGAGCGTGCCTTCCTGGATGGTCGTGAGGGCGACAAAAGGAAGGTGCAAACGCAATATAAGAAAACTCTGACCACCTGCTCAGATACCCTTTCTTACGAATTCCTAATAGCTTTTTAGTGGTAGGTACCCAAGGTCGTGCCTGTGATTACTTAAGTAGTATCTTTTTCAAAAGGCATATATTCCAGATTTCAACACCCCGATTGCCTCCCACGCACAAATCCTTTAATTCCACTCACCAAATACTTCATAATGCGTGAAAAAAAAAAGAGCCAGTCAAACTTAATTCTGCGTTGGTGTCCTTTTTAGTAGGCAGAACGAGAGTGTGCTTATCGACATTGAGCTACCGAATGGATCAAGACTCCTACCTATTTCCTCTTTTCGAAATCGGAGAGGAGACTCGCCGCGCACCATCACTCTATCTTGAGCCTTGGAAGAGCCACTGATCATCATACGTGGCAGCTATAGTGATGGCAAAAAGGGGTGGCAGATGTGTTACCCGGGCTTGCCTCACCAAAGCCTCCCATGTGTTGGCCTTGGGCCGAACAATCCAGCAACTAACGCGAGAATTACGAAAACAATACACATCACGATATGATTCCAATACATGGAAAATATCACGGAAAACACGCACCAGTAGTAATAGAAAACATATTTGATTGGTCTGAGCGGGGTGGTATCTTGGGGTATCAAACGCATCTAAACCCCCTCTTTAAAAGAAATTGTAAAAAAAACCATAAACAAACAAACAGGAGTATTCATTTCCTCTTCCCCCCTCCCTTCTCTCCTCCCTTTCTCTCCCCGATTCAAGCTGTCCCGCCCCTTCGAGCTCACAGCTCCTCCGAGACGTCAGACTCGTCATCAGAGCCGATGACGGTCTCGACCTCCTCGCCGGCCTCGGAGCTGTTGGGGGGGTCGGGGGTCTGGATCTGGTCGGCCCCGTTGGAGACCACGGCGCCTCGGACCCCCTCGTTGAACTCCGCGGGGTCGCGGACCACGAGATCCAGACCCTCGACCTCGACCTGGACAATATCCCGCCGCTCGTCGTCGTCGAACAGAGACCGGGTCGCCCCGTCGAGGGCGAACTCGGCCTCGAGCATCTCCGCGAGGTCGGACTCGCTGTCGTCGTAGGCGGCGACGCACACCTCGAGGTCGTGGCGCTCGCCCATGATTTCGACGTCGTGCACGATGTTGGCTGGCTCGGCGGAGCCGTTGCTCAACTTGGTCACGGCGGTAGCGCAGCCGGAGCCATCGTCAGTAGAGTCGTTGTTGCTGGAGTCGTGGACACTAGACTCTTCCTCACTGGACTCTTCCTCACTGGTTTCATCCTCACCAGATTCTTCCTCATTGGGGGACTCCTCGTCGGAGGCCTCGTCATCGGAGGTCTCATCATTGGATCCGTCATCGTTGCATTCATTGTCATTGCAGGAGTCCCCGTAGACCTCGTCCTCGTCGATGGACACTCCATTGGTAGACTTCTCGCTGTCCGTCTCCTTGCCCGGGGTCATCATGCCAGTAATTTCGGCGGGAAGGGCTTCGCCAGAGGGCACAGAGTCATTTGGCGCGGAGTCGTGAATGGGGTGATCAGGAATAGACGTGTACTTCACATTACTCTCGGGCTCCATGTCAGTAGACATGCGACGGTTAGTATCCGGCGGGAAGGCTAGGGAGCGAGGCTGCTCCTTGCTTAGCCAGTTAGGCAGCAGATCTTCGCCGATGTAGAGTTCGTTGATGGTCACGCCACTGTCGATGGCCATTATGAGCCTCATGTTTCCCTTCTTCATAACCTCCATTTCCATGGCCTCGCTGAGTTCGGCGCTGTATTCGTGGGCAAGCATGCCTCTCTGCAAAAAGGAGTGAAGCTTCTCCGTCGCAGGGCGCCAGCCATCGCCACGCCAGGTGGGCTGGCAGGGTTGGCCAATGAAAATGTCCTCGATGGTAAGACCAACCGCGCGAGCGTAATCGAGGCGCTCCTCGGCATATTTCTGCATGTGCCTTCTCGCCTCGAGAGGGAGGAAATACTTGGGAACCTGGGTGTTGAGCCACTTTGAAAACTCCTTGGTCTTTGTAGCTTTCTCATCATCCGTCATCTTCTGACCGATGCAAATATTCAGAGGCCGGCACTCGTAGAGGGCCTTTGCAACAGCATCCTTGTCATCGTAGTCAATGATGGCCTGAAAGCAGGACAGGTTGACAGATTCCGCAAGGCGGAGACGTTTGTTGGCCGGGGCTTGCAGCTGGTTAGGGGCCTCTTCAGCTCCCACGCCATTGACAGCATCATCTTCTTTTTCTTCGTTCTCATTCTTGTCAATATCCATTGCATCGCTGTCAATGTTGGTCATGAGCTGGTCATGGCTCTCTCTAGGCCTCTTTCTGTCAGCCTGAGGAGCTGTCATGCCGGTATAGATTTCCGTGGATGAAGTAAGACGAAAGTGAGGACCCTCAGCCCTGGCGGCTTCGGCTGCCTTGTCTTTTTCAGCTTTCTCAGCAGCAGTTATTTCATTGACATAACGTTGCAAAGCTTCGTATCGTTCTTGTTCATTCGATTCAACGAATGAATTAAATTTGAAGACGCTCGGGTGGTAGCAATCATCGACGCTCTGCTGTATGTCTTCCATGCGAACATTGATAGTATTGGTATATCGCACCATTGATGGCTCCTCGGCGGCAAGAGTCACAGAGGACGCCTCACTTGCATCGTCGTCGGCGACGGCTTTGCCAAATGGAGAATCAGGAACATAATCCTTATCATCCGCTCCCTCAGGACGCGGGAAGAAACGAGAGTAGACATGCTTTTCCTCAAAGGGCTGGCCCTGATCATTTTTGCCTGCCATGTTTGCGAAACCTGCGAGCAGTGCCGCGGTGACGATGTGTATATTGGAGCAGGAAGAGAAAGAAGTTGAGGAAAAAGAAGAAGTGGCAAACTGCACAAACTTCAGAAATGCTTCCCGAGATGCTTGTCAAGGGAAAGCAAAAACGGAAGATGGAAGTGAGGAAAGAAACAGAGAAGAAGTGCGTAGCAAAGGAGGGGGACAAAGAAAAGCGAGAAGTGAGAACGCGTGAAGAGTGGGGGAAGAAGGAATCAAAACAATAGAAACTGAAATCAACCTGAGCCATAGGTAGGCAGGTAGGTAGGTGCTTTCAGATGTTAGCAAACGTTTATTTAGTGAGAGGTCCTCCCCTAAACTTGGGCAATGGTTGCGGGGCAGGTGTTTACGGCTACCTCGAGGAAAACATGGGCAGATGGTGGGATACATGCCCTCTACGCGACTAGGTACCTCGTCAAGACTTTCTATTCCTCAACGCACAAGCCAGATCAGGGCTTGATGATTTGCTCCGGAGCATTCTGTATGCATGTTCTTCCTTTCACGATACTTGAAATTCATGGAAACGGTCACTAATAAGTTGTAATTACTGGGGGGTCACGTAGTAACGCACAAGATACCAAGTACTGTGACGTGGTTTCCGGTACATTGTGCCCCATCGACGCCCTAGCCTGTCTGGACTATCTGTCCCCTACACAGTCACTACTAGCATGCACTCGGGTATTCTAGGGGAGTGATACGTATATACAGGGCGAGTGTGCCTTCTGTTAGTTACATTATATCTCCCTACCCAGCTGAAGCCTACCCATCCCCTATAATGTTATCTTACCTCTACCCTAATGATAAGTTGGAGTTGTTGACCTCATCCAGGTCGACTCAAGCTATGATCGTATATCTTGGACTCTCTCATTGCTCTATTCATTTACATTTAGTTGGGATACAATGGCCCCTCTCCTCTTCATTTCCTAATTCCTGCGGTTACTACACTTTCACGTCTTCCTTGCGCTTGACACAACCATAACATCAGCACCACATCTCCCTTCGAAATATAAAACTATCCCCAGATGACCCGGTCTTAATCGTAATTGCAGCACCCTCTCTCACGCCCACCCACCTCCCTGAATACATGATCCGCCAAGCAAGTCGACAGGCTCAATATCACGAAATCGCATCGAATACCTCCCTCATCTCGCCAAAATCACTGACTACGCCGCTCTAAACCTCTAGTACAAGCTCCAGTACCTCGAACCGCGCGTTCACAGCCTCCTCACAGTCAATATTACAGTTTGACGTGATAACCAAGTTTCTTCACCAAGCCATCGAGTCACAGGTGTTGCACAGACAACGCGTATCTCTTCCCTTAGAATACAACGAACATGGCGTGGCAAGAAAAATCTATGAGCAGCTTGAACCACTTCTGACAGTCATATAAAATAAAGAGTAACCGCATCGTCATGAACATGCCACCTGCATACTGAACTATTAGTCGCATCATATATGCTATAGATACATTCATTGTCCCGCTACACAGTTTCCCAAAAACGGCACAAAACGAATGAGAATGAGAAATTAACGAGAGAAGACTAGAAAACAGAGAGATAAAAGGGACAAATAAAGTTGTGTGTGTATGTTATGGAGCTTTGTGAAGGCACAAGCAGCCAAAAATAAGCCAAAAGCACATCACGAGCCTCTAAGCATCACAAAAACACAGGAGAGGGTAAGTCATCATCTAATTCTTCACCATCCTTCCTCATGACCGAAGGCTCTCGAGAACCCGATATCAAAGCACTCCCTGCAACCGACAGGGACGTGAAAGGGGGTTGGGTGCATGGGCAGGCGGTGGGATAGCCAAACAGCTTACTCACCATCGGGTACAAGTATTCCCATTGGCCGGGTAGATAGCATACCGTGGCTTAAGCCCTACCGCACTCTCCAAATATACAAGATGATGTTTCCAGCTACCCGAGGCGATGTCGTGTCCCCCCTGTAGGTACATGCAGGTACAAATATAGGTACTGCTAGTAGCCAGGTAGGTAAATATTCACCCAGTTCCCCCACCTTTAGGTAAGCTGCCTCCTCCCCTCCCTTGCCAAAAACGTACCTCAATTCATACCGCTGATGTGTTTCATACCTACAGGTACGGTTAGAACCTTATATTACGCCAATTTATCTCGACTCTATCCAATCTCGTGTATTCGTCATTTCTCTTTCATGCCGATCCGTCGACTGTCATTCCCACGCCGCCATATGTAAGAAGGTTCTATTATCCGCTCTCGAGTCGCCACCATCATAACAAAACACATGGGCGAAGAAGTCAGTTAAGAACAAGGAGCTAGAAAGGGAACAATCAGGTGCTATAATGTACTTCTTCAAGTGGAATGAGAAAGAGGAGGCATAGCTTATGGCCGCGTATATATAGCCAAAAGAACAAAAAAGAAAATGGTGATGGCTCTTCAGTCCACGCAGAAAAGGAAGGATACGCAAACCAGTTGGAAAATCGTGCAAGACGCCTATATACAAGCTACGCTCAGTTTTATTTTAAAACATCCATTTCAAATGACTATATCCAGTGATCAGAAATGGATTCTACGCAATACAACTCACACGGTCGAATTTTCATACATTGTCAATTCGATCACAAAAGTGGCATATGCACCACACATCTACGAGACCAGACGCCATGATTCGAAAAATTGCTTTGATAAGGAAAATTATTTTCTTTGAATATTAAGATTACAGGATAGTTAGTTTGTGCTATCTTGCAGACATTACAGTTATCATAAAAACTGGCTCCCTCCCCCTCCTCCTCCATCCTCAGGAGCCTGCACTAGGTACGAGAAAAGGTTTTTCTTCCGTCGACTACAACGTACTCTTCGTCTAATTTAGCTGATCTAGATGGATCTTTTTGTCAGTACTCGGATATTCTACAGAAGAAAGAAAGAAAAAGGGGATGATGGGGGAACTCACCTCGATGATGGCAGGGCCGGCGGCGACGGTGTCGTCAGAGACGGAGTCCTTGCAGCTGGTGAGAACAGCGTAGGTCTGGCCGGCGAAGCCCTCGGGGATCTCGACGGAGAAGCCGCCGTCGACGGGCTTGGCCTCGACAAAGGTAGGGCCGGTAACGGCAATGAAGGCGGCGTAGATGGTGACGCCCTCGTCGCCCTTGAGGGTGTAGTCCTGAATCAAAACGTTAGCATCATCAAACAAAAAACTTCACCGCTGGGAGAATTAAATGCGCCGGGGGGGGGGATGAACTCACGGGAGTGAGAAGAGTGACGGTAGAACCGGTCTTGACCTCACCGGCCTCGGGGTCGAGGGTCAGGGCGGGGAAGGCCTTGACGGGCAGGGCGGGGTTGCTCTCGGGGCAAGAGGTGATGAAGCCTGAGGCGAGGGAGTAGACCTCATTGTAGGTGAGGGGGGCGTCGAATGCCTGGGGGTAGGGGGACTCCTTGAGCTGGGAGCGGAGGTAAGACGAGTGGCGGGCCTCGACGGTCAGGATGGAGCCGGCGGCGGTGAGGTACGTCTTGCTCATGATGTCGGCGGCGGCGCCGAGGTAGGCGGAGACGCCGACGCCCTCGAGGATGGAGGCGGTGGCGAGGAAGGTGTTGACGTCCTTGTAGCCAAAGTCGTACTTGCAGGCCTCGACGGGGGTGGCACCGGCAGCTGCGAGACGAGAAATGTTAGCATATTGTTTTATGACATTTCAACGCGTCCCAAGAGGGAGGAGCAACAGGGCTTAAACGTACCCTTAAGGGCGGTGCTGATGAAGCTGACGTGGTCGCTCTCATCCTTGGAGACCTTCTTCAGGTTGGCGTAAAAGGTAGAGTCGAAACCGGCGTCGGTGAACTGCTGCTCGGTGAACTTCTGGAGACCCTCGCGGTAGAAGGTGTCCTCGAGGTGCTCAAGAGTCAGGGCATAGTTGAGGATAGTGGCTAAGAAGGACAAATGTTAGCATTTCTATTTACTACCCTTTTTGAACCAGAGGTTGAGAGGAAGAAAGGTAAGCTTACCATCGTTAATCTCAGCACGCTTCTCAACGGGAGCCGCAGCGGCAAGGCTGGCGGCAGCGAGGGCAATGGTAGCACGGGAGAAGTACATGTTGGGAGAAAGGGAGTGTGTGAGTGATGGAAGGGGGAATGATTAATTATATGTGGTGAGAAGGAGGGAGGAGTGGAAGGCTGTACAGGTTGGTGATAGAGGATGAGGAAAGAAAAGGTAGTTCTACAACTCTTGCTGCCAGTTATGGGATACAAGCTGATATATCAATCGCGAGAAATGGAGTCTCTGGCTGATGGATGAAATTTGCCTCCCTTTCGGCAGATGCACGCCAATGTCTGGATCCGGTTCCCCAACAATAACACCAACATACTCGGTAGTATACTCTGTGCATACCTCTCACTCTGCAGAAATGCACCGTCATCATCATTCATTTCCCACTCATCCACCAAACCACCACACACACCACCACCACTACTACTACCACCACCGCGATCACTTCCATCTCCATATGTTCCCTTTTCGTGCCGCTCCCCGATACATCACTAGCACATCTTGGCTCTCTGCTAGTTCTATTCCGTTGGGCTGTTCATGTTTTCTTTTTCTCTCCTCTTCTTTCGCTCCCGCGGCTGCTCACACTTCCGAGAGTACTACCTAGAGGAAGAAGCATTTTTTTCTTCGTTAGTCTCGGGAACGACACTATCCGGGAAGGGGGTCGAGGAGATTAGATTGATTATCCTGCATATCCTTTCGCGTCGGAAGCACTGACAGCCGTCCTCTTTCCCCCCTCCATCATCCCCGCTTTCCTCCCCCAATCTCATCCGACTGGTCAATCGATCGCGGCTTTCTCCTCTTTCTTCTTCCTGACCCCACGATTTCGGTGTGGAAGAGAGAGAGGGGAGAGCCGCTAGTGTGTTCGGCTCACGTCTTATCCGCGTGGAACGGCAGGGTACTACTAGAGTCACTAGGCTACTATCATCTAGTAGCGTCGAGAAAAGGCGGCAGAAGAGGATTATTTCGTTCTAGTATTCCGTATTCCCTGCCAAGTTACCTTCACTATGTGTGTGCCTATACATAGTAGTAAGAGTTTGGTAGTCCCAGGATCATGGATCAATGATAAACTTCCCCAACGTCAGAACTTTCCATGTCCGGGAAGACGCACTGCCGGGACGCATCTAGATCGAAACTTTCTTTCTCGATCCGATTTATTTCCCTCTCCTCTCGTTTCCCCAATTGTGCGGTTTTTTCCCTCTTTTCCTTGCTCTTCTACTTTTTTCTTCGGTAGATGTGCGATGGGCACGGCAACGCGTCCTTCCGGTGCTCCCTCCTCTGAACAAACATACACACATACAAACAAACAGACAGAAACACGCAGAAACATACATCCAAACATCCTTGTATACACTGTTATGACGGAGTCATCGAGGAGCCTATTCACAAATTCCCACCCCCCCCCCCCCCCCCCCCCTTGCAGTAGCGTGTGCGCGTTGGTGACCTCACTCAGCCCCCGGAATGGTGGCTTGCCGATGCGGAAAACTAGTTCCCAGCTAGGTAGTATGGAGTAGTATTCTATTGTTATTGTTTTCTTTCCCGCCTCTCTTCCTCTCGCGTTAGTACCTCGGAGTTGACTTGTCCCGGGTGGACTATCACGCTCGGCAGAAATTATTGTTGGGGGAGGCAAGACGGGGGGGGGGGATGGGGGACAGGAGTAGGAGTAGCAACGCTAGTATTCTTGTCAAATATGCGTTTGGTAGGATATATCGCCTTTACGGCGTTGGTTTGGACATTGGATCTTGCCAATTCCGTTCGTCCCAGCTAGAGAATATACAATTCTTCCATCCCCCCTTGTTTCTTTCATACTTCTCCCTCCCTGTCAAACGTTTGTCCTTCTTGCCTGCTCTCTACAAGTTCGATTACACTCGCTTTCGGCCTCCATCATTGCATAACACACCTACACACACGCATTACACATCCTCACAAACACCCTAAATCTCCAACATGAAGACCACTTACGTTCTCGCGGCTCTCTCAGGTAAGTCACACACACACACATACAAAGAAAAAGGGGCGGTTGGGTTGGGTTGGGTTGGGTTATACAATCATCCCATCTTCCAAAATCCGGCCATAACAAGTTTAAACATATTTGATGTACTCGTTACTAACGCTACAACGCAGCCATCTGCGCCGTCGAGGCCGCCTCCGCGCCCAGCGGCATGTCCACCATCATCTGCAGCGCCTGCCCTCCCGCCCCGACCTCCACCGCCGACGACATGGTCACGAGGTCCGACGAGCCCGTCACCCCCTGCACCGCTCCCACCCTGAGCGTCATCCCCAACAACCCCTCCGCCACCGACTCCTCCACCGCCGTCGGCACCGGCGGCATGCCCACCAGCACCGGCCTGCCCGTCGCTCCCACCGACGTGCCCATCGCCGCCGGCAGCAGGATGGTCGGCAGCCTCGGTGCCGCCGTGGCCCTGGGTGCTGCTGCCGTCTACATCATGTAGGAAACTCCGTTATAAATTATGTAATGACGGTCCCTCTAGAAGAGGGTCTTGGGATGTTAATGATGAGTTGGGAAGTAAACTAGGGAAGGGGAGGTTGTTAATATTCTAATGTGTGGCTTTTTCCTGTTCCTTCACTTGGGAGGGCTCTGAAGACCGCAAGCTCTCCACGACGGGGAGAACAATGCTTCTACTGTAATAAACTTTTTTCTTCGAATGATTAGTATAAATGAACCACACGAACAAGATAGTTCTCACTTGTATCGTCCTTGGCCGATCCGCAAAGGTGTGCAAGCGCATGCGTCTAGTGTTCCCATCAGCCAGCGTTCTCCTACATAGTAGCAGACGTAGGGCAGACTTGATAATGTTTACATCCTAACTTGCGTACATATTATGACATTTCACTCGCCCACATAGTCTTATCATAGCATGTGAATCTTCGAGTCTCTCAACCTAATGAACTGGAGTATATAATTCGAGTTTTCCAAAGAAGCCTTCCGAAAGAAACGCCTCAAGCATAGATACTATCCGCTCAACAAGACCAAGCATGTCACCATCCAGGGCTGTAAACCCAAACACTACCCAGACCGGAAAGAAAAATGACTCGAAACTTCATGTATTGCGGATGGAAAACGAAAAGAATATTTCAAAGGCCAGCTGAAGCAGCTTCGCCGTACGACAGGCGCCATAAAACTCCGTCCAGTACCAGTATATCGAGAGAGAGAAAAGAATCGCCAATATTTTCTTTTTGCCACCGCAACCCCCCAAGCCCTCGTTTGGTCCAAGGGAAAATAACCAGTGTGGCAGTCGTGACGCATGCAACAAGGGCCAATAAGTTAAACCACGTTCATCCTCATCCAGTCCCTCCATAACTCCTCTACGCAATTTCCATCTCCTCCTCGGGAGCAGCAGCGTCAGCTTCGCCACTCTTCTGCTGAAGTTCCGCCTCCTCCAAAAGATCTACGCCAAAAATCAGTCAGTAAAAAAATATAAACACTTCCATTCCACCGCCAATTTGACCAAGAACAAGGGGGGAAAGAAGAAGAAGCACAAGAACAAGAACAAGAAAACCCACCCTTCATAACAACCTCCCCCTCCAGCTCCATCTTCCTCCTCAGCGCGTACCCCATCTTCTTCTCCAGCTTCTTGGCCTTCTTCTTGCTGATGGGCTTGTTCGGCCCGCTCGTCGGCATCAGGCCCGGCCTGGCCCCTCGCCTCGTCTCCCTGTGTGCGATCTTGTCCTTGCCCGCCTCGCTGAGCTTCTGGCGCTGCCTCTTGGCGTGCGAGGCCCGCGCTGCGAAGCGGTTCTTTGACGGGCCGTTGGGGTTCTTGACAGAGGGCATCGTTACTGTTTTCTTTTCTTTTCTTTTTTTCTCTTTTGCGGCTTCTTCCCTGTTCCTTTCGTTTTTTTTTTTTGCGTAAAGGCTCGTCACTCGGGGATTGCGTAGGTGTGGTATGCGATTGACACTAGAATCGAGATTGCGCTGGAATGTTGGTAGAATCTTGGATGCAACAAGAAGAAGAAGAGAGAGAAAAGATCAAAGTCGACGGCCAAGCGGATTTCGAGTTGGAAGTTTTTCTCCATTGATCCCGCTTGCAGGGGGGAGGTGTGGGGGGGGGGGTTAAGGTGCCCCGCAGGACCCTGAATCCCGCTCGACACCGACAGGCGTTTGACCCCGAATGAATGTATTGATACGCAACGATTACACACCTCATTGAATGAACATTCTGAGTGTGAGTAAAATCGTCTGACAATAATAATACTCTATTAGTATGCGCTTAGCGTGCTGTCCCCAAATGTAACTATCTCGCCATGCAACCACGTGTACGGAGTACTAAATATATAACTAGAATAAGATGTGACTCCCTCCCCTCCCCCTATTCTTCAAACACCAACACCAGCAGGTCTCGATGATCCATCACGACTTCCCCTGAGCATACCCCGGCCCTCTTCATCATCGCTAGAAAGTTCACCAAGCTCAAATTCTTCCGCGCTCCTCGCGTGTCCTTCCTCCATCGGTCGTACATTAGCAGGCACGTACCCATTTTCAAAGTCCTTGCTGTTAGCAACAGGTCCGGAGCGGCGATCGTAGAGGTGAATGAGCATATTGCTGAAGAGGAAGACGATAAAGGCCAGCGAGAAGAGTATCAAAATGTACGAAACGTGATCCATGTCCGACTGGTCGATAAGAACCATCTGCTCCTCCGTCGCTCCCATAAAGAGGAAGCCCGAAGCATAAATGAGCTGCGAATATGTCGGTAAGCGACCCATGGTTAAAGTGTTGGTCAGGAGGCTACTCACATAGACGGGAATATACTGGAAGCTGTTCCATGATCTACCGTCCGGCGCCAGCGACTGTTCGTCCCTGACCACAAACGAGATCTCGACGATGCGCGTGATACCGACAACCATCAGAGTGTACCCAAACATGGCGTGCGTCGCCTCGCTGACGTGGAGCTCCTGCGGGTGAGCAGACATGGCCCAGCCAGTGATGAAGAAGACGAACCCAGGAACAAAGTGGCGCTTCGGGCGGCCGTCGCGGTCCTTGCTGAGCCAGATACCCGCCAGGCCCGCGCACCACCAGATGACGCCCAGGGTGGTGTGCTGCCAGTCGTTCCTGACCCACGCCGTGCCCCAGCGGTGCTCCGTGAAAGTGTTGACGCAGCCCCAGCCAGCAATGCCGCAGCTGTCGAAGAACTCCTGCGACCTCCCGGTGCGGCGCATCCAGACCTGCCCGACCAAAAGGACAATGCTGAGAAGGATGCCGTAGGCGATAAAGGAGCTGCCCATGATGAAATGCGCAACGCACTGGCCGAGGTGGTCGCCTTGACAGAAGCCCAGCGCTGTGATGCCGCCAAAGACGAGTTGCGTCCAAGCCAGCAGGGGCATGGCCTTGCCAACGACCGAGTGACATGGACGGACGAGCTTCCGTATTCTGCCGTTGATGCCCTTTTCCCAGTGACCCCTGAGGTACACGCCAAGCAGCATCTGGCCGATGAGCAGGAACTGTAGAATATATGCGAAAAGCGCATGGACGTTGTTGGCTATGAACTCTCTCCCGCCATGCGCGTGACCGAGGAAGTATCCCAGAAATGCCAAGCACGCGCCCGCCGTCTGCGTAGGGACATGCCATCTGGACTTGGTCATCTGCGGCAACTATTAGCTTCCAAGTTTCCTGGTACCAAAACTTCCATATGAGCAGGCTTACACCCAAGACCATGCCAGTAGGGAAGACGACGCCATATGCAACGGTTTGTACAAAGATGTGAATCCACAACGTGGTGTCCTGCGGGTCTCGTTAGCTTCATCCATATCCCAGACTTTCCGATGGAAATCCACACACAATTGGATCTAAACTTATTGCTTCCCCCTCGGGAATGCTACTCTCTCCTTCATGGTGATCGTGGGCTTGTGCGCTTGCGCTTAGCAAGAGTATACCCATCAGCGCTATAGCGCCGCAGGGTCGTCGGACGGCCATGACCAAATTGCCACCGAATAGTTTTTTTGAAATCATAATAGAAAAGAAGGAAAGTTGAGCAGCTTCCTTGATGAGGAGTAGGTTCGCTAGTTTTAATGCCAGGTGTGAGCGTATATAGAGAGGTAGTATGTCGCGCAGTACGTAGTATGATATACTCTGTATTAGTGGTGTAAGTGTTACTATTGTAAAAGACAATCAATGCCTATGTTATTGCCATGATATATACCAAAGAACGGCAGATTAGGCGCAATAAATAGGGATAGACAACGAAAAGAAAAGGTCAGTTTCAAACAGTGACCCGGCGGGACATGTTTCAAGTCTTCCATCATCGCAAGCTTCCCGAGAGCCAGGAGGTTCAAGATTCCGTAGAGTGTCCCAAAGTCGCAGCTTGGTGACGGAGGGCTCGGAATGCCGTTCACGACATTAAAGGAAAATGTTGACGCCATGATCGGATAAGAGGGGGGACAAGGTTCCAGCGGGGCGGGATTCACAGCCTCTGCCCGGGCCCTCAGAGGCGCAGCCCTTCTTGGCTGTCAAGCCTGTCGAGTGTCAACGGACATGCCCATCAATGTCATGTTATGTTATCTTGTTATTTATTATCGCACACCCATCAATACTATCCATATCCATGAAAGTCCCAAATATTGACGGCCCGAAACTCCCTACCCTACGTATTTAGTACGCAGCGCCGAAATTGTCTAATAATGTATGACAAAGTATAGCAAAGACTTCAGCATTTGATTAAATGATAAATATCCAATTTCACCACTGCTGTGTATTGCGTATGTCTGGATGTGATGGGTTGCATCGTCACTCGAGATGCGATACCTGCTACTTGTAGTCCATTATTCACAGCCGCAACTTATTCCTCCACCTTGATAACTTTCACAACCTTGAGATAACAGTTAGGCTAGTGGAGACTTTAAGCATCATTCTCGATGATGAGAGACGAGGGTTTGAATTGAAAGCAGCGTCCAGGCTCAGGACTTGGTTTATATTTCCTCTTTTCCGTAACCAACAATACACTGTAGTAGCCACGGTAGAACCAACACCATCGTTGGATCCAGAACATACCTTCACTTTCTTCCAGATGGAGCTCGCATTTTTGCTAACTGGCGTTGCTATTACGGCTGGTGTCTACATGATACTATTCTTTCTTGCAAGTGCCATGGCCTGGATGTTCCATCGCCGCTGCAAGCGTCTCCAGCAACAAATCAACCGAATTGATAGTCCCCAGTCCCATACCCATCAACATCCTAATACGCCAAGCACGACTGCATCGCAAGCTAGGGAAGAACGAAGACAGCGCCGGGAGCGGGAAGAAGAACAGCAATCTGTAATGATTCACCTGACCGACTTGTCCGGGCCTCATGAGGCTAGTCCTTCCACCGGGGCTGCGGCGAGTAGAGGCTCTATCCCGCAGGCCAGTCATTCCGTCAAATTGTAGGTCGTTGAGTGGTGCTAATGCATGGGTATGGACAAGGCTGACTCTGCCCAGTTCGGTACCCGGTTCGGCGATTTGCACATCCGGATAAGTCTTCGACGAGGCCTGAGACAATCTGCAGTACGTTTACAGAAGTTCCAAGAGCCCAAGGTAGCCTTGCATCAGTCATGCCTTGCCGCTATGACCATGCAGGTTCATATTTGAATGCGAGTATTTGGCTCCATCTTGCGGTTGTTCATCATAGTTGTCGGTGAAGCTCAGTCAAGCTTGAGATTCCCGCCTTCCTTCTCTATAAATGCTCTTGCTTTGGCCCACAGCTCGGATTCCATGTCCCTCTCAACCTTGGACCCTTGACTGTTGAGCCAGCCGACGTCAAGATTGCCAACTGCTCCGAAGCCATTGGGCTTGAGGGAAGCCTTTGGGACGCCCACCGACTGGGCCTTAGTTTTGGCCGATAAGTCCACCATGCCAGCCTCTTCCAATGCAAAGATTTGTCGCTTTAGTCGCACGTCAATGCTGTGAAGGGTACTGAGGAAAGCGCTTGTGTTGGCCTTGAAAGCGTCTTTTTGGTCCTCTGGATCAAAGGATGTATTCGGGGTGCCTGATGATGACTGGGGGACCGAGACCATATTCAGGGCCGTAGACATATGATTCATGAGCTGCACAACGTCCTTATCGACATCATTGAGTTGACGGATATTCTCTTCTATCGTGAATGGCTTGTGCGTATCCGACTCGCCGTCATTCATGACGACATCTTTAGGTGAATCCATGCTGGATATAAATGCAGTGACTCTAATCGGTGATTGAACCTTGTGATAAACGTCAATTTTCCAAGTTCAAAAAAGGTGATGAAAGACGCAAGAACATTACGGTCAGGGTTATTGAATTAAGAATTGGTGGTTAATGGGATGCGGTTGTGACATTCTGACATTTTGACAACTGTGACAACTAGTACGGAGTACTCCGTACACTGACTACAGCTCTTGAGTCGCGGTGGGGCTGTCGAGGTAGCGCGAAGTTCCTGGAGACGTGTTCGGGAAGCCGCCAGGCTAATATTCGGCAAATCTGAGCTTAGCTCCCCTTATTGGGTGGTACCTTCCAGACGCGCGACGCCAACCTCAACCACCAGCTACAGCAATTCGACACTGAGCTCACCAGAAATTCCCAAGAATCATCCATCAAGCTCAATCAATTCTAATTCTATACAACTAATTTCACTTTGAGAATCATCTCATTTCATCGTTTGGGCCCCGAAAAAAAAGGCAATTACCGTTCAATATTCCTCAAAATTATCAGTCTTATCAACAGGAACTAAAACAGACACGAATTGCAATTCATCGCTAAAGGTGAGGAGCGGCGATTCAAGACTTCGGGGTGTGACAACCCCTGTCGAGCGCTCTGTATATCATCAAAAAAGCCACTATAAGGACTTACTACTACTATCATCAGCTTGAGCATCATGTCAGGGCTTCCTCCGACACCAGGCGGTGGTCCTCCTGGCAGTTTTGGTGGTCAACCGGTAACCTCACCAGCTCCTGCCGCACCATCTGGTGGTGGCACAACAAATACCGGCGGGTCGGGGGCGACAATGTCCAATGCTAATCTCAATCAAATTGTGAGTCCTTAACAGCGTCCATCTCTTCTCAGCCTTCTCTCTGCTGTTTCTCTGCTTCCTCTTCCTCTTCATCCAGACTCTTGCCCAGTCCTAAAAGGACGGGTGGCCTGATGCATTTGTGCGCATGTGCGGATGTGCACTCAGCCAAATATCAGGAGCCCCTACAGTCCTCGGGCTCACCAAACTGCCTGTCCTGATTGAAGATCGAGCGTGCATTTTTGAGCAAAAAGTCATTTCAAAGTTGAGCGACTGCCTACTTCCCACCTATGCTGCATGGCAGTTAAACCATGTCCTTTAGTGAGGATTGAAGCCTTCAATCATAGTACCCATACCCTTCAGCGAGGAAACTATGATACCACGCAACCATGCCCCTACCATACCCAAAGGAATATTACGAAGGCCTAGTAAGAGTCGAGAGTTTACATGTTTAATTCTTGACGGATCACTTGGTGCTAACGATAATCTCCCAAGGTCACCGACTACCTGCTGAAACGAGGCTTCAATCGCACAGAGGAGGTCTTTCGTCAAGAATCCAAAAACATTGGGGCTGACGGGAAACCTCTCCAATCCTCTGCGATCCAAGGACCAAAGAAGTATGCCAAAGCCTTTAGCTTGGTGCGAGATTGGATCGAAAACAACCTAGATCTTTACAAGGTCAGTGTATCGCTTCTCCTGTCGTAAGGCTTGGTATTGATGAGTTTGTAGTTCGAATTGTCCAAATTGCTATGGCCAATGTTTGTATATTCTTATCTCGACCTGGTCATCAACAACTATGGCGATGAAGCCAAGCTATTCCTTAAGGAGAATGCACACCACTTCCGGCCTGCTCACGATGATGATCTCAAGACATTTGAGACAGTCACCTTACCACAGCACACAGCTGAGAATCCAACAGTGAAGCTGTATCGCGAGAACAAATACCGTATACCGCTCAACCAGCATGCAACAGGCGACTTGTTCAACTTCCTTGAAAGGGAGTCAGAGCAAGGCGGTTCCGTACTGAGGCAGCTGTTGGTTGCATACTGCCAGATAGATTCCACATCGCGAGGGCCCATCACGCCATACAGTTTTGAGGCGGTCTTCCGCAGGTCGAAGAACATCGAACTTGACGATGTCGATGTCAACGAGGGAGTCCCAGGTGTCAAGATTGGCCTTTCAAACAAGGATGTGCTGGACCCTACCGCTCCACTCACTCTCGGTCCTCTACCGATGGACCCTGATCTGAAAGAGGATATGCGAGCAGAGTTGGAGGACGAGGACAAAAGAAACCCTATGCAAGATGGACGGCCCAGTTTGCTTGACGAGTTTGATCAAAAGATTAAGAGAGAAGAAAGCACCGATGCGCCAAACCGAGCCGATCTGCCACTTCCACCTTCTCGACCACGAGACATTGCTTTGGAAATGTCCAAATTACGCGAAAACCGGGATCGCTTCAAGATTGAGGGGCGAACTGGAGGATCAGGGATTCCTATAAGTGCCTGCATGTTTACATTTCACAACACGCTAGGAACGTAAGTTGAGTAATCAATTCCGTAATGAACTCTTTTTAACACATCTAGGGTATCGTGCATCGACTTTTCCAACGATAGCAACATGGCGGCGGCTGGAACAACGGAGTCATACATTCGCATATGGTCACTCGATGGCAAAGCTTTACCATCAATGAACCCTCACGATAAGGACTCCAAGTTTAATAGCCGTAAACTTATCGGTCACTCAGCGCCTGTGTACGACGTTTCCTTCTCCGACTCGGCGTCGGGTCCCCCAGTGAAGCTATTTGGTGAAGAGGGACAGAACAACCCGGCCATCGATACAAGGCCAAAGCTTCTACTATCATGTTCGGCGGATGGCCATCTAAGATTGTGGTCATTGGAGGCGTGGGCATGCCTCTGCCTCTACAAAGCTCATGATGGCCCTGTCTTTCGATCATTGTGGGGGCCTCACGGACACTATTTTCTCAGTGGCGGCTATGATCGTGTCGTACGTGTATGGATGCAAGATCACGCATCCCCGCAGCGTCTTCTCGTGGGACATGATACGGCGATTTCGGCCATTGCTTGGCATCCCAATGGACTGTACGTGTTCTCGGCCTCGGACGAAACAGACAAGTCCATCCGAATGTGGTCAGTGGCCACTGGGCTGTGCGTTCGCGTGTTTACTGGCCATAATGAGTTCATTACTTCTCTCGAGTGCGCGCCAAATGGAAAACTTCTTGCTAGCGCCGATATAGCAGGAAATATCATGTTCTGGGACATTGACAGAGGGTCCCGCATCAAGCGTTCTAGAGGACATGGCAAAGGTGGGATTTGGTCTCTCAGCTTCAGTATGGAATCCAATGTCCTTGCTTCAGGGGGGCAAGACGGAACTGTGCGCCTGTGGGATGTAGAGCTTCCAACAGACCCGCAGAAGATTGCTCAGCAGGTTGGCCTTGATGTTGGGTCGGCTGGGGCGGATGCTGGTGGTGCTACTGGCGATGCCTCACGTAATACCGCTGCCGGGCCTTCTCAGGCCACTGGAGGCGGTACTGGCGGCCCTGGTAAGAAGAAGGGCAAGGAAGTGATGGTAACGCCAGATCAGATCAGCGCATTCCCGACTAAGAAAACACCGGTAACCCGCGTCAAGTTCACACGGATGAACTTGGTCATTGCTGGCGGCTGCTATGACCCTGAACGCTAGGAGCGTGGGGAGCAAGGCGAAGGTCTCGTTACGACGACCAAGGGTTGGGGTAGGCTTTTCGCACCTGACAGCGATGACGAGTTGACGGAGTGATATTCGTTACAGTGCCTAAAGCTGAGATTCTTACAAGCTTATTAGAGGTGTATTTCTGTCAATGAAGGCTGGGGTTATGGATGGAGGAGATGGGCTCCTTTGTCCACGATGGCTTTGATATCCAATGCGTGTATTACCCTGGTAATTAATCATACTGCCTGCCTCTTGAGGTGCAATTCATTCCCTTGAGGCCTACACCTGTAATAAAGAGCAACCGTAGAACTGGTACGGATTATTTGATGTTTGCTAGTATTTTTGACCCCCGACTCCATACAGAGTACTTTGGCACAACAATACTTAGCAATACGACTAGTAGTAACGCAGCATACACGCTATAAATGAACCTGATGGCTGGCTCGCTCAGTTTCGTACTTTGAACGATATTATCCAATGCTAAGTGTAATCCTCGTTCTACTGAGCAGGCTACTGTGAGCACTTTTTTTTTGGTTTTTATACTTGGTATTTCTTTTTCAATCCGGATGATGTGTGGAAAGCGCAACGTCTCAGGCAGCAGCTGGGAGACGGGAGTAATACTAAGCGGCGGGGTGGGGCTACGATTAATGTCCACGCAACTCCACTGACGTTGTTGTTCCGGCTCGGATGCTCAATGTACTACCTGACGTACGGAGTAATCCAATAACCACCCTCCTGCAGCTCCAAGCTTCTGAGAAGATCCCCATTGCCGCACCTATTGATAAATACCCGCCCATACTCGGTCGACGCACCCACGACCAAGGGGGAAAAAAAATACCAAGCCTCCTACTTTCGCCCAAAGACCCGAGGCACCCCCGAGAAACTATGGACGTCGAAGAATCGCCATGGGCTGACACGAATCAGCCCTCACAGGCATCGTCCAAGGACGGCGAGGAAGCTCCGGCCACATCGCAGGCTACGTCGCAGGCCGCTTCCACTTCCTCAGCACCTAGACCTCAGCGAGGCCCTCGTCGCATGGTCGCCCAGCCTACGCGCCTAGAAGCCGTTGACGACCCTCTGGGTCCATTGGGTGCTGCTCCCCCGACCGAAGATGATGCCGCGACCACCCCACCGGCACCTCCGCAGAAGGAGCAAATGGTAGTGCGCACGACGATGCCACCACAACAACAGAAGCTACCAGTCGATTCGCAATTTATGGGAGAGGAAGATGCCGATGAGAAACAGATGGGAGGACGAGCACCTCCGCCGGTAGAAGCTGCTAGGCCCAGTAGTGTGAGAAGCAACACGCAACCGAGTGTGAGCGTTGAGGAAGCTTCCAAGCCGACATTCAATATCTCTGTTGGGGACCCCGTCAAGATCGGTGACTTGACAAGCTCCCACATTGTCTACTCTGTCCGGACAAGGGTCAGTACCATTGGTCCCTTTCTGCTGTCGGCGGTATAAGCCGAGCCAGCTAACAAATGCAGACCACGTCAAAAGCCTACAAGATGCCAGAGTTCGAGGTTAAACGCCGCTACCGTGACTTTCTCTGGCTATACAACACTCTCCACAACAACAACCCCGGCTTCGTCGTTCCCCCGCCCCCCGAAAAGCAGGCAGTTGGCCGTTTTGACAGCAATTTTGTCGAAGCACGACGTGCTGCCCTCGAGAAGATGCTGAACAAGACTGCTGCGCACCCTATGCTGCAACATGACCCCGATCTAAAGCTATTCCTGGAGAGCGAGGCTTTCAATGTCGATATCAAGCACCAAGAGAGGAAGCAGCCCATTCCCACAGAGAGCAAGGGCATGCTGGGAAGTTTAGGTATCAACGTCGGAGGCAGTAACAAATTCGTGGAACAAGACGACTGGTTCCACGACCGCAAGGTATACCTTGATGCGCTTGAGAACCAGCTCAAGGGGTTGCTCAAGACAATGGAGACAATGGTCGGGCAACGAAAGATGATGGCCGAAGCGGCTGGTGACTTTTCATCTTCACTACATGCCCTATCCACCGTAGAATTATCGCCTTCGCTATCAGGTCCCCTCGATGCTCTCTCGGACCTGCAGCTTACCATTCGTGATGTTTACGACCGCCAGGCACAACAAGATGTCCTGACATTTGGTATCATTATCGAGGAGTACATTCGTCTCATTGGTTCTGTTAAGCAAGCATTCTCTCAGCGCCAGAAGTGCTTCCACGCATGGCACGCCGCCGAGTCAGAACTGCAAAAGAAAAAGGCAACCCAGGACAAGCTCCTGCGCCAAGGCAAGAGTCAGCAAGACAGGCTTAACCAGATGAACGCCGAGGTGGCCGAGGCGGAGCGAAAAGTACACCAGGCGAGGCTGCTCTTTGACGACATGGGCAAGTCAATGAGGACTGAGCTCGATAGGTTTGAAAAGGAAAAGGTGGAGGATTTCAAGAGTGGAGTCGAGACATTCCTTGAGAGTGCGGTTGAGGCGCAGAAAGAGGTACGTCGCTACAGCTATCCCATATACTCATGTTTTACTAATATCGCTATAGCTTATTGAGAAGTGGGAGACATTCCTCATGCAGCTTGATGCTGAAGACGACGACACGGCTTTTTATAAGCCCCCTGTCTATCAGCAAAAAGGTACTGGGGACACGGCTATCGATCGCGCCCGTGCACGGATGCATGAGGACTCCGATTAGCAGTAGACATAAGCTTTACAACATCTAGGGTTCGAAGCGAAGTAAGCAGCTTGAGCAGCGATATCGGCGTTGAAAGTGATTTTATTTCCTTGTTTTTGTTTTTCTACAATATCATACAGAACCGAGAGGATACCCTCGTCTGTAGAAGCGCTGGTGTGTAGTATGTAGTGTACATAAATGTTACTACTGACTTCGCTTCTTTCCCCCTCCCCCAGGTTTCATATCCACGTGGCTCCATCCTCTCAAGTCGTAAGCGCTTATTTCCTCTTCTTCTTTGGATCCGTCTTAGAATGATCCTTCATGCTCCCATCGTCCGTGCTGGCGTATCCGGTGATTAGGTCGGCGAAGCTATCCCCAGCGGCGGCATTGACCTCGTTCTTCTTCTCGCCGTCCTTGCCCGCGGCACCCTCCTGGG
The DNA here is from genome assembly GCA_026184415.1 of Trichothecium roseum. Taxonomy (NCBI): domain Eukaryota; kingdom Fungi; phylum Ascomycota; class Sordariomycetes; order Hypocreales; genus Trichothecium; species Trichothecium roseum. Next base: position 685,677 of record CM047947.1, read on the forward strand.
CCGAGCGCTCGAACGCGTGGCCGAATCTCTCACGGAAGGCTGCCAGCTTACCGGCCTCATCGAGCTCAACATTGCGCAGGGAGCGCTCGCTGGGCTGCCAGAGGAGGGCATTGCGCGTGTCCTTGGCGCTGCGGTAGAGGGTCTGCGGGGAGGTGGTGCGGACAGTGTAGCTGCTGCCGTCGGAGAGCTGGATGAGCTGTGTGAATGTGTAGGGCCGGCGGGGCCGGCGGATGAATGTCGCGTTACGGGTTTGTGTCGTGGGCGTGAGACGTGACGGGGTTGTGGTGTTGAGGGTGGCGGTTGTCGTAGGGCGGAGGGGGCTTCGGAGGGCGGCGACTGGCCCTGAGGGGATGCGCCCCATTGCAGTGGGTTGTGAGGGGGGGCAGTTCTTTCTTCTTTATGATCTACGCTCCCTTCGAGACGAGGCGATAGGTTGTGCGATTGTCTCTTGAAATCGTTGCGTTTCGGGGTCTAATCGGCGCTCCGTTCTTCAAGCACGGCTCTGGAACCGCTCGGCTAAGAAAAAAATCGGAGAATATCTCCGGTGGCATCAGCGCGCGCAAAACTGTGGCGGCAAGTCCTTTTATCGATAAGCGTTTTTCCAACCGAACGGCCATCGAAGAGGCCTCGGAGACCCGAGACATTCGCAACGACTTTGATACAAATAAGAAACCCTCTATTTCTTTATAATTTCATGAGTCCCTTTCCCCATGACCCTTGAGTGAGAATCCAGCGCTGTGTACACACGCGCTTGCTGTGCTATGATGCAGGTATGGAGGACGTTGCGAGATGCATCGTGGGGAGCTTCCACTGCTACTAGGTACTTTATGCGAAGAGGAACGCAGAGCTATGTGACCCGGGAAACGACACAGAGATTCGGGCGGAGTTTATGCACAACAAAAGGTACATATCGAGCTAAAGCTCCGACGACGAAACTTTTACCAAAATGTGGGTAGAACTCGAGCAAACATTTAGGCCTCGCTACTCACTTACTTACTACTCCCAGGCCCTTCTTTGCTACATAGGCGATGGGATAGCACAAAGGCCCAGTGTCTACCGGAGAATTTACGGCACGCGTTACGGCACGTCACGAACCCCGTTGTTGTCCTCGCAGCCACGGAGCCGGGTTGCCCCCCGCGGGCCATGACAATGTCTTCCTTCACGTCCCTGACACTGTATCCGACGCCGCTTGTGACTTTCAACATACGCTTCCCAAGCAGGACCCTAGACACGCTGCGCGCGGCGGAAGCATTCCACGTTCACATCCTCAGCGGGGACGAGACGGGAGCGCGGCTGGCCTCGAGGTTCACCCAGGGGAACGAGGGGAATGCCGCAGCGGAAGGCGTGAGGTGGAGGGAAGGAGGCGTTCTGGACGAGGACGGCGTGGAGTTTGTGCTCAGGTGCCGGCTGGCCAAGGGGGAGGGCCTGCCTCATGACGGCGTGGTGGTGGTGAGAGACCATGTCTTGGTCGTGGCGGAGGTGACGGAGCTCGCGAGTGTTGGGGAGGGAGGTTCCGCGCTGGCGTACTCTGACCGGCAATACAGGCGGGTAGGGGATGTGCTAAAGATATCCACTGGTGGGGAGCAATGAGACACATGAGAACCAAACCCATAATGTATAGATTTGTATTATAAGTAGAGAATTAGTAGTAGCAACAGGGGGTAGCTATGTTTGAGTTGGCCATTACGGAGTAGAAGACGCTAAGAATATACGATCACGGGCATTCACTATGGTACATATAGAAACTTGCTGATAATAAGCCCAGGTGCGCTGAGGCACCGAATTCGATCAGTACTATGAATGAGGTTATACAAATGCACTTTGAAGAAGCAATCATTCAATATATCTTTATGCTGTTTCACATGAATTTATGGATTATGCTTACTCCAAATGGTCAGTGGATGACGTCTGTGGACGCTCCCCACGCGCTATCTGGAAGTAGAAGTGCTACTACTACAATATGGTACGGAGCACTACCCTAGTAGCCTAGGTAGTAATATCCAGCTCTGGGAAAAACGTTGCCCCGCGACGTCGATCTCTCCTAGCTGTCACCCCTTCATTTGGTAGGCCAGAGCAATCCAATGTCGGTGGGCGAGCAGCGGGCTCCTTCAGGCCTCAACTCTCAACTTATCACCCTCAACGTCCACTATTGCTTCTCGGAAGCTTGAGAAAACATACGGCTCACCAATCACTGCTTGTCTTTGCGATTCGCAAGCTCCATTCGCTTCGCGCCTGCAGCTGCAGCCAGAGAACCTCCCAGTCCACCCCACGACATCGTTATCCCTTGTACTATCGACAGGCCAGGGCCCCAGCTACTACCCTACCAACCCAAGCACCACCCCCAAACTCGCGCCTGCGACCCAAAGAACCGATCACGACCCATACCGCCATCATAACTGTTCATTCCAGCGGTGGCTTCTAGCCTGCGAGATTTGAATGATATAACCCTCTCACTCCCTCACTCAGCATGAGCCAGACTTTGACGAGCCGGCAAGCTGAAGAGCTGTTGGTAACCCCCGTACCACCCTGGCGGACATGTGTAGAAGCTTATCTGATGGCAGGCATAAATCAATCGTCGCGTACTTGGCTGCGAATAATTTACCGAGCGCGGCAGAGGCGCTGAGGGCGGAAATCGGTCTCGACGAGGAAACGTTTGATGCCGCAACAGCAAAGAAATACGAGACGCTGCTGGAGAAGAAATGGACGAGTGTAGTGCGGCTGCAAAAGAAGGTACCGGGCCTTGCTTCTATACAGCGTTGTGCTGCGCCCCTTTATCTTACCAGACCAACGAGCCTGACCGCTTCCTTTCTAGATTATGGACCTCGAGTCCCGGAACATCTCTCTACAGACCGAAATCGATAGCGCGACTCCGGCGTCACTCTCGAAACGTAACAAGGATCCTGCTTCGTGGCTTCCTCGGCACCCGCCTCGGCACACTCTCGAATCCCACCGAGATGCGATCAATTGCGTCGCCTTCCATCCCGTCTTCTCATCCGTGGCCACAGGCTCCGAGGACTATACCATCAAAATCTGGGACTGGGAAGAGGGCGAGCTTGAGAGGACAGTCAAGGGGCACACAAGAGCGGTGTTGGATATCGACTATGGCGGTCCCAAAGGGGGGACCTTGATGGCCTCCTGCAGCTCGGATCTCAAGATCAAACTGTGGGACCCTGCCGATGACTACAAAAATATCAGGACGCTTCCAGGGCATGACCATAGCGTCAGTGCGGTTCGGTTTATTCCTTCTTCCGGCAACTTGCTAGTCAGCGCGAGTAGGGACAAGTCGCTCAAGATTTGGGATATAAACACGGGTTATTGCGTCAAGACATTGGAGGGGCATTCGGCTTGGGTACGCGATGTTGTTCCGTCATTCGACGGGCGTTATCTTTTTTCTACAGGGGATGATCAGTCAGCGCGCCTTTGGGATATTTCAGGGCAAACTAGCGAGTGCAAGATGACCATGTTCGGCCACGAGCACGTCGTCGAGTGCTGCGCAATTGCTCCTCCTTCGGCTTACCAGAATCTAGCTACCCTCGCAGGGTTAAAGAAGCCTCCTCCTGCATCAAGTTCTGCGGAATACATGGCCACGGGAGGCCGAGACAAGTCAATCCGGTTATGGGATGCCCGAGGCCAATGTTTAAAGATTCTAGTGGGCCACGATAACTGGATTCGCGCTCTTGTCTTCCATCCTGGTGGGAAGCACTTGATATCGGTTTCTGACGACAAATCGTTGCGCTGCTGGGATCTTACTCAAGAGGGTAAATGTGTCAAAGTCCTGGCCGATACACACGAACATTTTGTGACATCAGTGCGGTGGGCGCCAGTGGTGCACAAGGGCCCGGCAGCAGCAGAACCCAAGGACGGAGCCAACGGGGACGCGAATGGGACGCCGAGCAAGGCTGCTGCTGCCGCTGCTCCGGCCGAGGTGCAGATCCGGACAGTCGTGGCCACGGTGGGCGTCGACTGGAAGCTAAGGATCTTCGCCAACTGAAGAACGACCGGGTTCAATTCGAGTCATTGACTGAGCCCTACAGAAAGGGCTATAGTGGCGGTGATGAGAGTGTTAGACGAAGGAAGGGTGGCATTACTATCTAGCGAACATTATTGAACAGATAATTCATTGTGAGGGGGTTGGGGAAGAATCGAATAGATACCCTGAGATTTTGACCACTATATTATATCATCTAATTGCGATGCCAAAGAATACAGTTGCTGTTCATCCACTCAGGGGGGGGGTCTTTTTTTTATATAGACACGGAGATGTACTTAGTAGATGGGGCCTGGAAGGTTTTTCTTCTTCTTTCTTTGACCTGCAGCGTCGGCAAGAAAGCAGTCAACGTTACACAAATGGGGGGGTTTTTTTTCCTTAGGTACCATCTCACGAGCCGGGTACTTAGTATTGCATCTGCAGGCTTCCACTCGTGTCAATAAGAGACTCGGAGTTTTGCGCTCATTATATGAGGCAAGGTAGAAATCTTCTACATATAGTCTCGTTAAATTAGTAGTGTTTGACATGGTACAAGAATAGTTTGTATGAATGGATATTTGTATTTAAATCAGGAAGATTTATACGTGACTTGGATCAACCACAGGCTGATCCTGGAGAAGTAGTAATTCTCGGGAAATTCCCCCAGTATTATTTTACTCGGTACGTAACTCTACATATCCTCATTCAGGACAAGTTATTATTATATAATTCATCAATCCATCTAGGATATATTGCCCTCAACAGCGGCTCCTTAGGTTTTTCCCGGGTAAGCACGCTTGAGCAAGCTCACAAAGTGACGTTTGAGGGGCAGCACGGGTAGGAAAGAGGGGGACCCTAGTAGTAGGCTGTGGAGCGTTGAGGGTCGCCCAAGCTAGCAGTGGACAGAAGAAGTTGACCCTTTTGTATGGGAGCCTATTACCAAAAGAGTTTGCTTCTTTATGTCACAGTATGGCCAAGGTACCGCCTCACCTTACCTTGCAGGAGGGGGGAAGCAACGACGTGCAGGCGTGTGCACCGGGTTTTCAGCCTCGCTCAGCAACGGTGCATTGCATTTATGCATGACTGGTGTTTGGTCGCATCAAGGTACCTACCATTGCCGCCACTACCACTGCTACTAAGACGTATCAGAGAGGCTGAGCAAAACCCAAGCTTCTACGAGGTTCGATCGTCTCGGGAGTGCAGATGAACCCGTATAAGCAAATTCTTTGTGTAGCCCACAGTGGCGGTTCCCCACTTGATACATTACTTTTTTTCTTAATGAGATGACCAGAAAAAAATTGATGGGGATCGTGATTGTCTGTAGTTGTGTGGGTGCATGCAGAAGAGAAGGTGAAAGAAATTGTTTGCTATGAGCTTCGTTGTTTGCTCTTGTAAAAAATTTTTTTTTTGATTCTATCAGCGTCGCCCTCATTCACACCCCGCATGAAGCTTTCACGGGAATTCTGGAACGTGAAGTCGCGAGCGGTGACAGATGCGAGCCGTATCGCGTAGGCGGTGGAAGCATCTAGAAGGGTCGGACCAATCAGGGCCGAGCGCTCTGGACCCGGTTGCCCTGGAGTGATGGAGGGGTCTCTTTTTTTCTGCCGTAGAATCTGATGGAATCTCGAGAGCAAGCGAGCAGGCGCGAGGCGGGCTCACGCAAAGAAGTACTTAATTTTTATAACCGCCTGAATCTTTTCTTCCTCTCGCCTCCTCCCTCTCCTCGACCATCTCTTCTTCCATTTTAAAACCAACAAAACTTCCTTTCCATACACTTCAAGGTTCATCTTTGAATCACCTTTCTCGTCTCTTCGATTAGAACGACTGTTGCCGTTTCTAGAGACTTGATTCCCTTTTTTTGTTCATTTTGCATCTTTCAAGGTAAGCTTCGGGATTCAACCATCTTCGTGACTCTTAGGGGTTTGCCTGGAGCTTTGATTAGGACTTCTACCTCTGGAATAAGAGATGCGTGTCTCTTGTAAAGCAGTGCTCGCTTTCATTCCATAGTATCAAGAGGCCCAAGCTCGCAATCCAGTTACCCCTCCCCCACCATTTGAGAAATATCGAATCCTAATTTTCGCCTTCCACAGACACGTTTCCTTTAGATACCCGCCATCATGTCTGAGACTTTCGAGTTCCAGGCTGAGATCTCTCAGCTTCTCTCCCTCATCATCAACACCGTCTACTCAAACAAGGAGATCTTCCTGCGTGAGCTCGTCTCCAACGCCTCTGATGCCCTCGACAAGATCCGCTACAAGGCCCTGTCCGACCCCACCCAGCTCGACTCTGGCAAGGACCTGCGCATCGACATCATCCCTGACAAGGAGGCCAAGACCCTCACCATCCGTGATACCGGTATTGGCATGACCAAGGCTGTATGTATAAATGGTTATATTCTACTGTTGACCAAAAAGACTAACTTTCAGTAGGACCTCGTCAACAACCTTGGTACAATTGCCCGCTCTGGCACCAAGCAGTTCATGGAGGCTCTCACTGCCGGTGCTGATGTTTCCATGATTGGTCAGTTTGGTGTTGGTTTCTACTCTGCCTACCTCGTTGCCGACCAGGTGCGCGTCATCTCCAAGCACAACGATGATGAGCAGTACGCTTGGGAGTCTTCCGCCGGTGGTACCTTCAACATCACCGCCGACACCGAGGGTCCTCAGCTGGGTCGCGGTACTGCCATCATCCTTCACCTGAAGGATGAGCAGACCGACTACCTCAACGAGAGCAAGATCAAGGAGGTTATCAAGAAGCACTCTGAGTTCATTTCTTACCCTATCTACCTCCACGTCCAGAAGGAGACCGAGAAGGAGGTCCCTGATGAGGATGCTGAGGTTGAGGAGGTCACTGAGGAGGAGGGTGACGACAAGAAGCCCCGCATTGAGGAGGTCGATGATGAGGAGGAGGACAAGGAGAAGAAGCCCAAGACCAAGAAGATCAAGGAGACCTCAATTGAGGAGGAGGAGCTCAACAAGCAGAAGCCCATCTGGACTCGCAACCCCCAGGACATCAACCAGGAGGAGTATGCTTCTTTCTACAAGTCTCTCTCCAACGACTGGGAGGACCACCTCGCTGTCAAGCACTTCTCCGTTGAGGGTCAGCTCGAGTTCCGTGCTATTCTCTTCGTGCCCAAGCGCGCTCCTTTCGATCTCTTCGAGACCAAGAAGACCAAGAACAACATCAAGCTCTACGTTCGTCGTGTCTTCATCACTGACGATGCCACCGACCTCATTCCCGAGTGGCTCGGCTTCGTCAAGGGTGTTGTCGACTCTGAGGACCTTCCTCTTAACTTGTCTCGTGAGACCCTCCAGCAGAACAAGATCATGAAGGTCATCAAGAAGAACATCGTCAAGAAGTCTCTTGAGCTCTTCCAGGAGATTGCCGAGGACAAGGAGCAGTTCGACAAGTTCTACTCTGCCTTCTCCAAGAACCTCAAGCTTGGTATCCACGAGGACACCCAGAACCGTGGCATCCTTGCTAAGCTCCTCCGCTTCAACTCCACCAAGTCTGGCGATGAGCTCACCTCCCTCTCTGACTACGTCACCCGCATGCCTGAGCACCAGCAGAACATGTACTACATCACCGGCGAGTCCATCAAGGCCGTTGTTAAGTCCCCCTTCCTTGATGCTCTCAAGGAGAAGAACTTCGAGGTTCTCTTCCTCGTTGACCCCATTGATGAGTATGCCATGACTCAGCTCAAGGAGTTTGAGGGCAAGAAGCTTGTCGACATCACCAAGGACTTCGAGCTTGAGGAGACTGATGATGAGAAGAAGGCTCGTGAGGAGCAGGAGAAGGAGTACGAGAACCTTGCCAAGTCTCTCAAGAACGTCCTCGGCGAGAAGGTCGAGAAGGTTGTCGTCTCTCACAAGCTCGGCCCTGCTCCCTGCGCCATCCGTACTGGTCAGTTCGGTTGGTCCGCCAACATGGAGCGTATCATGAAGGCTCAGGCTCTCCGTGACACCTCCATGTCCAGCTACATGTCTTCCAAGAAGACCTTCGAGATCTCCCCCAAGTCTCCTATTGTTCAGGAGCTCAAGAGGAAGGTTGAGGCTGATGGCGAGAACGACCGCACCGTCAAGTCCATCGTCCAGCTTCTGTTCGAGACCTCCCTGCTCGTCTCTGGCTTCACCATCGATGAGCCCGCCGGTTTCGCCGAGCGCATCCACAAGCTCGTCCAGCTCGGTCTGAACATCGAGGAGGATGACTCCGCCCCCGCTGAGGCCGCTACCAGCTCTGCCCCTGCTGCCGAGACTGGTGACTCCGCCATGGAGGAGGTCGACTAAATCAGTGCGCGAGCAGTTAAAAAACTAGATACCACCACAAGGGACACCTGAAAAGTTCTCTACAAGGAGTTTGGACGGTCTTTATTTTGCTACGGCACGGACGGATATGATTTTCATGAGGCAATGTTTTCTTTTAATGACATAGGCCAACTTTGTCTAGGCTCATTTAAGTAGTAGACTAGACACATGCAAAGAATGGCATAGAATTTTCTAACTTTTATTTCTCCCGTGAACTCTGGCTGTTGTATGATGAGTATCGTATAAAACATGTTACTTGATTACGTGTTTATCTATTGAATGATCCAACTTGACCATCTTCGTTAAACGCAGTCATGACAAATCATACCTTTTCACGAACATCAGGTTTTGCAAATCACCATGGATGGTGTTTCATACAGAGATGAGAAATGGTGTAAACATTGTTTAGCTGTACGTAGTGTCTAGGGGTATATATATGTAAAAATAAAAATAAAATAGCAAGAAATGCACAACAAAAAAGAAGAAGAAAAAAGAGTCGCAACGAAATCAGTCCTTCTATACCAAGCGAAACACGAAAAAAAAATCTATGAAAACAGACAGACACGCAAAGGGTCTTTGCATGGTCCCAATTCAGTGGAGAAGAGAAAAAGACAAAGATTGGTGTTTATACAAGGACGTATAATGCGCAAATCTAGAAGAGTTATAATTGTTAGTTTAAAAGAAGAAATACCAGATGACAAAGGGGCAGTAAAAGAGTCGGAGAAGAAAAAAACCGCAAAGGGGGGGGAGGGAGGGAGAGGGGGAGAGAGAAAAACGTACCACGCTCAGGCCTATGACCATGCTGCACCAGAAGCAGACGTTGTTGAGCGTCTGCTTGCCGCGGACCCATCTCGTCCTCTGGAGCATGACGATGGGGAGCTGGAGCATCTGGCAGACGAAGCCGTAGCCGCGAATCTTCTTGGTGATGCAGGCCATGACGATCTCGTGGCCGACGGCGGAGACGAGGAAGGTGATGACGGTGGCGTTGCCCTTGCCGATGTGGGGCCGCGAGGCCGAGTAGACGTGGCGGCGGAGGAAGGAGTAGACGGGAATGTTCCACTCGCGGCTGAACTCCATCCAGTCCGTCGAGTTCCACCAGTCCGAGTAGAAGTGGCGGTCGGCGAAGCGGGTGATCTCGGCGAAGGCGCCGAGGACATACTCGAAGATGACGAGGAAGACGAGGAGGAAGGTCAGCATGAAGGGGAACAGGAGCCACGAGACCGTCTCGGAGAGGATGAGGAGCGACTCGGCGACGCTGACGCCGGGCTGGGCGAGGGCGTGCGAGGCGTCGACGAGGACGGGGAGGATGAACTCCTCCGACGTCACCGTCAGGAGGAAGATGCAGCCAAACGTGGCGATGATCTTGGCGTTGAGCGAGGTCCAGTTGATGTGCTCGGTGCGCGGGTACTCGATCTCGTAGCAGAGCGTCGGGCAGAGCAGGTAGTCGAGGTAGTTGGACCAGGTGAAGTTTTTCGGGTACGTCACGTTGCCCATGGGCGACGTCAGCTCGCGCGCCAGGTCCTCCCTCAGGAGGTTGACCTCGCCGTCGCTGTCCTCGGCCTCGTTCTGGATGTGCTTCTTCTCGGCCTGCGCCCTCGTGCCCTCCGGGTGCTCGGCCGAGGGGTAGACGTAGGCGGGCCCGCGGTCCGCGCGGTCGGTCGGGGAGTCGAGCTGGCGCAGGCGCTTCTCCGTTTCGCTGAGGTGCCCGTTGTAGAAGGCGTACGAGTGCATCTTCATGAGGAGGACCATGGTGTGCAGGAGCAGGAAGACCTGCGCCGTCCACGTCCACTCCAGCCAGAAGGGGACGACGATCCACACGCTCAGCCAAATGACCTGGTACACGCTCTGCAGCGCCATGCCGCCCCTGCTCCAGGTGAAGAAGCCGCCCTTGGGCGCCCTCCTCGACAGGACGTGTATCCCCAGGCTCACGACGGTGCTGCCCACCATGAGCGCATCCACCACGGCCAGGTGCCACAGCTTGACCGTGAACAGGCTCCAGATCTGGAAGCGCAGGGGGAGGCCCGTCTCGCGCAGGTTGCGCAGCATCGACGTGATGCCCATGATGGCGAGCCCGATCCAGAACAGGTTGAAGAAGCCGTGGAAGTCGCGGTAGTCCGACTCCGGGTCGAAGTGGGAGACGCGCGAGGTGAAGTCGATGGTGGGAAAGATTCGTCGGTGCTGCTCGGCGCGGGCTTGCCGGCGGGCTGTGGAAAGGGACTTTACGCTGGGAGGTGCGTTTTCCGGCACAGGAGTTGAGCGGCCGCTGCTGCCAACGTCAGTTGAGTTTCGAGAGGGGGAGGAGAGCGGTATTGGAGCTTGGGAGAGCGGAAAGATTGTATTTTACCTGGTGAGGCCGCTGTGGCCGCCGCTGCTGTGGCCACCAGTCTCATAGCTGGCGTCGAGCTGCTCGCCGGACGAGGCTCGCGATAGTTGCGCAACGACCGAGTGCTGCGGTTTGCGCGGTCGCGGGCGCAAGAGATGATCGTGCTCTCCGTGGCCATTGGGCCTGACCTCGGCCGCCGTCGTAGACATTATTCTCTTCCCGCGTCTCTCTCTGTACACGTTTTCCCCTCGAACCTGCTTTTATATATATATATATATATATATATATATTTAATTCGGAAGGGATCACCAGGGCGTTGTGACTGGGTAATTTTTACGTCGTCGATAAGGTTGATGAAAGCGCAACGGCGCAAAAGGTCAAAACTATGTATCGATATCGCGCTAGCAGTACTCCGTAGTAGTAGTACCTTAATAGTAGTAGACAGGTAGGGCGAGTATCTGCATCCCTTTTCAAGGTCGAGAACAAAACAGATGATGATTTTCCAAAAATTCGGAACCAATCATGACACCTGTTCCTCCGCTGAGAGGAATTGGATTAAAAAAAAAGGGATACTCTGTCACAGATATCCCTTGTTAGGTTAAGGGGGGGTGAAGAAACGTGGTCGTAGGCACGTAATGGCGTTCGGCTTTGGCCAGAACCCCGTCGCGACAGCGTTGGGGGAGAGGGAGATATTACGTCACCAAATAGCACCCGCGGCGCGATCCAGTCAGTGGCACCTCGGGTGTACGAAATACCTTACGGGGCGGCGGGCTCCCTGCTAATTCCATACCCTTACAGGTCCACGGGGGGGGGGGGGGGGGTCTGGAGCCCTGCAATCCGTACTCCGTACTCCGTAGACGGTACCCGGTCTTTGCGCAAGCACTGAACCTTTCCCAATCCTTGGAGCCTTGCTATCCGCATTTCGTTCCATTCATTCATCCAGCATCCGGGTGGACCTACTAGGTACAATTCATTCTTTGCATTAAACCCGTCAACCTGTCCCTTTCCAGCCAGTTATACTCCGTATAGTAATGGATAATCCGTACTCCGTAAACCTCGGCCAACGTTGGAAATCTCAGCCTCGTCACTCGTACGCAGTGCTCCGTAGGCTCGGCACCAACCCTTCTCTTCCTCTCCATCCATCCATCATCCCTCTCTACCCCCTTCCGACCGTGCCGCTCACAAACTGTTCTCCGTACGTACCGGGTATTCCGTAACCTGGATCCATGGGCAGAATTGGAAGATCCGAGGCTTCCTCGCTCACAGCCCCAACCCCGAGTAGGTGATCAACTAACCACCAAAGCACCCCGCGCCGCTGTGGCACAGGAACAGTACTACCATTTTTGGCCTTGGAGAAGACTCGCCCATACCGCATCATACGTAAGCATACGGAGTATAATAGTACTAATTAGAGGGTAGCAGCCGGTAGCACTACGTAGTTTGATAGCAACAGGCTGTGCCTACGTACGGAGTACACGATGATATATCACATCCCCTACCACAAAAGGCACACACGCAGTACATACATCCATCTATCTTACCTAGCCTCACTTTCCCTCCTCTTCCTCTTCCCCGAGGCGAAAGAGAAAAAAAAGGGCACAGGTGGCGAGGAAAAGAAGACATTGGAAAGAAAAAAGAGAGAAAGTGGAGAAAATCACGCAGCCAAAAAACCCCGAACGTGAATTGCCGTACTTTAAAAAAAACCCTACTAAGAGCGCATCATGAGGCTCGGATGGCGGGATAGAGTCACACACACAGGTACATACGCTCACGCACACGCTCACGCTCACCTCGTCAGCCAAGGAACCAGGGGGGAGGGGGAAGAGAGGGGGGGGAATAAAGGACGTCGTCTCTTTCGATCCCGCCGATCTGCACGTCCCCAACACCAGCGTTACACTCTCCGGGGTGGTTCCCCCCCTCCCCAAACGCCTTCGTCACAGGCGGAAAACGCTTTATTAACCGCAACGCCTTGTCGAGAGCTCTAATTCGGAAAGTTACTAGCAGTAATGCCCCCGTAATACTCTATGAATGGTACTATATTAGTGGTAAGAATAGTAGTGGTGGTGGTGGTGGTGGGAGAGGGGAAATCCTCAGCAACTTGACTTGGTTCACGACGAAGCTCGGCAACCTCCGCGCGACCGATACGACGACGGCTACGTTGAGATGATGGCGGAGGCGGCTAGAAAGCTTCTAGTCCCTCGGCCGTAGGTTTATCTCGACGACAATCAAGAGGTTGACCAGAGGTCAATGCGCCACCTAAAACAATTACCTATACCATACCTGTAAAGTTAGAAGAAGAAGAAGAAAATACATGTCACTCGTCATGATGGAGAAAAGGGAAAAGCCGATATTGTTTGCGCAAATACAGCACAGCTGTCATGATTGTATTTCGAGCACACTGTCATCGACAGGCTTGTCACCGCCCGGAGAAGTCCTCGTATCTAAAACTCGCTGTGCTCGTCCATCATACATAGCTGAACGAGTGTGGATATCTCATGTCAAGGAAAATGAAACGCCTCATCTCATCAATGACCCATCCGTAATATGTATGCATAACCCATTCGAACCCTATCGCGCCAATGTGCAACTTTCATTGCAGAAACTCCATGCAGAGTGGACACCAGACTGGCTCTGCAACTCGTCGCACAGCTACCACTCCAAAAACAATCTGGCGCTGGACGAGATGATCGTCCAAACTACAACACCCCCGCAAAGCAACTGGGCTACAACTTGCCCAGGACATGGGATGAAAAACCAACAAAGTCAACACAAACTCCGTTCGCATGCGCCACACCTCTCTCATTGCTCGTAAATTTAGCAAGACTGTCCGTTGGGACACCTTGCGATATGTGTAAATCTGATTGCTGTTGAAAAGACCGCCATGAAATTGGACCTGGGTCACAAATGGTACAACGCCGAATAATGTAAAAAAAGCCACCCAGAAAGTGTATCAAATAGCCGATGCGCTTTACGCGTAGGGCTGCGCCGTGGCACGCATGTCAGGTGAATGATTGTAGCCTGGGCTCCAGCTGACGTCGTCAGCGCCATAGCTCCTCGACGTCTTGACGTTGGGATAAGATGTCGTGTAGCTGGTGGTTTCCCGAGTATACAATCCCGGACGACGTGAGTCGCCAGAGCGACTCTGATAGTATCCTCCGTCGTACTCCTCTTCCTCGTACGGAATCTTGGAGCTGTTTCCCGTCTTGCCGACTTTATAGTATGTAGTGCTGCGCTCGGGCGAACGAGGCTTCCTGCTGCTGCGATGCTTGCGATCCTTGGTGTCGCGTCGACGAGGAGTGTCGTCATAATCCTCAGACTCGGCTTCCGCCGGCTCTTGGGAAAACATGCGAGAGCGACCACGGCCCTTGGCCGAGTATTCAGCATTGTCGTAGCCGTTACTAAATGTAGCAGCGCGACTCATATGCGGAATAGGCATCGCACGCGGATTGTAGGCCTCGTGCTCAGGAATACTGGTAGGCACAGTGTTGTGGCGGGTAGGTACACCCCGAGGAGGGGTATTGCCCGTGTAAGACCCGTGGCGGGGCGAGGTGCCCATTGAAACGGGCTCATCAATATCAACAGGCTCTCTGGAAGGCTTGTGGAAAGAGCGTTCGCGCGATACGCCAGGCCCTTCAGCCGAGTCGCGTCTTGGTCTCGCAGAAGAGCGGCGGATGTCTTCGTCACCATGGGCGCCGGCATTGGCGCCGACGCCAGGAGGAGGAGGGGCGAAGGGCGTGTTACCGGCAGGGGGTGGCGTAGGGGCCGCAGGAGGGTTCATATCCGACACCGAAAATCCTCTCGCCTTATTGATGTATGCTTTGGCAAAATCGGCCTTGTTGGATTCAGCGAAAAACGAAGGCTCCTCGCGATGTGCAGAGCGATCGCGTGGTTCGTGGTCGCGATCACGCCTGTCATCATGCTTTTTACTCCCCTTCTTCTTCTCAGTTCTTGGGGGGGCGGGGATCTCATCGTCGTAAGTCTCAATATACGGCGATTCGGCGGTGGCCTTGGACTTGATCTTCTCCTCTGTCCCAGAGCGGACTTCCTTGGAACGGCTCTTATCCCTCTGCCTCTTGGCTTCCTTCTTGCGCTCCTTCTCCTCGCGCCTTGCATCCTCGGCTTCCTTCTCCTTCTTTGCCCTGCGGCGCTCCCTATCCTTCTCCTTTTCGCGGCCCTCGCGCTCGCGTTCCCGATCACTTTCGCGCTTGAAAGTCTTTTCTTGGTAGCTCTGCTCACGGCGAGGGGTGCGAATCTCCGGCTCCGGGTACGAATGCGGACTTCTGGAGTACATATTGTCCTCATACGAACGGGAGTAATATTGTTTGCTGACACCTGGAGGCGGCGGCTGCGTGGCCTTGAAGGAACGCGGTTCCGCGGTGCGGACCTCGTATTCACCTCCGCCAAACTTTGTAGCCCGAGGAGACGACGTGTTGGGTTTGGACTGATACTGCTTCCTCAACTCGGCTAAACGGACCATGTCATCGTACTTCTGTCGCTCCTTGTCGTCGCTGAGAATTTCGTAGGCCTGCTGTACCTTTTGGAATTCATCTTGTTTTTGGGCCTTGAGGGTTGGGTCCTGGACTTTGTCGGGGTGGCACTTGAGGACAAGCTTCCGGTGAGCGGACCGGATTTCTGGTATCTGCGCATCCTTGGCAACTCCGAGAATAGCATAGGGATCCGGCGGAAGGGGACTCATTGTGAAGTAAGAGTGAATGTGTCCGGGGATGAGGCTTCGTTATGGTAAAAAAAAATCGGTTGGGTGTAAATCAGGAGTGTCGATTGCATGAAAGCAGAATGTTTGTAAAATAAAATGAAGGGTAGCCTGATTGGGGGGAAACCTCGCTTGAACCTTATGGAAGGGGGACCCTGGGATGGTACGTAACAAAGTTTCCAGGGAATGAGCGGCGCAAATAAGTGATTTCCAAGGCTTCAAGTATCCAGTTGGCTATGCATATAAAAGCAAAAAGAGCACAGCAGAAATTGAAAGAATAGACGAGGTTGAGAAAGAGAGAGGTCCAGAACAACCGATGAGAACCGTCGCCGTAGTTAAAGGGACAGGTACCTCTTGTGAGAGCAAGGACGGTGGGGGTAAAAGTCAATGCCCTGCGTGTTAGGCGTAGAGGGTAATGCTGTATAGGTAGTGAGGTAAACGCACGAGGCGGCGAAGTTGTAAAGTTGAGTCAATGAGCTGGGGTATAGGTCGACAAAAGTCGCCTCGTTGGTTGCAAGGGAAACCAGAAGCAGGAGAATAAAAGTAAAGAAGAACGGCGGGATTAGCTAGATAATAATCATGAGGTCACGGGAAGTTGGGGCGGCCCCTGGCGCTGATGTGTGTAGAGGGGGGGGCGAGCGAGCCTCCGAGGGACCTGAGTGACCTGAGTGACGAGAAAGAAAAAAAAGGCCGATCGCAGTCAGCGTAAAAAAAACAATGGGGAGGAGGGGCGACCAAGGTCCGAAGTGGGCGTCGCAGGTTGTGGATCTGGCCTAGGCTGTTGGTCTGCTGCACTGTTGTTGTATGGTGGCAGACGACGATGGTGGTGGTAGTTGTAGTGGATGGTGGTGGTGACAGGGTCCTCTGGCAGTGGGCCACGACCTTACTATTCTACTAGGACTACTACTAAGGTAGGTAGTAGCAAGTACCGCTAGTAGTGCTCCGTAGCAGCAGTAGCAGGAAAAGGCAAGGCAAAGTACAAGTACCAATGTACCTTGGTGAATCCCCAGAGTAGAGTAGCACGGAAAGGTACCTGATCAAGGTACCTAATCAAAGTATCTATTCTGCAACCGGAAGAGGTGGGTGTGGGAGAGCGGGCGCTTGAATGGCCGGGACTGGTAGAAAATAAAGCAGCAACGGGGTAAAGACCTCTGAGTGGGGGAAAAGTTCGAGTCAAGTGCTCCCTCTACTCCGTAAAGCTGGACTTGTGGCTGCGTGAATAATGACCCCAAGGTTGGTTGCAAAGCAAGGCGTATGGCGTATTGGTACGTAGGCACTGCCCTTCAGGAACAGTGGCGGCCAATGACTTCTCTTTGAATAATATCGACCTTTGAGTAAACGGCGAGTAGACGGCTGAATAGTGACTGTGACGTCGGGAGGATTGGCCAGGAACGGATTACAGAGAATCCGTATTGTCAGGCTCTACTAATAATTGCCCGGTATCCCAAGGGGGCAGATGGGCAGATGGAAGCAAGCGGAATCCGTTCGTTGCCGTCGACAATGGCGCAGTCGTAGACCGCAAGGTGGTACGTAAGGTACGGCGAGGGTGGCGCGAACTTGGCGGGGATAAACAGACAAGGTACTTTGTAATGGGTGGCGATGTGGGTTGCATTCAAAGTACCCAGTAAGTACTCGAGGTACGACGCAATGCCGAGACCAACGGGACGAAGCTGGAACCAGTCGCAGCCTGCGTTACACGGTTACACCACACTTAGCCTGCAGGTCTGCACGCTTTTGTGACCCCGTAGTGCCGTCGTCCCCCGTACGGACCACGCTAGGTAGGGTATATTCCGCTGCTTTGGCCTGGCGGCGGCGCTGAAAAAGCGAATGTGAAAGTGACGGTAGCGAGGCGGGTACCTCGAGAAAGCAGCAGAAATAATTCGCTGCGAGTAGAGAGGTAGAACAGCCCCAGAGTCTCAAATGAGATCCAGTCGTTTTCGGCGAAGGCGAGCGAAGTGTCCAGGCGACGTTACAAAAGAGGGAACTGTCCCAGCTGCAGAGTAATACGGCTGCCTATATTTGAAGGCTTTCAAAACACCGAGGACAGATTTTGGCCCCGATACAAGCAGCGATTACTCCGTGCTCCGTATGGTACGAGGTTATGGGAAAGGACAGACAAATACGGTCCAAACCCAGCTTGTAATTTGTGGCGATCCCGGGTCCGAGCTACTGTTAGTAGTCAAGTCCAATTGCGCCTCGCCGAGAAGGGATTCCTGATGCTCAATTGGAAACAGTAGTGCTGTGGCAACCTGACAGTGGCTGAAGGAGATAGCCTCGCTTTTGCTGACGGTATTCCAGTAAAGTCCGTTTTTAGAGCGTTAGCATCAAGGCTGAAAATACTTGGTGTTGTGCCTGTCGATGTGATGCGATGTGATGTGATGTGATATGATGTAGTAGTAGTAATATTGGCGTGGTTGTAACAGTAGTATGTACGGAGTAGTAGTAATACATACAACCCTCTTTTGCATACCACTAAGTAGTTATTCCGCACGTGGTCTCCGTACAGCTGTCGACGATGATGGGGATACCAAATACCTATCACAGAAGATGGGACAACAAACCAAAGATCACCATGAATCAATGTTATTGTATTGTTTTCCGATTGCCTCCTGCGGTGGTTATGCCATTGTCTAGACGACGGGGTGGACTCAGCAAAGCACGGATTTGCTCTTGAACAAGCGGTGAAGATGGACAATGCTCAACTTTGACGTCTATTCAAACGGGTTTTCTCTCCAAGCCAACCAGGCCTACTGCAGCTCTCCACAGTGAGTCTTATACTTGACCACACAAACCTAGGAGTTTCAAAAGCTCATGTGATCTCGGCTGGGTATACAAAACTTGGTGGAGGTTTCACCTGTTGTCCGTTGAGACGATGTGTAAGACAACGGTGAGGCCGTAAAGACATATGTGTGTATGTGCTCCGTAAATCTGTCAACGAGGCGGGCTTGCAGCACCAGGTTGTGTTCCCGGCTCCTAAATAAAAGTCCAAAGTCGGAGTACGGAGTAGTGGCATTGCTCCCTGGTAAGCAGGGTATCCCAAACAAAGAGAAGAAAAAGGGGGAAAGGGAAGAAGAAAGGAAAAAAGTCGGTGACCAACTTTTGTTGGGCGAAGAGGACCAAAGCCCGAACTGATTGACAAAGGGATACACTGCTGCTACGACGGTATCTCAAAATACGGATCCGGGTATTTTGATACAGATTCACTGATTTTCGAGCTATCTATCCATCCGTGGATAGATCCTACTACGTCTATTTGAAGTGCTACTACCCAGCTGCAGACATTGCCTAGGCAATGGGTCCATTGCATGGAAAGCTTCAAGATTGGATCTCGACTTCCACTTTTAATGCCCAGAGGCTCTTTCCTGATCTGTACCTACTCTACCTAACAATCCATACTTGGCAGATTGGGAGACAACCAGCTAACAAGAAGGAGCTAATACTACTAGGAGAAAGCACACTTTCCCACCAATGCGGTTTTTGCCCCAGAATGAAGCTGTACATCGTTCGCACCTGCATCCATATCCTATTGGCAATCCTATTGGTACAGTACATGTACCATGTACTCCGTATAAGCCGTCATGAGCCATTTTATTAGTAGAGATCCCCTCAAGCAGAAGTAGTGGAAGTAGCAATAGCAGTAGTCTGGACATGAAGTGGACATGGAACTGTTAACACGATAGGTCAGGTCTGACCCGAGACGGAGTACGGTACGGAGTACTACCTACTACTGTAAGCTCCTCATACGAGCCAGCCCTGGCCTCCACTGCAAACCTTCTCCTCTACTCCGTACCATCAGACTCGCCCACCACACCACAGGCTTCCCAATAGAAGCCGATGTTCTCGGGACTTTCTGCGCCTTTCTAAGTCTTGGCTCATCGTGACTGGGCCTTGCGGTGGAATAGATGGATAGGGATTTTTCCCCCTCGCGCTTGATTTCTTCCAAGATCAATAC
Organism: Trichothecium roseum; assembly: GCA_026184415.1. NCBI lineage: Eukaryota > Fungi > Ascomycota > Sordariomycetes > Hypocreales > Trichothecium > Trichothecium roseum. The sequence continues at coordinate 704,934 of CM047947.1, forward strand.
ATCGATACCTACTCCGTAAATACGGAATGCACCTGCACGTTTACTTGCGTCGGCAAAGACCAAAAGCGGGTTTTGCGCGCTTCCAAAACACGAATCATCCATCACGCCGCACCTATACCTGGACAAGAGCTACCCTCCTCGGAAGAATTGAGCAATCAAAGTCCAGCGCCTATGGTCACATCACCCATTTTCTAACATGGAGAGCTCATAGTACACGTAAATAGAGGCAATTCTTCATCGGGCTGTCGTATCCTGGACTGCAAGGCTTCCGAGTGTGAAGAGCTACCAAACGAGAATTAATTGTCAGCCTCTCCTCATCCACGAGGCCACTTCATCGTAGGCTGTACCATACTCCGTAGCTAATGAAAGTGCAGTCTTACTAGCAGTTTGGCCACACGAGCCTTACTGTAAGCGACGAAGCATTGCCCCTTGCGAATTCCCTTGGCGAAATAAACATGTCGCAAGGGCAACCTACTGACTCCTCTTAGCTTTAGGCATGGGGGTTTACTCCGTATTGCTGTCGTCTTTTTCTTTCATGGCCGGAACGAGGTGTTTAGCTACAAGACCATGTCGATAGCAGTTGAGCTATGCCTCTTGGCTCGGAAGAGCTCAAACACCCCCATCCATCGACTGCCCATCAGTAGGGTGATGGGTCGCAGTAAAGGTCAGCCGCGGCGACCGCCAGGTCGCTTTTCCCCTCACGCATCTTGCCCATCTTGAGATGCGATGGGGCAGCGGATGCGTCTCTGGCCTATCGCCGACTGCGACTTGGCTATCTTTCTTTGGTAGCTAGTGGACCTGTAGCGCTTTAAGGCACCGCCGTCGCTACGCAGCCAGTTGCTTCCACGAGGCCTGCATGGCACCATCGAGAATTAAGTGTCCTAAACAGGGGTACAGAGTGGTAGTTCTCTCACTGCTGCCGGGCCTCAAGGGACCACTTGCATCTTACGAATAGAATTCCAACACCAGAGGAGGGAGGGGTAACTAAAGGGGGAGGGGGAAAGCACGAAAAAGGGCATTTCATGTCAACGCCTCGATACCATTTCTGCTCACGCACCTCTCAATACACAACCATCAGGTTCCTGGTTGGTGGTAACGATTTAGCGGAATGGCACTTTGTGTGATTTGACGGATGACAATGGCATCAGAGCTCACGGTTGGATGGGCTCGAAAGCGTGGCCTGACCATCTGACACAATATGCGGATGATTTGCAGTGAGCATTCGATGCTGCCCCCTTCCCCCCCTCCCCCTCTTCTGGGAGGGGGCCAAGACTATGTACACTGAGTGTGCACACAGAGCGCAGAATGCCAGGCTCGCGCGGGGCGGACGGGGCGGCTCGTCTTCATTGGATATTTTTACACTAACCCACCTTTTTTTTTTGAGCAGACGGTGTGAGGCCCGGCTGATGGATGAGACGACGAGGGTTCCAAATGCTTCCATACAACTTTGAGCCGCGCGCAGCGAATCAACGTCCTCGTGATAACTTCAACCACTAAAAATCCGCTCACTAGTACTCCCGTAACCATAGGTCCACGCCGTTGTGATTTTTAAGTGGTCAAAGATCTGAAGCTCCGAGTTCCCTCAACCCACTGGCACATGCATCCATCCCATGGTGGGGAAGGGGGGGATATGGTATGGTAGCCCCTTGGATTAGAGGAAGGTCATTTGTACAGAGCTTGAAGGACGTCCTTGAGCTCTACCCTACTCCGCAGTACCTCTGTACCCTATTACGGCATTCTACGTTTGCTAGAAAACTTTCACTGCTCACTCTTCAACGTTCACGCTTGGCTGAGCCATTAATACTAGCTCTGTGAGCTGATGGAAAGCTCCCCAAAAAAAGTCAATTCCGCTTTGACAGGCTACAGGTACCAAAAGATGCCGTTGATCAGCTGTCTTGCCCCTTCACGGCGGTCCCACCATTTTTGCTTGTTATTAGTATTCGCACCGTCACGGGGTATCCCGGACTTTCCCCAGCTTTGCCGGCTCTGATGGCTCTCGATCGAGAGGTGACACAAGCGTCTGGTGGTGGTGGTGGTGGTGGTGAACCCGAGTAAGGGTAATGGTCGGCCGGTGCTGCCAGGCGCTGAGAGGCGAGGTCCGGCCTGGGCAAAGCACATGTTCCCCCAAAAACAACGTTGAACAAGAAGAACGAATGGGGGGGCGTGAACTTCCGCGATGATTGGCACGTAATGCGTAGGGCTAATCATCCGACACGAGGGCTGCCATCCTCGAAAAAAAAAGGTACCTGCTGCCACGAAAGCTGGCAAAGTTTACCTGCTATTGCTGCTACCCTATGAAAGTGGTACGATGTCATCCAGCACGCACACAACCTGGCTGGGCGCTGGCGGCTATGTTCCCACCCCCTCCCCTCATTTGCCCTTTTTTCCTACACGGTGTAGCAACAACGCCCCCGAATGACACATCCAAGAAAGATAAAAACGTCCATTCAACGTCCAAAGTCAGTCCCCAAACGTATGTACCTATGTATGCCCGGCAATCAATCTTGCTTTTGTCTGCCTAGTGACCTTTCTTCATTCGGAAAGAACGCGCACATCTCTAATCACGAGTTTTTGCACATGATGCTCTCTCGTCGTCGATAAACCTGAATTTCTGTCTGTGATGGAATCATGGAAATAACTCGGCCCTGCGACATGGCGAGGCTGGGTCCTAAAAAAAACACCGGTTGCACCTGAGAGCTTCCACGGTTTACCACAAAAAAAAACCCTCCATGTCTCACAGGCAAGCTTCTATGACTTCAGCGGCCTCTTCGGGAAAGCTCTCTTCAATGTAGGGATGGGGTGATACGTAGAGAACAAAGTAGCAGTGGTGCTACTGCTACTGCTACTGCTACTGCCACTACACCCCGTACGACACGTTTGACAAGTGACTTGAACCACTCCATTGGACCTTGGTCGATGATGTATGTACGGAGTACTGCAGGACCTCCCTCCCTTCCCCGAAAAAAGGTCACCTCACGTGGACCTTGCGATGTGAGCTGTTCTGGGGGTAGGGAGGGGGGCCACGTTTAAGAAAGAAAAAGAAAAAGAGAGAGAGAGAGAGAGAAACACAACAGCCGGACCACAATCGCGATCCATCGCGCAACAATGGACGAAGCGATGCGTCGAGTCATCAGTTGGAGCCAAGTGTCCCCAATTCGAGGCTTGGCTCTGTGTCTGTGGACTCGTCGCTTCGGCATTATTGCAAAGGATGCCATCGTGATACTCAGTGTTCAATCGGTCTTGCTCAAAGGAGCTCCTCCCAGTATCGCGCGTTTGTCAATGCCAGCTCAAAACTCACGAAAATGACCCATAGACAAATTTCTACTCCTGCTAACAAGAACATCTCCAGACATGCCAGCACATGCTCTTACTGCAAACTACTACTACTAGTAAGTTTTTTTTTTGTTGCGATCAAGTAACCTATCTCGCGGGCATCGGGTGTTGGGTATCAATACATAAGTTTCGCGTCATCGCAAGCTACCCTGCAATTACTGTAGCATGAGGTTAAAATTTGTGTCGCCATCGTGAGTTCCTGTCACATGCTCTTTTTACCTATCTTTTTTTTCTCTTTTTTTTCATTCAACTGGTCTTCATCCCAAATCGGTAGGTCCAGGTCGACGACCATAGGCTTGTTCAATTTCTTGCCTCCGATGTGAGGGTAGGACACCGCCATGATGGCGGCGTTGATAACGCACGTCTCCCGCCTACCTATGCGACCACTCAGAGCTTCCCCGTCACACCGAGATGATGCAGAAGGGTCACCTCCGAGCCCAATGGTGCTATGCAGTTGGGCATCGCCCGACCCGGACACACCGCTCGTGGAATTTACGCCATTGGCAGCAGCAGCAGATGATGATGATGATGATGATGATGCAGGGTGTGATCCGTCGTTGGCGAGGGACGGTGCTTTGCGGCCCGTGAGGTCCACGAGACTGAGCTTGTTGTTGCCCTGCCCCGGATCGTTCCACGTTGTGACCGAACCCTCTGCGTGGCCGACGTTGCGGGACGACAGATCCCATGATATCCTCTCGGCCCCGCGGCCTTCGTGGACGTGCCCGCATACCGCCAGCCGGGGTCTGACTCTCCACATCTGACGACGCAGGGCCTCGCAGCCTGCCGCCCTCCGCGATGACGTCTCGTCGCAGTGCGTCCGCATCGGCGTGTGGGTGACCACGACGTCCGCGTCCAGGGGCACGTCGTCCCACGCACTCGTCAGCTCCGAGCACGGCGTCGTCGCGGTCTGGGCCGCGGCGTAGGCGAAGGCGCATATGCCAGAAGGATGGGCGGGTGAGCGCGGGGAGCCGAAGACCTTGAAGGTGGTACGTGGGCCAGTCGGGGACGCGAGGCGGATCGTGGCGCTTTCGTGGCAGAGGTAAGTCAGGGACGGCGAGCACCTCAGCAGGGCGATGCACCGGGACGTGTCCTGGACGTTAGCGTTGTGGAAGTTGTGGCCCTGCTCGCTGTAGAATGTCTCGTCGAGGGTCATGTCGTGGTTGCCTGCGCAAGCTGTCATCAGCCTGCGAAAAAAGTTTGGACGGTGGGACACGAATGGGCAACTTCATTACCGGCGACGACAATCTTGGCTTCGAAGTTGGCTGATTCAAGCCATTTTACCGCACGCGAGAGCTACGCGGGGGGTTATTATCAGCATATTGCTGCCTAGGGTTGATACCAATCTGCGTAGCCAGGCAGGGCCGTGTATCTTTACGGAGTACGGGTTGTTTGGATGCGAACCTCTTGGAAGCTTCCCTTGTTGGTCAGGTCGCCGGCGTGGATGAGGACGTCGCCAGCAGGCAGCTTCACCTGGCAGTTGTGCGTGTCCGAGATGCAGACGATCCGTGTCTTACGTGTTTGGAGCGACATGGCAGATTAACTCGATGAAAGGGTGAGTATGCTATGGATAATGATGGTTGTCTATATCCCGGTTGATCTCGATTAACAGCGACGGTCAAAACCTTGTTATTACCGTCAGAGCGAATGGTGGACGCGGCGGCATCGAGGCCAAGAACGACGTGTAATTCCTTCCGCGTATACCTGTCGATGGCAAGGGACAACGAGTGAGGCTACTGGATGTCTGATGTCTAAGTGCTGCAGGTCGTTAGGCCGGGAGTAGTCGCGCGGTTATGATGCCTGTGAGTCATCATGTGTTCACTACTACTACTGCTACGGAGTACTACGACTACGACTACGACCACTGCTATTACATAGGTATTGGTCTTCGCGTGGTAAAGAATGAGGCAGCTCATTCTTCATCTTTACTCCAACCATGGTCGCTGAGCTCGACATGAGCTCCATGGATACGAAAGCCGAGCCTCTCGTTGCATTGGGGTTCTGGATACACCGTAAGCCTCACTGCCTTGCGGCTACTTACGAAGTACGGCGTACGGAGTACATGGTCAGCTTTTTGGCGGTTGCTGCTGCTGAAACATATAATGCTCTAGTGAGACGGCGGCTCCGAGCTTCGTCGTCTAAATGTCAACGACAGTACGGAGTACAGCCGTCCTCATGACTGCTCTTGAATTGTCCTCTTTGGCACGATTTGCCTTTAGTGCTTTAGACTAGCTGTGATGGCGATTAGTGGCGGTAGTGGTAGTAGTGGTACTTTGCAGTAGAATGCTTTAGACTTTGTATGTGAAACCGAGTTTGACACAGGTTGACATTCTCTCTCCCCCCGCAAGCCAAACAGCCCGTTTACCGTAGTAATACGGAGTAATAGGGTCATGCCATTACGGAGTACTTTTAATGCTCCAAAGAAAAAGACCCCGCTCGAGATCGATGTTGGGCCGTTGGCTGCAGCTCGTATTCTCGTTGGTCTCCAGGAGCCCGGAGGCCTGGGCCCCAGCAGCCATCCCAGTCAGCCGTTGAGTTGAGTTGGCTGAGGTGCATAAGGGGTCGTCAGTCAGTCGTCATGCGCGGCCGCGGAGATGACCGTTTAGGAGGATGGCCATGGGGGGGGGGGGGGGGGGGGGAGAGGGGGGCACTATTATGTCTGGCATGTTTGTATCGCCAAAAGCAAGGGAAAAAAGAAGTAAAAAAAGTTGTCACGATGGATATACGGAGTTGTAGTGCTAGTAAAGTAGCATGTACTAGGGTAATCCGTATAGTGATTGGTGGTGTGGGTGGCTTGCAAAGAGGCCGTTTAATAAAAGTCGGGCAGTAGACGTGTTCAAAGTTTGTTGCAGACACGTCAAAATGAAATTGAGACATGGATGGATGGATGGATGGATGGATGCAAGAGGCGGCACTATGTACAATACAAGGCGATAATGTTGCACTACTATGAACGCCCGCTAGTACAACCTGGTCGTGCCCAGTATGCCAGTGGCCCAGTGTGCCAGTGTGCAAGTTGTTTTACTAGAGGAATTACCTACGGACGGGAGTAATTTAGGTGAGTCTGGGCTGATGAAGAGGCCCCGGGGAGGAGGAGGGGGGGTCCTTTACGGGCGGGTCACGGGAGGGGAGGACCGCCATCATAGACAGCTAGGTCACTGAAATTACCAGGATAAACCCCTGCAAAGCCCGGCTGGTTGGTGCATGGAAGACCCCCCAAGCCACCAACCACCGACGTCCACCGTGCCTCCGGTACTCCACTCTTGCACGAAAAAGAACAAAACTAACCCCATTCACATCAAGCAATCAAGCAATCCTGCAGCAATGGATGGGGGGACGGTGGTACTCCGTAGTTGAGTGGCGGGCGGAAGCAGCACCAGCAGCAAGCTTGCAGAGGGCTTGCAGAGGCTTGCAGCAGCCAGGCAGTGCGTGCATCTCGTCGTTCGTTCCGCAGCGCATCGTCAACATCTTCTTCCCTCTTTCTCTTGTTGGTCTGAAATCCTTCCCCGTCGCGACCATCAACCATTACATCTTCTACGACGACGAATTGCCTTCGGAAAGCGGCTCATCATCGCGCCCACTGTTCGCAGTGCGAGTGACGAAACGATATTCTAGGCTTCTTGATCGCTCCTGATACTGTTGTGTTTGATTTTCGACAGGGTCAATTTCGCACCCCTTCTTCCACGCACACACTCTCTCAACTCCTTTTTTTTTTTGGCCTTCTCTCGTCTCGTTTTCCTCCCCCTCCACCTTGCTCACCCCGGTGCTTGTCCCTGGGAAACGAAGCAATTCATGCTTCCGTGAACGTTCCCCCCCCAAAACGACAAACCAAGCCAATAACGCTGCTCAAACGGTGAATTGGCGCTGGTCCGCGACACTCTTTTTTCATTTCTTTTTTTTTATCTGACAAATTGTTCCAAACACTTACTCTTGTGCAATTGCCTCTACTTTACTGCTTCTTTTAGCCTGCCTGCTTTTTTGTCACCCACACCCTGCAACGCGCAAAACACAACATCTCCTTGTCATTTATTCTTTTATTCGTCAATTTCCATCCAACTCCCAGTGTGTATCTTCGTACCTCATTAGTAACGCGTCGCCATGGCTGCCGTCTCATCAGCTTATGCTTCTGGGGCGACCCTGACTCCTGGCAACGGTTATGGCCATGAGACTTCATGGGGCTACGCTGAGGACCAGACCGAGGTGAGACACCTTACCCACACGCCACAGCAGACGCTGGGCAACGCCGGGCAACACCAAAGACACGGCATTGCCATGGCTTCCGTGCTCTGACTGTGCCGCTCGAGCTTTTTGGAGTTTCCTCCGCTGACGTCGCTCTATAGAACACAGAACGCGACCATTCGACCGCAACTAGGGCTGCTCAGGCGGCAACGCGCAGAATGAAATCGGCAGATAGCTCTTCAGGCGATGGATGGGATGACCCCAACGACGGTGGTGTGCTACTTCCCGCTTACGCTCCAGAATCGAGGACCGGCAGAAGCAGCCCAGCCGCGTGGGACACTCACAGCCACCAGAATGGTGCAGATTATACTGTTGCTGGTCCCCTTACGGAAGAGGACTCAAAGTGGATTCACCGAGACAAGTTGGCCAAGATCGAGAACGAGGAGTTGCAGGCTGCGGGCTTGTACGTCCCCAGATCACGCGCTCCAAGCAAGCAAGGGCGAGACAGGAGTCGCAGCGCTATGAGACGTGGAACGGATGCCTCGGAGCGTAGCCAGGTTCGAAGCAGATCTAGGAAGAATTCTGCCAGCCTCGAGCAACGTGCTGCCGAGGTCGTCGTCCAACCATGGGATTTACGAACACCCGAGGAAATTGCCGAAGAAGAGGCAAACGCCTACTTTATCTCCAATAGCCTCAATGGGTCGAGAATACCCGTGGCCAAAACCAGCCCTGCCCCGATAAACTTCGACAGCAGCCAAAACGGGGACAATCAGTCCGAAGGGTCCAGCGAAACCCCCATCACCAAAACTCAGACCGGGTCCAGGAGTGCGAGCAGGACCAGAGCCGACGGCGATAGATCGGCGGCAAGCAGCACTGCCGCAGGCAAGCGACCTGACGCATCTCCGAAGAAGAACGGGACTCGTAAGACGACTGCCCCTCCTCGAAGCGGCCCACCAACCACCAGACCGAAAACGCGATCAGGCAGCGGCAGCAACAACACCAGACCATCCACCCGGTCTGGAGAATCTCCCCCGGTGAAGCCGATGGAAGGAGATCCCCCGTGGATGGTCAATTCATACCAGCCCGACCCACGACTTCCTCCCGACCAGCAGCTTCTGCCGACTGTAGCGAAGCGTTTGCAGCAAGAGAAATGGGAGAAGGAGGGAACGTATGGCGACACATACGACAAGGAGTTCAGGCCACTGAACGACAAGGCGTGGTTGAAGCCGTCAGAGGGCGAGAAGGCAGCCGAGGAGGAGGAGAACCAGCAGCAACAGCAACCGGGAGACGAGTGGCCATTGAAGCCCGAGCAGATTGCTAAGAGCCCAAGTCTACGACAAAGCTCATATTCCACTATGCCCAAGATATCCGATAAACCCCCCGGCACCCCCGTTGGGAGCCCGCGACCCCCCATGACACCTCAAATGTCATCAAACCATGTGCCGCAACTTCATCAGCAGCAACCTCAACAACAACAAGAGCAGCAGCTCCAGCACCCTCAGGTGCCCGAAGACAAGGACGACGACGAGCCGAAGCAAAAGGGTGGCTGTGGCTGCTGTGTGGTCATGTAAGGGCTGCAGTTGCATACTCTGCAGGTGTTGCGTGATACAGACAAATGCAGCATGCGCGCGGTGTTCTGCCTATTGTTACGGGACTTGTTCTTTTTCGCCCAAGGTGTCTTTTGACGACGTTACGACCTACCATTCATCTCCGGCCCCTGTGTTAGCCGACTACTTATATTTGCTCAAACGTCACATTAGCGACCATCGCTGTTCATTTGTTGTCTTTGGGAACCCTGGGCTCAGTGTCTTGCCCGTAAATGCTAGAACTACTCAGCTGTAAACTCTGAGTTATCAGTGTTACTGAAGACAGGCCAGGGGTTCGCATATAACTACGCTTTGTAATCTCAGACCAATTCATATCCCGAGGCTTGCGGTCTCGGACAGCGTACTCAACCCTTTATTTTCGGAGTGCGGTTTAGTTTCATCACCCCTCCCTCAACCAATTTTCACACTCATTCCATCACCAGTCACCAAACATCACTTTGCGCTTCTTCCTTTTTTTTATAACCCCTAATATCCAACAGAAAGAGGGGAGAGGCACGCGCGACCAGAGAAATTTTTTGCAGCGTTTTATTGTTATTTCTTTGGACCTTTCAGTACATACACACACACACACATTCAGGTTTGGCTTTTGGTTTTTTTATTTATTGTGTCTGCGCTTTGATAGACTGCGGCACACGCGAGAAGGAGAAGGAGAAGAAGAAGAAGAAGATGTTTTGTGGGGGGGAAGGGAAAAAAAGAATTGCTCGTTTCTTCTGGGGTTTCCGGTGTTTATCTAGGATGGGCATTGGAACTTTTTATTATTATTCTCTTGTTGTTTTTCAGGAGTAGGGTTTGTTGTAGTTGAAGTTGGACGGAAAAGGAGAGAAGGTGGGGGAGGGGTAGGGGGGTTTAGGTTAGAAGGAGAAATGTTTAGATAGTTGAAGAGGGAGAGGGATCGTTATTAGGTAGGAGTTGAATGAGAGGGGGATTCTGATTAGTCTCGTGTGTCTTTGTGTGACTGTGTATCCGTGCTGTCTTTGGTGTATGTGTGTGTGTATGAGTGAGTGAGTATGTGTGCGTACGTAAGTGTAGCCACGCGAGGCTCGGGTCATGTCAGGCCGGTGTGGTTACGTACTCTGTAGTACCTACTGTAGTACTACCAAGATGCGTTGGGATTAAGTTTTTGTGGCTGGCAATCGCAAAGCTTTCAATTTCATCATTCCGGGCCGGTCCAGACGAGGGGGGTGTTACAGTGGTAGTGGCTGGTGGCTTTGAATTTCGTCATCAACCAAGCTCTTCATCATTTCCGGGTTTCTCTCTCTCTCTCTCTCTCTCTCTCTCTCTCTCTCTCTCTCTCTTGGAGAAAGGAGAGGAAGGCATGCAGGTAGTATTTGCTATTTGTTTGCTCATTCGATGAAGAACTGCCTATTACTGCTAAGCAAGTGGTTGTCATAACGTACGTACGCACATGTCCGCAGCCCAAACGGCCCTCGACGGCGGGCGCCCACTATTCCCGGAAAGACGGCAGAGCTCTGGGCCTGGGCTGCCCCAAACAAGCTTTTTCCCCCCATCTCTGCCGTGTGTACGGAGTACGTAACGATGCTTTAGGATCGATCTGATGTATGTCGTGTTGAAAAGGTTGGCTCCCGGGACCGCCAGAAACGGGGTTTTATTATTATTAGTATTAGCCGAGCCGGCCCTCTCCGGATAGAACGGCGCGCTGTGAATACTAGTAGTAGTAGTACTACTAGTAATAGCTATTACATACTGGAAGTTTGGGTAGTACTTTGCACTACCATGCGCAAACCTTGCTTACTGCTTTCAGTAGTGCTTGCATGAGGAGGAGGAGGACGACGATTTGTTTTACGACAAACTTCGGCTGGGCCACATCATCTGTGCTTTATTTCCCCATTTTGCGGCTGGCTTGTCGATGTGGACCCTTACATCATCGATCCGATCTCTCGAGAATCTCAATGGATGCCATGTTTGTCTTTTTTTTGTGTTTGCAATGTTTCGGGAATGACGGAAATATGATGGATGGAGGGAGGGGGATATGAAGAGCATGGCGGCGGAATGTATATAGATCTCGTTGGGACCTCACCATCATTCTAGGAGCTTGGTACCAGCGAGAAGCAGATATCCGTCTCCTCAGAAGACTTTCATCATAAAAACAAGATACACCTACCTGACTTACTTGTTATCAAGATGGTGCATCAACACGGCGACGAACACCACATCCCTCAACATGAGCGGATTCACAAGTCAGTAGCCACTTCCCACCCTCCCCCTCCCCCCCTTCCTTCTACCTCATATCGTAGTTTGGCATTGGGCTCACCACCAACCTGAAATCACTCAGGCTAGGCGCATGGCTGCCGGCGGACCACCGCGTCCACCGCGAGTTCCTGGACCGGGCGACCAAGCACGTGGCCAAGCACCCGCCGGAGAAGCTCACGCCCGCCCTCGAGGAGTTCAAGGAGCTCATCGAGACAAACCCGCGCGTCTACATGTACTTCCAGCAGATGTTTGACGAGATACCCAAGAAGGCGCCGTACTACAAGGACCCGAGGGGGATGAAGCAGATCCGGGATTACAGGGAGATGCTGCACGTGCTGAACCACGTGCTGACGAGAGCACCTGAGTGGACGGACGCCGCGGCGGGGGCGGGCGTGGTCGGGGTGCCCATGTGTGCCATCTTTGATTTCCCCATGGGGACGCCGAGGTGAGTTTACGTGTCTTTGTCATTATGTAGAAGTGCTGAGGTGCTGATGCTGTGTGTAAGTGGGCATGCTGCGTTTTTGGACCCCGATGTCAACAAGGCGTTGAAAAAGGTTCTCAATGAATGGGGAGAGTATCTCAAGGTAAGGGGAGAAGAATCACGGCCTGTGATGACACGATCCAAGCCCATGGAGTTTGGCGTCCGCTAATGCCATGTGAATACAGTCGCCTGCGTCGGTGCACGTACTGGATACCCACAGCACCGGCTGGTTCAGCCAGACGGGCATGAAGGACCTCTTATCTGTCGCCAACGCGCCCTACAAGTCGGAGCTGACCTTTGAGCAAATGTACAAGTGCGACCCCTCGGCACCCAACTTTGGCTACAAGTCGTGGGACAACTTCTTCACCCGCGAGCTGCAACCCGACGCCCGGCCCGTAGCGTCCCCGGATGACAACTCCGTCATTGCCAACTCGTGTGAGAGCCGGCCATACAACCTCGAGCGCTACGTCAAGCTGCGGGACCGCTTCTTCGCCAAGGGCCAGCGCTACAGCCTCCTGGACATGCTGGCTCATGACCCCGCGGCCCATGACTTCGTCGGCGGCACCGTGTACCAGGCCTTCTTGTCGGCACTGAGCTATCACCGCTGGCACGCGCCCGTGTCGGGCACCGTCCGCAAGGCCTGGGTTCAGGACGGCACATACTTTAGCGAGCCGCTTTTCGAGGGCGTCGGCGAGCCGGGGGTCACGGAGATTGATGTCGCGGGAATAGGCCTGGCGCAAGGCTACCTCTCAGCGCTGGCGACCAGAGCCATCTTCCTGCTCGAGGCAGACAACCCGGACATCGGGCTCATGGCCATGGTGTACATCGGCATGGACGAAGTGAGCACGTGCGAAATCACGGCGCCGGAGGGGACCAAGGTAGAGAAGGGCCAGGACATTGGCATGTTCCATTTTGGCGGGTCGAGCCACTGCTTGGTGTTTAGGAAGGGCGTCAACGTCGTCGGGTTCCCCAAAATCGGCAAGGATGAAAATCACGCCGTGAGGGCGGAATTGTGCAGGATCAGCGGGTCCAAGTCGTAAGAACGACCGTCTTCCATACTTTTCTTCGTGCGCATGCGAGGCGCCGAACGTGGTTGGTGAATCCAAAGGAAGCGTCTGACGGATGGTTACATGCCGGGCGGATGTTGAAGCCCCTCGCGGGGTAATCACTTGTCAGCGCGCAATGGTGTAGCCCTATTACTTGGATGGCTTCTATCAGCATAGGCTTCGTCTCGCATGAATAATGTAATACTCATACTAGGGTTGAGTGTCAAGCGTCTTCTCTGACTATTACATGACATGGAAATATCTCATTCCGTGGTGCTCGACTATTACGTCGTGCGCCGGGTCGATAGTGTCCCGATGCAAACGTTGAAAGACTTCACCGGAGCCACCCCGTTTCGATGTCAAAGTGGCAGCTTCTGCCGTATTCCGCAAACTCCGTACCATAATGCTCCATGGGTTCTGCGGAGTACGGAATGCTACTCTACCCCGTAACATACGCAAGATGGGGGTAAGACCCTAGAGTATTTCTAATCCTCGAGCTCCATGTTTTGATTACCAATCGTAGCTGCAGTTTTGGGAAGGGGGACGAAGTTGGGGTTCCTGCCGTTTTCTGTGCCGAGGGATGGAGGGGTTACGATTCACGAGATCCACACACCATGACGGGGTTTAACATCATACAATTTATGTTGGGCAATGGGAGGAAGCTCAGAGAATTCTACGACTTAATTCGAATACTTGAAAAGAGTACAAAAGTCGCACCGAAGAGTCACAAGAACATTTCGCTTCATTTCTTCCCTTCTCTCTCCAACTTGTGAATGAATGAATAGGATACTTCAAGTCGCCAGACAGTTGACCACCACCGCCGCCACAATGACCAAGACACCTACCGACATCACCCTTTACACGGCCCAGACGCCCAATGGCATCAAGGTGTCCATCCTGCTCGAGGAGCTGGGCCTCGACTACAAGGTCCACCAGATCAAGATGATGGAGAACGAGCAGAAGCAGGACTGGTTCCTCGAGATCAACCCCAACGGCCGCATTCCCGCCATCAAGGACGGCAACCTTCGCGTCTTCGAGTCGGGCGCTGTGCTGCAGTACCTGGTTGATAAGTATGACAAGGACCACAAGGTGTCGTATCCGCATGGAACGGATGAATACTATGAGATGACTTCTTGGGTGAGTCGAACTTGCGACGCTTATAGCACTATCCTCCTTCGAGGATGAACCTTTGCTGCTGTCTTATGCCCTGGTTGAGCATAGTTTTTCAACACAGGGAATTGGTTCCAAGGGCCATGAGCTGATAGTTGAACAGTTGCATTGGCAGATGGGTGGTCTGGGTCCTATGCAAGGCCAATCCAACCACTTCAAGCGTGAGTGTTTCCCCCCTACCATGGAGGTAAGAACATCTGGATCTTGACACATATTTCCAGGTTACGCACCCGAGAAGATCCAATACGGCATCGACCGTTACGGCAACGAGACTCGCCGTCTCTACAAGACCATGGACACGCAGCTGGCCAAGACAAAGTACCTTGCGGGCGACAAGGTCACCATTGCCGACATTGCTTGCTGGGGTTGGGTAGCCGGTGCCAGTAAGTCCAACCACGAACCCCCCCCCCCCCCCCCTTTCTCCTTTCACTCAGACCAAGAGGAAGCACATGGCTGACAAGTATGGCGAACCGCAAAGAATGGGCGGGCGTCGACCTCGGGGAGTTCCCTAAGCTAGAGAAGTGGGTGTACGACCTCCTGGCCCGACCAGGCTTCGAGGCGGGCCGCCACGTGCCCGCGCCGCACACGGCTTTTGACAGCGCCAAGCTGACTGAGGAGGAGATTAACGCCAAGGCTGCCGAGGCGAGGAATTGGGTGCAGGCGGGCATGAAGTCTGATGCACAGAAATAAAGGGGTCGGGCACGGTACTTAATGTGATGATAGTATGAGCGAGCGGGAAGAGGTTGCCCCCGGGGTATATATGATGGCAATACAAGCATGAAAGCTCTCAAATGACTTGCCTGACCAAAGAGCAATGAAACCTCCAAGGTTTGATAATGTCGAAGGGGTCGTAAGTGTTGCCTTTCAGTTCTCCCCATCCCCCAAGATCCAACCCGATTTGAAGCCCAGAATGCTCGGTTTAACTAAGGATTGACGAATAATCAGGGTCTATAAGTGCTCACCCTTAGTCATCCTCGACCTCGTCCTCCTTCACCCTCCTATCCCACGCCTTTTGCTCCCTGAGAAACTCCTCCTTGGACCTCCTGTATCCCTCATGCGCCTTGCACCTTTCCCAATACCCCCGGAACACCAGACTCGCCCTCTCCTTCTCCCTCTGGTCCGGTGTCTTCTCCACCTCCGCACTAAGCGGCAGCTCCTCCTCCCCGCCCTTCTCCTCACCCCCCTTCCGGCGCCGCCGGTACTTCCTGCCCCCCGGCCGGTTGGCGTACCTCTTCGCCCTCGTCATCCCCATTTGGACAAACTTCCTCGCCATGTCCATACCGACAAAGTCGCCCTCGGCGGCGAAGGCCTCGAAGCGCTCCCATAGCGCCGCGGCGCTGCCGCGGGCGGCGTCGGCCGTGCGGAAGCGCCAGAGGGGCAGGAGGGAGGACTTGTAGGGCTCGAAGGTGAGGACGCCCTGCTCGCCGCGGCCGACGCGGTAGGATAGGCGGTGGGAGCGGGAGGTGGAGGATAGGAGGGATTGGGGGTTTGGTTTAGGGGGCGGCATGGTCTTTTTCTTTTTAAAGGGGGGTGGGATATGTGGTGGTATTGGTTTTGGGTGCTGTTTGGGGAGTTGGGTAGCTTGGAACAAGTTATATTTCATGCTTGGTATATACTTTATCTATGATATCTGATGGTGCTTTAGTTGGTAACCCTGAATGTGCCGACGGCGAGTTTGCGCGTGAGCGTTATAATCGATGGGCTTAGTCTTGACGTCATCTATAGAAAGCCGTCGGTTTGTCTCTTCCGCACGGATGATAGCCCCTTAGCCGCAAGACATTGTTGTTCATTACGCTTTCTTCATCAAATATTTACCATTTACGTTTTGCCGACGGGTGTATTTGACGGAGTGAGCACGAGAAGATAACATGCTGGGGGAAGGGGGGTGTGATAATGTATATGATGGGGGTTCTGGGCCGCGTAGGTTCTGCTTCCATTGACGGAGGGCGTGATATCCCCCCAGTGCACTTTTGCATTCCAACCCCATGTACTCCGTACTTTATAAGGATGAACGGATGCGGTGGATTGCCGGGACCCCTCCATTCCTGGCCGCGTTTGGGCTTTCTCTCGATACGAGGCTTCACGGTGAGACATTCGGGGGCAAACACCAAAGCCTGCTATGATGATACTCCAAGTCATGGTAAAAGTAGAGACCCTCTACAAGCTTAGTAAATGCACTAGTATACGTAACTAACCCGAAATATTATTATAAAATACGGAGTAGTTATTCAATATAATGCATGATTATAACTCCAAGTTTGATGCTGTCGTGGTCCGCTGTCTGCTATATGGGCGGTCCGGGGACAAAAAAGGTCGGAGCAAAAAAAAAAAAAAAAGCAAAAACAATGGGCCCAGCCGGGACTTGAACCCGGGACCTGCTACAACTTCGTTGTACGAAATGAACTCGGAAGAGCCCGAAGCAGCAATCATGCGACTAGACCACTGGGCCTTGATTGTTGTCAACTTGAATTTTATTACTACCTATATATCAAACACACAACATGACTTATCCTCCCGGCAACGTAACCCTGTTGTTCTGCTTACGCCTTTTTATTTGAGATTGCTCAGTGTCTTCAATTTTAAGAAGAGCTTTATTGTTTCTTTTTCTCTTCCTAAAACAGATCTAGCATTTATAGCTTACATATATGCACCGATCACCCCCTACGCATCTGTGGATTAAAGATACATTGTTATCAATACCAGGTCATCTCATCGTAAGGGGAATTGATGGGGGTTAATTAGAATCTCTCGGCGATGCATCATTGCGGAAAATGAGGATGTGGTGATGATGGGGGCCACTTAGTGGACGTGGCGTCGCGAGGAACACTCGCAATCCTGGTAACCCTGACCTGTGTTGCAACCTTGATTTTCCGCGTCGGCCGGGCTGTTCACTGGATGTGATCCGGAGTACGGAATACGGAGTATGGAGTGCAAGGCACGCTGTTGGCATGGATGGCTTTACGAGGCGTGCCGCAGTACGGACTGCAGTCACCATTTGAGAGCTACTATATGTGCTGGCCCCACCAAGTCCGGAGTAGAAAGAGCGACAAAGATCCAAATATAACATTAGCGCCTTTCCCAACATCTGGAGCGGCTAAAGTGGGTGGTCTCAACGATACCTTTCCTGACCTCACCTACAGTACTCCGTACGCGCCGGCAAGTGGGAAACGCGTTTTTTGGGAGCGATAATCCATACTGCATGAGGTACGTAGAATAGATACATGAAAATATTCGCAACAGCAATTCAATGGCTATGTATATCAATCAAACACCCCAATCTCGGCGACTTGGAATCCCAAAGTATAATCGGTACTCCGTAGTATGGTAGCATCTTGCCGGTCCCAATATCGGGTCACTGTGGGATGCAGGAAAAAGAAGTGGGCCACCCTCACGTCACAAACAGGCGGGCGGACTGGGAGACCACGCGGAAGGCTGGGGCAGATTGGATATGGATGCCTCCAGTGTTTATTACGACTACATCCACATCCCGGTTTGCTGCCCAGTCCGCCCAGCCGCAGCATTGTACGGAGTAGTAATCCTTTCGCTGTAGCAACATTAGCACTGCCAATATTTTCTTTTTCTCTCTCTCTTCCCCTTCTCTTCCCCCCCCTCTCTCAAATAACGACGTGCACCGGGAAACTTTGTCGAAACGTTGTTCGAAAAAATGCCCCAACATTGAGAAAGCATGATTGTCCTGTTCCCGGTGCAGTCCGTCTGATTTAGACGATATTATTCCCTCTCTTATTGTCTCCTCTGTAATTTCCGCTTCAGTGACTACTACTTTTTTTCTTTCTTTTTTTCTCTTTTTCTCCTGCAACGTTAATGTACTCGACCTCGAAGACCATGCCAATTGAGGGCATGGCTTCGTCCCCTCCCCAGATTCGACGCAGCGTTTACTCGAGCTCCTCCTCCGCTCCCGTTTCTATTCCTTCGTCCGGTATTGTTGCTGAGCCCGAGAACAACCTTTCTAGGCAACGGGCGCCTCGGTCCTTACCACGTGAGAACTACTAATCGGAAATTTCCCAGTCACTTGCACTTGTACTGACTTCCATAGCTTGGATTGACTCGTATGAACCTGCCTACGGGCCTGCTCCGCGCGACCAGGTCAACTTGCTATTCCCACCAAGTCGTACACACGACGCACAGCATAATTCGACGCCGAGTGCGCCTCAACGGCGAGTATCCAAGGATGGCTTCATCAACGTCGAAGACCCCTCTTTGGGCCCTGCCCAGGACTCGCGCGCAAAAATTCCTCACTTTCTACGATACGGGCGAGCGTCGATGCGCGGGAGAAGATGGGATCATCTGCGATCAGCCGAACCTGTCATCGTGGCAGGATATATGCCTACGACGATGAGGCCCAGCAACGGATGGCAGGGATATATTCACTCTTCGGCGTATGGTCCTCTTCCTAACGAGGACAGCGAGGTACTCGACTTTGACAACTGGGAGAAGCTGCAGCCCAACTTTGGCATGCCGGCTCAGTCGCCTTACGATTCGCGTGCGATCAAGGCGTCGCGCCACAAGAGGGGACTGGCGCACTACAGCGGCGTGTGGAACATTATTATGCGCCATTCTCTTTCCCCTCTACTCTTTCGACTCGCCGTCATGGTGACATCCATCATCGCACTCGGTATCGCGGGGCGGATTTACCATGTAGAAGATAGCGTGGATCCCGAGAGTGCCGAGCGGACCCAGTCTATCGTGGCTATAGTGGTGGACTGTGTGGCGGTTCCGTACATCGGGTACATGATATGGGATGAGTACACGGGCAAGCCCCTCGGTCTGCGATCCGGCGTATCGAAAATCTCACTTATCCTGCTGGATCTCTTCTTCATCATCTTCAAATCGGCCAGCACAGCGCTGGCTTTCGAAAGCCTCGTATATCACAACGCCAAGGAGAACACGCTGCGCAGCCTCGCCAAGGCACTGGCAACTTTTATGCTGGTAGGGCTCATCGCCTGGACTATGAACTTTACAGTCAACATTTTCCGCACGGTGGAACGGCTGGGCGGTGGTGAGGAGGAGCGCGGCAAGTAGATCGCGCTCGCTGCGGCGTGTACATTTATATAGCTTGGCAGGAGACTTGCTAGGGCATTGACTGCATTCGATATCTCTGCCTCGCCCTGTTTTTTTTCTCCTGCAGGAATTCTAGGGACTTGAATAAGGTATATCAAGAAGAGGCGTCGTGATGACAAAGACGGCTCCGGGGCGTTTTGATTCTTTTAGCGGTTGTTTGGTTCTCATACTCATGACTGCCTGGAGTTGAAGGAATAAATACCACGTTCTCAACAAATGTGTATAAAGTATGGTGAACATGTCTTTACCTAGTCATACTCCGTATACTAGTAGCAGCAGTAGTATGACTACACTATTAGGCTGCCTATACTCCGTAGGGGGATATGAAAAGCCAACTGTGGTTTGGTGGGAGTTTGCACACAAAATGACCGGCTTCTTCTGTCCGCCACTACTTCGTAGGCTGCCAGGCGGTCGAGAGGGGCAGAACGTGCAGCGTCTCGACGTGCCGGAGCTTCAGCGGAAGGACCCGCCACGCAGCCCACTCGAAGATAAGCAACCTAAGGTACGGAGAACGGAGGAGTACCTAGAACATAGAACACTACCATACTACAACGTCAGTCACGGTCAGTGGAGATCAGCCTAGTCACCCAAGTGCAGCTTCCAGTCCCTTGCCTGGCCTCATCTTTCACCTGTCCATCTACTTGCTTTTTCCGATCAAAAACCCTTATTCCTTCCCTTTTCCTTCGAAACTCCTCTTCATCTCTTGAACTATCCTCTTGCCTTTACGTCGTTTACTCTGCTCTTATCCATGCCGCCCCTTCCTTCGGCATTCAAATAGCCTGCACATCGAGTTAATCAATTCGTCCCCCTCCCACGCCGTCTGAGATAAAGTGCTGCCTTACCCGACCGTGCCTCACGACCGTGCCTGAACCCAGAGACAGCGACCGCGCCCCTTCGAATATACGTTTTGCAGTGCCAAAGACGCTCGCACCACTCCCTTTCCATCTTAATCGTGTCATCAGCTAGGTGGCGATCCTATCGGTCGAACCCCTCGTCGAGGCCCCCGCCAAACTCATCACCGAACTTTCGCCATCGGGTGTTGACGGCTTCTAGCTCGTCTCTAAGAGCCTGTCAACATGGCTACAAAGACAAGAGTGATGAATGGGTCGCCGATGCCGAGCCAGCCTCCCAACCGGGAGGACATCGGGGCGACGTGAGTGGGCGCCAAAGTCAAATTGTACAAGGCACACGCTGACACTCGGCAGATGGAATTACGTAGAGGCGGGCATCTCCCGTATCATGAATGACCTCGACCAAGGCCTGGACTTGGCAATGTATATGGGAATATACACGTACGTTCCGTCCCGTCGCCACTCCGGAATCAACTAACACGACCCAGGGCCGTCCACAACTTTTGCACCTCGCAGAAGGCAATAGGCTTGCCAGGGCCAGCCATGTCCAGCACTCATCGTGGGGGTTAGTTCATGCCTCTCGCTCATCCGACCGCTTGCTAACATGCCCCAGCGCATCTTTTGGGAGAAGATCTCTATAAGAAACTTCTCGACTTCCTCAAGAACCATCTCGAAAACCTCTACGAAGAATCCAAATCTCACGCCGACGAAGCTCTGCTCTCATTTTATATCAAACAATGGGGCCGCTACACATCGGCTGCGAAGTACATCAACCACCTCTTCAGATACCTCAACCGCCACTGGGTCAAGCGTGAAATTGACGAAGGGAAAAAGAACATCTACGATGTCTACACTGTTCACCTCGTTCAATGGCGCAAAATTTTATTCGAGAAGCTGTGCGACAAGGTTATGCAAGCGGTTTTGAAACTGGTAGAAAAGCAAAGGAACGGAGAGACCATCGAGCACAATCAGATCAAGCAGGTTGTCAACTCGTTCGTCTCTCTCGGCCTTGATGAGGCCGACACATCCAAGTCCACGTTGGATGTTTACAGATTCCACTTCGAGAGGCCCTTCCTCACTGCGACCAAGGAATTTTACCAGGACGAATCGAAGCAATTTGTCGCTGAGAACAGCGTGGTAGAATACATGAAAAAGGCCGAGACTCGTCTAGCGGAAGAGGAGGAGCGTGTCACCATGTACCTACATCAGGACATTGCCATTCCCCTCAAAAAAGCCTGCAATCAAGTTTTGATCGCCGACCATTCTACCTTGCTGCGAGAAGAGTTCCAAGTCCTCCTCGATAACGACCGCGAAGAGGATATGGCGCGTATGTATGATCTACTATCACGCATTCCCGATGGCCTTGAGCCACTGAGGACCAAGTTCGAATCCCACGTCAGGAAGGCAGGTCTTGCTAGCGTCCAAAAGATTCAAGCGACTGAGGGGGATAAGCTGGAGCCAAAGGTGTATGTGGACGCACTTCTCGAAATCCACACGCAGTATTCTGGTTTGGTCAAGAGGGCTTTCAACGAAGAGCCGGAATTCACTCGATCACTTGACAACGCCTGTCGCGAATTCGTCAATCGCAACGAGGTATGCAAGCAAGGTTCAAGTAAATCCCCGGAATTGCTTGCCAAATACACCGATGTTCTCCTCCGCAAGAGCACCGTGGCCATCGAAGAGGCCGACCTCGAACGCATACTAACACAGATAATGACTGTGTTCAAGTACATCGAGGATAAAGATGTTTTCCAGAAGTTTTATTCTCGAATGCTAGCCAGACGATTGGTTCACAGCAACTCATCATCTGATGACGCCGAGACGAGCATGATCAGCAAGTTGAAAGAAGCTTGCGGTTTCGAGTATACCAACAAACTTCAACGCATGTTCCAGGATATGCAGATATCCAAGGACCTGAATAAGGAGTTCAAGGAGCATCTTGAGGGCGTAGAATACACCAAGGGCGTAGACTCGACTTTCTCTATCCTCGGCACCGGCTTCTGGCCATTAACACCACCGAATACGCAGTTCAGCCCGCCTCCAGAGATTGCAGCCGAAGTCGAGCGCTTTACTCGCTTTTATAAGCACAAGCATGACGGAAGGAAGCTGACTTGGCTCTGGAACCTTTGCAAGGGCGAGGTCAAAACTGGCTACTGTAAACAGGCCAAGGTCCCTTACACCTTCCAGGTCTCGGTTTATCAGATGGCCATTCTATTGTTGTTCAACGAGAACGATAAGAACACGTACGAGGACATCACTAGCGCGACACAGCTTAGCAACGAGGTGCAAGATCAAGCTTTGTCCGTCATGGTCAAGGCCAAGGTTCTGGGCATCGAAGGCGGGGATAAGCCTGGACCCGGAACAAGCTTCAAGCTCAACTATGATTACAAGGGTAAAAAGGTGCGCGTGAACCTAAACGTCGGTGGTGTCAAGGAGGCGAAGCAAGAAGAGGCCGAGACGAACAAGACGATCGAAGAAGATCGCAAACTCCTACTCCAGGTATTTCATCCCGCGTTTGCACGTTCATGTTTTTGTCATCTAACGCAATATAGTCTGCCATTGTCCGCATCATGAAGGCACGGAAGAAGATGAAGCACAGTCAGCTCGTCAGTGAAACGATCAACCAGATCCGCTCACGGTTCGTGCCCAAAGTCGGGGACATCAAGAAGTGCATAGAGATTCTTCTGGACAAGGATTACCTTGAGCGCCTGGACGATGATGAGCTAGGATACTTAGCATGAGCGCTTTTCTGATCTTGAATTTCCAGATGGCATTTCTTCTTTTTTTTCTTCTTCGTTTGCCGTTGTAACCTTTCTTGTCCTTTTTCTTTCTTATCCCCACAAACATACACACACACACACACACACAGCGCAGATCGACCTGTCACGGGTTTTTAATGAAAGGTACTACTTTTTTTTCGGCTCTTGGGTAGCAGCAATCCAGCATCCATCAATCCTGGGGAAAAAGCGAAGCAGACATTATGGGGGAGGGGGGAGGGGATGCGAAAACAACAACTGAGGGGGGAAAAAGAAAGGAATCCCGAAAACCTATGTATGGGAAGCACGAGGAAAATCGACACTCAGCCTTTTACTATTAGTAGTACTACTAAGTACCAGTGTTACGTACATACATGCGATTACTACTGCTACGTTAAGTAGTAAGCGTACAGAGGTACCTAGGGATACCGAAGAAAAAACAAGGAAAACTCGGAAGCCGGTAGTGTTTCGTCGTTTTATTATTTCATTTGCATGGCTACTGGTGGTAGCGTCACTCCGTAAAATTCTGTTTAGTACTACTAGTATCAAAAAAGACATGCTTCAGAGTCTGTGCTGTGCATGTGATCATAACTCCTCATTGATTAAAAAAAGCGTTGTAGCTACGGTATCAAAAAAAAAATAAGGTGTTTGCCAGAAAAATCTATTTCATGTCCAGTTTCTCCTCAAGCCCCTCCTCGAGCCCCTCCTCCTCCCCTCCTCGCGTTCTTACTCTACTGGAGTAGCCTTTGTCGCAGGCGCTGCCGCCGTCGTCGTCATCTTTTCGTTTCCTCCCACTTCCTCAAGGCTCTGCTTCCTGCCGTTTTGGAGACCGTTCTCCTTGGCGACGGAGGCCCTCTCGGCCCCGGTGCTCGGCCTCTCCCCCGAGGAGTCGCTCGCGCCCGACAGTATGCTCTCGCTGAAGCTCACGCCAGTGCCGGGCCTCACGTCGCTCGACGGCGCTCTAGACCCCGGCGCGCTTATCATCTGGTAGTCCCTGTCTATGGGGCCGGTGTCCTCGCCCGGCTTGGGGGAGCCGGGCACACTGCTCTTCTTGCCCCAGCCGCCGCTCCACCCCCCACCCTTGCGCTTCTCGCCCGCCCAGGCCGCCCAGCTCGACATGTAGGCGCTCGCGCGGCTGCCCACCGAGGCGGCGGCCTGCTGGGCCTTGGCCACGTCGATCGGGGCGATGCCGCCCGCCTCCGAGGCCGAGCCGTTGGGGTCCTTCGCCCTCGCCGCGGCGGCGTCTTCGGCGCGGCGGCGCTGGGACTCGCGGAGGTACTCGACGTCCGAGTACAGCCTGTTCAGCATCCCCGCCGCGCGCTCCCGGCCGGCGGCAAAGTTGCGCTCCAGCACCTCTCTGCCCTGAGCGAAGCGCTCGTCCAGGTGGAGGTCCTTCACCTGCTCGGAAAATCTCCTCTGGACGTCGTCCATGGTGAGGCCGCCCGCGGCGGGATGCTTGGGCGTCTTGACCGAGAAGAGGTTGTAGTCCGTGTGCCCGTCCCACATGCGATAGTTCTCCGTGCGCTTCCACGCCTCGACGAAGTCCATGCCGTAGTCGGCGGCGGGGCTGGGCTCAGTGAAGGCGCCGCCATCGTTGTGGGACACGAGAAAGTTGTGGTACTTGACCGAAGAGATGAGACCGAGCACGTAGACCTCGAACTGAACGCGAATATCGTCTTCGCTACTCCTATACTGCCTGTTGTTGGGCTGCGAAGGGTTATCATTGTCCCAGGTGTCATTAATCTCTTGCGTCAAGAGATCCATCCATCGTCGGTCGGCTGTGGTCAGAGCCAGGGCATTGCGGAGAGAAGGAGATGTGATATTGACAGTATTCTCGTCGAGGTTGATGAGAATATCGCTGTAACGATCTTTCTGCTGGAGGAGAAGAGAATTTGTGCTGCCGACAATGTATGACTTGGTGCCGAAGTCGGCAAGGACGTCGAGCTGCTGCAGTGGCGTATAAGGGCCAAACAAGCTCCCCTGTATGTGTTAGAATCGGCGCATCCCCGACGTGAATTCTGTGACATACCTTGCCAAAGATTTGAAGTGGTAAACCCATGAATCTGAGCAAAGACTCGCGATTGCTACTCTGCAAGCTCGTTGCTTGAGACAGGGTTTTTTCGTAATTATTCAACTCCGGATCTGCGCAATCTTGGAGGCCTCGAATAAGCCCCGGTATCAACGAAATAAGAGAAAACTGCACCATGCACAGTCGATCGCAGCGTGAACCAAAGAAAAGCATCTGCTTCGTCAGCATGCGTACACGGTGCGCAAAAACGGTGCCATTCTCACCTTGGGTTGAAGCAAACAACACTTAAGTAGCACAAGTGTCTGCCACTTAAACTCGTGTATGAGCTCCCTCAGACTCATGCCAATGTATTGGTCCTTGCCTCCATCGCCTTGCAATGCGTCCCGCTCCTTATCCTCAGCCAAGCTCTCCTGAAACCCGCGCAAAATCTCGACATCGGTAAAGTCCCGCTGGGCGAACCAGGCCTGCGTGACTATGCTGAGGCGCTCGCGTAGCATACTGAATGTCTGAGGTGTGTCCGTAATAACGACAACTGCCTTCTGAACGGTTGAACGAGTCACGTCGGCGGGACGTTCGATGAGCTGGGTGGAGTCTAGTTGTCGGGTGCAAGAGATACCAAAGAGCGATGTTGCTGGTCCCCTCTCGCTCTCGGGCCGCAGGAGAGTAAAGTAGGAAAAGTCTTCCTCGGAGCTACACCAAACATTAGCAATGCGCCGCCATATCATGTGTAGCCAACATACGCGTGGGCGCCATCGCTTAGTGCCATGAACGGTAAAAGAGTCCATTCGTACTCGACCGCCGGGTCAAAGCCATCCTCGACACCAAACCAGCTCTCGACTTCGGGGCCTCGAGCATGGTGGAAGCCAACGACGGTAATCAAAGGCGCAGAGGATGCTTCCGTCTTGACTGGCTCGCTCGGCGGCTGTTCAGCCTGAAGTGGCTTCTCTGTGATCTCTGTGATCTCTGTGGGGGGGGCCGCGGAATTCGCATCTACCCCGTTGGTATCGGGAGCACTGGACTCATCGTCGCTCATTGTCGCCTTTGTGTTTGGTTTTGCAAGCTCGCCGGCTACCAGCGTCGCCTTTCGGATGCCCGTGAATCAACTTTGCCCTTGCGTATCCTCAATCGGTGGATGGTCCGACACCGCAGCCACTACGGAGTAGCAGTCTTTGGCCAACTGCTTCCTTCTGCCAATGTGTATCGAGTCCGATGTAAAGCCGCCCAAAAAATTACGGTGGAGTATATGCAAAGGTATATATATGCGAATATGGCGTTAGGGCCACCTCTAAATCGTAATCGTAGTGTTCAATGGCTCTTTTGTTTTATCGCGACTGGCGTCGTAAAGGTCAGGGCGGTGGAGACAGGAGAGTACTAGGTGGATGGGCCAGGGTATATTGGATGGATGTGTATGTATATAAGACAGACGACCCGGTGATGGGTTGGAGAATAGAATGATGATGGAAGATGTAAAGGTAATAATCTATCTTCACATTCAATAGATGAAAGATAAAAAGGTAAGGAATGGAAGAAGAGGAAATAGAGAAAAAAGAAAGCACAAGGCGGCTTGGAAGTTGGGAAATCAACTACTACTACTACTACTACTACTAGCCGGTATGGTAGCCCTTGAGAAGAAGACTTGCTTGGACCATCGATTATTGGTGGTGCTACTCCGTACTTTTTTTTGGTGGTTCACGGTGACCCCGCCATGCATTTAGTACTGGTACTGTATTTTATTTAGTACGGATTATTCCAGTAGCGGTACGGAGTACTCCATGGACCATGGCCTCCATGCATCCACCAATTACCCATGATCATCATCACGTGTAAGCATCAGGGTCTCCCTCCCGGCTTTCATGGCCTTCCCTAGACAACCCTCCATCTACGGGAGTTGTTGCATTCTTTGCATGACTGTCTCATTTCCTCGTGGAATTTCAAATGACGCCATTCAATTTCACCTTTATCATATTTCAGCAGTCAACATTAGGAGAGAGAAGAGGAAAAAAAAAAGAAAACAATGGATCAAAGGTTCGAGCCAAGATAACGGACAAAACACGTCAATGGTGGCACTACACCCTTAATGGATGTTGATAATCAAACAAAAAGGAAGAGGGAGAGAGAGAGAAAAAAAAGATAGCAATATTAAATGATGAAACAAGATGGAGACGACATAATGCGGCTTTTGGTCTGCTTGCTTGGCCAGGTCTGCCAGCGTGTCTTGCATTGCATCCATGACCACAGACCAATCACGGCACTCCCCCACCACTTTTTTCAACGACGACGACAACACACGCCGAAACCAATCCGTACCCCGGGCGTATTTTACTTGATTA
This sequence comes from Trichothecium roseum, assembly GCA_026184415.1. Lineage (NCBI taxonomy): Eukaryota > Fungi > Ascomycota > Sordariomycetes > Hypocreales > Trichothecium > Trichothecium roseum. Next base: position 732,003 of record CM047947.1, read on the forward strand.
TACGGAGTGCTCTATTTGAGGAAATGAACTCAATAGATGATGGGCGACTCTTGGAGTAGTCTACGGAGTATCCATTCAAGGGTCATAAGGCTACACCCAAGTCTTGCATTGCGTGCATCCAATGTTGACTCCCAAGGCTTTCAACGTCGAAGCGGACATGCTTATTTCTTATCAAGTCAAAGTGTTCATCCCGATGACTCCTCTCTTCGATCTGCACTTTCTCGCTCATGGTTTCCTGCGGTCATTGACCGACCACCGGGAACTGCCGTTCCTAAGCCTCCCCCAAATGGTTCCCGATGCTCTGCATATTCGCCTTCTGGGTCCAAGCAATATTCATTGCTTGAGTTGCACTACATTAATATCTGAGACTCGCAGATTACCCTTTCAACATGCCTTCTCAGCCCCGTGCCGAATCCATACTCGACTACAGCTCATTCGTGCTCCTTAATTCGTCTTCTTCGCATTCCGAGTCAAAGCCCAGGTACCAAAAGACAAAGTACATACTCTACGATGAGTATTTTTTTTATTCTCATTCCTATTTCAATTCGTATATATAACCTTAGCGCTCGATGACTCGCTACCGTGATTGGCGTTTGCACATTCGCCCCAGCCAACCCCTCTCCAAAACTGCAAAGGACCACGGTTGTCACTTCGCGGAGGTGCGGGTAAGTGAGAAACAGAGAGCCCTGTAGTTTTTATGCATGTCTCAGTGTACCGTCTCGCCTCGTAGGTAAGAAGCTTGCATCAGAAGTCCGATCGTCACCTCTCCAGCGTCATTCCTGCTGCGAGTGTGTGCTTGGCTGCAGTCGGTTCAAGGTCAGGAGCCCATATCGCACAGCATCTGATACAGTCAATAGCTCAATCAAGTCCGCAGCATCCAACATTTAAGCAACAAACTCTTTGCTTTGGTATGTCACCTCCGCTTCACCCTGGCTACAGCGTGTACACTGCAAAACCCATGAGAGAAGCCAAGGTATTGTGCCATAATATCGTCACAATGGTCACAACTACCCGTTCCAGATGGGTCCTTTCATGCAGAAGATGCCTTTATTCTGTGCCAGTGACCATATTGACCGAAACGGCGCAGCGCTGATCCTTGTCAGCTTCAAGACATCAAAACGTCCCCTCTGCTGACACGAGAAAACAGTTCAATGTGAACTTTGTGCGTGGTTTGGCCGATATTGGTCACGGCCACATTTGCAGGGCTCAATATTTTGCTTCCGCTACTATTCTTGCCGACACGCAGCCACGGCTCGGCTCAACGTGGCAAAGTCGGCAGAACTTGGACATCGCGTACGAAACACCTATACGTAAAGTGGCCAACTTCTTGTTTACAGTCGTACGTTCTCGTGCCACGAAACTCGCAAGGATACCGATGGAACCTTGACGAGCCGATCCTTCTAGAGTAGAGCGGATCGTATGCAAATATTTCGAAAGTTCCAACTCCAGTCCTGCGTCTCCGTCATGGGCCGACCAACGTCCCTAAGCCAGAGACCTGTTCTCTGATAACACCAGGCGAAACAAATCCTGAAAAAATACCCCGTAGTTGGGTTGTGAGATATCAGCTCAGGGAAACATCAGATCTATAAAAACCCCCAGTCGTTAACCCGATCCCATTATATTCTCCCGGTAGGAAAAATCACTATTCATCATCTCTTCCATTGGTATATACTACGGAAACTTAAAATACAATACCATAGTAGCTTTCGTGGTATTTGCCTCCCCCTCTTAAGTACCAATGGTAGCCACATTTCATATGTCACGTATAAAAGTAATGGGCGATGTGGTATCTTATGGGTTTCCTGCTAACACGAGCAGCTGTCTTATAAAGTAGATAAGAGCATACTCCGTATACATTATGTTACTTTGGAATCGTGTTTAGGGTAGTACCTGGAGGTTTGGTGGGAGATTGACGCTAGTATTGCACTAATAAGCGGTCGGAGATGTCAAGCGGTCTCACCACGTGACTCTGGTAGGCCAAAGCGCAACAGGGGGCGGCGAATGGGATCCATCGGAAAGCTTTCCCCAGATTGGATCATTGACTTTGGAGCCAAGCAAATCGAACCCACAAGGCCAAGAGCCTAAAGCTGGCCACAGCACCCTGAGCACTCCCTGAGCACTCCCTACGTGCAAATGTGCCCCTAAATCATGTTCTCTTGACTCTGGGGGTGAATAATACTATGTAAGTGTGAAAAAAAAAGAAGGGGAAGAGGGGGGTGACTGTACGGAGTACCTAGGTTTTGAAGGGAAAAAAAAGAGAGAGAAAGTCTTGCCCAAAACAAGTTGAACCTCTATTCATACATTTCGTTTTGATTCAGCTTCCAATTTTTGTCAGCCTTTTCTCTTTCAACATCTGACGTATCTAATCTTTTGCCTGCTTCAACGTTGTTGAAAGATAGCCCGAGTCTTCTTCCATTCGACACTCAAGGACTATCCCTCTCGGTCTAGACCCGACGATCATCATGAGGTAGAACCCGCACAAGCTTTAATTACAACTTGGAACCCCCCCTAGTGGATAACGAAACGACGAACAACACGACGACGACGACGACGACGACGACGGCAACGAGAACGACGATAACGAAGACGGAAAAACACATCGTAAACGCATCGCGAAAGATGCGAGCTGTCCCAGCACCGTCAAACTTTCTATACCACGTCGTCTGCGCCGGTGCTGCCACTCCCTGAAAAGACGGTCGACGTTGACCCGGCATCGGCGCCTCTTCCCTCTTCTCGACGCCCGTACCATCACGCCGAAACCGCCCTACAATGACGAGACGAATAGTGAGTTGCAGAGTTGCATAGTTGCAGAGTGGCGCGCATGTTTAGAGGAAGTATGCTGATATTCTATCGTTATAGGTTCGGACGATTGTCCAGCTCTCGGCCGCCGCCATCTTCACGGTCCTCGTCATCGTCCTCCTCGACCGTAACTACAGGGTCCTCCCCAACTCCCTCCATGGCTACATGCCCTCGCACCACCCAGGCCGGATAGTAACCGACATCACAGTCGTGACGTGTTCCACCGTCAACGTTTTCTCGTCATGCGACCTTGATCCCACCCAATGGCACCGCGTTGAGAAGGAGCTCTTCCTTGGTCAGGCCTGGACCTCCCGCGCCTACATGTACGTCAGCCTGAAGCGCGAAGAGGACCTGGGGCCGATGGACAGCGTGGTCATGGACGTTTCGGTGGGTAGGCTGGACCCGAGCCAGCGATCCGAGCGTGACGAAGCCACTGGGGAGCAGTGGTGGGAGCCTAGACCATGTGGCTTGTGGATCAAGAGGTCCAACAACAAGAAGTCGAGCGATTCTAGCCATGTCATTACCGATGTCGATGTCCTGTTTGGTGACGACGCCGTCGACGCCAGAGCGGGATGGCATATAGCTGGTACTCCGTTATTGCTGGGGCAGGGCGTCAGCAAGTACAGCGCGCACGTTACCGTACGTAGGGGACCGCACCACGTACCTAAGAGGCCTCAGCCTCGCATTCCGGACAATGGGAGGTTCAAGATCATGCAGATTGCCGACTTGCACTTGAGTACTGGCCCGGGGGTATGTCGTGAGGCTGTTCCCAATAGTTACAACGGTGGGGTTTGCGAGGCGGACCCCCGTACGCTTGATTTTGTCACCAAGATGCTGGATGAGGAGAAGCCCGACTTCGTGGTTCTTAGCGGCGACCAGGTCAATGGCGGCTCAGCACCCGACGCTCCCTCTGTAAGTTCTCCCACAGTCCCTCTTGTGTCCACCCCGCTGATTCCGTAGGCCATGTTCAAAATCTCAGCGCTCCTGGCTGAGCGCAAGATTCCCTACGTTGCCATCTTTGGTAACCATGATGACGAAGGTACCATGTCCCGCGAGGCGCAGATGGCCATCCTCGAGACCCTTCCCTATTCTCTATCATCGGCAGGGCCTTCGGAGATTGATGGAATCGGTAATTATTACATTGAGGTCCTCGGCCGCGGCAACACGGACCATTCGGCCCTCACCATCTACCTCTTCGACACGCACTCGTACTCTCCCGACGAGCGGAACTACCCGGGTTATGATTGGGTCAAACAGAGCCAGATCGACTGGTTCCGCCGCACCGCCAACAGCCTCAAGGGGAAGCACGCCGAGTACACCTACCGCCACATGGATATTGCCTTCATTCACATTCCCCTGACCGAGTACGCCGACCCAGAGCTGCCGCGCGTAGGCCACTGGCTCGAGGGCGTCACCGCCCCCGTATATAATCCTGGCTTCCGGGACGCCCTCGTGCAAGAAGGCGTCCTAATGGTCAGTGCAGGACAGTACGTATCTTCCACCGCTACCACTGGTGTACCAATTACCAGCTAACATGAGCCCAGCGACCACTGTAACGACTATTGCTCCCTCTCCATCACCCCGACAGACTCGGAGTCCCCCAACCAACCCCCGAAGAGGCTCGCCGGTTCTTCCCCGGCCATGTGGATGTGCTACGGCGGTGGTGTCGGCTTCGGCGGCTACGCTGGCTACGGGGGCTACATCCGCCGCCTTCGACTGTTCGAGGTGGACGCCAACGAGGCCCGGATCCGCACCTGGAAGCGCGTCGAGCACGGAAACACGGAGCAGCGCATCGATGAGCAGATCATTGTCGACGAGGGCAGGCCCGTGCCGCCTCCGGAGCCCAACGTCGCCGCGCCGCCACCGCCCGCACAATGATGCGCGGGTGCTGCCGCACGCATGGGTGAGGGGGAGAGCACGTGCTTTTCCGTATCATTCGGCCCTCGGTGTGACTTTTTGTGTGTACTTTTTTCAATCAGGCGGGAATAAATTTTTTTGTCGATAACTACGAATGGTTATGTATATGGATTAGGGGAAACTTCGCATCAGTTACAAACATACATCCTCACTCTTTCTCTCTTTCCTTCCTCTAATCCCCCTTCGAGGCTGGAAAGCCAAGGGACCTTTTCACGTACAAAGGTGGAAATGAAAAAAAGGCAGGGAAAAAAAGGAGAAGGAAAAGAGAGGAATGGGGGGGGGGGACATGGGGGGAATGGGGGATCATCATCAGCAGTAAAAGCATGAACCAAGGGAACCAAGGGAAAAAAAAAATAGAAAAGCAAGAAGCCCAAAAAAACAAAATGCCAATTTAACCACCATCACCACTTTTTCTACAATTATTAGAATTACTGGTAGTACTAATTAAGTACTGCCATATTTAGTAGTACCTTATTTATAACTACTACTACTGCTGCTGCTACTGTGTTAACTGCTGTGTGCTATTTATGATAAGTACTATAACTTGCATTACATGTTGTTTATCAAGAAGGAAAATGGATGGGATATTTTGTATGTGTTATTTTATATTAGTAAATTCCGCCCCCTCCCCAAAACCAAAAAAAAAGGTGAAAGGCTATGCCATACCACTCCTCGCTAAGAGAAACTCGGAACTCCCCCCGAGGAAAAGAAACCAAAGAAACCGAAGACGCCTGCTTGTTTTACTTCCTTGTCTAAATAATAATGGTTTCTTCTTCTCCCGTGATATCATACTGCTTGCTTTGTATAACTCCTCCCCCGCCCACTTCCTTCTCTCCACCCCATCCACTTATACAGCATGTACGTATCAAAACATATCGGCTCGATACTCTCGTCCCCTCCCTCTTCCCTTCTTCTCTCTTCCCTTCTATATATACACCTTAACTCCCCTCTCTCCCCTTTTGCTCAAAAATAACGGTAAAAGAAAGAAGAAAGAAGAAAAAAGTTGGTCCGGCTCGAAAAGCCGGGTATTAAAAAAAACAAAGATGCAATTATTACAGGAGCATAACCTCCTGGTGCAAGACTCTCAGCACGCCGCCGGCCTCGGCGACGCTGCCGCACTGGAAGCACCACTTCCTCACGCTCCCGCCCGTGGGACCCGTGGCGCCGACGCCGCCGCCGCTCTTGCCGTCCTCCCACACGCCGCAGACGATGCCCCTGCTGCCCATGGGCGTGAAGCAGCCGCTGCCCAGGACGGCGTCGAGGAGGATCTTGGGCTGGTCATCCTTCTTGGGTATGGAGGTGACGGTGACGCGCTTCTCCAGACCGTGGTCGGCGCGGAGGGCCTGGCGCCAGCCTGGAGGGGGACGGCGGACCTGGAGCATGCAGTTGCCAAAGTCCTCCCACTTGGCCGAGGACACGAGGAGGTGGAGACGGATGCGGACTTCGTCGCCCGCCGTGAAGCCCTGTGGGTTCTGCTTCGAGTTCTCGACGCTGATGGACGGGGAGCGCGGAGGTGTGTCTGCGCCCGTGTAGCTGGACGCGCTGTAGAGGGATTGCCTGGCGGAGACGGGGCGGGTGTTCTTATCCACGGACGAACGAGCAAGGTTGAACGTCAGGTTACCGGCTACAGTCAGACGCTTGAGGAAACTCGAGGCGGAGAGAGCGCTGGAATGGGCGGTGCTTGCTCCATCACCGCTTCCTGTTGGCGCGCGGACGGAGGAGCGATAGCTATTCTTCCTGCCGAACCACGATCGCCGCTTGGAAGAGGTATTGGTCTCGGCGTCCTCTGGCGGAGTGTTGGCCTTTTCGCCGAAGCTGCGGAAGCGTGCTTCTTGCTCAAGCTGTTTAAACTTGTGGTTGTTGAGACGTGCGTGGTGGACAGACATGTAAAGGTTAAAGCAGTCGGGTCCGTTTTGACAGCGGAAGCGGAAGTTGCCACCAGCGTGGGCGTCGAAGAGCTGACAGTGCGGCTGCATCGATGATCGGATCTCAAGATCCACGGCTGTGCTCTGGCGTAGCAGGACGAGAGGAGTCAGGTCCAGGGCTAGGAGAGGTCTCAAGTCTTCCTGGCTGGAGTCCACCGGATATACTTCGACGAGACCCGGTCGCACGACGACATAGCATGGCGTGTTATCAACGTCCTTCCACTGGCCCTTGTTCTCAGACCACCTAGACACTGAGGCAAGGTAACGGGTGGGGTCGGCTTCCGGAGGCGTAGGTGTCCGGTCTCGGGCTCTGCGACGACGGCCAGATTGAGAAGCGGATGCCGAAGGTGTGAGGCTACACTCGGATGCTTCCACTTGCGGGAAGCGGCGAGGCGGTGGTGGTGAGGGAGACTTGGTGTACCGAGAGAGATCATCTTCGTCGTCGGTGTAGTCGTCTGATCCCGACTCATCTTCATCCCTGATGCTTACGCCCAGCTCAGTCTCGGGAATGTCGACGCTTTCGATTTCGTCATCAGATGATTCAACATCAGATTCCTCCGAGATGGTGTATTCAGAGACCTCGGAGCCATCCGAAGAGGGCAGATATTCGTGCTTGAGGGGTGACGAGCCGCGACGCTGAATGCCGCCGCTGCTAGCACGGAGCTTGATCTTGGGCTTGATTGAAACTGAAGGGGTCGAATTATTTTGCTCTGGTCCTGGGCTGGGACTGAGAGTGCGGTGTACAGGTGGTGGCGGCGCACCGTCGGTCCTGAAGGGCGACACACTTCGCAAAGGAGGCTTCTTCTGCAAGCGCAACGGGTCTGGCCGCATACTCTCATCAACTGGATGACTCTCGTCCTCATCGTAGAGCGCAGCTGGGAAGCTTTCTTGGGTGGGAGTTTTGTTCCCGCGGCGACGACTTTCGGGGCTCTCGGGGCTTTCAGGACTCTCCGGAGACGAGGGGGCGGAGGATGGCGACTGTGACCCGAGAGGGGACTTGGTTAAAGAAGAATTGCGGGAGTGATGCTTGGTTGGTGTCCTCCTCAATGGCGTCGACGGAGACCGAGGGGAAGATGGCTGCTCCCCAGATGGAACCCTCCTGTTGGGTCTTCGAATACTGCGCGCGCCTACGGGTATGTCGACGGGATTGAGCCTGGGTTCAGGTTCATCGTCATCGCCCAATACGCTCGGCTCCGGTTCTCTTGGTGGCACCGGGCTGAGAGGCAGAATGTCAAGCCAGTCCAGAATTTGATCTTCATCGTCGGCTGTCAGTGTAATCAGTTCGTGCCACTGCCTATCACAGTGTAATCCCCTGATCATAATCACCATGTCAAACTTGCCATCACCGGTACGAGCGGAAATCTTGCCCATGGGGATGGGCGGGAAGAGGAGATATGTGCGTCGACCACCGCCAGTCTCTCGAATAAGAACATCCCCGGCATCCCTGAGCTCTTTCTGTATATCTCTGTGTACCAGCTCGACCTGACATTCTAGCCTCTGCCCGTTGGAATGCTCTAAATTCAAAGAGAAGATATCCTTGGCACTGACTTGGCGCCTCGGATCGATGATAACATCCTCCAGTGCGCTGAGAGTCCTGAGATCCCGAGCTCTTGTAATGTCTGTGTTTATGGCATCCTCGTCCGTCATCCTCGCCATCTCTTCTCGGTGTCTTCGCCGGGCCTTCTCTTGTAGCTCCTCGAAATTCCTTAGCAGTTCATGCGTATCTTCGGTTGGCACTATCTGATCAATGCACTTGATGAGCTTGACAAACTGCTTTACGCGGATGAGGGGGCGCTTTAGCAGATGAGCCACATCTACTCGCTCCCCTTGCGCGTTGACAACGTCGCCATTTTCATCCCTCGGCATGGCATTGAGCAGGGAGTCGTTTTCGTCGTCTTCGGCAGCAGGTGCTAGATTTACCACGAGATCTTGGAAGCCCAGCCTCCATGCGCCCAGGTATGTATTATATATGGGAACCAGCCCATGCGCCCAGTGCCCGAGTTTACGTAGATCGTTCCCTGGGGCCTTTCTGTGAGCGACCCTCATCTTCTCCAACGATACACCCATGTGCACTACACTCTTAGATAGTGCATCGTCTTTATCGGCTCGCGCGCTGGATCCAAAGAGTTCCGTAGGAGGGTTGCCATTCATAACATGCGACAGCAGCACAGGAATAACACCATCCACCAGCGTCTTGAGCTCCCGCAAATACAAGCCTTCATCTTCGGCAAACTCGTGGAGTAGATCTAAATCACTGACGCTCGGGTCCAAGCCCCGGGCTCTCCGCTGACTTGGTCGTGATCGGTTGCTCTTCATGGCCTGAGGCACTTGACTGTCGTCTGGCAGTGACAGAACGGATACTAAATCCGAATGTTTGGTCAAGCGACGCTTCAAGCCCGGCGCATGGTTGCCTTGACTCCTCTGGCTCCTTTGGCTGCCCCGGCTCTTATCGCTTCTGTTTCTTGAAAGCTGACTGCTGCCTCTCGTAAGAACAGTTGAGTGTGTCAACGTCGAATGAGTGTAGTCGGACGTCAGATCGGATTCGAGATTACTCGAGGCCCCCTCTTCGGATAAAATAGTGGATAACTCGTGCTTTCCAAAAGTTGGTGGTTTATATCTGGGTCCAGCCATGCGAGGAACTTGTTCAGCAGAAAGCGCAGACTCCGTCTCAGAGCCATCAGAATATTGACTGTCTCCTTCGTCTCCGCCGTCTCGGTCCCGAACGTCCCGTGATTCTCCGCTTAAATATGTCGATGTACAGTCTGTAACGGTATAGTCGTCATCGTCGTCAAGTGTTGTCTCTTCATCCTCATACTGGCGCTCTTCCTGGCTCTGGTATGCAGGAGGTAACCTGGTATGTTCTCCAGATGACCCAGTAAATGCCTCTTTTAGCATACCAAACAATGGCCGATGATTTGGTGGTTTGAGTGGAGAGGCCGAACCTCTAGTTGCTTTGCTTCTCCTGAGTCCGGATGAGCTTGTAGGCCGAGATTCGTTTGCCGAATCCGGTCTTGAATTGCCCGTCTGTGATGGTAATGTATCTCTGCTCGGCGTGGACCTTGGCTGAGCCGGCTTCTTATCTTCCAAGGTGAGATCTGGTGCCGACTTTGAATGGCTTGAAGAATGTCTCTTTGTCTTGTCCCTTTTGGGTGCCGACGACTCCTTGGGAGTGACGGGTGGGGTTGGTTCTTTTGATGTCTCCTTTACCGGCTCCCTTGCCGGCTCCTTTAGAGCCTCTTTTGGAGATTGTTGTTTCGGTGACTGTTGTTCAGCCGAGGATGGCTTTACAGGTGTAGAAGTCTCGCCCTCGACAAAAGGCTCGATGGTAGTGCTCAGCCACTTTTCGATGCTGGGGGGCTTCTGTGCAGGTGGAGGTCTCGGGGGCTCGTTCATCTCTTGGATCATCTTCTTGCTCTCCTCTATAACCTTTTTAAACACCCCCATGCCCTTGATACTGCTACCCCTATCGACCTTGGCCGGTCGCTTTGGCCTGGTGCGGGCCGGACCGTTCAGAGGAAGTTCAAGCTCGCTGAATGCGGAATGTCCCCACGGGATCTCTCCGGGGATATCAGCAATAGACTTCCCGGCCAGACTGGACGATAGATCCGAAATAGGTTGTCGGGTGCCGCTTGGGCCAGCTTCAACATCATCATTGGTCCAAGATACATCCCCTTGAGATTTAGACTTTGCGTGCTGAAAGCTTCTTGACCTAGCAGCAGGCTTCTTGGCTTTCGAAGGTTTTCGCTTCGTTGGGGTATCAATCTCCGTCTCGTAGTCATCGTCATCATCATCCTCAGCCCGATGCGTCTCAGTCCCCGAGTCCGAACTTGATATAGACTCTGTCTCTCTGGACTCCTTTGTCACACCCGTACTGTAAGACAAGTCTGACGGCTCCTCGATAACTTCTATTCTAGAAGGAGTATCGTCTCGTCGTCGCGGCGGCACAGGATCTTTCCTGCTTCTAGTGCGAGAAGGTCTGGCATCGATTGACGAGTCGCTTATGGCAGATGAGGTGCCGCTGATCGGACGTACCCGAATGCCATCGTTGGGTGAAAGATACGACGATCTCTGTGTTCGCCTTTCCTCCGACTTGGGCGAGCTCTTTGCGCTAACGCGTATGCCATCGTTATCCTGAGCCTTGGCATTTCTCATTGGTCTTACTCGAATCCCATCATCAGGCAATGATCTGGAAGATTTTGGCCTCAACCTCGTCGTGGATTGACTGACACTGCTTCCCGTATCAGCAGTCAGCTCTGTCAACTCCGTCTCGGTATCGGATCTTGCGCCTCTTTCCCTCGACTTGGAGGACCGATAGCTCCTCGGCGGTGGTGTATCCGGAATCTCAACTTTGGCCGCCCATTCCTTAACTCTGGTCGCCACTGGATTCTGCGTCCTCCGCAGGGTGAAGTCTTTGGGAATACCACCGCCCGGCGGTGAAGCATTTCGCGGCCTGGGTTTTGGTGATACTCGCCGAGCCCTAGGGGAGATCTTCCTCGGCTGGATCACCCTGTTCTTGGTCTTATTTTTCATCCAATTGTCGTCGCTAACGACTCTTTTCTTGGGTGGTGACCTATTGGCCGCGGCCGCTTCTCCCTCCGAGCCTTTCGTATCCGATTTCCTCGAGATTGGCACCGGCTTCGCTTTCGGCGGCCTTTTGGTTTGCCTCATCTTTATGCGCACTCTATCCTCCTCGGTAACGCTCTTAAAGTCCTCCCCATCAAAGGCAATATCTGTCGGCTCGGTCGCGGTATCATCGGCGGGCGCGTTGTACCCTGCGGCGACCACGGCCGCCGCATTCGCCTTTTGCCAGGCCTTGACCCTATCCCTGACTCCTCCCGGAGGTTGCACCTTCCTAACCGCCGACTGTCGCATCTCATGGCGCAACTCCGCCTTGACAGCCTCAACACTCTGCCGTCTTTGGCGCTCAGCTGCCAGCCTCGCCGGCGATGGTCGTCCCAGTAGAAAATCCGTGAGGAGTGTGGGCGCCTCTGGTGGTTTGGACTTGGACCGGGGACGATCCATGTGTATCCTGGGCGTAGAGCCGCCCGAGTCCGAGGGCTTGTTTGTCTCTTCATCGTCCTTGGCCGGGGCAGAAGTAGCAGTCTTGGGACGCTCAGCGGGTTCTTCTGTCCCGGCGGGCGCTGGCGAGGACATGGCGACGGCTCGGCGGTCGAATGGTGATTGGGGGATGTAGCATTCACGACGGGGTTCGGTGCGGTGTCGGTCACATGCGGGCGATTATCATAACAGCATGCTTGATACTTCTGCTCGCGAGAGAAGGTTCGAAGGGGGGCGTGCGGTAAAAAGGGGTCAGGCTGGCAGCAGACTTCGCACCGGCGCGCAATAGGCGTAAACTCTGTGTCCTGGCAAAGCTTATTTGGAGAGGTCTTTTTTTCCCCTTCTTGGATCTTGTATATTTCGGCTGTATTAAGTCGTCTCGGGTATCGAAGGCGCTTCCTTTGCTTTAGTAAGGCATAAAACGGACAGAGCTGTCGCGAATGAGCGAATGAATGACAAAAGATTGCTTAAGGAATGGAAATCAAGAAACTGCAATCGGTACTAGAAGGAAAAGTTGAGAATTGTGCCTCGAAAACCGGCAAGTTCGGTCTAGGACGGACGCCTCGTCACCTGGCAGTGGGTTGGTTGGGAGCTGGTGCAGATGATGCGGTGCATGTGCTTTCTCGTTACTGCGGTTTCCAGGCCGAAGGGAGGGGGGCAGAGAGAGAGAGGCGGGCAACAATAATAGCTGGAAGACCAGGGCGAATGACATCGGATGAGTGTAAACAAACCCCCCTCCCAAAAGGAAGAAAGACAGCCGGAAATCAAACAAAGTCGGTCGCTTGCTCGCTCCCACCCGACAACCACCTTGGCTGCTTGGGTAGCTTACTGCTACGGAGTAACAGCTGCAGCTTTAGGCTTTAGCGCCCACAAGGTCGAGTCCCGACCGGGGTGGTTTAGGTACTGGGAAGCCTTGGCAAAAGGCGTGGTGCAGCAATGCAGCGGCGCTTTAAAGACACTACGGCGTCTACAGTGCATTGCGCCCCCGCCTTAGTTAGTACGCTTTAGGCAGCTTTTCCAAGGCATTGTCGCTCCGCTAGCCATCTAGCCCGCCTAGCCTCGATCTCAGGCCCTCCCTGTAACTGTATCTAGAGCTGCACAGGGGGTTTTACTGGCTCATTTCAGGTGGTGGGAGGGGCCACCCTCTTAGCCACTCGGCCTACGGAATATTGCCGTCGTGATAGGTAACACTGATGCATCACGACAACAACAACTCCACCTCCCAGCTGTGCAATTGTCAAAGCTTCAACATGATCACCGACATAGGGAACAATGAGCATGACACTCGCGGCATGATGATGTCGAACATATTGTTGTTAGCATACGTCACTTCCGGAACGATACTAAACTTCTCGCCTGATACGCAGTCGGGATGAACAGTCAATTCGACGATCCGAGTCAACCGACGCAAAATCCCCGTCTAGGAGCTGAAACCCGCCAAACACTCGGCGAGGCACCTCAGGTCCACCAGTAGGAGAATTTCTTTTACCCAAGCTTTCTTCTCGGGCTGGAGTTCGTGCTGGCTGGCTGGCTCTACGGGTAGTCAAGCCGAAGGCCACATATTGCAGCCTCGTGTACGCCTACAGTCACCACCTCGCCGTATCGGGCATCACATCCGCAGACCTCTGGTGTATAGGACTTGCATCATGTGCGAGAAATAAAATTGACAGGAGAATCTAGGGACCTCTCCTGTGCTACAATAAGCGTATTCGCCAACTCCGCCCTGAGGCCCAATTCACCGTTAAACTCTATACCAAAATTCCACTTGCCACCGTCGGCGAATACAAAGCATCTAGTATACTGGCAAACGGCAGGCCAGGCTCGGATACCGTCGTCAAAGGCGTTATGGTGTGCGATATGGGCGCTACTTATATATATGCCTTAACAATGTCGCTTGAACACCGCCGGTGTCAACCAAATGTGCGCCTCTCGAATTTTCCGCCGCTTTTCAACCAATAGCTTTGCCAATATGTGCAGCCCTTCGCTCGCAGCACAAAAGTTGTCACTGTAGCTCTCTCTCATAGGCCACTCATCCCGTTCTTGTGTCTCTGGCTTTCGAGTATACTCGACCAAAACATTATACACGGTTGTCATGACTCCTGTCGTTTACTTTCCATACGGCGATCCTGCACTCCGTATAATACGAGGAGGTCACTTGAGCTCATATCCGGCCTTGCAATCCCTACGCAAATATATAACTTGGCACAGACCTCATACCTCGATATCAAGGATACGAGTTCTTGTGCAGGTTCTCGACACCTTCATGACTCCCAGAATTGAAACTGGACACAGATTTGACCTCGAGACTGCTGTCGCTGCTGCTGCCTCGGCTCCTGTCGCTGCTCCAAAGGCTACGAACACGGTTGGAGACTGTGTCCCAGCCCACCCAGCTGATCCAACTCCGTAGGAAGATCTGAAGTGTAGGCAGGCACGCTGCGAAGACCCCCATACTGGCCTCGACCATACCCCAGTACACGTATGTTGTGCTGTTGACTGTTGGTGGTACCCGAACCGCGGTTAGAAGCAGTGTTACGCAGGGAAGACGAGGAAATGCAGGCTAGACGTACGGATATTGTCGTTTTCGGGGTTGCTAGAATGCTTGAAAAAGTCGATAGAGACAATCACCCGGGCGAGGGCACATGCCACCGTTCTATGCCACACTTTGTTCAGCATCATTCACATTTCGGGTCAGTCCCAAAATTCGATTTGAGCGTCCACTTACACCGTGCCGAGCAAGAAGGAACCGCATGCAACGAGCTTTTGCCCGGCGCTCAACTTCAGTGACATCACCTTTGCAGACAAGCGTTATCATTAGCCCAGGTCCTTACTCCTCTTCTACAAAGCTACTCTCATATTCGGGGCACGAAGGCACTCACAAGTGGTATGGGGATGGCAATGACCACCAAGTCCGTCACGAAACCGGTGATGTAAAAGGCCATGAGGACTTTGAGAAAGACGCTACACTGGGCGACTTGAGTGACAGGCTTCCAGATCTTCATCTGCATGAGTATGCAGCAGAGCAGGGTCCCGAGGAGGAAGGAGACGGTCCAGCAGGCGATGAATACGATCATAGCCCAGAGCAGCCGGTTCGCCCTTGGTTTGATGGAGAAGATCCGCCGATAAAAGAAGATGAAGCTCGCCTTTGTGCACCCAAGGGCCACAGGGAGCATCACGTTGATGGACCATTCGAGCTGATAGCAGGGAGTCAGCACTGAATGCGGTATATCTACATGGCCTATGAGGGGGGCCAAAGGGCAATGGTGAAGAAGAATTACTCTAACGGAAGCCTCCATCTGCGCAATCGCTTCCGCCGATGGATTCTCCTTGGACGTCGGAACCTCGCGATAGCCGAAGCCATTCATCAGAACGCCAATGACCAGACATGCGCCGACCCCAATAACAAGGATCTATTCATTTTATATTATCTCTAAGCGTCAGCGTTCTCTAGCAGTTGAATAAAGGGGCTTTTTTGGTCAGCTACATACGGTGGCTGGGATCAACAACCAATCGTCAGGTCCGAGGGGCTGCCTCGATTTCAGCCGGCTGGCGAACCTCAAGGCTACGACAGCAATATCAAGAATTGGCAGAGCAATGCCCGCAGCGACAATATGTCCCGGTGTCTGGTAGTAATGCTGAATGGCGGCCATGATGCATCAAGGGGCTTCAGCTTGGGATTTTGCTAGAAATCAAAAACTCGTGGGGTAAAATGAACAATTCGAGAGGCGCTACTGATGAAGCGGGAGCAAGAGTTTGATCCTTTATGGCCCTTGAGAATCCGGGGCTCGCCTGCTCGACAAGATGGCACTGGAGTTGCGTTTGAGTGTACGTGCGTGCCAATACAGTAATACGACAATTCTACGTGGTATCGCCTCCCTCCCATCTTCCTCAGAATAGCACTTCTACCACTCGGTATTCCGACCCCAGGACCTCTCATACCTATCATATGCAAGTTCGCGGCGCTGGGCATTTGTGTGCGCGTGTGTGAGGGGGGAGGATGAGGGGAAAGGCGCAAGATTACTTGCAACGAAGGAAGGGAAAACACCAATCACCATCAACTGCCGATTTCCGGTCATGCAGTGAATAAGCAACTCCCATACTCCGCAGAGGCAAACACGTACGTATCGTGTCAAAAGCATCGGTCGTGGTCCAACCAGCGACGAGTGGCAATAACTAAGGCTGCGAATCTGCAATGCAACCCACGCGCAGCAACGGTTTTCTTGCAGTAAGCTTGAAGTTTTCAATCGCCCTTTTTGCACTCTTCCTCTTCCTCTTCCTCTTCCTACCTACCTCTGTCGATCGACGTTGGCCTTTCGCCGCCTCTATCTTCTTCTCTAAATGTTTTGGCAAACCCTACATGCTACTACGTCTGAATAGCATGCCCCAGGCCGGCAGTTAAGAAGCGTCCCCAATGACTGTCATCTTCGACTTTCAAAATCGCCTAACCTTTCTACAGCACAAACACGCACGAGCTTCGGATCTTCACTCGTCTATTTTCTGCATTTTCTGCTTTATCCCTGTCGGACTTGCTGGAGATGACCATGACTACCGTGACTCAAACTTGCCTTGGGCTCTACCGCCTTACAACCGTTACACCGCCTCACTTCACTTCTTCTTCTTCCTCTCCTTCTTCTCTTTCTTTTCACGACCTTCAGCAAAACCTCGATGCCGATGCAGCTCACGGGACCACTGCCCGTTCCTGTGCACTAGAAAAAAAGCGGCTCTCTCTCAACGTTCCTCGCCATCTACTAGCCGTGCATGTCGCCGCATGCCCTTGCATCAGCTCCCGCTAGTATGGTAAGTTTAGGTAGCTCTTTGTTGTCACTAAAGAGGAGGAGGAGGGGTTTCGGGCCCGAGCCGACTTGATACGAGCACACTCTCCGGCTACTCATTCACTACTTACTCGCTACTACTACTACTACTACTACTACTACTACTACTACTACTACTACTACTACTACTACTACTACTACTACTACTACTACTACTGATACTGCTGTTGCTATGATATAGTACGGTTACTAGTAATAGCAGTAGTACCAAGTAGCATCGGCCGTTATATCTACACCCCAAAGGTCACGAGATCATTCTCATCATTTTTCTTCCCGGCTTGACAGCCCCTCTTTTACCTACCGTGCAGTCTTCATCACGTTCCTGGTGCTTTCCGAGACAAAGGTTTGACCAGATTAGATCAGGAGAGATGAAGAAAAAAAATACTGGATGAATGAGAAGGAGAGGAAGAAAAAAAAAGAACGCATGCAGGTCTCGGAAAGGGGAGGGGAGGGGGGGGTTCGAGCAGCAGCTTCATGAACCACACACGTCCATTCCATCCCGTGGGGGGGAAGGGGACAAAAAGAACACAGGCACTGACTTGCCATGCTGCCCAGTACCAAACAAGAAGGAGAGACTTACGGGGAGTACTGCTTTTTTTTCTCTCTCTTTTTGACGGCCAGCTTCTTTGTCAGGGAGGGGTTAAGAGCAACGAGGGGGGGGGGGGGGAGAGGCGGCCAAAAAGGTCGGACCTTTTGGGTATGTGTGTGTATTGTGTGTGCATGTATGGATGGATGGATGGATGGGTGTCTCAAAAAGTCGTCCAAACTACTACCACCACATGCCGGTTGGTTGGTTACCAAAGCACCCAGCCTCAGTTCCTCCTCATGCCATCCCCAAGTCCCAGACCCGGACCCAGGTCCAAGCCCGTACAGCTCTCCCGCCCCCCCCGCCCCTCCTCATCCCCTCATCCCTTCAGCACATGACCGCATCGTCTGCAAGAAAGACGAGAAAGAAGAGGGATGGACCGCGCTATTTACTGCTTGAGTGATGCTTGCTGCTGCTGCGGAGCACCGCCCCCGTCCATGTCTTACATTTCCTCCTCCACTCCGCCAATGGCTAATCTATTCCACCTTCCACCACTCACGGGCACTCCTCACACACACATACATACACGCACACGCACACACATATCTGTGCCAGTATTCTTCCCCCCCTCTCCCCCTCTCCCCCCTATCTGCCCCAATAGCGCAAAAGAACATAGCAATCATGCACGTAGAAAAAAAAAAGAAACTGCACTTTTCTATGGCAACCAGTCATGGAGTAAGAAGTGAAGGAGAGGGAGGGAGAAGGAAAAAAAATGAATACTGATATTTCGATTCGGAGACACTAAATGTTTTCCCTCAGGGCCTGCGAGAGCGAAAACAAATAAATAAAAAAGCAAACCACCCCTTTCCCTTTCCTCCGCTAGGAACATAAAATGCAATTCGATGCTGCGGTACAAGAAGCGAAGATGAACAAGAAGGACAAGAAGTAGGATAATGATGATGATAATAAAGAGATGCTTTCAAAAAAAAAACCCATCAATAAAACAATGAGGCCTTCCCGTATTTGTTTCCCGCCAGTTCCGTCCAATAATGCCAACCCAAAGGCCCTCCCAAATAAATGAATAAAAAATGCGATGCATAAAAGTAAAAAGCGAAGAGAAATATCAGAAAGAAGAGAGACAGGAAAAGAAGAAAGCAAGAAAAAAACAAAGCAAAAAGAAGAGGTGAGAAAAGCAACTCCATAACAATGCAGTAATGACCCTTTATTGCCTGGTCCGCCGTGACACAAAAAGTAAAAAGAAAAAAAAACAAGCCTCCTGATGATGCGGTTGCCGTCCAAGCCCTTGACCGAAGAGAAAGGGAGAGGGGGAGAGAGAAACGCCGCCCTATGCAAGATGCGATATGCAGTAACAATGCCAAATAGATGCAAAGACACCAAACCCCCAAAGACGCCGGGGTATAATGCAAAAGTAAAAAAATATAAAATATAAAAAACACAAACCCAAAACAAAGGCTTGATGCCCAGTCCATCTCCAAATTGGTAAAAGGTATAAACAGTTTAAATCAAGATGATAATATCAAAGGTGAGGATAAGGAAAAGGAATGATAAGAAGGGGACGAGGATGAGGTTAAGGTTGAAACATCAAGCGTGCCCGGCAGGCAGCACAAAGCGGACCTGCTTCTTAGGCTTGGAAGCCGCCCTCATCTCGATGCCCTCACGCCTGGGGCTGCCCCAGCTGCCGGCGGGGTCGTCGCTCAGCTCACCCGACAAGATCTCCTCCTCCGTCTCCTCCTCGATGGACCAGACGTCGGGGCTGGGCTCGCGCCAAAGGTGCGCCGGGCGGCCGCCCCTCGCGCGCGACCCCCCGAGCCTGTTGCGGCCGCTCCTAGTCCTCCCGCGGGATAGCGGCGACGAGGACAGCGGCGGCGGGGAGGAAGACTGAGGAGGGGACATGGACAGCTGTGGTGGTGGCGAGAGGCGGGAGTTGACGCTCCTGCCGAAGACGGGGTTCTGGGGACGCGAGTCGGAAAAGTCACTCAGGGAGAGAAACTGCGGCGAGAAGCCCACGTACTCCTCGTTGTCGTCGTCGTCCTCATCGGGGGGTGTAGCGAGGCCCGACTCGGTGATCATGTCCGACGACGGCATGCGGCGGAGCAGGCCTCGGGTCCGAGTCTTGCGCAGGCCGTCGAGGGTCGAGGGGCTCACGCTGCGGACCACGTCACGGGGACGCGAAGGGTCCTCGATTCCGGCGTCGAACCCCATGTCCATGTCGAAGTCACCGTCGACGTCCTCGAAGTCGGGAGTCGGGGTGAGGAAGTAGGTGAGCGGGTCGTCGTCTATGTCGAGCAGGGGGCGGAGCTCGTCGGCGGCCTTACCAACCTGCATGTCGACGGGGACGAGGCGCACCTGCGTGGGGGGCCACGAGTCGCGGTGGGAACGCATCTCTGACGATGAAGGCATTTTGTCTTTTTTTCTCTCTTTTTTTTTTGCCTTTTTGTTTTTTTACTTGTTTGGAACGTAAGGCTGTAGCCTAAAGGAGGTATTGGTAATCCGTATTCCGTTCCCTTATCGAGGCAATATAGAGAACCTTGGCTGAAAGGTGTGGATGTCGAGGATATGAAAAGCCAAGGTAGAGCAAGTAGTCAAGGTTACTTGATGTTTGGTTGGGTGTCGTGTAAGTGACGGCCTCGGGGTGGGTAGATGTAATAATATGTGGATATATGTCGATATGAGAACAAAGCGACAGCGACCGGATTACTGATAAAACCCCGGCGGAAAAAGAAATGTAGGACAGTAGCAGTAGTAAGCGGTAGTAAATATGATGGAAAAGAAAACTACCCGATAGCCAACAAAGGAATTGTCCTATCGAGTAAAAGAGAATCCTTCTTCGTGTGAACTTTTTAACCCCCGGAGAGGGGGAGGAAGGGTCAAAGGGGAGGCTTTTTCGATGAACGAGAGACGTGCAGCCTATGAAAGGAAGACCAGGGGTGGTTGGTCGGGGAAAGGTCCTTTGTTTAAGTATTCCGAGCTGCTACTGCAAGCTGCATCTTTGACTTACCCGTCAAAAGGCGTGCTGATAACAGCACCTAGTCAAAGAGGAAGAAAAGAGAGAGAAAAGAGAGAAGATGGAGGGGGGGTGTATGAAATCATCCCCCTCCCTCCCCCCGGGCAACCCGCATCAAAAGAAAGAAACGAGACAAAAAAAGGACTCATCGACGCATCCTCGCCTGAGCGTCATAAGAAGAAAAAACAAGGCTGAGCAATAGCCGTTGCGCGTCTTTGGCAGCCAAGCCCAACGCGAGGAGACGAAATATGGCAGATGGCAGATGGACGGGGCGGGCTATCAGTCACACACCAGTCACGCTTCAGCTTTGGGAAGGCGAAGATGGACGGTACCATATGGTAATAGGTGGTCATTAGGGTACTCCGTAGTTGAGTAATGAGCAGCAGTAGCAGTAGCAGCAGTGTAGTAGCAGTGATAGCAGTAGTGGCAGTAGCGGCAGTAGTTCGCCCCTCCGCCCCTCCGCCCCTCCCCGTGAATGGTGGGGGTTCCCCACCACAGCAGCCCACCCCCTCCACGCAGACAAAATAATCAGAATCACGTATTTGAGATTCCAGCTTTGACAAGCATCAACTTTAATGTCTCCTCGATGCCCAGCCGTCTCTCTCTTTCCCATCTAATAAAGCTCCGTACCCTATGACATGACGTTCTGAAGAAGAAAAAAAAGTCCACGTGAAGTCGCATCAGAGAATCGGATAGAACTCTCCATTTTGACGGACAGACAGGAGCGCCAGGAAGGAAAGCAAGGACAAGGGGACAGGAAGAAGAAGCAAGAACAACGTAGTACTGACTGCGACGGGTGATATGTCACGGCTCACCCTTTTTGTTAATCTTTTTTTCCCTCTCGCTTCACGGGCTTCGCCATGTTCACCTGGTCACATTCAGCGCCATTTTTTCATTTACAAAAAGGGCCAAATGATACCATAGGGCATCGCCGTATTATGTGTGAATTTCTCACTCTTCTGCGCGCTCTACTGCGGGTCTGGACTGTTCTTCTTTCCGTGTATTAATAATAAGTTTGCTGGTGAGCAACGCCGACGTGAGGGGGGCTGTCGCGATATTCGATTGGAAACCGATTAGGTCCAAAGATGCAAAAATGAAATGGCACCATTTTTTTACCACTTGTTCGATAAGTTAGCATGCAGTTAGTACTACTAGTGGTAGTGATGATATTCACGCTTCCTTAACCATGAGGAGGGGGTACACCCCTCCTCCTCTTTCTCTCTGGCCCTCACTTTCCCATATCATCCTCGTAAGCTGAGACATGTGAGCACACCATCACTCATCATCCCGCGAACCAGATGACTTTCCCAACCGACGCATGCCCAGTACCCCTAGGGGTCACGACATGTCTCGCCCGCCCCCCTCCCCATCCTTTGCGTATGGTGGGATTGGTAAGTAGGCCACAAATCAAATACCACAAAACTGCTGCTCCGAATTCCGTGCTGAACCCTCTCTCTCCCTCATTCTTGGCCCGCGTGGTCCCAAAAATCCCACGGTCCAAAAGGTGGGAATGTTTTAGAAAACCCCATCCGACGAAAAAAAAACCAAGACTTACTTTTCCCCACGAAAGAGAGAGCAAACGTGAATACACACATGCGCATGAAAATGCACACGCCCCTCACACCCGACCCGGCCAAAAGCTAGATGGGGATCGGGAAAATGCATTGTCGGATCGGAGTCGTTCCTTGGAAAAGAGAGGGGGTGTGTGTCCGCGTGTGAGTGCGAAAAGGAAGAAGAAGAAGAAGAAGAAGAAGAAGAGGCTCAGACGGAAGGACCTTGCATATTTCATGGTCAAGTGGGAAAAAGGAAGCCAAACAAAACAGAGAAAAAGAGCCTCGAGATATGCACTTGTGCCTTGCATGCTTTGCCGTTGGTGCACTCCCACCCCCTCCCCTCCTCCCCCCTCCACTCTACTTTCCCTTCCCCTTGTTCTCCCGCTCTCAACTCTCACTCCCCGCTTTCCGTCTAATCTACCAGATGTTGTGAAACTGGAACCAGATTGTGTGACGTAGGAGCAACGACGTGAAAAGAAGCGATTGCGGAGAATACGAAAAATATGGAGCTGGCCAAAGGTCATTCGGCAGCGAGCCGAGAGAGGGAAAAGATGAGAAAAAAAGAAGAAGAAAAAAAAGATCGCGAAATACTATGTAGATAGAGAGTCAGAACCTTGCCGTAATGGCTAAGGAACGCGACCAACTTTGTTTTCGTCTTTTTCCTTGTACGTATAACTCGTACCGCGAGACAGGAGGTCTATTCTGGGATACTTGGTACTACTGGGTAGCGACCGGGCTTGTTCTTGGTGTCGTTTATCAATCTGTATCATCATACTGAAAGACTCGGACTCTTCTGCGCCCCGGCTGGCCGGTGCCCGCCTCTTCGGGAATTCATGACTGACGGGGTTTCATACAATCTCAAACCAAGATAGCGCCGCTCTGGTTATACGGCACCGCATTTCCACTATCTCAAACACTTTCCGCATACTACGTAGTAGTAGCTGTAGTAGCAGTAGCAAGCAGTAGTAGTAGCGGCAACTTGTATCACATCACGACCCTCAACTTTTGGCGGCTTCCTTTTTTTTTTTCAAAACCAACGAAATTGGAGGAAAAATAGCTCAGCCACGTGCAGTGACCAAAGCGCCCATTTGCCAGGTATATCGCATTCTCTTGCTCTTCTTTTTATTTTTATTTTCTTCTTCTTTTTTTGGTCCACGTAACGCGCTTACAGCCACCATAGCCACCCCCCAAGGATATAACTATTATCTGACCGTTCACCGTCACGTCAGGGCCCTGGTCTTGCTTCTCTCCCTGCGGTCGTGTGATGACGACGATTACTTTTTGGGAGGATCTTCTGAATCGCGTCTTTGGATCATGAGAGCAGACGAGCGGTTTGACTAGGGAAGCAGGAAAATGCCCAGCCAGCCCCTGACTCTTTTTTTCTTTTTCTCTTCTTCCTCTTCTTCTTCTTCTTGTTCCTAGGCTAGGTAGGTTGGCGCAGATACGAGACAAAGACAAAGAAGAACAAGGAGAAGAAGCATAAAACGCTTATTAGGCCCCCAAATTCCGGAAAAAGTGTTTTTGAAAGTAAATCACCATCACGTAGCTAAGCAGGCGCTCCATGCTTCGGTATTTATCATTCAGCTGGCAAAGTAATGACCAAGCACTAAGGACTATTAGCCAAGCAGTCACTCGCTCTGGATTTTTTTTGTTTCTTCCTTTTGTTTCTTCTTCTCAGTATCAGGGCCTTGTTGGTAAACACACCGACATCCGGAGTGCTCCGTACTTTTGGCCCGGATCAGCCGTGGCTCTCTTCTTTCTTTGGTTCTCTCCCCATGCCCTTCCCGCCAAGGATCTTGGCGCATTTCTCTCCGTAAGCATAATTTTTCCGGCCAAGAAGCACAGCGAAAACATTCGAGATCTCCATCTGGGAAAGAGCCGGACCGGGGGGAGGTAGTGAGAATAGTATCAGAGTCATCCGTAGTAGTAGCAAATACGACGGACGTCAGAAACACTCTCCAATGGTTCTATACAGGAAAGAGCCGAATGCACGACGACGGCAAAGATGAGGCACTCGACACGTACGTGGTTGGTATGATATGGCGAGAGATCGCCACGTAACTAGCCTACTCTCTGCGTTTTACGAGCCGCCATGGACAAGTAGCTTGATATTAGCTTGATATTCTCGTCTCAGGCGAGGACGGCATGAGCTTGTTTTGAACTCTTCACAAAGCATCTTTCCCATAATTGCAGCATGTTGTCCCATACCAGAACGTGTACGAGGTGCGCAGTATGTACCGAGTAGGGTGGGTGTCCTCGCTTCGATAAGATCTGTTATGAAGTTCCTTTTCAGTTCGTCTGCCAGCACCCATGGACCATAAAACGAAATCTCTCCGATCCTGCGCCCCGGTATGCCATAACATCCCATATCCATATTCATTTAGATTCAAGTTGGTCTCCAGGAGGAGGCTGATATATCTTTCACGTCGAATGCGGCAGCAACCGAGATAGGGGTAGCATCCCTGATCTCGCATCGACGACTAATCAGAGGCACCCGTTCCGAATGATTTCAACAGATAGGAGGCATGGATGTAAGTAAGAGGCGCCAAGGCGATGCTGCCTCTCATGAGTTTCCGGAAAGGGGGGGGGGGGGGATCACCACGTCGGAATATGTGTGCGGGCCGTTTGCGTGGCCCCAATTGCGTGCCCCGTCCGAAGGCTTGGAGGCCCTGCGGCTACCATTCCCGTCACCCATCTACCCCTCGTACCGTCCCAGGCCGCAGTAGCATGGTCTCGTTCAAGACTAACTACTAGGCCCTAGGGTAGCATGGCCCATAGGCCTAAGCACCGGGGGTACCGCACCCTTCTACCAAATCACCAAACCCCGACAGGCACGGGGGTTACCTCTAGCGGTTTCTCGGGGGGTTTGAGGCAGTTGCTTGCATGCGCAGCGGTACGAGAAGAGGTCTTGGCCCCCAAAGTGTGGCAATCGTGTCTCCGTGCCCTAATCCCGTGTCTGAGAGGCACGGTGCGACGGATATAGCCAACGAGTCCGGGTAGGCGGTGTCAAGAAGGGACAGGGTCTGGGAAAAGTTCTTGGCCCCGACTGCTGATGCGAGTGCCGGGAGTACATGCTACAATGCCACTACAACTACCGCTGCTCCGGGCAGTGGTACGTACGCATATTCCGTAGCAGTAATACTACTCCCAAGAGAAGTCATCCTAGTGGTACGTACTCCGTATCCCGTACATTGTACGGAGTAGATGCTTGGCACCAAACATTCTAGGATTAGGCCATGTCTGTGGGTCTGAGGCGTCAACGTACGTGCTTCGGGTTGTCGAAAGAACGAGCAGGTCTTGTTAAGTGAGCCAAGAGTATCCGTCTCTTTAAAGAATCATAATACCCTCAAGTTCTTGAATCAGGCTCTTCTCGGAATCTCTCGCAATGGCCTTTTGCATCTCACCATTGGTATTCTCTGCATCATGGCGGGTGAAGAAAATCGTCTGCCAGAGAAGCGGGCTGCACCCATAACTTTTTTAGCGACTTGCCTGCTCCTAGCAACGATCCTCGCCGTCCTGAGCATTACCACCAGCGGTCCCCGCCTCCCGTTCGACAGCTGCAACCCCTCCATATGCGGTTGTACGGACGCCATGGTTTTACCTCCTCCAACAGCATCAGTAAATTCGCAGAACCTGAGCGACGCATACTGGCCGCCCGCAATGCAGCTTCCCAACCACACTTCTATCGACGAGTCGGAGCTCATCAATGTGAGACTCGTCTCGTACAACATTCGCTTCGCCACAGAGAAACCTGTGGCCGGGGAAAAACCCTGGGACGTTCGCCGGTCCAGGCTGGTTTCGCAGCTGAGGTTCATCGCTTCGGATCACGGCGGGGCCTTCTTTTGTCTGCAGGAGGCTCTGCACCGTCAGGTGCTTGACATCCAGAACAGCTTGGGAGATGGCTGGTCACACATCGGCCGTGGGCGTGGTAAGCGCACACACGACGGCGAGTACTCCCCCATTTTCTACCGCTCCGATACCTGGGCCCTGGAACGCACCGAGACCCGTTGGTTAAGCAAGACACCAAATGAGCCTTCCGTCGGGTGGGATGCCAGATTCGAGCGCATTGTCACCATGGGCGAATTCTCGCACAAGGTCAACGGCACGCGCGTCGTCGTCATGAGCACCCATTTTGACCACATCGGCAAGAAGGCTCGCGAGCACAGCGCCGAACTCCTCATCGATTTTGCCAGCGAGTGGAGCTCCAAGGGTTCCGACGGCACAGCGCCATCTGCCGTCCTCATCGGCGGCGACTTCAACAGCGAGCCATCCGACAACGCCTACAAGACAATGGTTGCACCGGACTCAGGCATGTCCGATATTGCCGATCTGGTCCCCGAGCAGTACCGTTACGGCAACAAGATGACGTACACCAGCTTCGGCGAGCCAGGTGAGCGACCCATGCTCATCGACTTCCTCTTTATCAAGGAGCCGCGCACTGCAGTCGTCACCAGCTATGGCGTCTTATCTAATTGCTTTGACGACGGCATTCGTATTTCGGATCATAACCCACTAGTTGCCGACATCAAGATTGTGCGTTAATATCGAGGGCAAACACTGTTGCCCTTCTGACCTCGGTGAACCTCTTTGTCGCTAGGCTATGGCGTGATCCTCAATAGCGCTATTTTACAGAGCAGTCCAGCTCCTCCCTCATTACGGAGTACGGAGTACCATACCATAGAGGATTGTTTTTTTTTTCTTTCCTTTCTTGTCGACAAGGCAAGGGCTTGCGATTATTCCACGTCGCAATTCGTCTCCGGCCAATCCGGAGGTACTTTTTGTTTCTCTTTTACGACACAGTGCATCAGAGAATTCTTGGCGCGCTCGATAAATGCGCACCGCCGCTAGATACCGGATGTGCGTCTCGGAATGGACGGGGACTTGATGAGACCAATACCACCAGCTCGTACTTTCATCCCCCCTCCACAGCACACGGCAAGTCGCAAGGAGTTTTGAGGGCGATTGATACCACATACTCCGTACATGGCTCAGGTGGAGCGATAGGGCGGCCTTTCTGATGCTCCTTATCGCAACAAGACGGGGAAAGCATTGGCGCACGGGCATGGTGTGCTGAGTGAGGATGAATGCAGGCTGCACTTTGGTGACTGCGACCAACATGCGCAGAATTCGAATATCAGTCAGCAATGATGGTATCAATGACGTCCTCGGGTTCTTTGGGTTCCTCCCATTGCTCGACTCGATTGATTGATTGAATGCACCTACCCCAACTCGCCAGATGCAACCAACCCTACCTGCCATTTGTCACATTTCATGTGCATACAGTATATGGGACCCTCTCAAAGATGGCAAGCACGATATTTAGAAAGGAGTACTACTAGGTACTGGTACCTACTTAGTAGGTACGTGGCTTCTGCAAGTTGCCTCAAAAGGAGTTCTTCCTAGCTAAAGATACAATAGCTGGGTGGTACTTTCCTGACACCTCTTGCAGAAGGCGCGCCCACCTCCCCCGCCTTTCATCATACATCCACCATACATACACAAGGTACTATCAGTACTAAGTAGTAGTACTACCACCAGAGGTCAATACACCTATGGGTGCATACTGGATAGATACACACATCCCGAGTACATTGTCTTGGAGCTTTGGGTATCAACAAGAATGCTTCCCCTCCCTTTTCCTCGACCTGTCCCCTAAAGGACGATGCGATGATGCCGTCAATGCCCATCAATGCCCGCCAATGCGCGCTAATGCGACCGCGGGGAAGCATCGCCTTTTATTTGCTGGTTCCGGGGTGACATGGTCGTGGTATATGCATCTCGTTTATGAGCCCAAATTCGGCATTGAGTATATACGTAATCCGTGGTGATCCATGAATCTCAATCAGATAAATATCCCAACAGAACATAGAGGAAAATAGAATAAGAAGGACAACAAGAAGAAAAAGAAAAAGAAAATAAAAATTTGTCTTGAATCAATTGGTCAGTAGCAGCGATGTGACCCCATCTTGTATTTGTCGGCAGCTGTGTCAGCTCAGTGGACATGTGCATAATAACATCATCAACGGGCAATTTCTTTTTCATCTCCTCCCTAGATAAACCCTCCTCGTAGCCCAACCCTCCGTCTACCCTCTCTCACGACGTCTTCTATTGCAAGCTTGCTCCCCCACGCCGCCCTAAATTGGGGCCCAAGAGTCCTGCAGTAGCGGTTGGCTAGCTGCCCAACCTCGACGTATTCCCTCCAACTCACATCGCAAAGCCTTGATGTAGCGGAAGTGGCATCGCCCTGCTGAGTCCTAGAGCATGCCCAGACACTCGCCAATCTCAAGCCATTGCCGACTCCATATACGATACATCATGGTATGCACCAAAGCAGGCCAGTGACCAACTGCGGAATATCCCCGATCCATGAAGCACCAGGCACCAGGCAGCTGGCTTTTGTATATGGGTGAATGTCTCATAGGCCATGCCCACGTTGTAAACAAGTCAAGGAAGCCACGCATTCATGAAGTTAGAAAGGGGTTTACATCCTTCTTTCCGTCGAGAAATTGCATATACATCCCTTTTGAATAACCCCAATTTGCCTTCACGGATGGTGAGCAGATATTGTATTCTGAGCAAAGCCAAGGTTGGCTGGTGGGTTCCGGACACTCCACGATTTCGTCTTCTTTAATTCTTCCGGGCCTTTGCTTATAGATGAGGATTCTTCATTCATCATTTCACTTGAAAGTTCTCTGAGCTTCATGTCACTCATAGACGATCCACCGTCTCAAGGCTCATGCCTATTACGCTCCCACAAGAAAATAAAATCAAGGCCGTCCGAAACACTATCAATGAGTCCAGCTGAGAAGAATATACACGTAAACTCAGCATTGGATAGAAAAAGACGGCTTTATACCACCGCGGGATCTACCATACGTCGAGTTGAGCCCCTTTGCAACTATCCCTGTCTGCTAGGTATAGCAAGACAGATCGCCGCCAAGCACGGAGGAGGTCAAAGATACGACAGTCCTATGCACATTAGCCTCGTGAGCAGCTCAGGACTCGTAGATGGACTTCGACATTCGTGGCCCCTCGCTATGTCCGCCCGGTCAACACTGTGCTGTAGTTTAGTGTCCTTTCCTTGAATCTACAAAGCTGAACTCTATACCAACACAAACTATACCCAATATGTACTATATCACATAATGCGCATTGGTCAAGGTCAGACTTATGCCAAAACTTTTAGGCAAATCAATAATGCGCATAGGAGCGAAGATAAGCACCATGCTCACAGCAACGTGCCTAGGCTGAGAATATTGAGCAGCATAGCCCAGCTGCGAGTATGTCAACCCCGCCGCATCATCATTGACAGAAAGGCACATCCTGAACCTGCTGTCATCCGGCACACTCAAGTTGCACAGCTAGGCACGGGATAAGGCACTCTAGTACTCCGTGCAGACATGTAGGATAACACCCTCATACGTAAGCAACTTGCATACTGGGTGCACGGAACGCAACTTCAGAGTTCCAATCAGAATGGCGCTTTTCACCGTGAGCTGCCAATTATGGGGCTCAAAGCAGGAGAGACATCTCCAATGAGTGCCGGCGGGCTGTGGCTTTGATGATGAAACAGGTCGACAGACCACCTACAGCATCAAATAGCTGGTCAAGCGACGCCTGGAGAAGGGCATCTGACTCGTCCGATTGGATGCAGTGGCTTTCAAGTCGCACGCTTCGGACGACCGATTGCCACCGTTGAGACGTAGCATTGTTGCATCTTCACCTAGGAGATGGAGGCCGTCGTACAATTCGATGCTGGCCTTGATCACGAATATTGGTGACCGGAGAAGTGACCTTCGGCCTACGGGCCGATGCCAGGCGCGCATGAGCCGGCCGTCCCCGGCGGCTGCTCAAAACTCCGGAGGCAAAACGGATGTTGGAAGGGAGAGGCGGGGGAGGGCGTACGGCACTATAAGTTACTTTTCCCTAGTTCTGCGTCATAGCTCTATCGCCGAAGGATTCGAGTCACCACCCAAAGACTTCAACCCCAAGACTTCAAACATCACTCCGTGATGCCATGATACCTTAGCGCGGTAAACCAGAACGTATGCAAGCAGACAGGCGGCGTTGTCCTATGAGCTTCTACATGGTCAGCGCGGACCCGTTTTACATTATAGCTCGCAGACAACGATTGGCTTCGGCGCCATAGCACGCGTGCGGCATGCGTGTGTTGGCCATTCTTCCCCCTGCACATTCGCGGTGCGTGGTGGTGCATCACCCCCAACAGGTCGACTGCGGGAGGTGCACTCCGTACAGTACGGAGTATCGCCTCTGGGCGTCGTAACATTCAGAAACAGTCTCAATTCCGCCATTTTTGCTTTCGGTCATCCTGGTTTACCGTTTGCTCTTTTGCAGTGGCACCAAAGCGCACCCAGCCATCACCTGGGGCGGTTCGTGATCACTTTGAAGGCTTAGTGTAGCCGATACTGTCAAAAGGCGTACGTGGTTGATACCCAATGTGGTCCAGAATGCGATGTATCCCGAATCAGGTGGTGAGTGGGAGATGGCTTGATATTGACGCACCCAGCTTTCACCAATGGGTGATGTTTCTGCTGTACGGAGCATCTGGTGCAGCATGCAGCATGCTCGCGTACTCGTCTTTCGCACCCCTGTTCAGCAGCTGATGACTGGCTCGAGAGGGGGTCGTCAAGCACCCAGGAATATGTGGTGACGGCCTGTCCGTTCTGCAGAAGCCCAGCGAGAACAGTTTGCGTCTTCCACCGCAGGAGTGATCAAGACAAAAAACACATTGTGAGTCATATCGCTACAACACTTCGGAATTCCCATCTATACGGAGTACGGAGTACGTTTTCCTCAGATGCTGACCGGCAAACGTGGAGTTTGCTCTTGATATGGCTCTTCGTCACTCGCAGGCCATATTCCCAAGTCAAAAATCATCGGAGGAGGAAGACAATCGTAGACTCCACAGTTGGGCCGTGTTGCTTTGGTGGACGAATGCTATCATGGTGTGCCACAGGAACTTGGGAGGTCGGGCTTCATAGAGCGCCCACTTTGCGTCCCGGGGGGCGTGCAAGCATGTAGGATCCATTTAGGACAAGTCTAAGCGGCGCTTGACAGCCTCACTGGGAATATTTCGGCTTCGACTCGTCGGCTTTTTTTATATTACAGAAATTTCTGCAAGCTGGTGAGGCGAATTTTGGGCCGGTAGGTACTTTTCCAGGACCCCTAGTGTTCCCTTGGCTCTTCGTCGTTGGATCTGATGCAGCGTGGCACAAGATTTAGGTTCTGTGGGAGGGGCATTAAGGTCTCGATTTTGAGCCTCCGTCTCGCGACCGTTGCGGAAGCAATCCAACCAGCAATGGCCCCAGCATAACATCCCACGCACTTCTAGACGAGTTCGCAAGCAGTATCACCAGCGAAGATCCCCGCGCAGCGTGCTTATGCCAGCGGAGCTTGCAGACAGCAATCACGCAGCCTGTCGAAGACTGTAAGGCGCCGCACGTCTCGCTTCCTTGGTTGTGTACAGAAAGCGTTGTAGCTCAACGGTAGCTATTCCGTACTCCGTAATCCGTCCTCTATATTGAGGGGTTAGCCATAGTGTCGTAGCTGCCACCCCAAGACACAATGACGATGATACTTAGGAATGCCAGGATGATGGTGTGGCATCACGCCTTGTGCCCCTCCGTCCGTGCTGCATCTTAACTCCACTTCCCTAGAGTCGATTTCTACTGTCTGGGGAGGCACCCTTGTAGGCCTTACTGAGGGGATATTTTTTGTGGTTTGCCAGACAGCAAGCGCCGTTGGCATCACCGTTGGAGATGATGTATACTTTGCCTGATATGTGATTCAGAAGGCGAGGCAAACCGCATGGAGCACGAACAAACACTAATTAAACTTTGGTCGTTTCAAGCCCATCGGTGTGGCACAGCGCGCGCGAAGCGGTCCGGAGCGCTCCCGCAAGTATCGGTGCTCATAATATTTTACCACTTACCAGAGCTAGGTGGTGCCATGGTGGCGCCTGGACTGGCATAGAGCTGACGATCAACCTTTGGGCTGGTTCACAGTAGACAGCGTCCCTGGTCTGCGTACAAAGCGATACTCCATAGTACTAGTAGTGGTGGTGCTGGAGTAGGTACTACTACTACCACTGTAGTAGGTAGGGTCGGCTAAAAAGAGACCACCACCCGTCGTTTGCCAGGCTTGGCAAAGTCAGTCAAGTAGCGAGTGAGACTGAGAAATCTG
The DNA here is from genome assembly GCA_026184415.1 of Trichothecium roseum. Lineage (NCBI taxonomy): Eukaryota > Fungi > Ascomycota > Sordariomycetes > Hypocreales > Trichothecium > Trichothecium roseum. The sequence continues at coordinate 763,838 of CM047947.1, forward strand.
AAACGCAAGCAAAAAAAAAACGGATGAGAATGAAAAGTGCTCCGTACTCCGTAGAGAAGAGAAAAAAACATGTCGGCGCGTATTGATGCGGGCCCCGACATCCTGGAACGCAATGAGTCTGGGGAGCTGGCTGTACGGGGCATAATTCGTACTGTCAATGCCATCCATGGATTCAATGGAGCTGGAGCTGGAGCTGGTTGTCGGAAAGAGGGGGTGGAGGAGTGAGGCTTCGCCTAATAGGTTACCTTGGGAGCCTTTGGACACTGCCACGGCTACGTGTTTGGGTGAGCGACGCAGTTGCGCATTGCTCATATGCGAAAATTTTTGGTGGGCGATACCTGACGCGCAGCGCATAAAGGGGTGGGACTCAAAGTACCCGCCAAAACGGCTGCAGCCAGAGAAGCGCCTGCCAGAAAGAAAGGCGCACGGGACGGAAGTAGCGAACGAGAGCGGGACAACGAAATGCTGGCAGGAGCCCAACGCAACGAATGAGTGACATTCAACCAATCGATTAACGGATTGCCGCTTGGTTGGGTGCAAGTACTTGCATCTAACGGCATCCATCTAGCAGTAGTAGCAGTAGCAGCAGCAGTAGCAGCAGCAGTAGCAGCAGCAGTAGCAGCAGTAGTAGCAGTAGGTAGTATGGTAGGCATTGGACGCAGCAGTAGTAGTAGTAATAATGTGCTCCGTAGAAACAGCCTGGTAGCAGCAGCAGCAGCAGTAATCATTATCCTCTTGTTGATAATGCCACATCCATCATCTTTCCGTCCCTACTATGTATCCCTTCCATCAAATTCTTTGCTGGGCGAGATCAGTCTCGTTCCTAAATTGTGTCCCGCAATTGAGCGCCTTCCTCCCCCCCCCCCTCTTTATTTAGGTGGTTAATACGGAGTACTTAGTAGTGTTATTACTCCGTACCCAAAGCCGACTGCCGACTTCCTTCACTCGTAGGTGCCTCCATTCCCCATCGTAACACGACGTGTTGTTTTCCTCCCATCTTGACGGAACACTTTTTCATCTCAAACTTCCAATCCATTGTTGCACGATACCCTGGGGTACAGCTAGTAATACTGTAACCCTGTTGCTCGGACGCCATCATTATCAGTAGACCAATAGGCATGGAATTGAGTGTAGTATTTGCACTCGCACCCCTCTTCCCCTCCGCACTTTTCCACCCGTTTACGGTCCCCAATACTTAAGACACCCCCCTCTTTATTTTCTCCCCCCTCCCCCCTTCCCCCTCCCTACCATTCTGCTACCTGTACCCTTTTGGGTGGGAGGACACGCCTACCTCGGGGGTCTACCCTGGTCACTGTCCACGCAAAAGCGGCTTGCCTGTCTTTCTCCCTCCCTCTCTCTCTCTCTCTCTCCCCGTCTCGCTGTGTTGTCTGGCGTAGGGACTGAGACTGACTGCCGTCCCTTTTTATTGAAAACATCCTGGGCCCCAGATCCCATCTGACCACCGCATCCAAAACCCACACCCACATTTTTCTTCTTCTTTCACATCACTTCTTGCGCCATAAAAAAAACTACTCAAAATTGGTTTTATATCATACGAGCTCATCGTTTTCAAGTTTTGCCAACATTCATCAGTATCTATTCTCCCATCGACTACGGAGCTAGTGTTCATATCGAAGTCGATCTCACGACATCTCAATACTGGCCTAAGACACTTCACCCCCACCGAGCCAGGGTCGCCCCGTATACTGCCAATTTCAGTACCCGCAGGACGGAAAAATACAAGGGAGCGAGAAAGAGGAGCAAGCGAGCGAAGCGCTATTACCATCCACTTACCGCCCACGTCGTTTCATTGACGCTACAATTTCACCTCAAAAGCAAGTGAAATAACCCGCCCGTTCTAGCCCGCCTCTGCGCGGTCAACGCTCCGGCCCTGATCTTGTTTTCTTCTTCTCTTCAAGACGGCCCCTGGAGCAGTTAGAAAAAGTCTATCGGCTATCCTTGGTGACAAGACGATACAAGGCACATACTCCGTACACACGCACATAACACCCAAAACAGTACCCCGCTTCTACGATCTCGCGCACAGAACAGTCCACAATGGCTGGGAACGTGGCTTTCGTCGAAGACTTTGACGATGACGAGGGCAGCTCTCTTGAGGGTGTTCAAGGAACTAGAAGGTACGCCATCTCGGAGGCGCCAGTAACACCCACCACGGAACGACCAAACACAAGCAAATCTCGCGGCAGCGATCGCCCTCCTGGTCGTAGAGGACACTCCTCCAGCAGCTCCGGCTCTGGATCCCGGTCCTCAAAAAGCAGAGACGGCTCCTACGACAGAGACGATATCCGACACCAAAAAGAATTAAACCGGCAGCGACGAGAGGAGGACCGTAGGAACCGGGACAGATACAACAGGGAGAGCGAAATTAGGAGGGTACATGATGAGCACCTCATCAACCAGATGCCTCCTCCCAAACCGATGAAAAAGCCCAGGCCCGCCCCGCCCAAACATGCCATGAGCCAGCCCGTTATTGAGCAAGGCAGCTACCGACGCGGGCACGTTGATGACCCTCGCTACTTTGGTGTTCAGCAAACGGCCATCTCTGGTCCCCCTCGCCCTCGCAACACCAGACCCGCAAGCTACTATGCTGGTCAACCGCCCCGGCCACCGATGCCTGGGATGAATTGGCAGCACCCCCCTCCACCCGGACCATTCCCAGTCGGCACATTCCCCCCGCCTATGGGACCTGGTGGGCTACCGTCAGGAATGCCCGGTCACTGCCCTCCTCCCATGTCTCCAATGGGCCCTCCTCCTGATTTCTACGACGGTCCCCCTCATCATCCTCCTCCAGCACAGTCTAGCAGGGCTCTGCGGAATCGCTTTGAGCGGCCTGTGTCTGACCGGCCTTCGTCTGAGCGGCCTTCGTCTGCGATGGGTTTCGGCGCTAGTCCATCCCAACGCAGCTATATGCCGGATGAGTATGGGTATGACGATGATTCTCGTCACAGTACATCACGCCCACCTCGTTCCAGAAGGCAGCAGGATGATGACCGAAAGGCCATGCCCCCTCCCCCGCCCCAGTACAAGTCCATCCCCAGGTCACAAACTGCTGCGCCCCGAGGCACACAATTCGGTGCGCCTCCTCCTGCCCGCCCTATCTCCCGTCAAGGCAAGCCTTCCAGGCCTCCGCCAGCTCATCGCCGATCCATCGGTTATGGAACCTCGCCTGGCTACTACGACGAGGATGACTTCCAGGGCGAAGATCACCTTTTCCAAGAAGTTTCCCCTGAGCCCAAGCACGACCCCCGCCGTCAAGCTCTGACGCGAGCTCGTCGTGACTCCGTCATCTATGACGATGATGACTATGACATTGTACCAGCCAGGACGCGTGGTCGGCGTGCAAGTATGTACGGCCATGGCGAGCTTGGCTCTGGGGGTGTCAGTCTTGACGAGAGCAAGTATCTCGGCGCCCTTCAGTACCAAGAGGACATTACCGGCGGATCACCGATGCCTTTGACGGCTGAGGTCCTTAAGCGTGCCAACAGCAGGCGCGACATTGCCAGCAGCCGATCCACTCGGAGCAGCGCCAGCCGTGATGAAAGCGACTACAAACGCAGCAACACTACTGGCCTGACCCAATCTTCTTCTGGCAATGAAGATAACAGGGTTACCATCACCGGTACTACCAAAGTATACCTGGCTGACGGTACTGAGATTGAATGCCATGATGGCAGCATCACATTGAGTGGCGGTGGTGTGCGCCTTGGTAGTGATTCAGGCACAGTTTACCAGCTAGAGGAGTCTCGCAGCCGGTTCAAGGCCCTGCCTCATCGCGCCAGGGCTCCAAGCCAGTCCGATGCCGCAAGCCGCTATGCACCCAGCAGGGCGCCATACTCGTATCATGACTATGACCCCAGTCATGATGCTTCCTTCGATTTCGACGACGACGATGATGATGACTATTCCTATTGATCGTCGGAGTCGCCTAATGACGAAATGATAATGACGACGACGACAACGAATCGGGTTGCTTTCAGTTCACGTTTCTTTATGGGACAAAATGGGGTCGGCCATGGCACCAAACATTATGCTTTTCTTGAATTTGCCTTTTGATCTTGCTTTTGAACGGCATCTCCCCTCTTCTTTTCCTTTATTCGAGTCGATTCGATGCTAGCATCTACTACCTATTGTTACGACTCGACAAAATCGCGTTTTGACTTGTACATATCAGTCTCACGCTCCGCAATTTCTGTTATTGGTGGTTGCAGTATATTCCAAACTCTAGATGGTGTTGGACTGTTGATACCCCCCAAAACGTCGCTATGGATCCTTTGTGTATGCTATATACGCACTTCCTTTGTTAATTCTTGATTCGCCTTTCTCTTCACATCTCTGGAGATGCAAAGTTTCATTCAGTGTGGCGCAAAATTTGGCTACGAGAGACCCCTTTCGATCAAATGCCAGGGTATTTTACCATCGTCATTTCACGTTAATAGTTTACATTGATCACAGAGGTCTGCATCTCATCTCGTGCTCACTACGCCTTGCACGGCCTTTACACTTCGCATACCATTTAGTATTATCTATTTGGGTGCTTTTTGTTTCTCTTTTTGCTGTTTCTGTTTCTTTCAACGATAGATTTTGTTGTGCTCCTCAGACGAGCTCGCAGCGAACTTGATCTGGATACCTGTATGGTGGCTCACGCCAACCATATCCTACGAAAATTTTCTTTTCATATTCCACCTACCATTTTTCCTGTCCTTCAATAATATGTACTTTGGATATCAAGTCTGGCATATTCGACCTCAAAGCAAGGCGTGACGACGCTTGGCACCAGCTTTGATGTTGGGAGACAGATTAGGGGCGGTAAACGAGGTCGCATAAGTACTAACTAATGTACATACGGAGTACGCACGAGTGATGATGATGGACGAAGTAGACGACTTGATACCAATAGGCAGCGAGTCGTCGCGTAATATGAGATACCACAATATTCTTTAATTGTACAATGCAAACGGTGAATTCGCTGGTTTCGGCGTGATTGTGATGGTGACATTTAACAGTGATTAGGTATATAGACAGAGGCGTATTCAGTTTCCCCATCCTCGCAGTGGTGTTCCAGAAACGGCATGAGAAGCTCAAGCGCCGCTACATTGAACAGGTTACATGCATTGTACAGAGTACTCCGTAGGGTAATTCCAGTTGTTACCTGACGTACCTCTGCATACTACTATTATGCCGGTCTCCTTACCCCTCGTCGGATGCAAGATCATAAGGAGTACGGAGTACGAAGTACATCTTGAACAATCATGTCCCAATACCCCACTCATACCGACGCAGTGGGAGTCTGCCTGGGCTCAGAAGGATGTGGGTTTAGCGCTGTGCATCTTGTGTTTATCCAATGGCACTCCGTAGTGCTATTCAGAGTACTCCGTATGTAATGATGGTGGTGGCCCGTAATGTACATATCCATTGAGTCTCGGGTAGGTGGCAGTGGGTGACCCTTGATAGGTTGGCACACATTGGGGAGCTGACCGCCAACAATTCAGCCACGCGTTTCCGTAGCAACCACGAATGCAGCTTAAACAGGTTGTCTGCAGCATGCGCCTCGCTCGCTCGCTCGCACACTCCACTCACCGATCCCCTCCAGGCCTTGCATCTATTGTGACTTGTGATCACCTCCCTACAACAACAGCTTTGGGGGTTGCAGGCCTCCAGACAATAACGACAGCAACAGCGGGAGAATCTATTCGAATAATCACAAAAGCCAACTTTACTCTCGTTTTTCAGGTTTAATTGAGCGACAGCGGTCTCACACGTAGAGGTGTGCTGGCAGCCTTCCAGCGAGCCTTACGGGGATCCGAAACCACCGCATACCAGTCCTTTCATCGCCCACCATCCACGATGGCTCCTACAATCCCAGGATTCGTTGGCGCTGAACTATCTCCCACCGAGAACACAGCCGTCCTCGGCTCTGCTGAAGGTCCTCTTGTCGAGGCCGGACGCCTGCTCGCCAGGACACTCGCCCGTCGCGATGACCAGCCCGATCCGACAAAAGGCGCCGTTGACCCCCACGATATCAACAATGCCGGCTTCTTCGTGCTGTTCGCTTTCATCGGCGTCGGTTTTGTTCTCACCGGTATTTGGTTTTTCTTCTGGGCTAAGAACGGAGGTATCCACTTCGAGGAGAACGATTGGGACGAGTACAAATCCACGGTCTTGAGGCGAAAGGGCCCCAACGGTACCGTCTTATCCGGAGCCACCGAGAGCACCAACCTTGGAGGCGGAAGTGTCTACAAGGACGTCAGGGACCGCGAAGAAGACGATGGACGCACGGTCATGACGGAGAGTACGCTCATGACGGGCATCACCGCCGGCGCGAGTGACCCCGGTGCTCGCAGGGAGCGGAAGAAGAAGCAGGACGAGCGTGATCGCCGAAGGGCTGCCCGTCGCCAGCAGCGTGAAAATGAAAAGTACGAATCTTCTCGTCGCGTCGGTGCTGATGGTGCAGTCGAGGACAACGAGGCTGAGGCCGAGGCCAAGCGACACCTTCGCAGCTATCGCCACGAGAGGCCCGCCCGCGTGGGAGGCATGAACAAGATTTCCGAGGGTTCGGAGTGGGATGGTAGCACCGTCCCTACCGAATCTACCGTCTCTTCGTCTCTGCTCACCGGTCAAGAGTCCACACCTACCTCTTCCACACCCGCCAAGTCCGGTATCCGCAAGGTCTACTCCACCGCCGACCGCAACGAAGCTCAGGAGCGACGCAGGGCTGAGGGACGCCGTCTTCGTGAGGAGGGCAAGATTTCCCGCCGCGACTTCTCGTACCAGAGGAGCAACGTCGGGACGGAGAGCGGCGCGAGCGAGTCTCTGCTCGATAGCAACAGCGAGGTCGGCACCAAGAGCTACCACCACCCCATGCCCGAGTTGAGGGCTCAGAGGCAGAAGGAGAGGGAGGAGAGACGGGCTGCTAGGCGTGGAGGGTATAGGAGGGGAAGGACCGAGGATCACGATGAGGACCTTTGAGGGTTCTGAGGGGTTGAGGGCTCACAAGCTAACGAGGGAAGCGCAATGTTTTGTTTTGTTTGTCAATGGCATGATGGGGGGGGGAAGGGCCACGGGGCTCTCGTCTCTCCATGACTTGCTCATGGTTTAATGCATTTATTTATGTAGAGTAGGATACACCTTGATATGATGGCAATGATTACAATATGAAGGCAGATGCGAGGATTCACCTGCTGACGAGTACAATTATCCATGTACGTAGTACTGACCGGACATGTCATGAAATCAGTAGTGGTAGTAAGTTTTTGGTGGTATAGAGCATGTCTGTGAGTTGCCAGATTGGTATCGTGCTGTTAGGGCACAAGTACTCCGTACTCCGTATATATTGATATCTCACGGCGTGGACGCTGTTGTTGCTCCGCCAGCGGTGCAGGACAACATGGCCATGGTGAAACAGCCACTCAAACAAGGGCGCTTGCGGCACCATCGATGGCCCAATCCGGCCCTGAAGGCTACTACCTACTTATAATCGCAGATTTTAATACTGCCGGTCTTATTCATATTGCCTCCATGTGAATCTTGCCGATGAGTACAGAGTACTGACCTGAGTGTTTCATTTCACGCCCATCCAATGTTTACATTGCATATTACGAATCATTTGTTACTGTGATAAGTTAAATAAAGGCTTGCTGTCAAAGTGGTGCTGGCCGTGCCGACGCTGCCAAGAATTAGGCTGTCAGAGGTGCCTATACTCCGTACTCCCTATCCGTACGGAGTACTAGAGACGATAGCAGCACCGTACTCCGTGCTATGTACTGTACGGTGCACGGGGCACCTAGCTGTACACAATTGAGCGCTATGCACCGGTGGTGGAAGGGCTGTGGGGATGTCGTCACACCCGGCGCGCGTCATCTGAGGCTAAGTGTGTACTTTATCGGCCCCACTAGTTGGTTAAAGGTTGCCACCGTTATGTGCCTCTGATACTATCGCGGCTGCCCTGCTAGCAGGTACTTCTTTTGAGTGGATCAAGGGTATGGCAGGGAAGGCAGTCTGGAGTTGCTTGCTAGTTAGTGGTTACCTAGCTGGATTTGTCGCTGCTTAAAGGGAAGTTGTGTTCTTGGTGCATCTGCCCTCCCACTAAAACTAGTTTGACTGACTGACTGTCCGTCTTCACACTGCCCGCCGTCGCCGCCGTCGCCGCCGCTGTCGACCGCAGGCAATTGGAGGTCTCACCTTCTGCCTGCATTCAAACATCCCCCCCCCATCACTCAAGGTCACTCTTAACCTTTTGGCTTTTTTTTTTTCCCTCTCTCTCATCATCGTCTTTTTTAGACTTCTCAACTCAAGCTTCTAAACGCATCTTCCTCTACCTCGTTTTCGTCGTCTCTTTTTCTTTTCTTTTCTTGGCTTGGCTTGATCGCAACAAGATTTATCCCGTTCCTTTTCTTCTTCTTTTCTTGGCTCCTTGTCCACGCCCCCCCTCCCTCCCTCCGTCCTCCCTCGCCCTCTTTCGCGACCGGCTGACGAATCGCTGCTCTCGGCTTACCGTTGGGCCACATTTTGAAGGGCAGACACCCATTTTCCTCGAATCTGATAAGGGCGTTACACCAGTCGGCCTGGGTTGGACGACCTCTCAGCCGCAGATTTTATCATTTACTTTCCACAACACCTAAACATCGACGGGCGGACGATAACCTGACGACGTCCTTTTTCTTCAAATATTGAGCCCTGCTTTTGCTGTGCCGGGCTTATTCCTCAATCTTGCCTTCCGTCGAGGCTCGCTCCCCGCTTGCCGGCATTCCGACGAACACGACTCGAGACGGACTCAATCAGCCAATCCTGCTTACCATCGAAGCCAAAGCTTCTCATCTTCTCTCGCTGCATCCGTCGCGGCGGACACGCCGTATCTGCAGCTCTTGAACACCACATTCACAAACGCAACCGCTGGTTCGGGGAGGGGGCAGCCCGCTCTCGCCACCCGCACAGCCATGTCGTTCTCGACACCGCAATCCGCCTTCACCGGCGTTATCATTGGTCTCGTTTCCTCGTTTGGGTCTATTATCCTTATCGCCCTCATCGTCTTCATATTCTGGATATCAGGTTGCGCAGGCTCTGGCAGGATTCTGCTGGATCGGTTTGGAAGGCCGGGAGAGTATGACGATGAGCAGGCATTTGCAAGGGAGGAAGCCGACGCGCTAGAGAACATGGACGAGATGGCGCGGATAGAGTATCTCAGAGCAAAGGGTACATGGAAATCTTCCCCTTAACATGATTAACGATGATGATGAGGAACTGGAGCTAACGAACAACGTACAGCCTTTGTTACGGCCAACCCGCCCGAATCTGCTCAAACCGACATCTCCCTATCACAATATCTTGCCATTCAAGAAAAAGGTGTCTCGGCTTGGGAGTTTGAGCCTGAGCTTGAGATTGCCAACTGTTTCGTCGAGGCTCGCACAGAGATTGAGTTCTTTGATTCCGAATGCACAGTCCTGACAAACCTGCCGGTTCCCAAGCAGAACGATGTGTACTACTGGGAAGCCAAGATCTATGATAAGCCTGATAGCACGGCCTTGAGTATTGGTATGGCCACCAAGCCGTACCCCCTATTCCGGTTACCAGGTGCGTTCACAATCTAGCAATCCTCGACCCTTCATTCCTCTAACCCTAATCAGGCTTCCACAAGTACTCTGTGGCTTACCAATCCAATGGCCACCGCCGCTACAACCAGCCCTTCAACAGCATGTACTACGGCCCGCAGTATGTGCATGGCGACGTGATTGGCGTAGGCTATCGTCCACGAACTGGAGCTATCTTCTTTACTCGCAATGGCAAGAAGCTCGATGAAGTTGTCCACGGACTCAAGTCACAAAACTTCTTCCCAGCCATTGGTGCCAACGGCCCTGCCATTGTTCATGTCAACTTCGGCCAAGCCGGCTTCGTCTTCATCGAGGCCAACGTCAAGAAGTGGGGGCTTGCTCCTGTCACTGGTAGCCTGGCACCACCACCGCCATATGGCTCGGAGCAGGGCAGTATTCTGTTGGAATGCGGAGCAAAGGATGGAGCACCCAGCCAAGGGCGTAGCCATAGCCACTCTGTCACGGGAGCCTCGTACACTCTGCGGCATCCCCCTAACCAGCAGCACAACAATCTTGCCCCTCAGCACGGACGGACCAGGAGCGGGAACTTCAGGATCCTCCCTCCTACGAGTCCCGGTCCGGTTAGAAGCCCGACAGATATCTCTCTAGCCCATCTAGTTCCTAGCGAGGACAATGGAGAAGGTAGCAGCAACTCTGCCCAGCAGGAGCACCATGACCAGAATCCCTTGCATCTCCATCTGGAGGATGCCACCAACCCCCCGCCAGGATATCAGAGCCCACCTGCTAGCGACGATGGAAGGCGCAACAGCTCAGATAGCGAAGAGGGGAGGCCGCTGATTCACGTACGACACCGCAGTCGAGGAGAGTCTTCGGCTACAGTGAGGCCAGTACCTCCGCGGAACGATCAGAACCGGAACCCCAGTCCTCCTGTTCCAAGCTACAGCGACGCCATTCGTGATGGCGCAACGCCTCAGCCCCTTTCTCGGGGAAGCAGCTCTGCATCTAGCCATAGCAGCCGACCCGACTCGTCGGGAAGCTCCTCACGTAGTGAGTGAGATATGACAAGAAGTCACAAAACAAAACAAAACAAAACAAACAAGCGCCGGTTTTATTCCATTTGTATTCAAGGCTACATACCCGTCCCAAATTAGCATGTTCTAAACGTTTCATACTACGGCCATGGTCATTGTCATCATCATCATCATCACAGCAACAACTTTGCAATGGCGCCAAGGAGTTTGCCCCTTTTCTTTCCTATCTCTGGTGTATCAGCAATAACGGCGGCATCACCGCATACGCATCAGCGCTTGTGTATATACCATCGCTCTTCCAATCTTGATATCTTCCCCCACTCATTGTCCCACCTCCCACCTTCTTGTTTCTTGAACTATAGTCCGCGAGAGTGATGGGTTTATCGCGGCGTTGAAATCGGGAAGAATTTCCATTTGTCTTTTTTTTTGGATCTGCCTGAGCGGCTGGCCGTACGGATGCACTCTTGCTTGCCTGCCTGCTTGCTTGCTCCTTCTTCTCTAGAGTTTTCATAGTGTTCATTCTTGTTTTTGTTTTTGCCGTGCCATGGGGACACCGAGGATGGAATAGCGTGCGAGCAGGAAAATACTTTTGCCACTGCTGCTGCCGATGCTGCTGCTGATGCTAGTATATTGATACCACTGTTTGAATCTGAAGCCTTTTCTTCCCCAAGCATTGAGCCCCTGGTAATTCAAGTGCTAGTACGGAGTACTACTAGTAGTAGCATCAAATGCCATGGTGGTAGAACAAAGTCCCTCTCGCGTAAAGTTTCGATTAAGTTTATTGAGTATAAGCATACTGCCACGTGTGACGTGCATGCACCACACCACATGCACCACAACTACTACTACTTAGTACTACCAGTACCGAATCCTAACTTGACTTGCCATGTATAACTCCGTACGCACACATAACTTCACCGCAAGGCAAAAAAGGGCGGAAAGGGAGGGGGAGGGGGGCGCAGATGAACACTACAGTACCAACTACCAACTACTTGGTAGCTGTAACCATTTAACACCCCCTCCCCCTCTCCCTCTCTCTCCAAGAAGAAGCTGTGTTGGATGTGAAAAAAAATGTGAAAAAAAGGGTGTCTCTCGTATCTCGTATTGTGCCCTTTTCCACCCTTCGTGTGTGACCAAACCAACCAACCCCCCCTTCCCCTCCCGGGCTCCCGCTCTATTTTGGTAGTAGTAGTAGTAGTCGTAGTAGTAGTAGTAGTAGTAGTAGTGTTACTATGGTAGTACCGATTACCACAGAGTACTATGTATGGTACAGGACTACTTGCATACTTTCAGGTGCTATTTATATCTTCCCTGTCAACACCCATGACGCACACAAATACTCCGTACAGTACTCCGTACACACACGCATTGCATCAAGTTACCCAGCCACCCTTTCCCGCCCCCACTCCCAAACCTTGGGAATTGGTTCATCGCCAAAAGTGTCACACTACTAGTTTCTCTCTTATTTCACATCACGAATTCGGATGGGAACAGATTCAAGTGCGTTCGTAACATGTTGTATTAAGCGTGTGCATCGGGAACTACCAAGTTCAATATGCTCTGCCATCCTCCGCCCACCACCCATCACCAACATCTCATCTCTCCTACCCATACATGTACGTCCGAGCAAAAAAAAATAATAAACCATAAACAATAAACTCTTGCATGAGTCTCAGAGTACCCAAGAAAGTCCTTGCCGCCGTGCCCAAAGGCAACGGTGATACCATTATTCAAAAAAAAAAGGCAAAAAGGGGGAGTAAAAAAAACAAAAACACTTCCTCCCCCTCTTTGTAACAAAACTCCGGGAGATTATATCCATCAATCCCATAAACGCCGTGCTTTTTTGTGTGCGCATACACAGCCGATGCAGTTGGGGGTATTCCTCGCCATTACTTTTTATCTTTCCGTAAGGAGTGTGTGTAAATCTATATACTGTTCTGTTGGTCGTAATATCGTGATAAGGAGTGTCTATAGTAGTTGGGTATCTTGGTTGTTGCTGTAAAGGAGTGTCGTTCGCCGTGGCGTCATTAGGGAGTGTTCGAGTATTAATTAGGTAATACATTAGGTCGGTTTGTTGTATAATTATTTGTCGTAGGGAGCGTCGTCGAGATCAACTCGATATCTTTATCGTAAGGAGCGTGGTGAGGACACTTCGGCGGTGATCCTCTTGGTAGCGAGCGTGAAGGAGTGTAGGTGTACATGGCGGCTGGGTCGATCAAAAAAGAGCAGATAAAGCGTAAAAACAAAAGCGGTAAAAGAGCAGAAAACGATGGTTCCAAGTCCCCGAGGCAGAATCAGAAAACAGAAGCAATTAAGCTCCGTTGTCTGATCTGTGATACTCGGGGGACTGGACCAGGGGCGGAGCCTGTCCGAGGGGCGAAGGCGGATGGTGGCCAGATGAGGTCGATGCGGTGTGGCGATGATGCGACTGCGGTGCGCTGCTTGCAAGCACTGGTGATTCGGGCTGAGGAAGCATGCCAAAGGAATCGGGGCTCAGGTACGGAGATGCCGTTCCTGGTTGGGGGGTCCTAAGTGCGAAGGCATCCTGAGGAGGCGGGTACGTCGGAGTTGTCGATGCATAAGGAGTCCTGGACACAATATCGTGTTAATCCGATTGTGTCTCGTCGATCAAGATCGCCGTGGTGTAGCATTTTAATGTCCATACACTGGCTGAGTGGGAGAGACGAACCCGGTACCGAAGCAGTGCGCGTCGTTGAACAGCGGAGAGTGCGCAGACGGCAGCGTGTTGAAGTCGAACGAACCAAAGTCGTCGGCGTCGCTGAAGGTGACGGATCCCTCAAATGTCGATGATGCAGGGCTGTAGTATCCTCCTTGGAGCGGCGAGGGGATGTTCAGATATGACTGGTCGTAGTAAGCAGGAACAGACAGGGGAGCAATGGGGCTCTGCGAAGCACCAACAGAAGCGGTGCTGTGCAGATCCTCAGAGCTGTAGCTGAAACTGGGTGTTCCGTAGGGCATAAATGATTCAGCCTCGTCGACGTGAGAGATCTGGGGCGAGGGCGCAAACATGGTGAAATTGGGAGGGTCAAACGAGGGGAAGGATGCGGTCCTCTCGGGGTGGTTCCAACCCATGCGGTTGCGGAACTCGCCAACGGCATCGATGGGAAACTCCATGAGCTTGAGCGGGGTGCTGAAGCGTGCGTCCGAGGCAGTAATGTTGTACGACATCAAGTGGCGGGCAATGTTCTCCACGGGCTGAATGCAAAGGCTTCCAAAGTAGGCAGAGCCGATCTCGGGGAAGAGGCGCTCCATGAGCAGAGCAACCGTGTAAAGGTGCGAAACAGCGAGGAGGGAGTTGGGCGAGCAACGGTGGCTCTGGAGGTAACCAACGGGCATCCAGAACAACCAATCCCTAAGAGAGCGCAGGCGCTCGAATTGCTGGGCGATAGGGATCGAGGCACTGATCTTGCGAGAGCCCTTGAGGAAATTCGCCAGGCTCTGAATATGAACAGTGTCCTCGTTGAACTGCTTGAGGTGGGCCTCAACTCTTTGAATCTGCTCAACAGTTTGCTGATGAGCATCCAAGTCCTCCTTGCGTGGTTGGGCTGCCTGGTGCTTGGGTCCAGGGGAAGCAGGAGCCGTGGGGAAAGTGCTGCTCTCAGCGATGAAGTCGGCAAACATTGACTCACGCTTCCAGCTCTCCATGGATTCCATGACGGCGCGGGTTCCCTGCATCAGCTGGGTCCAGCTGGACCAGTCATGAGCCTCCCAGGAAAGAACCAGAGAAGCAGCTAGCACGGCATCAGAGTTTTCTCGGGAGAAGTTGCTGACGTCGCCCTTGAGGCCCTCGTAGGCATGGCCGCGAAGGTCGTAAGACATACGTGCAACCTTGGGGCACTCGGTGATGAAGGCGATGTGCATGGCCGAGAAGGACAGCAACGCGTGCATGACATACTGGGTCTGGGAACCAATGGAGATGAGACTGCATGTTGTCAGAGGATAAGCGCTAAAAGTATGAAGCAGTGCAAACTTACGTTGGGATGTAACGAGTCCACAGGGTGAAGTGGTTCGCGTTCATCGAGTACAACTGGTCGTAGACCTCGGCAACATGGTACATCAAGAGAAGCTCCTCGAACGAGTAGAGATTTGGGTTGGGGCCAGGGTAAATCTCAAGAGACGGGAAGGGGAAGATGCCTGTCATCTGCCATTCGGTGATCCTGAGCTGCTTCTCAGCAGTCCAAAGAAGGTTGGGCTTCTCAGGAGTAACGGAACGGTTGGTATCAACCGATGGCATGTCGTTGTAGGGGCAGCGGCTCTTGTGCTTGGTGCAGTTGCGGCATTGAGGAAAGCTCTCATCACAACGGATGTGGCGTCTCTTGCTAAAAAAAAGTTAGTATGTATATCTTGCAGGGCAAACAGCTTGTCATCTTGACAAAATGTCTTGAAACTTACCAGGTCTCACAGCCCTTGCGGGACTTGGTGTGGCTAGAAGATAGTTAGAATAACCACGCCTTACACTTCCTCACAAGCCGTCGAAAGGGGACATACCTGCGACGAGGGGGACCACCGCCAGGGCCAGGCATTATGAAGATGGTGAAAGAAAAAAAAAAGAAGTTTCTTAAGCGAAAGTACTAGTCCATGTTAGCTTCAACGCACAAAACAAAAGGGTGAAAATGGGGGGAGACGTACAACAAAGTATCTACACGAGAATCAATCGTGCAGATTCAAAACAAGTGCAGGTAGCGAACGTGTGTGTTGTTGGGCTTCGAAACGTGGGTGATTGCGGCGTTGCTTGGAACAAAGATGGTCAAAAAGAAGTCGAGATAATGTCTCAACGGCTTTTAGAACTTTGGAGTTACAAGAGCGTTGTTGTCGCGCAATGGAGTAGCGATGCGAATTTGTTTTATTCCGGTGTTGACCACTGGAATAAGTAAAGCGAGTGACGTTGTGTGTGAGTTTGAAATTTGGTTAGATGATGGTCTTCATGCTACAGTTTTGTCTTTTGCCCAGATATATCGTATATCTTAAGACAACCTCGAGTCTCTCTCTCGTGAGAACGACTATTTCTTCCGTTTCCCTAATTCCCTGCAATCGGGGTAGCGATCGTGGGTGGCACTAAGTCCTGAACGTCCTTTTCAATCTTGAACAGATCCGGGTCCTTCCTTCTGCTGCTTGAAGCAATACGCAATGGTGATGACACAAACGTGGGCGAATAGATTGTGCAGAGGATTGCTGGCACAATAAAACGTGTTGTGTGGTTGTGTGCGTGCGTGCGTGTGCTTGTCTTGCAGAAATGGTTGGTGATGCTTGCTTGCTGTAGTTCGAAATAGTGGATAATACCAACAATTAATCGAGCAGCGGCTAAGCAGGTGATGATGATTTGAGAAGTGGACCTTGGGATCGATCTCTTGATTTTTTGAGGATGAACGAGAAAGCAGTGCCGATAAAGCGAGTGACAGGAGTCAACGAGGACTTCCTAAGGGGATCGGGAGAGGAGGAAAAGCGAACGTGGAGAGGAGTGATTTTCTGTCGATGGCGAGGATGGCTTTTTAGATTTGGATATAGAGTATAATCGAAGAAAAGGAAAAAAAGAAAGAGAGAAGAGAAGGGAGGGGAATCAGGACCGTTTTGAGGGGCTGAGATGGCTCTAAATAAAACTAGGAATCTGAGTGGGTGGCCTACCAGTGCACACCACCTCTCTCTCTCTCTCTCTCTTTCTCTCCTTGGGTACTCCGTAGGTGCTGTACAGCAAGCGTGTGTCTTGCAGTCCTGCATGCCTGCTGCATGCCTGCAGGCGTGTGTGCAGCGACTCCAGCGAACGGCCAGACGGACGGACAGGGCAGTGTGGTCCTTACGCCCCCCCAGGAATCTAGGATTGTAAACGGGTGTGGGCTGATGCGGCGGTGCCTTAAGGTTCTCTGACAGCCCCCGTGGACCAGTAGACGGGCGCCAACGGGGCCAACGGGTTACCGACTAGGGCCCTGGAGGGTGGAGGGGGGGGTTTTGGGGGGGGGGGCGGTCGGCCCCAACCTTACAGCGCCGCTGCTAGGGAGGAAGGGTGGGTGAGGGTAGCACCACCACCCACTCCGTACCTACTAACCTTGGCGCATTTCGTTACTTGGATACCTGGTCAGGACGGAAAACACAGCCAACTCAGAAAGCAACCTCTACAGGTAGGGTTCCGCTTGGGTCTTGTTCTTAGGTCAGGTTCTTTTGGATCGAATTCCTTCCTCGTGAGCTTAGGTCTTGTTCCCGCAATAGACCTATTACTACCGAGTATATTACTACCGAGTACGTACAGAAACACCGACGGCCAGATCACCATGGCCAATGATGTCTTCCCAAGACCAAAAATACCATAAAACTGTCCGGGTCTGCGGCAAGCGCTGTCGCTTTCTTGGGTGTCGGTGGCTTGTCCTGCATATTCTTGGCCAGTAACGTATGCCCAGCTCATAGCCATGCCATTTCTCATAACAACTCATCTGTCTTTCTCGGTCTCGGCGAGACGGGGCAAAGAGTATCTAGCCGCAGGGAAGCAAGCCATGACCATTTTCTCCCTCAAGGTGCTCCCTTCAAGGTAGTCCGTACCATACTATGTACAGTACTACTACTAATCAGTACTACTACTATTCCACTCAAGCTCCAAAGGACAAGACGGACAAACTGTAGAGGCATGGAATGCTTGGTGCCACGACGGATGTGCGCCGAGGGACCAGCTACTAGGCTAGGCAATCTCCACTATTAGAAGGGGATCTTCTCGATGCAAAATGGGGACTCAAACTCCAAGGGGCCTTTTCGGAGAACGGATCACAACATGGAACCCTCCAAGAATCTAGTCCTCCGTAGTTGATATGATGATGATTACCATATACGGAGATCTCATCGAACTGGCCCGCGGCTGCCTCCTCAACTAGTCGGACGTGATGCCCAAAAGAAGTTCCCAAAACCAACAGCCCGACAACAAGGCGTTAACTACGGAGTAGTAGTACTCCGTACGGAGTGTGTGCTACAAACTATTCGTGCAAATGGAGAGGGAGGTCCCCCCCCCCCTTGGGGCCACCTGTCTGAGAGAAGCCTCGGTTATGACTCGCCCATGATAGGCTCATGGCCAGGCCTGACATGTCGACGTGGTGACTCGTTCTCCCAAATGATAGCTTCAACGTAGCATTGACAGCCCAGCAATTAATGTTTGTCCGTTTATCGAGGAAAACGAGGGGACAGTAGGGGATCTCCCCATTTCCGCTTACCAACAAAGGACGAACCAGGACGAGAAACCCGCGCCAGGGTCGAAGGCACCTGCAGATGTGCCACCCCATATCCTCAATATGGGAGATTTTTTTGTCTCTCCCATTTCTCATTGTGGTATGCGGGTGAGAGCCCGGTGGGCATGATAGGGACATGACGCACATGGGTTAAAAATAGACGAGCCGGCGTCTTGGTGCTAGGCAAGGGGTTGGTTGGCTGACCATCCGCAGCTTGACTAAACTTGGTACCTTTTGATCTCCGGTGGACTTTTTTCACTTTCACATTTTTTCCAGGATGGGGGGGAGAGAGACATCAAACTCTGTTTAGAATTTTCTTCTGGTCTGTGTGTACCATACGGAGTATGGAGTAGAATGTTGACTGTACGGAGTACTCTGTAGCCACAATATTCAAACTTTCTTTGAGTTGGCCATGATGATGGCACGGCATCATTCATCAAGCCAAGCTCCAGGGTCGCTGGTTTGCTTTCTCGAAAGGAGGATATGACGGCAACAGAGTCTTGGCCGCGGGGGGTGGGTGCCGTTGGCATCAGCCGACAACCTTCTTTTCCTGCTGCGCTTGACAAAGCCATGAATGTCATGGGAGAAACCTTTCCACAAAGGTCGATGGCGCAGAGACTCGCCCGTTGGGGTTTAGCAGGAAAGATCGTGCAGTTTGGCGCCTCACTACCTACGGGGTATGGATACCTACTTACTGTACAATTGTCAGTCGGATAGTTGATGAAGCCCGATTATTATCTGAGCTGTGCACTCCGTAATCCGTACCGATTACAGCGTACAGAGAGCACTCCGTACTACCTAGGCTTTAGGGGCGGGCGAAATCGGGCCCATGAAGTTTACCACTGGCCCTAATGACACCACAAAGGTATGCAGATTATGGTACCGTGTGCCTCAGGTACCTGCCCTGCCCAGGGACTCCGGAGGGTGCTGGTGGTTGTGGACAACGAGGCTGCCAAGATTTGGTTTTTTTTTTCCTGTTTTTTTTTTCTTTTGAGTAAACGGTTTTTGTGCGCTTTCGCCAGCACTATCCCTGCGTTCGCGGCCGGACGACGACACGGCTGGGCATTCGAAGATCTTGCACTAATCAGGACATTGGCTTGTGTGCATCCGCACCTTCTCCGTACATCATGCAGCAGTAGAAAAAAAGTCACTCTTCACCGAAGGCAATAGATTGCTTGCTGAAACGGAGCACACGGTCGCTTGAAAGTGCAAGCACAGACGCTTAAGCAAGCTCTTGGCAGGAGCCATATAGAGTGTGCTACCACTCCTTACGTATCTCATCATATGGTAGCATTGCGTACTCCGTAGTAGTACTCCGTAGCAATAGGTAATAGGGCCTTGATGCGTGCTATGCGGAGTACGTAGGTAAGTACTTATGGAGGCCCTTACCTAGGCGAGGAGCGGCGGCCGCGCCTGGCGTTAGCCGCACTATCCACACGGGTTGTCCTGTAGCACTCCGTCCCGTAGCGACCGAGGCTGTGCTGTTACAGGTTCTTCACGTAATTGTGAATGGGGCAGCCCGCAAAAACCCGGCGGGCAAACATGGGTCGCTTTGGCCATACCAGTTGACTCGCGGTCCGAGGCTGGCAAAGACATGGACGGGGACCGGAGGGAAGCATGAGCTACCTGCTGCTACAGCATCGATACGGAGCAATGCGTATTAATTGCTCTGTACTCCGTACCATACATACTCGGCGCATTGTATTGTTGCATACTGCTACTACTACTAGCAGTAGTACTTGGTAGTAGTACGGAATACTATTGGGTCGGCAGGCAGTAGTGGTAATAACACTGCTACATTTTAGTACAACCCTACTACTGAACCTAAGCTGACGTCGCTGTTGCTCATCACTCTGCTTTTCCCGGTGGCGTGCAGAACCATAGGAAACGGCTTATTACCCAGTGCTAGTACTCCGTACTCTCAACAGAACAAAGGCCATGAAATCCTGACTGTCCGGCCCTGTTCCCGTGCATGAGGGGCTTGTCCTAATCTGCCAGCCTTGGGACTGCACCTTCCCCTCTATCCCCCTCAGAGATCGTCCTTCTGGTTAGGAATTTGGTTGTACAATGGACGGAAGGATCAGTGGAGGATCTGCATCAGAGTAGATGCCTGGGGTCCCTGTATTCACACGGTTCTTCGACAAGAAGGTGCGACTAGTAAAATTCTTAGAAACAACAGATAGGTACTAGGGCTCTACCATATGGCCTAGGGCCTAGGGTAGTAGTTCGGCAATCAAGTAATAGGCGCAACAGGTAAGATCGCGCGCTCTTGTCTCCATGTCCAAGGCATGCTTCCATTTTGCCCCCGTCCGGTGTACGGAGTACGGAGAAGGAGGAGGAGGGCGGAAGGTACGGAGTGTTGAAGAAGTGGTCAAGTCGGCTCTTTCCTCTTCTAGTTACTACTAACCATCGCCCGTTGAACAATGGCTCCTTCCATCTGTCAGTACGGAGTACTAAATGCCCGTCATAGATCGCTTAGCAACATCTACGGAAAGAGTGGACGTCGATGGCACTTCGCATTTTACTGCTGCTTCTCTACGGAGCACCTGCTATACCTCTACCGCGAACTTGTAGCAAGAAGTACGGATTACCTACTACTACTCCTCCGTAGGTAGAGAGACAGACCTGGCTTCCTCACCAAGCCAAGACTACGGAGTACTACCTAAACACTTCGCTTCTCGCAGATCCACTGCTTTACGCTTCGTCCACACTGCTCATAGTAATACCTATTCCCCATCACTAGCAGTTTACGTGATCTTCGACCACACAAGTCACGCAGCCTCTTGTCTATTCGAAGCTTCTGCAAACCGATTCGAGAGCAAGGCACCGAAGAGGGACCGGCAAGTGCCACCATGCCAACGCAAAAAGGTCTACAATGGATGCAATATGCTTGTGCCACTTGCACTGCCGTGCTACGCGCAAGAAGGTTGATTATCCCAGGCCAATCGTTGCCGCTGCATTGACCATCACCAGACTCTTGGGAATGCCGTGCGCCCCCAGACCGCGTGCGGCGGATCCTCAAAGGAACGATACCTTTCCTCTTCGTCGTCGGTACCAACGATGCCTATGTGCCGGGCTCATAGGTATCTTCTACCATACACATAATCCGTTCGTGGCAGCGAGGTGGTTTCTGAACCCTTGCTCGGGCATCCCAGGTTTGACAGCAGGGTTCACAATTTTACTGTGTACCACGGGACTTAGCGCTCAACGATTGCTGTTTTAGGCCCGCTTGACGAATGACGAATTTGGCAGTTTCTTTCGAACGTCGACAATGCTTCATTAGCCCTTGGCAGTGCTAGGATCTAAAGGTACTACCACCTTGTGTCAAGCTTTATTCCGAACAAGGACATTTCCTACGCAAATTCGGGGTCCATTTCATCGTCTAAATCTTGCATCTTGAAGGCGGTGTATTGTAACAAAGCCCGTCGGCATTCATTTGAGATCCGGCACAGACAGAGCTGCGTTGCGTCTATACGGAGTATGGAGTACTACTACCTGCACCTACCTGTGGACATCTACAGATTATTCTCAGCATGTCTGAGGCTACCCTAAGCATCACGAAACCAACGTGTTATTCAATAAGCCTATTTGGACCCGCGATGCAGCAAATCGGATAATCAAACTCTGGTGAAACAAGTAGCATAATTAACCCATGGCCAACATGAAGTTGCTCTACACCTGAAAGGGGGATTGTCTGCGCGGGATATCGCGAACTTCCTATCTTGGTGCATTCGTGGTCCGGAATAGCAATAGCATACTCGAAAAGAGCACCCCTTTCCTAACATGTACCGGATCTTTCTGGACAAGGAATTGGTCGTGCACCCCGGCCCAACTTTACACAGCCTTGACTCGTGTTTGACGTTTTACTCCGTAGAGCGTGCTGACTTCATCAACAGTCGATGCTTTGACGTTGAGCCTACTACATACATAATAGTACGGAGTACGGAGTACCTTTTCCCAGGGTCCAATCGTCTTGCTCACCGAATTATGTGGCGATGCTGCGTGGTAGCAGAGCCCGATGGAACGTTTCATGGAGACTAGGGCGCCATGCTGAATCCCGATTAGCGGCAGCGGATCGTCGGTGCCATCCGACATCCCATCTTTCCTGTCAACAAGTCGTGGCGCTAGACGACTCATAGCCGTTGCTTTGGTCACATGAGGACCCTGGGATGATGTATGTTTAGGATGGCACTGATGCAACCAAGGCACCAGGCGCGATTTCTTCATCTGCCGAAATTGATACAGCGTTGGTAGCTCGCCAGAGCTACTCCGTCCGTACAACTCCGTACAAAAGCCTAACTCTTCTACCATAGTGGCCTTTCTCTCAGTGTTCGCCAAGCCCTTCGCAGAAGATTCTGAACTGCTGCTACGGAGTACTATGTACGGATTATCACGGTGCTATAGCAGTGCTAGCTACTCTCTACAGGCGTGCCAATCAGAAGTACACACACTAGTACTGGCCTCCCCGCTGACCTATGCGCTATGAAAGACTGCCATATGGCAGAAGCCCATTCATGCACGCCGGATCACATTTGACTTCTATTACATACACGGTATGCGCTCAATAACATGAAAGAGAATGTGCCAGTCAAGCAGGGTCCAATATGACTTATGCCGCGATATGCAAGATATCTTGGCGGATATCGCGGAAGGCGGTGAGAGCTTTTCGCAAAGACTTGCCTGTGATATCTCGCCCATTTGGTGCCCTAGACATGTTTGGGTGCCTCGCAATTGGCCTCTGTGCAGCCTAGGGCAGGGCCTAGAGCGCACAGAGAGGCTTTAGAGGCTTTGATCGTGCCATAGCCTAGGGGTTTATTGCCTTGGACTGGCCCACGCCCACGGCCCAAGTGAACCTTGCATGCTTCATCTGTCTCGTCTGTCTCATCTATCTGGGAAGCCCCGCGACGGTGGGGTTAAGATTGAAGCTAATCCAAGCTTTGAAGCTACTGTACGGAGTACGCTTTTTTGCCAAAGGGAAATTCGGGATGAGCTCATCAACGTTGCAGTGTAATCGGTACGGAGCAATGTATTCTGACATTCCCCTCTACTAATATCTCCTGGTGCGTTTTCGACTGTCAGGTTGATTCGGAACTAGTGGAAGCCAGCAAGTTGACTATAGCCTATGACGCCAAAGCTACATGCGCTGAGCCTGTCGGGCACTGCACACTAGACTCAAGAAGCGTTGGCGCGGTCCATATATACCTAGGGATTTGCCTTGTCGGGCTGTTCCAGCCCTTTGGATGAATCGCGGGAGAAGGACAGGGAAAGTTGGTACAGAAAATGATTTGTTTTTCTTTCCTTCTTCTTCTCAACCCAACTTCAGCCTCGCTCGGACCAGGTGCCATGCGCATGGTGGAAAGCTGGTCCCTGCTATGGATCCTAAGTGGATGCTAACAGTAGAACCAAAGCGCGACCATTACTATAATATGGTTTCGCAAAGCGGAGGGAGCGAGGGTCTCATATGAGAGGGTCTCATTAAGGACCAAGCTCCATCTGTATTCAAAACCGATACCGAGCTTCTGTCATGACTTGTGTATGTAATCGGTACGGAGTATCAACGGGATCCCCAACCTAGCGGTACATACTCCGTAGACGGGCGATCATTCTCCGAGACAACAGTCCCAGATTTCTTCATAACAGATCCATAGGGAAACAGTTGAAGGTTGCCAAAAGATCCCACGTGGAGGTTTACTATCACTCGACCCACATGTTATTCCAGTGGTAGTAGTAGGAGTACTCCGTAGTAGGAGTTCTCCTACTCCCCTGGATCTTTCGGAGCGGCATCCGCCCGCTCTAGTGTTCGAGGAAAACACCGTGATGGGTACGGAGTATATGCAGTAGAGGAAAAGACGAGCAGGGAGTGTATGACGAGAGCACAACATTGCGGATCGTTATTCCGGTATAGCAAGGGAGGGGGTGCAGAGAGAAGATGAGCCCCCCATACGGAGGCGCAAGGAGGGACCGCTGATGTTGGCTGCGGCTACTTGGCCGGGCTGTCCGATAATTGATGCTGTGTAACGATGGCGTTTTGGGTCATAATTTGCCGGTGGTCTGGCGGCGTGCCTAGAATCGGTAGCAGGAGGGAGGGGGCACTCTCGTGCACATAGGGGCTTGAGTAACGATTCTTTCACGGACAGAGCGCGGTTCGAAAGAATTCTGCAAAGGTGCGTTTCTGGCAGCATCACTCTTACCCAAGAAGCGGTATACATGCCGGGCTGGAATGGCTGTGTACATTGCACATGGGCGCTTACCCAGGTGAGACACCAAGGGCCATGCCTACCCCCTCGAGGCACACTGTCGGACTCTTGACAGGAAAAGGGGCATGAAGCCTTGGGTTAAGATGTGATCTCTGAAGCCTTGAAGTTGGAGGTTGACCACCCTGGACTATAGTCTTGCCGCCAAGACTCCGCACTGAGTATGTATCAATCTATAGGTAAAGAGGCCTTGTGCTGCGTGGCGTTGTGGGATACGTTGGATATTTGGAAGCTAATGCAATATCTCTAGTGACGGATAATGAGAGAGAGGAATCTGCTCAACAAGCCCGCGGTATACAGTGCGTCTCATGCAACGGAGGCAATCCACGGCTTCGAGTCGGACAAAGGCCCTGTCTGGGAGTGTATGTATCACGCTCTCAGAGATGGTGCTAGCCGACCTAATGATGGAGGAACCTACGACATGGACCTTTAGTGGGTGCTGGATGTTAGGGTAATACTACAGTCGATGAAGGGATCGAGAGTGTGGGATGAGCAGTGTTTGGTTCGCTCATGAACGCCGACTGCCACCCTAGTGCTAGCTTTCCTATACACTGGGAAGAAGAATGGGGGAGCAGGTTGGGATATAGCTCACTCTGCAGATCCGAGGACTAATTTTGCCTTGTCGATGCGGTCGCTGGTGCCGCATCTCCCCTGAGACATATCCCACTCGAACTATGAGCTGATAGGCGCGTTTTGCCTCCAGGTCTTATGGAGTACGAATCAGCCAGTACGGCCATGGAACTGATGGTGCTGCGGTATTCTGTACGGAGTATGTGCTATTCGCCCCGCGCCATAATATTTTGTGGTTTTTAGGCCCCTGGATTGGTGTTTGTCATCACCGCTTTGTCGGAACGACGTGGTATCGGCTACTCGTCTTTAAGCCCGATGAGAAGAAATACACCGACCGAGAGATCCATGCACACATATAGTACTGGCAACCTAAATGGGCCACTCCTTTATGGTTGGATGAGCGAGAGGACCCAGGCGGCTTGGCACACGCTGAGTCCTCTACAGATAATGTGCTGGTTGGCAA
Organism: Trichothecium roseum; assembly: GCA_026184415.1. Lineage (NCBI taxonomy): Eukaryota > Fungi > Ascomycota > Sordariomycetes > Hypocreales > Trichothecium > Trichothecium roseum. The sequence continues at coordinate 788,945 of CM047947.1, forward strand.
GAAGCGTCGTGCATAAACATGCAACTATCAAGAGAGAGAGAGAGAGAGGCGTTGTGGGTTTGTGCCTCTTGAGATGGGTCTATCCAATAATGAAGATGTGGGTGGTGCCACGCTGAATCCTGCCAGCACTCTCGCCTCGTGGAAGTAGCACTGTTGATCAGGGCCAAGAAGACGTGTTCACGCCTTGCTCATTCTCACGGTGCGGTGATTATGAGAAGGGCGCCATACGCTTGGCCACGGCAACGCAGACACTGTATGCCCTATTCAGGTGCATTGGACCTATTCCTCCTGAGTGGCCTGGGTGTGAGGCCATGGAATGTCGACCTATTTCGACGATTCTTTACTCCGTATATCCCGTACTAGGATCAAAGAGGGCTATTAATGGAGGACTTGGCCTCGGAGATATCTCACCAGCAGATCCCTTATCGGCATTTCTCAGACGGCAATGTGTGGCTCAGAGAGGCAATTGGCCTCGTATTGACGGTTAGCCGCAGATTTCACCATGGCTTGCCGTCCAATGGACAAGCTCCATCACCAGCGCGCGCTTATCAAGGCCGCAGCCTTTGTGTATTTTTGGTCTTGGGGGGGGGGGGGGGGTAATCATGGACGATGGATGCCCTTTAGGTTTCATCCAACATGTACCATGTTTTTACGAAGTACCCGGGGCAAATCTGCCTTGCCAGGAGACATTCATTATTTTTCGACTCCGTCAGAGTATGGTCCCCCACCAAGATGAAAAGAACGCGCTTCGGTCGGAGTATCCGTTTCGTCGACAGATCTCGTTGATAGGCCCTGCCAGGCTCAGCAAGACCGATGGCAGCTCATGCCAACAAAGGTTGTTCTCGTCGCATTCGATATGCATTATTCGGCTGATAACGAGAGCGCATGTGGCAATTGTGGTTGGCATGTCGTCTCGGCACGCGGAGTACTACTGCCGCATGCATGGCTGGGATACTTCTCCATGGGGATATAAGATTCAATCGGGAAACCAGGAACGCAAACGCCAACACAATGTTTGTTCCCATATTCGCCATTCCGTGCTCCGTACCGAGTACTAATGAAAATGTTAGTACAAGGCAGATGATCCTCCCGAGAGCGTCCCTTGCATCATAACCGCATAGGTTCAAGTACTGAGTATGGATACTACATAGTACTACTGCCAGCACTAGCTCACGGAAGTTTTTTTTTCTCTCTCTCACTCTCTCGCTCTTTTTCTCCATGTACCTGACCATCTCTTAGATCAACAGGTTCCCTTTCGTATTCCAACTCCCGCTACGCCAGGATGTTTGTGGGCGATAAAACGCCAGCGCGTCCCACTATCCAGGGGGCCGACCTCGTATAGACCCGCATCACATCGTGCGGGCTATTGCGCGCTGCAGAACATCATGGTTCTAATCCTTCCACTAATCAAAGATGAGAGAATTAAACAAAAACAAAAGAAGAAGAAGAAGAAGAAGAAGAGAAAAAAGAAGAAGCGAAAAAAAAAAGAGGCAGGGGCAAGTTGAGATTTTTTGATTAACTTGTCTCCTGCTGTTGGCTGATTTTTTTTGTTACTTCTTCACAATTCTTCTCCATTAGCCTAGCATTGGCGAGATTAGCCTATTGAGGTTATGGTATCCCGGTTAACTTCCACCCCCCCTCCCCTCTCTGCCCCCCCCTACGATGTATGGGAATGGGTGGGAAGGGGATTGAGGTGGTTGGGTCCCAAAAAAAAGGTCTTCTGAAAGTTATGATGGGTGTTGATCTTGGCGCTCCTCTCGGATGAGATTAGAGAAGGGGGAGGAAAAAAAAGGGGGAGGGGGGAGGATACGAGACCCAGCACTGAAGGGTTGCGTGCGGCTGGGTAGTAGACATCCGGTAAGTGAAGCCCCTCGTCCCCGTCCCCGTTGGCATGTCCCATATGGTACCTTGGCGGTGTGATGATCGAGGTGAGAAGGATCTGCCCACGCTCGACGATGATCTCGGGCGTGTTCGGCGGGCTCGGGAGAATGTACGGAGTACGGCTTACCTCGATCAATGTTGGGGAGGGGGGGGGGGGGGGGACAGAGTGAGTGAGTGAGTATATGCGCACCTGTGAGATGCGAGATGTGTTCCTGCGTGCCTCTTCGCCTGTTCTGCTCCGTACGTGGGCTGATGATGTGCGTTGTTCGTAGCAAAAAAAAAAAAAAGCCTGCCTCGGAAGAAGAAGGAAAAAAAAAAAGAAGAAGAAGCACGAAGCAGGATATGCTCCGCGGTACTCCGTACTTGCCTTGTCCCATTGTCCGGAGAATTTTCCCCGTCCTGTTCCTGGGCTGGTGGTGTGCCTGTGGTGGCGAAGAGGAAAAAAAACGGGTGGCCGTGCAATGCATGCTACTGAGGGCCTACCTTTTGTTGAATGCAGAGTTACGAGCCGCATGTACGGAGCAAGCACTCGATACGTAGAGCGATCCTGTTGGTGACAGCATGTTGGTGAAAGCAACTGCTGAGCCGCTTGAAGATGACGGTTTGAGATGTGTGTGTGTGTGCGTATTTGTGGTTGACGGCGCTGGCTACTGATGCTTGCTTGTTTGTTTGTTTGCTTGCTGGCTGGCTGGCTGGCTGGTTGGTCTCGGCTGGCTGGCTGACTGGCTGAATACGAGGAGAGAAAAACCTAGCCTGCCGTTAGCCTACGTAGATATTGGGGGGGGGGGTTGGATGGGCTCGTTCGTATATGCAAAAAAAGGGTCCCCCTTTGAATACGAATCACATAGCAGTCATAGCCATAGTAGTAATAAAAACGAGCTGCCTCTGGGGGATGAGAAGAAAAGAAGAGTAGAAATGAAAATACGGGTAAAGGCATCCCGTCCATCCATCACACCTCTCTCACGGATTCTACTCGAGCCTTTGTTTTTGTTTCTCTACATTTATCAATTACCTGCCGCCATTGACGGGTTGTCCTTGACGTTCTGTCCCTGGTCCCATCGCCCTCCTTGAAGACCTTGGAATGAAAAAAAAAAACTACTAAGAAGGAGAACCGTGACAGAACGAGACTTGACGATGATGGCCTGCCGATGGGGGCTCGACGAGAATCGAGTCGAACCGAACTGAAACAAAAACGAAATCATCGAAAGGAATGTAATCGACTCTGAAGAAATCCCTCCCCATATGGCGAAACATCATGTCGTGCACTACTACTACTATTATTACCGCTGCGTGTAGTTCCCCCCTCCCAAACTTTACGAGTCCATCGACCGAGCGAGAGCGCTTTAAAATAAATTTTATGATCATCGAAGAAGTCGTCCGGGTCATCGAATGATGGGAGAAGGGCTCTGGCTCATCTTTCTCTATACATCTCAATCTCCCCTTTCCCTCCCAGACGATGTTTGACGTTTGGGTTATCGAAAGAGAGGGATATATATATATATAGAGAGAGAGAGAGTGTGTGTGTGTGTGTGCGTGGGAGAAGAAACCATCGTTGAAAGAAAAGGCGAGACGAAAGCTATAAGACGAAACGAGTCGATAGAGGAAAGAAAACCTTGAAAGACGCATTCGACTTCGAAAGACTCACCATGGCGAAAGCCATGACATGTTGTACTGCTACCGTGTGTGTAGCCCTTTCATCCCCTCCTCCCCCCTACGAGATATTCGACCGAGCAGATCATGAAATAAACAAACTCATCGAAAGACGTATTGCATGATCTGATTCCGAAGAGCGGAAACTACCCACATCATGTACTACCGCGGTGTAGTTCATACGAGACATTCCGACCGAGCGTGTTGAAAAAACAAGGGGCCGAGTCCTTTATTGTCGTCGTCGTTGTCGTCGTTTTCGATCGATCGAGCCGTTTAATACCGGGTGAATATGTATACGAGCCGGGCAACGGAAGAGAAGGAAATAGAAATAGAAATATAGTCCCCCAAAGCGCTTCTCATCCCGGGACGAAAAGCTTCTGTGACGACGATGTCGCGGATGAGCATGATGAGCATGATGGGCATGGGAATGATGATGATGATGATGATGATGATGATGGTGATGGCCCGGCCTCGGGTATAAAAGCCAAAATCAAATCATCGCATCTCGCCATGCCATCGCTCCATCGCGGCTTTCCGGCACATTCATTAGTCCAACTCTTGCAGGCGCCCTGTATATTAGTAGTCTGGTAGTGCGCACTGATGTGCTGATGTACCGTACCTGCTGCTACCATGGTCGATCTTGATAATTACTTGCTGCTGCCGGTTGCATGCTTGCTCGCTCGCTTGCTTGCTTACTTGCTTCTCGTGCTTCGGTTATTTGTGATCAGTATGGCGTGGTGGTGTTCACTGCACGCGCCGAACAATCAACTGAACCCGGTACATCAGTATCGCAAAAGAAAAGGGGGATGGCGGAAGTGGTGCGACGCAATGAAAGCTCCATGCATATATTCACCGTGACTTTCTCCAAAGACTGTCAGAAAGCAAAAGCAAAAGCAGAAGTAGAAGTAGCAGTAGCAGGATTGTGGCACGCCTAGCCAGGGAGACAGTAGTGGTACTTACTGGTAGTAGTAGTAGTGGCGGTGGTGCGTTGTGTATATATGTGCGTGGCTGCAGCCTCAACGCCGCACGATAATATCGCTGAGCGTCCAACTTCGCGACAAGCCGGGGTGTTCGACTTTTCTTTTTTCACCGCAAAGATGAATTTTTCGATCAAGCAAATGTATACCAGACGAAAGATGTATGCCAGGACCATCTGAAAAAATATTTTTGCTCGTTGTGTATTTCGTGCATCGGCGTCGGGCGGAGAAAGGGGTATTTGAATTTGTCCGCGGACACGACATCCGAGGTAATGAACAACTGAGACTTAGCAAAACCACCACAAAGAAGTGATAGAAACGCACCAAAATGAGCATGCAATATAAAGCAATACGTGCGCTTCTCCTCGACCTGTTTTCGTTTTATTCCGATCATTCAATCCGGGGTGGTTGGTCGTTAACCCCCAACCTCCTCCATCCCATACCGTCTGTCCACGCCATCATCACAGATCCCTTCGTGCACAACGTAAATGAGCAAAAGGAAACATGATAATTATATCGCAAGAATCAGCAAAAAAATTAGGGTTCGCGCTAGAACTTTTTACAAGTGGTGCTCCCCAGCCCCCCCGGGATCCCCAACACGCATCAACTGGAAGTTGACATGGGTGATGGCGCATATCCACGAGAGTCGCCTACCCGCCCTCAGGGAGCAGGAAACAGCTCTTGAAATTAAGCCGGGGAAGCTTAATACCACTAGACTATTTGCAGCTGACATTTGATATTCTAATACTGAATGTTCGAGGCTATAAGGCATTGGCACGTCATCGGGTGAGCGCGACATCAGACGGTCGGCGAGCAGCTGGCGGCAGGTGCGTCGCCCTCGGTGTCGCCCTCGGTGTCGGCCGGTCGCGGGGCTCGTGCGCCAGTTTGCTCGCTGTCGACCAGGCGTGGCTGGGAGGACTGGGGCTTGGAGCATGGCTTGTGAGTGAACCTGCCTTGGTTCATTAGCGGGTACTATAGGAGATCAAGGAACTGACTGCTGGGTTCTTAGCCGAGCTGTGGAAACTTGGGTGGTTTGAAGCGAGGAAGGATATCAATTCATCTCAGAAATACCAGAAACTAGCAGCGCTCAAACCGTGGCAAGATGACATGATATATATACGGACGACATATATATCTTGACCTGTGGTGTAATTGTTCGATGCCAGTGATGCAGCTCTTTTGCTACTTGGACGTATCTTGACGGGGAATAGCGAGCTTGGGAGGAAGAGAGAGAGAGAGAAATAAAAGAAGAGGAGGAAGAAGAGAAAGTATGAAACGGAGAAAAAGATGAAAAGGAAGGCGAGAGGGATGGGCAGCGTGCACAGGTACCCAGGTAGGGCCTGCCGTTAACCGATCATGATTCACTGTGGGAAGGAGTGAATAAGCTTTGATGCATCTGCATCTCCGCACACGAATATTCTCTCACCGTAATACATGAAAAAAAAAAGAAATTCGTCAGGGCTGAAAAAGGCCGTCAGTGGGAGAAGACACTGCACTTGTATTCATCCGGTGAGATTTCGAAAGCTGCTTCCCGGAAGGGAAAGTGCAACATGAGACCAATGTATAACAAATGATGGAGGTCAAGCTAGACGACGGGAATAACACGAGTACAGAGTAGCGAACGGGGAAAAGGAGAAGCAGACGAAGAAGACGGAGGAGAGGAAGGGGAGGAAGGGGAGGAAGATGACGAGGAAGAAAAAAAGCAAGGAAAAAAAAGATCTATCTAGCATGCTCCCTCAATCTCTCTTTCTCTCTCTAAAAAGAAAAAGAGGAAATCTCATCAGACAATGCCGAACCCCCTCCCTCCCCAGCCACCACCAATTCACCTCTAAAACTCACTTTGATACTCACTTTTCTAAGCATCTGATGTTCGGGGACCGGATCAGGGGAGAGAAAAAGAAAAAACGGGCAAAGGCCTTGGAAAGCTGATTTGAGCGTGGTTTTCCCTTCCGGGGATATTGGTAACTTCTTATGGCCGAGCGGTTTCGAGGGAAGGGACCTGCTGCGGCTGTCATACCCCTATTGATAAGATTTTTGTTCTTTTTTCTTTCTTTCACATAACATATTTTTTCCCCATCTCCCCATCCAATATCCCTCTTTACCTCCCCCCACCCCTCGCATCCAGCATTAGCACTTCTCATCATCCCGAACATCCCCACACTCCTCGGCCTCGACGTCATCCCCTTGATATCCCGGCAGATCCTCCAGAACGGTGCGGTCCGTACCCAAGCAGACAGCCGTGGCATAGTGCTCCTCGTGGCTGATGGACACCATAGCCGTGGCGTCGTCCCCCCCCCGGCCGTCGCCACCGCCCTTTATCCTCGCCACGAGCGAACCCTTGTTGACGCCCCGGGCCCCCAGGGCCTGCCTCGACTCGATGACGACGTCCGAGTAGAACAGTTTTCTGTACGTGTGCGCCTTGATGACGGCTTCTTTTGCTGCGAATCTGTTTTTTTTAATAAGATAAAAAATTAGCGCTTTTCCCATTCCTCTCTCCGCGGGCGCCGATCAACTGTTCTCATCCGATACATAAAGAGTGATTGATGATAATGAGTAGCAATACAAAAACAACAATAGCAACGAGTGAAGAAGTAAAAAAAAATTCAAGTTCGTAAAACACATTTTTTTCAATTCATTTTTTCGTGAATTCCTTTTCTTTTCTGTTCTTTTTTTTGAAATAAATAAATAACCGGGATTTTCTGCAGCCCCCTCTTACGCCCGGCCGCCGAGATTTTCGTATGATAACAAGAACAATAGCCACAACGGCACCAACGTCGACACCAAGAGAACAAGAACAAGAGCGAGAGCAAGAGTAAGAGCAGGAGAAAAAGCGAGAGCGAGAGCGAGAAAAACGGAGAGAGGAAAATGGAAACACACCTCCCAGCAATATGCCTCGCAAAGGCCTGCACCTCCTCCGCCGCCCCCCTCCGCGCAACCGCCCCTTCCCCATCCCCCTCTTTGCCCCCTTCCCTTCCCCCGCCATAAGGCCAGGCGCCGGCGCCGGCGCCGGCGCCGCCGTACTTCTCCCTCAGCGCCCGCAGCCTCTCCTCCTTGCCGTCCCGCCGGAGCTCCTCTTCCGCCAGCACCCTGCGCAGGAACCTCGCCCCGAACCGCCCCCCCAGGATGGCGCCCACGCGGTCCACGGCGCACACGTCGATGCCCACGTTGAGCGGGAAGGGGAACCCGCCCAGCGGCCGCCCTCGCCCCCCGGCCAGCGCCCTCGCTATCCTGCCCGCGTCTTTCCCGCTCATAGTTGATGGCCTTTCTTGTCTCGGGACCTAACGGGCAAAGAAGAAGGAAGACGCGACAAAATGTTAAATACAAACATCGGAGAATGAAATAAATAAACAAAAACCCCTTTCCGTCGAGTTCGGCCACCTTGAAAGCGAGTTGTGGATTGGGATGATGAGTGGTCAAACAAAAGCACGTGACATCTTGGCCAGGATTTTTTTTTACACCGAGAGCAAAAGACAGTATCGAGGGCCCACCTGTCACGCGAGATCCACTCCTCCCCCGCGGATCGTCAGCAGCTTTTATCGATAGTAAGCCTCTAGCGCAGAACCCCACAGCACTGAATTCCGTATTCCGTACGGAGTACGTCTACGTCATGCAGGCCATCACCGATGCAACTCGCTTTAGGGAGAATCTGGAACGCTTGTCGGAGGAAATGCTCCTCAAAACGTGCAAGTCGTATAGGGTGGTCCCGTGCAATAAGCTCAAGAGCGTAAATGATTGGGTCTCATGCGTTCATTTGTTTTTATTCCGTCTGTCTGGTCTTTCGGCTTCTTTTTTTCATGTTATTCTCGTATCAAGTTTCGCAACTCCGACATTAGCCGTCTGGCATTAGGCTACCTCGTTGGCATTAAAGTAAAACAGTAAAAAACTAGCATCATCATGGCTCGACCAAGAAAAGCAGTCAACGCCTAGGGTAGTACGTTCATGAGGCCATCTGCCGGGGAGGCCTCTCCGTGGCACAGTCGCTTCCTTTGCCCCAACTCATCTTTCCTTGCGCAACTTGCCCTTCCAGTTTGGCAATATGGTAGGGCATGGTATTCAACGCTCACTCTACTCGTTAAGGAGAGGAGCACGCTCAGCGTCGTCTGATCGGCGCTTCCACGTAATGTCCCTGCCTGCCGAGGCCGGCACGGCAATCGTGACTGTGGCGACGAACAGGAGCGCCATGATGACGAAGGCGAAGATCCACTGAAGGGCGATAACCTTGTCGAAGAACTGCGCAACGCCAATGGCGGCAGCAAGGACGCTGAGGGAGAAGCCGATGGTGTAATCATTGTAGACGACGATGTAGAAGCCGCCAAAGACGAGGAGGGACCAGATGAAGATGTTGCCAAAGATGCGGGCAACCAGGTTGTCCGGGTGAGGCACCATGATGGCACCGTTCCAGTAAATAGCAACAAAGGTCCAGGCCAGAGGCGCCGAGACGACGGGAGTGTGGATGAAGCGCGGGTACGTGTTGTGGCGGAAGTAGAGCGAGGCGAGGTTGAAGAAGTTGAGGATGATGATGACCTCGGCCCAAGCAAAGTGCGAGCGGACAAAGAGCATGACAAAGGCAAAGTGGAAGAGGTTGTTGAGGATGAAGTGGCTACCGACGCTGGCGGCGGCGTGCGTCGTCTCGGGCGTCTTGGAGAAGAGATGACCAATGTAGCCGGCCTGCAGCACGAAGAGAACGATCCAGTAGATGGAGGCGATGACCGAGTTCATGGTGAAGGCCGTCGGGTACAGGTAGTTCTGGTCCCAGATGCGCTTGCGGATCGTGAAGCCATCGTGGGGCGCGTGCACCGTGTAGTAAACCGAGACGATGACGGACAGGGCCCAGGTGAGGAGGGTGAGCACCTTGTAAGCCGTCATGGCGGTCGCGGTATGCGACTCGCGCTTGCTAAAGGGATTGACTTTTGTGAAAAGAAAACACAGTATAAGCACATGGCCATGTTCACGATGATGGAAATGGGGGAGACGCCGTTAACTTACGAGCTTGCCAGCCAGCCATGGTGGGCAGATGTGTCTTGACCAAAGCCTCGCGTCGAGTTGTGTAGAATGAAACAGATCAATGGGGCGCACAAGGGGGATGGATTAATAAAGAACCTGTTTGCTCTTTAGGATAGGAAAAGAGACAAAAAGGTTAATTGGATGGGTTGGAGTCGTGGGTTGTAATGTAGGAGGATGGAAGAATGAAGAGGGCTCTCAAGGTGGTGTGCAGCATTATAAGGCACTTTCCCCTCCCCCTTCCTCTCATGTTCCAGGCTTCCCACCCGATCTGGCTACGTCGACGTCAAACATGGTGCCTTTGGCTAGAGCTCAGGGAGGGAGAGAGGGCCTGAGGTACCAAAAAAAAAACACCCCAAACTCAGCCCAAATTGACATGGTCAACTGCTGCAAGGTAGAGTACGGGATACGGAGTAGCAGTACTAGCAGTACATACTAGCAGTAGCAGCTTGAGGTAAAACAAGTTCCGAACTGTGGGGTGACACCCTTTTGCGTCATGGCCCTTTCCTCCTCCCTCCCTCCCTCCTACGCCAAGTGCATCGCATCGGGTAATGGTGGGCTAGAGAGCGCTCCTAGTGCCTCTCTCTCCTCTTACCCTCTGGTTCGCAGCTCTCTCCGGCGATTGCTTCTCTCGCTACTGCTACTGCTACTACCGATTACTAGTACCGCTAGTACCGCTAGCAGTACCATACGGAGTACTTCAGCTGCAAAAGATTGGCGGTTTAGCGTGCTTATTCCCTCCACCTCCCTCTGAAAGCGGTCCGAGAAAGGGCCATCTGACCTTTCTAATCCTTCCCTCATTGAACCGCGTTGACGAGTCCAAGTCTTTTTCCAACGGTGCCCAGAGGAACCAGAGGAACCAGAGGTACGGAATACTGCTAAGAGCGGCTAGGTGCGGTAACGCTTTACTATGGATATCCCCCCCCCAAAGGTCTCACTCTCAGCCACTCACACACACGCAAAAAGCACACCATGGTCCCACAACCATGCAATCCATACCTTACATTGCAACGACGACAACAATAACAACTACAACAACAAAAACAACAACAAGTATACTGAGTACGGGGTGTTAAGTTGAAAGGATGGAGGGAAAAAGAAATCATGCCACAGTCGCATTGCGCGTGTGCTGAGCCACCTCCCCTTTTCCTACTACCCCGTCTTGTATCTCCAATATATTTTACCTTCCGTCGTGCTAATCGGTGTGAAGCATCGGGTGTAGCATGTATACATCCATCCGCGGCGGGGCTCCTTTTTCTTTGATTCGTGCTCCATACCAAGGTAGAAGACCCCCCCCCCCGCGTGCGTGCGTTTCCCGTCGCTCTTTTTCTCCTCTCTCTCTTTTACCCTTTTCTGCTGCAAGTTTGGTGCTGCTAGTAGTTAGCATCTGCGGGGAAATGGCCCTCCCCCCAAGCTTAAGCTTACGTCGATTAGCAAATCGATGGGTGGATGGATGGGCATTTTTGGTGGACTACGGCGGGATGACTGTAGTGACAACAAAAAAATGTCAAGAAAGCTGAGAGAGTTTCCGAGACAAACCCCCCCACCCGTAATGCAAAATCGTACAATCCATTGTCAGACCAGCATGCAAAATACTTTTGTACGGAATACATCGCATCAACCAACACGAGTCCTCGCCAAATCATCAACATCGACCGACCATGACCTTTCCACAAAACCTAGCCAAAACGAAAAAAGAAAAAGAAAAACACACACAAAGAAGAGCCATCCATGTCCATGCATGCGTCTTTGTCCTCCCAACAGCCAGTCAACCAACCAACCACCCACTCCCCCGGACCAGTTTGCCCCTCCCCTCCCCTCCCTCTCTCTACCAGAAACATGCTGCATGCCTCAACTGGTAGGACTTCACACACACCATCATGCCGCGCCGCCGCCGCCAGCATCTGCACGACGAGAGGGGAGGGGTCATCTGCTCACGCACAAACTTTTCCTGTACCGATTACCGTAGTAAACACTCCGTGTAAACACACGCATACACATCCATCCATCCATTTATCTATGCACACAATAACCGCGAATCCCGTTTACGCAAGCTAGCCATCAAACCATCAAACCATCAAACCCCCTCCTAATGGTTTGATCGCCTTTTTCTCCTACACTATGCACCCGACATCCATGCATAACCCACACCTCACTATGTATTTCCTTCTTGTCTCATCGTAATTAGTTAGGCTATTTAAGTAAAACCACACACACACACACATACTACGTTTTGGCACCAAAAGTCGGGTTGAAAGCATGTAACAAGAAAATGCATCTGAATACTACAACTAGGATAAAATTCATAAGGATACACTCGTACTCGGTCTTAGGGTATCAACATCTCGCTTTCAATACACTCGTAAAGCGCCAATTAAAAAAAAGGCACCATGTTCCATACAAGACAAAAGAAACGAAGCCATCATCATCATCCTGCATCCACACATTCTCTCCCTTACTCATCCGTGACAAGCTGCTCACCCTCGTCCAGCAGCTCCGTCACCTTCCTCATGTTTCCAATCAAGCTGCGGCCAAAGTCCACCAGCAAGAGCTTCTCGGCGTTGGCAGGCAGGCCCAGGTACGTGGGAGGCTCGCGCTCGGGGAGCTTGTGGATCCACGCCATGAAGTCCTGCAGGTTCGTCCCCGAGGGCACCGCCAGCCCGCCGTCCGGCCCGTCGACGAGCTTGTGGTCCGAGTCGTAGGCGTCGGGCGTCAGGAACTGCGTCACGAGGCCGTTGAGCATCTTGAAGTCGCCCTCGTCGTCAATCTTTCCGCCGTACGTCTCTGTGACGAGGTACCGGATCATGGCCCAGGGTATGTTTTGAGGGGCAATGTTGGTCCTGTTGCCGGCAGCGTCACCGAGCCAAGTATCGACGATAAAGGCGGAGCACTCGTACTGTTTACATAGTCAGCAATCAATCGCATAGAAACAAACATGGCGTGTTAAACAAAGGGCACTTACGTCACTGTCGTTAAACTCCCAGAAGCCCTTCCAACCCAAGTTGGGGGCGTACCGCAGCCTCTCCTGTATGACGGCGTGCAAGAAGGAGAGGAGAAGGTACAACCTCGACCTCTCCACCGGGCTCTTGGCCGCCCTCGTAGACAAGGATGACATGGAGTCCTTCATGTTGGCCCTTACACCAGCAGGCTGCTCGTACATGAGGACACGCGAGGCTCGAAGCAAGTTGACGGGAATCTTAGGGCTGGACTCCATGGACAGGAAGAGGCGGAAGTCGGGGTGCGGGTTGAGCGACTCCATGCGCTTCTCCAGGCTCTGAAGCCACGTGGGTGCCAAATGGACGTTCTTGACAAGGACCCAGGATCCAGACTGCGCGGCGTTGCTGACAGCCTTGTCTGCGCTCGCGAGACCTTCGTTGGAACCCATGGCGATATTGGTGCAGTTGACTCGCATCCTCTCGCACAGATTCTCCACCTTGTAGCTGGCGTCGAAACCAGGGCTGGATACCAGGGAAATTGGACGGGCGGCAGAGACCTGGTCGACAGTTTCCTTCAGATCCTCGACAATATCAAAGATGTCAGACCCAAAGACCTGAGCCACGAAACGCTCAGCGGCGGGGACGAAGCGGTCCATGCGGAACAGCTTGATGAGAAGCAGGGACAGCAAGGCCTGGTCGTTCTCACACGTCTTTTCATCCCAGATCTCGGGCACCGCATTCTCCGCAAGCTCTTCTTGGAAGAACTTGTCCCAGTCCTCGGTGGCGACGGCGTCAAGCTTCTCCTTGACGGCAGAGAGCTTCTTGGCCTCGGTGAAAGCCACATCCTTTAGCTCGGCATCCGAAGACAAGTCTTTGCCCACAACTCTGTCATCCAGAATCGTGTCGATCAGCGTCTTGTCCATGGTGTAAGGAGAGGCCTGGGCGAGCAGCATGCCAAGCGTAATACGATCCTTTTGCAGCAGACCCAGCGCCGTGCGCTTAAAGGTGTTGACAAAGAGGTCCTTGACGATGATATCTCGGCGAGTGTTGTGGTTCGTCTCGCCGACAAGCTTCTTGTTGCCGTGAAGCACGGTGTGGAAGATGTCAACGAAGAAGGACAGGGAGAACTGGTAGAAGTGGTTAAGATAGTGAAGTTGCTCCAGCACGGCGTACACCGCACTGCAAGACCTGGCAATAACGCTGTACTGCTGCGTGATCTGGTCCACCTCGGTCATGACACCCTCGGTGTCGCTCATCTTGGCCGAAATCTCTGCCGCCTCGTTCTTGAGCGTCTCGAGCGTCTCGATGACGTTGTCGTCGTCAAGAATGTTGCCGCGAGATTCGTTGAGGGCCTGCAGCAGCTTCTTCTCAAGCTGGCGAAGGTGGATCTTGAATTCGCCCTGCAGCTTGATCAGGTTGGATCTCCTCTCGTCGACATCAGGACGCTCCGACTTGAGCACATCGTTAAGCGACTGCGTTCGGAGCGAGCTCTGCGTAACTGAGAAGTTGACCAGCGTCGTCCTGCTGCAAATGTCGGGAGCAAACGTAGCCGAAGGATCCCTCGTGGACAGGTAGAGTCTGAAGGACGGTGAAAAGTCAATCTCCTGCTTCCCGAGCTGGATCAGGACGCGACCGCCGGTGCGCTGGTACTCCTTGTTCAGCACGTGGTTCAGCACAGGATCGAGGTGTTCGGCGTCCTGGATGAGAATAGGATTGCCGAAACGCAGCGAACTCTCGAGCTGCTTGGTAAAGGTGTCGTCCAAGAAGCTGGTGACGGTAAGGCGACGGTCCTTGCTCTCTTTCTGTAGGAATTCCGTGACTCTCCCGGTTGGGTCGATGATGAGCGGGTAACGATTGAAACGCTTGAGGATGATGGCATTCTCGGTGCACAAATCATCAATTGGCAGCTTGTTCTCCTGCCAGCCGAGTCTCTCATCCGCCGTGGACAAGTACTCGGTGACGGGGTTCGGTGACTTGTACTGCACGCCAGACAGGTGAAGCTGGTGGAACCAGTCGTCCACCATGGACTTTCGGAAAGTCTGATCGTACAAACCGGCATAAGCCAGGAAGGCCGCGGCAACAAGAACGTCGCCCACGAGGGTGCTGATCTGCGTCTCGAACGACTTGCTGCCCTCTTCCCAACGAACTCTCTCCGACGAAAGACTATCGAGTAGACGCACACTTCGATTGACCTTGAACTCGACCTTGGCCATCTCCGATTTGATAGCCTGCGTCTCGCTGATGAGAGCAGCATACTCGGTCTTGTAGGTGTTGATACTCTGCTCCAGCTGCGAAATCTGCTCCTCGGCCGCCATGGCGTTGGCCTTGGTCGACTCGGCCTGCTGCTGAAGCTCCTCGACCTCCGCCTTGAGAGGACCGACACGATCCAGAATCTCAGAGTACTCCACCTGGGCGATAACCCACTGCACGAGGGGACCGCAGGCCCTAGAGGCGCGGTTGACCTTTTCAAAGGTGAATTCGGGGTTGGAGAGGTATTCCTTTCTAAGCTTAACCCTCAGCTTCTCCGTCATCTGCGCGTCGTTCGCGAAGCCAACGATGCGGGCAATGAAGTCGTCCTTGCGCACAATAGCCTGCACCGACTTCCAGTCGTCCGACTTGTTGCCCAGCACGGTACACACGGCGTTCAACGCCAGCCTGACACCGCCAGGGGGGTTACCCATGGCCCTGACTTCGGTGAGATGCTGCCTCTTGATGTTGCTGACGCTCGCCTTTGCCTCCTCGACCGCGGGTTCGGCCTTGGCCAAGTCCAGCAACACAACCTCTCTCCGCTTCGCAATCTCCTCCTCCTGGACCTGCAGCTGAGCCTGAATCTCCAACGAAGCATTCTTGTTCTGCTCGGCCTGCCTCTGGTCCGCAACCATCTTCTGCAACTTCTCGTTCGCTTCCGCATCCTTCTGCTCCAGCTGCACCTTCTTCTCCGCTAAGCTGGCACGCAAGTCGCGCACTTTGTCCACCGTATCCCTCAACTTTTCCAGACCAACGTTCAAGTGACGCTGCTGTTCCTCCAGATCCTCCCTCTTTTCGTTGTAAAGCTTGACATACTGGCCCACAAAGTCCAAGAAGTGGCGGGGCGTGAGGAACGTGACCTTGCCCTGCTGCTTGAGCAACTTCTCGTTGTAGCGATGGAGCGTGTAATGAATGTGCACCATCGAGTTGACCACAGCCTCGCGGTGACTTGGTGGAAGCTGAAGACCGCGGTAAGCCACAGGGATAGTGTCAGGGGCCTGGTAGCTGGGGCGGTCCAGGTCAATGGACTGGGTCAGCTCATGGCCGACCTGGAAGAGAGCCTGGTCAGACCAGTCGCCGAACCAATTAAGCACGCAACGGTTGAACAAGGCGGGCGAGGTAGCAGCCTTGGAGGATAAGCCATCCTCGGGCGGGTTCATGGTGAAGACTACGTGCAGGTTCTTGACAATCTGCTGGGTGAACCACTTGTACAGTTCCTCGGGCGAGTCAAGGTGCACGTTTTGTCGCTGAGCACCTTCCTTGCAAGCAGTCATGAGAGCAGCGTACTCGTCTCCCTCAAACAGACCAGGAACTTCGGCGTTGGCAAGCAGCGTGTTCATGCGCTCCAGGAAACCAGAGTCCAGCACGTTGGACTCGTCCATGATGAAGCAAATCTTTTCACCCTTGCAACCGCAGCGTCGAAGGACGTCTCGAAGGTCATCGTCAAAGTCCTCGGCAGAGTATCTGCCGTGCACCTTGATCTGGAAAACGCGGAGACCGTTCATCCAAGCAACGAAGCGAGATAGCGTGGTCTTGCCACTGCCACTGACACCAATGAGAATCAAGTGACCCTGGGGCTGTCTGAAGACACGATCGATACGCAGCACGTGCTCCAAAACGTCGTTGAACAGGATCAAAGGTACGTCCACCTCCTCTTCGCAGAAGGTCTTGAGCCTGGCCTTGACAAAGTCCCTCAGCTGCTCGCGGTCGACGGGAACGTAGTTCTTGGACAGCCAGTTGGAGAAGAGAATGGGGCCCCCGAGAGCCTTGTCCTCCTCAATTGAGGGGAAGTACTGAAGGGCAATGCGTCGCACAGCATCGTCGGTCCACTTGCGCTCATCCTCAGCGACGAGACGATCCTGGAACAGACGAAGTGCCTCGTGGGCCCAGATGCGAATAAGACCTTCAATAGACAGAGTCTCCAGAGGTTTGATAGCTTCATATACACCACGCACCCACCGAGTAAGCTCACGGGGGGAGTAGACGTAGTGCGGTTGGATCTTGGGGGTGAACCGTTGCTGGGATTCAAGGTAGAACTTGACCATGGCATGAGTGAGCGGTTCGGCGTATCCGCGAAGGGACGGCACAATCTTGAGGACCGCATTGTTGAAGGTGCCGTAAATCTGGTTGAGTGACAGCTCACCAGGGTAATCAACCATGATGAGAGGAGCATGACGCAGGAACCTGTCACCGAGAGGTGTACGACCAGCATCGGTAGGCGGGTTACAGGCCCCGACAAATTGGATGCGGTCAAGAGTGACCCAAGACTTATCAGATGTCCTCCAGAAACCATTGTGCTCGACGAGCTGACGCAGGAATGAAATGGCCCTCTGAGTACCGTAACGGTCGGGTGCAGGCAAGTTGATCTCATCACAGAAGATGACGAGCCAGCGACCAATTTGCGTAGGCGAGAGCATGACACCATTCAGAGTCTTCTTGTACTCGCAGTACTGCTCAAATGTCTTGATTAGAAGATCCGGGGTCGTGGCACTCGAGAAGTTCAGACCGACGACCTCCATGTTGGGTAACTTCCGGAGAGCGCTGAACAGCGTCATCGTCTTACCCGAACCAGGGGGACCGCAAAGTAGCAAAGGTTTGTGCTCGGCAAGCCAGGAGTAGAGGACATCTTCGTGGCGAACAGTATCCAGAGTGGGAATAACAACATCCGTCTGGGTAATGGAATGCGTATTGACCTCAATGGTGGGAACCTGGTTCTGCCACGAGGACCATTCACCCCTAGGGAGAGTGACATCAAAGTCAATAAGGGAACTGGTGCCATCAAGAGGGGGCGAACCAAAGTTGGCCAGACCACACACGTCGTCGCCAAACAGCTTACGATCGTTAAGGGGGCAGTCTCCAGTGAAAGCCCAGACAAGTGCAAGAAGAAGCTTCTTGGACACGTAGCTCTCAATCTGCTCAGGGTCCAGAGGGAAGTCAGTATGCTGACCATTGTACTCGATGATGTCCCTGACGGACTTGTTGAGCAAGGAGAAGAGCGTCGTGAGGACACGGGCAATAGTAAAGTCCATGATGTGGTTGTAGCCTCTGGCACGCTCCAAGGCATTAACGGCAAAGTCCTCGTCCCTGAAGTAGGCAGTGAGCAGGTCGGCAACCTGGCTCTGTACGGCCAGTGTCTTGGTAGGGCTTTGACCGGCAGCAACACTATCCTCATCGAGATCCTCCATGGGAACACTACGGAGAGCTTCGAGGTAGTGCGTGACCAGCATTTCGGGAGAGACCGTCTCCTCGCTGAACCAGACCATACCGCAACGACTGACGGTGGCAAGCGTGGCATATTTGAGCGTCTCGACTTCGAACATGATGCGAACGTTTGACGGCAGGTTGAGACGCTCGCCGTTGGGCAGAGTGAGCAGCTTGTTGTCATCAAGCACCGAGTTCAAGTTCTCAACCCACTCGGGGTCGACGTCACCATCAAAGACGATCCAGTGCCGCTTCGAGTCCTCGCCACGAAGGTTATCGACAATCTTTCGCAGGATGCTGGTAAACAGACCATCCGTCCACTCACGCGTGGTAGAGTCGAGGTTTCCGTACAAGGCCTCCTTCGACATGACCTTGGAGTCGATGACGTGAGACACGCCCTCAACACCCTCAACCTTTTGGAGGGCATCGAGCAAAAGCCTCCAAGCAGCTGTTTTACCCGAGCCCGAGTTACCAACCATCATCACACCATGATGAATCTTCTGAATCTGGTAAAGCTGCAGGATCTTGGTCATCCAGATATCCGTCACTACGAGGTGACGCTCAGCAGCCAAAGTGCGAATGGCGTCTTCGAGAGCCGTCAAGTTGGCAGGGACGTACTCGACGCCGGGGAAGCAATCCCTCTCAATGGTCATCATGATATCGACATCAGACTTGATAAGCTTGGGAGCAATGGTCTCGCGAATACTCTGAACAATGATCTCGGGTTCGACAACCTCCTCGGCACTGATAGTACCGTCGTCGGAAATACGAGCACGCTTGAGACCACCAGAGCTGACAAGCACACTCTTCAGGGCACGAAGACCAAAGTCGTAATGAGCCTGCTTGGATAGCTTGCCCGAGCAGGCGTCGAAGAAGGGAACAGTCTGCTTGGAGAGCCCCTTGGCCTGGTTGAAACCCTGCGAGTAAAGCATGACTTCGGCGATGAGTTCTTTGTCGGGCTTGGACATGGCGACACTGCGGAACAGCTTCTTCAAGTTATCGGGCAGGTTGGAACGGCCAGCATAGCCAGGATTCATGGTGATGAAGATACCAGTGTTCTCGTTGACGCGCAGCTGTCGGCCTACCAGCTCAATTTGAGACGTCTCGTCCTCAGCACCCTGCTTGAGACCAAGCTGGATGTTCTGAATCTGCTGAGACACGGCAGACAAGATTCTCTCCTCGAGACGGTTGAACTCGTCGAAGCAGCCCCAGGCACCGACTTGGCAAATACCGAGGAAGATGCGGCCCATGGCCTGGAAATCGAAAGTGTCGTCACAGCAGAACACGAGAGTGAAACGACCAAGCTGCACACCAAGAGCCTTGACCGACTCAGTTTTACCAGTACCCGCAGGGCCGTAAGGCGAACCACCAAGGCGCTGCTCCAAAGCCTGAGCGAGAGTAAGGAAACAGCGGTCGGTAAGAGGAGTGCGAACGAGACGATCGGGAACACCCAGGTACTCGAAGCCATAGTTGAGCTTGGCATTGGCCACCTTGACGTGGAGACGGTTAAGGACGTCACCTTCAGCAGTATACACGTAGCGCATCTGCAGTTGCCAGAGGTAATGACCAGGCGAGTCTGCACCGGCCTTGACAAGCTTCTCAATGTTATCTCTCTGGTGTACGCATTCCGTGATGAGCTGTTCGCACGTCTTGCGCTGCAGGACCTCCAAGTCTCCGAGGACAGTATCCGCGAGAACTCGAAGGACCTCAACCTCACGCTCAAACAGGCTCTGCAGGGTCTTGCCACCAGCCGCAAGCGACGTCTCAACAGCCGTAGTCCAAACCGCCTGCGTGGCCAAGACCACGATCTGGCTCGGGAAACTAGTTCTGAAAGCAGTGAGGGCCTGGGTGTCAATCGTCTCGGATTCGAATATGGGAGTATACTGCTCCACAGCTTCGGCCAGCAGCTCGGCAAGAGTAGACTTCATGCCGCTCTCGAGGAGGGCCAGCCAATCATTGATCTTGGGCGTCTTGGCCAAGGAAATCTCCTTCTTCAGCATGACCGTCTCGTGCTCCTTGGAAGTGAAACCGGTAATGACCGACTCATCCTCCATCACGAGACCACACACGCCAGCAAACATCTTCTTGAAGTGCTTGGCAATGCGCAGGGTGTCACTGCTGTTACCAATCATCTCGAGGAGATCCTCGTCGCCGACAAAGTAGAAACGAGGGAACGAGACACGCTCCTTTTCGAGATACTCACCAAGAGCCTTCTGGATCTTGTTCAACATCTCAGCCAAACGCTCCAGCGACTTCTGGACGTTGGGAATATTGAGCACGTCAAGCACATAAGGAGACTTGGCAGCCTTCTTCATGACAGCGATAAACTCGCTGTTGATGTTGGCGAACCGGCCGGACTCGATAGGCAGCAGGTGCTTGATATCAGCATTACCAGTAAAGACACCTTCAAGATAAACCCACTGGCGCTGAACGTCGATCCACACATCAAACAGAACGTGGACGCGGTTCAGCTTGTCCTCCCAAGCAACAGCCTCCTCCTCAAACTCCTTGTAGTAAGGCGAGTGCTTCATGGCCTGCAGCGAGTTGAGGTTTTCGCTGCACTTGGCAAACAAGTCATCCCAGCCGCGGATGAGCTTCAGCTTGTTCTGATAGTTGACCATTTCCAGGCCATAGTTCTGCCACACCTCGCGAACCTGCTTGAGGAACTCCTCCAGAGCCATCTCGCCCTGAGCTTGGGCGATGATGTCTTTGACGATGACTTCGGTGGCCACAAGGTTGAGGTCCCAAACGTCACCGAGGGTCATGGAACTAGGGGAGAAGCGCTTCTGGGGCTTAATCTGCTTGTATATCTTGACCCAGTGACGCTCACGGATGGCATCAGACTTGAGATCGGCGAGGATGGAGTTGACCTTGAGGAAGCCTCTCAGAATACCCTGAACGTGCTCAAAGGCAGCGTACTGGCGCATACGGCTAGGCATTTCCTTGGTGCTCTTGATAAGGTCATCAATCTTGGAGCGAATCTTGCGCGGCTGAACTGCAGTCCAGAGGATGTCACGGGTCTCGTTGAGACTCGCCCAGATGGTGGACAGGTTCGACCAGACGGACTGGAAGTCGCGGACTTCCTCGAGGGTGGCCGAGAGAGATGATTCTGGACTGGCAGGAATATCAAGAGCCTCCTTTGCCTTGGCGACGTTGTCAAACTCGGCCTGGAGCTTGGAAATCTTGCTCTCAAAGGCAGTGAGAGTGGCAGAGGCCACATCGGGCTGGATATTACCAGACACAGGCTTCTCCTCACCCCACTGCTGAACGATTTCACCGATACGATCATTGATGAGCTTGTCCTCGGCAACAATCTTGGCACGCAAAGCATCGCTCTGGTCATCGACAATCCTCGACTTCTTCTCCAGAATCTCCTTGAGAGCCTCCCACTGGCTGTCGATCTGCTCAATATGCAGCCAGTCGTTCGGGAACTGATACCGCTGCCTGACCAAGGTCGACTGACCCTGGCGGAACATGTCGATCTCCGGGCCCCAAGTCTTGACGTTGCGCTTGCAGCTTTGGACAACGGTGATGAACTGCACAGCCTGCGCAGTCGACGAAGCGTCCGAGCTCTGCGTCTCGAGTTGCTTACGGGCCTTTTCTATCTCCGCGTTCACATCCCGCATCCGGTTGCCCAAGCGGCTGGCAAACTTGATGAGAATCTCGCGCTGCCACTGATCGTACTTGTCGTTCACCTTGGTCTGGACTTGGTAGTAGTCAATGGTAATGTGCCCAAAAGACTGGCTGACCTCCTGCGTGTCAAACGTAGTGCGGTTCTTGCGAATATCCTGAAGAAGCTCCAGCCAACGGGAGAGTTGCTCGCCGAGAGCATCGTAGACCTGCTCGGTCTGGAGATCCCAGAGCGACTGGAACTGGAGCCACTCGTCCACGTAGACGCTGATTCCTTTGAGCTTCTTCTCCACGGCAACATAGACCTTTTGCAAGGACCCAGCGCACTCGGTAGGGAGTTCTACGAAGCGCAAGTCCTCGGCGGGCAGGGTGTTGAGGTTCATCTGGTAACGGGTGGCCTGGATCTTGCGCAAGTTGCAGACAATGCCCAACCACTCATGCAGATGCTGGAACCAGCTGGCACGGGCAAATTCCAGAGGAGGGTCAAGGTAAATAACTTGATTGCGCATCACAAGCTCGAGCACGAGATCTTTCATTGCTGGCACATCCTGATTCCCCTCGCTCTTGGTAGACTCTCCCTCAAACGCATCGATCCAAGCCTGGACCGCGCTCTGCAGGCGACCAAGAAGAACCTCCTGGACCTTCTCGTTCAGCCCACGTACCCAAAAGTCCAAGTTGACATAACGCTCCAAGTTCAGCTGATCCACAGCAGTCTGGATAGTATCCAGGTGCGACTGGAACGCAGCGGCATCGTACGCGCAGTTCGTCAGGTCCTTGAGCGCCTGCTCAACCTGCGTGTGGGTATGGACCAAGGAGATAGTCTTGCTCTGCAACGTAGAAACAGCAGAAGCAAAGCCACGGATGAACATGCCGTGCTTGCTCTCCGTCCCCTTACTAAGGGAAAAGTCCATGGCCCCGGACGCGAGCATACGAGGCTTGTGCTGCTCAGTATAGTAGAGTTCGTGGGAGTTGATAAAGGACTCCCAACGCAGAGGGACACCTTCAACAACAAGCTTGTAGACTTCGTTACGATATCCAAAGAGAAGGATGGCTTCTTCGCCCATATCCGCAATCTGACGGAGAGTCTGCGATAACGTCCGAACACTCTCGATCAGGCTGACAGCATACGGGTAGACACGCTTTGCGTCCTTGGAAACAGTAGTGATGGCGTGAGGCACGGGATACGGCTGCCAGGTCAAGTTACGGACTTCCTTGAAAAGCGTAATGACCTGAGGATCGAAAGCAACCTTGAGCTCGAGAATGCCGCCAGCAGACCTCACCCTGGTGATGTCGAAAAGCCAGCCAGAAATGCTGATCTTCTTACGCGTCACCTCCGCAGACCACGCCTCAAAGATCTTGTCCGTGCTAAGCTTCTCTTTGAACATGTTACTCTCTTCCAGGAGCTTCTTGCCCTCGGCGTGCATGTGCCAGTTCTGGCCGAGAACAGCCTCGACCTTCTTCATGTAGCCGTCCAATTGGAGGTCGATCTGGCGAGCCCAGATGATGGCGCCAGAGACCGGCGGCAGATCGCGCACCTGTGACATGGCGTGCGCTTCCGAGTGGGCATACTGCTGCTTGTAACGTTCGTGCAGGCCATTGATGGCCTGCTTCACGTGGTCCAGAAGCTGATTCTGGTACTCCTGAATAGCACCACGAATCTTGGGCCTGACGAACAGGGCGTTGAACTTGGAGAAGACGCGGAACATCTCGTTGGCCGTCTTGGCTGTGCCCAGACGGTCACGGAGCCTGGCGATGATGGAGTTTTCGACACGCAACGTACGCTCGTTGTAAAGCTCCTCGGCGCGCACCCAACGATCCTTGCCCTCCTCAGACACATCAAGGGCATCGACGTTCTGCAGCGCCTCCCAGGCCTGCCTGACTTCCTCCACTGCATCGACGTCGCCCATCTCCTCGATAACGGCACCGTCGGTAGTACCGGAAGTCTCAGCAACGCCGGGGATCGTAGCTTTGGGGCCCAAGACGTTCACAATTGTGCGCTGCAGCTGCTCGTGGTTGTCGCGGAATGTGCTGACGTATTTGACCCTCGACTCGAGCTCCGAGTGCTTCTTGTTAATCTTCATCAGGATGAAACGTTCCTGCTTGCGACGGAGCACATCACGAGCAACATTGGTGAATTCCTTGACATTCTCATCCCAAGTATGGAAAACCTCGTCGCAAGCCCGCATAATAGACCCAAACTGTTCATAGTCGAGGTTCACAAGCTCTGTGCCGGGAAGCAGGCGCATAAGCACGTCGTTCAGATCCGACGAGATGGCCTCTACCAGGGGCAGCGACCTTTTGATCGGGTAAGGGCAGATTTTCAGCTTCTTGGTCAGATGTTGAAAGATCTGGTTGATTGCCTCCTGGGCCTTGGACAGCGAAGCAGCCGACAGGAGTTCGTCCAGAGGGAAGTCTCGCATGAGCTGGTTGTACTTTTGCACCTTATCCATGGCCTCCTTCAGGCCCGTATCAGCCGTGAAACTGACAGTGGCCTGGAAACGCTTGGCGTGCTTCAGGATCTCCAACGTTAGGAAAACTCCATCGCTGCGCAACTGCCCCTCGATGCCCTCCAGCGCCGACTCCATAGACAACCAGAAGTTGACCTCCTGGCTCGCCGTGGTAAAGTCCTGGTTCGATGACGATGTTTCCCTCGTCATGCGGGTGATGCCCTGGATGGACTTGATCCAGGTGTTGACGTTGGCCTGGAGCCTATTGAGAAACTGACTATCGGCAAGGAGCTCGGCGGGGATCATGTCGGTGGTCGGCTTCGCGTCCACGCGGTCGGCATCATCCAGCACGCTCTGAACGACAGAGTTGAACGACAGTGAGATCTCTGGGATGTCCACATTCTGCTGCAGGTGAAGAAGACTCAGCTCCAGGTCGTTGAGCCTCTTCTTGGTCACCGGGATACCCGTCTTGGCATCCACATCCATTCTCCCCCGCGCCCCGTTGGCGGCCTGCTGAGGCTTCGAGTACGCATCGAAGTACGGCACCAGGGCGTGGTGAACCTGTGAGTGAAGAACCTCCCAAGGAGAGAGCGTGGGGCCCTGGTCGGCTACGGCGGCGTTTAGAGACGCGGGGCCAGGCAAGTTGGTGATGAAGATCTGGGATGTGAGAGGACGAGTCGGATCGATGGGCTGGGGCGTCTTGATGAGAATCAAGGATGCCACAGTCATGGGCGAAGAAGCGAGCTCGCTCGACAGAGTGTAGTTGTACGACGACGGAACTAAGACACATTAAATCAGCAAAACGGTTTCCCCCTCCCCCCTTTTTTTCGGGGAATTTTCCCCTCCACAGATTTCAGTCCTTTCCATACCAGCAGTATCCGTGCCATTCTCTACCGTAGATGAATGCGCAATATCCTTCTGTATATACAGGACGTTCTGCGTGTCGGTCGCAAACCGCGTACACCTGTTGAGCGTCTCGGCATGACGACTCCCGTGCAGCAAGTTTCCCGGCTGCTCCAGCTCCTCCCTCGTTGCGCCGAGGGCAATCTGACAGACGGAAGCCAGATGTTCGATGATGCGCTCGGGCTCGATGGTCGGTAACGAAGTGGTCGGGGTCGAGACGCCGTTGGCCGCCTCCTGCGCCGGCGAAGGAGACGTAACCTCCATGGCTTTAGGGGTTTGAAGAATGTCGTCTCGCCAAAGAGAGGGGAGGGGGAGAAGAAAGGCTTCTTTTTTTGTTTTTAGGTCCCTCGGAATTCCGTGTAAAGGGCAAGTGAAAAAGGAATGAGTGGTAGCTCCGATCTACCTATTCATCGCAGTTTAGAAATCCGGGAAAAGCTTCAAGGAGAGACTTGCGGTCCGTGACAAACGATGCGGAAGGGGGAGGAGAGGTGGGAGGACGAGCGGTCTGAAAGCCGAGACGAACACGACGAGCCTTGGGGTGTGAAAAAAAGATGGTTTTACAAGAAGTCTAAGAAAACAGTTTGATTATTAGGTACGAGAAGAGGCGGGGGGGTATATCCGTGCAGTCGGCAGGTCGTGCAGTCGTGGTGCAAATACCACAATGGTTTGTGTTGAAAGTAACGAAACGGAAAGACTGGAAGCTCGAGGTGCATTCCCAGACACCAGACTCGGTAATTTCTCCATGGTTTCAACGATAGGGGACGCGACCCCTTGTCGCGACAGAGCATGTCAAGTCAGGAGGCAGACATCCAGTTATGTGGCGGCCCTGAACGTGGCGTCCCATTGGCCGGGAGTGCTGCTAGTAACAGTTTGGACGAGCCACTGCAGCGGGTCTTGAACAAGCTGTCCGCTGTAATGATCCACAACGAGGGGTCTGGTGCTCCAACCTCCACTGTACTCTCCGTACTCCATGGCCCGTACATAGGGTACGACGCACTCTGCATGTACCTAAAAACCCATGGATGGATGGATACTCCGTAGAAACAAGCGTCATGCACGACCAGTTCATCACCGTAGGCAGGCTAATACATAGTACCAAGTAACCTACTGCGCAGTAACAACAATGAAAACAACGTAAAACACCAAATTTTTTAATTTTTTTTCTTACTTCTTTCAGACTTTTTTTTATTCCCCTCATACATACATCCATTCCCATTTCGAAAGATACTACTACTTAAGATAGATACCCCTCATTATTGACCCTCGCTTACGTATGCATAATCATCGTACAGCAACACTTGGGATGTTGGGGAAATCTGAATAACGCTGCAGCCCTAGCAGAAAACGATCATAACAAAATCCGGATACACCAGATACCAAGCCATGCCAGTTTACATGAAGTTCCTTGTGATCCTCCAGCCCATTGTGCCATGCAGTTCAAACTAAAGAAAAGACGAAGGGATGCCCAGAGAGCAAGAAAGGGAAACCCCAGAAAACAAGACGCCGTGATGACTCCGCCGATTACTCCCCCAAAAACAAAAATACAGAGGGAGAGAGACCTCCGAAACCCCCGGAATTCGTGACTGCAGGTACTCATACTTCCTTCAGCTTGCAGGAGGTGCTTCTGGCTCACCAAGCCGTTCTCTTTGTACCATAACCCTCTGGTTACAAATGTCGATAAACATCTCGAACTTCTCAATCATCTTGTCCTTCTCCACCAACTTCGCTTTCAAATCGTCAATCTCCGTTTGCTTATCTTCTTCCATCTTCTTCATATCTTCGCGAGCTTTAGCTAGCTCACGTCGCAGATCTGACCTTATGCGATCCTCAGAAGTCTGCGGCGGTTTCGTGTAAATCGTAGGTCTATCCTCTGCCAGGCCACTATCAATCTTCGTTGGATTACGATTGATAGCCGCGCGAGCATTGTATATATCGCGAGGCAGGAGGTGGCAATCGGGGTTTTCACCCTGAAGTATAGCAAGGGTCTCACTAACGCCTGCACCTGTAATAGACACCGTTAATCACCAAGAACTTTTCCCGATTGTTTGATACAGTGTACATACCATTCTCCTTCAGCTGCTTCACGGCAGCCACCATCTTGCTGTCCAGTTTTCGTGCCGCCGGGTGCTGGGAGGGCCCCTCACTCGGGCCATGGTTATGCCTCAAATGCGAGGAATCGGGGCGGTATCGAATCGTCCATTGCGTCCTTTGCTCAATGGCGAAAAACCCAAATGGACAGTCGCACTTTCTAGAGGATGTTTTCCGCTTTCGAAACTCAGGGCTGACCCTGCTCGGGGGTTTGCCCGCCCTGTCACAGACGAACAAGACCTTTTTCAAACCCGGCACGGTCTTCTTGGATCTGCCGATGACGATGGCATAGCCAACAGATGTACAATAACGCAGCACGGCCTTCTGCACAGCATCCAAAGTAGGGTAGGAACCGCCTTCGGGGGGAGGCGACATTAGCTCTCCCATGGGGTCCAGAGGTAGAAGCGACTGGTCCACTTTCGAGTCTTCGTCGCCATCCTCTTGGCCCTGCATCACCACATCATCATCAGCTTCGCTATGGTTAGTGGGCGTGGGCCGCTGAGTAGCGAACGGTGTTTGCTTCGGCTGTGGCGTGGACTGTTGCTGAGGTGGCTCTGGCAGTGGCTGCTGTTGGATCTGCTGTGCTTGCTGTTGTGCTTGCTGCTGAGCCTGTTGCTGTGCTTGTTGTTGTGCCTGCTGCTGAGCCTGTTGCTGTGCTTGTTGTTGTGCCTGCTGCTGCTGAGCCTGTTGCTGAGCTTGCTGCTGAGCTTCTTGCTGGGCCTGCTGTCGTGCCTTCACCTGGGCCAGTTGAGCTTGATGGGCAGCCTGTTGCGCCTGTTGCGCCTGCTGAGCTTCTTGTTGTAGCTGCTTCTTGGTCGGGCCACTGCGTGCAGGCTTAGGTTGAGGCGTTGGCTGGTGAGGGGCCTGCGGCATCTGAGGAGGGGCCTGTGGCAGTGGTTGCTGCTGCTGCTGGGGGGTAGGCGTAGGTTGCTGCGATAGTTGCGGCTGCTGCTGGTGATGCTGCTGCGCCTGCTGTTGCTGTTGTTGATGCTGCTGTTGGTGATACTTCTGCTGCTGCTGTTGAAACTGAGCTTGGTGCTGCTGCTGAGGCGTAGTTTGGTGATGCGAATGCTGCTGCGATAGATGCTGTTTCTGCGTTTGCTGCTGGTGCTGGAGTCCCAACTGCCCATGCTGCGTTTGCTGCGATGGCTGCTGATGCGCCTGCTGGCTCTGCTGCTGAGACAAACGGTGCTGCTGCGGAGTCTGAAGTGAGGTCTGAGAAGACTGACCCGGTTGCGGTAGCCCCTGGTGTGACTGATGCCCCTGGTGAGCGGCATGCTGAGGATGGGCTTGGTGGCTTTGATACGCCTGGTGTTGGGGGTGGTTCTGTTGCGCCTGGTGAGCATGATGGTGCTGCTGCTGCTGCTGTTGTTGTTGTTGCTGCTGCTGTTGTTGTTGTTGCTGCGTCTGGTGAGGCTGTTGCTGTTGATGTTGCTGGTGCGCCAACAGCGAATCATGCGAAACGTTCTGCCCGCTCAAGCTCCCCGAAAACATCATAGGACTGGGGTTTTGCCCAGGCATGCCCCTCGATGGCGCTGCTCGCTGCCTCGCAACGCCCCCCAGCGCGGCGCCGGGGGGCATGTGTGTGCTCGGCGCCCGCGACGCGCCTGGCCCGACGTTACCATTGACCTGCTGCGGCGGTCCCTGGGAGAAGAGCTGATGGGGGTACTGCGACTGCTGAGGCGCGTAGGCGTGAGACTGGTACGGGGATGCGGCATGCGAGGCAGGGGACTGTTGCTTCCCTGGCTGCTGGGCGGCATGCGGGGGTGGAAAGGCTGTATTGCGCCTCATGTTGTTTTGTGAGAAGTTCATCGCGGTTAGGCTTTGCCTTTGACTTTGTCCGGAGCTGGGATGCCCGGCGGTTCACTGTCAAATTCCAATGCCAAACCTAGTAATATAAGACCCCGTCTCGCGTCGTCGTTTTCGTTTGTGGTCGTCTAGTTATCGTTAAATCGTCGCGTCCACCTTGTCATGTGTTGATCACACACTGGTGGTTTCCTGTGTCCCTCGGCTTTGACCGTCAAAGCAGTAGCCTTTGCAGCACCCTCTTATGCAGTCCAGTAACCCGCGCGCCTTGCGATGGTACTTGCAAAATCCCAGTCCAGAATGAAGAGACCAGGCCTGTAGTCTGTACGCTTCCACAATTCCTACTCTCCTCCGCCACTGCACGCTCGAGGCTGCGCAATAACCCTCGCCAGAACCTCAATAGGTACTCGGTACGCGCAATCGGTTCAGCCAGAAGAGAAGTGCAACCTGTATTTAGGATCGAAAATCCCTCCCGAATATACTCAGAGAGCGGCCGTATACCCTTGTAGCGCCCAAAAAAAGAATCAAGATAATATCCCGACAAGACAGGAACAAAGGTCCAAAAAAACAGTCGAGTCGAAGAGAGGTGCCAAATGGCAAACTGCCACGCCCGGTCGGAAACGTCCGGCAGGAAAAAAAACAAAGCCCAAATAGGAACGCGCTCGACAAGTCAGGAAGAAACGAAGGGCTGAAAGAGATATACCAAAGGCATATAAAAACACCGATAAAAACCACAGAAGAAGACGGGGGGAAGAAATAAACTACGTCAAAATGCTCTGGAAATCTGTCGATGGGTGGACGGTCGTTGACGATGATGTTGGGGCGTGTCGTTAAGGCAAGGCAAAAAGTGAGTGCAGGGCGACAGGGTGGAGGTGGGCAGCGGTGAAGAAAGGGTAGAGAGAGGGCGTGGACAGAAGAAAAAAAAGGTGACGGGGGGGAGAAGAGGGATAGTAAAACTACCACCTTATTACGGCGCACTACGACTCGGAGCGGGAAAAAAACAGCTGTGCAGCACAAGTGTCCGTGTGTACAGAGAGAGCCTGACCCTGACTGCGCACGTTGGTTGGATCTTGGCGTACGGAGTACGGAGCACTTGGGTACAGTACCGTGCTGTTAGCGCTGGCAGTACTCCGTACTCCGTCCTAGGTATTCCGTACTGAGGAAAAGACCGAGCCACGACACGAGAAGAACCACTAGATAGCCAGAGTGGACGCTGAGTACATGTACTCGGTACAAAGTATGGAGTACGGATCTTGCTAAGAGTCACACATAGAGCGACACTTGGGTGCCTACCTAACCTAGCCCGGTCTGCCCAGTGGGGTGGGGATCGGGAAAGAGGGGGGGGAGGGGGGGGGGAAGAAGCAACAGACGACTCGGATGGAGTCAAACGCAGCTGACAGGCCGTTGAAGGTGGTGGGTGGTGGTGGTGGTGGTGGCGAGGGTGTGTGCAAGAGGATAGCCCGGCTACAGCGAGCAGGTTCGAAAATACACCGAGCGCGCGTCGCGTGTAATTTAGCGAGGTGAGTGTTTTTTTTTTCGACGCCGTGACTTTGCTTTTTTTTTTTTGTGATCCCAGTTCCTCTGCCCATTCCCTTCCCTTCCCTTCCCGCGAGCAGAAAAAAAAAAGCAAATAGGCGGGTCGTGCCCGAGAATGGCTTGACCACTGACCAGTCACATCGCGCAGCTACGCCTCTTCCCTCTAATGATAGATATGTACTCCGTACGGAGCACGGAGTACGGAGTACGGGAGTGCCTACTCTTGGGTCGCTACGTAGCACGACAGGTATCTGAGTGTGCATGCATGCACGTTAATACGGGCTAGCTGTCTTCCAGGTTGCTGCTGCTCCCGGTTGATCAAGGGAAAGAGACAGAGAGGAAGGGCCAATGATTGAGGGAGAGATAAAAAACTTGATGGCCAGACATTGAGACCTTTTTCGCCATCGGAACCGGATGGCAAATCGT
Organism: Trichothecium roseum; assembly: GCA_026184415.1. Lineage (NCBI taxonomy): Eukaryota > Fungi > Ascomycota > Sordariomycetes > Hypocreales > Trichothecium > Trichothecium roseum. The sequence goes on from CM047947.1 coordinate 819,674, forward strand.
ATTTACGTTTCAGTTTCCAGGTACTTATGTACCATTTGGGAATAAGCAGTACCTCGTCTTCTCCGTTGTCCGAAAAAAAAAGAGAGAGAAATAGAGAGTGAAAGAGAAGAAGGGAAAAAAAAAGAGAGAGAGAGAGAGAGAGAGAGGGAGAGGGAGAGAAATCGTACGTATCATGTGGGCATGTGTTGCGTCGTCTCACTCATCACAGCCTCATCTCACCAACCCGTCGCTCAAAAATTATTGGTCAGTAATATCATTTATTTCAGATGTCGTAGAGGCTCACATCAACCCATCGCTCCGCACTACTAGAACTAGCAAAGAAGGGAAGAGGGGCGAAAAGAAGAAGAAGAAGAAGAAGAATAAGAAAAACCCGCATATTGAATATCTATACTTTGTAAACTCAAAACCCCAAAATCTATTCAACCAGTCATATCATTTCAACATACGTTGCATTCATAGATAGCCAGAGGCGAAAAGAAAGACTCAAAAGAGATGCGAGCACAATAATTCCGCAATATATACATACATCCATTAAATACGTCAGATCACGTCGAATCGGATCGCACCCAGTTCCCGAAATGTTTCTATGGGCTGTAGAGGTTGCAATGTCACTCACTATCCGTCTGCCTGTCGTGTGTGTGTCCCTCTCTTTAAAACCTGCTTCTATTTTCTGCCGCATTTTATCGTTGACCCTTCCTCATAATCTACCCTACTACCTACTCCGTAAGTACGGAGTACTTGGCCTGCCTTGCACTTGTTACCTTGCCTTGCCTTGCCTTGCCTCGCCTTGCCCCTCCCATCCCATCCCATCCCATCCCAACCCAACCCATCCCAACCCTTGCCCGAAACAAGTTCACAAGCACAGGGGTGTGTGTGTGCGTGTGTGTGTGTGGGCAGCAGGTCATGGGGTTGCAGCCAAAAAGGTAAAACGGGGAAGGGAAAAAAAAAGAGACTGAAGAAGAAGAAGGAGGGGTGCAAAAAAGAACAGGACAGTCTTCTACCACAAAAACGCGGTGACCCCGCGCACCTTATTTCCTTCGCAACTGCGCGCCGCCCTTTCTCTTTCTTCCTCTCTCTCTCTCTCGCTCGTCTGCCCGCTCCACCCCATCGACCTTTTTCAAGACAGGGGGGAGTGTGAGTGGGAGGGAGGGTAGGGTAGGGTAGGGGGGAGGGGGGGAGACTCGCTCGCAGCGTCGATCATTCCATCCACCATCCCATCCCATCCCATCCCCATCCAACCCGTCCAGGGCTGGTCTACTGGGAAAATGCCGACGACCATGAACCCCCAAAAAAACGCAGGTAGACGGGCGGGCAGGCAGACCGACAGACAGACAGCCTGCCATGTCATGTCATGTCATGTCGGCAGAACAAATGTATGGAGAAAGCAACAAGATAAAAAGGGAAACCAAAAAAAAGGGTCGGTATCCTCTCTATAAGAAAGCCCTACACTAGAATAGACTCGCTACTACTCCGCAGTATTTTTTGGACACATGTATGCACGAAATACTCCGTACATACGCCCATACCTACAATAAATACTGTGATGGATAACATACTACAGAGCAACGTGGTCAAAACCAGCGCTCCTCCCCCCTAGAAGAACATACATGCATAATCTGTACAGAAAAAAAATTACATAGTACAGTGCCCAAGTAAAGTACTACTAAGCCGTACAACTACCAGCATTACGACCTTAATTTTAACGCGGGAAAACGCGAATAGAAACAGGACAAGGGAATGCTACGGAGTAGAGGCCTTCACGAAACACAACGCATGCACGCACACTGCGCACGCACCGCATACGGAATACACACGCGCACGCACACACGAAAAGGCGCATGAAAAGCAGAGACAGAAAGAGACAGAGAGAGAGAGAGAGAGAGGCGTCAAGTCTCCGAGACATTGCTACTACATAGTAACATTGCAGGCATCCTGCCTGCATTTCCTTTTCTCTCTTTTCCCTCGAACCAACCAACCAACCAACCCAGCTCAGCCAGCCAGCAAGCCAGCTAGACCACGGGTCACCTTGCTCCGTTTCTACTCCGTACACATATGATACCACGGCATGGGATGGTCTGAGGTTTTCTTTTCTTTTCGCCTCCCCCGAACTTCCTTGATCCATCATCTTCCGCGTCCTTCACACGTAGTGCATAGTACTCCGTACAACCTACTATCAACCAGCTACGAGCAATCCAAAGAGAAACAACCGGAGGGTGCTATGTGGAATCTATTACTATTAGCAACCCGTCCGTCGAGTGTTTTCTCCCCCTCTCAACTCAATGCGCATCCCAGCAAAATAGTTTCGACGCAAGGGTTCACTCTCTCTCTCTTTCTCCTCATCCTCCTCCATTCTTGGTACGTACTCGGATCCCTCGAATCCATCGCGCCACACTTTCTAGGATATGCTTCCAGGCCCTTGCGTAACCCCCGGTACGCCTGGCCTCCCCTCCCTCCCCCCTCCCCTTCCCAACCCAACCCTTGTAGGCTTTACCCTGCATGATTCGATATTTCTAGACATTCTACCAAGAAGTTCGGAAAGGTTTCTGTTATCATGATGCGCCGTACATGGCCTTTCTGTGGTTATAAACAGAGTAATAGTCACATGGTAATTACGCAGTACATTTTAAGTAGTTATCCGATGTGCTCAAGGTGCATGTTATGCAAGAGGTTACGCTGGACATATATAGGAACTCCAACGTCTAGAAAAGCTTGGTAAAGTGTGCCCTGTAAGATCGTAAAGATGATTGCGTACTCCGTACTCCGTAGTACTGGTTCACGAATTTAGAAAACCTGAAAATCCATCCAAACAGAGATGAAATAATTATCATACTCAAATAAGAAAAGATTCTGCCATAAAGCCTATATTCAACTTCATCCCGACGGGATGCTCAAATCCGCTTCGCGTGCCATCCATTGCGTGACGCAGTATTTCTTGGTATCATTACGCGTTCCAAGTTGCCAACCATATAACTCCACTCGTAATCTATGTGTCCAATTATATATAAAAAATAAGCAAACAAAAACGCTAACAAGATAGTAATGATAAATGTTGAAAGAAAATAAGAGTGAAAACTTGCAGAGAATCAACGCGCCTCCTCTTCCTGCGTCGCCAGCAAGAGTACTGAAAAATCGCAGACGAGGAAGAGAAGCCGAGCCGGGGTCATGATACTTTTCTCCGCTTAGGTTTCGGACCCTCCTCTTGGCCCTCGACGAAATGTCCCTTCTTCATCTGGTGCTGCCTTAGATTGTCTGGCCTGTTGGTGTACTTGCTAGAGCAACCGGGGAATGGGCAGCTGTATATTTTGGGCGGCTCCGTTGAGTGCTGCAGCTTTTTATGTTTCGACATGCTACCCCCGAACCAGCGGGGATCCCCCTCAGGCCTGTAACCGCAGATCTCACAACAGCTGTCTGACTCGATCTTGGTACCAGAAGCCGCAGGTGTTGTCTCGGCTGTTGATGGTTGCTGGCTCGGTGTCGGAGGGGTCGTTGCTGCAGTAATGGCGGCTGGGAGCTCTTGAGGCGTGGAGGAGTTCGAGTTCTCTGTAGTTTGAATCGGGGTAACGGATGATGTGGCGGTGGCAGGTGTTGTTGAAGTGTCATCCACAGGGTCAATATGGATGCCTGGTATTGGAAGAGGGAAGCCACAGAAGGCGTCGTCAATCATGTTCGAAGTCCCAATCTCGGTCGTGCCAAGTTCTGGTGTAAGTGTATTGAAGAACGTATCGATGTCGATGGAGGAGTCTGCAAGCTCAAAAGCGGCGGCGGGTTCTTCTGCCTGTGGGACTTGTGTGAGGCTCTGGGCAAAGTTTCGGAACAGTGTGATGGCGTCTGAATAATACGGCGACCGGGAGCTGGACTGCCCAAAGCTCTGAGTGTAAAGCCAATCGATCCGAGGGCGCAAGAAGGGCACATAGTTGTCCAGGAAGCTGTCCGAAGATAGGGTTGCCTGTCTTATAGTTAGCTACAATCCACCCCCGGATATAAAGAGGGGAGAGATCCTTACCTTGCCTGCTTGTATGAGATCTAGCTCGAGCTGGCGTATTGTCCAAGAGTATCCTGCATTGACTTGCCCGAGAATCGTGCATAACCGGTCGCCGAAAGCCGGGGTATCAGGGAAATTGGCGATGAGTTCTTTGATCATAAATTTGAGGGCGATGGAAAGGGGCTGATTAGGAACAAGAGTGATCTTGGTGTCTTTGAGATGGCGTATATACAAGTCGGACGCGTGAATATCAGCCTTCACGGGTTCGTGTATGGTGCAATATTCAAGCTCTAGGGGTTGGTTAGCGCATTCCGAGGAACACAAGCCAAGGGTAAGAGTGAAGATACATACCATCTAGAAAATACTGAGTAATAAACACAAGTGAATCATTCCGCCCACCTTCGCTTTGGGGTTCCTTGCCCTTGTGGCTGGGGGAGTTGGCCGCGGCGAGTGAGTTCTTGCGAATTAATTGATTGACGGTGACCGCTGACATGTCGTGAGGCTTCCAAAGAAGGGCAACAATTTTCTGATATGCCTGGCGATCCCCTCTGGAAAGATGGCGTCCGTACGCTAGCGCCTGGGAAAAGAGCATGTCGTCCTTGTTGGGGGCGTCCTGCTGGTGGACGACGACAAAAAAGGAGTAGGCTAGATGGATGAAGGATAAGAGTTCGACCGGTGACTCAATAACAGCGCCGTCGAGAACATTGACCAAGGTGTCTAGTGCCATGAAGCCCAGAGCATCCGGAGCCATGGAGCGAAACTGGCTGAGCACATGGTTGGTCGGTAATGCTTCCAGCTTGGCCATCGACTCTGAGAAATGGAGTTGCAATGCTTTCCATGCAAGGGTCACAAGTGAGTCGGCACGGCCATGAAGGAAGTCAAGCGTTTGGGGTGTCTGGAGTGATGATGTTGACGGCAGTGGATAATTGTTGGCGAGGTGGTCGTCCGCAAGAGTGGGAGCCAGGCTCGGCACGAAGGACGAGTCGTTGGTAGAGAGGGTCGATTCAAACGTCAGAGCGGGTGTTTCGAGAAAATTAGATGAACTGCCTAGAGATGGGTTGGGGATGGTAGTGAGGGGGTCAAGCATTGGCATGTCTGCCGGTAGCTCTGATGTAATAAATGCTGATGTGTTGTAGTCGATGCTCTCTTCGCTGACGTCTCCAACAGGCTTGTAGGAAGGAGGACCGAAGGGATTACAAGGCAGCAATTCATCATCTGGGGACGTTAGATTGGACTCGCGGCCATTGGGCTGGGCCCAACCTCCCGACCACTGTGACATGGGAGAAATCAAGTAGCTCGCGGTACTGTCGCTGCTGGCCGTAGTATCTGTACTGGCCGTAGACCGCACTGAAGTGCTGGGCGCCAGGGCTTTGCTGCGCTTAGCTTGTGGCCGACACAGCTCAAGGTCAGACGTATGAAGCTGCAGAGCCGGCCGCGGGGGCATCTTGAGACCCTGGTTATTGGACCAGCTGACTGGGGAAACAGTCGGAAGCTGTGGCGGCGGCGGCCAGTTGACCATGGACTCGAGCTCAGCAGGAGCGAAAGCTGGGGGAGATATGGGCATGGTTGAGAGGGGTGGCATCGGTTGAGTCGGCGGCGGCTGTACCACAAGCTCAGGAGCGTTATCGCCCACCTCCTCGAAAATCGTTGGAAGGGCAACCTCGTGGGAGTCGATCTCGTGTATCTCATGCACCGGCCGCTCCGTCTCGTTGACCTCTGGGTCAAAATCCTCATCATAACCCCCCGTCGGCTGCTCTTCGCTCCCCTCTAGGTCGAGAAATTCGGAGAGATAACGCTCACCGCTCTTGGAGGAAGACATGGAGGCAGCCGAAGATGACCGACTGCCCCCGTCCTTGCTCCCGAGGGAGCTGAAGAAGCTCTTGGCCATGCCCATGATCCTCCTCCTCTTGGATGGATGCCCGATGCACCGCTTGCACTTGACATCGGTGATGCGCTCCACGCGGGTACATTCGTAGCACCAGTACTCGCAGTTGCTCAGCTCATCGCATTCGTAGAGATGCTGAAGCATAGCCTCGTGGTTAGCGAAACGCTGACGGCAGCGGAGGAGAGGACATTCGCGGCGTTCCTCAGCCGTCATCTTGGTACAGGTGTTGCGCTTGACGGCAGCCCAGACAAGAAACTTGTTGAGGGCACAGTCATCGTTTGATATATCGCGGGCACTGCATGGCATCAGAGGTTAGCAGGTCGGCATTTTTACGGATAGTTACGAAGCGAATAGTAATAGTAGGTAGCCCGCGGAGGGCTGCATGATTAGACCCGGGTGAGAAAGAAATAAACTTACACGCAACCCGATTGTTCATCGTGTCCGGGTGAAGATGACGAGGAGGACGATATTGACGATGCCGAACTCAACGTCAGATTCGTCCTCGACCGCCTGAGTCCGAGTCGTGGACTTTGTGTGATTCGACGAAGGGCAGAAGCCGCACCGCTAGGGTCCTCCAACGACGAACGCTTCTTTCCTTCCATGATAGGCAAGTCAGTAGGCCTTTGACGAAGGCACTTGATAAAAAGTGGCCTGAGGTTTAATCCAAGACTTCCTTTTTCTCTTTTTTCCTCTTCTTTTTTTTCTTCCCGCCCAAGGACCACCGAGGAAAGCAAGGGCCAAAAAAAAAAGGGTAGGTCAAGAAGGGAACAATGGGAGGATCGATGGTAACAAGCGAACTGTGGCTCTCGGAAAGATCAAAAGGCGAATCATCAAAGGGAACGAGTTTCTCAAAGTCATAAACCCGGTAAATAGTCCAACGGTTTTTCTTATTCGGCCACCGCCTAGGACAAAGACATGACGGAGTCTGAAGAGGGTCAAGGTTGTTTTTGTTTGTTGTAAGGGGGGGGGGGGCAAGGGGAATATGTTATCTTTTCTTCCTTTCAATAAAAATCCATTGGATTAGGTTTATCTTTCACCCCAGTCGAGAAACGTTTAGGTTCAAGATCTTGGAACGGGAAAAGAGGCTCTGTTCCTCGATTGGGGGAAAGGGCGTGAGAAGAGATGAGTGAGAGAGCTTGCTGCGCTTGGTCCTACGGCGATGATGTGTGGGATGTGGATGGACTGGGGGGGGGGACCTGAGATGTAGATGGTAAGGAAAAGCAGGGGGGGGAGTGTAGGACTAGGACTTGGTGGTCCACAATCCCACCACCACCAACAGGAAGCTACAACCTGCTTCGTACCTACTTTTGCTGTTCCGGAGTACTTTCCCATCAACTTAATCCACCCGTCCCTCCTACCATTCATACCTACTACTACTACCTACTACGGAGTACGGAGTACTGCTAAGTACTAAGTACCCAACCATCCAACCATCCATCCACCATTACAGCAACTGCAACAAGATGCAACCGCAGGCAAATCACTGCGTCGGATTGCCTTGCAGCTACCGCGTTGCCTCCCATCATTGTAGTCATTAACCTACCATGTAGTAGTAGTAGTACTGACCCTCGGCATGCAAAAGAGACAGATACACACACCCACCACTCTCTAAGTTACTCCAACCGGTTACCGCCCTAGGACTCGTACTGCAGTAGTAGTAGCACCATGCGTAGCAGCAGCTGCAGCAGCAGCAGTAAAACAAAAGAGAAGGTGGGTGTTGATGTATAAGACACTATTAAGAACGCGTCCCGAAATCCAAGTCGAAGCCGAAGATGGAAGTGCATGCGCGTACACTTATCTACACCAGACAAAAAGCCGTCCCCTCTGCAGTTGGTGCTGCATGCCCGCGATGAACGTTTTTTTCTTCTTTCTTTTCTTTTTCCTTCATTTTCCCCAATCTAGATACACCGTACCATATGGTACTCCGCACTACGGAGTACTGGTATTGCCACCAGCGGACAGATAACGTTGTGGACAACAGTAATTAATCCGTACGGGGAGCACAGGCAGTTGAAAAGCCACACTTTTCTCGATTGTCTACTCCATACAGAGTACGGAGTATTGCTAGACAAGAGAGCGGCAATTGAATTTCGTCTACTGCTGTTATTCCGTCCGTATACTCCGTACCGAGTACCAGCACGCACTATATACGGAGTACGGAGTACTACTGGTAGTAATTAGGAATTACCCGCTTTTTACTCGTTTGCGCACAACCAATCTCACTCGACTTAATCACGCCCCCCCCCCTTTGACCCTCCCCCCCCCCCTCTCACCCCTCCCCTTTCTGGCCAATGGACTGAGACGAGCCAAACGTGGCTTAGGCAACGAGGCAGACTCGCGCAATCCCCAGCTGGAACTGCGCCTTGCCCATTCAGAGTCCAGGGTCCGGTCCTGGCCTGGCCTACCTATGTTATCATGTAATACTTACTTTACATCGCATGTCAAGTTTGCTAATGGCACCTTGGAAGCACTGCTGTTCACACACAGTCTTTTTCTCACTATTATGGAGTATATTGATCCATCCCCAAATCCCCCTCCCTCTCCCCACATTCTGAGATTCGTCGTCTTCAAGCAACACCAAGTTGGATGGATATAATGAGATGCCTTCCCCTCAAACCACACCCCCTCCCTGGACTCGGCAATACACTCATCTAGCAGCACGGAGTACGGAGCACTACTCCCTAGGTATACCGTACTCCTTGATTTCTGCAACAGCCGCCAACGGGTACGGTATCGCGTCGGGTAACCCTACGGCTGTAGTAGGAGAAATCGGGGCGTGAGATCTCACGCTAGACAGCCCTGCCTGCGGGGTCACGGCTTGAAAGGAGGAGGAGGGAAAGAGGAAAAAAAACCTCCCATTCACTCAGCTCAGCCCATTTTCTCTACACTCGCACCACCACCATCACTTTTAATGGCCAACACCTCGAGCTCTTTACTCCAAACAGGAGCGCCTACCTATGACCACCTGCCTACCTATCTATCCCATTGTCCACTGATGCTTCGCGAGAAGAAGCATGGCCCTTGTGTATCTGGTCCTAATGCGCCTTACTTGGCCCAGATCGCCCCTCAGAAGCCCAGGAACACCCACCCCTCCTCCCGCCCACCCGTTGCCTCGGCCTTGCCCGCTTAGAGTGACGGGCGGTGGTCAAAACTTGCCCGTCTTCCTAGCTGCATGTAAAAAAGGGGGCGTGAATCTACAAAAAAAACAAGGAACAAAACTACTAACCAGATGCCACCACCACCACCTCCTCTACTATCACCACTACCACCATCTCGTGTCCCCGAACTACCCATCACGGACTAATCAGTACCGATAAGGCTTTCCGCCTCTTTCTCAGCATTTCCACGCCGGCCACAGGACTGAATAATCCGCCGTGATTGCACAATGACGCTCCCGGAACAGCCAGGCAGCTCATCCCACACTCCGGCAATTTACCTTGCTGGCACACGTAGTCCTACCCATGAACCAATCAGGCCTCGCCATCCCGCCAAGTACACGTCCCTCGTCACCTGGTCTAGGTCGCCTTGCGATCTGTAAAAGGGTATCGTTGTACCGTTGTACCGAACACTACCTATGTACTCCATACACATCATTATCGTTCATCAGCGTGACCCAATCCAGTCGCAGTAGAGTCTGGGAGTGCTTCTGAGGCCCCAAGGAATCTTCTCGAACCTTTGAAACTTGATTAGTAGGCACAAAGGGTGCAAAGGTCACTGATCGCGTGTACACGCTGTCTAATAATCTGAGTAACAAAGGATCTTCTTTCGTGTCGCTAGATGAATGATGCAGAGAGTATACATGGGTGTAGAATAAGACAGAAAAGAAAATGATACGCGCGCCTGCGTAAGATGTGCCTGTGTGCGTGTGCGTGTGTGTGTATGATGGGCCACCTTGCCTCTTTAAACGGGCCCCGGAGAAGCGGTTTCCCCGGATGTGGTTTTGGCTGTGGCTTCCCTGAGAATCCTCAACTTCTCCTCTGTCACCCTGATGGCTTCCTCTATTTCCCGCAGGTTCGTCTGCTGCTCGTCAAGTTTCTCCTGCACGCTCCTTGGTTCCATTACCTTTTGACGCACGTCTGGGCCGTTGGCGTTCAGGTTTGCGAGCCCTAGCCGTTCATCTAACCATTCCCACATCTCAGTGTCCTCCCGCCGCCACATTTCCTCGTAGGCTGCCAGTCGGTCTGATCTGTACATACCGCTGTATGATGGCACATCCTTGCGCGGGCCGAAACCGAAGCCGAGCCAAGACATGATCAAGAGGCCAACAAGGATCCCATACATGACGTTTCCCCCGAATATAGGCTGCAGAATATCCGTAACTGGTTCCAAGATGGGACGAATGGCCTCGAATGGCCCCCAATTAGCTTCAGCTTTCTTGGGCGCTGCACTCTTTTCGGCTTCCTCTGATGAAGCCTGGGCCTGCTTGCCCTTCTTGCCCTTCTTCCTGGCTTTGCCATTGCCGTTGGTACCTGTGCCTGCCCTTGCCCTAGTCGAGACAGCCGTCTTTAGGCTGGCGAATAGATCTTTACAGTACTGAGTTTGGCCATCGCTTGCCCCCTTCTCGATAGGACCTGTCATGTTGATTAGTATATCGCCTCATTCCAACTTGCGGATTGTACTCACCCTTGAGCCAACTCTTTCCAGACCACTCAACTGTGCAGTTGACCTGCACCCGCGTAGAGTTGTTCTCGGCCCATGATAAACAGTACTTGGTCTTGACTGTGAACACGTTGCCACTTGGGACGTCGGGTGTTTGAGTAGACATGATTAGGTTGGCCGACTTCTCATAATCAAGGGTCTCAACTGTCTCGGAAACAATACATTTGGTCTGCTTGGGGCCGATGGATGCATACAGCGGCTTGATATAGTTGTACGTCCGGGTCTTGTTGTCCAAGCTGAGGCCGACCTTATCGTCCATCTGAAGCTCAGTGCACTTTTGGTCCACAGTCAGCCACTTGCTCATGTATGCAGGTGAAGCTGAGCCAAACATCAAGCTGTAGACTTTGCCGAGAGGAGCCGGCACGATGTCATCACCGACCACCTTGTCAAAGTGCGAAGGTGCATCACCACAGTCTGTAGGGGCATGTGTGGCAGGCCCAGGAAAATCAGCACCAGCACTTGGTGCGCCAGCAGCTCCGTCCTTAGCTGGGGCTGCAGATGCGCCATTCGTGGTCATGGCTGAGGCTTTCCTAGTTACCGACTTTTCCACGTCTGCCAGCCCGGTTGCTGGCTCAGCGGCGTTGCCAGCTACTGATCCATCGTTATCCTCCTCATCATAGAAGTCTTCCTCTTCATCATCGCTGTCTACGTCTGATGCAGAGCCTGATTGAGTTTCACCCTCTGCCCCGCCTGCGCCCTCGCCATCAACTTTCTCAGTCTTATCACCACCTGTGCCCTCCAGCTGAACACCGTTGAGTGTGCTCTTGAGGGTGGGATGGCCAAGTTTCCAAATGTTCACAATGAGATCATACGTGGCATCCCGGCTGGTGAAACTGGCAAAAATATGCTTCGAGTGCAATGTTGTTATCATCAACCCATTTTTGAAGACCAGTGCTGTGCTCCTCTTTTCGACGGAAACGATCTCATCGAAGCTCATGACCAACGTGTTTGACCAGCCAAAAATGTTGCTGCTGAAGCACAAATGGCCCTCTGAGACGTAAAGCCGGCCGTGGGCAAGAATTTCCCTTTGCAGTGCGCAGCTGTAGTCCTCGATAAGGTAATCATCGTCGGGGACGCTCTTGAAAATGGTGTGAAAGTCGCGGTTCCTCTTCTTACTGGCGATAGCAAAGCCAGTGAGTTTTCGGTCTGGAATCGGCCCCGAGGCGCTCTGCTGCGTAGTCAGAGTGGCATTGGCGCCTAGAGGTGCACCAACCGTGGTGTATGTGGTACCGGAAGTAGTTACCGAGCTGTTGCGCTTCCTGTGCACATGGGCCGAGGTTTTGGGGCCTTGTGGCCCTCCAGATTTCCCATCAAGGTCACCGGTCGGTGGCGGAGGGGTTTGCTCTTCGCTTCCAGGTTCATTCAAAGACCTCGGCCGGCTTGACGACCCATCAGGCATGAACCCACCAGTGCTAGTGGGCGTATCCGGTGGTGCAGACTCTGAACGAGCTCTGGTATCTACCAAGTCGCCAAATCTAGCACTAGCTGGGGATGTAACCAAGGCTGGGGAGTCCGCAAGGCCAAGATGGCTAAGACTGAGATTCCCCGTACCAATGGTACCAACTGCTGACTCCTCCCGGTCCATATCTTTCGAGTCCCGGGCCTCGGGCGCAGCTTCTACGATAACTTCGACGGATGGCTTGGTTTGGGTCGTGTTTGGGTTCGCGTTGGTTGAGGCGGAAGCCTTGGATTTATTGACACCTAGAACGATGCCTGAAGTTTGAATATTGGTGCTTAAATTGGTGGCGGCACTCTGAGCAGCGGATACAATCGATGAGAAAAACCCGCCAGTGCCAGCTGCCGTTGTTGGCTCCTCGGCTGTTGGCGTCAGGGCGAATGTCGTTGTCGACAGCTTGCTTGGACCAAGGGCAGCAGATGCCGAAGCACTCCTCTGATGACTACTTACAGTCCGCGAGGGTGCACTGCCATTCGGCCTCGAATTTGAGCCTGCTACTTTTGCAGGGGGCGAAAGCTGGTCCAGGGGGGAAATGAAGACCGAAGATTGCTCAGTGGGGGTTGGTGGTGTCTGCAAGATGGCCGGAGCGGCGTGGCCTCCAGTGGGAGGGGTACGAGGGGTTTTGATGGCGGTATTGAGGGATGTTCGTGCTGGTCTGTCGATGGACACAGTTCTAGGTGCAGCCGATGTGTCCAAAGATGGTAGATCGTTAGGAACTTCGGCGTGCCAGCTTGATTGAGAGCTCCCGGCGGGGTCGATATGGCTGGATATCGAGGGTTGGGATTCTGGATCAATGTGCGTCGCTTGAACTATCGGTGATGATGTTGTGAGATAGCCAATCTGCGATGGGTGGACTGAGACAGCTCCAGGTCTTGTTGGAGATCGCCTATGACAAACGAGAGGGGTGGATTAGAGTCTGTTTAAGAGCTAGTTATGATTTGATGAAAAGCAAGGGTGGTCCATGCAAAGACACGGAAGCAAGCGAAAGAAGCAAATAAGATGAAGGAATAGGAGCAAAACGAGAGGATGAAGGGCTGCAAGAGCGGGTAGGAATGGAAGATGCAAAAACAAGAATAGTAGTGTGTAAATGAAGTCCGTTATGCAAGGACCAAGAGCTGTCTCTCTTCCCCTCTCTCCCTCGAATTCAGGAGAATACGGAGTAAAAGGAGTTGAGTTGCAGTAAAGTTAGCGTCGACGAGGATCAGCCCGCTAGGAGAGAGCGAACTATGAAACCTCCCGGTCCTTACCATTCGAGGCAGCTCACGGTGGCTCCAATACGCCCCACTGCGCAGACCAGCGATGCGAAATGCGAAATGCGAGACACGATGCGAAATACGTAACGAAGCATAATAAGTTGCACATTACGGAGTAGCAGTACTTACGAGGATACGGACGCCGGCTTCTTCTTGTTCGGACCCGCGAATGACGTCTCTGGTTCTGGGCCAGGTTCAAAGGAGCCGAAACTTCGTCCGTCAAAACTATCGTTATCGCGCTCGTGATCATGATCAATATTGGAGCTATTTTCGCTGTCCAGTTGCGAGGAAGGGCGACTCGGATTCAGGCTGTCTTCTGAGTCCCCATGTCGTCCCTCGGCCTTTCGTTGCTTCCTTCGCCTGCGCTTGTCTGAGATAGACTTTGGGAGAAGCTTATCTACTAGACCAGAGCTGGAATTGTTATGGCTGATGCTTCCGGTGCTGGTATCCATATCTCACTTGTAGATCGGTGAGCTGCTATACTGTAGCACTCCGTAGGGCTGCTGTCGTCATCACCTCGGAGAGAGGCAGGCCAAGAAACTCGTCGCGCAGGTGGGCGTGAGGCTCAGCTCGCTGCTGCGCCGACCGATAAACCGTCTTACGAGGAATAGGTAGGGCTCGTACAGGGAAAATGGTTGCAATTGAGCAGAAAACCGTAAGCCAGAAATTGGGGGTGGTTTGTTTTTTTCTGTGTAGTAATGTTTGGGATCATGGAAAGGATCGAGGGGACTGAAGGGGGATCGAGTTTAGGTAATCGCCGATAGCACCACTACCACTACCTACAGTTGTAAGCCTGGAGGTCCCCATTACGGAGTATGGTGACGGCATCCTGAGGTGACTTGAAGCACCTTTGTCCCAAACAGGCAATACATGATGAGAATGCCGCCTTGGTTTTCTCTTCTTTCTTTTTTGTCCCGCCTCATGACACGTTACCGGCGGCCATCGTCTGTGTCCCCACGATTGATCCGACACGCAACCAAGAATGACACACCCCTGTATTTCCTACGGACTACGGAACAACCGTTCTAACCGTTCGTTATTTAAGAAAAGGGTTCCCCTAACCTAGCGTCAGAAGTCGAAAGGATGGATATCTCCTTATTATCGATGGGAATTTGGCCATGCTTCACTAGAAAACGAGAGTATTCTGAACATGCTTCGATGCTTTGAATGTAGCTCAGTAGATCAGCGTACCTTGCAGAAGGGGATACCTATCTACGGAGATAAAGCAAGAATCAGGCCATAGATCACCGTAGGCTACCAACAGCGTGGGTGAGGAGTTGCAGGTCTTTAACCTCGTGGCTCGGGCCTGCGGCAAGTTTTCCTTTTAAAAAAGGACCTTTCGGGAAGAGGCAAAGGAAAACTCGACTCCCCACAATAAACTCCCAAGAAAGAAAACGCGCGGAGAATTGGTGGGCAAACCGCCAACGTGATTCGACCAAACAGGACCAAACAGGACCAAACAAGGCCAAACAGGCTCTCCCTTCGGTTCGTGGTGGGGTGAGTTGGCGCTGCTAAGCTCCCTTTTTTACCTTTTACTGGCTCCCGCAGGTCTATTTCCCCATGCAGGCGAGGTGTGCATGTGGTCAGTGGCATGGATGCCATCTTTTTTCCAGCCAACCGTCATCATTTCTCTCCTTCTCTGCTGCAGAACTACTACGTAACGCCTCGAAACATATCAAATCAAGACTGGGGAAACCTTCCAAACTCTGCTCCGTACAATTAACCCCTCTTTTTCTTCCTCTTTGCAGCGCGACCGTTGTTCTCATTCTCCCTTCGACAACAACAATAGCTCAATTTTGACGGCTGCGATACCGGAGGGATAAAGATTATTACGCCAGGGGACAAAGAGATATGGCAAGATGGATTCATCACCCCTAGTTAAAGCTCACGATCACGCCCGCGCGGCTTCGACTGCCTCCAAACAACCGTCATCAGACACTACCGTCGCCATCAGCGAACATACCCATGCTGCCGGCGAATTCGCAAAAGCTGCCGAGAGCACTTCTAGCCTTGAAGCCCTCCGAACGCTCAAGCTTCTTGAAGACCACCATCAGAAACTAGCCCAGCTTCTCCGGTTGCCTCCCGAGCAACCCGAAGGCCAAGATTACGCGAGTCAAGAAAATGGCGAGAAAGCCGAAGCGGGGGGAGACGCAGAATTCGTGACGGAGAAGGCAAAGAATGCCAAAGATGGCACTCGCGACCGCGCGAGTCCCAGGGTTGCGCAGAAGCCCAACTTGCCAGGCCAGCGCCGCATCGCTACCCGCGAGATGTCCTCTTCAATTGCGAGTAATCTAGCCTCTGCGAGGGGCATCCGTTCAAAATCTAGAGGGCTACCACTGTCGCCCAGCGTATCCAATGACCAGGGAAGAGGCGACGTCGATGTCTACACGCGGCGAGATGCCTCCAAGGCTAAGATGCAAAACCTCATAGAGCAGCAGCCGGGCAAGCCTGCCTGGGTGCCCCCCATGCCAGCGCAAGGGGTCAAACTAGATTCCCGCACTCCTCGACGAGCTGTTACCGCGCCTATCGAGTCAGCCGCGATCAAGGCCGAGGATGGTGGCTATACCAAGTTCTACAACACCTTTGGCAGTCTCATCAACAAAATATCTGCACCGTTGGCTTTTGCCGGTCTTCCCCTGATCCAGGAGGAAGCTGCGCTAGCAGAAGAGCAGCCGTCCCAGTCGCAAGCAGCTTTGTCCCCAGACGCATCCCAGAAGCGCACCCAAGGTCGGCCGCAGCAGGCTACAGTCACGGCCCACGATGAAGACGTCGCCAAGTTTTATTCCAAGGCTGCCATGCGAGCCATCGAGGGGCACAACGCCAGCGAATCCTTCTACGTCGTTCCCACGAGCGGCGGTACCATGTCCTACGCTAACATCCTCAGCTATGACAAGAAGGAAAGGCGACGCCTGGGCGCTTCGGTGCACTCCTCGCTCGATGAAGAGGACTTTGTCGACGCGCGAGAGACTCCCGTAACCCTGTCCCCCGGTGCCAAGCGGCGAACCGGGGGCGCCACTACTCAGAGAGAGTTGAACAACACCATAGAAGAACTCTACACAGAGAACAAGTCCCTGAAAGATATGATAGATATCCTGACCAAGAGGCTGCACGTATTCGAGGCCTCGTCGCAGAACTCGCACCTGGCGCTTGCCGAGAGCTACCGGCTCATGCGACCCGGTTCGCCCCAGTCCAGCGCCGGAGGAGAAGGGCGAAAGGGTGCCGAGGCCGAGCTGCTCGCCGTGACGCAACAGCTAGAGAAGCTGGAAAAGGACAACAGGAAGATGCAGAAGACCTTGGACAAATATAGGGAGAAGTGGGAGGCGCTCAAAGCGGGCGCCAAGGCCAGGAGGGAGGGCAAGAGCGGGGTTGACAGCGTCGAGTACGCGGCGGCATGAAGCGGTGGAGGGCACCACCTACAATCTAAGATGCAAAACGTCTCTAACTATTTAGGCTATCTATTCCCTCCCCCCCCCCCACAAAGGCCCCAGAACAGAGAAGCGCGAGCGAGGAATATACACCCACTGTTACTACATACTATTAGTTCCACCAGAAGCTCACACTGAAACTTATGCTTAAGCTCCGGACGTAGTGCCACCATCCCATGGGTATCAGTAGCGTGTCTCCAGGCCCGAGTACGCATTCCCAGTACTCGACGCCCCTTAAAGCCTCCCTGTCCCTCTCGACGCCACTATATCCTTCTCCGTCTCCGTCTTCGTCCTCGGGCGGCTCGTCCCACCCCTCCACGACGCCCAGGTCGACGGCACTGGTGTTGCTCATGTCCACCCCGTGCTCCTCGCCCCGGGGCCTCATGGCCGCCGCCGCGCCCGGGGGGTATAGCCGCACGTACTTGCTCCCGACGACCTGCGCGAGCAGGTTGTGGTACGCGTCCGTGTGCAGCGGCGTGATGGTGCCCGCGGGGCCGAACCAGGCGTTGAGCGAGGGGGAGCCGAGCTTCGGCCGGTCGCGCCCCGGGCCCCCCGCCGGGTGGGGGGGAACGTCGGCCCAGCAGAGGTCCGGGACGGCGACGTCCCGCCTCAGGCAGGGGATCTGGCCCAGGAGGTCGTGCTGCGCTAGGTAGGCTCTCTTTTGTTTCTGTTGTTCTTCCTGCTGCTGCTGCTGCGGGGCGTCGAGGAGGACGTGATTGCGGAGGAATCGGCCAAAGGGCATGAGCTCCTGCGACCAGCCCGCGTCCACGTAGCTTCTCCCTAACTCGACGGGGACCAGGCGCCTGCCGCCCAGCGTCCGCGAGAGCAGGTACGACACGGACCGCCACGGCCTATCCGATAGCGCGGGCCACGAACGGAGCAGATCCGTGAAAACGAGAGGCCGGGGAGCAGCAGAGCCCGTCGTTGCCGCTGCCGCCGCCGGTTCGTTCATGTAGTCCTCGAAGCGGTCCAGGGACCATCCCTCGTGGCGCGGGCACTCTCTCGACGGGGTCAGTGCAGGTCGTCCATAGGGCTCTTCTTCGGAGAAAAAGGAGGAGGAGGAGGAGGAGGAGGAGAAGACGTTTTCTGCTTCCTCCTCTGATGATTCTTTCTTTCGCCTTTTGGCATCGGGTGGGTGGCGGTCGTCGTCGTCGTCATCGCCATCACCATCGCTGTTGGCCTGGGAAAACTCGTCCAGCAACATCAAGGTTCCCTCTATCCAGGTGCCGCCTAGTGTGCCGGCCTGCCCGGAGGTGATGAGCGCCCGATCGAGCTTCTCCACGACGTAGTCCAGCACATCCCCCTCATCATCGTCGCCATCGTCCTTCTCCTCGTCTTCCTTCTCCTCTCCAACGACGTCTGCGCGCCCCTCGACGCACGCCGCCAACAGCTTGCAGTACGTCAACAGCACCAGCACATCGGCGTACATGACCCGCAGAGCCGCAGGCACACGATCATACCGAAAAGCGTAGAATTTGGCGTAAATAGTAGACTTGAGGTCCGTCAGCCTCTTCCTCCTCCACCGAAGCATCACCAAAGCCGAACCTGCAGCCAGGCGTGATCCCACATCGTCACCACTATCATCATCATCATCCCGACTCTCGGCTAGCTCTTCGTGAAGCTTTCCTAGCGACCCCGCAATATCTGCGACGAGGCCCCGCGCGGCGACCAGGTAAATCTTCAGCGAGGAGAATACCACGGGAAGTTCATTTGTCGTCGGGTGTGCATCCCACGAGACGTCGACTATAGCCGGGGGCGGCTGTGGCGCGTTGGCAATTGTCCTCGCTCCATCTGCGTAGCAGAGCAGCACCGCGCTGTGTACAGATGCTATATTCGCGATGGTGGTATTGGACTCTGGCGTCCCCTTGACCATTTTGATGACGTGATGTTTAAAACGAACGGTAGAATATTACTAGTAGAATGTACGCCGGAACGAAGATTGGGTTGATGTTAGGTTGTAGGTAATAAAACAACAAAAATCCAATATAAGATGAATAGGTAACCACGACGTCTAGATTTCACTTATGCGGGAGTATTAGTTCTACAGACATCTAAATTTTTATTTTTTTGTATTTTTAGACAATCTCATATAAACGACCCAGCATATAATGTGTTGATTCTTTTATTTTCATTCATTCATATATAAATGGTGCAGGGTAATCGATAATCACCTTTGAAGGACAGTAACAGTGGAAATGGGCTGTAAAAAGCCCCCAACAACTATCAAACGCAGCGTGTAGAGTCTTTTCCCCCGACAATGTTGTACAAGATGTTCGTTATATATACTAACATGTCCACACGCCGACGACGCCATCCCGCCTGCCTTCGACGAGGTAGCCATCACGAAGGCGGACGCGCTCGACGACGGCCGGAGACTTGCCCTCTTCTGCGGCGTTGACACCGGCGCCGCAGTCCCATTGCCGTCCCTCGACCTTGTCGTAGACCTTGACCACGTCTTCGCTGGCTGCTGTGACAATGCGGCGCTGGTCGAACATCATGCTCGTTACAGGGTGGTCATAGGCGTAAGCGTCAAAGATTGACCCCGTTCGTAGATCCCATATCTGCATTCTCATTAGTCGACTGGGAGGACGCCCGGAATATGAATTATGGAACTTACTCTGACACTTCTGTCTTCACTGCCGGTAACCAGATGGACATCATCAAATTGAAGACACGTTACCGGTGCAGTGTGGCCAACCAGGCTGCGGTGAACCTGTCCACTTCGCAGATCCCAGAGACGAACTAAGCCATCAGCAGTACCACAAGCCAAGGCGGACTCGAAAACTTGAAGAGAGCCTACAAAATCGGCCGAGTTGTGTTGCGATCTGCCAGTCGGTCTCCATGCGCCGTCACTGTTGCTGCTAATGGTTGCCGATGCCTGAGCGGCTGCCCACATGACATCCAGCGTCTGAACGCAACGGCCCTTTTCGAGATCCCAATGGCGAATCGTCTTATCTGCCGAACCGGAGACAAGGACGTCTCCCCTAAAATGCAGAGTCGTGATTTCAGCGACGTGGGCCTGTAGGGTGTAGAGCTCGCAGTCGTCCATGCTGTGGGCGGGAGGATCGATGGGTTGGTCGTTGGGATTCTCGAACGCAATGGCATCTTCATCATCATCCCCGTCCCAGTTACCGTGAGGATCATACGTGGTGCGACTAAGATCCCAGAGTTTGATGGTCGCGTCCATAGATCCAGTGGCGAGAATGTTATCTTCAACCTGCAAAGCACGAACAGAAGCAGTGTGTCCATCTAAGAAACCCATGCATCTCCCGGCATTAAGATCCCAAACCCGAACGGTGTCATCCAGAGCTGCAGTTACCATGGTGCCGAATGGGGCGTCAAAGTCCAACGCCGTGATGCTGTCCTTGTGTGCTCGGATTTCGCGAATGTTTGAACCGGGTACAAAATGCTCGTGTAGGATAGGCATGGATTTTCGTCGATGAATCTTTTTCGACTTCTTCGATGTTGTACTTGACGCCGGCGTGGGGATCTTGTCGTAGACACTTTGCGACATGAACTCGGCGTCATGATCCTCAGCATCCCCAACTAGGTCTTGCTCATCCTTTGTCCTCGTGTTCTTGGCAATCTCCTCGGCTTCATCAAACAGCGCCTGGGCCTCGTCTAAGCGAGCCTCGACATCGACGACTGGGTCCTTGTAAGTATACGGAGTACAGCTTTCATTAGCCGGGGTTCGGATGACCTACTGTCGTGCTCCAATAGCGCCTCTTCCTGCTCGTACCCCGCCAGCCTTTCCATGATGATATTGCGCATGCCGTGTAAGTTGGCAATTTTGTTATCGATGTCGCGAATCTCGCTGCTCGACATGTTTTTGCGAACGCTAAGAAGTTCGAACTCGTGCATCATGGCGGCCTTTTCTTTTTGCAGCTGAGCCAACCTCTGAGGTGTCCCAGCAGGTGGGGTTTTGCCATCATCAATCATCTTTCTCCCCCGAGACACCCTCCTCCGGTGCTTCTTCCCTTCATCCGTGAGCTCCGGAAAGCTAGCCTGGAAACCTTGGAACAGGGAGTAAGAGTTATCTTGCTCGGGGATGTTGATGAGCATCTCTTCCGGCAGACGGGCCCAAGCCCGGTGCTGGATCTCGGCCGTCGACAGCTTAGACCGGACCATGTCCGTTGGCGTGGTGCGGGCCATGGCAAACACGCTTCTCTGAACCCCAGGTTTCTTGACATGCTTGTGGACCTCGGACATGGCTTTCTTATAGTGCCGCCCGGCTCCCTCTGTGTTCGGGGCCATGAGTTGATTCGCCGTCAGGTGGACCTTGCGGCCAAAGTTCTCGATACCCCGCGTTGAGATGATGGACTGGTCATCATCCCCAGCATCGTCCTCCGGAGAGACATATTGGTTCTCGCGATCGGTCATGATGTTTCGGGCTTGGAGACTCCGGCCAAGGTTTTTTTGGAGGCTGCGGGAGATCGTGTGAGCAGCGAAATGCTTTTAACCGCAGTACATAGTAGCCCGGACTTTTGGGTTTCGGCTTAAAGCGATGTTTGAATGAAGAGAAGCGTCGTCGAGTCAAAATTCTCAACGTTGCCCTTGGCGTGATTGTGCGCCACTGATGCGCCCTCGGCTGCAAAGGGCTGTTATGGAATTTTTTTTCGATATGTACGGAGTACTACGTACGCACGAGTCCAAGTTTTGCTCTGCTCAATGCTTTTGGGTACTTGCTGCAGGTCATGGGGATCCACCTGCGCATAACCGCGGCCATGCCGGGACGAAATAAGCGCGGGAGCTGCTACTAACACTGAGCAGTGCTAGTACCGGTACTCCGTAGTAGTTAGTACGTAGTACTGCTACTGTCCACATTACAGTTGGGTTAGCACTTATTAGCACGCACCTCGCCTTAGCAAGCACGGTAGGTGTCCCGTAGTGGCCCATCATCGTAGACTGCCAGCTTGTCAAGCCCCCCCCACATCGAGGCCGCAATCTGAGTCCCGGCTTGTCACTGTTCTCACCGTCCGACACCGGCGGGAAAATAGATGTTCTCTTTGTCCCAAGTTTATGCTTCCATACCTGTACGGGGATTTTCGGTATCCGCAACTTATCACCCAATATCTCTACTTAGATATTGCCCTGCCGCTTATTCCAAACCTATCGATACCATCTATTTTTAAAATATATTGTTCGGAACCTATTCCGACTCTATCAAGATGGATGCTGCGGTAGATATGGGAGATCCCTCCAAGGCCTTGGAGCTACCAAGAATCCGGTTTCAGCTTATGTATGCACGTCTTTTTACATGACGCTACTTTACGTGATGTTGCACAAGCTTACATTCGCGTAGCCGACTTGAGGATACCATTACTTTTAACCTGATTGAGCGAGTTCAGTTTGCCTTTAACAAGGTAAGAGACAGGTCTTGTGACCTTGAACCAAGGCGATACGCTAATGTCGGTGTACTTGTTTTAGACCATCTACACGCCTGGCGCGATTGCTTTGCCCGAAAGCGACATCAGCTTTTTTGACTGGTATTTCCGTGAGCAGGAGAAGCTCCAGTCTCTTATTCGCCGTTTCGAATCCCCAGACGAGTTCCCCTTCTTCCCTTCCGCCCTTCAAAAACCCATCCTCAAGCCGCTCCACTACCCTAAGATTCTTTACAAAAACGACGTCAACGTCAACGACAAGATCAAGGAGTTTTACATCACCGAGTTCCTTCCCGCCGTGTGCCCCGACTTTGGACGCGAGGACCGTGGTGAAGCCGAAGAGAACTACGGGTCCACAGCGACGTGTGACATTGCCTGCTTGCAAGCGCTATCTAGGAGAATTCACTTTGGCAAGTTTGTTGCAGAGTCTAAATTCAGGTCGGACCCTGAGAAGTACACGCGTCTTATCGAGGCCGGGGACCGTGATGGTATCGGCGAATCCATCACCAATACTGCTGTAGAGAAGCAGGTTCTTGACCGATTGAGACTGAAGGCTCAGACCTACGGCACGGATCCAGGGCACCCGGCCGGAACAAACGGCGATTCTAAAATCAACGTGGATGCCGTCGTTTCCATGTACAGGGATTTTGTCATCCCCCTAACAAAGGTCGTAGAGGTCGACTACCTCATGCAAAGATTAATACCGGAGTCTGAATAGATGTTTCATTATTTCATTGAGGACTTATATATTTTCGCACCGCTTCCACTGCGCCTGGCATCTTGCTCGCCTCCACCAACATCAAGTGACCCATCGTCTTGACTCCCATCTCTTGGAACGCGCGCTTGCTGTCCGACGACGCTTCGTTCTCTTTTGAATAATGATAGCTCCCGTAAGCCACGGCGTGTTTATGGAATATCTCATCCTCAGGGTGGAAATAGAAGGTTGACGCTTCCTCTCTAGCCTTCTTCTTTTTCCTGTCTCCGTCGTCTAGTTTTGACTCGACTTCCTGATATGTCTTGGAGACAATGAGGTAGTGCGAAAATTCATAAGGTTCCTTATCCTCGATAGCGGCTTCGACCTCCTCGATCATCATGCTGTAAAGAGGAGGCGCAATCTCTGAGGGTACGTTGATGAGACGCTCCGACAAAACCAGACCTACATGCTTTCCGCCTTCAAGCAGGTCCGCGACTGCAGTAAGGGAATCAGTAGTCCGTGCCTTTTCTATAAGATACTCGACAACGCTCTTCAGTCCTTCGGATTCGCGATGAATCGCCGTATTCAGCACTGTGAGAAGGGCATATGCATCCGTTGCCTTGCCATCTACCTTGACTGTCGAGCCAATCGTATTTTGATTAACGACCAGGTCTGCCAGCGCCGAAACATTGAATGCAGCGGCATCGACGTCGAAGAGCTGCCTCAGGAGGCCCTTGGTGCCGTGGAAATCAATTTCTGAATCAAAGTTGAACCACTCAAAATCCACATTGACAATGTCAAAGTCCTGCATATGGTAAGCGATTGACTACAGGCTTTCAGCGGGAAAGAATCCTTACCTCGTCATCACCACTATCCTCATCCATCTTATTTGGATCCTCGGGCTTGGGATCCTTACCCTCAACATCCCTCGCTCGTTTCTTTCCCATTTTATTGAAGTCAAATCGAATTGAGAATGCGAGAACAAGAAACCTCCTGAGTGGCTGGCTAACCTAACTCAAAGAAATTGGAACCGTATTGTCCAATTGACCGAATTTGTAAATTTTTTTTTAAATGCAGGCTGCCTGAGCATTGAGACCTGCAGTAGCCGACCAAATGCCCCTCATCGAGGCGATAAGAGCCGATAAGATGCGCTTAGATGCAGTCCAATGACGACGCGGCTGTTCGACCAATCATGTGCACCTTTTCCCGGATGCGGAGACGCCTCTCCTCGGGCTTGCAACGAGCGACTTGCGTCAGCGACGAGCCACCTCTGCCTGTCTGCCTGCCTGCCTGTACTGCTATTTACCGATCCCGACACGCAACACCAACCGCCACGAGCATTGAGTGCTTGGAACGTGGCACATATTATTCAAATCATGTGCTAGATGCGCATACTCCTAGACACTTGTCAATTGCGCCCCCATCACTCTAACGAGCTTCTGAGACACTGACGCCCCCGATCGCACGTCACCCCCTCTCTTAAATCGATCATAGATTCCGCGATGGACTTTGGCTCAACTATCAACGAGGCAGAAGACCCTGGCGCCTCGCCATGGGGAAACTCTCCTACTTCATCGCCTCGTCAGGTAAGAGGTGGCTTGGGAAATATTGGAAGCGAGGGCCCTACTTCACCGTTCCGCTTCAGCAACCAATCCTCTAGCGGCCTTGAACAGGATCCTTCGGCACCCGAAGGCTTCCAGCGGCCAGGAACTGCAACTACGGCTTCGGGAACGGATGGGGAGACGGACGAATCAACAACATCGGATCCTCCTCTTCCCAAGCCCGCCGAGTCACAGGCCTCTGTCCCTTCGTCAACCGCCGGCGTCGAAAGCGAGCCAACGACATCACAACAGGAACCCCCGAAGCCTGCTCAGCCGCAGTTCAAGCTCCAGGCGAAGATAAGCGGCCTTGAAAGGACTGGAAAGAAGGACCCCATTCTTCGGTTCGACGTTCACGTACGATATCCTCGACTTCTACGTACTCAAGAATTAGAAACCTAACGACTCCTAGACGAACCTCCCACGCTTTCGCACCACGCAATACCGCGATGTCAGACGCCTACACTCCGAGTTTGTGAAGCTGGCCAGCCACCTGATATCAGCGAATCCCGAGACGATCGTACCTGCCGTTCCGCCCGCTGTCACGTCCGCTGGCGCGGGGACTGATGAGGATGAGACGCGGGTCAAGGCGTTGATGCAGAGGTGGTTCAACTACGTGTGCAGCAACGAGGTTCTTGTCAGGGATGACGAGATGGTGCTATTCGTGGAGAGCGACTTTGGCTATAGCCCTCTCGTGAAGATGAAGCAACCTGCAACGGGCGTGAGACGAAAGATACTCAAGCAGTTTGCTCCGCCACCTGATGATACCCCTGAGCTTCAAGAGGCTCGTCCGGCGGTCAAGCTGTTTTATCTCGGATCTATGGACGCTGGCCACAAGGTAGACAAGCTTGTAAAGGCGCGAAGAGGTAAGTCGTAGTCATTACTCCTTCACATGTACTCGCATACTAAACCGTCTAGGTCTCGGTTTGGCAGAATCTGACTACGGCGTAAAACTGGGTAGCATGCACGTCCAAGAGCCTCACCCTGGGTTAGCAAATGCCTATCGCAAGCTCGGCAAGGTAGTTCAGACTATGGGCGACTACCATGCAGCTCAAGCGACCGCCGAGGCCACAACGATTGGCGATCCGTTCCAGTATCACTCTCAAGATGCCTTTATCGTCAAGGAGACCCTGACAAACCGCCAAATACTCATCCGCGAGTTTGTACAGGCCCAGTCGACGACGCGTAGCAAGCTTAACGCGACAGAAAAACTAAAATCTGCTTCAAGCGTGAAAAGAGACAAGGTCGACGAGGCGATCGCCTCTCTCGACGAAGCACGTCAGCACGAGATGTACCTTTATAACAAGACGACCAACGTCACACAAAACCTTGTTAAGGAGCGTAGAAAGTGGTTCACACGAACCGCGGCGGATATGCGCCTCAGCATTCGGGAGTTTGTTCTACGTGAAATTGAGGCCGAGCGTAGAACACTCGCCTTATTGGAGAGCGTTCGCCATGATATCCGCTCCATTGATGGCTCGGGAGGCTTGAGCCGACTGGGACGCGAGGCTCACCCCACTGTTCGTCGGTCCAGCCTCGCCTCCAGCCAAGGTCCTAAAGGCGATGCTTGGAGTGGCGCCCCTCGTCGCTCTGATGCTACGTCACGCGCTGCGTCCAGCAGCGCCATGGGTAAGGTTGCTGAAGAGGGCGATGTTGAAGAGATCACTGAGGGTGAATCAGGCCATCTGGGCCCCAGTGGCGGCGCCACGTCAGGCAAAGACGAAGACGACGATGATCGCATCGATGCTCGGAATGCAGCCAGTCGGTTAGCCACCAGCACGTTTTGATTTGGCGAAGAAACATTGTTAAAATGGCAGAGGAGGGTATCCATAGGAGGGATAAGCGTGTTTACGATATCTTTACTGCCTTGTTTTGCTAGATAGCTGGTATATTACAATAACACACCCGTGGCACCTCTCAAGGTGTTGTTTCAAGAATGATTTCTCTCATACTTGGACACTTTTTTTCTTGCGCATGAAAAAGCCTGCTGTTGTCTACTGGTTTGCGTTGAAGCGAGTCTGGAAGCACGTAAAGAGGCATGCCTGTGATGGACACACGCAACTCCGGGTGCGAGAGCATGCATGGAACACCCAGTGCAACAATCGGTATGCAAACTCAGACCTTGTGAGGTACATACACTAAGAGGCTGGGGCATGGAGATAAAATTCGTCGACGCCATTGGCCACTGCGGGAATAGGAGGGGATACTGCAGGCGGTTACGAAGTGTTACACACTCCGCTTTTCCCCAACGAAGTCGTTGCCTCTTCCGACATGTGGCGGCAAAAGTTGGTACGAGCATCATCGGAGGCAATATAGCACACACAGCCTGCATGCCTGAGGCCGGCGAGGCGAGTGCATGATGGCTAATGCATGCTGTGTTGAGCCCGTCGTCCAAGCCTTGGATCTGGAAGGGGTTTGCCCTTTTCATCAGTTTCCATGTAAGTACGGGTTCCCCCCTTCAAGATACCTGACACTTATCATTATCTGATCTTGGAGAAATGACCCAATCATAGCTGGGAACAGCAGTCATACCCCAACGTAATTTTCACCTGGGAGCAGGAAGTGGCGGGAAAGGGGGGAGAGAAGAAGATGAGAAGCACGTCAGGGCAGCGCTTCCAAATTGGCTCATCCGTCCGGGTGCAACGCTACCTACCTATCAGTTTCTCGCTATGGCTTACCACATGGTCTCACTCCATGTCTCGCGGAAGTGCTCCGCGTGAGCGTGTGTGCGTGTGTGTGTTACAAGGCCCATAAAACACTTCAGACGAATGTAGTCGGTCGCTTGTAGTCGGTCGAAGTTTTATGGTACCGGGACCTCTTGGACAATAATGAGCCGTCGCATCGTATACACTGTATATCCGATGAGCTCGTTACCGACTCTGCTTAGCATGCAATCACTTACTTTCGATTCTTGGTTCGAGTACTCCGTAGAGGAGGTAGAAAACCAGAGGTTTTGGATGACAGGATTGACTCGAGGGCGGGCTCTGGGGGTGGTGGACGTGCGTGCGGAACCCCAGATGCAACCGTCTTATACGCGGAGTTGTATGTATATCAATGTTGGGGTATCCCTGCTTGACATGTCGTGGTAGCTCCTTCAGGCAAAGCCAACGGCAAAGCCAACGGTAGAGGCCTTTAGGGAAGCGATGGTGGTGAGCGGCGCAGTGATAGTACTGCCTTAGTCCTGCTGGCCTGCTAGGTGGTAGAAGCTGTCGTGGGTGCTGTGTAGCGCTTGCCGACGCTTCATCACACCCACCCTGTTAAGTGGCAGTAGTAGTACGGTGGTACCTGGGGCATACGTACATGCTTGCTTAGGTACCTACTAGACAGATTGTGCCTTCTAACAGGAGCTAGGCCTTGGGGGTGGTAAGAGCTGCGCAAACCTTTCCATGTGACACATCCATTCCGTCACATGCATGCGTGTACGTCTCCCAACCCATTCGAAACTTGTGCTAGGTACTGCCTCTGCTAGTGATATGAGTATGCCTTCTGTTCTATCATGAATGGCATGCCTCATTACTTGGCTTAACAAGGTACAGCATACAGCATTGATTAACCCGCATCTCTCTCTTGCTGACCACCTGAGATACAGCAATTGCACGAACAAGAGCTCGACTTCCGTCAAGTATAGCGTGGCCACGGTGTACGGCTCCTTTCATGAAAGCGAACAGTTACTTTCAAAGCGCTTATCTTTGATGGAAATCATGCCGTATAGCCAGAGGCCCAAGTTACCTCGCATAAGGACTTACATGATGGTGTGAGAACTGCATGTCCCATGCAGGAAGCACACCTGCCGGATAGACTGCCGCGAGCCCCGGAAAGATTATTCATTGGCTCATGAGTGGACGATATGACAAGTCAATAGAAGCCTTCCAAATCTTGGATACGGTCTCTCTACATGGTTCTCCCGCTTCCTTCTATGGATATTCCACCATAGCTTTTCAGTACTTAAGTTCAACCAAGCTGCTTTCCCCTTGACCAGTCGAGCTAGAGACGCTTCAGATCATGCTGCTTGCGAGTATCAAGATCAAGAATCAACAAACACACAGCTACGGGATTTTTTCCTTTTTCGGAATCGAGAGACACGAGCCTTCATCGCGTACCCTTGCGCTTTTGTATGAGCCATCACAGCTGTAACGCAGCTTGTATATTACTCATAGACACAAGTCCATGCGTGGCTCAGCCCCTTTGTTTACCAGACGTTTCCCTTTATTTCTGATATCCAATCCCGCTTTGCACACGTTGCCTAAGTAGGAACGGAAGCTGCTTGTATAACCTACTGTTGCTATTACTATTGATTAGCTAAACCCCCCCCCCACGTTCTCCCGGATATTTCGTTGCTGTACCTCATCATGGCACCGGCTGCAGTCGACGAGGCCCAAGCGTACAGTCACTCGCTTACTTGCACTATGAAATCAAGCACTATCTCAGCATCAGTTTTACACGGCCCCCGTGATCTCAGGCTGGTAAGCAGACCATGTTCACTGCCTAGCTATTCCCTAATTTGGCGAGTTGGATGTGTGTTAAGTTGAATGGTACTCGCAGGAACGCAGGAACATATCTCATCCTCGCCAAGGAGAGTTACAGGTTGCCATCAAAGCAACTGGAATATGTGGCTCTGACGTCTCCTATTACAAAAACTTCGCCAACGGCGATCTCTGTGCGTGCCAACCCTTATCCTTGGGCCACGAGTCTGCGGGTGAGGTTGTGGCTATAGGTCCGGACGTCACTGGCTTTAAGATAGGCGACCGCGTTGCTCTTGAAGTCGGCGTGGCCTGTGGAGAGTGCGGACTCTGCCGTAAAGGACGTTATAATCTTTGCAAGAAGTTGCGCTTCAGGAGCAGTGCTAAGAGCTACCCTCACTACCAGGGCACACTTCAAGAGAAGATCAACCACCCGGCTGTCTGGTGCCACAAGTAAGGCGAAGCCGCCCGCCGTGAGAAAAGAACCCTAGCTAATTGATGCTCGCTTTAAGGCTCCCTGAACACATCTCGTATCACTCTGCAGCTCTGCTAGAACCCCTTTCTGTGGCTATTCATGCCGTAAACCGTGCTGTCCCAGTGCCTGGCTCCACGGCTCTTGTCATGGGGGCCGGTACCATCGGGTTACTGACAGCGGCCATGGCCCGGCAGTCTGGCTGCACGACTGTTGCAATCGCAGACCTTGACGCTGGACGTGTTGAATACGCTATATCCCGCGGCTTTGCTACGCATGGCTACATGATCCCAAAACAACTCCAATTATCATCGGCAGATACGTCGGGAATATCAACCCCGAGCCTCGGGGCCAACACTCCCAACAGCATCTTTTCCGCCGCAGGCCAGTTTGATATCCCCAAAGCCATAGCGGCCGAGATCCTCTACCGCGCATTTCGTGAAGACGACGGCTGCGGTCCCGAGAAGGGAGCCGAGGACGAGTTTGACGTCACCTTTGAGTGCACGGGCAAAGAGGTCTGCACGCACACGGGCCTGTACGCGACGAAGCCCGGGGGTAAGGTCATCATGGTCGGCATGGGGACGCCCGTCCAGACGCTGCCCCTTTCCGTGGCCCATCTGGGCGAGATTGACATACTCGGCATCTTTAGGTACGCAAACACCTACGCGACGGGCATACGGCTGCTGTGCTCGCGTGGCGGCGGCGGCGGCTCCGGCTCCGCCATGCCGAGCCTGGACGATATGGTCACGCACCGCTTCAAGGGCCTGGACAATGCTCGCGGTGCCTTTGAGCTTGCGAGCCGCACGGCGGATGCCGATGGTAACCTGGTCTTGAAGGTCATTATTGAGGCTTGAGGATTGGACTGTCATCTCTTGTTATGAATTCTGCCGCTTTTTACTTGTATTTTCACCTTTGCCACCATGCTTTCATTAGCTGGCTTAATACGAGGCCCTTCTTCCTATACCATTGTGTTCTTACTCATGGGAGTCACAAAAGCTGACTTGTATGTGCTGTTACGAAGGGGAAGAAGAAGAAGAAGAAGAAGAGATTACTCCTCCGATTATTTTCGCATATTTCCAGCGTCCCGACAACCTCCTTTTTTTTTGTATTTCTGTACGCGGCCGCCGGATGCAGGAGTGGGATATACTACGTAGACGCTTGATGACTGGTTCGGTGTATATTTTACAATTGCTCGAGAAGAGAAGCGTAATGAAGTCGGGGGGAAATCTATCTCATCTATTCATTATCTCGTGTGTCGTTTTTCTTTTTTTAACCTCTTTCAATGCCATCGAAAGACTTTCCTCCCTTACTTTCTTTCATCCCTTCCTCTTCGTCTGACTACATTTTCCTGTCCATTACCGACTTTCCCTTTTTTGAAAAAAAAAACAAAAAAAAAACGTGCGAAGAAAAGAAAAAGAAAAAAGAAAAACGCCCCGGCCCAAGCGACCATGAAAGATTCAAACCCCCCAAAGCTAGCTCCACCCTATACCCTCCTAGAAGACGCTCGAGAGCTTCTCCGCGTCGGCGGCGGGGTTGACGAACCTGGGGTCCGCGAGCCCGGGGTCCTTGGAGAGCCTCAGGTTGAATTGCCTGGCGCTCTCGATGACGGCAAACTTCTGCTCCACCTCGCGGGCGCGCTGGGTGCCCTGCATCATGCTGCCGAGCAGGCCGGCCAGGGCGACGTCGTTGGACTCGTGGAGGAGCTCCCGCTCGAAGGACTCGTTGTCCGATGGGATGACGAGGCCCAGGCGGGTGACGAGGGCCTGGATCTGGCGGAGCACGGCGTGCGAGGGCTCCGTGTGCTCGCCGGCCGGGTCCGTGTCCATGGCGCCGCCGCCCACGAACGACGGGGGCAGGCGCTCCAGGTACGTGGCCAAGACGTTTATGCGGGACTGGAGCATCTTGATGGCGTTGGCCTTTGTGGTCAGCGAGGCGAGCATCTCCTCCTCGTCCCTGGTGAGCGCCGTGTCCGCGAACTGCGCCTCGTCGTCCTTGGCGGCCGCGGCCGCCGCCGCCGAGCTGCTGCCGCCCTCGCCGGCGTCTCCGCTCTCCACTATCCTGCGCTTCCCCTTCTGGTCCGAGACGAAGGCGTGCGGCGGCTTCTCCTCCTTGGCGGCGGCAGCGCTGCCGCCGCCGCCGCTCGCGACGTAGTTCATGCTAATCATCTCCGTCTCGTGCGTCTCGACCGAGTACGCCAGCTCGCGGAAGCGAAGGCGGACGTCGTCGTCGTCCGCGCTGTCGGCCATGACTTTGTCCTTGTCCCCCTCCTCCTCCTCCTCCCCTCCGGCATCGCGCCCGGGTTTCGCCGAGGCGTCGTCGATTTCGAGGACGCTCTCGTATATCGTGAGGGGCAGCTTGCCGCCGACCGAGTGGCGGACCGCCTCCTCCGGGTGGAAGCTGAGCAGGAGCGCCGACTCGTTGATCTTGAAAAAGGTCTGGTGGAGGCGGAGGATGGACGCCGTGGGGCCCACCGAGGGCAGCAAGGTGTACCAGCCGACGAGGTCGAGAGATCGATCTTTGTGGACGGTGATCACTATTGAGAAAGAGCGGCCATGTTAGCCCAAGACTCGCGTCGAGTTGAAAACGTTGAGAAGAGGGGGGGGGGAGGGGAGAGAGGGGAGGGGAATTAGTATGCATGCATGTATATAGGCATGCGGGCTTACTCTGATCCAATCTTGACTTGAAATACTCCTCCTGCACCTTGACGAAGCCCCCCTCGGTCACGGTGTGCACGTCAAAGGCGTGCTCTATGGTGTAGGTCCGGCCGTTCTGCTGGCCGAGCAGGGCGCCGATTATGGGCCCATCCTGCCCGCGCAAGGTGTGGCGCGTGATGTAGTCGGAGATTGTGAGGAGGACGAGGGGGTGGAGGATGATTTGGAGCTCGGAGCTGCCCTTGGTGACGATGCTGGCGTCGGCGTCGGCGTCGGCGGTGGTGGTGGGGTCGGGCCCGGCGGCCTGTTGCGCTGGCTCGGCCATCTTTTCCCCTTCTTCTTCTTTCTTCTTTCTTCTCTCAGTGTCCAGAGGAAGACGGGAGTAATTGTTGGGCGAGTATGTGCTGGATTGAGGTGTAGTCTGGGAGAATATCGGGGAGTCGTTGTTAGGCCGGACAATCGTGCACGTAAGTTGGAAAGCTAGGCACGGGAAGGTGAACGATGAGTTCACGATGGAGCCTTTCCAAAGTGAGATGTAGATAGATAACAGAGCCAGAGGGCAGCTTACGGCGTGTTAGTATACGGTTTGTACGGAGCAATATGGTAGTGCGGGCTCTGTTAGCTGCAGGTTGCCCCGCGTTGACGTTTATCGATTTCCGCAGGGACCCTACTAGCCTATCTTAGCCTAGCTCGTCGGGAGAGCTTGGGCCCCTGGTGATGGATGACTAAGCCTCGATTGCACCACAACTACTCCGTGCTTACTCCCACCAAGTAATCCATACTGTAAGTGCACCAGGCAACTCAAGACGCACTTCTATCTGTTCCATCCCTCACTTGATGGTTCATACCGAACTCAGAGTCCGAAATTCCTAGGATATAATCACGTTCAAGGTTTTTTTTTTCATTCATTTTTTTTTTTCATTGGGTAGCTCAGACGCCATTTTACTACACTCGCATAACATGAGGCCAAAAAATAATACCATAAAAGGACAAGAAGAGTTGTATGAATGAATGAACAAGTAAAAGACACCAAGCAAATAATTCACATGGTACATTAGTGACTACCCATGGGAAAAGAAAGGTAATTCATACACATACTCTGAACTTGGAAGAGTTTACTATAAGAAAGAATATGGGGATAACGTAGACAGACTGTCATGCAAGAATAGTAAATGGCATCGAGAGTCGCGGCCACTCCAACCTGTTTCGAAGAGATAAAGGTGATGTGTAGTTCTTGGTAGATAACCCTCCAACTACGAAGTATCCAATGCTGCTGCTGCCAGTGAACTATCTAGAGCTTGTAATTTGAGAAAGAAGTCTTCTCCAAGTGCTGGAGTCGGAGTCTACCTTCCATGCTCCGTACATCATTTTCGTCATCGTAAGAAAGTGACCTCGAGCCTCGAAGGAAAGAGAATCCATTTCTTCACATCTACAAGCTTTTCTGGTTGCCTACGTAACAGTGATTACCGTAATAGACTTTGTGACTCGTGTAGGCTTGGTTGTTTACTCCCTCCTACCAATCTCCTGGGTACGAAAGCATCAACCAGATTGCTACGGCCACAACAAGACCCAAAGACTCATCGCAACCCAAGTCAACAAAGTCCGAATTTGCAAGCTCATCTTAAGATGGAGGTGCGTGGTCGTCGTGTTAGTATTCCGAAGCGCAGTCATACGTTCACGCTGCAAGCCACTGGCTTGTCAAGGTTCGAAATTGCTCCAAGTATGCATGCTGCCACCATGATGCTTCATATCACAAAGGGTCACCAAAGCACAGAGTTCGACAATGCATAAGGTTGGAAATGGGATCAGACCAAAACAAGCTCGACCAAAAAAAAAAGCCTTGTCTTATGATTGCCCGGTACCGTTGCCCTGCTGCGAATATAAGTAAAGACCGCCTCCATCCCCCCCTCCAACCGGAAAAAGAAAATCAACCATTTCTCAATCCTTCCTCACATCGTCGAATACTGAACATCGTGATTCCCATACTATACCACAATTTCTTTACCAAGTGCGTCCCTCGCCCTTCGTCATCAGGTCTATAGCTACTAGTTCCCGGTCTCTACTTTGTCTGCTTATGGACAACTAACTGACTTGATCCCAACAGCAAATCGACGACGTGATAAACTTGGTCCTCCTCAAGACCAAGTCTCTCCATAACCACCAAACACAAACCTTCTTCTCCTACCCCAGCCTCCCCCCTTCCCCCCCAGGCCACTTACGCCTTCAACTTTTACCCCTTCTTCCTTCATTTCCTCCCACAACACCATGTCCACCTTTACCGACACCAAAATCAAGGGGTCATCATCGCCTCGTCTCATCCCAGACGAGCGCATGGATGACAAGCGAGGCGTCGCCTTCGCCGTCCCCACCCCTTCGCCGGGCGTAAAGCAGGAGGTGGTGGAATGGGAGCCGCGCCAGGCGAACAATGAAGGAGAAGCCAGGGCGTTTAGGGGCTCAATCGAGGAGCCTCTGACCCCGGAGACGAAGGTGAAGCTGGAGGCTGCCCCGGAGGGGAACGAGGGGAAGAGGGAGCGCGACGGTGGTGGCGTAAGCGACGCTGACGGTAGCACCATGAAGCGGTATGCTCTTCTCTCTGCCCTCCTTTTTTTCTTTTCCCCCCTCTCTTGTCTGTTCTTTTTTTCTTCTCCGTTTAAGAAGTAAATACTAACACGTTTTTCTCTTTTCTCTCTCCCATCAGCTATAAGTTCAACGACCCCCAGATGCAGGCCAGGCACGACGCCGAGCTGCGGGCACGTGGGTCTTTGCACGATAAGCCTCCGGGTAGCGTGCGCCCTCGTCGCCTGCGAGCAATCGACAACGACCCCAAGTCGCGGCGTCGCGCGTGAAGGGCATCGGCGCTGCAAGGCGTCACCGGCCGGGTCGGAGGAGGGCGGAGGATGCGGGGCACAAGCAGAGAACGCTCTCTTGAATCTTGCCGTGGGAGGATGAGGGAGGCGAGGGGAGGGCTTCCCTTGGTTTCTTTTGCTCCAGTTTCTTTTTCACTTTCTTGTCTGGAGAGAGTTTGGAGTTTTGGATCTATTTTCAGTAGGGCGTTTTGTTTTTTCAGATACCCATCATGCTATTATCCACCTTTTTTAATTATTATTTTCTGAATAAAGTTAATGCCTCAATTACACTAGACGTCTTATCGTCTTTATTACCACATTGAAATATCTCTGCAATAAGTGGCTACTTGTGCTGGAGTAACTGTTTGGGTGCTCCCTAATGACATCTACAGAAGAGTGGGAAATGCCAGACGTTTGGTCAAGCAGAGCCGAACTATCGAAATATACGAGGCGAGGCAAGACGGGATGATGTATACCGCCTGAATACTAGGCAAGAGGTGGGATTCATTGTGTGCTTTGCTGCTCTGTAGTCGTAGCCTTTGGTCTGATGGTCCTCCCCGTTTTTTTCTGTTCTTTAATGAAGCGGTCACGATGTTCTGTTCAACGACATGCTCCGTTTCTTTACGCAAGGATAATCACAGGTCGGTATCCGATAATATTTCACGACAATATATGAAGATGCTGTAAATATAAAAGGTACGGTTACGGTTTACTAGGTCCCCCATGTTAATGATATAATCAGTTATTGCCGTATTTTTTATTGAAATACATCCTTTTTCTCTCTCTTTACTTTGGCTTATCTGAACACAAGGTAAGGGCTTGGGGGGGGCAGAAGTGTTGTGTTCACGACATTTCTAGTACAAACGTTGAACAAGAGTCAAACACAACAATGTGAACAATGGAACAATGGCCGCTCATACGTAATCTGTCTCTCTCTCCCTCTCACGCACACATTACACACGCCCCTTTAACATCTCTCGACTTTCATCCCCTCCATAAAAAGATGAAAAGAAAAGTCCGAGAGCCATCTTTCCAATCCAACCTTCCTCCCCCCCTATTTTCCCCAACAGGATCAACAATCCTGTACTACACCATCCACAGCCATTCTCCCAGCTCACCATCTTGTATTTGCTTTTTACGCGCACACACACACGCAAATACTCCTTTGGTCTTCATCCACAAAACAACAAGAAAGAACAAAAAAAGAAGAAGAAGAAGAAGAGAAAAATGGCACCGTCCTGCAGAATGCTCACCCTGGCCTGCGGCCACGCCCTCCGCCTCACCGTCCTGCCCGTCCTGCCCCCTGGGTCCCACGCCGACCAGACCTGCTCCTACTGCACGCCCGAGCTGCGCCTGCGCATCCTGCGCTCCGCGTACGAGAACAACCACGGCCTGCTGGTTCGCCGGTACCGCGAGGCGCGCGCGCGGGGGGACGGCGCCGGGGCGGCTAGGGTGGAGGAGGAGGTCAAGGAAGCCGTCAGGACGTTTCGGGAGGCTGTTTCCATGGTTCCCTCCCCGTCTTCCTCCGCCGACGCCTCTTCCTCGGCTGGTAGGTAGTTGGCTGGTGTTGTGAAGATGAAGCGGTTGCTGGTTTTGCCGCTCCAGTTTGTTCGTGTAAGCAGAGCATGTCAAGAGCGGAGCGCTACATAGCAAATGAAAGATACGATATCACAATGAAACCGTCACACAAGTATAAGAAAAAATATACAAAAAAACAAAACAAAAAAAGACAAGGTAATCATAAAACAAATTATTGTAAAATGTGACTGAACCCTACTGGAGAGGAGAACCCAAGGGAGGGTATTGGTAGTCATGGTCAGCATTAGTAGTAGTGCCCAGCTCTCTCTATTCATCACATCCCATGTACCAAATTTCTTTCCCCTTTTGTTCCTTCATTTCGCAGTAGTAGGGGAAGTAACCCATTTTATATGCCACGGGATAGTCCTTGTAATATATATGCTTCTCATCCGCAAATAAACGCCGTTAATGCAACCTCGTATCGGCACCTGATACTCTAATTCAGAGCCCATATGAACCTCCCCCTTTTTATGAAATTTCGTCCAGACTCGTCATATTCGTGAAAATTCTTCCAAGGCCGTCGGCACCTCAAGCTTTTACCGGAGCGTTCGCGGTAGCCCCCGGGCCTTTAGCTTGAGGAGGCCCGCCCTTGGGCTTCTTGATACTCTTCCACTGCTGGAACCCGGCGCACACGAGCTGCGCGGCGGACAGCGCCACCGCGGCGAGGAAGATGCGCGTGCACGCGTGGTTGTAGGCATCCTTGACGGCGCCAAAGTCCTCGTCGGCGACCATGGCGTGGAGGTCCGTGGCGCCGGCGTTGATGATGGCCTTGGGGTCTAGGCCCTCTATGTGGGCGAGCCTATCCGACAGCACCGCGTTGAGAATTGTCTGGCCCACAGACACGAATATGGCTCCGCCAAGCTGCTGGCTCCAAAAGGTGATGGCCATGCCCGTTGGGATATCCTCACGCGGCAGCGTAGCCTGGACGGCGAGGCCGACGGTCTGCATTCCGAAGCCGTTGCCGAAGCCTGTCAGAAATTGAAACCCGATCCACTGCGCGGAGCCGGAGTCGACGGTCATGGTCGACAGGAGGCCCTCGCCGATTGCCATGAGGATGGGGCAGATGAGCATCGATGGGACGTAATAACCAATCTTTTGGGTGAAGATGCCGGACAGCAGACCGGCAACGGCAAGGCTCGCAACCAAGGGTAGCGTATAAACGCCAGACTTGACGGGGTCGACGCCATGCGTCGTTTGGACTTTTTTCGGAGTCAGCAAGACACTAGCTTGGAAAAGTTGCTTAAGAAAAAGAAGAAGAAGAAGAAGAAGAAACAATGTACTCACACCACAGGGGCAGGTAATAAACAGAAAGGAACATGGCACCTGACAGGAAGATCATGAAGAAGACTCCTGAAAGCATGGTGCGCTGTGTTATGACACGCACAGGAAGCGACGCCGACTGCGGCATCAAGACCTGCACGGCGCCAAAAGCGATGGCGGCTAGGCCAAACGCGACGAACAGCACGATGAGCCTCCAGTTGCTCCAAGCGTACTCGGAGCCTCCCCACTGCAGTGCCAA
Source organism: Trichothecium roseum (assembly GCA_026184415.1). Lineage (NCBI taxonomy): Eukaryota > Fungi > Ascomycota > Sordariomycetes > Hypocreales > Trichothecium > Trichothecium roseum. Next base: position 857,533 of record CM047947.1, read on the forward strand.
GACGAGGCACACCATGCAAGGGACGAAGAAGAACGTGCCCAGGGGGTCGAGACGCATGACGTGCTGCCTGATCGTGGCGGGTGGTGTCTTGGGCTTTGCCGGCGACTGAAGGAAGAAGAATAGGCAGACAAAGGCTGCTGCGCCGACGGGGAGGTTCATCCAGAAGCACCAGCGCCACGTCAACGACTTGTCCGCGGTGAATGCGCCGCCGATAAGGGGGCCCGTTACGGCAGATATGCCAAAGATCATCCCAAAAATGGCTGCGTGAGATCAGTATATGCGGTCATATTAAGCTGTGAGGTGGCACGACACGGAGCACATACACTGAAACATCGGCCTCTTGTGGAGGGGCACCATGGGGATAATGATGAGCATGGAGCCCGTCATGATGCCAGCCGAGCCGAGGCCAGAAATAGATCTCCCCAGAATAAACACGGGCGAGCTGGGTGCCAACGCACAAATCAAGGATCCCATCTCGAAGACGACGATGGTGACGAGAAAAGTCCATCTCAAGTCGTAGAACCGGTAGAGCCTCCCGTATAGCAACTGGAAGGCGGCAGTGGTGATCATGTAACTGGAGCCGTACCACCCAATGTCCCCCAAGCTTCCAAAGTCGTTGGTGATCTGAGGGATGGCTGTCGATATAATGGTCCGATCCAGGGCGACGACGAACATGGATATCATGGCCGACATGATGATGAGCCAGAACTTGAGCGTCTTGGGCCTGTAGTTCTTGGCCGCCTCGTCGTTGAAGGCAGGGCCAGGAGGCGGAGCTGCTTTCTCTACAGCAGGTTCGAGGTCCTTCACAGGTGAGGAGGACTCTGCCCCAGGAGTGCTCGAGGTCGTCACATCTCTCCCATGCGCTTCCTTCTCCCCGGCTGGTGTGCCGTATCCAGTGTCTCTTGGGCTGCGGTCCTGAATAGAAACAACTGTTGATTCAAACTCCGGCTTCGTCTGAGTTTCTGCAGTCATGGTTGGACAGACGGCGTAGTTTTATGAAATATATGATGCCGTCCAAGGGAGGGTAGTATCTATCTGCAAGGTCCCGCTGCAGTGGTATCAGATCTGCTCGTGTGCAACATGGAGGGTAGCATTGGGATGCATACTCCATGCACACACGCAGATATATATATAGAATATGATATATACCATGGCGATGAGTACCTGCCCGACGGGCCCATTTGAGGTAACCGAATAGTTGAAAGAGGGCTACCACCCACACACATACTACCCAGGAATACACGCAAACCTCCTAGTCAGTGGGAGAGACATGAAGATTCTGGCACGGATCTCCGCTTCGGGAAGACGGCTCGCCATGTTGTTCTAGCGTTCCAGTAGATCTAGGGCCCTTTTGCTTTTCGTTGCTTAAGCGAGGACATCTTTCCAGCCTACTGAGTGCTGCTACACCATAGAGGTCATGGCTTAGATGAAATGGGAACGTTGATTGGCATCAGATACGCGACCGGATTCCGGGCTCGGGCCCGCAGCTCGAAATATCAACGTGGGCTGTCTTGCGTCTATCGCTGTCGGGAGCTCGAAGGCCGTGAGGCTATCTGGCTGACTCCAGTTTACGGGAGAATGGTAGCCTCGGGTGCGAAGGACGTTGGGGGATATTTCCCACTTGCAATATGAGTGTTAGGGGAAGCGATTAGGGGTTACCTACTAGAGTACCGTCATGTGCGGCTTGACCGAGGTCTCCACTAACAGACTGTTGGACGACCACTATCAAAAAACACGTTTAAGGCCTAGGGTAGAGCTCATGGTAGCGTCTCGGTGTCTCGGGTGCCTGACAAGGGCTTCAGTAACCGGCAGTCTAGCGTTATGGTCGTCCCCGCTTTCGGTCCCTCCCACTCCACTCCAGCAGCGATCCTGTTAGCCTGTCGCCCTATGCCTGTCCACTGGCCCAGTGCGTGCTTCCAGCTGGGAGCTGTTTGCCCGCCACCCACCGGTGTCAGCCAGCGCCAGCCCGCCCAACGGCAGCCCAGCGCCAACCAACGCCCTGTAGGCCTCGTGCATACTGTATGTATGTACTCCGTACACATGCCGTTTGTACGGAGTAAACGGAGTATCCCCCATAACAAATTCGCGGATCGGGTATGGTACCTATGCAGCCCAGAAAGGCAACCCTGGAAGTTCTGCAGCACTCCCCTTCCCCCTCCCCCACCACCTCCTGGCTCCTGTCCTCCAAAAAAAAAAAAAGGCCGTTCTGTCCACTCGGGACCGAATTCCTCATCCCCATCCCCGACTTCATTCCCTTCCCATCTTCACCAACCCTCCCGAAACCCAATTGCAGCCAATTCCTTAGTCGGCCAACACATTGCACTGCTGTGTCCCGTTGTCACCCAAGCCCTTCGAGACTGGGATCTGATGCTTATTTGAAGACTTGCCGGGTCTTATAGGTCGCTTACTTTATTGCGCCGCTTCAGAGCTAAAGCCTTCCCCCCTTCTCCCCAATAAGGGAGCAAAAGAGAGAGGGAGAGAGAGGGAGAGAGAGAGAGAGAGATCAAGGCGGACACCCGTAAGCCAAGATCCTTGACGGGGGGTGGTACCCATCAATCGATTCGTCATTTGCTTGGCCCCATCGTCAACACTGGCCGTCTCGATTTTCTGTGCCGTATCTTCGGCGTCGGGTCAGTCGAAGCCTTCAGGGCCCCGTCTCAGTGATATCCGTCTCAGTGCCGTTGCTGCTCCGGAAGCGCAACCCATCTAAAGCGGCAGACATCCAACTATCCTACCGCTTCGTGATCTATCACGAACGGCTTCATTAGCCTGGCCCTACTGCTACGGAGTATATGCTGCTGAGCACGATACGGGCCAATTACAGTTTTGCGTGGAGGCAATACCTAAATTTCATCCTTCCTTCCTTCTTCGTCAGATCAAACACTTCACCCATCGGCGTTACTGCTAGTTTACATACTATTAAGTAGTCGATCAATTTTCGGCGCTCACCCCGTCTAACTAGGGTTTTCCAACCATCATCCAGAGTATCTCGGTATTCCGTAACCCCATAGGTTGAGCCCGAAGGGGGCCTGAGCTACTAGTTTACTGGTGTTGAAGAACAAGAGGTGTACGGAGTGGTCCGTACTTGACAAGTTAACAGCTATTTGTCAGATTACGAGCAACTTGACAGGCCTTCGTGTGCCGTCACATCAACAACAGTTTATTGTACATATTATATCCTCTCCGAGGCAGCCATGTCAGCCCCGGGGATGCCTCCCCCTTCTTCTGGCTCTGGCCCTAGCCATGGGCAGGGCTCGGATTCTGGGGTGTATCAGCAGCCTCGACAGCAACAGCAACATCAGCCGCAGTACCAGCAACAGCAGCACCAGCAGCAGCACCAACATCTACCTCAGCACTATCCGCAGCACCAGCAGCCACCCCCTCCACCTCCGGAGCACCAACTGCAGCACCAGCAGCAGGCCTACGACCCCTCGGCCATGAAGCTCACCCGAGGGACCAGCTGCGTCCTCTGCCAGCAGCGCAAGGTCAGGTGCGACAAGAATAAGCCATGCGCCAATTGTGTTAAAGCAAAAGTCGAGTGCCGTGTGGTACCCCCACAACCCCCTCGGCGCCGGAAGAAGCGTCTCCAGGAAAGGGACCTCATTGACCGACTCAAGAAATACGAGAGCCTCCTTAGCGAGCATGGTGTCAAATTCGAGGCTATTGGCCAGGACCTGCGGCCTGACGGTCCTCAAGATGAGGTTGAGGACCTCAATGATGATTTTCATGAGCTCAACACATCGCCTGAGGCCAACCTCTCTCCATTGTCAAATGACCCGACCGAAAAGTAGGTCTTCCCGTATATGCGCGCGCGCGCTCGTACAGACACATATACATCCACGTCTTAGTGCATACTAACTCAGTGTTTCGTGGTTACAGAGCATCAAGCTCCATCTTTGCCGTGCATAAAGAGGTCCGTTTTTTATCCATTTACCCGTAGCAGCCGGTAGATCCGAACATCGCTAATATTTCGCATAGTTTCGGGCAGCGGAGAAGTTGATTCAAGATTCCTCCGAGGATGAGGCTGAAGGTGGATTGACCATTCATAAAGCTTTCGATAAGCTTTTCAGCAACGAAGACGGTTTCCCCTTTCAAGTCGGCGGCTCATTTGCGCCGGTTCAGAACGCACATCCCAATCCCATTCACATCTTCCAACTCTGGCAAATTTACATCGACAACATCAACACGTTACTTAAAATTACCCATGTCCCCACCATTCAGCCGCAGGTGCTGGAGGCAGCCTCCCGGCTGGACAAGGCTCCCAAGAATATTGAGGCCTTGATGTTCGGCATTTACCTCATGGCCATCACTTCACTCGAAGAGAAGGATGTGCAGAGGATATTCAACGAGCCCAAGCAGCAACTGTTGTCAAAATACCTATCTGCTACACAGCAGGCGCTGATTAACGCAAGGTTCCTTCGAGACGACGATGCCATCACCCTCCAAGCCTTTGTGCTTTATCTAGTAAGCTCCCCACTATGTATCAACCTTGACCTCGGTGCTAACACTTGGCAAGTTTGCTGTGCGATGGTTCATTGATCCACGCCAAGTATTCTGTCTGGTGGGCATGGCCGTGCGTATTGCCCAACGGATGGGCTTACACCGAGACCCAGGGGGTTACGGACTGCCACCCTTTGAAGTTGAACAGAGGAGACGGCTTTGGTGGACCATTGTTGGATACGACCGTCGGATTGGAGAAATCACCGGATCGACTGTGACGGCCTTGTCAAGCGGCGGAGACTGCAAAATACCCCTGAATGTCAACGACAGCGATCTACACATTGAGGGTAAGGAATTGCCAAAACCGCATAACGGGCCGACCGAGATGCTCTTCGCCCTGACTCGCGTCGAACTCGCCATGGCCGTGGCAAGCAACAGTAATCGGGACGCCCAGAAGGTCAATAATCCTGAGAAGGGAGCTAGTCCACCTGCCAGCACACCTAGCAGGACCGGTACGAGCTCCTCGGGGCCAACTATTCGACTCGCCTACCCGGACTCTCCTACATATACCCTCGACGGGTTTTGCGCGCACATCGAAGGCACTTATCTTTCCCAATGCGATCCCAAGATCCCGCTCCATTTCTTCACCTTGACGATGACGAGACAAGCGCTGTGCAAGATGCGCGTCGTGAGTTTCCTGGTTCGCATGCACAACGCAGAGGCCATGCCCCTCAAGGAAGTGGAGAAGGACAGCCTTTTCCTCCAGGCCACGCAGATGATTGAGTACGATAACGTAGTCCAGTCATCGGAGAGCCTGATACCATTCCAATGGTACGCGCGGCACCACTTCCCCTTCCCGGCTTACATGTTCATCGTTCAGGAGCTTCGCAGCCGGGTCTCGGGACTCATGGTGGAGAGGGCATGGGATGCCATCGCGGCGAACCACGAGCTGAGAGGGCTCATAAACAACTTCCACAACCCCATGCACGTGGCGTTCAAGAACACCTTCATCAAGGCCTGGGATGCCCATGAGAGCGCTCAGCTCAGTGCGGGGAAACAGGTCCCTACCCCCCGCTTCATCGTCGTCCTCAAAGAGCGAGCGGAGGAGCGTCGGAGGGAGAAGGCACAACCGCCCCAGGCGGAAAACAAATCGCCCGGCTCAGCACCGCCGCCAAGCTCTCATGGAGGCTCGGTGACCGGCGCACCTCACGAGAATCTGACCATGATGACGCCTCCCGGCGCCAGCCCGGCGAACCAGCAGATGATGGGCACGCACGCGTCCTCAGTCTCCGACGACCAGGACATGGACTGGTCCTACATGGTTTCGGGGTATCAGGACCCTCCCGCACCTCAGTTCCCCAACAGCTTCGGGCCAATGCATGCTGGCTTTGGCGGTCCGCTTGGTCCTATGGGCGGCGGCGGCGGCGGCGGCCCTGTCCCTATGAGTGGCGGCCCAATGGGAGGGCACATGGGTGGTGGTGGTCCCATGGGAGGACCGCCTCACGGACGGCGGAACATGTACTAAAAGGGATTGCAATTACGTACGAGGCTTGCGGTGTATTTTTTTTACCCCTTCCGTCACACAAAAAGAGAGGGATTTGTATCAAGCGGTAACAAGTTGTGCATTAGTAGAATGTGGGGTATTGTTAAGTATATAAGGGATACGTTTAGTAGTAGTAGTAGTAGGTTGACTTGGGTTTTTTTTTGGTATATGAAGCAGGATACCCCCCAGCCGTTGTTCCCAGCGGTTCGCGGGATATACACACACGGATGTCATGTAGGTAGGATAATTATGACAGTTTGACGAGTGCAATACAGCAGCTACGTGTACTCCGTAGAGCCCTTCTTGAGGTGGCGGTGGTGCGTGTGGAGAGAGGGAGAGTGTAGCAGTGACAGTGGCACCGACACCATGCTGCATGTATGGTTGAGAAACTAAAGAAGCCCCCCGTCTCATTTGCAGGCGTCGGATAAGAACTAGAGCCGCGATTTACTTCTTTTGGGTCGACATCCGTGTAAGCCTCGTGCCCGTCATCACGCCCTTGTAACTGCTAGGTAGTGCTATCACTACTCATCAGCACGGCACAGACAGTGTGGCCAGACTAACGAGGTGTGCCGTGCAACAGTCAGACCCTTTCTCGTGCAAGTTCCCATGCAAAGGGTCGGGGCAGGGGGGCGTTTTTCGTCACGCAAACTTGGCGGGTGTCGAACATGCAGTAGTCAACCTCATGCTGCGGTTATAGCAATCACTGTCGTGATTTTAGACCCCCGGGGGGATGGCGACCAGATGGGGGTCCATGAGCAATAGCAGCACAGAGGGTGGCGTAATACATTTTGTTGGCCTCTTGGTGCCAAGAAAAAAACCACGGGAGAACCTCCTCATGCAGGCAACCGAGCAATATCTCCCATATTTTCTACACCTACCAGGCTGGCTGGGTCCAGGAGATCGGTGATGCAGGCGTGCGGCACACGCAACCTTGGAAGACTCAACGACCCAACGACCCGGTGGCGGGTCAAGAAAAAGAGGAGAAAGGTTGTCAGGTCAAATATGGGGGCCGGACATGTGCCGAACCATGAACGTAAATGTACCCAAGTGGTTGGTATCAATCCCCAAACCGGACAGGTCCCCGTCGAGATGCAGTAGCACTCGCTGATTTTCCCTCCAATAATGAGTGGCAGAAGAGAGGGGCCAGGTAGATAGGTAGGTAATAGGGGATGGTGTTGCGAGAGTATGCACATCGGTGGTGGATAAATGGCGCTCACGGCAGCCATATGATAACGTCTCAGGCAGCGTTCAGAGATGATCAAGGTGAGAAGTAATATCATGACGTTGGAGGTTTCTGAGCCCAGCAGTCCATCCACTGAATCATCCCCCCTGGAGCGACAAACGAGTCTACAATGTCCTGGCCCAGCTTATTCGCCTCATCGGGGGTGAAGCCCAGGAGTTCGTACTTGGCCAAGATGGCGGCCACCCAGTCCTCGTAAACGGCGGCGACAAAACTTCCAATCTCGCGCTGCCGCGGTTCTGACTGCCAGACGCCGAGGGGCGTTGAGATAACTCGGCTCTCGACGTTGATGAACCCAACGTCCTGAAGTAACCGCGGGATATCATTGGTGATGTGCAGAGTCCAGCCGTACTTGTCCGCGAAAGGGCCCCCGACGCGCTCGTAGAGCACATTCAGAGGATGAGCCTCGGCGGCAACGGCCGAGGCCGAGCTTTGCTCGTAGACGACGCGAGGTATGACTTCGTGGATCTGTATCCATCCACCAGGTCGGAGGTTGCTGTGAACTCGGATTAGAAACCATCAGAGCATCGGGCGTTTGGAGCCCAAACCCTACCGGAATGCCTTTTCCAACAGCCTGTTGGGATCGCGCAGCGTCTGTAGCAGTGCACGTATGTGAAATAGGTCGGCGTTTTCGTACAGCCCAGTCCAATCCCGAGTTTCATCCTCGAGGTCCTCTACGCGAAACTCAGCGTTGGGTGGGCTCCAGAGAGGTTGTATCGGCGACAAGTCAGTCCCGATGACTCGGGCGCTGGGGTATTTTTCGGCCACTAGCAGTGATGAGAAGTCATCATCAGATGAATCTTTCGCTCGTTGGTGTTATCAGGGGGGTTCACAAACCGTCCTGGGCCCAGAACCCAGCCCCTGTGCCTAGATCAACGATCTTTTGCGGATGATCTCCCACGGGTGCAATCACCAGGCCGTTTTCTGGAAGTAGATAATCGGTGTATAGCTTGTGTTTGAGCCCTTCTCGAAGCTGCTCGGCATCATCATTTGGTAAGCCATAGCGGTCCTGCAGATAACCTTGGTAACGCCTGTGAAATTGTCAGAATCTTCTGTCGGCCAATTACATCCAGAAGAATAAGAACTCAAGCTACCTCCCATTCTCCCAAGAGTGTTTAAACTTTGTAGAGTTTATCGAGGTGAACTCGGAGGCTTGTGAGCCTTCAGCGTAGTCGGAAGTCACATCCTCCCCATACGTCAAATCGTCCTCGTCGAATGTCGAACTCACGTCCATGTTTGGCCTCGAAAGATGTCAAAGCCGTGTTTTTCAAGAGTGAGAATCGAAAAAAAATAATGCGAACCCCTTCCAGCCCGGAAGATAGATGCGCATTGGCGGGGTGGGCTCTGTGTGAGTGAGGGCACGCTGTGTTTGCCGGGAGGGGCGTGTATATATTGATTGGCTTCGATCGGCAATGGCGCTAGTGGCCTAGTACAAGGTTCGCCCGACCTCTCCCTGGTACTCCGTAGCGCCAGTAGAGTCCGAACCTATCAGTTGATACCTCCCTCCCCCCAGAATCAACAACGCATCAATTAGCTCTTGAGATCGGCCATTACATGCAGCACTTGTTACCTCCTCCAATCACTGGAATTGAAACATCAATAATGCGCTGCACGATAGCAAACCCGACAATGCACAAGGCAAAAGTCTCTGCACGGCACTTTCTACGCCGTGACACTTCTCAACAATAATATCGAGCAGCACGACTGACATATAAACCGGACCTAAGCGTGGGGGTCAGGGTCGTCCTCGGCAGGTTCAAAGTATTCAGTGCTGCAGATGTGCTCGAAGGTCATTCGGCCTGCCCTCCAGTTTCACCTCCAACCCTTGCGGTTTAGTACGAACTAATTTGCATCTCGTCATGTGCCTCCCGCCTTGAAAATTCTTGGCCATAAGCTCCGCAACGATGGTCTCGATCAGCATGGATAAAATGGCGATTTTTAATAACTCGACCCAAGGCCTTGTACCGGATGGACGACAAGAATATTTGTAGCGTTGTCCGGCCAATTCAACAACAAGTCTGCAAAAAGTCCAGGCTTTTCGGACTGTCTCGAGGGTTCAGGCAGTGATGATGTCTATTATTAGCTGTGAGACCTGCTGCTGCAACCCTCGTGCCCCAGCCTCGGTTTCCTGGCTTTGGTGAAGCATGTTGTTCAGCAATACTCCGTTCGCTCTTCTTTCTCCATTAGCCTTGTGGCATGCAAGCGTTGCTGGCTCGTTTTAGAAGACATAATACAGAAAAGAACTCCGTACACGAGACAAGCCAAAAGGCAAAGATTCTTTCAGCAGGGGTGTGCGAGCTTGTGATACGTGGTGGTATTTGCGAGATATGACGAACGAGAATCCCTAGTAATTAAGATACGCGTCAAGGTAGGTAGGTGTATATACTCCGTACGGAGTAGTGGGGTTGGTGAGCCCAAGGGCACGCGTCATCACGTGAGCCACATAATACGACATCACTACGTACCTAGAACGAAAACTACATCTACCGTTATGGATATGCTTATTTCGTCAATTTTGTAATAGTCCACCTTCGCATTCCCAAGGTCACCTTATAGACATGCGAAATTCCCACAACGATGCAATTATCCCATACAAATCGGAATTAATCGCCGGCCGATGTGAGCAGCGAAATCCCAGCTGCCGGGACCTTGGGACGGAATTTTAGCCTTTGTCCGCAAGGTCATTTCCTTACACACAGACTGGGAGTTACGCGAATTGGGGGCTGTCCCGGCAGGCTGGGCTACAACCCGAGAAGGAGGGAGGGGAACAACAATGTATCGCTAGAACACATCGAGTACGGATTGTGCTATGGCCAAGGTAGATTTACAATACGAAGTGCCGGGACTATCTGCTATGAATAAGGCTAGATACGGTACTCCATACCGTTGGCCATGAATAATAGGACCTGTGCGGAGCGCTCAAGAGCAATGAACGACCCAAGATTGGTCAAGATGAATTATGGCATGCAGCAGAGTGGGACGGACGGAGTGTTAGGCTCAAGAAAGTTTGGTTTAGTGACGGATACGCCGCCAGTTGACGGTTCCGAAGCCCTGGGTCTGCCTCCATAAAAGCCGAGCCTGTTGCATAGGAGGGGGGTGTTCGAATAGTAACGAGTTTGGGTGATGCAATGCAGGGCAGGCAGGTCGCATAGACGAGGCCAAGTCTGTCATATTGAAGCGACGTGGTTCGACTCAGCACAAGCTGCTGCCCAAATCTTTGCTGATGGCCTCTTGCAGGTACCTTAGTCAGTGCTACTGCTACCAGACTGTACCACCGTAGTAGGCATAATTAAGTGAGTGCTCGCCCCAGAGGCAATCGTCGTTTATCACAGTTAAGTGGTGATGATATTTAGCTTCCTACTACAGGTGATGATTGACGTGGTCGAGATCAAGAGTCCAAGTGAGGGGCAGAGGAGGGGCAAGTCTACTTGTAGTACGGAGTAATAGCGCTCAATCGTCCCCTTTTGTCTTAGTGGGACTTTCGTTCTCGACTGCCATGGATGGAGTAACACTGATGGAACACTTAGAACCCGTGATATAATCGTCGCCGGAGACCAGTCCGTTCACCGCACTTTGCAAACATTAGCAGTACGGGGCTATGCATATCGACGATGCATGAAGGCTTCCAAGTCCCCAGCCAGATACGAAGCCTTTTAGACAACATGTGCCAATATGAGGTTGTGTAATATCAGGATGATGTAGAATCAAATTCTACTAAAATCTAGGCTCAAGTGAGTACCTAGAGATCATACTTACCTACGGGCTCACAATAGAGTGGCTACTAAAAAGGTAAAAACAATTTCAAACTAGCGGGAGGTTTTACGGAATTGTCATTCGCAAGATGCGACTTCAAGTAAAACGACTAGGCCCAAAAAAACTGTGTGGTCTATAGCTTAAAGGCTCTCATTCTTCCATCCTTCGGCATATTATAGCCAGGTTCTTGAGTTCAGGCTATGTGACATTGCAACCATCTCAGTAAATTCTCGACGGTTACACTTAGTCGTATGCTATATTCGTATTTCGTGGCGTTGCGCATCAATTTTAGTCATAAGTTGGCATACTTTCAGTCATCTAGTGATGGGACAATATTAAAGGCCTCTATAATACCCCGTACTAGCAGGCAACATCAAGATATCATAGTGGTCCGCCGCTGCAGTCTGATGCTAGGCAAATGCAGGGTACCAAATGAAGTATCTTGATGGGCTGGCACGCTGGCTGCCAATACTGAGTACGGAGTATGGTGCATAGTCACCTCCCGCAATCGGTGTTCTCATGTTGTGGAGATACAACAACGTTAGGTAAGCAGCTGAATCAGACTAAACGCCGATTTTTGATTGGTGAGAAGGCATGAGGGGGGGGGGGTCGGGGTCCGTGTGCCCCTCCAACTCAGACCGGAATTGTATGTACACGGAGACGGAGTAAATTGAGAAACACGGTCAGGCGCGTCAAGGTGTGTGCAGTCGCGTCGTTCATCAATACCTACTTTCCTTAATCTAGGATCAGCTGCACTACGATTAGAGAGCTACGACCACTCACCACATGCTATTTGAACCAGCATCTTAACTCAGCGCTGTCTACGGAGTACATTGCAGCTCTGCTACTGTTCTATACAATAACTCTGGCGTTTTTCGGTCTATTGTTTTCCCCCATGGCAGTCTTAGCATAATCTTCATCTTCCTTCATTCTTTACCGATTCTCTCGTACCACCTACTATACGCGAATTACACGGCATACGATACGCGCTCGTCTTGACCTTCTGATACCCGCTCTATGCATTGGCTTGCAGGCCACAGCAACTCATCGCGTACAGCTTGTTAGCCATGTATCTACCACGTTCATTGATCTCGAAATTATATCTTCATCTTCAGCAGACGCGCCACCCTCTTTCTCCGCCAGTTCTTATACTCGTTGCTCTCGAGCCAGATGCACTCTGTGCCTGTCGAATTCTTACAAGATTACTGAAACACGATTACATCCCCCACAAAATTCATCCCATTTCAGGTTATAATGACCTCGAGAAGGCTGGCAAGGACCTGGTGGCTCCCATGATGGAGTCCCAGGGTGGAAGCGGTGGTGTTGTTGTCTGCCTCGGTGTTGGTGGTATGGTGGATTTGGGCCCCCTCCTCGGTCTCGAGAATGAGGGAGACGAGTCGCCATACAGCGCTGTCGAGGTATGGGTGATTGATTCACACAGGCCGTGGAATCTAGGCAATGTTTTTGGCGGCTTCCCCCTCGAACCTGCCGTGGAAGAGGGCAGCTCGTACCAAACGAGATGTCCTGGAGGCGTGGAAGGGGGTCAGGTAAGCCGCTCATACCGACCTGGGAGAGGAGGCATTGTGGTTTTCGACGACGGCGATGTTGAACAAGATTTAACGACTGAACGCCAAGCATACCTGGCTCTGCTGGACATGCCCGACATTGATGAGAACAACGAGGATCTGGGCTCGAGCGACAATGACGGCGAAGACGCAGCAAATGACGGAAATGAACTTCAAACGACGGAACGTGGAGGAAAAAAACGAAAGAGCTGGTCTGCTCGTGGAGACGAGGACTCGGATGAAGACGATGATAGGCCGCGACAGAGGCGTCGGAGCAACTCGGTGCGTCTCAAACCATGCCAATGGGTAATCTAGCTAACAATATCGCAGTCAAGCTCAATAGCCGAATCCCCACATCGCCCACAAGGCAGAGGGCTCATCTCTCTCCGAGAACCAGAAGTTGGCCTTTCGAGTGACCCTGTCGAACCCCCATCAGCAGCCCAACCACCGCCGCAGCCATCTGCGCGTGCTTTGCGAAGACGCTTGCTGCGCATGAAACGAAAGAATGAGTCGACTTTGCAGGAGTACTATCAGATGGGAGCATCCTTCTCGGAGCCCATCTCCTCCATGATGTACTCTCTCGCATCCGAACTTGGCCGAGAGGACAACGATCTGCTTTGGCTCACTATAGTCGGTGTCAGTGCCATGGAGCTCTACGGTCGATCATCTTCCGGCGTAGCTGCTCCCATTAGGGCAGGCGACAAGGGTAAACCTGCCGGGTGGATGGGCATGCGAGGCGCTCGCATTCGGCAACTTTTGAGGGACGAAGTGAGACGTCTGAATCCCCAAGAGGTTGCCAACGGTCGAGTGGTACCTGAGAATACAGGGGTAATTCCAACTACCGCTCGAAATCCAGAAGACACGGGTATTCGACTATCCCCTGAGCCTAAATTCCTACTGATCCGTCATTGGAGTCTGTATGACAGCATGCTGCACTCTCCATATCTCTTTTCACGACTCAAGACTTGGAGTGAGACTGGTATCAAGCGACTACACAAGCTCCTAGCAAAAATGGGTGTGAGTCTAGCGCAGTGCAAGCAGAGCTACACGCACATGGACATGATGCTCAAGCGTGAGCTACGGGCCAAGCTCCTCAAGTATGGATCCTTGTATAATCTCGACGAAATGGTCCCCTCGGTAGATACTGATGGGAAAGACCGAGCTGGCGCAAAAGATGGATGGGGGTTTGTACGAAGCTGGGGCTGGAGAGCCACGCTCAGCGCCCAGGATGTAAGCGTCGTCATTGGCGCACTGCTCGAAGTTGGAAAGCACGCCCACTCTACCGAGACTGCTGCGTTGGCCAGCCAGGTGTCGCGGGAGGCTCAAGATGATGATGACTATGCAGAAGAGACTGAAGAGTGGGTTGGCCGGTTTTGGGAGGCTTACGATGCATTGGAAAAGTAAGTGCGCTATTACCATTTACCTTGGTGACCATAATGACTAACAACCATTCACTAGTATTGATGCTCTCAAGGCTGGTCTGCCGACGGCACAGTTCCTGCATCGTGCGATTTACCGAACTGGAACCTCACTGATAAACAAAAAGCAAATCAAGCATCTGCGCGCTTTCCGTCTGTGCGTCGTCAAAGACGGCCCAGATGTCGGTCTTTTCACACACCCCGCAGCGTTGACTAAGTTGTCTCTATGGATTGGAGAAGCCCTGTCTGAACAAGAGAGGGAATCCCAGGGCAAACTGGCCCAAGGTGGTCGTGGCACTCCTCTGGTCGTGGCCGGGCTCAATGAGAAGCGAGGGGTGTACATGGTAGTGGGTACAGGGGGTGGCGGTGGTCCCGACACGACTTTCCTGGATCGAGAGGCTGCCAAGAAAAAGCAGGCCGCAAAGGAGACCAAGGCCAAGGAGAAGGAAGAGGCCAGGAAAGCGAAGGACAAGATCAGGGAAGAAAAGCGAGCGGCAAGGAGGGAAGCGGGACAAGAGGATGACGATGACTTGGAGACGGAATCTGAGGCCTCGGACGATTCAGACTCGGATGCGGACTCTGAAGACGAAGAAACGGAACGCTCAAAGGGGTATGGGTTGAATAAATTTGGAGGCGCTTTCCAGGAGGTTGTGTCAGAGACGAATGCGCGAGTCCGGATTGATAGTTTCGAACATTGCGTGGTGGAGGTGAAAAAGGAGGATCTCGGCGGCTTCTTGGAGAGCCTCAGCATGAAGACCGTCATCGGATAACATGGTAATGGATATGAAATCGCATCTTTGGGGGTTTTTCTTTTATGGCAAAGGTTGGGTTCAGCAGGAGTCATGGGTAAATGAAGGGCACTTGATGAGAAGGAGAAGATGATGTGTAGCAACAGACGTATATCGTAGGGCAGCGGCAGTAAGGCATCAAGGAGTTATTGGCTATAGATATTGTTGCTGGCTGTGTTGTTTGAGTATTGTCCAGTGTATACGGAGTAGTACTAGTAATAAATAACCGCATATCATAATGGCATAAACTCACTGGTCAGTACGGAGATGACACTGTTGAGTGACTGACAGTAATGGGGTTTCCAAGGTTGTGGTGGAGCGGAGTACGGATCACGGAGTACGGATCACGGAGTACGGAGGCTAGAGAGTCCCGCTTCACCCTTTTGATTGGAATACCGAGGCAAGCCCAGAGCTGGTGGAAGAAAGAGGGAGAACTGGAGGACATCAGATGACCAGAAGAGAAGCGGGTGCGCATTTCGGGGAAATGCTGATTGACCCTTGAGCGGGACGGAGGAGAGGGATGGAGGGGTAGCCGGCATTGCATTGACAGACCTGTACTCCGTACCACCAAGTACTAACGGAGTACCGTGGACCTGTTGGCCAGCATGTACCGTAACATGTGTGAATTGCTAGTAGTAATTGGTAGTTCCATTTTCAGTGCACCGTCGAAGCTGTGGATCACACTCGGCGGCGCTGTGATGCGCCGTGGAATGGAACGTACCTACCTACCTGCTGTACTCCGTAGCCAGTGGTTAATGTGCTGTGGACAAAGGTATTGGTTATTACAGCACGGAGCCCCAGTACAGCAGAACCCCAGTACCGAGCACTCACGTCGCCAACAACTGAGGGGTTCAGAGCACCTACCCCCAATCTACGGCCGTGACCCATGACCTGTGGAAGGGGGGAAAAGAAATTTCTGAGAGACAATGATGCCATTTCACAGGCAATCCGTACTTCTCCGTACTTGCTAATTTGTACCATTAGAGTTTATTCCGTATGGTACCGTCGATGAAAATCATCCACTGTAGTAGTATTTTGGCATTTCTTAGATTGGTACAGCCAGGTGCTCGGCACCGATTATACCAAAACACGTGCATTCTGTAGAAATACTACTATTAACAGCGGTGCTAACTGGGCCTCGCTTTCTCCGTAGGTATGGTGCTTTTTTGGGGGGAGTGATAGTAGCAGCTAGAAGCCACTACCTTGTATTGGAGTGTCTAGAAAGATCCATCCATCCATCCATCCATCCATCTATGCATTTCATCCCTACTCCGTACAAGTTTGGGTGCTCTTAGCTTCTCAGGGTTTCTTCCGTTGGAGGCTCGAATGCACCTCGAAACACGCAAAATCACACCCTCCCACACCAAGCACACGCACCCCCTTTCTCCTTTCCCCTGCCTTTTTTACGACTGCTAGTAGTACCTCCGTACTCCGTACCTTGGTCTAGGTCTCATTCATCATCATCATCATCATCATCATCATCATCATCGTCATCAGCGTCACCATCATCATCGACAAAGCTACAGCTGATACTATATTATTACCACAATCAAAGCCTACCTACGGAGTACTAAGCTTGGAGAGGCCCCACCGCAATCGCATCGGTACAAAGAACAAGCTCGGTCTCTTCCTTCTTCCCCTCCCCCTCCCCTCCCCTCCACTGGACCCATAGTTTTGTATATGTACATTGATTGTGCTGCACACCTTTGGCCTGTACTTACACCGTACTTACCTTGGTTTTCTTTTAACCCTCTGGCTTGTTTTTTCTTTTTTTGGCTTATTTGATCATTTTCCACCATCTTCCCCCAACACAAGTTATCGAGTAGCCCTGCATTACAAAAAAAAAACCCACCTCTGTGTCACTTTGCCTATTACCAACCATTGCTGCGCTTTTGGAGACCTCCTTAACAAAACGCCTTCAGTCTTCTCCCATTTCATCATTCCACCTGGACGGACCTAGCGGGAACAGCCGAGACGGCCGCAACAACGGACACATACGCACAGTACTACCTAGTATTAGTTCAAAGACTTCCCATATCACCACCACCACCACCACCACCACTACCGCTGCGGGTTTGCCGATTCCATAGACGATAACCACCTCGCGCGAGCACCCACGACTTGCTATTCTTCAGCGTCACCCGTCGCTCTCAAACGACTGAACGATTTATTTAAATATCGGATAATACTGTCGACGGGTTGAGTACGTTTTGAGCACATCCGAGCTCATAACGTCAGGATCGCAGGTGTCTATTCGCTCGCTACCTCTCCCTCCGAATCTCTCGCCTCCCCCGCAATTTCGAGACATCCGTCGACCCAGGCAGATCCTCATCCATCCTACCTTCGAGCCGAATCCAGAGTTTTCACAAGTCACCTTTTTTTCAGGTAGTCGCAATGGGCAAATCGTGAGTTGGACCCCATGCCTCGAGTCTGCGTCTTCTTCTGCAGGTGCTGTCGCCCCGGGTTGGTGGTCTTTTTTGCGGCTGCAGCCGGCGATCGGTGCATGCTGCCGTATCACGAGCGAATTTAGATGAATGGCTGAAGCCTGTGTGGAAGGGCGGGCATCAACTCATTATTGCAGGATCAGCACTGACGTTCATTTTCTATTGGCTTATAGACAGTCGAAGCTGTCGGCAGACCAGCTCACGGAGCTCCAGAAATCTACACATTTTGACAAGAAGGAGTTGCAACAGTGGTACAAGGGTGCGTGCTATTTATTCCCCCTGCTCTCATACTCTGGCCCCGCCCCCGCGACAACTACCGAATCATGTCCATACCTCTCAGCCAGCCTGCCTTGAAGAGGTATCCTGCTGACACTTACAAGGGTTTCTCAAGGATTGCCCTTCGGGCATGTTGAGCAAGGAAGAGTTCCAAAAGATCTACAGGCAGTTCTTCCCCTTTGGCGACCCCAGTGCGTTTGCCGACTATGTCTTCAACGTCTTTGACAGCGACAAGTCTGGCAGTATCGACTTCAAGGAGTTTATCTGCGCCCTGAGTGTTACGAGCCGCGGCAAAACAGAGGATAAGCTAGATTGGGCTTTCCAACTTTACGACATCGACGGCGATGGAAAGATCAGCTACGACGAGATGTTACAGATTGTCGAAGCAATCTACAAGATGGTATTGCAAAAATCATTGACAACTACTGTTGGGGACTAGAGCTAAAACGAGACCAGGTTGGATCGATGGTGAAACTCCCCGAAGACGAGGACACGCCCGAGAAACGTGTCAAGAAGATCTTTGCCATGATGGACAAGGACGAGAATGGCAGTCTAGATGTGGAGGAGTTCAAGGAGGGTAGCAAACGCGACGAGACGATTGTGTGCGCCCTTTCCCTATACGACGGGCTGGTGTAAGGGAGGGTTTACTCTGAATGTGTTTTTTTCTTCCCACTCGGTGTTTCCAAGGTTCTGAGAGAAAGTTATTGCTGGGTTTTTATCATTGAAAGGGAATACGGGGTTTTCAAAAGAGCAAGAGGTTAGCCAGTATCAAAGTTGATTCGCTGCTTTTTTTACTTGACCTTTATATATATAAACGCGAATCAACCGCCCGACGTCGCTGTTACGAGGAGTTTTCTGGCGTCAAGGCGAAATGGCATGCGCGACTACTTATGATGGGGCATTTCTCGAGTTGTTTGCATAGGTGACTGTTGTACTGCATGGTGACTCGTGCACCCGTCGAGTGTGTTGGGAGTTGTCAAACCGAAGCAAGGCTGCCTATTACTACATCCCTACGGAGTACCATACTCTACTACCGATTACGGAGTACGGAGTACTGAGTACTACCATATTAGTAGTATGTATGGTGGTTAAGTGGGGCTTGAATAATGCTTTTGAGCTACTGCTACTGCTACTGCTACTGCTACTATCTTGTATCACATTTCACTCTGCACATTACGGAGTACATTACCAGTAACCCGTAACTTGCAACTTATACCAGTAGTTCACCCGAGTCCACCACATCTCGCATATCAACTCGCAAGCGTCCGCAACGTCGCATCCCACCGCACGACGGATCTGGGATTGGCAAAGGCGGGTTTCTCTTTGAACAGAATGGGCCTCTCGGGCTTGATACCTCTTCTCGAGGATGAGATTTCGGATCCGGACCAGGGTGAGTTGAGCTGCAGTGAACACTTTGATATCCATCCCTTTTCCTCTCTCCCTTTCCACGCGCATATACATACACACACGCACATACGTATATATATATATGTGTGTGTGTGTGTGTGTGTGTGTGTGTGTGTGTGTGTGTGTGTGTTGTTATAGATCAGTGGCTGACCGTTCATCTTCCCCGCCAGAAACGTTTGAGCTCTTCGCGCGGGACCTGCCGGGGCAGGACCTGGGCTTTGTGGACAGGGCGGCCGCCGAGGTGGCGGTGACGGTGCGGGGGCGCGAGTACGCCGTGCGGCAGTCGCCGGGCGTGCTGGGGTCGGACCGGGCCGGCGGCACCACGGGCGCAGGTAAGAATGAGAAGAAGAAGGAGAAGAAAAGGAGGGAGAGAGAAGGGGTGTAATAGGTTGAAAGAGGGCTTTGAAGAGCGAGGGGGGGGGGAGGGATGAGAGAAGGGAAACTATCCGGCATGCGGGCTAACGAAAAGAGGGTGACGAGGGTCATGAAACGGCAGTCCTCTGGCGCATAGCACCGCTCTTCGCGGACCACATCTCCGACCCGTCCTCGCCCCTGTCCGCCGCCCTGTTCCCGTCTCCCCTCGACGACGATGACCACGACAACGATGACGGGGACGGGGATGACGGCCGACGCCGTCGTCGTGGTCCCGTCTCCGTCCTGGAACTCGGGTGCGGCATATCGCCCCTGACGGCCCTGGCCCTGCGCGGCCGCACGTCGTCGTACGTCCTGACGGACCAGGCGTACGTGCAGAAGCTCGTGCAGGAAAACATTGCCGCCAACACGTCGTCATCATCACCAGTAACCAAGGGCGGCGGCGGAAAGAATAGTAAAAAGAGCACCAGGAAATCCTCTTCCAAATCAGCAGCAGGAGAAGGGGGAGGAACAGGAGCAGGAGGAGCAGGAAGGGAGGGCACAATCAGATTCGCAACCCTGGACTGGGAAACCGACGTTCCCACCCCCGAGGCCCACGGCACCCCCGACGTCGTCCTGGCCACCGACTGCGTGTACAACTACGCCCTCGTCAGGCCCCTCGTCCAGACCTGCGCCGAGACCTGCCGTCTCCGTCGCCGCGCCACTTCCTTCACCACTTCCACCACCACCACCACCACCATCACCGCCACCACTACCACTACAGCCCAAGAAGGAGGAGGGGAGGGCGACCTAGACGACGAGTGCGTCTGCCTCGTCGCCCAGCAGCTCCGGAGCCACGACGTCTTCGCCGAGTGGCTCGCCGAGTTCCACCGGAGCTTCCGCGTCTGGAGGGTCCCCGACGGCATGATGAGCCCCGGGCTGCGGGCCGGCGCCGGCTTCGTGGCGCACCTGGGCGTGCTGAGGCGGTGATAGATACGCAGGACTCTTGTCAACGTCAAGAGTTACATCCCCCCCCCCCCCCCCCCCCCCTTTTTTTTTTTTTTTGCTACGGTTGCGAACTGCTTGTATAGTACTACGTAACCAGCATACAGATTTGTATTCGCGTGTGCGAGGTATCAATAAGCACCGCACTTCTTATAATCAAATAGCAAAGTGCCTTTACGACATGAGTGAGACCCAATGTATTCACAATATACAGTGAAAAGGGGTAATGCCCAATTTTATACTTCAATGCGTTCATTACAGTTATTTGTACCTATACTACACGCTCTCAACCATTTTCTCAACCTTTTGTGCTCTCTGTACAAGCCTCTCTTATCATATCTTCCAACTCAAGCCAGTAACAAAGATTTCCTAACAATACGTGTAAGCTATTGGTATCGGTGGCCTCGCCCATCTCACAGGTTAAGAAGGCGCAAGAGCTCGTCGCGGACACCATCCGCCGCATCCTCTGACGAACACCACATCGCCGCAAAGAATCTGAGCACCCAAATCAGACAGAGCACAGCAGCAAATGCCCCTGGGAGCGCAAGTATCGTAGCGATTGCATCCATGAGATTCGACTCATGCCTGACACTGCGTTGCCAATACTCAGAAGAGTGATCGAACACCGGTCTCACAATTGACCAATACATCTTGAATGCCACAATTGCAGCCCAAGAAGCTGTACTAGCACATTCTGGAATGATGTCCAGCAGGCCACCATCGGCTAGCCACTGAGTAACCGAGTCTTCACGACCAGCACCGCTAAAAAGATTCACCAAGTCTTCTTCTGCGTCTAGATGAAAAGGGTACATGCCTGGGCAATCCAGCACCATGTCCAGGATTGGATCCAGGTTGAAAAGCCTGTTCCCGATCCTGCGCGAGACTCGCCCTATTGTACTCGGCATTCCCACATCGTCGCCTAGAGGCTTGAGGCCCATCGCCGCCCATGTGAGAGGATTGTGGTTGTGTCCGAAGCCATGCCTTGAGAGATGCTGGGCTCTTTTCATCTTGCGAATAGATGCTGATAGTCGGTGTTTCATGCTCTTCTCGCGGATTCCTCCGGGGGTACAAGTGAATGTTGGTGACATGCTGTACAGTGCCCGCATCTGCTCTTTCCTTCTGAGCCCTGGGGAGGCACTCGCGAGCAGTTTCCCGGAGTCTGTTCTTGTGGGCGGAGAGCACCCTATGGATGTAGTGTCGATTAGATTAGCGTTCTCCGGTGAGTCCAAGTTCGGCAGCGAGCTCGGTGTCAGATTCCGTTGGGAGCCATGGTGGCCGTTGTTTATATTTCTCAATGCTCGCTCATCCGAGGCCGCAATCGTCCGCATCTCCGTGTCGAGCGTGCTCGGGGTATTGATACTAGTCGAACTCTGACTCGACCCTGACACTTGACGGTCTGAACCAGTAGTGGCGGTGGTGGGTGTGCAAACAGAATCGCTCAAGATCTCTTTCCCTTTCTCCGTGATATTTTGCATGACATTCTGAATCCAAGCGTGATCTGTGGGAACGTGGTCCCCTTTCTTCCCGAAGATTGCCGGGTTCAGGTTCTCCAGACGAGTTGTTGTTCTTTCTTCCTGCTCCTGATGAATCTGAACCGGCTCATCAACCATCATAGCATTCTGTGCTTCACGCTGCAGCACGCTCGGTCCTATGTGGGTGCATGCCATGCCATGTTTTCCTTCTCCGTTATGCTCCTGTCCCGTCGTTTGCTGTGTCTCCCTGAGTTCGATCAGTGGTTCGACATCGGGCTTCACTACGTGGTCTCCTAGGGGACTGCGGGTTTCCCCCCTCCTCTTCCAGACGTGAAGGTGAGATGATAGTTTTGTGCGCAGACTTACGTCCCCTGGCTTTTGGCTTTCTTCTCCATCTAGCATCCGTAGTTCGGCCGCTGTGAGTGGATCGAGACTCCGGGGTCCCATCACTGGGCCGCTTCTGTAGACTTTGGCCGGGAGCTCTGGCCGCATTGGTCTAAACAGATCGTTCTTCTTCTTTGGAAGTAGTGTAAAGCTCCGTCTCGTCGCTTCCTGAACATTGCGGTGAGAGAGGTAAGGCGTGGAAACGGGACGCGGCACTGGCGGAGGGACTTCGTCCTCCCGACCAACTCGTCGCCTGTTTCTCTCCCCTGGAAAAGAACCATCCATCCGCCCATCTCCAGGGGGTTTGGGCTTTTGGGGTTCAGCCTTCAATAACCGGCTTGGAGTTTGAGAACGTCGACTATGGTCCGCTGGTGGTGCAATCCGATCCCAATACCTCGGTGTTCTTCTGTTTTGACCATATTGCTGCTCTGCTGAGGATGCATTAGAAACGTCGAAATCTATGCCATTCTCGTAAAGCTCCTCCGCCGTAGATTTAGGATGAACTGTACTGTGTGCCTTGTGAGTATGAATCACAGTGGTCCCCGGACCTGGTGTGCTTTCGGAAGCCTCGACCTCCTGGGTATGGATGTCAAGAGACGGCTTCAGATTGGCTTTGGGGGAAGCCAAGTCAATAAGCTGGTCCCCACGCTCACGAGGCTCAGTTAGATGCGATGGCCGTCCTGGCCACAGTCGTGTTAGCTTCAGCAAACTAAAAGAACAGGACGGCATTTCTTACTCGATGATGTACCGCTTTGATGAGACTGAGCAATGGGGCTCAACTCTGGCTCCTGAGCAGAAGACCATTGCTTGGTGTGTCGCTTCCACTTCAGGCCATTATGCATCTTACTTAGCGTATTCTTCTCTTGTTGCTTCTTCTTCATCTTTTCCTTTTCCTTCGACACAAATATGCGCTTCAACTCACGCTCCTTGCTTCTTGCTGGCTTTGAGGTGTTATCCCTAGCTTGCTTTAAAGCCTTCCGAAGTTCGTGCATCTCGTCTTCCTCTCTCTGATTCTCAGAGTTTCCATCACTGGTCGATGGAGTGTCGATATCAAGCTGCCCAGTCTCCGGGTTAATACCCTGAGGCCCCAGATAATCGCCGCTTTCTTTGAGGTCGCGACGTTTACGGTGGACCTCCTTTCTTGCCTCGATGTTCTGCCGTACACGCAAGAGGCGCCGGTCAGCAGTAATACTTGGGGGATCTGGCACGACTTCTTCTGCATCACTGTTCGGCTGCGCTTCTACTCGGCTGGTTCCAGGAGGAACGGCCGAAAATTGTGAATCCTCTTGGGAATGGGGCACCCAGCTGAACCTGCGCCTATGAGTTTGGGGGAGTGCAAAACTGACATTGGCAGACACTGTCCGCTTCGGCGGCTTCATTATCCTCAGTTGCGTTTGCTCTTCAGGAATGTCTTTGGCCGTGTTCCAGCGTACCAGACGATCAGCGTCTTCTGTGTCGCTACGCCGACTCTTGGCAAAGCTGTCAGTCACGCGACGGCGAGGTCGCCATGCATCCCGGGGCCGATCCATGTCGAATTTCTCCCAATAGCCACGTTCTCTTATGGTTCCTCCTCTTTCAGGCCTCTCCTTTGTTAAGATATTCTTCATCCATCCACTAAGAGAGGCTGCTCGTTGGCCTGTAACTGAGTCAGACAGGTTGCTCTCTTCTGTCTCGCCGTTCTTGGTGTCAGTGGCGGGAGGGGCAACTGTTTGTGCGTTGCAGAGTGGCATTTCTCGCATTGGAAACTAATTGGTATCTGAGTGAAAGTGGGAGTCAATAAGTGAGGACGGCTGGAACTCACCAAAGAGCTCAGATGACCTCGAATATTGGTGGCGCAAGAAAATAGTAAAGAGAAAAATAAACACGGCAGAAGCCTACTACCAAATACTTACTTGCAGTTCGCGACTTCTCGCGTGCTGGACCAGTTCCTTCCGGAGCCCAATCCTGCAACAATCACGCGCAACTGCTGGATGCCAAAGTAGAAGGTACTTCCCTCACATACAACATCATCGAGTGTCGTGGCTACCTTTCCCATGACAAGCAAGTATAGGTACAATATCAAACACGTCCCCTGAGTGCTTTCCTCGCCACTACCACGTGCTACTATAACCTCCAGTTGCTACTGGTAAGTGGTACTACTAGTAGTAAAAGCATCACGCAAATCTCCTCGTCTCCTCGTCTCCTCTTGCTATAGTTATAGAAGCCAAAGAAGACGAGAGAAGCCTGCGGTGAAAAGCAAGACGGCCGTAGGAAATACTCATCGTTCCAAGCCACTGCTACCCATCAAGAAGTAGCACACTTTGGTCGACGACAAGTAAATAGTAAGCAGCATAGCCTCAATTATCAACTACTTATTATGCAGCAATAGTGGTAGTGGTAGCAGTAGCGGTAGTGATAGTAGTAGTAGTCAATTCAAAGCAAAAAATAGTAGAATCATGTATCAAAACGCCCGTGTAAATGTGCGTCCAAGACCCAACTGCCAGATGCAAAAGAAAAAAGAATAAAAATGGGTTATGTACAGAGAGCACCGACGACGCCCAACACCACGAGCCACATTACTCAACATTATGTATGCCACCAGACCTCGTGCCTCCATGAAGCAATCCACACACCTCGCTAAAAGTAGCCACGAGACGGGTATCGTTCTTGGGGTTGTTTCCTTGCCGAAGGCTTCACAGGTGAAAACGGGTTAGGTCGCATTGACCCTTTGAAAGGACTGTCACGACGGCCCAAGCCCAGTTGTTCGTACGAAGCCATCTCCCTCGAATTTCTAGGCGATTGCGGTGGCTCCTGTGCGCCGACATCATTCATGCTGATGGTCTTCTTCAGCGGCGACTTGTTGTGGTTGTGCACACTCATATTTCCGTTAAAGTCTGAATGGTGACCCAAGGTGTTACCAAGGCCAGCAGTCGAAGTCGTAGAGGAAGTGTATGTCAAAGGCACGCTTTGCCGAGAAGCCGAGGGAGGAATCGATGGTCGCGACTGTATGCTGGAAGCAAAGGCCTCGCTCTTTCGTGGAGGGTTGCTGGGCGTGAACATTTGCGGGTTCAAAACACCTCCCTTGGTCGTAGGGGTATTATGGGTATCAGGTGTCCTGGGCTGAGAGTAGATCGATCGTCGGATAAGCGTTGTGGGCGTGCCCATCAAAATTTCCTCCTGAACGTGTCGCTTGGGGTCCGCAGTTTGCGTAGAAACCTCTCTGACCACGGGGTGGATGCGTGGGTGGACAAACTTAGCATCATACTCGCGCATCGTCTCCGACTGCACAATGGCGCGATCCTTGACGAGTTGTGTGAAGCGCGTTGACAGGAACAACATCTGCACGGACAGCAAAGCCTGGATAACAATGACACTGAAGACGGTAACGCTTGGGTGATGATCCAACGACGCCAATGGGAAGAAGAGCTTGTACACGATGATGTGTCCGGGACTGAAGAAGCAGAACATGCGAAGATTCAGGGGCGACGGATCCCAGACCGACAGTTCCCACACATCCGTTTTCTTATTCGGGTGTGCCCTCGAATCAGCCGAATCAGAACCCAAGGAGGCGAGGTATCTCATGGGTGAAGTGTTCATCTCGGACTGCGACTTGACTCGATGCGCGTTCGGGGTCGCGGGCTTCGCTTCTACATTGGCCCCATGCAATCGATACTTCCGGTTATGAGTAGTGGTGAAGAATGTGATTGTTAGAGATAGTAATGTAAGGCTCCAGACAACGAGAGATGCCTACGAATCGTGTTGTTAGCCAAGGGGACCAGAATAAATGACACGGTTCAGTTCACGTACCAGCCAGGATGCCCATCCAGAATTGCTTCCAGTGTCGAATAAATCATTGCTTGAGCTCAATGATCCAGCGTTCGCTTGCGCAATCAGAAATATGAAGTTGAGTGCCAACCCGATAGGCGTTCCTCCGAACTGCTCATCCAAGTCCCTGGTTTCAATCTCTTCCGAAAGCCAAAGCCACCAGTCCTGAATGTTAAACTTTGCCTTGAGCCGCTGCGAGGCGGTTTGCTGTCGTACCAGTCGTGGCATTTTGTCGCGTCGCGGATCGCGGACGAGCAAAGGCCAAGAGAGCAAAGTCGGTGACGCGATCGCAGAAGAGCGATGAGATGTATCGAGCTGCCACGGCGAGTGTTGCCGGAACAAAGGTAAAAAAAAATTCGTTGGCGTTGTTAGGTTGATAAATATTTACTTTGGGCCAGCGCCTTGGAAATTCCCTAGGTCGATAACCACTGGTTCCCACGGCACCGCTAATAAGCTGAGCTCGCGCACCAGTCCGCCAGGGTGGTATTATGGATCTCCAGCTGTACTCCGTAACTGCCTACGAGAGAATCAGCACCTCCAGCTGTTCCTCATGGGCTCCACAGGGGGCTTGCGGGGCATACTCGGCTTCTGATCACCTAAAGGCCCGCGCCGTACAGCGACCTGGAGCCACTCAATCCAAAGGCCGGAGCAGCGAGCTGGGTCTACCTACGTCAAACCTCACGTCTGCAATTACTCTCTCCCTCCAGGCTATTCGCAATACCGCGCAACATGGCCAACCAAGCCGACTTCAAGGACCGCCAATTCCTCGCCGTCATTGGCGACGAGGTGAGTATTTGCCTATAACACAACCGCTGAATAAGCCCCTCTGACGTATCCATTCCAGGACTCCGTAACAGGCCTCCTCCTCGCCGGCATTGGTGTAAGAACAACAATGTCTACAGACCAGATGGTTAAAAGACGCTAGGCTAACCCATGAGATGTGCAGCACGTCACGGCCGGCGCCGAAGCTGAGAAGAACTTTCTCATCGTGGACGACAAAACCGAAACGTCGACCATCGAGAGCACCTTCCAGTCATTCACCGAGACACGGAAGGATATCGGCATCGTCCTCATCAACCAGCATGTTAGTCGAGGCACACAACGACATGCAGTATTTGGAACAGAAGCTTACAGGGACGATGTAATAGATTGCCGAAAGGATACGCCACACCATCGACACCTACACCGCAGCTTTCCCTACCGTCCTCGAGATTCCCAGCAAAGACCACCCTTACGACCCCGAGAAGGACAGTGTTTTGAGGCGTGTTCGCCGCCTATTTGGCGAGTAAACATGCGTTTATTATTTGAAGGACAGGGGTTGGCGCGTTATTGTATGGAAAGCGATGGGCAAGCGACAGAGGGATTACCAAAGCAAAATGGTTTGAAAGATGCTATGTGGCTGTTTGACGTCTATGCATGGCAAGTATGCCTTAAATGGAATGAAATGGCAAAAAAAGACTTGCGACATGTATATATCTCTTCCCTGCGTAGATCGTAAACACTGCGTGAACCTATTCTCTCACAAACCCAATGTGTGTGCTGAATACTAAAGCGCATAAAACTTCGCTGATAACGTGATTGAACCATTCTGAATAAACCTGAGCAAAACCATGACATTAAACCTGATGCGTAGCCTCATCATGACGCTAGCCAATTACAGCTCCTCGCTCTCGAGGAAGCTGCCGCGAGAGAAAGCGACGGTAGCGGTGAGGCAAGTGACCTGAACATCGTCGGCGGTATAGACATCAGCCAGAACGGTGTATTTGCCCTACGGAGCGCATTAGTATCAACATGCAGCATCAGGAGCACCCTCGAAGCACTTACGGGAGGAACCTCAGCAGGAATATCAACACTCTTGGTGATGTCCATGTGCCCAGACTCAAGAGGGCACTTGAGGTCCACGTTGCCGATCTGTTCGCACAAGTCTGCCTTGGTGCTGATGAGGCGGATGAGGCCGTATTTGACAGTCAAAAGAACGTAAGCGCCCTCCTCGATGGTCTCCTTCACGGTCCCGCTGGCCTTGATAAGGAGCTCCTTGCCACTATCAATAAGTTAGTATCAGACTCAATTCGACGCGTGACAAAAATCCCTACGGCTTCGGCGGGTTGGGGGACAGGTCGACGCTCTCGATAGTGACGAGATCATGCTTGTGCTCGCCAGGGCACAGCTCAAGGGGCGAATCGCCGGGGACTTTGAGGTCCTCGTTAACAGCGACGTCGGGGGCCAGGCCAGTGAATATGCTGGCGGCGGCAGCAGGAGCCAAGAAGGCCGAGAGGGCGGTAACGGCGGAGAACTTCATGGCGCAATTTGTTGATGACAAACGGGATGGATGAGGCGAGTCGAATATGCTTGATGTTGTCGGTTGATTAAATGACTGAGACTGTGGGAGACGTTGTGAGTGAAGTTCAAATCTGGGGACCGACTGCAGTAGTTACCGCAGCGGGCTGCAGCGGCGTGTGTGGCTGGTCGATTGTTGGGTGCGTCATGGGACCGTATGACCCACCTTGATTGGGGAGGGGCCAGCCTACAAGCTAACACAGGTAGCGCTTGGCTATGGCTCCCTTGCGATCGATGGCGGAGAACTTGTTGACCGTGAGACGGCGTACGGAGTACCTATTAGCCTAGGCAGATGTCAAACTGCAAGTGATGCACTTGACAGACTCCTGCTGCCGCAGCTTCTCCCACACTATTATGCCAGCCCAGCGTTTATGAACTACTACTAAGGTTAGGCTTTGGCAAATACGATACAGCTGTATCACTGAAGTTTCTCGAATTATACGGATATGCCGGCCTAGAACTAATCGATCGTTGAAAACTCTCAAACACACTTAATATTGATAGCTGGTCCTAAAATAAACTTGCGACGAACCCACTCGTTTGAGCTGGCATTATCGCTAGCATTCAAGTACGGAAGAGCACGTTGGTGAGGTTAGGAAAAGGGTGAGTTACATGTTCCCTCGAATAACGATAGCAATTCTAACCATTACAACTCAAGAGTGGTGTATATTGCTACAGAGCTATCAGGTGAATTTCCGGTGCCCAGAAACGGGCGGTTGATGTCCTGGTGTTGTGATATCCAACTTCTAGCATGTGGAGATCTTGACTGCAAACATTTAGTAGTACGGAGTATATACTGCCTCCTTTTAGCACGGATATGCGAATTAATTGTTCACCCAGGCCATACAAGGTCCCAAGGAAACGAATGCATGATCACGGAGTATATTTGAAGTGCTCCTCCTCTGTCATAAGATACGACTTCTACTAAGGTCCATGTAACCAGTACTAATCCAAACTGCTACCAGGTACTGCTTAAATGGTGGCTTGCTCCAAGTCATGTTCTTCAGTACCAGCAAAGATGTAGAAACCGCAGACCAGGCACCTCCCCTTCCTTGCACGCACGTCGGATCAATAGTATTTAGAGGCACCCAGGCCATAGTATTCACGCATTGCTCAATATAACATTCTGATTTCGAGCTTCATCTAAGTACGGAGTACTGTGAACCCTGTTTGCAAAAAGCGCGTTGCCTTTAGTTGTCAATACCCTACAGGACCACACAGCCAAAGTAAGTATTGAATAAGACCGTTTTCACACACAGCGTGTGAAAGATCTACGTTACCATCCGTAGCTAGGAGCGGTGTAGCGCTTGCCAACAATGTATTTAGGTAGGTTTTTTTATTAAAAATATAACACTCGCCAGTTCACAGGAAGTGCTCAGTTGGATGCGCCTACCCAAGTGATCACTGATGCTGTACCAATCTCCAGCCCCTCGAGTGTAACCGGGATTTGTTGCTGCTCCTCGAGAATTGGGTAGGTGATACCTTCTAGTGATCCACTGACCTGCCGTCATTATAAAATCTGTACGGAGTAAAGTACTGAAAAACACCCCTTTCGCTTCTAATTCCCTCCTTGAGATACCAGTACCCTGTTCTTTCCTCTTGGATATCGCAACAGCTATGGCGCAATATCCAGTATCAGCATTAGCGCCTTCCTCGCGAAAAAGTTTGCGTCCTCAGGCAAAAGCAAGCTTGTACCAGCGTGGACCCACTGATCATCCAACCTCAGGCATGAAGCAACGCACGGACCACTGTTTCAATCTATATAAACACGGCCACTCTCCCAACTTCTTAGACTTTTTCTTTTCTCTTTTCTCTTCATACTTACCTTATCAAAACACCGGGAGATCATGAATACTCGGTGTTAGTCCAGGAGGCCTGCATTGCACAGCGCGGCGTCGTCCTGGGCTCTATTGTCCTTCGGGGCCATAGTTGGTGCAATTTTTGATGTCTGTCTTTCATTGTGTGCGCGGCCTTTGCTGAGTCACGAAGAAGGATTGATTCTCGTAAACTATATAACATGGCACTGCGAGTGTTGTCGCGAATTGTCAATGCGCGAGTTCGCTTTATACAAATTACGTATCCCGTACGCTGTGACATGTTGAATAGTCAATAAAAGTACTCGTCACTGTATGACGGAGCTATCCGTACGCACATGTGTAGAAGCGCTTTAGACCTCGAGTTTCACACTGACGACATTCGGAATGTTCCTCCTGGGCTTCGTCTTGGCCCGCCCACAAGGTTTAGTAGCGTTAGCCGACTACCTACGTATGTATGTATGTGGCTTGTGGTCTTCCGCTGCCGTCCTGATTCAACGAATAGAGGTTAAGAAAAGCGGCCATACTTATGGAGTATTGAGATGGATTATTAGAAGTAGCAGTCGATGCTAGATAGCATTCATTAATAAAACCCCACGGTGTACAACTTTAGTGCCCAATACTGTTTTTAAGAATGAAGCCAACCAGTCCCTTCGCTAACACTACTGATATTGGCATGTATTCTTACATCGATGTTCGCTGCCCCGCGCGAGACGTGCTACAACTCAGTGAGATACGGTATCGCTGCGGGTTGTCCGTTTGGAAAGCTGCTGTTGATTAATAGAGCAAGATGAAAGCAAATCATTCAATTGCTAAACGCGCATTGTGATCGAGGCTGTAGCACAGGAAAGAGTCTTGGTATTTGAACATTATTGCTGAAAAATGATAACCGCTTGTAACGCTGCATGGAGGCCATGCGTGTCGAAATATCGCCTTGAAAAATCGCCAGAACGCCATTCCAAGAAGCCCCCTTGGGCTCCTACCCGGCCCTCAACGTAGGCCGCTTGAGTAGCACCTTGTCGCACACCCCTGCGCGTCTCTCTAGATCTTTGTATAATAGTGTATGTAAGGACAAGTACGAAACCCAAAGCTGTTTCTTTCAAGCCACAAGCCTACTCGAGGCAAGTCGGTTAGTGGGATTATGCCTTTTCCTTCCCCTTCTCTTGTTGGTCCATATCGTCATCGAGATATAGCCGGTTCTCCTTCATGTACTCTACAACAGAGTGCGGGGTGATCCACTTGATACTCATGTCTCTCTTAAGGAAAAGCCTGACCTTGGTGCTGCTCACATCGTTCGCAATGAGCTGCGGAACAACATGGATATTGTCCTCCCACGGCTTGAGATTGGCCAGAGCTTCCTTCATATCAATGCCGCTTCGCTCGATGATGATCGCACCAAAGTCGCCGAGGATATGGTTGAGATCCTGGTCTGCCCAAACTCCAGGGGTAGACATAGTATCGATGAGGTCGGCGCCAGCAAGGAGCATGATTTTGACAGGTCGACGGGTTTCGCCATCAGCAGAGAAGACACCGCCAAGCACTTGGTTGATCTCGTGATCGAAGTCTAGTATGGGCTGTTAGCTAGATTCGCTCGTAATGCAGGCGAATGCAAACCAACGATGGCGGCCTGCAGTTAGCCTTAAAATCGAGCTCCTTGTTACTTACGATCGAGGACCGCCGCAGTCGGGCTGTAAGCTGGCTGTAGTGCCTCCCATGGGTCAACCATGATCCAATCCTTAGTTTCCTCTGTGGCCAACTCGCACATCCGGACTCGATGGTGTGACGGTGCAAGCCCCTTCTTCTTATAGAAATACGACACGGGCGAGAAGTCTAAGAATTGTGTGTGAGTAATCTCGACATAAACTGAGATGAATGCCCGCTAGGTAGTGATATGGGAGAATATCTTACATCCGCCAACAACCTCGTATTTGGTATTAATACGCGTGTAGTCATTGCTCATCTCGAACATCCTGAGATCTGAAGCTGTTAGCGTTATTACGAACCAACGTTTGATAGCTTGTATACTCACGGAGAATAGTCACTGGAGAGAAACTCTACAAGACGACAATGTCAGCATTCGGATCCCATGCCATTGATGTCGTTCTATTTGCCCAAGACTCTCCCCAACGTGGTGAGACTGGGCCATACTTGCAAACACTTTGCCTGCGCATCTGCATATATCCACGGCCCATATAAATGCACAAACGCGAGCATACTCCTTATGTAGTGCAATGGTAGCCGCAGAAGAGCTTGGGCTCGCGTGATGCATGGTTCACCGGGGTCTTCGAGAAAGTCATATGGAGTAAAGGGATTGACTTACACCACAAGCAACGAGAACAAGAGGCGTCCTCTCGGGATCTTCCTGCTGCATGCGTAGTCTGTGAGTCGGAAATCTGTAGTTGTCGAGCGTCATGTCCGATACTCGGTTCGGCACCTCAATGTCGGCGGCGGCGGCGGCCGTTGTCGCGGGGTCATCGGCCATTGTGTAGGATAAAAGGTGTTACTTGGCGGATGATGCGTGAGTCGTATACCCGGTGTAGCTTGGGAGGAAGAAAACCCTGGAACCGTGTGGGAGAGAAGGAGGGATATATGTACGTTGCGTTAAGTGAGGCAAGGATGGAGTACTTAAGAGAAGAGGTCGGCGGCGATGGTTCGGAAAATGGTTCAAGAAATTGAAACTCGGTAGTAGTAGCTCACGCCATCAGTGAGGGAAAAGGGAAAACTTTCGCCGCCATAGCTACTACTCCGTACTGCCCGCGCGGACGTCTGGAACTCAGCCGACCGGAGCACCGCCTACCAGGCTACCTACCAAGGTAGTTTAGTTAGGTAGATGCTGCTTTCTAACACCTATACTCCGTACTACTACTAGACCCAAGTACTATAACAACTGCTGCTACTTCCACTGCTGCCGCCACGGCGCAGTACCTACTACTTTGCATCCCAGTAATGCTATCGTTGCTAACTGTGCATACATTCCCGGACCATAGATGAACCAATAGGAACAGTGGCGAAGGGCTTCTTCCTGTTAGTCGAGGTAGTCCTTGAGATCTTGCTCTAGTTCTACGTAGTACTACTAGTAGTAAGTAGTAGGCAATACAAGATCGTCAGCATTGAAGTCAAGACGTCTGATCAGCCGGTGCTACTCCGTATGTACTGCTGCTGCCATTTACTACGCCTAGTGATACTATGTACTATGTAGTAGTAATAGCACGTATAATGGTATATGGTAACCCCGCGCTTGAACTACCGGTATCCGTGCGACCGAAGTCGTGTGTTCACGTCTCCGGTCCGGAGTTGCTGACTATTGGTTATGGTCAGGGTAGCACTCATTGTCTGCATGAAGAGCGTATCGCGACGGTTGGGTTACGCGGCACTCGGAAAATGGGGCTCAATTGGAGTGCCAGCGGCCACTGGCTACTGGTCACCTATGGCCCTAGGGTATTAATGAACTGGCTTTGTACGGAGTACAGAGTACTGGGAGACTACCCTACTCCTCCGTACTAACCAAGGAAAGGTGAATCCTAAGGTGCAATTCTGCACGCGACGCACGCCGAGAAGTTCCATTTGTGAACAGTGGGCATGAACTCGAGGTTCCACTCGAAAGTGTTCCACGACTTTTAGTATTACTCCTCGTAATGGACAAGGATACTCTGTATACGATTTGCTAATGGTTTGCGTGTCTCTTGACTTGTCTGCAGCTGTTTCTGGGTGCCCCTCCCCGCCCGTTCGGCCGCCTAAAAGTAGAGGGGGAAAATACAAGAGAAGAATGGAGATGGCATGGGAATCACCTGAGTCACTGACGGGTGTAATGTTAGGAGTACGTACCCACGTACCCTAACACGCCTAGCAGTTGTGGTTGTTTGCTTCCTCTCCGCTCCAGCGAATGGATGGATCGATCCATTGATGGATGGATGCCTCGCCGAACTTTACTGGGGGGCCTGGCCCCGGGCTGCCTGTCAGCTGGTCGTCCACTGCTGAGTTCACCCGCTCCTCTTGTCCCTTTGTCCCCCCAAAAATTCAACCGCCCTCCCACTCTCCATCTCATTATCGGCCACCACTGCCACTGCCTTTGAAGCAGCCTTTCTCAGCTTGACCCTCAATCATCTACCTATTATTTTCCCTGCTACTGGTTGCAGATTTTCATCGCCATGCATCGTCGGTTATCAACACCAACCCCCTGAGCTGCTTGCGGCTAAAGTGGCTTTCAATCGATGCCATCGATGTCTCGCCCAGCAGCTCTGGCACACACAGTTCTCCTTCGCGAGCCCTGATATTCTGCTGCCGTCAGCAGGGCCAGCAAGATGCACCGATCGCGGCCGCACCACCAAAAAGGATGCAGCCGTCCCTTTTTCGCTGATGCATGCTCAGACGAGACCAGCCTTGCCCCGAGAGGGCCTAGGTACCTAGGTACCTTGGCTACTTCAAGGCTCAGAGGAGTGGGCGCCGACGACCAACTTGTGCCTCAGGCAGTCAGATATCCACCCGCCGCGACACGCTAACAAAGCTGCGTCCCACCACCATTCCTTTCAAGGCTTAGCTTCATTTGGCTTTCTGACCAGATCGAACGCTGAGAGGAGGAGCGACTCGAGCGAAACAGCGCTGGTCTGCTACTGCAGAGATTGGATGGGCCAAGTGCCGCTTCATGTACCCTTTTACGCCTTTTGCGCCTCTAGGGACAGTTTGGCCCACGAAGCGTCCACTTGCGATTTGCAAGTTGAAAGCCGCCACTGCAGTCTGCAATGCACACTCGCACTCTGCTTGGCGGACAGTCAATTGCACGGAGTAAATGTGTGAGTACCCGTTCTTTTTTTTGTTCATCACCCTGGCTTTGCAGTCATCGATCCATGACATCTAGTTGGATGACATGGACTTTATGAAAGCCCCTCCGTCCGATGGATGGATTCGCACTGTCTTGCAGCGAACCGTCTCTGGTGTCCCCCTCCCTTTTCTCTTTTCACGGCCAGTGTGGATTCCTGCCGGCTAGCTTTTTTTTTCTTTCCCACCCCAAGCCTGGGCTTGTCGCTGTCTCGCGCTGGAGTGGTGGTGGTGCACTGGCGTGTGCTGCACTCGCTGTAGGAGTGAGCAGTGGCCTCGAGCAGTTCTCAACGCCAGCAGCAGCAGCAGCAGCAGCAGCTAGCAGCAGCCCGCGCCCGGCCCTCTCAAAGTCTCCTCTCTTTCTTGCTCTGGCCCCCCCCCAACACCCATGCCGGCCTACCTACCCATCTTAGTCCAGCCCGTCCAATCTACCTACCATCAGCACACCTCAGCTTTCTGGTTGCTCTTCCCCATCCATCCCTCATCTCCCCCCATCAGTCTTTGCTTTCCTCGTACCCTGCCTCCTCATCTCACGCCTCTCCTCACCTGCCTATCTCTACACATTCTCGTCTACTCGCCCAATATTTCTCTTTTGTTTAGGTCTCGACTCTGACCGTGTCAGGCTGTTTTCTTACTCGACTTTTCTTTGTCTCGTCCCAGCGCACAACCTTCTCGCCGCTTCGACCTTCTCGTCGTCCTCATCGACAGATCACGACGAAAATTTGCGAAAGAATAGTGGTCACCAAATTCGACCGATTCATACCAGAACACGCGTCAAGGTAACGAAACTTGCCTTGCGACATTTTACAGGAAACACTTCACGACCTGATTGCCTCGCGCGTTCCCGAGATATACTGTTATCCTGTCGCCCTGACATTCACGGCGCTCGACCACGATCTCTTCCGCCGTCGCGACAAGGTGGCCTTGGCGGATCATACGCTGCTTTGACGAATACCCTTGAGGTGACCTCGAGCCTCGGCTCTCTTTGATTTTGGTTCCAATCGGCGCGCGTCAATCTGAGCGCCGCCATGCCCCCAATACCGCAATCATAATTCACTCTACACAATTACACAACGCCGACGCTCACGCGGCGTCGGCCCCGATTATGACAGACAAGCCGTCCTTGCTGTCCACGCAATCGGTTCCAAGTCAGCTCGCACCGACTGTCCTATTGGCGACGGCGCCTAGGGTTGATCCGCCTAATAAGGTCGAGTTGGTAGAGGAAGAGCCCTACACAATCAAGTGTATTTGCAATTTCTCTGATGACGACGGCAACACGATTTACTGCGAGACATGCGACACGTGGCAACATATCGAATGCTTTTACCCTGACAATAGAGAAGAAGCCATTCGTGAGGACTTCTCTCACGCATGTGCTGAGTGTCACCCACGGCCTCTGAACCGGCAAAAGGCAATCGAGCGGGCTCTGCAGCTTAATACAAACGCACCGCTTCCAGGTGCAGCCGAGAAGAAGACGAAACGACCTCCCGCCAAGAGTCATAAGAAGAAACCCAAGCCGCTGGACAGCCAACTTAATGGGCATAACGGTGCACCGGAACTTGGCAAGAATGGCATCTCAAACGATCATGCCGTATCCAAGAAGGCCAAATCTTCCCACCGACCTTCACATTCTGTCAGCTCTCAAGCTGCTAAGCGCAGCCCTCCAAACACTTCACGGCCAAACCCTGCGCATCCCCCAAGCCCTGCTAACACACCTCCCGACCTCCCTGACGACTTTCAGATTCACCATTACTCACCTGGTTTCTGCTCTTTATATAATCAGCATATCGTGCCTGACACACGAAGCAACAATTTCATCACCCTTGCCGTCCCAGATGCCCTGGCGCGTTGGCTGCACGAACCCGAGACCATGAAGCAAGAGGTGGGCCGTACACATAGAGAAGTTTTCCAAAGCGAGACTACCGTGTCCGACGACAAGCGGCCTAAGATCGAAGTGAAGGATGCAACCCAAGCTGTCGGCCCTGATACGACTTTGCGGTGGCGCTTCCTCAAGTCTACGACGCCGATCGAAAAGGATGTGCCATTGATGGAGTTAAATGGCCAGATTGGCTTCCAGAAGGATTACTGTGCCGATAACGACAATCTCTGGTCAGATCTATCGTCTCCGCTGCCATTTGTATTCTTCCACCCGGTTCTCCCTCTTTACATCGACACGCGGAAGGAGGGTTCCCCAGCTCGTTATGTACGGCGGAGCTGTAAGCCAAACGCTCAGTTGGATACCTATCTATTTGGTGGGTCGGAGTATAGGTTTTGGCTCGTCAGTGATCAACACATCTCCGCCGGCGAACAAATCACACTTCCATGGGACTTTCGGCTTAAGAGGAAGGTGGGTCCCCGGTGGCTTCACTTCCTGGGCTTGAGTGAGGAGGACCATGCAAGTCGCGATGAGCGAGAGATGGACGAGGCCGAATACACTGCCATATCTAACTGGATTGATCGTATTCTCTCCGAATATGGTGGCTGTGCTTGCGAGCTCGAGAATAACTGTGCTTTTGCGCGTTTTCACCGCCATTACCTTCACTCCAAGAATCATGCCCGCTCCGGTGGTTCCAAGAAGAAGCAGCGCAAGCCTCGAACTCATACTATCTCACCAACGAGTACAGGCCACGCCACTAATAGCCGGGCCGCTAGCGAGGGCCACGGTGATGATGGGTTGGATCAAGACGGCCATTCTCAGTCTGGATCCGTTTTCAGCAAGCCTACGAGCAGAGATCACACACCACTTCGACAAGGTTCCTTCGACCAACTAGGAATTCTCACTGAGCCCACAGATCGAGACAAGCGGAAAGTAGCTATGGTCGAGGACTCATTTCGCCGTATGGAACAGCAGCAGCCGCCTCGCAAGAAGAAGAGGGCATCGGACGGCACTGCTAACCCTGCACCATCTAAGAAATCACGGAACGGCTCAGTTGTAATGCACGGGCAGTACGTCGATGTAGGAACCTCGCGCAGCAAGTCTGGCTCTCCTACAACTTCCCAGTCTCCCAAGTTTGCGAATCAAAGCAAGCCGACTACCTCAGGGCGGCAATCTTCTGCCGCCCGCCCTCGTCGTCTACCGGTGAGCACAAAGCCTGTGTACTGCGACGCTGGTGTCCAGACCGATCCAGTGGAGGGTGAGTGGTTTAGTGAATCACAAACTCCTCCAAGGCCCAAGAAGAGGATTATCTCCCTTTCTAAACGCTTATTGGAAAGTAAGCACAGATTACATGCTGCTGAAGATGAGCAAAGAAGACGGGCATCTGAGACTCCCGGACCCTCAATAAGTTCGGCGATGGACATCGATTCCCCTACGTGCACAAAGGCAACAAGCCAAATGACGGAGCTCTCACTTTCTGGATCATCCGAGAAGGCAGATGTACAAATGCCCGACGCACCGTCTTCTGCCGCCCCAGAAAAGGAGACCTTGAATGCAGAGGAAGACAAGCCGAGATCAACACCTGATTTGAAGGTTCAGCTGCCCCCTGTACCAGCGTTTGAAGATGCAGGCGTGGAGCCGTACACAACACCGACTTCTCTCTCGGCATCGAGCTCAATAGCCCGTTCTCCATTGACCAACGGCTTACCTGCTCCGCTCGCACAGTCGTCAATGGGT
The DNA here is from genome assembly GCA_026184415.1 of Trichothecium roseum. Taxonomy (NCBI): domain Eukaryota; kingdom Fungi; phylum Ascomycota; class Sordariomycetes; order Hypocreales; genus Trichothecium; species Trichothecium roseum. Next base: position 896,002 of record CM047947.1, read on the forward strand.
GGACTGTCGGCTCAGCCGTCCTCGGGAAAGAAGAAGCTCAGTCTGAGCGATTACACAAGGAGTCGCCTAAATAAGGCTGCGGGGAAACCGGCTGGGATAACCAATTCTGCTGCCAAACCCGACTTATCCGGTCAAGAGGAGCCTAAATCTGATGATCTGCTTGAAAACCAACCTCCTGCTGCGGCTGAGGAGAGCAAGGACCACGTTAATACATCACCGGCTGTGAATGGGAGTTAGGTTTTATGATTGGTGTGTATGTTTATTGGTGAACCATGACGATGATTTTCGTTCGTTTTTGAGGATGATACGAAGGGACGGGGTTGGAGTTTTGAGTTTGGGTTGACTTTCGTCACGAAACTGACTGGCACAAACGGTCGGAAACATTGCGGACTACTCTTTTAAGTACCAACGGCGTTTTACGAAGAGCAAGGGGAATGTGACGGCGTACGAGTGCAGACGCTGCTGGCCATGCGGCATATGGGGTCGACTATATGACGCCATGCCGGAGCCCAAGGTCATTGTTTGAAGATTTAGGCACATGAGGGCAAAGCCGTATGCCCCATTGAGCCACTGCTGTTGTCTTTTTGTCTTTGAAAGACTTACTTCTCTCCTGTATTTATACAAAAGCCTCCTTTTTTGGGCTTCTGGTAAAAAACGAAAACCAGGCGCAACAACAAAGACGTTCGTTTTTGTTCGCCGGGGGGCCAGATTTATAAAGTTTACACAAAAAACTTTTTTCATGAATGAGAGGAAAAACAAAATACCATAACTGATTTTGGATGATTTTTAAAACGTCCGCACTTTTTTATTATATCAACACAATTCTTCTTTTTCAAAAACTTTTTTATTTCACTCCTACTTGCACATATATACACACACATATAATACGCACATGCACATACACATTTACACACACACACACACAGACAAAGAGAGATGTTATTTTGTGTGACTGGGTTCATTAAGAAAATTTCGTCATCGATTTTTAATCATGGGTAAGTAGCAGGCGGGCCTCCTTCAACTTTGTGTAGCTCGGCCTCGAGGATTTCTGTTTCCACCAGGAGGAGGGAGGGAGGGAGAGAAGGGGGAGAGGGGGGTTATCACAATCGTACGTAACAATGAATGAACATGATATATATTAATCATTGAATTCTTACTTGCTCGCCTGCTCGCCTGCCTGCATGCTTTCTTGCTTACTCGCTCGCTGTGTAGGCCCTCCCCCCTGCTGGGCTTCAAATGCTCTAGAGAGGATGAAGAAAGAGAACCAGGGGGAAATCATCAATTCATCTAGGTCCCCCGCATTGTTGACCGTGGGGAAAACAAAGAAGCAGAAGAGAAAAAAAAAGATTGTTATACCTTGGGATGTTGCACAGGACTTTGGGAACAAGTACGGGGGGTACTCCGTTCGTAGCGCACGGTAGATGGATCAAGGGTGCACGGGCGTGCCCCAGTTATCCTCCCTGAAGACGAGGAGGGCGAGCTTGTGCCTCACAAACAGGCCGCACAGGCCGACGGCCAGCTGCAGCAGCGTCACCTCCCAGGCGAGCCTGTCCTCCCTAAGGGGCCCGCGCCAGACGAGCCAGAGGTTGAGGAGCGTGAAGTTGGACGTCTCGAGGAAGCGGCCCTCGGCGTCGAGGGTGACGTCGAGGAGGCGGAGGCGGGCGAGCAGGCGGAGGGCGTGGGCGACGGGGGCGCGGGGCTGGCGCTCGGGGGACCAGGGGGTCGTCGAGGGCTCGAGGAGGCCTGTGCGGGCGTGGAAGCGGGGGAGGCGGTGGCGCGGGCAGGGGACGAGGCCGAAGATCTGGGGGGTCGAGTAGAGAAAGTTGAACATCTGGGGCACGAGGAGGAGGCCGAGCGTCTTGGAGAAGTGGCCAAGGATGCCGACGACGGCGAAGACCATGCCGGAGAAGTAGCAGTAGGTGTCGCCGACGAAGACCTTGGCGGGGTACCAATTGTGCCAGAGAAGGGCGCAGGAGACGCCGATCCAGGGGAGGAGGAAGTAGAGGGAGAAGAGGTGAGAGTCCGTGGCCGGGTGAGGATAAGGGGTGAAGAGGTAGAGGCAGTCGTTGAAGGCTAAGAGGCAGGCGATGACGACGCACTGCGAAACCTCGATGCCGTTGATGCCGGCAAGCATGTTGATGCTCTGAGGGCAGAACATGGCGACGCAGGCCATGTAGACGTAGTAAAGGGGACCCAGGTCAAACAACTCCCCTAGCCAGGGCTGGAGCTGGGCGGGGATGACGATGGAGGTGACATCGAAGTCGACGAAGTAGACGACGAGGAGAGGGACGGAGGCGAGACCGGGAATCCACCACTTGTGGCGCCAGCGAATGTCGAAGAGGTCATCACCAATCCCGAGCAGGGCAATAGTCTGGAGGGAGATGATGGCGCTGAGGTACGACGCGAGCTGCAAAGGATGTTGTTAGCTTAAGGGATGGGCACGACCGGCGGACAGGTTTTGACCGGCGGCAGGGGAGACAAGAGACTCACCTTGCTGTGGGGGAAACGGTGGAGGAAGCGGCCGTTGTTGACGTGCTCGACATGCATGACCACGTCCCTGTTCCCGCCACCGCTAGTGGCGGCCACGATGTCCTTGTAAAAGGGGAAAGGGATGAAGACGATGACGGTGAGCAGGTAGACGGCGGCGCAGACGGCGCCCATGCACTCGGGGAGGAGGGGCCGGTGGGCCTTGCTGAGGTCGTGGCCGGCGAAGCCCGCGCGGACAAAGTTGGGACCGAGCCAGCGGATCATGCAGAAGCAGAGGCTGAAGGCGAGGATGGAGAGGGCGAGCGAGGCCATGAGGGGCTGGCCGTCGGTGTCGTCCTGGAAGGTGCTGAAGAGGATGGCGAGGGAGGCGGCGGACAGGGAGAGGAGGGAGAGGGCCTCGGAGCGGGTGAGGGAGGTGGACATGGCCGTCATGTTTTGTATATCCTCTGTCGTCTACGATGGGTGAGTGGGTGTACTCTCTCTCCCTCTTTCTCTGTCCCCTCTCTCTTTCTCTCTACTCGCTCTCTCTCTGTGCGCGCAAGAGGAATTCCTATCTCCCAGAGCTTTCCTTTGCCTATTATAGCTTCTCGTCGGCTAACAATTCGAAATCGCAATCGTTATCGTGGTGGTCGATGATGGTGGTAGGGGAAACAGAGGTTCGTCGCATATTGGTGGGGGTGGAAGAAGAAGAAGAAGAAGACCAAGCAGAAAAGGAATTGGGACAAGGATAAACTAGAAAGAGAAGTTAAAGAGTCGTTGCCGTCGCTTGTTCTAAAAGTACAAAGAGAGAGAGAAAAAGAGAAAGGACGGCAACGAATTGATTCGAGCCTCAAGACTGGACCCGCGCAAAAGCGTCCGTCTGCGCGCGACTGACGTCTGAAATGTAGTTGGTAGTTTTATGCCCCTGGGTTTGATATATCGTGAGGTGGTGATGTAAAGTTGACACGTGAAATCGCCAATCGCCCAAATTACGCATGTGGCTTTTCTGCAACGAACCGTATTACCGGTTTCCACGTGCGGCTTAGCGCGCCATGACCGTCAACCGTACATAATTGCCACCACTAAGAGTATTTGAATGTGGTACGTAAATTCATAAATACATAAATACTACATAAGCAAGCATGTCCATAAAGTCGCCCGCCAACCACCCACGAGCAAACAAACGATTCAGCCAAGACAAGCCCCATCTATACATAGGAAAGCTAAAGGCGTGAACCCTCACAAATCGGGCATCGGAGAAGATTAGATGGGGAGGAGAAACCCTTCAAAGACCCCCCCCCCGTGTTTGTTGCAGTGCGTAAGCGGGGATCATAATGGCAGGTAATAGCCTGCGTGCGGATTACGGAGTACCAGGCGTGATAATGGAATAGACGGATATATGTTCTATGTGTACTTTCTATATGTACTCCCATCTAAACAAATTAATTCTCCAGTCCTTGACCTACTCTACCCTTAGCCTACCTACTGCATCACGGGTACATGTGTATTCCGTCCATCTCTTCCCGCTTCCTCTATTGCCGATGTTTTATCCGCGGGCCAAATTCCTAAATCCGCGGACAATAGATATAAAAGCCACCACTAACTACGCTCCGCGACCAACCAACCAACCCGTTGTCCCCTTCCCTACGTTGGGTAGTACGATCAGCAGCAGCAGCAGCACATCCATGCATGTATGTATGCATGCTTGCCAGAATGGAGACCGGAAATCAATACTACTGCAATGGGTAGCATGTCACGCCGGTACGGGAGGTTATCGCCGGCAGCGATGATACCATGGCTTCATGGGCATAGGAGGAACACAGTAAAAGCTTCGAGTATATAGCAATACATCCCAGGAGCAAGCAATGACCCCTTGTTTCGCGTTTGTGCTGTGAAGCAACTTCGTGCCATACTGCCCACGAGCGTGAGAACAAGGGGCGAAGGAACTATAGCAAGAATCAGCGGCAGCAGCAGCAGCAGCAATCATGCCATCATCGGCGGGCGACGACACAGACTTGAGCACCGTTGCCGACGAAAAGACGACGGACCAGAACGAAAAAGACACAAGTCAGAGCCGTAGCGATAGTCCGCGACCCCATCGGCTGCAAGATGTAGACCTCGAAGCTCAAGGGGTAATGCCCACCCCCCTTTCCCTCCCTTAACTCCTGAAAGTCACCACACCACGCGCGCATATACACTCACCCATTCGCTCACCGTCTCACTCCAACGCAGTCTCGTCATCAAAGGAAGGGAAAAAAAAGGAACGACAGTACACTGACCCGCGTATCCAGGATGACCTTGGCATCAAGAGGTTGCAGAGCAACAAGTCCGAAGCCAGCCAGACACACCGCAGCATCATCGGCCGCCTCTCCCTCCGACGAACCAAGACAGCAGAGGAACACAACAGCAACAAGCCGCCGCCGCCGCCGCCGCCCGTCGTCATCATCCCAGTATCCGACCTGGCCAACGGCGTCGTCGGCTGGGAGGGCCAGGACGACCCGGACATGCCCCTCAACTTCAGCGCCCGGCGCAAGTGGCTCACCGTCTCCGCCCTCTCCTGCATAACCTTCATGTCCCCCTTCGCCTCGTCCATCCTCGCGCCCGCCATCACCAGCGTGGCCCGGGAGTTCGGCCGGCTCCCCGACGGCGACCTGACCCTCGCCTCCATGCCCGTGAGCATCTTCCTCCTGGGCTGGGCCGTGGGGCCCCTCCTCCTCTCGCCCCTGTCCGAGACCTGCGGCCGCAACGTCGTCGTCGTCGCCGCGAGCGCCTGGTTCTGCGCCTGGCTCGTCGGCTGCGCCCTCGCGCCCTCGCTCGGCGCCCTCGTCTTCTTCCGCTTCATGTGCGGCATCGGCGGCTCCGCCTCGCAGACCGTGGGCGGCGCCGTCGTCGCCGACATGTTCCCCGTCGCCCGGCGCGGCCGCGCCATGACCCTCTGGATGCTCGGCCCCATGTTCGGCCCCTCGTGCGCCCCCGTCATCGGCGGCTACGTCTCCCAGACCATCGGCTGGCGCTGGGTCCACTGGATCACCTTCGCCCCTGCCGCCCTCATCGTCCTCGCCATGGCCCTGCTCAACCGCGAGACCAACCACCACGTCCTCATCCGCCGTAAGACCGAGAGGCTCCGCCGCGAGCTGGGCCGGCCCGAGCTCCGCAGCTGCTACATCGACCCCGCGGCCGCCGGACCGCCCCCTTCGGCGGGCCGCGTCCTACTCGACGGCCTCGTCCGCCCCGTCAGGATGCTCTTCACCTCCGTCATCATCTTCGCCGCCTCGCTCTACGTCGCCTTCGCCCTGGGCTGCCTCTACCTCCTCTTCAACACCATCCCCATCGTCTTCCAGGGCACCTACGGCTGGGACATCGGCACCACCGGGCTCGTCTACCTCTCCCTCCTCGTCGGCTACGCCATCGGCCTCGCCGCCTTCTCCTCCCTGTCCGACAAGACCGTCGTCCGCATGACCGCCGCCAACGGCGGCGTCTACGAGCCCGAGATGCGCCTGCCCGACTGCATCTGGTTCGCCCTCGTCCTCCCCGTCACCTTCTTCTGGTACGGCTGGAGCGCCGCCGAGGGCGTGCACTGGATCGTCCCCGTCGTCGGCATCGTCCCCTTTGGGGTCGGCATCATCGGTGTCATGCTGCCCACGCAGGCCTACATCGTCGACGCCTACCCCCAGTACGCCGCCTCCGGCCTCGCCGCCTTTTCCGTCATGAGGTGCACCGTCGCCGCCTTTTTGCCTCTTGCCGGGCCCAGCCTTTACGAGGCCCTGGGCGTCGGCTGGGGGACCAGTCTGCTGGGCTTCATTGCCATCGCTTTGATTCCTGTGCCCACCGTCATTTACAAGTATGGCAAGGTTCTTCGCGAGAAGTGGCCTCTGCGGTTGTAGGAAGATGCCCGCTTGTGGCCAGATGCATGAGGAATAGACGCCCATATTGAGGTGGGAAATGAGTGACAGTGACGGACAGAATCCGTATTCACAGCTCCCACTACTATACTTTCATCCCAAGGCCCATCTTGCCTGTTCTCAGCGCACCTTTGTGCGCATCTTCCTGCCTATGATGTCAGAGCTCGATGCAATCATCAAGGGTGTGGTCCGCTTGGAATACAAGAGATCAAGCCGCTTACCAGCATACCATTGATAATACTCAATAGCAGTAGGTTAGCAATTTGATACGTCATATAGTACCGCATAGATGTATTCGAGGGTATATCCAGTTAGCCGACATCCTTGCCGTGAATCCTCTATATAAATTTGATGTAATCTCACGCCAGTTCCCACCTTAATAAATAAGACCACGACATACCAACCTTGCCTCTCTTGGCAAAATACTCCTTGGCTGTCAGACCCCTTGCGTCCTTCCCATCAATGTTGGTGATCACGGCAACTTGTAGCTCCTGTCCTGGAGCACCCAAGTCGCTGGCTCTCACATCGCACCAAGACCAGTATCCATCCGTCTCGATGGGCACCATGTCGTCCTTACGCCCGTCTTTGCCGTGGATGGAGAGGAAGAGAAGGGGTGCCTTGGGTCGGCCCTTTTCCTCGTATTTCCAATGCGGACAAATCTTGCTCCACTGGAAACGAATAACCTCGTTGCTGTTGACTGAAATGTACTTCTCCTTCGGCTGAATGCTCCTCTCCAGTATGCCCTCTGGGCCAGCCGTGGTATAGTATGTTGGCTTCTCGTAGATTCCCTCACCAATGAAGTACTCTTCCCATCCAATGGCTCGTCCATCGTTGCGAAATTGGTACTGGTCTTCTGTAGGCAAATGTCGTTCGCCAAAGATTTCATTGGTAGCTATAAACATGTCTTGGTTGAATTTGGGGGTAAAGGATTGGGTGGCACTGTCGACGTGGCCAGCGCCCCAACACGCATCGATGAGGTTCCATTTACCGCCATCGATGCGCACCGCGTTCCACGCATGGTTACTCTTCGGGCGAGGCGGCAAGGGCTCGCCTGGTTTTAGATCTTTATGGCCTATGCCCTTTCCGTGGCCCGAGATGAGGACACATTCGAGGCCCGCTCGGTTGGCAATAGCCTTGTACACTTCTGCATAACCCTGGCAAACAGCCTTCCCAGTGAAAATGGTGTCGTCAACGGCAACGTGTTTAACGCATTTACCGAAGAAGGACACCGTATCATAGGCTATATTATGGTGAAACCAAGTGAAAATAGCCCGAGCCTTATCCGTGTATGAGGGGAATGGGTCGCACAGGACTTGCGCAAGGTAACCCACAGGATCATTACGTGGGAGAGACTGCCGAGGGTACTGCGCCGCAACATTATCAGGCCCGCTCCAGTCTTTGCAGACCCAGCACTCCTCCTCCATACCCGATGCCGCACGGGTTGACACCGCTTCGATCTGGGCCATGGTGGGTCGTGAGGCAAGGGGTACCGGAGGTGGCGCTTCATCTGTGGCCCTTTGTGAAATACGGAGTGATTTATCTTCATTGATCTGCTCAGGAGCCTTGCTTCTGTTATTAGACCCGCTGCCAAAACCCCTGATGCTTCCATACTTCAGTTGTGAGACTGCTTGAGCAGGCGTGCGCCCGTTGGACGCGCCATTTGCGTCACCGTTGGCCGTCTGGTGCGATGTACTATCGGTAGTCGACTCCTGGGCCTTGGACGGGCGAGATGGTAACCTGGGTGGCAAAGAAGGTCTTGCTGGTGACGGCGTTGGTGCGCTCCTTGTGCTAACGCTAGTGTCCGACCTGGTAGGAACGGGAGGCGGCCGGGTTCGGGCTGCTGTTCCGGTGTCTGCTTCTTGTTGAGCCCTGGCCTCCATCTCCCTCTTGGAAGGCGGCAGAGCAGGTAGGCTATTCTTATCAAAAGCCGGAGGCAGCTTAAACCTGCCATTTGGTCCCGTTCCACTCACGGCTGACATATTAGATGCTGTGGACATTTGGGAGATGCCAGAAGAGGCTGAGCCGCGCCTATCACTCGGGCGCAAGCTCTGTGCGGACTTCTTCGTAGTCAAAGCCTGCTGAGAAGTTGCAGAAGCAGTTCGATTGGGCAAAGGAGGGGGCCCTCGCGAAGCCATCTGAGGTTGCGCACCATCCTGGGAAGAAGCTACCGAAGTGCTAGTGTCCCTGCGTGGCAATGGAGGAGGTTGAGCTTTGGGAGTAGGCCTCGAGGGAACGGAAGGCGCTGCAGGCGCTGCGGTATTGCCGTTGATATTACCGTTGGTGTTCGCTGGAGCAGTCTGGGTGCGGCCAGGGGGAGGCGGCGGAGGAGGAGGGCGCTTGCGCGTCCCATCGGCGTTGGTAGCGTTGAAGCTCTTCTGCTGGTTCAGAGCTGCGATTCTCTCCTTTAGACTGTTGAACTGAGGTTCAGGCTCATCATTGTCAGCCATGTTTGCGACGCCAATTATGGTTTGGCTTCTCAGTTAATAAGCGAAGATGAAAACATGTGGCGATTTAACGATGAGGAGAAGCGTGAAAGATGAACGGATGTGGTACTATTATAGGCAGTGTGTTAATAGCATGCGCCGCAGCCTTGCGACTTGCATGGGGAAATGTGGAGAGAGCGAGGCACAACCATCTATCTGCCAAGGGTTCAGGAATGAAAACAGAATGACTCAATCAATTAACGAATGAAGCATGGAAGTAAATTTGATGATACGCGGACAAGGGAAATGGCAGCAGCACAACTGCAACTACAACGTCTTTCTCATTAGTCAGGTCAAGGGAAATGAACAGCATTAGGTTGGGAAGGTTGCTCCCGTCGCGGGCTGACACATCCGACTACCGCGTATTCCCGTATCGGCTCAATCACGCCGTCCAACCACCCTAACGTGAATACGGAGTACCAAGTATCAATATATTAATTTAAGTACGGGGCATGGTAGTAATCCAATTCCCATTTATACTCTATACCACCAGTACAGAGTATCGTCACAAGATCTCCTCCAAACGAGAGCGAGAGACGGGGGTTTGTTTTCCTGGTTATTATACTCGCAATCACAGTGGTAGTCCCAGCGTGTCATCCACAGAAGATAGTGTAAAAAAGGTCTATTGTGTTTTAAACAGTAATCCCATCACATCAATTGCGCATTGATAATAATGTACTCATGTATAAATTCAAATCTATAAGTCCAACGATACAAGGAACCGTACAAAGTCTCCAGGAGTCAACGCCATACCATGGCCATTAATATGCAATATTCGTGGCCCGACTACACGCTACACCCAATATCCGCTTAGAAGAAAGCCATGACACCGCCGACGAGGGCGAGGGCAGCATAAGTGCTGACAGAGAGGGTCTTGAGGGACAGGGCGGCGCTGTCGCCATCAGCAGTCTCGGAAGGAGAGCTGCTGTCGTCGGTGGAGTTGGCCTCATCGTTGGAGTTGTCGCTGCTATCGTCGCTGCCGGAGCCAGAGGTGCTGCTGGGGTTGGCAGAGACAAAGGTGCTGGTGCTGTCGCTGTCGCCATCGTCAGTGGAGGTGGGGCTGCCACCGCTGGTCTTGGTCTTGGTGGCAGAGCTGTCAGCCGAGGTGCTGGTGCTCTCATCCTTCTCGGGGCAGCTGAGGTCAAAGTAGGCCTTGGTGTTCAAGTTGTCGGTGATAGCGAACTGCATCTTGTTGTCGGGGTTGGAGTCACGGATGTTGTACCAGAAGGTGGGGACCTCGCCGAAGGTCTGGTCGCAACCAACATCGACCCAGTACTTGCGAGCGTTCTTAACGCTGGGGACAGCCTCATCCCAGTCAGGGCCCTGGGTGGGCCAGCCAGTCTCGGTAACCCAGATGGGCTTGCCCTTGGAAGAGCCCTTGACGGCATCAAAAGCGCGCTTGAACAGGGCGCCAGCATTGTCGATGCTGTTACCCTTGCCGCTCTCGTAGTAGGGGTACTCGTCGACACCGAGCCAGTCAACCTCATCGACGACGATGGAGTTGGTGGTGTTGGTCCAGGCATCCCAAGTGTCAACGTGACCGATGGGGACCTTGCCAATGGCAGAGCCCTTGTAGTTGTTCTTGAACTCTTTGATGAAGTTGACGATGACCTTGGGGTCAGCGCCAATACCGGCCTCGTTCTCAACGCCGGTGGCAGAGTTACGGTACAGGTCCTCGCTACCAATGGAGACACCGATGACGAGGTCGGTCAGCTTGGAGCCGTGCTTCTCGATGGCCTTGTCAAGAGCGTTGAGCTCCTTCTGGATACTGTCGGTGCCAGAGGTCCAGATGCCGAGAAGCAGGTTGGTGCCGGTCTCAACAGCAGCATCGAAAGCCTCGGAGGGGTCCTCCTCGGAGTAGGCCTGGATGTTGGTGTAGATACGGAAAGAGTTGAAGGTGCCGGGAGCGCCGTTTAGCTTAGCGGCAGTCTCGAACTCGGCCTTGAAGTCCTTCTTGAACTTGGCAGAACGGTCGGCGAAGGTGGCGCCGGTGTTGAAGCCGAGGTAGTTCTTGGCAGAAACACCAAGGGCCAGAGTGCTGGCAGCGAGAGCAGAGGAGAAACGCATTTTGAAATTATCGAGTAGTATGTGTTATAGGTGGGCGGCTTAGACAGTAGTGAGCGTGTCAAAGAAAATGGATCAATCGATTGGTTGGCTGATGCCGTGTAATGAGTGTTGCGCGTTGGTGATTAACGAATGTTACAGTCCGGGATGGACAGGGGGAAATCAGGCGAGTATGAGGAAAGAGGAAGAAAAAAAATAAGAAAAGGTGAAGATTGATGGATGGAGGAATTCAAGAGAAGGAATGATAGACGGAACCAAGATCTAGATTTAGTCGCTGAGGTTCAGGAGGTGGCTTCGCGTCCAGTCACGTGGGACCCTCTACAAAGCACGCCCGAATAACATTAACGAACCAAACAGGACCCAAACAGGACCTACTCCGTAAAGGTCGATGAAGGCGCCAAGCAGGGGAACGTCAGCAATGGATCCATCCTTGTAATCGCCTGGTCCGGAACAACGGCAGAAACGACTGGACTAACCTCATCAAGTTCTGGCGCTATTTGCCTACCTTGTCTGTGGACCTTGTTTTTTGGTGTGTTTTTTTAACTAGCAAGTTTAGCAACAACAAGGCACCGCGCTTCGGTCAACAATTGGCTCCCAGCAGGCCGAGGAGGCATCCCAGGGATGGTGCCCCGATCGCGAGCTTGAAAGCTCCAGGCTCTCTTCATCGGCGCCAGTGCAAGGAATGGATCAGAGACCCCGGTACTTCTGGCTCAAAATACGAAGATTTCATTTTCTTCTTGACTCGGAACGAGGATCGCTGGGACCAACAAGTCGCTGAAGTCTTTTTTTTTCTTCTGCACAAGCGACAAATTTCGCTGTTTGATCTCAAACATCGACAGCCTATGGGATTTTGCCCTTGCGTCAGTTTGAAACGCGGAGGTTGAGATACTATCTCCACTAACACGAGAATAAGAATCTCCTTTAATACCTACCTAATTGCGACGGGAGTTCATGCGGCCCTACTAGGGACGTACGGAGCACGCCGTAATAATCCCTTGAGCATTTGAGGCTGGCAAATTGCAAAGTGCTGGGTCAGCCCGTGGTGCTGCTATACGACGTGAGCTTTGCCCAGCTGCCAGCTTGGACCAGAATAGTATCAACGAGTACGGATCAAATCCATGGATGGATGGATCAAAATACTTCTGGAGTTTGCCGCACTTTATTCTACTCCATAATCCTGGCTGAGATGCCTTTTTGGGAACCAGATGAAATGCCACTACCCTACACCCGTGTCTATTGTACATAACATTTACGCCTTCCTCTTGAAGTCTGCCGCAGCATTAAGCGTAACATTTAGGAAATGTAACCTGAAAATGACAACAGAGGCTCAGCAGAGTTGCACGCGATAAACACGAGCCTTTTCGGCATCGTTTCAACCGCACTACGGAGTGGCTCGCATAAATAGAAAACAATGCTTGAGCGGATGGTGTGGTTGAGGGATTGCACCAACAAATACCGGGAGTTGTGCGGGGGCATTCTCTCGTGCACCAGGGAAAAAAGAACAAAAGAGAAGAAAGAGAGAGACTACGCTTCTGACGTGCGATACTGATACTTTTGCGCAAAATATCATCAACGAGGGAAATCCGCGTGCGACGTGCACAGGCACGGCAAACAGACGGAAAGTTTGGCATGATTGGGGAATGAAATAGGGTTCGAGTCTTTGGCAAGGAAAAGGAATCCTCATTGGAAAAAATTTCCTTCCTGCACAGAGGCCATATATGGATATATATAAATACATACATATATATATGTGTGTGCGTGTGCGTGTGTGTATATTGTATCGTCCAGATGATCCGCGCTGGGTGCTACGTGTGCGATGAAATGTGGTGGGAAAAGCCTCAGCGTCATCCGATTGAATGGATGGTTGGGCGACAGCGCATGCTGAGTTGTTGGTAGTACTACTAAGTTGTAGTAGTAGGTACTCCGTACTGAGCACCTACAACTGTTGCTTCGTGTTACGCTGACGAGTAAACGCAACTGAACCTACGTGCCTACCTAAACTTCGGGCTTTGTGGGTTCCAGTTTCTTTGTGACAGCGGCAAGTGACGATCATCCACACACTCGTGGATTCCCGCAGACCGGCTTTGTCACTTTACCATCCAAACCCTCCTTCACATGTGAACCTCAACCTCCTCCGTCTCATCGTAGCATCCCTAAAACAAACAAACAAAGAAAGCCCAGCGTTGGCTTGCAGCATCATGGCGGGTGATGCCAAGGGCCAGTTTTCCAGCGTCCTGCCTACGGTCAAAGTCAAGCGTCCTGTTTGCTTCCTTAACCTGCCAATAGAGACGCAAAAGGAAATCATTAGCCATGCAAGTTTGATTCTCCCCAGCTTCTTATTTTCAAATAATAAGTTTGAAAACAAAAATGCAAATTGTTCTTGTTTTATTAACATGGTGGCCACCAGTGCTCCCAAGGTGATCTCATTTGCCTTGCTCTCGTCTCCAAACATTTTCATCGCCTTGCTAGCGCAGAGTTGTACCGATGCTTCCATATCATCTTCCCCGATGAAGATGATTTGCACTTTGACTCACCCATCGATGGCTTAGCTAGTGGCCTTGAGACATTCACAACAAGCGAATACAACTATGCGCAGCATCTTCGGGACCTCTTTATGGATACGCTGACGTCAGGCATCAAGGGAGAGCTTGCATATCAGTCATATCTGTACAACACTAGCTGCGGCAAGTTTTTCAATAATCTCCTTTACCTGACTCTCAAGAAGGCCAAATCGCTCGAGTCTTTTCGTTGGAATATCCGCGTGGAGCTAAGCCGGTCCGTTTACAAAGAGTTACATCGCATACCATCACTGAAAAAGCTCCAAGTTCGCTTGCAGCAAGGGGAATCGTACTATGTGCCTCCTCCTCCGTTGCCAGTTTCCCAGCCTGCAGGGCTGGCATTGCTTTTTGATCCAAGCACTTCGTCATCTCTGCACAACATATCTCATCACGGCTCTCTGAATGGACTGGCGGGCCATGCGGGTGCGGGTGCCCCTGCTCCTATGCATCCGCCACCACCACCGCCTCCAGGCCTTTCAGCACCATCAAGGTCATTACCCAAGAGCAAAATCGCAAGACGTGGCCCACCTTGTCGAGAACCACCTACCTTCTCAGGCTTCAGAAACCTTCGGTCCCTTTCCATTCTTGATATCGACGACCTCGACGTTGTCACAGAGATCAGAGGCTGCGTTAGAAACTCGTCCTCGACTTTAAGAGAGCTTGACCTGTCCTTCTCGACCTCTTTGGCCCAACGGGCACGCAATCCATCACGACGGTACGATGATTCGTACCATCAAGGTTACAATAGCTACAACGACGAGTCCGAAGATGAGTTCCTCAGCGCGTCACCGCATAGTTCCAACCACGATGCTGCGGGACCTACCAGGGCCTCTCGAGCTGATGAGGAGCGCCGTGTGCAAGATGCAGTCTTGGGCAGGATATTTGAGCTCGAGCATTATCGCATCAAGGACCAGGAAAAAGCGGAGGTGAAATTCGCCCAGGAACAAGATCAAAGAAAGGGAGACGAGCCAGCTAGGCCCAGTGACCCACGCCAGGCGTTTCTATCTTCTATTCAGGGGGCCAGCCGTAAACTCATGACGGCTGTAAACGGATCAAGTACCCTTTTGACATCGCGCCAGAATGTACTCGACACCATATACCAAGCCTCTAAGAAGTATGTTGAATCCGCTCAACCACCTCGGACAGCGAATATGGCTAGGCGACCAAAAGAGCAGCGTCGCAGCAGCTCAGAGGAAGAGTATCCACGCCCGGTCCATTGGAGAAGAGACCAAACCTCGACCCGCATGAGAAATCAGAGACGCGGGGGTGGCCCGTCCCGCGACCCTTCGAGCAGTCCTGGTGCCACAGACATTGGAGCGTTCTCATCAACGCACAGAAATATGCTTCCCGAGGAGAGTTGGTCACCCATAGAGGAGTTTGAAGGTGATGAAGAGTTCGAAGAGCAGACGAGGGGCCCAATTCTTCTCCCGGGCCCTTCCGGATTCAATGAGGAACAGCCAACCTCCCCTCGAGCCACGGATATTGCCATCGCTAATTTGACTGCTCAAAGATTGAACTTTGAGACTTTGGTTGCCCAGCTAGACCGTTATCAATGTCAAGCTGTAGCATTGGGAGACCACCTTGAGGATATTCGACTCGACAGATCGCGCGATAGGAGTGATGAAGAGCAGGAGAAGCAAGCAGAGCTACAAAGTCTCCATGAAAGTATCAGCGAGGTGCTGGATCACATAAAAGTGATGGAAGCCGAGGTGAACGATGCCGCCCAGCAAGTCCCCGCCAAAGCTCGGGCTGCCACAACGGAAATGGTGAACCAATGTATGAACGACTACATTAGGGACACACGAGGCCTGCCCCTGGAATCTCTCCGAATTCACCTCATACCCGCCAAGGCCACGGTTTTATCGCAATCCATTAATTTCCACTGCTTGAAGCAACTGACACTGCTAAACGTTGGAAACCAAGCACCCATCTGGAAAATGTTGACGAAGGAGAATCAGGTTCGGCCTCTACCACTTCGAAGCATATTAACTGACAATGTTTCACTCGCATTCCTAACATGCATGTCACACCTTGAAGAGATTCACGATCTTTACATGTTGGAGCCCACCCGGAAACAAAGGCCCGAGAGTCTCGCACCTGCGACGGATGTCACTATAGATCAGATTCGCAGGCTTGTACTCTCGAAACATCTGCCAAATATGAGGCGTCTGATGATCAAGGATTTCTCAGAAGGGATACAATGGGACGTCAATGAGAAGACTATGATGCAGATATGCGTTCGTGGTGTCAGACTGGAAGAGCTGGCTGTAGGGATGAACATTAATGCAGTGGTAAGTGAATTTTGTTCCAAAACAAGTCCAAAACAAGACAGATGGATTCCGCATACACATACACAGTTTGGAACGCTCACAGACTAACTGGACCAACAGCATGCTTTGATGCAATATATGCCCAGCCTCCTTCAGCTCCGCGCCATCCACATCCTGTACTTCCGCAACCGCGAGACTTGTGTCTGGGTCATTCGCGAGCTTCTAAACTTCATTGTGGACAACCTCTCTCACAACCCTCACTTGAAACTCGAATGGATAGCTATGGAGGACGAGCGCGTCGATCGCATTGTTCGCCCGGCCGAATACGAGGCTGTCATGGGGCAGAACCACCGCAGTGAACGTCAGTCTGCCAGCAGAGTACCACACCACCCAGGACACCACCCTGATTTCCCCGTCATGCCACCAGTAGAGTTGGAATCGGAGAGTGAGACCGATGACGAGAGCGTGGTTATGGGATCGAGACTAAGGTTCAAGACTATCGGTCCTCTACAGTTGTACGACGTTTGGGGGGTGAAAATCTTCGAGAAGGAGATGATTTCTGGGACGCTTTGATGACCTTTCTTTCTCTCTCTCTCTCTCCTCGACAAGCGATGATTACGATATTATGATTTTTTCTGTTCATTCTTTTTTCTTTCTGTTTTCTTTTTCCAACCATATTTTCAACATGAAAAGAGATGGGCGTCAAAGGATCCGGGCAAACAGTACAAAACGAAAGCGGAAACAGCATGGGTTTTAGGTTATTGATATAGACGACGTTATGAATATTAACGACTTTCTCTTTGATCATGCTGGTTCAATCTATTCCTGCTTATCTGTGATTCGAGGGGGAGTTGAATAGACAGTCGAGGGCAATGCCATTGTCTTATCACTGGGAATCGCCATCCACTGCCACGTAGGTGAGGTTATAGTCGCTGTCTCGGCCGCGTAAACGATTGGGACTCTGGGTTACAGAGTCCTGTTTACTCTGCCCTTGGCCGACCACTGGAGAAAATACAGGAGCGTCCTTCATACTAGTGGGACTTGTAACAATCGCCCTGTAATTTCGACCATGGGGGGCAGGCGGGTAGGGCTGGAGGGAAGGGTACGGCGCTTTTCATCCGCGCGAGGAATGCTCACCATAAGTGGTGATGCCTGCCCTCGATCTGCGGTGGTATATAACATGTAAACATTCGAGACAGTTTGAACCACGCCCTGTGCTCACCGGGCTGTAAATGATGTTTATGTGAGTTTCTTTTTGTTGCTACGAATCATGGGTGGCCCTTGTGTGGTCTAGGATGCAGCTTGTTGAATGCGTGTTTGCCCGTCTACTTGTGAACTGGTGCACTGGCGTACTTGTTTACTGGTGTACTTGTGCGTGGGCATGGGATGGTTCGAACCGTTTGAGGGCTTACCATATTACATTGCAACGGCCCCATCCTGCGTGTAGTTATTGGTAGCTCGCCCTCCCCCCCCCTCTCCTCCCCCTTGTTTTACTTTGTCTTTTCTTTTTACGTCGTCAAAATCAGGGACGGGTTCGAGAGGGAATTCCAAGTCGGAGAGTTATGAGTTGGTCCCCCTGTGGAGGACATGTACATACTACCCCTGAACCCTTTGGACCCTTGCCTTGCCTTGATGCAACATACATGGACGCATAGCGAGGCGTGGGTGGTTAGGAGGCGGCGTTGCGTACCTATCACGAAGCGAAGAAGAAGAAAAAGACAAAAAGAAACAGAAGGCATTCTTCTACAGCCCAATAAAGTGGACAGCCTTGCTTAAAATATTTGATAGAGAAACGGACATACTAGGTATAAGCAGGCTTTCTTTTCCTTTTATGAGATGTGATTTATTTAGACGCCCTCGTCTACTTTGGCGGTTACACAGGGGCAATGAAAGAGGCGCTGCGAGGGGAGGGCGAGAGAGCTGAGAGAGACGGAGAGAGAAAGAGCCTGAGAGGGAGCTGAGAGAGAGAGCCTGAGAGCCTCATTGCAACTCCATCATACGACGCTGCCATAAATTACAACACCCCTTCTGGCTCCGCACTTTCTGCATCACCTTTTTCTTACATTCCCGTCCTTTCGGAAATCAGGTTTTCTTTTTTAATTCCTCATGCGTGGTACATAGGAGAGTTGTTGGGTAGCATTTTGGAGTAAGGTATCTTTGATTACCCGCTTGGCCCTACCCGTGCCGAATGGGCAGGGGTGGGGAGCAAAGGGCGGGGGAGAAAAGGCAAAAGGAAGGCTTGTTGTGTGGCATGTACGCGAATCTGAGAACGTGCGACATGTTGTTGTGAGGCGCAGCCGTGGTGGGAAGTGGGAGGGGAGGGGAGGGGAGGGGGGAGGGGAGAGGAAGCATGGGGGATACATTGCATTCGGGGGAGGAGGAAATCGGCGGTCAGTCAAGCAAACAATCTCATTCGGGGCACACACCAATCACACGGGGGAGAGGGGAGAGGGCCAGATAGTTTCAAAAAGAGAGAACGAAAAAAAGCAGTCTACTCGACCCCAAGAAATAAATGAAGCTGAGAGGAAGACGTGAAGGAAGAAGGGGAAAAATTGAGAATGGCATTCGTCATAGTTGACTTGTTTTTCTTTTCTTTTCTTCTTTTTTTCTTTTCTTTTCGCTCGTCGCCAGATACTGAATCCACCAGTCTCACATGTATGGGGGGTGGGGGGGGGGAGGGAAGGCGGAGGAAGATACATGATGCAAAAGTTATCTGATTTCCATGATGACTTCTACTTAATTCCAACCAACATTCTTTTCGGTGAGGTCTTTCTTTTTTTCTTCTTCCGTCTTTCGTAATCATTTATTTATGCCGCCTTTCCGTGTAAGGGTTTCGCAAAGGGACCAACAAAAAAAGACGTAATGTTTATGCAAAATGAAAAGGAAGTTGTCGAGTTGTCGAACCATGTGTGTGTGAGTGTAGATGCAAATGGGGGTTGTTGCAATGTGGGCAAAGTCGGCCTGTTCCGACGCGTTAGTATCCCGAGCCCCATTCTAGCCCGGTAGGAAGGATTTGTTGATGGGCATCCATTTATTTCTTTGCCAATGGGCGAGTGCGAGTGCATCAAGAGTCGGTCAAAACTGCAATTATGCTCCTTTCCCCTTGTTTCCCCTCTCCATCTACGGAGTACTTATCCCTTGCTACTTTCATGTGCCGCTATTTACGATGCTACATTATTGCGTAATATACGTGATCTTCGTGGACGATTATCCCCTTGTTCTTTTGTCGTTGCTGGCAAAGTTGGAGTGGCCGAGGGTATCGGACCGCCACTTCCACACTCTCTCCCATAATGATGGTCCGATGATGTCGTTTTGTGGCAGTGCGGGAGTGGACAAGGAGTTAAAAAAAAAAAAGTCACAGGCTACACACATTGACACGCACACACATACTCCGTACACATGTACATGTACATACATACACACGCCCCCGCGGCTTTCCTCTTTCATGTTACTTCGTCCGGCGGGGTCAAGTGGGAAAGTTGAAGCGGTCCCCAAGTCAACAAGGGGAAAGTGATCAGTCCAGGGTTCTCTTTTCTTCTCCCTCTCCTCTCTCCTCATTCCGCGATCAACTAAAAAACCATCCGACGGGCCTCGGTGCCACACGTACGTGTATGCACATCCGGATTACGGAGTAAGACGGATTGCATCGCTGCTGCTGCTACATACGTCGGTAAGTTGGTACGGTAGCAGTAGCAGTACTCCGTGCTCCTACTGGTGGTAGTAACACACGATACTGGGTTAGGGGTCGACCCCCCGTTGGTACACATGTATCTAGGCGCTCTAAGTGGTTTCTTCTTTCCGATGGCTTTTGCGTGTGATGTTTGAGCGGTAGAGCGGGTGCTGTCGCGCAATCCATGCATGGATGCGTACTACCATACTCTACTACGAGTAAGTACCATATGCACTAGCATTATCTGCGAATGGCAATTCCGGTTGTTGAGCGTCATGGCGAAATCGCGGCTAGTTTTTTTGCCTTGTGATTTGCCTCGGGGAGTTGGTTGGTTGATAATTAGGAACCGAGGGGGCGGCCCCAGGGCCCTTCTGGTGCGATTTTCCTAACCTTCTGTTTCTTATCCTGCCGGCGTTTCAGTGGGTTTTAGGTGACGAACCCCACTGCTTGGACTCTCGCGGAAAGGCACGTACGTACGTATACTCCGTAAATACTCCATACATGATGTACCGTCTCTGCTGGAGGAGGTAATGATCCGCCGGCCAATGGCAAGAGATGTACCGATTACGGAGTAGGCGATCGGTTACTACTACTCTGTACCGTACTCCGTAGACTAAAAAGAAAGGGAGGAGGGGGGGGGGGAGAGAGAAGGAAAAGCCCAGTCCCAAACTCGTGGGAAAAAGGGTCAGGCACTAAACCCTTGGCCTTCAGGTAAGCCTTCGGGCCCCCTATCCCCAAGGCCCTGAACTGCAAGCCACCGCGAGCCACCGCAAGCCACCGTAGCATTAACGGATGTGACCGTATCGGACCCTGAATGCTAGCCAAGCCATGTATTTCTCTCTCTCTCTCTCTCTCTCTCTCTTTCACCTTCCCTGACTGACAAGCTTTGGGCTTTTCCGTCTTCTCCATCACTCCGGCTGTCATTTTAAAAGGCACGGTCTGCCATTGCATCATTGCATGGAAGCTAGTAGCAATACAACTCCAATCGCCTATCCGCCTCTCGGGACATTATACGGAGTACGGAGTACTAGTACTAGTATGCAATACTCTGTTTGTATGTACATACGGGGCTAGGAAACGCCGCGTTGTATCGCGCGCGGGGCTCTACAAGCGCAGCAAAAGCCAGCAGGGGGAGGGTTTAAAAACGGCGGGACCGCCAGGGAACGTCAATCGTCAATCATAACTACATCCGGCCTCGGGCGATTTCTTTAAGATACTACGGAGGAGTACGACGGAGAACGGCGAGTCGGCGGGCTGGTGGACCCCGTTGTACGACTGCAAGCTTCGCTCACTTGCCCACTCGCGGTCTGGTGCTTTTTTCCCCCTTTGTCCCTACGTACAAGGGATGCATGTAGTTTGACGTCAACTGCTTCAGGAGAAGAAGCTACGCACTTGTGCAGTAGTAGTACGGAGTACGTACATGGGAAGGGTTTCTGTCCAAAACAATATGTGCCCCTCCTCGGTGCATACGGAGTACGGAGTGCGGAGCATGCAACATGAGAGGGGGGGGGGGGAAAGGTTCTTTGAACACGTTTTAAGTACAACTTCCTCTCCCTCTGCCCCCCTTGGAGAGAGATGGTAAGATGGTAAGAGAAAGAGATGAGGGATGAAGGATGGGGGATAGGGAATGGGGAATGGGGAGGAGAGGGGAGGAGGGAAGAGAGGAGGGGCAGAACTCCCACGAATCCAAACGACTGACTCGGTGGGCAGAAATGATGTTGCAGACTGCTACGGAGTACTCGAACCAAAACGTCCTATTCGCGCGACGGAATACCTATGTATTCCGTGCTGCGTACCGAGTGTCGATGACTCGAAATCCCTTGTTTTAGCTCTTGCTCCATGTATTTCGTACAACGCCAGTCGGTACGGAGTATGGTATCCATAGGCTTGTACGGAGTACTCTCGCGCATATCTCAACAGATCCAAGTGGTTCCCACCCCGGCTACTATCCCCCCCCCCCCCCTACCCTAACCCCTCCCTTTTCCCCTCACGGTTGGCGCGCGGTGGTGGCTGCCAAACCCGCTTCGAGGCCCTTGACCGGCGCAAGGCCAGCGTCACATGCGTCCCTTTCAATCATACCTACCATTTGGGTTATCTGATGCTAGTTGAGGTATCTTTGGTGATGGATATTCGCATCATGATGAACCGGCGATTGTTCCCCTCCCTCCCCTCCCGCCTTTCGAAACAGCCCGCCCATTTCCACAGGTCCTACAAAAAAAGGGGGCTTGCATCAAGAATGCGCAGAATCTTTAACAAGACTTTTTTTCGACTCGCTCACAGCCTCCCCCCTCCATCGTTGAGTCTAAACGACACAGCTGCTAGTACTGGTACGGGAATACTGTCTCAGAAGAAGACGCCAAAGTCGTCCAAGGTCCAAAGAGGGTTACGCACCCTCCAACAAGGGTAGTGGCAGACTACTAAACGACCTGGTAGGTATCTGTGGATGATAACCAGGGCCCGCTTGGCCCACCCCCGCACCCACCTTGCGCTTGTGCTAATACTACGGAGTACGCCTAGGTACGACTAGCACTACGTCCAGTACGGACTGCTAGACGGCTAGAGTACCTACTACGGAGCACGGAGTGCTGTTACGTAGGTAGGTGAGTGGTGTGAGTGGTGTGAGTGGTCGTTTGTGCTACTGCATACGACACACGACACGCCCAGTGGTCGTACGTGTAAGATGACAGGGCAGCCAGCTATCACAACCATGACTTTTGGGAATGCCGCATAACCTCCCCCCTTCTCATCGACACCAGCCTCTATCGGGGTGGTGTATGCCTCCCCGGTTACGGCCATGGCTACGATTGAAGCGGGCAGAGTACTCCTCTTTCTCTCGAACCTATCTCCTCATCGTGTGACACGCACACACACACACACACACACACACACACACACACACACACACGCATTCACACACCCCTCTCCTCCCCCAACTCTATCATTATCTTTTCCCTCGGTCTATCTGGACCATATTAGTCTGCCGCACCCCCCTCCCTTCCCTGTGCCACTCGGACTTGATCTTGAACTCGTCTTTATTTTTTTTAACCACAATTCCCTCCCACGTGAGCTAACTCGAGATAAATTATTCATCTCATCGTCTCAAGACGATCTACGGAACCGTCGACCGTAGGCCAGATAGGAGCACACAACTTACCAAGAGACTGGGACACGGGCCTCGGAAGAGGATTGCTTCACCCCCATTGGACGGCGGTACAAAAGCTTAGCGCCACTGCCCTTAAAGTGACACTGAATGGCGCAGAGCTGGGACGTGGTACTACTACTCACTATCTACCCAAAACACGCGGACCGCTTATTAGTCGAGGACAACCTGAATCGGGTATTCCCCATAGCCTCCATACTATCGAACATTTTGGAGCAGCCAAAGGAAGAAAAGGAAGAAGAAGAAGAAGAAGAAGAAGAAAATTAAAATTTTCACAGCCCCTGCGAATTTCTAAAGCAAGACGCCTCTTTTTTTTATTTTTTAAAGCTTCTTCACCGACAAACGCTTTTTTCCTTTCTTTCTTTTCTTTTTAGGTTGTTCAGAAAGAAAGAAATGGTTGGGCATTACGTTTTGTCTTCCGTGCGCCACCACCATCTGCCACTTACACGCAAGCGTTGACGTGTGTGTGTGTGTGGCCTGTACAGCCTCGTCACTACATACCAACCAAGACACTGAGAGGAAGAGAAGCCGCCAGCGCACATACTACTAGGTCGAGAGAAGCTCAATCTGGCAATTGTGTATAGAAACTCAAAAAGAACCCCCCTCCTCCCCCCTCCCCTCTCTCCCCTTCTTCGTGCACCTACAATAACAGAGTTTCGTCCCAATCCTCTGAAGTGCATTCCTCACGACGCCCATATAACATCACCATGGGCCAAACAACGCTTCTTACCGCCAACCTGGGCCACCAGTGCCTTAGGTTCACGCCACCTTTCCGACCGTTCCAGCTTCAGCGCAGTCTTAAGCTGTTCCATGACACGGCCAGGGGGCTGCTGTTGGACACCAAGAATCTCGACGCCTATTCCCGGCCGAGGACTATTCCCATCGACCTCGAGGATGAAGAGGTTTCTCCTTTGACCGTGCAGCAACCCAACTTTACATTTGATGCTCTTCCCAAAGAGGAGCCGCCATCATTATTACCACCACCACAACATCAGCAGGAGCAAGTGCAACAAGAGCAGCAGCAGGTGCAGCACGGGGAAGATGGCTCGCAAAAGGAGAGAACCGAGCTTCTCCAGCTCCCGACAGATATTCTCTACCTCATCTCGGATCACCTGGACGCCCCCTCATCATACTCTCTGGCCCTCACCTGCCGCGGGATGTGGCAGGCGTCGCTGCCGCAGACACGCCAGAAGCTCGAGGGCCAGGACAAGGCGTCCCTCCTCCTGACGCTGGAGAACGACCGGCTGGCGGACGGCTTCTTCTTCTGCCACCGGTGCAACCGGCTGCACAGCTTCGAGAAGACCTGGGGGCCCCGCTCGCCGGACGAGCGGGCGGCCAAGGGCGAGGTGTTCCACTGCAGCCTCCGCGACCGCTTCTCGCCGACGGGCAACGCCTACGAGATGGCGCACCACCACCTCCGGCTGGCCATGAACGCCCACCTGCACGGCACCGACCAGGGCATCCCGCTGCGCAACCTCTGCGTCGAGCACGAGCAGAAGCGACAGGCCACGACGATCAACTGCCGCACCAGCGCCGCCGTGCACGAGGGCGAGCTGCTCCTCAACCGCGTCTACGCCTTCGAGGTGGCCAACGACCAGGCCGCCGCCTTCCGCGCCTCGACGGGCTTCCGCGACTTCCGCCTCTGCGAGCACGTCCCCTTCTTCCGCCAGTCGTCCATCTACCACCAGAACGTGCCCGAGCTGCTCCGGCGGGCCCGCGGCGGGCCCGACGAGTTCGTCGCCTGCGCCGGCGCCCCCGGCTCCTGCGGCATCTGCCTCATGGACTACGACGTCACCATCAGGCGGCTCGACGGCGGCGCCCGCTGGGCCGTCTCCATCAGCGCCTACCACCTCCTCGGCGACGGCCGCGACCCCGACGACTGGAAGTGGGCCCGCTTCACCGAGAAGTCGCGGCCGCACCTCTTCCTCCCCAACCGGCCCAACCGCCGCGGCAGCGGCTACGCCGCCGGCGTCGTCAAGAGGACCTGGTCCCAGGCCGCCCGCCGGAACGAGGTCGTCACCGCCTCCACCGGCCTGCCGCTCAAGCGTCACTCCATCTGAGAAGAAGAAGAAGAAAGAAGAAGAAAGAAAAAAGAAGAAAAAAAAAACTCTTTTTCTCTCGAACACCGCCGCTTGTGTTCATGTATTTACTATCATCATCTTCTCGGAGCCCTTTCGTTTTTTCGTTTTATGTTGGGTCTTATTTCTTTTTTTTCTTTTTTTCTTTTTTGCTCTTTAGAAATTTGCATTCACGGGAACTTATCTTTAGCGAAGGCGTTGGTGGAAGGGAAACTCTTTACTGGTTGTCTTTTTTACTGCAAGAGAGCAGAACCTGACTTTTTCTTTTTCCTCATTCGCTCATGAACTTATGTTTTGGATTTTTCTCACGATGATGGATAGGATAGGGGGCCAGCGGGGATGTGCGTGTGTGGTTAGCAGGCCCGAACCACCCCCCCCATGTTCACGAAGATACGACTTTCCTTCTTCTACGAAGTACTACTTCCTCCTCTTTTCTCTCGCTCCAAGTAGTGGTAGTATCGTATCCCTACGCGCGTTAGCAGTTAAGAGACCTGGCACATGGCCAGAATCAATCAAAAACTTGTTCCAATATTTCTTCTTCTTCAGCTTTCAAAAAGGTACGGAGTATGTGACGTAAAGCTGCTAGCGGTCCCTGTGTCACGCCTGGACCTAGTAGAAATGTATCGATTTTGATTCTTACCCAAGACATGTGGAACAGGAGCACATATTACTACTACTCTAGTACCACTATACGGAGTAGTAGTGTCACAAGATATTGCACGCACACGCGGCACGAAAAAAAAAGGCATATACGAAAGATATATATTCATAATCTTTTCCCAACATTTTTGGTTCTGATTAATTCATTGCGCCGTGAAAAAAAATGATAATGTTTGGTCCCGGGTCCCGGTACAATCTTGACTAACGAGAAAAGAGTACCGTAATAAACCCCCTCGTAAGAGGCACATAGAAAAAGGAGGTTTTTTGTGTCCATATATATATATGTATGAGCACCGCAAGGGTGACTGATGCGCCGTCCCGCGCATGTTCATGATGTCAATCATGCATGTCGCCCCTGGCGTCTTATTTTCACGAGGGAAAGGGTCTGAGAGAGAGGGAGAGGGCGAGGGCGAGGGAGGGAGGGGAATAAGCATTCCAGGCCAATCTGTTTACAGCTTGGAGATGATGGAGCCAGCATATTCGTGGGTCTTGGCCTTGCCGCCGAGATCACCGGTGAGAGTCTTGCCCTCGGCGAGGGTGTCAAAGATGGCCTTCTCGATACGGTCGGCGTACTGGTTGAGGCTCATGTGACGAAGCATCATGATGGAAGAGAGCAGGAGGGCGGTGGGGTTGGCGAGACCCTTGCCAGCAATGTCGGGGGCGGAACCGTGGACGGCCTCGAAGATGGAGCACTCATCACCAATGTTGCCCGAGGGGGTGAGACCAAGACCACCAATGAGACCGGCGCACATGTCGGAGAGAATGTCACCGTACAGGTTGGGCATGACAAGGACCTTGTCGTTGTAAGGGTTAGGGTCGGTAACCATCTTGAGGCAGGTGTTGTCGAGGAGCTCGGCGTCAAACTCAATGTTGGGGAAGTCCTTGGCCACGTCCCGGGCGACGCTGAGGAACAGACCATCCGACATCTTCATGATGGTGGCCTTGTGAACGACGCGGACCTTCTTGCGGCCGATGGCCTCGGCGTGCTGGAAGGCGTAGCGCAGAACACGCTCGGAAGCCTCGCGGGTGATGAGCTTGATGGACTGGACGACACCGTCAACGACGACGTGCTCGATACCAGAGTACTCGCCCTCAGTGTTCTCGCGGATCAGGACGGTGTCGACATCGTCGTAGGGGGTCTTGAATCCAGCGACGGAGCGGCAGGGACGCAGGTTGGCGAAGAGGTTGAATGTGCGGCGCAGGGTGAGGTTGAGGGAGACGTGACCCTTGCCAACAGGAGTGGCGAGAGGACCCTTGAGGGCGATCTTGTTCTTCTGGATATTCTCGATGGCAAGGTCGGGAATGGCAGTCCTGCCGTCCTTGAGGATGGGGGTGACATCGCAGGGCTCCCAGGCGACGGGGGCCTATGAATCGTGTTAGCGACGGCACGCGACACGGCGTTGCTCGAAGCATGTGATGATGATGCTACCACAGTAACAGACTTACCTTGGCGGCAGAGAAGATATCCTTGACGGACTGGGCGATCTCAGGACCAATACCGTCACCCTCAATCAGACTGACAAGGTAATTACCCTATGCGATTTCTTCTGTCAGTTACTCCGTCCGTGTTTTCTCATATTGTGCCTGTTGTGTCGTGAAGCTAAGCAAGCTCTTGAGTGATTTTCCCTCGGCTTAAGCGCAAACCCCACGACGACCAGTTTCCAATTCAATGACCGCGTGGAAAAAGGAGAAGAAGAGAAATAAACGTACCTGAGAGTCCTTGACACCGTTGTACTTTGCGACCTTGTCACTGCTGTAGTTGCGCTGAGCCTATATGTTATAAGATGCCTTGGTTAGCTGGCTGGTGACTTTCTTTTTCTTTTTTCTTTTTTTTGCCGACGAGAAGCGCATTGTCGCGAAAAGTGTCAACTTACAGAAAGAGCCCAGGTAGCAGCAGCACGAGGAGCCACCCGCAGGCATTGCCTGGGCATGGGGCTGGAGAAAGCTCGAATGGCCAGCATTTCGACGACAAAGGAGGGGTATCAAGAAAGATTTCCTAGAGGGATAGCTTGGAGGGGAGGGGGGAGATGGTCGTCGGAGTAGGAGGAGGAGGGGTGGGAGAAAAAAAAGGCACACGATATTAGGAAAAGAAGGGAAACAAAAAAAATTATCGACGTTGCAACTTGTTGCTAGCGTTACATTGGGTCCCGAGAGAGAGGGAGCAAAAAAAAAAATACGAAAAAAAGGTTACAGTGGGAAAGGCAAGGAAAAAAGCCGTTTGGGCGGCGGCACGCGAAAACAAGCCGGCGATATGCTTGCGCTGCCTTTCAATCTTCTCCTTCTCCAACACGGCTGCATGCTGTATGCGGCAGCTGCGACGGCTGCGACGGTGACTTGCGTCGGCTACTAGTGGGGTCTTCTTTTCTCCAAAGCTCGGTTGCGCTCGGAGCCGTCGGAAATCCGTTGGTGTAAACCGAGGGAGTATCAGCCACAAGTTTCTCAAGGCTGAACTGTGGCTTTACTCGAGCTTGCTTTGAACTGTGGCTGTTCAACTCCACACAGCCTAACAGCCTCCACACTCGAAAGCTGTTGGATGGATCCATCCGTAAACCGAATTGCTAGCAGTACGGAATACTTACCACGTACGGCGTACGGAGTACCGATTACATACGGCATACCTGCTCCGTACCTGACAGTGGCTTGAATCCCGCTGGATATCCCCAACATCTCTCGCATGCCCACCAGTATTGTCGCGCAGGCGCGTCATTCCCCTTTATTACGGAGTACAACAATCTGACTTGGAGCGAGACTTTGCTTGGAATAGCTTTTTCCCAGGACCCCCTCTCTTCCCTCCCCCACGATCCCTTGACTCAGCGCCAGTCAAAATTAATATGCGTCGGCGATAACGTAGCTTGAACCCGTTACGACAGCCCACTATGGCCGACTATGATCGCACGATCCTTGACTTTTACCAGCTTCAAACCCCGTACCCTTCGGAATGGCCAGCCGAGAAGGACGAGGCACAGCAGTCTGGCGATGAGGACAGTGGACCCAAGCGGCGTCTGTCTCGATATCAGGCGCTGGAGAGGGCGGCGGGGGACAGGAGGAGTAGCGTCGTTCCCGGGTCTGAGAAGGGAGGGTTAGGAAACCTTGTGCAGAAAGATGAGCCTGATCCCCTGGGGACGTCTGAGAGTGTCGTGACCAAGTTGGAAAACATGAGCCTGCCGGTGCAGGATGATGTCAGACTACGTAAGTTGTGCAAATCATCATCGCAGGCCGGCGTAACGCGAACCGCTCTGCTAATCGATGCTGCTCGCAGGCAACCGATTCCTGCTATCATCGACGACTTTCTCGCCCGCCCTCTTCCTCTCCCAGGTCCACGCAAATGCCGACACCCGTACTTTACTGCAGGGCCTTGATACCCTCTCCCAATCGATTGACCAGAAATCCGCGTCGCTCAAGGTGCTTGTGGAGAGCAACTTTGAGCGTTTCGTCAAGGCCAAAGCCACCATCGACAATGTATACAAAGAGATGAAATATAGAGGCTCCGAGCCGCCTCAGACAAGAGCCAGGGCACATTCGAGACACGCCAGCAGAAGCAGTTTTCGAAATAGCGCCATGGTTGGAACGAATGCCCCTCTCAGCCCGAACCCCTTGGTCGCACCGGTCTCTGAAGGCAGGAAGAAGAATGCGCTGATCAAAGAGAGCGAGTACGGTGTGCTTGGAATCAAGGCGCCACTGCTTGACGTGTCAGCTAAAGCCGAGGATGTCTGGGGTCCGGCACTTGGAGGTCGCGAAAAGGAGGAGAACCTCAAGACTGTCTCAAGTTATCTCGGCCTATACAGAGAGTACGTCGAGATCAGCACCGCCGTGGCAGACAGCGTTAAGAGGAAAGACTACGAGACGCTGGTAGAGGAGTACAATAAAGCGAGGAAGTTTTGTGAACAGGCACGCATGTTAGCTTCGCAGCTAAACGGGGCGACGCCGAACGAAACTCAGCTGTATCAGATCGTAATTGCTGGGCGGATGTGGCACGATGTGGACCAGCAGATTCAGAGTTTCAAGAGAGACTTATGGAAGAAGCTGATTTCACTGCATGCCGTGTCCAAGTCGGAGAATTCGACCGGACGGGGCCAGGATCAGCATATGGATCTCATCAACTTGCTGCTTGAACTCGGTGTCCAGGATAACCCCATATGGGTCTGGCTCCTGAGCCATTATGACCACTTGAAGGGCAAGATTACAAGCACAGCGGAGCGATCCAAGGTGGAGATTGAGGTTCTGCGGAGGAGACTTGCGAATGGGGACAAACCTACACCCCAGGCAATTGCCAACCATTTGCGGTCTATGGGACGACAGGGCACCGAGGAGAAGCCGGTATCGACTGATTCTACCGAGGTTATCGAGCTGTGGGATAAGATATTGGGCCTTCTCAATAGCCTTCTTGGACCCCAGGGGATCCTTAGCGAGGTGCTTGACTTTTGGCAGACGGTTCAGAGCTTTATTGACGGCCAGGCGCAAAAGTCTCTACCCATTGGATATAATGGAGAGTCTGTGTTGCACCATAATCTGTCTGACAAGGTGATTGAGGACTTGAAGAAAGGGGCAGTCGATTTGGTCGAGACACTAAGGGAGCACCTGTACGCATTCTTCATGGGCCTGCCTCCGGAAGACATCTCCCTGCTGTTCTCGCCCATTCCGCAGACACCACTCTCACCGTCACCTACAACGCCAGGGTCTGGCTTGATGAGCCCAAGCGTTGCGCGAGATCCGCGGTTCAAGTTTGACGCGGCCAACCCCCCGCCGCCCTCCACTAAGAAGGGAGAGTCGTGGGAGAAATTGGCATTCTGGCCGCCGTGGTCAAACTCTCTGAGTGGAGTATACTACCTATCCAAGATGCTGGCCCTCGTCGGCTCAGGAGCTTGCGATATGGCGAGTATTGGCCCGATAGCTGCTGCTGCCGACGGGCAGAGCGTTGAGAGGCTCAGGACACTGGTCGGCGCATCTCG
The DNA here is from genome assembly GCA_026184415.1 of Trichothecium roseum. Classification (NCBI taxonomy): domain Eukaryota; kingdom Fungi; phylum Ascomycota; class Sordariomycetes; order Hypocreales; genus Trichothecium; species Trichothecium roseum. The sequence continues at coordinate 926,262 of CM047947.1, forward strand.
TGAGCGCTGCGTCACAGCCCTGTGCGCGGCCTGGAATCGTGACGCCGAGAACATCAAGTACGTCGAGGACTGGCAGCGGTCGGCGGAACTCGGCGACGTGACACGCATGCCGGCCAGCTTCTCCGCCTTTGAGGGCACTCTCCTCTCGGGCATGCAGAATATACTGTACATCTCCGACGCCATGGACAAGCCGGGGGCAGGCAACATTGTGCTGGCCCCGCCAACGAAGCTGCTCCAGATGGTCCGGAGCCAGTATGTGACTACGCTGTACAAGGCGCTCAGCGGCATGGTGGAAAACGCGGAGCGGTCCGTTAAGAAGACTGACGATGAGTGGCTCACTGATACAGATGGCTTGGTGGCCACTACCAACGTCGAGAATGTGACGAGCAGGAGCACACTCGATGCAGGTGATCGTGTAAGTGGCAACAAACAAGATAAAGAGGAAAAACACATTCGATCGAATCCCAAGATGCAAAGGCTTTAATTACGTGCTGTTCATGACGCTAACTCCTCGCAGAACGTACGCATGCTGCTCACGCTGAGCAACCTGCAAGCCCTCCGCTCTCAGGTCGTGCCCAGCCTCAACTCGCAGTTCGAAAACGCCTTCTCCGTCAAGCTGACGGACGAGTCCAAGACGATCCGCGACGTGCTGGGCCAGATCGACGCCCGGCTCTTCCAGTCGTACACCAAGAAGTCCATCGACACGGTCAAGGACATCATCCAGGCCGGCCTCGCGCGCCCCGACTGGGTCCCCCCTGCCGGCGCCCGCCCCTCGGCCGCCAAGCCCTACGTCTACGAGGCGCTCCTATCCCTCGTCCTCGTCCACTCGCAGGTCTCCACCACGGCCTCGTCCCTGACGTCGCAGGTGCTCTCCTTCCTCCTCGAGCAGACGTCGCACCAGCTCCTCGACGCCTTCCGCCGCCGGCCGCGCTACCCTCTCGAGGCCCTCATGCAGGCCACCCTCGACGTCGAGTTCATCGCCCAGACGCTGAGCCACTACACCACGGACAAGGCCTCGGAGCTCCAGGGCCAGATCTACCAGGAGCTCGACGCCCGCACCGACAACGACGCCCGCGCCAAGCTGCAGAGCGAGCTGCCTGAGATGCGGAGCGTGCTCAAGAAGCTCCGCGACTCGAGCAAGAACGAGTTTGCGTGCTTCAGGAGGCCCAAGAAGCCCGGCCAGCCCGCCAGCAGGACCAACAGCGGGCTCTCGGGCTAAGGGGGGCCCGAGTTTTGGGCTCATCAAGGGAGGCGGGTACGAAATTTCTAATTGCTTTTCTTCTTCTTCTTCTTCTTCTTCTTCTTCCTTTTTGTTTAGATGTATGGAAATGAATACAAAGTCGGCAGTGATGCTCAGAATTATGAAAGATAAGACATGCGCATCATCACGAATCAGGCGCGCGAGAGCGGCGCAAGGGACAAGGGGAGATGGAATAGGTCTTCCACACAGATTAGGGAGAAGTAAGTATATATCCTCCGTATCACTGAATAAACTTTCCCCCCTAAGCAGAAAAAGAGTATTCGGAAGATCCTTCAAAACGTTTCGTCTTTATTACTTGTTCTTGTTATTCTCGTTCTTGTTCTTACTCCTGTTTCTTCTTCTACAACTACTCCTCTCCAACCGCGAGGTCTTTCCGTCTTTGTTCCCGCCCCTTTCTTTATAAGGCTTTCTTCCTCAATTCCCAAAGCCGAAAGAGAACCAAAAAGAAAAAAAACAATAAAGCAACAAGTAAATTCATCATCTTATCATTCATGATGCTTTCGTTTCTTCCTTCAAAAAAAAAACAAACAAATCCCCAAAAGGGGTAGGAGGGCTCTCTAGGAACAAAACGCCGTCGTTACAACTCGTGAGGCTTTTCTTTTGTGGAAAATACCATCTAATCATTTCCTTAATTCGTATCTTTTCTTCTCTTCTCTTATTTTTCTTGTTTATTCGTTCTTCCCATCTTGCCCGGCGTAGAAAGAAGTGTTGCTTACTGGGGGTTATTCGGGAGGAGGAGATGCGAGCAAAAGACCAGCTCCAGGGAGCGGGAATCGAGAGGCGAAAACTGCGACCCCCTTTGACGAGTGACAATGGTGTCGTCTAGACAGAGTTAGCATAAGGGTTCCCAGAAGTCCAGAGCACGAAGGAAATTATGCGTCGCAATACTTACAGTCGAGGTCGATCTCTTTAAAGTAGCGAGCGACTTCGGCATCGACATCCGTAGTCGCTAGCTTGCCGTCGCCTTCTCTCCGCATCGTCTGCGGCAACGCCTTGCGAATGCCCAGCAGCATTCTCAGCAAGCTGGCAAGATTGCCTCCCTGATCTGTGAAGACGCTAGGGTCGCGCTCAAGAGGCCATCCCGGCCTCAGGTGATCCTGCTCCCAGGCTTTGAACGCCCAGGTCGACTTCTCGACGCAGTTAAGGAATATTATGGCAGTCAGGTACATGCTGAAGCCCACCTTGATTTTGCTGTCTTGCAAAATGCGATGCATCAGGCTGAGGAGGCTCCTCGACGTGCCGTTAGCCCGCCGTTCAGCAGCAGCATTGAGCTGCATACACATCATGGTGTATATATCAGCCGCGCTTGCGTTTTGCGTCTCTTTGATGTACCGCGGCTCTTCTCCCTCCGACATTGGTATCTCCTTGATGATCCATTGCCGTTCTCTGTCTATACTTTCAACAAACCCCCACAGGTCAAGGGACTTCTTGAGCAGGTCGTTTTCCTTTTCCTCCACCATCTTCACTGCAGTTTCGAGCGTGATGCGCATGAATTTTGAGGGTTCGCGCTCAATGAACAGAGGCATCACATCGCGCATATAAGCCTCTACTTTCAGTGGCAAATCCACGGCATCTTGGTCTATCATAAGGACCTGATGCCATGAGTCAACGTCGTTCGGGGTAGAAGAACTGTCTTCATTTTCACCGCGGGAAAACTGCGTACCCAATGTCGACGAGACAATCTTATGTGGACTTTCGGGGAAATGCGACAATTCTACCGAATTGGCATGGTTGTACAGATGGAATGATGACTTCATCATATTGATCCGGTTCTGCGAGAGAACAACCTGAACGCCAGCGGAGTACAAGTCAAGCTGCTCGTGCAAGCGAGTGCGTACACACCCTGTTCTCCAGACGCGGGGGGCGAGCACTTTGCGACAAGTATCACAGGGATCGCCAGTGCCGCAATTCTTTCGCAGAATCCTACATCTGATACAAGCTCCAATTTTGCGCACCTCTTGGACCTCTTTCCTGCGGGTCGGATTGAACCTCGAGCGGGCGTGCCGCGGTTTGCCATTCAGTGTGCCATCGAACGTGTCCATGCGTACACCTCCTCTATGAGGTAGCATCGGAACATGCGGATGGGGCGTGTTGGGCACCAGGGTCATTGGTAGAGCTGACGTCAAATATGACATTTCCCCCCATGGCTGAGAGTTATTCACTTCGATCGTAGTGGCAGGCTCGGACGTTGCGGTAGTAGCGGGTATGGGCTCGGTGGCGGGCGCCGGCGTTGCTTCTATCGAAGGGGAAGGCTGACTAGCTTGCGGGGTGTGAGATGATTGAACAGATTGGTGAGGACTAGCAGCAGGTTCATTGTCCGCGAGTTGCGGGTCAAGGAAGGATGGGTTGAGTCGGGCAGTGGCCGCGACTGCGACGGAAATGTTGGCAGCATCTGCAGATGATACGCTGCCAGGAAGAAAGGCTTGGAGCCTCTCCTCGGGGGTCAACTCCGTAGCTGGAGGGGTTGCATCTGCTCATCGTTAGCCATGGGTAGTAAGGATGAAGATTCGCCGAGGTTGGAAGTGTACCCTTTTGCATGCCAACAGCCCGGCCATCATAGCTCCCGGGAGGATTATCAAGTGTGAACTGCTCCTGTACCTCGAAACGGTCCGGCGTAGGCTCAATGATGGGGCTAGGGAAGGTGACGGGGTTCGAAGCGTCTTGGCCCTGGTTATTGACACGGTTATTCTCACTGAGGTCAACCTGTCGCGACGCCTCTGCGAGCGTTTCGAGTGCACTCCAGGGTTGGGGAAGATCAGATAAGAGCTGTTGGGATGTGACTTGTGCTCCGGTGGGAGGGTGGGAGGCGGGGAGGGCAGCCTTTGCGCTGGCAATACCATGCAATTCGAGGCATGCTCGCATGCGATCCGAGTCAGATATGGCCGGGCATTTCTTGGTAATATGCGTAGTCAAGCTATCGATTCGACCTTTGGGGAAGTTCTCGCCACACTGCCTACAGGTATGCTGATAGCGGTTGCTATTATCCTTGAGTTTGGGTCCCCTCTCGAAATATTCGAGGATGAGGGGGTTCGGTTTCCGGCCCATTGAAGGCTAGACGAGGCGGTTGCAAGCCCCGAAAGACCTGCAACCGCGGCGGAGAGAGACCTCGGCGAGGAAAGTCGCCTGGTTTGTTGCGCAATGACGCCTCCAACATGCGAATCGTGGGCGAGGCTGCTAACGCTGGTATTGTCGTTTTAGGAAATTGTTTGGAGTCTTTGGAGGTGGCAGAATGAATTATGCCCCCGCTGACCGACGAAAATCTTACACCGCCTGCACGGAGATGTGACGGAAGATGGATGACCCGTTCCGCTTGGCTACTCAAAAACCCATGGACGGCTTACCCTACGGAGTGGGTGGTCCGTCTGTATCTGGATAGAGGCTGTTCTTTCCAATGTACAGTTATAGCAGGGTCCTACCTACGTATTTAGCATTACCCATCAGACAACTTCCGAAGAACAATAACAACTACTACTGCCAGCCCTAAGTTAGGGTTCTATAGAGAGAGAAGCTAAATCAATAATTGCTTTTCTTTTCACTTTTTCTTTTCAGATTCTTTTCAATCTTAATTCTTTACGGAGTACTCCGTACTCGCCGCAATAATCCTCACTACTACTACGGAGTCCTAGTGCCGTGTTGGCAATCAAAGCGAGTCTCTCTCTCACTGTCGTCAGCCAAGAAACACTAAACTCTCGCTTCTACGGAGTACTTGGATGGTTGATAGGTTGGAGGCCACCCCGTACTCCGTCCTTATTTATTAATACCACCAGGAACTACCATACGCCTTGGCCCACAAAGTAAGCCGGGTATAACCAAAACCGTCAAGCTCTATGATGACCAGGACCCAGGCACGCGGGAGATCGGGATGGATGTCTTCCTTCTCGTCTGACGCCTCGCCTTGCTCGCCTGCTTCCACAGCCTTGCCCTACGTGCCTAGTACCCAGCAATCTATAAATACAACACCGAGTTTACATGGATTCCGCTGCCCGGGTGCTGATGTACGACGTATCATCATCTCCGCGTACGATGCGCTCCATACGCCTTAGTCTGGGTAGTATTACTCCGTAGTGAAGAAAGAGATCCATCAATTGCTGGCAAGCGTTCCTGCATGGGGCAATGGACGCGGCTCGCCGTCCACTCAGAGGATCTTCTCTCCTCCCCCCTTCACCCCTAGTCCATGTCACCACAACTTCTTGGCCCTACGGGGCCCTCACTCTCCTGGCATGGTTTCCTGGTGCTTTAGTTTAGGCCCAATGCGCGGCCGCGGCACAATGACTACCAAGTCTGATGCGGTGCCTTTCCGGTAGGATTATTTCTTTACTTTTCATCTTTCTTGAAAGCCTGTGGAACGTACAAAAGGGCAGTGGTGTGTATTCCTGTATGGGCGTTGTTGCTGTGTTTTCTTTGTTTTCGAGTTGGTGCATCATCACATTGAATCGACAATGAGGGCCAAATCGTCACTTATGCCATTATCGGCTTGCCTTACCGCCGCGACGGCCGAGGGCTTGGCTCAATATGCTTTGACCGATGTAAGTAAATGATGATATATGTGCATCTGCCAGAATAGCAATTCTGACCGTGGAAATGATTCTAGACGGGCTCAATTGACGGCGGCAACACATTTCCTGGTGTCGCCCGTCCGCTTGGTATTGTCAAGCTGGGGCCGGACCTGTACTCTGGAACGGATGCGTATTCGGGATACCTCGAGGAGGGCAACTTTACTGGTTTCACTATGCTACACGAAAGTGGCACAGGTGGCGCTCCCAAGTATGGAGTTGTCTCTCAGATGCCCGTCGTTGGCAGTGTGGACAACCCCCTGAGCGACGCCATCAATGATACCCGCGCCGAGGACGACTTCACCGAGGTGGGCTATTACCGCTCCTCGTTGGGATCTGGCACGGTGCTTGAGCTGGCTGCAACCAACAAGGCTGGGCTGTACAAGTACCAATTCCCCAGTAAGAACCAGAGCAACAACGTACTGGTCGACGTGTCGCATGTGCTGTCTTCCTACCGCGGGCAGGGGCTTGAGCAGCATTTCTTGGGAGGGAACATTAGTGTTGAGCAAGACGAAGCCAAGAACAACTACTACACTGGGTTTGGAACCTATGACAATGTAGGTGCATCTTTGTGGTCATGTCCACAGATGGAGAGAAGCGGAGGTTGACGATTCTCAGGGGTGGAACCGAGCAGCGCCATGGACTGTCTACTTTTGCGGTTTCTTCGACTCTCCGTCAACCTATAAAACCTTCCTCGGCAAGGACTTTGTGACAGACGAACTGGTCGAATTCTCCGTTGAGGCGTCTTACGAGTCCGAAGAGGCTCGTCTCGGAGCCCTCTTCACCTTCAAGGACACGACAGTAGTCTCCCGAGTCGGAGTCTCCTTTATATCGGCCGACCAGGCCTGCTCAAACGTGAACGCCGAGATCCCTGCAGGCACTTCGCTTCAGGATGTGAGGGATGAGACCAGAAAAGCTTGGGAGACAGAGGTCTTCTCCAAGGTCACCACCTCGGAGACAAACGTCACCAAGCTGCAGCACCTGTACTCCTCTCTGTACTTTATGCATCTTTTGCCGGTGAACAAGACGGGGGAGAATCCTGGGTGGGAGTCGTCTGAGCCTTATTACGACGATATCTTTACCTTTTGGGATATTGTACGTTTGCGCGGGGATGCCGGAACTTGAATTGACAAAGGCTAACAAACGCAGTATCGCTCCCTTACGCCCCTTCTCCATATCCTCCAACCAGCCCACTACGAGGGTCTCCTGCGCTCCATGGTGGATATCTGGCGCCACGATGGCTGGGTCTCGGATGCGCGCTCCTCCTTCTCGAACGGTGCAGTCCAAGGCGGCACCAACGGCGACAACATATTCGCCGACGCATATCTCAAAGGCGTCAGGGGCGGTGTCGACTGGGAAGATGCTTTTGCGTCCATGGTCAAGAACGCCGAGGTCGTACCAGAGAACAACGACGACCCTAGGGATCGCACGGGCTCTACCAAGGAGGGTCGCAGCTCGTTGCCCGACTGGCAAGAATACGGCTTCCTGACGCCTAAGTACGGCCGTTCCGTCAGCCGAGCCGTAGAATTGTATGCTCTCCCCTTTATCCCCCTTTTTGTCAGATCGATCCAACTAATTGCGGCAGTTCCGTAAACGACCACTCCATCGCCTCAGTAGCCCTTGGCCTCGGCAAGATAGACCAGTTCCAAAAGTACTACAAGAGCGCCAACAACTGGCGCAACCACTGGAACAAGGACTTGTCAGCCCTCAACTTCACCGGCTTCCTGGGCCCGCGCGACGAGGACGGCTTCATCGACCAGGACCCCCTGTCCTGCGGCGGCTGTTACTGGCAGGACGACTACTACCAGGCCCTCCCCTGGGAGTACTCCTTCAACGCGCACCACGACCTGGCCACCATCATCGAGTACATGGGCGGCGACGACGCCTTCGTCGACCGCCTCGACATGACCTTCACCCCCGGCGCCTACGACGGCAACGACGACTACGGCGGCACCCTCTTCAACCCCGGCAACGAGCCCAGCTTCGTCACCCCTTACCTGTACAACTACGTCAACCGCCAGGACAGCGCCGTCCGCCGTAGCCGCTTCGTCGCCAAGAGCTACTACCGCCCCGCCCGCGACGGGCTCCCCGGGAACTCGGACGCCGGCGCCATGGAGTCGTGGCTGCTGTGGAACATGATCGGCTTGTTCCCCATGACGGGCCAGCCCATCTTCTTCGTCGGCTCGCCCTGGTTCTCCGACCTCAGCATCGACCTCGGCGGCGGCAGGAAGCTCGACATCACTGCCCGAGGCGGCGACGAGGACACGTCGTACTACGTCCAGTCGCTAAGGGTCAACGGCGAGTCGTGGGACAAGAGCTGGCTGAGCTGGTGGGACATCTTCGCCGAGGGGGGCACCCTCGAGTTTGAGCTGGGATCCGAGCCCAAGAACTGGACCACCGGCGCGAGGCCTCCCGTTCCCGGTGGCTTGAGCGATAAAGATGCTAGGGATGTGATTTCGGGTTGGATAGATCAGGCGTCGTCTTAAGAAGGACCAAAAACATTCTATGTATATAGAAACCACTACTACTTTCTTTATAATAATAGGAGAGAATCTAGAGAGACAAGTATAGAAATGCATCTACTAATGTCAAACAAAGCAACAATATTGGCAAAGAAGAAGAAGAAAACCAAAATAACGCCGCGCTAATAGGCCTCCGAGCTAAACGGAGCTCAAATGCAGACAGCTACTTACTAGCCATTGGGGGGGGGGTATCTTATACGTTGTATAAAACCAGCCAATTTTGCCCTATTCGTGGGTTCCGTCGTGCCCTGTGTCATCCCTACTTCAGCCCCATACGTTTCTAAAGTCGTCGCTGTCCGGAACCTGGTATCCTGGCCTGTTGTTGTCCTCTGAGCCTCGCCTCTGCTCGTCGTCATCGTTTGCAGCCCATGCGCCCGCCTCTTCTGCAATAGGGCTCTCCGACGTATCATGATGGATGTCCTGAGGGGCCTTGGCCTGCTTTGTGGGCTTGGTGGGCTCTGCGGAAGGGCTTTGCGCTGGGGATTGCGGTGCTAGGGATTGCGGTGCCCGTGATGAGAAGGGCTGTGCCGACGAACCTTCTTGTCCTAGGCCAAGTTGAGACGTGTCGGGCTTTTGGTGCTTCACAGGCTTCTTCGCCTTCTTCTTCTTTTTGACGGAAACGACGACCTCTGAGGAGGGGGCATTCTCGCTGCTCGGCGACTGCGCAGAGCTCTTCACTGCTGGTGATCGCGGCTTGGGCGAAGAGTGAACAGGAGGTCGGATAGTAAAGTTCCCGGCCGAAGATAGATATCGCTCCCTCAGGGGCTCACTGGCTGTGATTACAGGGTACTGGTATTTTGGTCAGTAGGGACATGGCACTGTAGATGCATGATGGACTTACGTTCCAGTCCCCGTATTCGAGTTTACGGGCACTCTCATACAATGACTCCTCTTGCCGGTCCATTTCCGGTTCTTCGTAGTCATTATGCGTGTGCTCGTTGATCTGGTCGGGACGGTTTTGACTGCTCTCACCGTTGGAGTGCAGCAAAGGCGTGGTGGAATTTACTTCACCGGGTTTTGGGATCCAGTACTTCCCCTTCCCGCCCCTTTCGTAGCGCATCCCCTCGCGTAGTCTGGCAAGGCGGGACTTGGAATCTTCGTGTGCCATGACCTTGTCGCCAGAATCAAAGACCCGGTATCCGTAGTTGTCGCCCCTAAATGTGTCTTTGGAGTCTTCGATCAGATCTTTGATTCCAAAAGCGTCGCGGAAAGCATAATTAATTGGCATGCGCGCGGAGAGGATATTATTGTCGGCAAAATCCTGCCACGAGAAGGCATACCAATGAGCAATCGCAAACGCTGGCATTTCGATACATATTAAAGCATCTTGAATGGCTGCGGCGAGGTTGTCGGGAGTATAGCCTTCTACATCGTCCGGGATAGCCCCCAGCCATACCAAAATGGAAAGGAAGAAGCCTTGCCAGTAAGAAGCAAAGATGATGAGCTTAATGCAGAGGAATTTGGGGACAGGACGGAAAGGCGTCAAGTCTGAATGCATACAGACCCAGAAGAGACCGAGAGAATACAAACTCAGAGTGACACTGATATTGTAAATGATGCTACTCCAAAAGTAACCAGAAGTAGCCCCAATGTAGCCTTCCTGGTACGTGTGCGTCGCTTTCATGATGATAGCAGCAAAGGCCAGGATAGGCTTGAGCCACGCATATTGAAGAATACCCCGTTTGATGGCTAAAAAGGTATGAGGGTCAGAGATATCCACTTTGGGGAGAATATGATTCATTGGCCACAAATGTTCGACGGGCGCTCTCCCATGCGTCATGATGATCAAAGACCTTTCGCCGCCAAGGTAGTTGATAAGGAGCTGGAAGAAGGTGTATATGGTAAATGCTTCGTAGATATCGCGGACGGGATCGAGAAACGAGGCGGCCTTGAGCGATACCATGCTAGTCCATGATGTTATGGAGTAGATAGGGACCATAAGTAGAATTCGCACGACATATCGTTGGAATAAAGGCTTTCGATAATTCTTTGCTTGGAGCAAGATGGAACTGACGGAAGGGGAAGCTTTTATTAGCTTAGAGGAAACCGAGGGACAGAGGACAAGACTTACATGATGGATGTGAAGGTCGCTAGAAGTGACGCGACACCAGATACGATGGTGATATACGTGCTTAGTTTCTGTCCGGTGCCACCATCTCCCATGGTCTCAATACTGTTCGTCATGGTCGCGGCGCAGAGCAATAACTCCAAGTACTTTCAGACCATGGCAGATTTACAGATTATTTCTGTTATACATAGGTCCGTGGCGATGGAACGCGACCAAGCATTAGTCCCCGCGTGATGATAGACCTGTATGGTGAGAGTCAGGCCTTCACAATAGGTGAGCGTTGTTGTAGATGGAAGATGCAGTGATCTGATGATGCAGAGGTAGCACTAAGTAGCGATAGTGGAGGTCATGTTATCCTGTTGGTTCTCCAAGCTACCTATTTACTCAAAGTGCAAGGGTCTTGTCGGTTTAGGTCAGGTCATGGACAGAATAACCTAACCAGGAAGTGCTCGAAAAGTACTTGAACATGTGTGATGGATTTTTGATTGTTGAGATGTGGATTAGTGAATAACGCTACTGTAGCCACCAAACAGTAGGGGGGCATCCTGCTAGAGCGCGTCATCGCACCGAGTACTCGAGACGCTGGAAGCTGCCTGCACCAGCTGCAGTCCACCGTGGATTGGATCGTTAGCGTCGGACGGTGCCTGTAGCTTAGATGAGCCGCGGTCCCACACGCACTCGAGGACCGCGTCAACTCAAGATGCATTGGATAATATACGGAGTAGGTGTCTGGCAGTAACGTCGTCTCTGCCGAGCTCCGGCTTGCCTGGGGGATTTCTTCAACAATATCACAAAATCCACAACCACGACAGCACACACTTTCGAGGCCCATTTCAACCTAATTACGTGCCTACCGCTATGGAAGTCTACTGGAGACAGTTCAGCAGTACTCGATGACCTTCTCATGGATGCTGGGCCTCTTTGACAAAGCTCCAGTAGCTCCCAGGGGTTGAACGAGATGGAACGGTTCGAAAACTTCTCGGCCGATGATCAGAGACGCCCAGGATTCAATTAGTATATCGCCTGTGGAATCATGTATTTTGTGGTATCGCTAACATGAGGCAGTGAATTCTTGATATTCCTCTTGCTCTGCGGCGGGCTGAGCATCTTCTTCCTCCTATACTTCAACCGCCTCTTCGCCTCTATCATATCCTACGGTATTCGAACCTGGACATGGCATAAGCATCGTATCTACCTTGATATTGGCGCACTTCAAATATCATTACTCGCTGGGCGAATCTTCTTCACCGGCCTCCGCTATCACGGATCCAATGAAACCTTTCTAGTACATCACGGCTATGTCACTTGGCGGTACTGGCTGCGCAGAGTGCGGGATGCGGAAATTCTGGTCGATGAAGCAGCAACCGAAAATAAGACATCGGAGAAGGAAAGGAATGCTAAGCTTCCCTGCCGAATCAATGTTGATCTTATAGGTGTGGAATGGTTCGTTTACAATCGTAGCCCAGCATACGATTCTATTATTGCGGGTTTACAAACAAGCGACGACGTTACTGGATCTGGTGGGACGTCGAGTAGTGTGGCTGGGGATGATGGCAAGGGTGAGGGCAGCATCAGGTCTCGAGGCTCCAAGCAAAAGGTTCGTGCCGAGAACGGATTTGCTTCAGCAAAAGGACCCAATGATTCAAGATATGCACCAAATGGGTACGGACTCTCAGAGAAGGCAAGCTCAGGGCCGCAGCCCAGTGCAAGCCAGGACGGTGACAGTATGGCTTCTGGAAGTCTTGATGAGGACGAAGATGATGGCCAAGCTATGCCCGAGCTCCCAGCTATGATTCAGTTCTTACCAATCCATATACGATGCGAAAAGGCGGCTGCCGTTATTGGCAATGCAAATACGAAGGGACTGCTTATCGTCAAGGCGGACGCTGTCTCGGCCGACGTCGACGCTACAAAGACGCAGACTATTGACCCATACTGCCAAGTATTCAAGGTCCAACTCGAGCATCCGGTCGTGGAAATGAGAGACAACGAAGATTTTGTGGAAGATCAGGCCAGCCAGGCCACACGGGATATGAGCAAGGCACAAGGGACGAAAACCAAGCTAAATTACTTTAAACGCCAGCATCGCAAAGTAGTTCAAACTCTGCGGAGAATGCTATATCGTTTGCCTGGTAAAGCTGATGCTATATCGCCAGATTCGCAAGCTGCTCTAGAAGATGCAATTGAATCACAGATTCCAGGCCACGGCCAGTGGCAAGGGCTGTCCAGGTACTTGGACGACGAGCAGGATGACAAAGCTCGATGGTCGCATGTAGAATATGCAGCAGAAACCAATGTTCTCGACAGTCCCGCGGCGACATTAACGGTGTTTTGGGATGCAGTGACCAAGGTTGATTCTAGGGCCGTACGGAGGCAGGGACTCAGTCCAGCTTTCAGAATTAATGGTGATAAATCCCCAGCATGGGGTATGCATCTTGCCATTAAAGGTGGCTCAGTCAATTATGGCCCCTGGACAGATCGCAGGCGTGCAGACTTGCAAAAAGTCTTCTTCCCTGGGCTGAGTAAAGATGCTGCCCCGGCACAGCCATTGAAAGCGGGAGATTGGCGTGTACCGACCCAATTTAAACTTGATGTCGAGCTTGATGACGATGTCACGTTTCGGGTGCCATTCAGGGAGGAATCAAAGAACTGGCGTTGGCGCCAGCAAGAAACCCAGGTCCAGGTCCCTCAGCCAAGAGATCGAAGGCGACGCAGAGAACAGGATGGTAAATCTGAGGCTGCCCCGATACGACCGGCTGCTTGGCTTGAAGCTAAAGTCGCTGGCAATACCACAGTCGCCTACACTATGGACATGCTTGCTAGTTCGTCAGGATATCAAAATAGCCTGAGCGTTGATCTACCGTCGACGGTGTTACGAAGCGTTGTCAACCAGGATCTTTTTTGGCGATCTGGCGCTCAGCGTATCACCTGTGATATGTCCAACCCTTTATCATGGAATACGCTCCGCGAGTGGCGGTTCACTATCGACAGCGATGATCTTGAACTATACATCTTGCGTGACCACGTCTTCCTCCTCATTGATCTTATCAACGATTGGTCCAGTGGCCCTCCACCAGAGTATTTGGTTTTTACACCATTCAACTATATCCTGAACCTCAACTTCCGCAATCTGAAGCTTTACTTGAATGTCAATGATGCAAATATCATCGATAAGCCCACCTTGATGGATGACAATGCTTTTCTGATTCTAGCCAGTCCTTTCCTCAGGGCCGGCACAACGATATCTATTAGCAAATATCGGCCGGATAAGAGCTCAGTTCCGTTCCAGGTACACACTGATGCATTGGACATGTCTTTTCACGCGCCGCAATGGAATACGCAATCTGCCTTTGTACCGACCAATGAGCTTGGACATATTCAAGGCTTGAGTCTAGACGGGTGCTATCACTACAATGCCCTTACTGCTCCAGGACTTACAGATACTCTCACCCTCAGCGTTACCGGGCAATCCGCTTACGCCTACATATATGGATTTGTGGTGAGGTATTTCCTATTGCTGAAAGACAACTACTTTGGTGACTATGTCCACTTCAGGACACTGGACGAGTATCAAGAGCAACTGGTGTTGCAGCAGGAGAACCCTGAAGCCTTGGCCAAGAACCGGCCGCCTCCGAAGAAGTCCAATGACCTTGACGTGATTTTGGCCGTCAAAGTAGATAACCCAAAGATTATGCTACCTACGAATGCATACTGCTCAGACCGATATATACAGGCAGAGTTGGCTAGTATAGCTGTTGATCTGCGCAATACGAACTACTACATGGATATGGAGCTGATGCTTACTCCTCTGAACCTCTCCCTCGGAACACCTGAACGTCACTTGGATTCACCCAGCGTGGTCTCGTCAAACACTCAACTGTTCATTGATGGGTTGCGCATTTTTGGCCATCGGGCCTTTGGCCTTCCACCGACGGAACCCACCTATCTTTGCAACTGGGACATCTCGACTGGCGCTATTGAGGGAGAGTGCACTGCCGACTTTCTAGCCGCTTTATCACAGGGTGGCGCTGCTTTCGGCTTCACCTTTGATGATGTTGAAAATGCGTTAATCCCTTACTCATCACTGGTCTTTGACGATGTCACTTTTGCCCGAGTTCGCGTCGAATCTGTTCGCATTTGTCTCCACGTTGATGATGCGGCATTCTTACTGTCAACTGACGCCATAGAAATTGGCTTCAACGACTGGGCGCGGTCTCATTACTCTCGAAAGGCAAATGTCAGCATCCCCAACGTCGAAATCTCGTGTATGGATGCAGAATCGGCAGCAAGGCATAAAATGAGGCAAAATCAGCCCGTAACTACATATGCCTACTTCAGGACTGATATTGATGTTCATGTCGTTGGCCGCAAGGTCCAGTTTTCGGAAAAGAGAAGATTGCAGCAGGAGTTGGTGCGAAGGGAAGACCAGAGGACTCGTCGGACACCTTTCTTACTCATTCCCGAGTACCTAGGAGAATTTATTCCGGAAAGGGTTGATCCTCCTTCACAATGCGCCCCTGATCCGCCCCCTCCAATCCAGGAGGTAGATGAAGAGGATTTTACCTTCAGTAGAGCTTCATCTTCACGCCGCCTGAACCGGATGAAAAGCCAAAGTTCATTCCTATCATTTTCGACTGCGGACGACCGCAGCAGCGTCCGTCGGGCTCGGTCAGAGTATAGCAAGGACAACGCATCCATCCTCAGCCGTGAAAATAAGCCTGGCCCACACCCTAACTCGAGCGCTCCTAAACTTTCAACGGCCGCTTTTACTGCCCCAAGGGGCAGTTTAGACACTCCAGGAAAGGACTTGACTAGCTATTCGGCTGTGTCTTTTACGAGTCAGTATTATAAGCCTAGATTTGGGCTTGGCGGAATCAGACCCGATTGTCGTGAGGCGCCTCAAGTCACGATTGAGGAGGAAGATACAGACGACTTTCTCAACAGAACTGAAGCGAAGTTGGATGATATAGATCCCATCTATCTCTCTGAAGACCATGCCTACAACAGCTTTCTGGTGGAGTTTCCATCGGGATTGACAGGATTTGTCAAGCCAGCTGCTGTAAAGCACGCCACTGCCCTTCTAGATGCTTTGCAACCATCAACGCCGGAAGATGTATTGGACTCGTTGCAAACTAGCACGATGACCAAGATTTTTGACTCCAAAAAAGCTGACGAGATGAATGGTACAATAACCGACCTGATGATACGGTTGCCCAAAGCAAATGTACGCTTCCTGAATTCTTCTGCCTTGGACTCTCCAGATCCATGTCAAGAGGAACAAGATCAGTATGACTTTTTGGTATCTCAAGTTGCGGTAGTGACTCGAACTGTTTCTGATCGCCTTGGTCTGGCCAAGGATGACAAGAGCAATTCGAGAACATCGCTGCATCTTCGAGTCGGAACAGTTGAAGTATCTGCTTCTGAACGCTTAACTTCACTGGATGAGCCACAAGCTGCGGTCATGTTTCAGATAGAAGGTATTATGATCTCAATAGGGGCCAAAGAAGTGACCTATTTCGATGCTGATATCGAGTCTGGAGTTGGAAGTACTGCTTCTGGCAAGGTCGAATACCTCGCATCTTTAATCCACAGAACAGGCAACATGGCAACTGAGCTGGAGCACCTGATCACAGATACCATGGAGCTACATGAGAATCGCCGTAAATACTTTATCTACCGACTACTGGAAGAGGGACACTCAACTCAAGACCCATCCTTCTTGATCCGACCTTCTGCTGTTCTTCGTTCAGCTACGGAACATTTACGAACTCAGGACTCTTGGAAGTTAGCCATGAGACTCCGGCAGATCTGGAGCACAATGGAAACACAGGCCCGGAATCAACTTATCGAAGACTGTTGGGCCAAGCCACCTGCGGTCCCTCCGGATGCCGCACAGCTCGTCATAGGTGCATTTCAGCGTTGGCGCAGTTGGGACCTGGAGAACATAGGGGGATCAATGCTCGTTGAGAGCATATTCGGACGCATCGAAAACCAAACTACATCTAATAATTCCGAATCCCCTATACTGGGCGCTTGCAGGTTGGGCGAGATGCAGTTCGTTCTAGATCCTGGGCCCAAAGAGAACAGAATGGGGCTCACAGATCTCTCAGCGCGTGTTGATCAGAAGAAGAACGAAAGTGAAAATCCAATTACGGACGCTGGTTTCGAAAATGGGCCTCTGACAGTTATCAATGTGTGTTGTGGTGAAGCAGCTGCCAACCTCAACTGGGAACTTTGCGAATTGGTCGAAGACATTTTGAAACTGTATAACCGCACCCCAGCAGAAAAAAACCGCATCTCGAAGTCTGCTAAGAAGAAGCTTCGCGGTAATCCGAAAAGCAAAGGCCCGTCAGCTCTACATGTTGTTGCCGAGATCACCAACGGCTCTGTCGAGCTGGAGACTATCAATCTTAGGAGCCGGAGCTTGAGCAGCGGCATGAAGATATCTATTCTTCATTATAGCAATGCAGAAAACTCAAAGAGCACAAACGCTATGTTGTACTATGATGCCGTCACGTGGCACCTTCATAGCCACTCCCAGCTACTTTTCTCCTTCCAACTTCGGCAACCTAGCATATTCATCTCCCACGAGCTCCAACAGTCAGATGAGACAACTATCAACACGGTCAAATCCTCAGCGAGTAGCCGAGGACTCAAATTCGTTGTGGAACAAGATCCCGTGGTATTGCTTGAGGTTGCTGATTTGCTGTGTCAAGATGAGCTTGCGCAGCTTCACTCTCTACAAGCTCAAGTTCCTCCTGCTTCGCCAAAACCTGACAGACCCGTCAATATTAAGGATCACCTATCCAAATTCAGACTGAATGTCGCCCTCTTCCTGGATGGGTATACCATTACTCTACCGCTTGTCCAATCTTTGACATACAGCATTTCAGGAAAGGTTGCGCGAGCCGCCTGTTCAGCGAATTTCGGAAAACAGGTCATATTTGACTTTGACATCAAGGAGAACTACCACGAAATGCAAATTGATGTGCACGGCACACCTAAGCGTATATCGCTTCTGCAAATTCCTCCAACCAATGGTCGCATTAGGAGTCAAATACAAGGATCGGAGAATGATATAACAGCTTTGGTCTCTATTGAAACTATGGAGCTTGACGCGTCTGCCCTATATAGCTCGCTCGCTGCTCTTAACCGACCACAAATATCAAATGCCGTCAAAGAAGCGCAGCACAAGGTAAAGGATCTACAGAGCCATATGACGGATATTTTCGGCACAAAGGAGCCTACGAAACAATCAGAAGAGCAAGAACTACAGCAGCAGCAACAGCAACAACAAAAAGAAGCAGCAAAATCTTCACCTCAAATTGTTTATAATATTCATCTTGCTCTTGCCGGCTTACAGATCTTTGCAAGAACACCCCTTAAATCCGTCGTGGAGCCCATATCTCAAGTCATGTTCTCCTTGGATAGGTTCTACCTTATATCGTCGAATAGGCATGAGCGCGAGGAGCAGATATTGAAATATCCTGAGGTACATCTTAATATGAAAAAGGTGGGCTTCGATGTTCGCCGAGGTCACCTAGGGTCAATGAGGCCCTGCGGCAACATTAGTGCTGGTGTTACCATGTCAGCAAAAGGAAAGATGGATGATAGCAGGAAGCAGGATTGGGCTTTCGATTTCAAAACTCCTGAGTTGGATGTTAGCCTATCGCCCGAGACCATCTCAACGCTCGTCAGTGTCACTAGCCACTTGAGAGAGAGAATCAAGGACCTTGATACCTCCCGCGAGTTAGACTACCTCAGAAAGCTGAGCCGATCAAAGCCAAGGATTATGCTTGAAGATAAGGAGATCGAGCCGGAAGAAACCGACATTCTCGACTCAGTACTCTCTTCTGTAGTATACAACTTTGAGTTGAGGAACATACGTGTTTGCTGGCTCGTCGCAAGCGAAGATGACCGTCGCTCGAGTAAAAAGGAAGACCTCGTCCTATCTATCAAACTTATAGAGTTTGGTACGCGGACAAAGAGGTCGGCCAGGCTCACGATTGAGGACTTCCAGCTCCAAACGGTGCCACCAGGCCAAGACAAGGGCCTGCGTTCCGTACACTCAGCTCTGCTACCAGAGGTCATCTTTAACATCGCCTATGTTTCAACATCGAATGCTCGACGTATGGCCTTCCAGGCAGCTGGCCAGTCGCTGGACCTGAGGCTCACCTCTGGGTTCATTGTGCCTGCCGCAAACTTGGTTGACTCCATCAGCCTCTCCATCAAGAATGTCCGGGAAGCGTCTGCCGGGTGGTCGCCTGTGATGGAAGAAAACAAAAACTTGGACGAAGCGGCTCAACCACCCAGTCGGCCCCGAAATATCTTTGGCAACAAACCACTCGAGAGCCTGCTCATCGACGCAGATTTTGATGGCGCCGTTGTCCATGTATCGAGCAAGCGAACCTTTGGCAACACGAATAGGTCTGCTAAATTATCTCGCCCTAATCTCGCTGGAAAGTATGGGCAGTTCAATGCCGACGACTCGGGTAGCGGTGCCATACTTGAGAGTCCTGGCTTGGCTTGGAAAGTTGAGTACCGGGACAATGCAAAAGATGATCCCACGCTGTCGGGAGAGATCAAGATCAGTGCTTCGAGCAACATCCTCTACCCCTCCGTCGTTCCCCTTGTCATGGACATTGTCTCGAGTGTAAAAGAAGTGGTCAGCGATAATGCTACGGAGCCCAAGCCCGAACCCGAACCTCCCAAGCTCAGGCCACAGAAGACAGGAGATGAAGAAAACCTTTTGACTGCGGACCCAAGCGCTGTTCTTGGCCGTCTGAAGCTCAATCTAGGACTCCGCATCTGCCGTCAAGAGTTCTCCCTCAGTTGTCAGCCTATAGCAAGAGTATCCGCGACAGCCTGTTTCGATGGAATCTACTTCACAGCAAACACAGTCTCGTCGCAGGAACACGGAAACTTCTTTGCTATATCAGGAACGTTTGACAAGCTGGCGGCGTCGGTTCAGCACGTATACTCACGTGAGTCGACGGGCAGCTTCGATATTGAGACAATCACTTTGTCCTTTATGAACAGCAAGCACGTTAGTGGAACGAGCGGTGTGTCGGCAATATTAAAGGTTAGCCCTATGAGGATATCTGTCAATGCGAAGCAACTCCAAGATTTCCTCCTCTTCCGCGAAATCTGGTACCCCGAGGAGTTGAGGCAGGGGGGTGTTGTTCCTGTTGCCAAGCTTCAGACTGAGACTTCGCGAGCCACCCAAAGCTCTCAGCAAAGCCATCTTGTACAGAGATACCAGCAAGTCGCAGCCACAGCAGCCTTCCCTTGGACAGCGACCATCTCTATCGATGCGCTGGACGTCAGCGTTGATCTGGGCCAGACCATCGGAAAATCAGTCTTCCAAATCACTGATTTCTGGGTGTCCTCCAAAAAGACATCGGACTGGGAGCAGAACTTGTGTCTCGGCTTTAGCAAGATTGGCATCGACTGCACAGGCCGGCTGAGTGGATTTGTGGCACTGCAAGACTTCAAATTGCGCACTTCCATCCAATGGCCCCAGCGTGAAGAGGCATTGAACGAGACACCCCTTGTCCAGGCGTCCATCGGTTTCAAGGCTCTGCGATTAAAAGCAGCGTTCGAGTACCAGGCGTTCTTGGTCGCAGATATCACGGCTCTAGAGTTCCTCATGTACAACGTACGAGAGAGCAGCGATGGCAGTGGCGATCGCCTGGTAGCCATCTTTGACGGCGAAGCTGTGCAGATGTTTGGCACAACGACGTCGACTTCGCAGGCTGTGGCACTCTACCGCGCTCTCAAGAAGCTTGTTCAAGAGAGACGCGATAACTTCGAGTCATCATTACGTGAGATTGAAAAGTTCATGAAACGAAAAACAAGCGCCACCTCAACAAGGCAGTCGTCTCAACTCTCTCAGTCCAAATTGCCGGAAGACGAAGCCTTGGCCAAGTCTCCCATCTCTTTAGACACCAACGTTGTTGTCACCCTCAAAGCATTGAACTTGGGGGTGTTCCCGAGTACCTTTTCCGACGCCCAGGTGTTCAAGGTCGAGGCACTGAATGCGTACGCAAGATTTTCTGCAAGCATGGAACAGGCCCGCATTCACAGTATACTAAAGATGACACTCGGACAACTTAGAGTTGGCTTGGCTAGCGTCAGGAACGTCGATGCGCCCAAGACGTTGAGTGAGATTTCCGTGGACGATGTGGTACAACGTGCTACGGGATCACGGGGAGGGACCATCCTCAAGGTACCCAGGGTATCAGCCGTCATGGATATATGGCAAACGCCCCAGAGCAAGACCATCGACTACATATTCAAAAGTGCCTTTGAGGGTAAAGTAGAAGTTGGGTGGAATTATTCTCGTGTCAGTTACATCAGGGGCATGTGGGCAAACCACTCGAAGGCGCTTGAGCATGTTTGGGGTCGTGAGCTCCCCATGGCAGCCGTCAAGATCACGGGGGTGCCGGAGGGTGAAGTTGAAGGCGCAGGCACAGGCGAGCAGCAGAAGATCACGGCCGAGGTCAATGTTCCCCAGTCGAAATACAACTATGTTGCTCTCGAACCACCCGTCATCGAGACACCGCAGCTTCGCGACATGGGAGAGGCGACACCGCCGCTTGAATGGATCGGTTTACATAGGGACAAGCTCCCAAACTTGACGCACCAGATAGTGATTGTGTCACTACTGGAGCTTGCAGGTGAAGTGGAAGACGCTTATTCCCGAATTTTGGGTTCGTCATAGGGAGGCGGCGTGTGAGGTATTCCAGGTCGGTACGGAGTAAAGCGATGACATAGATTAGCGTGTTTACACATGGAAACCTAGAATCGAATTCAATTCAATTCGTTGTCGATGCTAGAGCTGCCACTCCGTAAATGCGACATTGGTGTGTACATGTCGGTTCGCTATCGCACATGGTAGCAGTACATATGGTAGTAGCAGCCCTTTATGGTATTTGCTTCTGCGTTATTGGACCTTTGACCAGGCGCAAAGGCGAGCTCCACAGCGGCGCAAGCGGGAAGTGGACTTTGAACTCTTAACTCCCTGGTCAAGTCCCATCCTGCTGCCGATTCGAGCCATCCAATCGCTGCAAGCATTGGTGTCTCTGCAGAGTTTGGGCATGTGGAGTCGGCTGCAGAGTTGCAGAACCATTTTGCGGGCGCGGCAAGTATTCATGCAAGACACCGGGGAAAATCACCAGCGTCGACGGGACAACAGGATAAAACCCTCGGTGGCGGCGGCGGCGGAGGCGAAAGAAAATACCGCGAGTGTCTTTTTTTGTTTTATTTCATTTTTAATTTCTACAATCGGCATCACGTCGCAATCGATCTTGAAAAAATGTTGAAATATGCAAGGATGGGCATCGTTGGAAGTCAGGCCGTAATGCCCTATGGATCATTGGGCCCTTAACTCCGGGATATGCTATGAGGTGCCAAAAAAGAAGGAGAAAAAAAAGGTGAAACAGCTTGGGATGAAAGTGCTTGTGGACAGAACAGAAGGGCACGAAACCCTCCAGGTTGGCTCGGCTTACAGCCGTGGGTGTGCGATCCAATGGCCCGCGGGTGCGGGGGACCATAATTTTTTTTCTTCCTCACAGCGAGCTTCTGCTTCCGGTTGATGAGGAAACAGAAACAGGGAAGCACGGAGCAGGTTGGCCGCGCACCCGCGCTCTAGCAAGCTTGGTGGAAACGAGAAAAAAAATCCATTAAAAAAATACATCGCAAAAAAAAAAAAAGACTCGTGGTTAGAAAATCCCACGGGCTCGTTTAGGTTGTGCGTGTACCATAGGTATGTACTCCGTGTGGCACGCATGGCTGCACGGCGGTTTTGAAAGATGGAACCCACCTCTATCCACCAGCGGGGTTCTTTTTGTCCTTGGAGCACCTGCCCCACCTGGTTGGATTATTCTGTCCTCTACGGCTACGGACGCGACGGAAAGGTAGGTGTCGCGATCAAAGCGTCGCCATATGACTGTGAAACTTGGGTCTATCATTGCTGAAATGCATTGATAGACTAGAATTTGGTATGGCGATGACTGTTTGGTACACAAAGTTTTGTGACTAACAAGCGTAATGACTGGGATTAGCCAGGTGAGGGGGCTTGTCGCATACGTGGGGGAGCTGATAGTTCGGTGAAGGGACAAATTTAAACTGCGCTCGACGTCAAGCGCGAGGTTAATCAGCGCGGGGCTTTTTGTCTCGTAGTTGTAATCCCACCACTTTGCGAAACTGCTTGTTTGAGGGCGAATCACTTGCCACCTTTTTCCCATACAAATAGCCAGTATGGTAGCTACCTACCTATATCCATCTACTACCTACCTTGTCTGCTAGGCGCTTACTACCCACTCTTCACTGCCACTACCGCAATTGGAACAGCTCTGAACTTTTTTGCTGCTACCTGCGCCTACCACACTTACCTTGCTCGCAGAGGAGGTACTGCTGGTTGGTGCTACTGGCCTGATCTTATTCCTGGGTCGATTGCCGCCGCCCACCATAAAACTTCAACCCCGCTTTGCCTATTCTCCCAAATTTTCCCTCCCACACCTTCACACCTCACAACGAGGAATACCTGAATCACCTAGACAGGTTACCTATTCAATACCGCCAAGATGGTCAAGTAAGTAATTATTCATGATTGATCGCTGCGATGACGGTGACAACAATGCGCTGCTACCCCTCCTGTGATGTT
Source organism: Trichothecium roseum (assembly GCA_026184415.1). NCBI lineage: Eukaryota > Fungi > Ascomycota > Sordariomycetes > Hypocreales > Trichothecium > Trichothecium roseum. The sequence goes on from CM047947.1 coordinate 949,333, forward strand.
GCCCGCGCAGTACAGAATTTTCGGCTTCGTCGCTGGGTTGGGAGGAGTGAAAACACCGAGATTTATTTGCTTCCCCTTCACTTTCACAGTGCTGGGACATAAGCTACCCCGATTGAACACGCCCAGCTAACCTTGGTCTTATTATGATAGCTTCACGGTCGACGAGATCCGGCAGCTTATGGACAAGCCTACCAATGTCCGTAACATGTCCGTTATTGCGCACGTCGACCATGGCAAGTCTACCCTGACCGACTCCCTGCTGGCCAAGGCTGGTATCATTTCCGCCGCTAAGGCCGGTGATGCTCGTGCCACGGATACTCGTACCGATGAGCAAGAACGTGGCATCACTATTAAGTCTACTGCCATTTCTCTGTACGGTACCCTTGATGACGACGAGGACGTCAAGGACATCGTTGGTCAGCAGACCCAGGGCAACGGTTTCCTTATCAACCTTATCGACTCCCCTGGTCACGTTGATTTCTCTTCTGAAGTCACTGCTGCCCTGCGTGTCACTGACGGTGCTCTCGTCGTCGTCGACACCGTTGAGGGTGTCTGCGTTCAGACTGAGACTGTGCTCCGTCAGTCCCTTGGTGAGCGTATCAAGCCCGTTGTTGTCATCAACAAGGTCGACCGTGCTCTTCTCGAGCTCCAGGTCTCCAAGGAGGATCTTTACCAGTCCTTCTCCCGTACCATTGAGTCCGTCAATGTCGTCATCTCCACCTACTTCGACAAGACTCTCGGTGATGTCCAGGTCTACCCCTACAAGGGTACCGTCGCTTTCGGTTCCGGTCTTCACGGCTGGGCCTTCACCGTCCGCCAGTTCGCCACTCGCTATGCCAAGAAGTTTGGTGTTGACCGTAACAAGATGATGGAGCGTCTCTGGGTAAGTCTATTGTTCTGACATCTACCATGAATAGGTTGCTTACAGCTGCTTAGGGAGACAACTACTTCAACCCCCACACCAAGAAGTGGACCAAGAACGGTACCTACGAGGGTAAGGAGCTCGAGCGTGCTTTCAACCAGTTCATCCTCGACCCCATCTTCAAGATCTTCTCTTCCGTCATGAACTTCAAGAAGGACGAGACCGCTGCTCTGCTCGAGAAGCTCAACCTTAAGCTTTCCACCGAGGACAAGCAGAAGGAGGGTAAGCAGCTGCTCAAGGTTGTCATGCGTACTTTCCTTCCCGCTGCCGACTCTCTGCTGGAGATGATGATTCTCCACCTTCCTTCCCCTGTCACTGCTCAGAAGTACCGTGTCGAGACTCTGTACGAGGGTCCCATGGACGACGAGGCTGCTCTCGGTATCCGTGACTGCGATGCCAAGGGTCCTCTGATGCTCTACGTCTCCAAGATGGTGCCCACCTCCGATAAGGGTCGTTTCTACGCCTTCGGTCGTGTCTTCTCCGGTACCGTCCGTTCCGGTCTCAAGGTCCGTATCCAGGGCCCCAACTACACCCCTGGCAAGAAGGACGATCTCTTCATCAAGGCTATCCAGCGTACCGTCCTGATGATGGGCGGCAAGGTCGAGCCTATTGACGATATGCCTGCTGGTAACATTGTCGGTCTCGTTGGTATTGATCAGTTCCTGCTCAAGTCTGGTACCCTCACTACCCTTGACACTGCCCACAACCTCAAGGTCATGAAGTTCTCCGTCTCTCCCGTCGTCCAGCGTTCCGTTGCCGTCAAGAACGCCCAGGATCTTCCCAAGCTCGTTGAGGGTCTTAAGCGTCTGTCCAAGTCTGACCCTTGCGTCCTGACCATGACCTCCGACTCTGGTGAGCACATTGTTGCTGGTGCTGGTGAGCTGCATCTCGAGATTTGCCTTAACGATCTTGAGAACGATCACGCCGGTGTTCCCCTCACCATCTCCGACCCTGTCGTCCAGTACCGTGAGACTGTCAGCGGCAAGTCCTCCATGACTGCCCTTTCCAAGTCCCCCAACAAGCACAACCGTCTGTACATGGTTGCTGAGCCTATTGAGGAGGAGCTCTCCCTGGCCATTGAGGCTGGCAAGGTCAGCGCCCGTGACGATTTCAAGGCTCGCGCCCGTGTCATGGCCGACGACTTCGGTTGGGATGTCACCGACGCCCGCAAGATCTGGACTTTTGGTCCTGATGGCACTGGTGCCAACTTGCTGGTTGACCAGACCAAGGCTGTTCAGTACCTGAACGAGATCAAGGATTCCGTCGTCTCTGGTTTCCAGTGGGCCAGTCGTGAGGGTCCCGTTGCTGAGGAGCCCATGCGCTCCATCCGCTTCAACATCCTTGATGTTACTCTCCACGCTGATGCCATTCACCGTGGTGGTGGTCAGATCATCCCTACCGCTCGTCGTGTTCTGTACGCCTCGGCCCTGCTCGCCGAGCCCGCTCTGCTCGAGCCCGTCTACCTGGTCGAGATTCAGGTACCCGAGAACGCCATGGGTGGTGTTTACGGCGTCCTTACCCGCCGTCGTGGTCACGTCTTCAACGAGGAGCAGCGCCCTGGTACTCCTCTGTTCAACATCAAGGCTTACCTGCCCGTCTTGGAGTCCTTCGGTTTCAACGGTGACCTGCGTGCCGCCACCTCCGGCCAGGCCTTCCCCCAGTCCGTCTTCGACCATTGGCAGGTTCTGCCCGGTGGTTCTCCCCTCGACGCTACCAGCAAGACCGGCGCCATCGTTGTCGAGATGCGTAAACGTAAGGGTCTCAAGACCGAGGTTCCTGGCTACGAAAACGTAAGTTTCACCCCAAATTGCATCTTCTTTGATTCATGTGCTAATATATTCCCTAGTACTACGACAAGCTGTAAACGGCTCTTACCTATGCCAAAATTATACCCGATCATGTCAAAATGGGCACTCTCCCTCGTCGGGCTTGCTGAAAGTAGCCTGCGCCGCATGAACATACCCCTTGGCTTCGCGGAGGAGTGCGTCACACCAATATGAGCCATCAAAAAAGAAAGAAAAAAAAGAGGGCTAGGCTGAGGCCATAATCAAGGGGAAGCCGGCGAGCTTTTAAAGTTTATGTAGTCATGTCGCCGCCACGAGATAGTGAAACACGTTCAGATTCATGACGCATGATGAATTCTATGATGATGATGATGATTGATGAAGTGGTCTTCTTTACAGAGTACGAAGTACTCCGTCCCAAGTACGGAATACTGCTGCATCTGTGTGCGTGCGTGTGTGTGTGTGCGTGTACGTATCACACCATGCTATTTACAAGAATAGCAGGTGTAGATAGTAAACATGAGAGGTGAAGGAAAACCCACCTATTGAACAAATCATCTCTGATTGCCAAAGTATAAGCATTAATACAACAGGCTCTTTCTTGCGGTTTAAGATGTATCAAAGTTAAAGCGGCTTCTATATTCACGTCAGGTAGTAAGTAGTAGCACTCCCTAGTACTCCGTACTATACGGATACGGAGTATTCCGTATTGTACGGAGTAGTATTAGTATGGCCATATGCGCACCGAGACCTGTTAATCCACAGAGCTTCGCTGGAACTCACCGCTGACCAACCACAATCGGCCGGCTTCGGCATTTTCAACTTTTTTTTTATCCAAGCTGTCAGACGCGACCTTACGCCGGCGCATTATTACACCTATCTAGAATCTCCAGCGCAAGATCGCGATACTCTTTTCTTCATCATAATCCACATTGAGCTTCGATGCTGCGGTCTCTGGCGATATGTTGTTCCCGGAAGAGGATGCTCCCTATCTGAAGGAGTGGATCGTCAAGAGGATTGAGAAAACGTATGTAGTCGAAATCCTCCCCTCCCCTCCCCCGACTCACTCATTGCGCTCCATTGGAAGGGGAGATTGATTGAGCCGACCGATGTGAAGGGGGGGAAATTGCTGACAACGATTGATTTGTAGATCTGATGCCGACTCGGAAGTCCTGGCTGAGTACATTATCGCTTTGCTCAAGCACGATGGCGACAAACCTTCGATACGGAAGCTATGCGAGGAGGAGATTCCAGACTTTCTGAACGAGGGTGTGTAACCTACATACCCTACCTCTTTGAAATGCGATGTCATTGTGCTTTTCGAGTGCAATTGGGATGGTTTTTCTTTTCTGCTGATGAATGCGGCTAACGAGAAAAGATACGATCCCGTTCCTTGACGATGTCTTCGAGGCTATAACTTTCAAGTCCTATCGGCCAGGCGCGCCGCCTCCCCCGAAGCGTCCGCAAGTCACGACACACTCCACACAGGCGGCCCCTACGAATAATACTCCCCCCTCCGTCCCTGCGCGGGGCGGCCACGCACCGTCGCCGGCCGGAGGGTCACGAAAACGAGGCCCGGACGAGATGGACATCGAGGAGGGCGAGGTAGACATGCAGGATGAGGCTCCCGTCGTGGGGCGCCGCGCAGCTAAGCAACTGCGCCGCCAAGCACGGAGGAAAGCGCGGCAGGAGGATATGCAGCAGCAGCAGCAGCAGAATCAGTACCAGAACCAGCGCGGCGCGTACCCCATGCCGATGATGTTTGATCCGCAGGACCCCATGGTCATGGAGGCCATGGCACAGATGGGCATGCCGTTCCCGCCGTATCCGGGCTTCCCTGGCAGAGGCCAGCAGAGACGGAGGGGACGGTGTAGGGATTTTGACAACAAGGGTTACTGTTCCCGGGCGGCAACGTGCCCGTATGATCACGGGAGTGAAGCCATGATTCCTCCCAACTTTGGTGGTAAGAGCTCCCTTTTGGAGCGCTACTTTGGACGGCTATCCGGAGTGGCTTCGTTTGAGCATTTGAACTGACAAGTGCAACTAGAATACAACCCCAACGACGGACCCATGGCCCTGCCCAACCCAGCAAACTTTCCCTTCTTCCCGCCGCAGGGCCAGGACTCGTCTAGAGGGCGCGGCGGCCGCAAGGCCCGCGGAGGGAAAAAGGGCGGCGCGCGGGCACCTTATTCCGCAGACGGCCCGGTGCACGACCAGTCGAAGAGCACCATCGTGGTGGAGAACATACCGGAGGAGAACTTCGCCGAGGACACGGTGCGCGCCTACTTCTCCCAGTTCGGCAACATCACGGACGTGTCGATGCAGCCGTACAAGCACCTCGCCATCGTCAAGTACGACAAGTGGGCCTCGGCCAACGCGGCGTACCGGTCGCCCAAGGCCATCTTCGACAACCGCTTCGTCAAGGTCTTTTGGTTCAAGGACGCCGACGAGAGCATACCGAACTCGCAGTCGAACCAGGGCTTCGACGCCTCAATTTTCAGCGGTGGCGGCGGCAGTGGCGACGCCGACGCCGGGGCCGAGGGGGCAGAAGAGGAAGAGATGGACCCGGAGGAGTTCCGCCGCAGGCAGGAGGAGGCACAGAAGCAGCACGAGGAGCGCGAGGACAAGCGCAAGGAGCTCGAGAGGCAGCGCCAGGAGCTGCAGCAGAAGCAGCAGGAGCTCATCGCCAAGCACCGCGAAGAGGTAACGCGCCTCCACGAGCGCCTGGCCCAGGAGAACGGCGGCGGGGACGGCGAGTCCTCGGGCGCGGACAGGCTTCGACAGAAGCTCCTCGCCCTCGAGCAAGAGGCCAAGATCCTGGGCATAGATCCCGACGCGCCCGCCGAGTACGAAGAGGACGATTACTCAAATACGTACGGGCCGTCGTCGTCGTCGGCGTCGTCGTCGTACCCACCCCGCGGAGGCGGCGGCGGCTACCGCGGCCGCGGAAGAGGCAGGGGTGGAGGAGGCAGAGGCGCGCCGTCGTGGGGAGCCTCGCGCGGCGGCGGCGGCGGCGGCAGCTTCCACGGCAACGAGGGCCGCCACGCCGCCTACGCGCAGTACTCCCTCGACAACCGGCCCCGCCGCCTGGCCATCTCGGGCGCCGACTTTTCCGCCCCCGAAAAGAACGAGCAGCTCCGCCACTTCCTCCTCCAGCTCGGCGAATTCGAGTCCGTCGAGCAGGTACCCGCCTCCTCCTCCTCCTCCTCCCCCTCCTCCTCCAAAGGCAACGGCGACGGCGACGGCGACGGCGACGATGGCGATAGCCGTCCCCCGGTCACGCATGTCTCGTTTGGCGACCGCAAGACAGCGGAGAGGTTCTTCGCCCTCCTCAACGGCAACGAGCTCCCCGGCGTGGAGGGCAAGCTCGAGCTAAGCTGGCTAAGTAATCTACCCGCCTCTTCCTCTAGCGCCGCCGCGGGCAAGGGGAAAGCAGCGGCGGCAGCGGCGGCGGCAGCGGCGGCAGCAGCAGCAGGTACGGCGAGTATGGGCGCGGGCGCGGGCGAGCAGGAGAGAAAGGCGGACGAGGAAGACGGCGTCGGGGACGCCATGGCCGGCAACGACTCCCAGCGCGCCGAGATGGATATCGAGTACGGAGGCGGCGACGACGACGATGCGTGGTAAGCGGGGGGGAAGGGGAAGGGGAAGGGGTGATTAGGACATATTATACGCACGCCGCCATGGTCCCCAGGAAAGAATTTATAGATACCAATACAACACCAACCAGTAATACCCCTGCGGCGGACTATAGGACAGACTGTGTCACGTAGATTTAGATTCCAACCAACTCTTCATACTTTTCCAAATCTCCGTCGAAATCACCCTTGTCCGCCGAACAAATGGGCAAAGGCTTAGTTAGTCAGAACCTACCTCCCAAGTCTCGCGACGGAGCATGTGCATCGCCAGCAAAAAACCCAAAAAAAAAAAAGGAAGAAAAGTCAAGCAACAAGCAGCATTGTGCTATTTTTACTATTTACTAACTATTTCGTTTCCTCCCTATTTTACTTACTATCCACTACATACCAAGGTCTCCCCGTCATCCCCCCGGGGAAGCCTGATATATAGGGGGGAAATTTTTCTCTTCTTCTCCTTTCTTCCTTTTTTTCTCTTCTTTTTTTACCTTCTTCATAAATGTTCATAGGCTGGGGTATCGTTGAGATTATTATGCATTGCAAAAGAAGTCCGTCTTTTCCTTCCACCTTTCATATCCGTGAAACTCGTTGCTCCGTGTAAAAAAAAGCCTTTTCCGCTTCGTCGAGTGTCCAATGTGATTTTTTTTTGGTTTTTGCTTTGGGTGCTATTCCATTATGACCCAGCCCGTGAACCGCAATCTGCTCCGACGGAAATGCCAATGTATCTTTTTGTTGAAAAAGACATGTTTTACCCATCCATTCCTGTGTATAAAAAAAACGCCCGCCAATGCCGAAATGACAAGATGAATGGCACAATAAAATAGGCTTCGAATAGGGGCTTTGAGAAGAGAAAGTGTCGTCCAAGAGTAGCAACCTCGCTTACCTTGCCGTTAGTTGACAGCAATGTTGGGACGAGCAGGCTGGTCAAGGTCCTTCAGCTCAAGGCCGTCGAAAATCTCAAAGATTTCGTGCGTCTGATGGAAGTCGTTGTTCACTAGATAAACGTTAATATATGCCTGTCTATATTCTGTTGCTGGATAGAGTCAGTCGCAACTTACCAACATTGACCAAGTACCAGTCGTTCATGATGTTCTCAATCAGGCCACGGCTGGGAGTACCTGACTCGAAGCAATGTGCCCAATCGGTGCCGAGACGGAAAGCCTCATCCCTCCAGGCCAAGAAGCTGACGCTTTCGACGATAGTTGGCTGCACAATTTCCTTGCCGGGGAAGACGCCCCAGGTGACGGCGTTGGGGCCATCAGAAGGAGCATTAGTTTCCAGCTCGCCATCCTTGTGTACAGCGTAATAGGTCATGTCAGGGTTGGCGCTGACACGGTTTATGAGATCGCGAAAGATGGAGGGATGGACGAGTAGCTCCAGGTATGCCTTTTGGTAGACATATCCGTTGGCAGGACCCCATCCATGGATAGGATGCGAAGACTTGACGCCGTTGACGGCCGGCTGCGAGTTGATGGTGAGAAGGCCGCGCTGGTTAAGTTCGATAAGCTTGGGTCTAATGGCGTCGGCCTCGGTGGTCAGAGGGGCCTCGCTCCACGGCAAAGAATCAACTTCATTCTTCACGTAACGAACAAATGTATCGGCGAGATCCTTGATAGACTGAGGCTCGCCCCACTTCTTGCGGTTCGCCTCATTGGTGCCAGTAAGTCCAATGCCGTAGGCATCGAGCTCACCGAAAGCAGGAGATCGCGAATCACCCCAACGACCGTTAGGGAACTCATCCCAATCCTGAGTACGAAGGACGTATGACTTGTTACGGTTCTTCCAGAAGATGGGGCGCACATCCTCCTCTTCACGGCCGAGACCCTTGGACTGCTTCCAAGGCAGAGCCTGCTGAAGAGGCCTCTCAGCACTAGGGGTCCACTCAAGCTCCTCGAGCACCATGCGTGTAGCCTGGGCCAAGTTCATGGTGTAGAAGTGAAGGTGGAAGATACCATTGGCGAGAAGCTTGCGGCACATATCAGCGACGAGGACCTTGCCAATCTCACGAACAGCTACATCGTCGTTCTTGACAGGCTCAAGTTTATCAAGCCAGTCTTGAGGAACCTTGCACTGCATGTGCTTAGCTCTCCGGAGGAAGCTGGCGTAGGTAGCAATGGGCATGATACCAGGGAGGATGGGGATGGTGATGCCACGCTCGCGAACCTTTTTGACCCAGCGAACAAAGTTGTCAGCATCGTAGAACATCTGGGTAACGATGAACGAGGCACCCTCATCACACTTCTCCTTGAGATGATCGAGCAAAGATTCCTCGTCCTTGTTATCGTCACAGCCCTCGGGGTAGCCAGCCACGCCAATATCGAAGTGGTTTCCGTAGGTCCTCCGGATGTGCTTGACCAAATCGCGCGCATATTGGAACCCGTCGTCTGTAGCCGTCCACTTGTCCTGGTCTCGGGGAGGGTCGCCACGTAGAGCCAATATATTTGTACAGCCAGCCTTGTAGGCCTTGCTCAAGGCGTCATTGACCTTGTCCTTTCCCATATCGGTGCAGGTCAGGTGCATACAAGTCTCGAGACCGTACACCGCCTGGGCTTGAAGGACCATCTCACAGGTAAGTTCGGCAATGCGGCCTCCAGCCCCCCAGGTGATGTCGATGAACTTGGGACCGAAGTTGTACATGCGGTCCATTCGGTCGTAGAGGTTTTGGACACCTTGAGCCGTCTTGGGAGGAAAGTACTCGAAGGAGAAGGACGGGGCCTTGGACCTCTCGGTCTCGTCGAGCATAGTCTTGATATGCATCGTGGCGGTGGGAAAAACAGCGCTGCCGATCTGAACGGATGTTGCTGGAGGAGGACGAGGAGAACGGGGAGGACAAGGAGTAGGAGAGAAGAGAGAGAAGAAATAAGTATCGAAGAAGGGATGACAAGAAGATTGGCCGTATTATCCGACCTGTGTACCTGTCAGCATGGCCAATTGAGCGGTTTTGGGAGTAATGCAGTGAAACGGCGACAACGGAGAGTTTTTAATTTGCTGCATCGTGGGTGGGTAGTAGCAGTAAGTAGTTGATGGTAGTGTATACTACTGCTTAGTGGGGGTTTTGGATAAGTGATGACTTGACTCACGGGAGGGATAAAGAAGCCTGGGGCAAAGAAAAAAGTTTGGTTGTGCGAGTGTGCAAATCAGTCTATTACACAAGACACAAACCACAGTTACGAGCCGGGCCAGAAACACAAGAGAGAGAGAAAGAAAAGCCGAACCTCGAGCAGCACCGCACCTCGGGATGAATGATGACGAGAAGTTTGGAAAGGAAGAAGGAAGCGCTTTAAACTGCAGAAGTACTCCGTAGTATGCGTCCATACGTAGTTCCACAGCACGGATGGAGAGAGAGAGAGAAAAGGGTTCCACTCGCAGTCATTCCTTTCGCGGAGGTCTCTGCTGGAGTCGTCCTCTAGTACAAAAAGAGTCAAGGGCGAGAAGCTGCATGGACCTGTTGAGAAGCTCGATGAAGAGAGAGAGAGAGAGAGAGAGAGAGAGAGAGAGAGCTGGAGGTCAATGGTTTGCCAGCATTGGTAGGTATCCAAGTATAGAGTACCGAGTATGGTACATGATCAGAAATGAGCTTTTTGCGCGAATTCATCGGCAAAATCGCATGCATGTTGCTCCGCTGAGCAAGCTACCGAGCAGGTACCCGATACTTCCTGTATCCAATCCCCCTTCCATCTCCCTCCTCCATCACCATACTGCTAGATCACCACATCACCACCATCACCACTACGGAACACCGAAAACTAAACGGTACTACTACTAATACTAGGTCCCTTTGTTTTTGCCATGGGTGAAACGTACCGAAGAGCCGAGCCATGATTGGATACTCGTGTTCGGTTTCCGCAGGCTTGCATCTACTCTTTAACCTTCGCAGAGGGGGAGAAAAAAAAAGAGCTCGAGCGAGTGGAAGCCGTTACCGGTAGTAGCATTACGGAGTACCTTGGGAAAGCCAGATTGGTCCATGGGTGCCTTGTTAGCCCAGGAACTGTAAGACAACCCTCCTCTTCTCCTCTTCCTCCCCCTACTGGACTCCCCTCCCCCCACGTCACCGCTACCCACCCTCTCCTGCACCTTTTTTTACCCCTCCATCCACCGGTCATGACGCCAATGCGGCAGAATACAGGCATCATCCCACCGCCAATATGCCGTCCTACCCTACGTCTGCCACGTTTGAGGTTGAGACGTGATTGATCATTGGTGATTGATCATGAATTGACGATCATCCTGCATAGTTGTACGTAAATTATCATGGTCAGATATGCTTTCTAGGCTCTGTCTGCATATGCGCCTGCATGAGGTTGCAGCTCCCAAGCAATACTACCTAGTAGTAAGTGTCGAGTAAAAACACATGGCAGATCCGAAAATACACACCGTACCGTCTCCCAACTTTTATGTATTCGTCTATTCATCTACCCTTTTAAGTACAGCGGCGGCGCTCCCCTCAGCCTCCTCCATTTATTGCTGTTGTCGATGATGCCCCGGTCAAAGATGAACCACCACCTCTCAAAGAAGACCTGCCCGACCTCCCAGCTGTCCGGGTCGCACGGGTCACCCCCGTAGATGCGCACGCCCTCGGAGCCGTCCTCCAGGTCGTAGGCAAAGTTGACGAGCGCCAGCGGGCCCGCGGCGTGGGGCGGCCTGGCGGGCTCGGGCAGCGACATCATGGATATGAGCCGGTCGCGCGCCCCCGGCCACGGCAGGAAGTCCATGATGGGGTGGTGGGCGATGGTGAGCTGGGACATGGTCGGGCGCCAGTTGCGCGGGAGCTCGCGCGCCGGCGTGCCCCCGCCGAGCGTGAAAGGGGAGGCGCTGTCCAGGCTCCACATGGCGTTGGTGTCGACGCCGATGCGCTTCGCGATGCGCATCAGGCCCCTCAGCACCGTAAGTTCATGAACGGGGAGGAGGAAGCTGTCCGGGAACTCGGAGTCCTCTGCTGCTGAAGGGGAAGTGGATGAGGGTGTTTGTCCCGAAGCTGATGGGGAGCTGCCCTGGTGCGAGTTGAGTAGCGAAGGGGGAGATAGGCCCGCGGTGTTACTTGGCGTGGTGAAACCCGCGAGAAAGCTCGTGGCACTATCATATGACTGTTCGTCGAGAAGCTCCGACGCAGGGAGGGAATCAGGGAACATGGCCATCGACGAGAGATCCATGTCCTTGGGCGCAGCAGCCCAGGTTGAGACGTCGAAGCTCAGGAGTGACGGGTCGATATCAGCCGTCTCCTGCTGCCGCGGCACGATTTCCTCATCTGCAACTTCGGGCTCTACCAACAACGCGGGTTCTGCCCGTGACGCTTGAGCTTCAACGGGCCGGGAGGAGGAGGCCTGTGGCTTCGACACCTTGCCCTTCTTCCTTGCCGCCAAGCGATCCAGTCGCTTCTTTTCCCCTTTTTTAAGAGAGAAATTAGCAAAAGGCGACTATTTGAAAACACGGATATCTCTGAAAAGGACTTACTATATCTTCGCTGAGCTAGTACGTTTAATACTCTTTTCCTTTCAGCGGCGTCGTCGTCAATATCTGGCACGTCCAGCGGTGGTGGCGTCTTGTGCTTCCGCTGTCTTGTCCGAGGCACGCCGTCGCTCAGAGGCTTGGAGATGCCCTGTGATGTTGTTTTCTGCTGAGCCATGGTGGACATGACCATCACTTGATCTCGGATGAAGGAATCTGAAGCAGAAACGAAATGATGATAAAAATAATAATGACGGATTTATAACCAGCAGAGTACAATCATAAATGACATGAATTAAAAAGCAGTATTTTGGCGGACAGCCCTTCTTATACAGGCCTGGCGAGGAGGATCAGCTTGGCCCCCGCGAAGCTGGATGTAGTGGGAACATAACGCTTTGAGCATTACTGATATCAGGTACCTTTGTGGCACGCTGATTTTCGCGGTGAGGCAATGTACCGACCTAGCAATTTACCGACGTGCCCCGCTTTCTCAGCACACGCAAGTACTTATGGTAGTACTTTACGGAGTACGGAGTACCTTGACCTGGGTCTACGACGGCGCAGCAAAGCAGCCAAGGAGACCGTCCTCCTTCAGGCTCATATGGTTGGAGGGGATGAAAACAGCTGTTATTATACTCTATGCCTTGACGAAGCCCAAGGGGTTTGTGATGGCGACCATCGAGCAGGGCCGAGTGAAGGCAAACGCCGGTCCTTCTAATGACAGGGGCATCGGTTGGCGCATGGAACTTTATGTAGCTGTTCTCCAGGACACTCCCGTTAATTTCGTACCGAATAATATATTCCGTAGGTTGATGTGCCATTCGGGTCTCATAAAGAACCACCGCGACATCCCATGGCCAGTTTCTACCCAACGGTCATGAAGTGACCAGAGCAGCAAGCACACCGAATCCCAGGACTAGAGCCAAGCTTCTGGGAAGAGCCACAGCAGAAGAATCATCATCATTATCTTCTTCTCCATCGTCATCATCATCATCATCGTCGTCGTCGTCGTCGGTTGGAGCAGGCGTCTCAACCGCAGTCGTACCAGTGCACAATGTCTCCATATGGTCGCCGAAAATATTGGCCCTCTGGTTGGATTCCGAGCAGGCCCAACCCCAAATATCATTACGCGAAGCTCCCTCCTCGTCTCTGCCATCCAGGTGAGGTAGTGTGACCATCGAGTCCGGCCCGCGAGTCGGACAGGGGGCACTGGCCAGGGAATCAATCATGTCATCCAGACTCCCCGGGTCGCGGTAACCTTCCACCTCGTAGACCTTGTCCATCCCCGCGGTGATGACGGCGGCGACCATCCTCCGCTGCACGAAGCACTCGTCCACGCCCACGGGTGCAAGCGCCGACCAATCCCCCGTCAGCTGACCTGCCGCCGTCAACGTGCCCGTCGCCGTCTGCGCCACGCACCACGCAGGCTGGTTATCCGGGCCGGCAGGGCGCCCGTCCGGGTCAATGTAGCAGGCCCATTTCTCCACGACGTCGTCGCCTGCGGGGGAAGAATAAGAGGAAGCCCCTATCCACACGGTACGGTTGAATTGGATAACGGTCTGCTCCGGATAGTCGCCCCCGTCTTCGCAGAGCGTGGGCGCGCAGGCGACGATGGCGTACGTCGTGGCGCCCGGGGAGGCGTCGACGGCGGAGGCCAAGACCGAAGTTGGCTGATTGGCGGTGTCGTGGTGATAGATGAACAGGGGTTTGTGAGAGGTTGACGGCCACTCGGAGCGAGGGGCAAGCGTCGCCGTGCGCGGGATTTGATGCATGTTGTTCGGTTGACGTTTGTCTAGGCACTTTGCATTCAACAAAACAGTTGCATATGCATATTATACCGAGCACTCCGTAATTTATATATGAAAAAAAAAAATCCGAATCACATAAAGGCCAAGCGCGCACCCCTCGGCCAAGTCCAACCTCGCACGATAAAAGGCCAAAAGGAGACTTCTCGTTGCGGCACAGCAAACCCCCCTCCTGGTGCCTGTAGATGTCATCACCTACTCTTTTAGGCATGGCAATACCAAGGGAATCGAAACATTGAACCTTTTACCTACGAGTGGAGTACAAAGACTACACGTCTTCTGATAGTAATGCCATCATGCCGGGTCATGTTTGGATCGCAAACTCTTCGACGCGTGCGAGAGATGCTCGCTGTCGGAGGAGATGTAAAGGCGGCAATCGTGAACAAATGAGTGTTGGCTCGGGTAACTGGATGAGACTCATTGCATCTGGGATTCCACCAAGATGTAGTCTGCTCCAATACATTACCCTCAATATATCACCGTATCCTTAGTCGGATACTACAACTAAGCAATAGGCACAGTAGTATCGCAAGCACTGGTATGCACCACTATAGTATTAATGCGAGTTGCAAAAGTCTCAACGTCATGCTTCTGGTCTGGTAAGCGTAGAAGGAACGAACCCGATATCGCCTCCTCAACTCCAGATCATAAAATCTCTGTTTCTCTGTTTCAAGAAGGTGCTCCCCTAACCGGCATCTACCTCGGTAGTACCAGAGAACCATTCTTTACCGCATCGTATTATTTACTGCTTCATGATGCCCTTTCTGTTTCCCCCTCTCCCCCCCCCCAACCTCCACTCTTTACTGCAATGGCTCTTCTTCAACGACATAACATATAGTCGTATTACAAAAAAAGCCACAACGCCTAACGTGCTCGCAATAGAGCCCTATATATATCTCGTAGCCCGATCCGGTTTCAACTACTTCCTTTTCCCCAATATTTCCTCTTGTTCCCTCTTCACTTTTCTACTTCGAATACAAGCATCAACCATGGCCGGCGCCAAAGCCTGCCCCGGCCGACCCTCAGCAAACAACCGCCTCCGGCGCGCCCTCGGGGAGCAGCCCCAGAACCCGAGCACAGCGGTGTCGAGGCGGAGAATCGTCTCCGGCGCCCTGCCCCGCCTGCCGGAGCGCAGCTCGGAGGCGGTCCACGAGGCGCAGGGCGACGGGGCGGCGTTTGGGCCGTCCCGGAGCATCCCCGTAATCATAAGCACGCCGCCGCCGCCCGACGTACCAACACACACAGAGGGGGGACAGCCTCGAGCGGTCGCCGCCAACGGGCACGTACTTGGCGGGCAGAAGAGCCGTACGACGTCCTACTGTAACCCGTACCCAGCCACCACCACGAGTAAGCATGCTCACCAGGAAGTCAGCGCCGACGAGGTCGTCGAGCTGATGCGGGACAGCCTCCGCATCAAGGAGGCGGCCGGCGGCCTGCTCACCCGCGTGCGCAGCTCCTCGTCGTCGTACCACTCGCGCAGCAGCGAGCCGCGCCCCGCGTCGCGATCCCCCCCGCCCTCGGACCGGCGCAACACCCTGCGCATGAGCGACTTCTCCAAGTACAGC
Organism: Trichothecium roseum; assembly: GCA_026184415.1. Classification (NCBI taxonomy): domain Eukaryota; kingdom Fungi; phylum Ascomycota; class Sordariomycetes; order Hypocreales; genus Trichothecium; species Trichothecium roseum. The sequence continues at coordinate 964,486 of CM047947.1, forward strand.
CGGGAGAACGACAGGCTGTCCAACCTGCAGTCGAGCTCCGGCACGGACGGGGGCTCGGGGGAGGCCGTGTACGATGCTGCCCAGGACGCCGCCGAGGCGGTGCGGGTCTGGGAGGGGGGTGGCCGGCCCGAAAGGAGGGTCTCGTGGAACAGGTACGAGCTGCCTGATAGCCCGGAGGTTCTCCCCTCGGACTCGGCTTCGCTGCGGGGGAAGCTGGAGACGATGCTTGGCACAGCGGGTGGTGGCGGCGGCGGCGGCGGCGAAGAGCAACCGCTGCCCGAGGTTCCCACGTATAGGCCATCATTCGAAAGCATTACCACCATACAGGACCAATATGACGGAGCAAAAGATCAAGATCACGGAGAGCCCGACGGCAGTCCCAACCCAACAACCACACCCCGCCCAGCACTAGGCGGCATCGAAGATGTCGAGAACAGACGCCACAAGCGAAAGGCGTCGGCCTTCTCCCTGCGCAGCCTGACGAGCAACCTATCCAAGCGGCCGAGGCTCAGGTTCAGGAAGAAGGCCGCGGGGTTCTTCCAGCGCGTGGTGCTGCGCGGCGAGAGGGAGAGGCAGAACTTCCGCAACTGGAGGGCTAGCCAGCGCCGGCTGAAGCCCGCCAAGGCCCTCCGGGGCGAGCACGAGGGGGGCTACGGGGCGTTCAAGATGGCGGAGAAGAGGCACGGGGACGAGGAATGGTGGGCCGAGGGGGTGGAGAAGTACCGGGCGCCGGCGTGGATGGACTTTGACGAGAAGCAGCAGTCTTCTTGCCCCGCGAAGCAGAAGGGGGGCAAGGCCCATCGACGAGATACTTACTACTAAGTATTGAATTGGGGGAGGGTGTGTTTGGCTCTGAAACTTTTGCCTGCGCCTGGCAGTTCCTTTTGGTAGATTTGTATAGAATTAATATGCAAAAAAGCTGTTCTTCTTGTTCATTTCTCCCCCCCCCTCTCTCTCTCTCTCTTGGGTTGTTCATTATATATTACCAGTATGGATGTATATGTGCTGTTGTAGTACCAAGTAGTAGTACTAATAATATGGTCCTAGTATATAGTAGCAGTAGTGATGGAAGATTTCTTTTTGTTACAACATGTATCGGAAATTCTCGGCCGGCGTTTTTCTCGCCTTGCGAGGGCCGACGAGCCCTTCCTCCTCCACGGCCGTGCCCTGCCCCTCCCTCGCAGCCTCGGCCTCGTCCATCTTCCCGTTCAGGTGCCGCATGTAGGCCCTCAGCGCGAGGGCGAGCAGGGCGACGGCGAACATGGCGGCGGCGCAGGTGCGCATGCCGGGAGAGTAGTAGGGGGCGTCACGGTCCGGGTAGAGCCTGGTGCCAACGAGGGGTCCGCACTGGCCGAGGACCTGGAGCATGACGAAGCCGCCGCCCTGCCTGCTCTCGCTGGCCTGGTTGTTGATGGTCCAGGCTATGACGAGGGTGACGACGTTGAAGAAGCCGACGGCGGCGGGGTAGACGGCGAGGTAGCGGAGGAAGGCGGGCAGGCCGAGGGGCTCGGCGAGGGCGAGGAGGGCGTAGCCGAGGGAGGAGGAGACGGCGTGGAAGACGAGGGGCATGGTGCGGGCGCGGATGCGGTCCGAGAGGTGCGCGGTGAAGAGGACGACGACGAAGGCGGCCAGGTAAGGGGGCGCGCTGAGCGCCTGGGAGGCGGCGACGCTGTGGCCCATCTCGGTGAGGATCTTGGGGAGGAAGACGGGGAGGGACGAGTAGGCCATGTTGGTGAGGAAGAGCATCGACGCCGTGATCCAGGCCACGGGGTCGCCGAGGACGGCCAGGAGTTCCCGGGCCCGAACGCCACCGGAGGTGGGTTCCGACGATTCCGGGATGGCCCCGTCGGTGTCGGCGTCGGCGTTGGCGGCCGCGATGGGTTTCTCGTGGCGGAGGCGAAGGCGGGCAATCTTCTTTTCCCGGTTGCTGAGGTAAGGGGCCGTCTGGGGGGAGTCGGGGATGACGGACCAGGCGATTACGGCGACGATGACGGAGGGGAAACCCTCGACGAGGAAGAGCAGACGCCAGGGGGCGATGGGTGTGACCTCTGCGAGCCTGACGATGATCCAGGCGAGCGTGGAAGCGAAACTCGTAGCCAGAGGGGCAGCTTGCGATGATTATCAGCCCCTATCTTTGAACCCCTTTCTTCTAAACCACATGGGAAAAGGGGGTTTCCACCCCACCCCTCCTTTGCTTTCCCAGGAAAGGGGGAACAAGGTTGAAATTCAAAACAGAAAAAAAACATACCGGAGATGAAGATGGCGGTGCGAAAGGCCAGCTCGTGCCTCTTGAAGAAGAAGCTGAGGTAAAAGGGTATGCCGGTGAAGCCGGCCTCGCCGACGCCGAGGAGGGCGCGGAGGGCGACGAGGACGGGGTACGAGGTGGCAACGGCCTGGAGGGAGGCGACGAGGCCCCAGGAGAAGACGACGCACGAGACGTAGACGTGGGCGGGGACGACCTTCCACAGGAGCGACATCCACTCGAAGGCGATGTAGGAGACGTAGAAGGACCCGAGGGCCCACTCGTACCAGCCCTCGCGCGGGGGGGACGTCTGGAGATCCTCGTCCATGCCGGCTATTCGAGCGTTGCCGATGTCTGTTGGGGTTGGGAGAAAAACACGTGGAAGCATCTGGTCAGCCATTTGTTCCTATTCCTTCTTCAACATGCAGTCCTTTCCGCCATCCTCGTTCGTTTGATAGAAAAAAGGGTGGTGATGAGGGAGGCGGGGGCGGGGAGGGAGTGTTTCGCACTCGAACGGTCGAGGAAGCTCAGCATGTACAGCAGCGCTACAAAGAGCACGAGCTTCCGGTCAAACTTGTTCCTGACGGCGTTTTCCTCCTCGGGCGTGTACAGCCGGTACTCGTCGTCGTCGTCGTCGTCCTCGTCATCGTCCATGCCGTAATCATCGTCGAAGTCGCTCGGCCGCCGGGGGTCAGCAACGTGCGTCGTGCTGCTCCAGGCCGTAATGCTTCCGCCGTCCTGGTGATTATGGTGGTGGTGGTGGTGATGCCGGGACGCGTCGCGCATCTCGTACGCCTCGTGACCGCCGTGGCGGTGCAGCCCAGCCATCTCGCTGCGCAGGTCATCATCGTCCTCGTCGTCGGTCAGCACGAACTCGGCGCCGGTCTGGGCGAAGCTGGAGCTGGGCGACGGGGCGCGGGCATGTTCGCCCGGCTCGAGGGACCGGGACGACGGCGGTCGGTGGAGGGATGCCGACATTTCGCTTCTCTTCGCTTCTCTTCGCTTCTCTTCGTGGAGTAGTAGTAGGCAAGGTAGGTGTAGGAATTCGAGTAAAAAAGAAATTACTTGTTAGTAGTTACCAGGGAACGATTGGTAGAGGACCCCGTCTGGGAGACGCAAATGTAATGCTGCTGCCGTACGTCCCTGGACGAAAAACGACCAGACGACGCATCTCTCCGAAAACGGTTGGAGGAGGGAAGACGAGGCCGCGGCTCCGTCGGTGTGGTTTTTAAACTTTCAGGGTGAGTGGGCGGATTGCGCCCGCGCGGCCCTTGACGGGCTTCGGCGCCGTCGAAATTGCCATTAATACGGAGTACGGGGTAGGATAGTATGGAGCATTGGATAAATAGGTAGTAGGGGTCTTTTTTTTTTCTCTTTTCTCTCCCTAGGCTGGGGGGTTGTGCGTGCTCTGGAATTGCAGTGCTTTAATAACGTCATTTCTTCGGCCGTTGATTCTAATATGCCGTTCTCCGCAGTATTTTCCCCGTTTTCCCCTTATACGGTAGAGCATTAACCTTATCCGGAGCTTTGATACGCAGATGTGCGAACGTGATTACCATCTCATGGTTTGTTGTCCAGGAAAGCTGCTTCCTTCTATTATATAAATTTTGCGTACGACCGCCCTGAACTGGATCTGCACCGAATGTGTATGTATACATAAACCGCACACATATTCAAACTAGCCCCATGGCCAAAAAGAGTTCAACTTGGCAAAGTGGATCGTTGACAGTTCTTTGACGTCTATGCATATATACGTACAAAGTGCTCAATACATACCATATGGTACGGATTGCCTATATCAGTACATCGTATCCCTACCCTACTCGGCAAAGACACAGGATTAACGTCGCCAACTACAATACGCCATTGTGTCTACATGATGTGTATTTTTCAAACACAAAGGTGATTTGTATAAACGACGAGATATTTTCGCTGCTTAAATCTCTTCATTGCAAGAGTCCCCGAAACATGTTACAATGGCCAGATGCTTCTCCGTATGGCAACTAGTAATCTGCACACCCTTGATTTTCTAGCCCGTATAGAGCATATAAAGCCATATATACTCCGTATAGACATCCAAAATAGCAATCCGTAACAGCTCACATTCTCTGCTCCATTTCGCCCCGCCACCATCGCAAACACGCACACATGAAAGAAAAATAAAAGAAGGACAGTATAACCCCCCCCCCCCCCCCCCAATCGAAACAACGCTTTAGAGAGCCCTCTCCTCATCCTCGCACACGACGGTATACCACCCAATCTCCTCCCCGGCTTGGAGCCCATCCCTCAGCTTCCCGAACCACTCCCCGCCGCCCGCGTACGCCCTCTTGGCCTCCTCGATCTCGGCGACCTCTGTCCCCTTCTTCCCCGCCGCCGCCTCGTCACCCAGCCGCACCGCGTAGTCCGCCAGGTACGCGTACGGCCGGCTGCAGGCCTTCTCCTCGCTCAGGTCCCACTCCTCGAGCAGCTTCACCGCGGACCACCAGCACCTCGCCAGCGCGTCGCCGCCGCCGCCACCACTTCCCCCCTCCCCGTCCCCCTCGTCTGCGTCTGCCTCGCCCTCGGGAGGCTGCGGGTCGCCCTCCACGTCCGGGATGAAGTCGAAGCTCCGGTGCAGCTGGGCCAGTATGGCCGCCCCGCCCTTGGGCGTGACGACCCAGTCCGGCGTGGCGTCGTCGATGTCGTTCATGAGGATTAGGAAGCGGATGCTGTCCCGCTTCCAACGGAATCCGTGACAGAGGTATGTGGGCATTTTTTTCTCCGATCTTTTATTCTTTTTTCTCTCTTCTTTTTTTTGTTTCTTCTTCTTCTTCTTCTTCTTCTTGAGATCTGGTTTTTTTGGGGGTATTCTTTGTAGGTTTTTTTGTTGTAGACGTTGGGGGGGGGGGGGGGGGTGAAGAGAAAAGGAGAACTAGAATAAAATTCAGATAAAAGTTGAACCTTGGGTTTACCCTAGTTTAGAAAATCCAAGGTTTGTCGTTATCGTTTTGAGTAAATAAGAATCGGTGGCGACGAGGCCAGACTTATACTTGATGGCCTCATGGAAAGGAAGGGGAGGGGGGGGGACCAGAGCTGAGAACGGGCTATGCACTGAGGCGGGGCAAAAGCGACCAAAGCCAATGTAACCTAGTTACCTGTACTGAGTGCTTCGTAGTATGCTCACAGTGTTGCATACATGTCATTGGATAGAGGCAGCGCATCGGCACGTAACAATGGCGGGCAGGGCATATTTCAGATATTCCGAATACTTCTTCTTTTTTGTCATCACAGCTACGCCTCCCCTTGCTCAGGCTTCAAACACAGTCAGCCATTTCCAGCGGACAAAAAGCCCTGCGTATCCATTTGAAATAGAGGGGGGGTTGATGAAATTCAGGTAGATAAAGGCATCGAGAGCCTGTTGTTATTGAAATCAAGTTCTTCTTATATTGCTATAAATGAAAAAAAAAGATGAAAAAAAAAAACTCCTAGGGTATTTGAATTTTCATATTGCCAAATCTTTCGCGCGTCCGAGCCGTCATCTCACGGCCCTCTAGCACTCTCATCGTCTTTTTTTATAAATCACAACTCGTCAATCGTGTACAGCGGGCCCTAGTCTTTGAAGCCCGCCAGGCTCACACCGCCCGTGTCTTGACTGCCTTCCAAGCGCTCCAAGCCAAGATCCATGTCCATATCCTGAAGCATGTGCCCGACATCCTCGTCAGACATGTTCAGTTCCATGTTCGCAGGCAAGACCGAAATGTCCTGTGCAGCAACTTGCTGTGGTTGCTGTTGCTTCGTAGATATGTTGTGCTTTTGCATCATCCACTCCTGAAACTTCTGCAACAGATCAGTATCGTCTGCAGACGTCTTGCTTGAGCGGCAAATCTCCCTTGCCCGGCTCCTGAGCGCCTCGTCATGGGGAGCCCTCCCAGTCTCCCTCATACAGGACTCCCACGTCTGCATGAGCCCGTGCTCGAGCTCCCTGACGCAAAATACGGTAGGAGGACGCGATTCAGGCCCGGCGCTGGCGAGTTCCTCGAGGAAACCATTAACTGCAGTCTCTCGGGTGTGAAAGTTTCGCCCGGGGTGGTTATCCGCATTCACAGGTACAGGAACGGCAGAAGAGAAAGGTTTGGGAGGAGAGCCAAGGAAGGCGAATGGCGGCTCCAGGCCAGGCCCGCCGTCCGAGACTGCCCATGAGCGTCCTTGGCCGAGCCCCGGCCCGTCTGTCTTTGTGATGCCGTTGTCGCGTTTGAAGCGCTGCAGCCATTCCGCATTATCTGCGGCGGTCTGGTTCCAAGGATCGTCGCTGGGAATTGTTAGTAATCTCATCTCATTGCCCCAAGCGAGACCAACAGAAACTTACTCATCATACAAAATCCACCGGGCCTGGTGCTGCAGCTCCGCGTCACTAGGCACATGACAGTTGGGATTATTAGGTGACATGGTCATCGCGGCCCAGCGGCCCAACTCCTTGGCCAACCTACGATAACAGTTGGCATCGTTTAGGAAGAACGGGCCCGCCTTGACATGCTGAGAATCGGGTCCGACAGGATCCAAGGCGTTGCCTATCGCCGGGCAACCAGAGCTTGGGAAGGTCACGGCTGTAGGAGCTGTCCTAGAAGTAGAGTGTGTGGGCGATGCGGTAGTTGCCTCAGGCGAGCCTTGCGGAGGGTGACGGCCCTTGAAAGCTTCCAGCCATGTAACGTTGTCGGCTGCTGTCTGATTCCATCCGTCGTCGAATTCGTATATAATGATACGAGCTTGGCGTTGAAGGTCCTCGTCCGAAGGCTCATTGCCAGTGGCGCGCTGCAGCTTCAGGAAGTCAGCCAATTCCCTCTCTAAGCGGGAGTAGCTGTGAATGGTTGAGTCGATGCTGCTGGGGTCGGTAGACCGAATGATCATGTCCTGCACATCCTCGCTTCGCGGAAGATGAGCCCGCCTACGGAAGTTGCAGAGCCATAGCGTTGACTTGGTCAGCCTCCTCAGCAGCCAGTTCGCCACGACGTCCGAAGGATGAGTCGATGTTTCCTCTACACGGCCAACTATCCTGCAAGCCTCCTCCTGAAGCTCGTTGTCCATGGCTGTTAGGCCCAGTAGCCTCTTTGCTCGCACGAACTCTTGTAGCTGAAACTCCATGGGGCATTGCTCGAACAGATTGTCCTTGCCGTTAATTTTGAGAGTCGCCAGTCTGTTTTCAGTACCGGCACGGATGGGACCGAAACGAGCCATCCTGGAAAGCTCGTCGTCGCTCATGATCAAGTCACGAAGCCACGACTGCTGCGTGGCAATCCCTTGCAAAGACAACAATTCGCTGGCGAAAATAATACGACATCCTTCAATGGCCAGCTCCTCATCGGTAGGTGGCCGACCATGTTGGTCTTGATAGTTGACCGTGAAGTACGCAAGCTCGAGCTTAATCAGCTCGTAGGCATTTCGGGGAGATTCGGGGGAGCTATGGCTAGCTATGTATGGCAACGGGGACGTTCGCTCATGATGAATAAGATCTATATTGCTCAAAAGTTAGACTGCGCCTCCAGTTGATCTACGGGATACCGGAGTGGTCTCATACATGGAGGTATAGAGTTCTCGACCATGTCTAGAACTGGCCCGTCGAAACCCCAGTCACCCTTCCAGTCCGCCATGGATTTACCCGTCTTGAAATGCTCTGCCAAGTGATCTATACGAATCGACCATGTATCCATCACGATACCGCAGAAACCACAACGTGACCGAATCTCCGGGCTTGCCGCCCTCCAGTCCTTCATGGACCAATTCATAAATTTGACGTTGTGTACCAGACGCATGTGCTGATTGAGGTGGTCTTTGCGGTAGAATGTTCGTTCTTCCGGTGATCGCTCTTGGCACGTCGAGTGATTGTGGCTTTCAATATGGGCATCATCAGGGTTGGCTTCGCCGCAGAAGACGCAGCTCATGATGCCCGTATCAGGGTTCACAGCTCTTGCTCCTTTTGGCGCGCATACCCAGCGCTCCAATGACAGATGTAATGATTTCTCGTGGCGCTGCCAGTCGTGTTTGGTTCTGAACGTCTCTGTACAGAAGGTACACTGGAAGGTTTTTAGAGGTACGTTGAGCTCCATCTTGCCATCAGGGCCCGTAGTAGGTCCGGCACGGCGGCGACGTCGCCGCCTATTCCTGGAGTTGAAGGGGGCAGACCCGAAAGAGCCCCACGAGTTACGGGAACCATGGGAGTAGGCTGAGCCTGTGCTGGAGTGAGACGTGCCCAGGGAGGAGGCAGAAGATTGGTTACAAAGCGACCTGTTAGAGCCATCATCGTAGCTACGGCTCCAAGGGCTACTGAGACCAGATGATACATCAGAAGATGCAGTCGTCACGGCACGGGCGATGGCAGTGACCGAAGCGGGTTCGTGCTCCGGAGGAGAGTGTTGCCAACGCTGAAGCGGGTTCATGGACTCCATAGCAGGTGTACCAGGACGTCGAGGAATGTCCATAGATCCAGACCCGCTGGCCCACTTGCCAACGGCTGGTGACGTTGCCCGAGGAGGCTGGACCTTTCCTCGTCTACGAGCGTTAGCAAGCCAATTGGTGATTTGGGTCTTGTTCAGTCCAGTCTTGCGCTGGAGAAGTTCCTTCTCCTCATCACTAGGATACGGGTGTCTGTTGTGCGTAGTGAGCCAGTTCTTGAGAATTTTGACCGATTCTCGGGAGAACCTGGCACCGATCTTAGGAGGTGCTGTTGTCGTGGCTGATTGATGAGCAGCCTCATTATCAGAGGCATTAGCCGAGGTGGTGTTGTCATGGTTGGGTGTCGCCGCGGCCGAACGCAGGGGCTCAAGGGCCTGGCCTTCCTTTTGGATAGTTTCCAGAGGGTTGCCCATCGAGGACCAAAAGTCGGCTTTGGATGACTTGGATGTTTGCTGAGGGTTCAAGATGTCCGGTGCGGGTATCCCGAAGCTACACTCAACGCCGAGGGCTACACAGCTGGTGCAGTAACCCTTGAAGATACCTTCGGAGATCTTTTTGCACGAGTAGTTGGCTAGCGCACAGCCGGAACAGGGGAAATCAGGTGTCACCCAGTAGAGGCCTGCTTGCTCGACTTGAGATCCGGGTTCCTGCTGGACGGCAGTCTCAGCTGCGAACGACTCGAGGTTGGTTGTCAATGCGTTGGAATCTGTGAAGTGTTGTAGTGCGCTGAAGCCCCAGTCATCATCGTCAACGCTTTGTAAAACGAGGTCAATGTTGTCTGCACTAGGTCCAGGATCCATGCCAGCCAACATTGGGTCAATGTCGAGGTCATTGGAAGAGAGAAGGTCGTTCATGTTCATGTCAGCATTGTCCCAGTTGACAAGCTCATCCATCTCGTCAATGGTAGTCATGTTGGGCTATTGGTATGGATGGGTCCCTCCCTATACGTGTATCATCTGTATCCCTGTAAGGCGCGAAATGTCACGAAGAGGGCGAGACGCGGGATTGATGCGAAGGGCGTAGGTAGTAGTGGTGGTGGTAGTGGTAGTGGCTGACACCTTGTACGAGAAGCAATTCGATGGAGGACAAAAGGTCCCACTTGGAATCTCTTTTCGGAGGGCGCAAGTCCTCCTAGTAGCAAGCAGAACTACTATGAGTAATTGTTCAAATGGAATGTATATATAAAGGCAGAGAGTACGGAGTATATTCAAGAAAATGAAAATGGTAGGTTCAGAAGTTGAACCTGAGGAAGATGGAATTCCATCACTTTTGTTCATTGGCAAGAACCTGGAAGTCTCCGACCCCCCTCCCCCCCCCCCATGCTCGGCTCTAGCAGACGTTAGTGCTGTAGTACTCCGTAGTAGTACTGTAGTACTATAGTAGGCACTCCTCCGTGAGAAAATAGTGGACGGGATAGCGAATTGCTACGGGCAGTGTCGCTGTGTCAAGGCACCTGCACTTTGGAATGTGGCAGAGACTGCTAGACTGAGAGCCTTGGAGGGGTGTTAGCGCCAGTTACAGTCATCCACACGCCTCGGGGCCCTTGCACCCCAGCCGCCTATCGTTCGCTATGACTCGCTGGACGGGTCGACGGGGTACCATACGGAGGTACCTAATGCGACAAGTGCGTCTACGCCCTTTCGTTGACACCAAGCAGCTGTGGATGACATGACAGTGCTCGCCTTTTTCCAGATCTACTGTGCGGTCCTCCTCGTTTCCGCCAGAACACCACAGAACACCACACATGCATGGGGACAGCGTACAGTGTTTCTTCAAATTCCCGGTTTTCGGGCCCAGAATATTCGCTTCCCCACATGTTGACAGCAAGGGCGCACCGTCGTCAAAACTCGTCACTGCACATGCGGGCCATCTGCCCACCGCCCGTTCCGACTTCCCCCAAGGCATACAATCGGCCGTCTTTTAACCCTCCGGTCAATGGATGGATCCCCCCCCATCGCTTTATTGATCAAGCCGAATGACCGCAGCGGAAAAGGTGTCCTCGCTACACCGTCCGATGCCGGGATTTGTCGATCGACCGGCTTACATACTTGCGCATAACGCTCTCATGCGCGGTGCGCGACAAACCGAACAAGCGCCGATCTTGAGAGAGCGATATTCCTCATATAGTACGATAATATGACAGGAGACGACGGTAATAATAGGAATACGGGGTAGTTCTCCTCTTCTCGATGGTTCCTTGCCAAGATGACACCACCCGTTCCCATCACCAAACTACCCTAGATGCCCCAACAAATTCGTGGCGGGGGGGCCTGAGTTCAGAATCGTCGTCCCCGATACGACATCCAACCTTTTCCATGAGAAAGAGGTGTGAGCTTTGTCTCTTGTTGCAAGTGCAACTCATTGCGTCTAATTCTGGCTACGGGAACTACAACCTAGATGACGGGGTCACTAAACAACAAACCCTTATCTTGATCAAGGAGACTTTGAAAAAAAAGAAGAAGACGAAGTAGACTGTCGAATATCAAGTATTCACATTGCAACGATGATAGTCTACATGACACTCTTCCTCAATGGCTAGCCAGCTATGTCGCAGCTGGCCTTGCTCTCACTCTAAGTGAAAGTTTTCTACCAGCATATAATACAGCGAAGTCATACAGCTCTTCGACTTATACGGAGTATAGTCGTATATTTCCGACCAAGCTAAGTAGGACTAACAATGCTTGAATCTTGAATACCCGGACAAGCATCTCAAGCCACGTACCGTCGACGCTTTCGAGGATGAGAATCCATCGAGTCTCACATGAATTCTCTCAATGTGCAGAATGTGGTTCGATTTACTTGCACAAGGCTGACGACCAGGCTGAATTACAACACTCCACTAAAGTATGACATGGCGTATTCAGGGGATGATACTCCAGCGTGCAGGTGCACCTCTTCTGCAACTATCTTACTTGCGTTTGAGTAAAGAAAGTAGAAGCTATCCTCGTAACTCTCTTATTTGGGCTCGTGCTTTTGCATTTATACATACCTGTTATTAGCTTACCTCTACTCGCGGACTACCTCCATTGGTTGAATCTACCACAAACGCCTCGCACTCTTCTCTGGTGATAGAACTAGGGGAACCTTGCAGTGAAAACAGTTGCAATGTCAGCTTCGATTTGCGATGCTTGCCGCGCCATCGACTTCGAGAAAGCTCTAGAGATTCCAGTGACTGAGTTCAGCGGCTGGACCACCTTTCTCCTCGATAAGGATGCCGACCGCTTCGCATATTCGCCGAGCCCCGGGTGCCCCTTGTGTAAGCTGTTGGAGTCGACGCTATGTTCTTGCGAGACCGAATGGTCGGATCCTGGGATAAGGGAAGATGCGTCGAGGCAACCTTACGAATTGAGTGCATTTTCTTTCCTCCGCAACTGTAGATGGGCCGAAGACGTCCCGGGCGCTCAGGACAGTCACGTCCTCCTGGCACCGCGCGGCGTAGTCTCAACTGGCGGAGCATACACGAAATGGGTTGGCAAGGGGGAAGCCGGATACGTCGTGTGTCTGCCAAAGAAGAGGGAGGTCGGGTTATGCGTGCCGCAGACCATCGCGGATAAGGTCGACTTTGCTAGGGCTAAATTATGGCTGAGAAACTGCAGGACGAGCCACGGAAGCTCTTGTAATGACTATTCGGAGTCGGTTCCTGGGACGATGGTGATTGATTGTGAGACCCTTAAGATCGTGGAACTCGAGCCCGGGATGCTGTGGGTGGCTCTGAGTTATGTATGGGGGCGCCGTCATGACCAGGCCGACAATGAGAACCCTGATGATGCAGAGTCTGGAAAGCTTCCGGATGATGTCCCGAAGACTATACAGGATGCTATCCAAGTCACGAAAGAACTGGGCTATAAATATCTGTGGGTTGATCAGTACTGCATCGCCCAGCAAGATGAGGCTCACAAGCAAAACCTCATCTCGAAGATGGACGTCATTTACCGCGGTGCGGATCTGACCATAGTCGCTGCCGCTGGTCAGGATGCAGACTTTGGCCTCCCAGGGGTCGGGACCACGAGCCGCAAGAAGCAACAAATCGTCGAACTAGACTCTTGCACCATCCTGGGCACCGGTCCTGATCCTATACTCGAGACGAAAGGGTCTCGTTGGTGGAGCAGGGGTTGGACGTTCCAGGAAGGGCTCTTATCGCGGCGACGGCTCGTCTTCACCGAGCACCAGTCCTGGTTCGAATGCGGTGAAGGGAGCTGGATGGAGGCGCTGGGCGGGTTGGAGCTCGTTGAGAAGCCAGACCAATTACAGAGGATAGTCTCCAACAACATGGTGCCGAGTCTGAACAGCTGGCTGCTATCGCACCTCCCGAAGCCTCTTCCCGGGCAAACTATGAAGTATGCCCATCACACCCCTCGCCTCCAGCAGTTCTCGATGCTTGCCATGGAATACTCCAAGCGGGACCTGTCGTTCGACGCAGACGCCCTCAACGCCTTTGCCGGTGTTTCCCGCTATCTGCGGAACTCTTCCGAGCCGCAGCTGTCACACGTGCTCGGCATCCCGTACGTGCCGGGCCCCCTGAACGGGCCCGACAGCCGCCGCACGGCAGAGGAGTTCATGTTTTATTTCCTGTCCTGGACTCACAGCAGCGGCGAGACGACACCGCGCCGGAGGGAGTGCTTCCCCTCCTGGACCTGGGCGGGCTGGGTCGGCGGCGTGAGCTGGATGACGAACAAAGTGCAGTGCGCGACGACTCTGGACCAGCACATGGAGGAGATCTGGCTGGAGGTCGACGGGAAGCCGGTTCCTCCCGAAGACTATCCCGAAACTTTTGACCGGATCAACGGCTTGCCTACGTGTCCGGACGTGGCGCTCTACTTCCGTGCCCAGGTGGTGCCGTCGTCATTGTTCTCGTGGGGTACGTACGTCGAAGCAAGAGATACCTACGAGCAGTATGAATCAGAAGAAGAGGGGGCAGAAGAAGAAGGAGAAGACGGCAAGAGTGACGCTTCCGGTGGAGAAGACCAGGAATCCGACCACAGAGGCGGTTCAAACGAAGCGAGCCAGCTGTCAGAAGAAGACGCGGAAGAAAAAGAAGACGGTAAGAGCGATGCTTCCGACGGAGAAGCCCAGGGGTCGGACCGCCAAGACGGCTCAGACCGAGCGAGCCAGCTGCCGGAAGAAGAAGAAGAAGAAGAAGAAAGCCTCCTGAGCGAAGACGACCCCAACGACTGGGGATCCTGGACCGTGGGCAAGCACCTGATATGGGACCGGACCCAGCCCCCGGACTGCGGCCCCCTGGCCTTCGTCCAGAACCTCGAGGAGGGCAAGTGGGACTGCCTCCTGCTGGGCGACTACTGCGGCAACGCGGGCTTCTCCCATCGCCGGTTCCTCCTCGTCGTCGAGTGGTTGGGGAACGGCGACAACGACAACGACAGCGGTGGGACAGCAACGGCGCGCCGCGTGGGGTCCATCGTCCTGAACAAGCAGTACTACCTGGACGCCAAGAGCGAGTTCTTTGATCGCACCGGGCTGGAATGGAAGTCTGTACGTTTAGTTTAGCATCCCCTTTGATCTTTCTCATAAAACAGACGGACAATCTCGCCCAAGTAATAAGTAGAAGTTGACAAGTCCGTCCCTTCATCATAAGTTGTGTAGGTCATTCCTATCACTTCACTCCGCAGTCTATAAAAATAGACTTATCCGTAATATTCGTGGCCAAGGGGGCGTTTAGGAGGGGTTTGCTAGTCTAGGGGGGCCCAATGCATCCATATATACATATATACACACACAAAAGCTGCCCTGCTGCTGCAGCAGCTGCTGCAGCAGTGCTTGAGTACTGGGCTGACTTGGATGTATCTCCATCCCCCTTGGATGTCCCTCTTTCTTTTTTTATTCAAATGTACCGCCAACACCGTGCTCGACAGATGACAACATTCAAAGGAGAAAAAGCAAAGCAAAGCAATTCGTCTTACCCATTTCCTTGCCGCCGTGGGGAATCTATCCAACCCCCCAAACTCCTCCCCCACCAAAGCCTTCTTCCTTAGTCGGTGCCCAATGCCATCAGTTCCTTTTCCTTTTCGGCAAGAATCTCCCTCATCATTTCTGCTTCCCTCTGCAGCGCGGCCCGCCTCTCGGCTTTGGACTTCTCCCCAGCCTCGGAAACTGCGGGCGTCTGATCCCTCGAGCACATGACGGGGCTCGGCGCCGAGTGGGCCGTCGTGCCGGGGGAGCGCAGAGGTGGCAGTGAATAGTCCGGATGGCCCTCAGTGTCGCTATGGGCTTGCAGGAGCGACCTGATGGACGACAAGCGCTTCGGATTGCTGTCTTCTGCTAGAGGCGCGTCCCTCATCTCTGTGTCAACGTGGGATGAGAAGGAGCGCTTCCGCCCCGGCGACATATACGATGAGGGGGAAAGCGACGGCTGTCTGCTGTTAGACATGGCGGCTCCCATGGCTGAGATTGGAGGCAGTCGGTTATCGTCACCCGAGGATGGGTGCTTGGTGGGCAAGGGGCGGAGAGACTGCTGATGATAGACAGCAAGATCCGACGAGGCCAGTAAAGGCGAGCCTTGCCGGTCCTGACGCATCACAGACCGGGGTTCGAGGGCCATGGGTTGAGACTCTTGCCTTCGAAACCCCAAGTTAACTGAGCCGTCGTCGTTCATCGACCCTCTCTCCGGCGTCCTCTCAAAGCTCAAACAGTCCCCCGTATCTGTGACATCTTCATCCTCTCCCTGGGCAGGGATAATTCTTTTCCTTCTTTTAATTGTTGCTTTTTTCATCGTTACCGGTCGATGTGTATTGTGAAGTTTATAGTATAAGCCTTGGGGAGGGGGTGTGTCGTTAGCATTGTACGGGCTGGCACGTTTCAGGGAACAGCTTACCACAGGCGTTGCAAATAGTATGCCCACTCTCATCCCTTCGCCAAAGTGGTGTGATGGTTGTGCCGCAATTTTGACAGGCAATCACAACTGTCGTATCTGCGCCACCCTGTTGCGATTCCAGAGCGTTCACGTCGACCGGCGGAGGCCCTTCGGGCGGTTCCGCGCGCCCCGAGCAACCCTTTCGATTAACATTCAGATTGGCACTTTTCGACAGCCGGTTATTGTAAGCAGGGCATCCGTGGCATCCTTCTGCGCCGCCCGTCCCATTACAGCGGCCTCCTCCGGGACATGTTCCCGAGGGCGTCTGTTCCGCTGACACATAAGTCGCACCGGGAACATTTGCTGCTGCCTTTTGCCCATCCGGCGCTGCAGGTTGGGCGCTTGGTTGTCGTGAGCCAGGCTCGTGTACTACTTTCGGTGGCTTTTTCAAAAATCCGGTGGGTCGGGAGGCGTTCCTCGCTTTCAGATAGAGGCCGCAGGCATTGCAAATCGTAGCGCCTTGGGGTGATCTTCTCCATAGCGGAGTGCGTGTCGTGCCGCAGTTGCTGTTCAATAAAGTTAGCCGACAATGACCTTCGGAGAAGCGGTAGCTGCTCGTGTAACTAGCCTGCAAACTTGACCACCTTGACTAGAATTGCTGCCCGGTGGTGGGCTAGGTTTTGTGGCGCTTTCGGCGATTGTCGAGCCTGGGCTGGTGGCTCCCGAGGAGCCTAGGTCGTCGTACATGGGACTGTCTCTCGACTCGGGTGATAAACTTCCTTGGTTGCGTCGCGGTACACGAGCATCAGGTCTGAGCGTCGACTCGCTAAAGTCTCTCTTGATCGGGGGAGCATCATCTCGCGGTTTCGAGGAAGTAGGACGTGTCGGAAGCGCTGTTCTGTTCGCTGAGCCTTCTCGCGGCTGGCCAGAAGGGCTTGGTTGATAAGGTTGTTGGCTCATTGCCCGCCACTTTTGGAAAACGAGGGGTTGGCGGCTGCCTAGAGGTGTCGACGCAGGTTCGAATCTCAGCTTGCGAATAGAGACAATGATGGAATTCGTGAGTTGTCGTGGAGGAAATGATCGGTAGGTACGCGCAATGCAATGAGCGGCAGTGGTTTCGTTGGGTTATGATGATTAATAACGTCGGAAAAGGTCAAGAGTTGGTTTAAGGATTTGACTCCAGGTCACCAGAACCAAACCCAAGATCCCTGCCAAGGTAGGACGTCAAGTTCCGAGGCTAAAGAGGCAAAATACACACCCTTCACCGATTCTCAACGCCGATGAGATGGTCCGATAAGGGATGGGTCGGATGATACCCGCCAAAATAGGTATTTAAAGTTTTATCGTGGTAAAGACGGAATCCCCTCGAGACGCTTTTCAGCGAGACCGGGGCCTAATGATGCCACCGAGGCGAAGACCAAGGCAAACGATGCAACAAGGGCAGCTAGATCCAGAAGTAGCCTGATACGGTCGAGTGTCTCTCTTGTTAGGACCCGAGAACGTGGTTATTGCGGAGTCTCAACGAGAATGGCCCCCAGTCACCCGGATAAGACCTTGCACACGTAGGTATGGGAGGGGGGAAGCACTGTGGTAGATTAATTTTCGAATTGCCGTGTCCACCGTGAGGATCTGGGTGTGTGTGCGCTCGTGTGTATGCGTGTCTAGGCTGTACTCCGTACTCCGTACGGAGTATGGGTTCTGGATTCAAAAAGATAATGAGAGACTCGGGCTTATTCCACACTTCCGGAGCCTTGATTGAGCAGAGGAGCGTCACACTACGACGTATGATCGTCCAGTGGCCAATTATATCAGTTGGTAAGCCCCGTTGGATGTCAATGATTACTTTGAAAAGCAGTTCATTGGCCGAGATCTGGAGTAGAGACTGCAGGGGCTGAAAGCGTAGTGCACCCCCAGGCAAGCTATCCCTACTGCGGCTAGATCAATGCCTTGAATTCCGACGTCGCATCCTTTTTCGTTATGTCGCGTCAAAAAGTTGGAGCTTGGAAGCTGCCAGAGCCTCATTGATCCGCATCGGCAGTATAGCACCCCTCCCCTCGGGAATTTCGCGGGTTGTTCTTTTTGTTATTTCTTACGGTGTACATTCTTCCTTCAATACTCATTATTAAGCATGGCTTCAGAAGCTGGGAGTCCCAAAAGAGAGCCGACTCCCGGCACCTCTGCACCTTCAATCCCACAAAAACGCGCTTTCGACGAGGGCGGCCACAGCCCCGCGGTATCATCACCACTCAACCCCGAAGTCAGGTTTGCCGATGCGCCACCTTCAGACGATGCGGTGCAAGTACGCTCCAAGCCAGTTAGAGCCAAGAAGGAGTCATTGAAGAAGAGGGAGTCGAAAGGCGTGACGGACAGTGCCCGGGCGACTCCTGATCCTAAAGTGGTCAAGGACAAGGAACCCGAGATAGAGATGGCACATGCCCATGCCAGTCCCTTTCGCTATAAGCTAGGGGCACCAAAGCCTTTCGACTTCCAACCTGCTAGAGGCCCTGCAACCACTCATCATCACAGCATAAACATCGAGGGCCAGGAGGCTGTGCAATTCTTCGAGGGCACCGACCAGTGAGCAACAATCCGGTGTGCGCCCTCATCGGGTTATATGCTGACGAGCTTTAATAGTGCTTTCAATAAGAAGAACTTCAGGTACACCCACTGTATCGCCGACCCCCACTTCCCTTCCATGAACTATTTTCGACAAACCGAGGCGGAGCCCTACGGACCGCGCCTCACGCACGAGGATAGTGCCTCCCACGTCTTCTTCGATAGCTCCCTACGGACGGTTACAACACACAAGGGGTTCCGCATGGCCCGTGCAAATGTCGCCGTGAGAGAAGGAAGATGGTACTGGGAGTGCAAGATCACACAGGGCGTCAAGAAACCAAAAGAGGGCGAGACGAAGCCCGAGGGCGGCAAGCATGTACGCATGGGCTGGGCCCGACGTGAGGCCTCTCTCGATGCTCCTGTAGGCTTCGATGCGTACAGCTACGGCATTCGTGATTTTTCCGGCGAAAAGGTCTTCATGTCTCGCCCCAAGGACTTCTTTCCTCCAGGAGAGGGAATCAGGGAAGGGGATGTGATAGGATTGGAGATCCAGCTGCCCTCTGAGCAGCTGCACAGGAAGATCATGGCGGGCGAGTATAACCCCGCCGTTGACCTGGCCGAGGACAACAACGACGAGTCAGACATTACGGCCCCCAACATCGTCCGCGATCGGGTTCCCATTCGTTTCAAGGCCAACATGATATTCGAGAAGATCGAGTACCACCCGACAAAAGAACTGGAGGATCTCATGAACCCCTCGCCAGCGCATTCAGGCGGCCTGCAATCGGCGCAGCCGAGCCCTTCTAACTCCGCACCCTCGCTGCGGACCCTCCCGAAATCGTACATCAAAATCTACAAGAACGGCCAGCTCATGGGCACGGCTTTTGAGGACCTGCTAGGCTTCCTTCCGCCGGCGTCGAGGCCGATGCCCCAGGTGGGCGCGAGGGAAGGCCTAGACGACGGGATGCTCGGCTACTACCCCGCCGTCAGCGTCTTCAGGGGAGGGGCCGCAGAGGTCAACTTCGGCCCCGAGTTCTGGTACCCCCCGCCGGGGTATGCGCCGTCCGCCGAAGCGGATGTTGAAATGAACGGGGAGGCCAACGGGACAAGCCCTGTGCGAATCCGTCCCGTCTCGGACCGGTATGAGGAACAGATTGCCGAGGACATCGTGTACGACGTTGTTGACGAGGTTGACTTTTGGATGCAGGATGGTGGCGGCGAAGCAGGGCACGTGGCGGCCCTGGAGAAGGTGGGCGAGATTGCCCCCAGTCGCACCGAGATTAAGGAATTGGTTCAGGGCGATTAAGAATTGGGAAGTAGACAAAAGAGGGTCACGAGCGAATAGAGATACCCATTACCAATTAGCGCACAGCTACGCGTTGAAGTTTCCATAACGATATAATATGATTTCATCAAAGCATTAAATATTAAAAAAAGACCCCGCCTACGTAGATGCATGCATTCGTATCCTTGGGGTATTGTTCTGGCAAGGTCTGGCCAGTTAGTTTTCCGCGCTCCTGGTGGTGTCAACCCTCCTGGTATACCAAAGCTATCTCAGATCTTCGCGGCTGCGCCTGTGCCTGAGCTCTTCTCCTTCAACATCGACCGGCTCAGCTGAACTGGTTGCCGCAGTCGGTCTCGCATCCGTTTCCGCGAACCTGGTAGTCTCCGGGTGAGGCGCGGGGAGCTGAGGGTCATCAGCAAGCTCCTCGATCCGACTGCCAGCCTCGACGGCGTTGTCGAGCTGCTCCTGCTCGAGGCGCTCCTCCCGACCGCGCTTGTAGCAGTACCACAGGACGAACATCAAAACTATGAATCGTCAGTTTCACCTTTATACTTTGATTTGGGGAAAACTGCCGCGGGGGGGGGGGTTCAGTTTTCGTCGACTTACGGAACAGGGCAACGCTCCATAGGACATTGACGCCGATAAAGGCGGGCCACCTCGTCTTCAGGGCCGTCACGATGGCCCTCAGCATGCCGACCAGGGCGCCGGGCTTGGTAAGGAGCTCGAGCAGGTTCTGCGGCATGAACATGCTCTGGGCGGTGTCCTTGAGCCCGGCCCCGGACTTGGCGCTGATCCCCTGGCTCTTGGCCGCCGCCGCGAGGATCTCGGGCCCGAGGCTGTTGGTGATCTTCTCGGGGAGCTGCATGACCAGCTTCTGCAGGGAGCCGGGCAGCTTCTCGAAGCCCTTAGTTATGGCGCCGTCGCGGTCCCTGATGAGCCCGACGAGGTCGTCGTACGCCGTGGGCACGCCGTTGGCGAGGTCCTTGAATATCTGCGTGAACTTTTGCAGCAGCTCCGAGGACTCCTTCGTGAGCGGTATGGCCGCGTTGTTCTTGGCCGAGAGGTTGAGACGGTCGAGGACGTTGTTGATGTCCGCCTCCTCCCTCTTCACCTCCGCCTCTGTGACTTGGGCGTCTTCGGGCTTGAGGGTATCGCCGCCCTTCTTATGCTTACTGAACAGGAGGCTGATGCGGTTCGGCTTCTTATCTCCCTTCCCCTTCTCCTTTTCCTTGCCTTTCTCTTCGACCTTGTCTTTGTCCTTGCCTTTGCCCTTCTTGCTGCCAGCCCTGTCAATGTCCACATCGCTGGTGTCAGTGAGCCATTCCAGCTCCGGCGTCTTAGGCCGCTCCGGCAGAGGAGGTGCGGGGCCGTCTTCCGAGAGAAAGAGGCTCAGGAACTCCTCGTCTTCGCGATCCAAGACCGCATCGCGCGGTCGCTCCGAGTCTGATCTGCCAATGTCCTCAGGCCGGCGTTGGCCGTCTTGATCGTGGCGCTTGCTCTTATTGCGCCTAAGAAGGTCCTCTTTGCCGCCCCCGGTCTTGGCAGATGCTGCATCTTGCGACGGTTCTGTTCTCTCTACTTTCTCAGCTTCCTCCTTTGCCTTTTTCTCTTCCCTATGCTTCTTGACCTTCTTGTAAGTGAAGTATTCCAGCATGATGCCTATAGGATATCTAGGTGTAGAATATTAAGCAATATGTGGTTGAAGAGACTGGGTTGAAGGGGGGGAAAGCGTGTTGAATTAGGGTCGAAATGGAAAACATGTAACAAAGAAAAGAAATCTTCTTTTATCACGAGGTTCTGAGCGTTAAGCATGTGCAATAGCCGGCAGAGAGTCGCACTACTACTAATCTACTGCTGCTGCTACAAGCAGCTAAAGTGCTTGTACTACCCTGATTTTGAGCACCGCCACAAGGGTCCCATCGGCTTTGGTGATGTCACGGGCCACTCAATTGGTAGATCGACCCCGCGGTTTCGGTAGGCGCCGTGCTTCGCCACGCAAGCTCAACAGCGCAAACCCCCCCCCCCCCCAAAAAAAAAACAGATGTCTGCCATCTGCAGGAAACCTTTGCCAATCATGCCCGCATGTTAGCTAACTTTGGATAAAATGCCTTTCTTAAAATTGGGGTATCTTGAATTTTCACTAATTCTGGTCGGATCACAGTCGCTGACTCTGCTCCGATTCAGCGTCATCGCCGTCTTCCTCTTCGTCCTCCTGAACTGGCGCTTGCGTACTGGGCCGGCCACCACTGGGCCGGCTCTTTCGCTTTCGGTAGGCGTCCGTCATTGTTCTCGCCCTTTCGCCTACATAGTGTTTCCCATCCCAATCCTTTGAGCATTTGGGACAGGTCTGGTCCCTTCTAGTTCTCCAGAAAGAGCTCTCACAAGCATCATGTAAGCGGAAAAGGCAGTCGGGATCGGCGCACCGCAGACCCATGGTCAGTAGGTCCTTGCAGGCCTCACAGAATTTTATTCTCTGCCACTCGTTGGGCTCAGCGTCAGGGTCGTTGTACGTATCAACCAACCATGGCCTGAGCTCGAGCAGTCCCCTCGGTGATAGGCTGTAGTATCCCTCCCGGCTCAGCTCCATCCACCCGCCGTCCAACAGGCAGCCCATCACGTCTTCGACTTCACTGTGACGAAGCCCCTTGTCCGTCGCCGGTGTTTGCGTTTGTTCTTGCCCGTCGGCGTCGTCGACCGCTTGGCTCTCTCTTCGGGTCGGCCGTGCGAATTTTCTCGCCTCGGGCATGGTCAGAGCCATGAGCTCTATTCGCGGCGAATTGAATTTGTCAAACATGGCGTCTAAGATGCGCTTGATGAACGATAGCTCGTCGGCCGTAAAAGTCGTCGCCAGCTGGGTTTGCGGATCCGACGTGGTATTGACCAAGGCGTATATGCGCTTCTTCGTGATTTGGTGAACCGATGTCCGAACTTCGTAGTCGAACAATGTCGCAGCTTGTGATGCCACGTCCAAATACCCGTTTACGTCGTCCTCGGATACTTCGCTTGCGCGAAATCGCCTATCATCTTGGTTGTCGGCGTTCCAGATGGCTGCAATAACCGCCTGTACTTCTTTCTGGGTCATGGAGCCATTGGCCAGCATGGCTTGGAGAAAAGCCCTGTTCCCATCCTCGTATCGAGGAAGCAGTTGATCTTCCATGGTGGTTTTGAGCCCCAGGCTGGGTAGAGTACTGTAGTAGCACTCGCAGTGATTGCAGTGGTGGGGGTTATAATGCTTAAAGCTCAACGCGTTTGGCACGCGCCTTGGGGAACAAACCTAGGGACAGTGGACAGAAGAAACCGACCGTTTTATATAGAAATTCGTACCAAAATAGGCTGACTTTTTTTTTTTGGAAGTGCTTACAGCTTAAAGTTTTGCTGACTCATCGTCCTACCTTGGACCTGAAAGTCCAAGCTCATCAAAGACACATTACGGAGCAATGCTCCCTTAATTCAAGACATTGTCGGAAAAGCAACATTAAAAACAACTTCCCAATCGTGGTCACTGGTGCCTATTCGCCTAATCTCTGAGGTTGATACGTCTACAATTGTGGCGAACTCGCGTTATACGATAAGCGCGAAGCCACCTCGATACCGTGTTGCCTATCTATCTACTTGAAAGCAACGGCTCACAATCTCCAACAAGTTTCATAGAAACTCATCAAAAGGACGCTCAAGCGCATCAATTCTTCCGTCTATCCACAACTATTCCCTCAACCCCAACACTTGGATTGTAACATCACCAAGGGGGGTTCCCACTTGGGCCCTCGGCCGCCCATAGCGTGCGTCGCCTTGTGCGCAGGGTTTTGTTGACGCTGAATTGAAGTGAGGCCGGCGAAGGCTTCATTCCATCTGCCCCAATGGCGGAAACAAAAGATTTCGACCTCATTACTGTGGCTCGTAGCGATGGCGCCGATACTGGGCCAGGCTACTGGCCTACGACAGCACCTCCAGCAGCGGCAGCCGGTGTGAAGAAGACAACGGCGGACAAGGCACCAAGAGCGAAGCCGCAAATGACGCGGTTGGCGGAGGATGACCCCAGATTTACGGAGTGGAGTGTAAAGATTGGCATTCTTCTGAAGCAAGAGCTCTCGCAAACCCCTGACGGTAAGAACTCAACGCTCACCCAATTCAAGATTGGCGCGAATCAGCTAACCTTGGTGACAGAGGGAAACCCATGGTACGTGCCGTTTCCAAGAGGGTATTGGCTCTACGAAAAGTCCAAGCATCTCTGGGTGTCTGGATATCCGATCAAGGCGAAGCTTTTCAAGACGCCGCAGGAGTTTGCGCTCCACTTGATTTGGCTTCTTTCAGAGTCCAAGTCTTACCGTGATTGCCCATGTGTCCATTGCAACCCCGTTACTATATCCAAACCTGCTTCTGTATCCGGGGAAACCAACGAAGCTCCCAAAGACTCTCCGGCAAAACCACCAGCAAAGGCTCCCGCCAAGGTTACACCCATCCCCTTGCCATCTATAGCAGGCAGTCAACCACCACCTGCAACAGCGCCCAAGGCCACAGAACGTCCTCAATCTCAGACCCAGTCTCAGCAGTCGACCCCTGTTTTGTCTTCGGCTAGTATGGTGCCCACATCCTCCTCGGCGCCACTGCAAGGACCGCCGCCGGGTCAACCTCTGGTCCAGCCGCAGCAGCATATTCAGCAGCAGCAGGCTCAGCAGCACCCCCATCATCCTCAACATACTCAACAACCCCAGGCCATGCAGCAAATCCATCAACAACACCAACAGCAACAGCAAACACCCCAGCAGCCCCAGCAGCCCCAGCAAGCTCAACCTCAGCAGCAGCACCCCCCTCAGGCCCAGCAAGCCCAGCAGCAGCAGGCTCAGCACCGGCAGTCTGTGCAGTTGCAAATGGTCCAGCCGCAGCTCCAAAAGTGGTCACTTAAATCATCCATCAGCTTCCGTGTAGGCGAGTTGGTCTGGTACCAGCACGGGTCTTCAAGGCTCGGAATCATAGCCGCCGCCGACGCCTCTCACACGACGTTCGAAATCATCCCCATAGGTCATGGCTCGATACAGCAGCAAAACGTCATGAAGGGTGCCATAGATATCCGCCCGTACCAGGCGTTCAGCATTCCTCGCGTACAGACGCCGGGCCTCACAGATAAGGGGTTCGACCAGGTCTCATGGGAGACGGAGCTGAGGGTCGCCGCGAGCAACCCCACCACGTATAACGGCATGCTCGTCGACGCCTCCAAGATGGGGGCATCCAAGATTGATTTCTCCTACTCCCTATGGTCCCCCATCTCATCGGACGCGCGGACAAGTACCTTTTACGGCTGCTTCCTCGGCTCCGAGCGTGTGGAGATTGGTGACGTTCTGCGCGTCAAGGCGACTCCCAAGGAGGTGGGCGTCTGGTGTGAAACCGCCGTCATGGGCCTCCGGTATATCCTCACTAGTCATGAATACCCCGGGCTCATCTTCTTCCGCGGGCCATGCTACCGCCTGGTCACCGAGGAATCCGCCGGCGCCAACGCCGTCCCGGACGAAGCCCTCCCCCTAGCCCTCCGCGAGGAAACGGCATTCCGCAACCAGCGCGGCGCGCAGCGCTGGCGGTGGGTACTGCTCAAGGAGAGCGCCATCCTCCAGGAGAAGATGGCCCGCGGACGCTACTACCCGACCAGCCGCCTGCTGCACATCCTGAAGCCCGAAGCCGCCCACTCCATCCTGGAAAACGGCGTCGCGCACGAGCAGGTCCACCAGCTCAACGACCGCATGAACGCCGTCGGGGCCTACATGGGGAGGAAGCCGAACCGGATACAGACGCTGGGGGCTACTGTCCCTCACACCTCCAGGTTGATATTTGAGCCGTATGTCAAGGAAGAGACAGAGAGTGCGCAGTAGCTGCTACGTCTTGGGGGGAACTACTAACTAGTTGGAAGGAGTTGTTAATATCACTACTACTATGACTGCTGCTAGCAATGATACGGATAGGGGAGGAATATGTTGGGCCACGAGATTTTATGTGTATGGATGGATGTGTGCCGTGTCTGCCCGTCGCAGCTTGCTAGTAGTAGACGACACACAACCAAAGTCAAGGCGCAATAATAATATAGCAATACATCAATTCTTGGGTTTTTTTCCGGAAAAAAAAAACACAACCAAGGACTTTTCAACTTGCAAGACTTATATGGCCTGTTTTCTCCTTTTCCACCTCCTTTTCCAGGTTTTGCTTTTTCTTTCATGTTTATAGAGTATAGCTACAGTCCCTTCCCCTTCCCCTTGCCGACCATAGCAGACACAAGAAGAAACTTTGCTCACCGGTTGGGTTCCGAGTTCCTCCCATATTACCCAGGATCGATTGCAATTGGAGGGGGAGAGAAATGACTCAGCACAGAGCTCTTGATGACACTGCATAGTATGTACTAGTAGTACTACATAACCTTGCTTTTTTTTTTTTCCTTTTCCCCTTTTTGCTTCGTTGCTTTTTTGCTTTTTCTTGGGAGATAAAAACAAGGGAGAGAGCGGACAAAGGGTAGTAATAGTGCATAATCATCAACTCCCCTATTAAACAAAAACACGTAGGGCACCAGAAGGGCACGCGAACATAAAAAAAAGGGGGTTTGAGGGTAGAACTCGCATTGCTCGCTTCTTTCATATATGCGGGAAATCCATCCTCGAAAAAAAGAACACACCCACAACGACTGTTGATACTTCTGGTCTCTCCCCATCCCATTCGACTCGCTTGCTTGCTCGTTTTCTCCGCTCGCCCGCTCGCCCGCTCACACCCCCCATCCAACGCTATGCTTCCGTCGCTAGCTTCAGCTCCTGTAGCCTCTCCTCGATCCTCTTGAGCACCTGCTCGTCCAACTCCGGCTCGTACTTGCGCGGCCGGCCCCTGGGCGACAGCGCCGACTTGGGGTGCGCGCACTTGCGGCAGGCCGTCCCGTCGGCGGCGTCGGCGGTGTGGAGCGTCTTGCACCTCTCGCACTCGAAGCGGGGGACGCTGTTGGGGCCGAAGGCGTCCCCCGGGTAGCCCAGCGGGTACTTGTCCTTCTTCGGTCTGCGTGTGTTCTCAGTCAGCATATTTCATATTCATATTTCGTACACGTTCGTTCCTCTTTTTTGTCTCTCGTGATTCGGAATAACAAAAAAAAAAAAAAGAACACGGGGGGTTGGTGAACGTACGGGTCTCGCGGACAGTCCGTGCAACGGACATGTCCGCACTGGCAGTTCTTGGAGCCGGGTGAAAAGAGACAGTTGCATTCGTGGCACGTCCTCCTCACCCGCTGGCGCGGCTTCTTGTACACCAGCTCCTGGCCGCCCGTCTTGCTGGGCT
Source organism: Trichothecium roseum (assembly GCA_026184415.1). NCBI lineage: Eukaryota > Fungi > Ascomycota > Sordariomycetes > Hypocreales > Trichothecium > Trichothecium roseum. The sequence continues at coordinate 991,096 of CM047947.1, forward strand.
TGGTCATGTAAATCTCCTTTGGCGGGTCTATGGAGTAGTCCGGGATGATGGGCATGTTCTCCTTGTTCCTCTTGAGGATGGCGGCCCTCCTCTCGCGGCTGGCGGCGAGCTGGGCCTCGGTCCTGGCGGGCGGCTGGCGCAGGCAGCTGTTGCAGCGGATGTGGTGGCAGTTGGGGCACTCGCGGGCGTTGAGGGGGAAGCCGGCACTGCAGCGGTGGCAGGAACGGCGGATGCGCATGCGGATGGGCTTGTCGACACGCAGCACGGTCTCGTCAGGCTTGACCGTCTGCCAGTCGCTGGGCATGATCTCGAGGCCGTAGCGTTCACCAAGCTTCTTCGCCCGTTGCTCAAACACCTGCGCCTTGGAAAGCGTGGCAACGCCTGGAACAGCCTCATACCGGGCGCGAGCCTCCTGATCCCTGGTCATGGCCGGAGGGATGCTGGGGATTGCTTGTCAGCTGAGCGCTCCGAGTTTCGTCTTGTGTGAGCCGTGCAGCTAAGGATATGTCAACTTACATCTTGACGGTTCCCGCAGGCTTGCTCGGTTCTGCAACAGACTGGCGTTTCGAAGACCCATCGCGTCGTAGGGCAGTCTTAACTCGGGACAAGACTTTGGTGAAGCCTTTGCGCTCCTTGGGCTCCTTGGGTTCCTTGCCTTCCTTGGGCGCCGAGGCAGTTGGTTGCGAAGAGCCCGTCATGATGCCGGTTGTGCAATACGTGGTGAGCCCGACGTTCCTCGATTCTTGGCGTTCCGAATTCGACTTGCTAGGTCTTTGCAGTTATAATCCGCGGTATCTTCGATCAACTCAGGACAGTGACCGAATATTTTGGGCAGTGTTGGAGAATCGGACTAGTGAGCATGCAGGCGCCGGACCAGTTGAAATGAGCCAGGACTGTATCGATCGGGCGATTGAGTAGGTGAGGCGTACTCGGTTTGGCGGCGAAGAGATCAATATGGAAATTTCCTAAACAGTGAGAACCACGACGATCTTCAATCGCCAGGGATTGGGTGCTTGGTGATATATATCCAGTATCAAGGCCAGGACTCGGGAAAGTAGAGAAGACAACAAACACTGTCGGTGATTCACAATAAGGAGGAGAGGAGGAAAAAGAGCTTCGCGGCTTGGATTGGGATGAGAGCGAGCATGGATTTACTACTAGTAGCAGTGCCTAGCACAGGAGGCCAGTGCGAGATGGTACCATGGGGGAGTACTAGTCGTGGTAGTGTACACCGTAGCGCGAGAAGACGAAGCAGCCGGACGGGATGAGAGGCGGCGTGGAAAAGCTGGGAGCGATCGCCAGCGTTCATCAGTGAGTAGTACCTCGCTCTACCAATACCCGGTGCCAATTGAATGCAGCAAGATGGATCTTGTTCCTCGTCAAACCAGTGGTGTCCCGCCAGCTCGCCCAGTGGCTTGGGTCCCGGCCGGTGACTTTCATTCCATGAATAACATGTTGCATTTACGGACCACAAGTCGGCGGGATTGAGTATCTCGCCATCCCGGCTCTGCTAGGTATGCAAACGCAGGAGCTTGGAAGCGAGCAAATGTCTACTTAGAAGGGGGGGGAAGGCGACCGCCCCGGAGACCAGGGTGTGGGAATTTCTTGTCCAATTGGAATACAACACCCTGCACGATGGTCTCAATGGTGTAAATACAAACAAGTTGCACCCAAGACCAGTCCGCTGGCAAGCTGGCCAGGTAGATCCCTGGTCTGGGGACTGTGAAAAGGTTGGGTTGTTGGCCCAAGGTCCGGCCGAGAGAAGGAGGGGGGAAAGAGGCCCGGCACCCTCAAGTGTCAAGTGTAGCAATAACCCTCCAGCGGACAAGTCAAAGTCAGCCCTCTCCGATGGCAAGACGCCTCGATGTTGAGGACGTAGTACGGAGTACTCCGTGCAAACAGACCTTGCAAGAGTCGATAGGTAATTACAATGCGGTGGAAAACCTTGTGTTGAAGCTCCGGCTTGGCAACCCACTGTGTTGGAAACCGAACTGACAAACTGTACGGAGTAACGAAATCCAGGCGCTTGGTTGCGTTGCATGCAAGAAGACGGAAAGTAGGTTCTCCGTACGCATTAGCTTGCCCACCCTCCCTTCTTATTACTCGACAGACACCCCTCTGAAAAAGGCCCGGCCCTTGTTGTGTTAGTTGACGCCCCGTGCCCCCCAGTCCCTTTCCCACCCGTGTCTGGTGCCGATGTACTCCGTGCCACCACAAGTCATGGAGTTCGTTCCGGGTCACTGGGAACTTGATCCTCGTGGCAAGGGACGGGCTCTATCATAAGTGGGTGTCTATACTCCGTAAGATACTAAGGCCTTCTTTTTTTTCTTGATGAGTCCGTGTGGTGGTCCATGGAATAAGTTGTGCCATCGAGACCATGTGTGCGGAGAGCCGAGTACCACTCCTATGCAGCACCTTTGCTTTTTGGCCAAGGGGAACGTAGTACTGTAGGTGTGCTGTGTCGTGCACGCGGCCCCATCTCCGGACCGCCGGCTTGGGACACAACGCTACCACCTCCCTATGTACTCCGTACGCCGTCCTCTATAATTTGAGGGGAAAAAGTACAGAGTACGCAGTACAAACGGCCCCTAAACTGTCCCGATGTATGTACGGAGTACCTGCGCATAGTGCTTCGTACGCACTGGTTCCGTCTAGCACAGGGTTAGCAAAGTCGTATCCCAACCTTACTGATCAGCCCTCATGCGCTATCGCATGCATAGTGTGCTTGCCATTTGCTAACCACGTAAAGCGGCGACTTATCGTCTATGCTTTCTTCACTCAGCCCTATCTTTTGTTCCCGCCTCCGCTGTTGTATAATTTCTCACAATGCACTCTGTAATTCACTCAGACCCAGAGCTGGAAGTATTTGGCCTCTGCATCCTGATGGCGACCCATGAGGCTCAGTCTGGACCCGTCTTTGTTTCTGAGGCTCCAGACGTGTGTTAGTATCCCCGTGCAAAAATTTCTGGAATTTTGGGTTGAGTAGCGCCCCTCCCTAGCTTGAAAAGAGGTTGGTGCCAGGGTTAAAGTGGAAAACGCGAACTGGACTCTGGAACTCGTGGTATTGGCCCCTCAACAGCATTTTTACCTGGCCTAGAAAGCATCCTGCCCAAGTCTGGACTCATAGACGAGATGCTTCATTCATATGCGGAACACCACGTATGCTGATAAATCAAATTGCCTCGGGGCGCTGCAGGCACAAAAGGAGAGGGGGGGCCAGGAACGTTAGCCGTGTGCACCATGATTTTGGGGTGGCGACGGTACCGATGCGTTGGCACTGGCGCCCGCCTTCCCGCGGGGTTGACTGTTACCACAAAATCCAAAATGTGGCCTATGTGCGCACTCCTGAGAGCCTCCGGGCTCCCGGGTCAACCTGAATCTTTCGAGGCACAGCTCGGGGTCTATATCGTCTTACATACATCAGTAGCGGCTCATCAGCCTGGGCCACAAGAAAGTGCTTACTATGTACTCCTAATAGTCACTGATCTATCGCCGGCGGAAATGTGGAAGGAATTCTTCTCCTAGAATACGGAATACTGCTATGACAGTAGCACTAGTAGTAATACCACGGAGTATGCGCCTGTAGTATATGGCTTTGACGCACCAAATGCTCCGGGCGGAGTACGATTCGGATACATATGATTACGTAGTGTAACTCTTTCCGCGGGATGGCGTGCCTGTTCGGATTGCTTGCCCGGCGGGGCAGATGCTTCTGTGAACCATTGTCGTGCTCCGTGTTAATAGGCAGCCAGGTAGCCAGGCTCAGCGTCCTCCGTCTCGCTATCTACTCCAACAAGCCTGTCACGGTTATCAGCAAGGGTTGGGTCATTGACGTGGTAAACAGGCTACAGGGTGGAAAAGTGCATCAAATGTATTCGACAGCCTTTACCGAGAATGCGCTATGCGGCACTTAATGTCGTAATGCTCTGCGATTCGCGCGGACTCGGTACGCGCATTGAGGTTGCAGTGCAGATTCAATGGGTACCGAGTACGGAGTACAGTATAGTATGAAGACAAGGTTTCTGCGGTGTGGTGGTACGTCTGCATGTTGGTCCAACCAAATACGGAGCATCCTAACGGGGCAACCAACGGAGAACTCAACGGAGAACTCAACGGAGAACTGCTGGTATTCCTAAGAGAATTTCCAGAGGCAGAAAGCTATCCCAGAGTGCAGAAACGCTTGCAATAGATGCATGGCTGGATTGAAATATTTCAGGATGGATGGGTTGTGTACTATCTGTAGCGGGAGAGTGAGGGGGTTCCAGACAGATGCCGGTTGTTGAAGCCGGCAGCTCCCGTCGCTCCTTCTCAAGGCTCCTTATGGTACCTACTAGGATAGTCTGCTCCGTACCCCGTATACATATGCACTACAGTCCCACGATAACACGACAAAGTACCAGTGACGGTGGCGCCTTCCGTACCAACAGGGTTGACACATGTACTCCATACGTACTCCGTCATGACTACTCCGTACTCCTAGTAGTAGTACGTATGTATTCCGTACCACCATAGGAGGTAGGACCTCCTAGCACTGGCAAGGAAGGTGTGAATCCCCCAGCTGCAGCAACTGCAACAGCATCTGCAACTGCAGCTGCCAGCCAACAGATTGAACTTTGTCATCATTCAATCAAGTAACAAAATTGAAAAAAAAAGTGATGAAAAAAAAACTTGTTTTATGCAAGCTACTTTCTTGAGGTCATCACAATTCTGTTGGAGAGACTTTTTATGCATGTTTGACCCCTCACGCCAACCCAATGTCTCATCTACATGTTTTATGCTCATTTTCATAGAATATTTCGTACTTGACGGTGGGATGATTTGAGCGTGCAGCCAAATCCTTATTTTGAATACTCCTTTGACGTATAAAATTCCTGCTCTGTACATCTTACTGAAGTGGACAATTCTAACGGATCGCTGTTATTTACATTCACCACCAGTGCTAACATCCCGAGCTTACTTACGGAATACCGCTGAACCCTTACAACGGCTCGGCAAACTATTACTAGTAGTACTCATACCCGTCTAGCCGGCTCTCCCATCCCAAGATAGCGGATCACTATTAGCACGCCGTTATTCCAGGTTTTGGATTTCGAACACTAACAAGTCGGTACTAAGATCACCTCTATCATGGAACCTTAACACTGCTTTGACAGTAGCGGTGAACTAGTCAGAGACACCACTTTCAGCCGCTTGTACAGTACCTAATATACTAAAGCACAATAGTATGGTAGCAGCTACAACCTTACTACGAAGTGCTCTTATCTTGACGATTGGCAGAGATGGAAACGGATGGACAGGCTGTTGGCGGTGGACGAAAATAGAGTGGTGAGAACTTGAGGACTTAAACCTGCATCTGGTGGCGTCCAATCCGTAGACGTTGCTCCTGCAACCTATATTAGCCATCAATGCACGCCGCAGTGCCACGTCGGCGAGAACCCCCCCTTCTATCGTTGGAATTTTGGATGAACTAGGTAGAGGGATGCATGATGGCACACCCCACATAGCGTCCCCGCTATACGGTTCGTCGTGAGATTCAGGCGTCCCGAAGCTCTGGTTAACCTCGTTTCTGACTTGAGCGGGCGGTGACATGTTGTGACTCTCGTACCCACGCGCCCGGACTTTTGGGATGCCACACTATTTGTAGGCCGCTCGTGGCCGCATCTGGATGGCCTGAGGTGAAAAGGGGCAACATAACTACGTCAATGTGTTGGTATGCTCCGTTAACGCCACTGAACGCCGTTGAAGGGAGTGTTGATAGATATCTCAATAGGCCGCATGAGGAGGTTGCAACCTGGTCCAGTGCCCATTAAATGCATTGTAATGTAACGCGACGGCTTGAGTCTCCTGCCTTGTCACGTTGCAACAATTGCCGTATCACCACTTGTGCGCGATACGAACCTGTCGGGAAATTGAGTACGGGTTTATATATATCACCGTGGACTGACAGTGCTCTCGGACGTATCAAAGCCTGTCAAGAAAGCCACCTCGGAGGATGGGCCGTGAAAATACCCCTCGTAACCGCGAAGTTGTTGCCTTCTCCAGTAATCATGATTTAGCTCATGGCTGTCTTCATTCCGAGGTCTTGCGGATTCCCCAAATATACCCGACCCTCCAAGCACTGTTCTCCGTACTTGGGCCGCCTATATGTAGGTCTTCAAATATGTACGCAGTGCATAATGTAGTGTTCTGGTTTCACTATACAGACCAATCATTATTGGAAGGCCCGAATACCACCTTTCTTTCAAGTAACATGACGTTACCACCCTACCATTCTACCTTGTGCATACACGGTGTGTATACTCGTCTCTCCAAGAGTCTCAGTCAAGTACTTCGTATTGCTTGATATGATGTTTCTCCTCATGCTAAGAGTGGCAACTGAAGGAGGAAACAACGAATTATTACGTCACTTGGATTGAGCTCAAGACGAGCCGTCAATACCTCGGGATGGGGTCAAAATATCTATCTTCACCCTTCATATAGTGGAGAGGTTTCGAGTGAGCCGTCAGAGAGCTGTTGTTGCAGATATCCTGGGGAGCGTACCGTTGTATTTCCGGACACTCGAATCCTGTCGCATCAACCAGTTATGACATGCCTGTACGCTACGCTATCTAGGATACTGGGAAAGATGAAAACCCCAGCAACCTATTGCTCGAATTATGGATGAAGCATTGTCACTCCGTTCCCGAATCTAGAGCCTGTGGATGAATTGCAGATGCGGTTTTGGGGGCGCTTATACGAGACCGGGACAAAACGGCCTCGATAACGGCAAAGTGGATTGATTATGTATCCTCCTTACATAAGTACGGGCCATTACGGCGCACAAAACCAGTACTGGCGAGCATGGCTGTTCTACAATGTCCCGGTCTAAGCTGGCACTACATATGTGAGTGTTGTACACCGTAAACCAACCATTAATGCCGTCCCCATTCTTTATCCGAGATTAGGTGTCGATGGTCTAAAGTTAATACACGCTTCTGGATCGACCAGTAGAAGTAATTGGATACGAGGAAACCCTGGCTAGCAATACGGAGTGGTTACCAATCGCTTCGAACAGTAACCCAGCAAAGCGACCCAGTCTCTCATCGGAATTTGATGCTTGGTAGGATTCTGGTGCGGTTGTTTCGACAGGGTTGTCCTTCGTCACAGATTACTCCCGGCAAGACGGTCGAGAGATTGACAGTGCGTACCGGGACGCTCCGGTAGGAGGCGATTTACGAATGGTCCCGGACAGAATGCTACCTTTAGGAGATTGGGTGTAAGGTGTTTCATCCTAGGGAGCGGTCACCCTGTCTGGCGGATGAAACACGCATTCCGAACACGATAACTGTTTCACACGTTGCATTACTACTATGTGCGGAGTAGCATAGCGTCGAATTAGAGAGACAAGTGAAATAGTTTACTGGGCACTCCTGCTACTAACATGTACGAATTACGGAGTATATATGTATATATATATATACAAGGCGAAGACCTTGTCCTTGTCCAATTAGAGCCTTTGGCATAAAAATATATGGTCAGAACGAGGACACGTTCATATTTTAGACAGAAGCAAGATCTGGTATTAAAATAAAGCGTGTAACTTTAAAGCTACGAGGAGAAAAGTCGGCCGTGGTAGCCTCGGTGTCGAGATTTGGTTCTTATCTCGGCTCATTATCGGCAAGCGGATCGTTAGTCGTGACGTGCCGAGGAGAACGCGCCACTTGCAAGAAATTGAATTTGGATGACTCTTACTACTGCACTCTTCAACATAATACCGCAAAGTGATATACTGTCAGACGATAGTTTTCCAGAACGTGACTTCGTGTCTCGAGATATTACTAGAAACGATAAACGACAAACATTTTCATCTGACTGTGCCAAGACTTTGCGCACAGTCAATACCTTCAATCCCAAGTCCCTACCCTCCAGCTTTATGCAACAAGAGTCCTCGGAGTCCTCCCAGTATCCTCAGCCAAATAAGCTCTCCGTTACTCCCGACGACTCCCAACATGGCATTTGTCACCACATTCCGGGCGGCGGCTCTCGACCTCTCGCAGACTCAGGAGAACTTCCTGAGACTTCGGTCGACGATGCCCGCCGTCAAGACTCGGATGATGGACCAAGCGCCAGTATACTTGATGAGAAGTTACGTGGCCTGAGCCTTGGGTCGAAGGCGCATCCTTCTGGCGGCACAGCTGGCCAACGTGTATCGGAATATGAAAAGGCGTTGACCCCTCCCTATGCGCGAAAGGCGCTGGGGTTCAAAGTGGCCAAGCGGCGTGGCTCCGAGTCAACCGGCGTGCAGCTCGAGTGTTTCCCCAATGGTGAGCATTATGCGCTTGATCTCTCTAATGTAATCTGATTGATAGCTGACATACATCGCCTTGAAGAAATCTTGACCAATGTGCTGTCGCATCTGCATCCGGACTCACACTCGTCGGTTGCGTTGGTGTCGAAGCGCTTCTACTCTCTAGTAACCACGCCTCATGCGTGGCGCATGGCCTTCTTCCGCTATTTCCCTGGACATACCTCTCTGAAGACCAAGTCTGGTAAAGGTGCGACGGATTTCTGGAAAGACGTAGAGTCTTCCGATGCCATCCGATCTGAAACGCGGTACTTTGCCAGACTCACTCCTCTCGCAACATGGAGGAGCGAGTTTCTTTTTAGAACTCGCCTGATAAGGAACCTCGTGCGAGGCAAGCCCGGAACTAGGCCCGGAAACATTGGAACCTCGGCGAGGTCTTACCAGAGCAACAAGAAGTCAAATGCGGTCTTGACATTTAACTCGAAGTTACCGTGGCTAGTGACTAGTATTCACGCTGTGTTTTCCAATGGAAAAAAGCCTCCGAGGGCTATCCAGGGGGCAGCAGATGTTGGTGCTGCTACCGTCGGCGACCCGACTAGCGGCAAGATTGAGAAATGGGGTTTAGAAGATGCCTTCACATTTCTCCAGCTAGAAGAGGTAATGCCTCACGTTGTACCGTATGGGCTCGGTGACGGACCAGCTGCTGCCCCCAATGTCATCGAGGTCAGCCACCCGTATGGCATGCTTGCTGGGGAAGGCTATCCCGGGGGTAGAGCATACTTTCGAGGCATGGGCGAAATGCGTGGGCGGTATCTCGGTGCCGATTCTGGTGTTGTTGATACGTATCCTGAAATCCCCAAGATTCCTGAGTTATCAGAAGCCATCTCAAGTGTTTGGCTAGCCAAAACCAATGCCGTACCTTCGGTGAGCCAGTCCATGATTGGCATGATGACAGGCTCGACACTTGGTGTTGTCACTGCTTATTCTGTAGGTTGGGATCCCAGTGGCCCACGGCACTCCAACGGCCAAATGACTGCACGATGGGTCCTAAGTCCCGGCGTTCCCATTATTTCTCTCAAGATCGATGATCAGTACAGCATTCGACGCAAGTCATCCAGCCGTGTCTGGGCTGTTGCTCTGAATGCTCTCGGAGAGGTTTTTTATCTCACAGAGGTGCCAAAGACGGTCTTGGATGGATGCAAAGGGGAAGATATAATGAAGAATGCATGGTTTGCAGGACGGACGGCTTACTGGCATCTCGTCGAGGAAACTCGGCGCATGGCACGGGCTGATGAATGGGACAAGAATGCTTTGCGCGGTGCCTACTCACCCCGTTCACCTTCTCATGCAATGAATCTAAGCAAGGAACAGATGGCCGCTGAAGCTAGAGAGATCGAAAAGTTCATGCTTTACCGGCCGTCTCATTTCAACAAGGCTTGCCAGGGGTGGGATATGCGCCGACGTCTCGAGGTCGACTTTGCGAGTGACGACGGGAAAGGAGCTGGGGAAAGGGTTCTCGTCGTTGACTGCGGTTTGGTCGAGAATGTCCCTGCCAATATTCAGCGGTATTCGAGGTCGATCTACCATGATCAGTCCCAGACCCCCAAACCCACCATCGCACCAATCCCTTCTACCACAGCTCCTTCGCTCTTTGGATCAGGGGAGAACTTGACGGTTCCCAATCCCATGTCACCCGAATCCCAGTCGCCAAGATCTCCCCCTCCTACCCCTCTCAACGCCGAGGCTGTTGGTGTTTCCCCTATGCATGATTGGACCAGTCAAAAGCTTTCACTCAGACCACATACAAGTGCCATTATCACTACTAGCGCTCTGGACTGTTCAGCGCATGCAGTCCAAACCCTATCCGAGGACCAGCTTCATATCGGAGCCGAGGCCACGAACGGAACAAGCACTGCAACTCAGCAAGCCGAGATACCTGGTCGAAGAGCACGCATCTTGGCGATTGGCACCAAGGGTGGTAATGTTCTGGTATGGAATGCTCGGGAATCCGACTCGGCCACTTCCCTACAACCTGTGCGTGTGATACATACAGAATCCCCTTCGATATCTTCACTGGCTCTGAATGGCCTCTATCTTGTGCATGGCGGCAGTGATGGCCTCGTTCAAGCATGGGACCCGCTTGCATCTCATGATGAGCCATTGAGGACCATCAACGGTCGGTCTAATGGGAGAGTACCTCGTCATATGACGACTATGAACCCTGCTCTCCATATCGAAGATTACACGGCAGCGGGCGCTATTTACCTGGACACTGATCCTACGGTCTTGCGCGGGATAGTGTCCTTTGGCGCCTTCATGCGTTACTGGTCATATAGCTCACACAGTCATCCGACTGGCCGCAAGCGTCGTGCTAGACATTCCGATATCCATGGACGCATTGCCAGCCGACGTCTAGGCGGGACGAGTGCCAGGTACATCGCAGCGGAGGAAGCAGAGCTACGTCGCGAGAATGAACAGCGAGCTCGCGAACAGACACGTTTGCGAAATCGGTTCGGAGTTGGCGCTCTCGGCGATCTCACGGAAGAAGAAGCTCTGCATTACGCTCGGATGGTATCTGAGGAAACGTTTACGCAGGATGAAACTCGTCGTGCCAGTGCAAGCGACTCGGCTGCCGATGCCAGCATAGACACGGCATCTTCTTTCAGCGTGTCCACGCAGGATACTATCACCCCTGAACCCAGTGTTGCGGATCCGGTTACACCCATTGTCGAGGAGAGCGAGTATGAGCAGCAGATACAGCAGGCAATCCGATTGTCACTAATGGAAGGTGTCAATGAGCCGGAACAGTCACCTCAAGGGAACAGCTCTGGTGACTTTGACTTTGCCATCAAGTTCAAGCCCCGCGGAAACAAGAAGGGCAAAGCCTCCGGTTCGGGTTCCGGCTCGGGTTCTCCAAATGCTCACTATACCACAGTCAACGGCGTGGGTGCAGGATCCTCTTCGAAACCCTTGACCACGGAGGATGAGGACCTTGCTTTGGCTCTTAGCCTGAGTATGCAGGATCAGCAGACCCTGAGCGTTAGCCCAGGCAGTGATGATCACATGCAATTCCCGCCGCTGGATACTGGTTCCGGCACTGGCAAAGGCAAAGGGGTGCAGAGGTGGTGAAGCAGAGGGTTACTGTTTTCTTATCTTTATTTTCCGTTCTCCCGGGGATCTCTCTACGGTTCCCGCCCCTTTATTCCGTTCCATTTTGAAATTTGCCCCTTTTACTTGCTTACAAAACTACTACATTTGCTCATCCTTGAGACAGTTGTGCTTTTTTAGCCTACTTGTAACTCCAAGTTTTTGCAAGCCATATAATCAATACCATTATCACTATTTGTCTACTTGACAGTTCCCATGACCACTCGTATACACATTGCGCCATTATTTCCCAAGGTATCATGAGCTCGTAAAACCAAAAATAGTAGGCCATGCCTCGTATCAGCAAGGACATGCTGGAAAAAGGAAGAAAAGATGGAGAGAGACTAGATAAGTGCTACATGAAGGCCCATGCACCAAAGGCTAGACCTAAGCTGGAGACAATCACCGTAATGCCTGGCCTGGCCGAGAAAGCAGCGTCTTCCTCGTTGCTACCGTCATCGTCATCATCATCGCCACCCCCCGGGCCTCCATCGCTCGACCCCGTCTCGGTGGGCGCATCCCCCGACGCCGTATCCTCGGGCCGGATCGTCGCCACGACGGCGTCCTCGTCGGGCGGCGGCGCGCCAAAGGTCATGCCCGCGACGCGCACGCCCTGGGGGCCGACGGTCACGGCCTCGCCCCCCACGGTCGCGGTCGTCGTGGCCCCGGCCGCGCGGCTCCCCCCGCCCACGGTGTACGTCCGGCCGCCGACGACGACGAGAGAGGGGCCCAGCCGCGTGACGGTCACGCCGCCGACGATCTCGCGCGTTGTGGCGGCGGGGAGGGCGGACGGCCCGCCGAGGGTGGAACCGCGGAGGGAGACGCCGTTTTCGTCGATGGCGATGGTGTCGGTGCCTATGACGGTGGTTATTCCCTCGTCTCCGCCGCTGCTGCCGCCTCCCGGGCCGTAGGTTATGGTCGTGGAGTGGACTACCACTACGCTCTGGCCCAAGGCGGTTATCATCTCGCCTCCCGCGACGACGATGTCGACGCTACCGCTGGCATCTTCGTCATCATCGTCGTCGTCGGATGCACCTGTTTGGCGGGGCGTGTCGGCGACGGACCAGGTCAGCGTCTCGTCGTCGACGATGAGCGTCCCCGGGCCGGCGTACACGTCCTTGTCGCCCACGTACGCAGCCGTGCCCTGCGCGGGGACGGTGATGGTGCTCCCGCCCACGACGACGACGGAGCCCGAGGCCTGGACGGGCATGCCTCCCAGTTCTGCGCTCGTAGGTCCGGGTGCGGCCGCGGGCGCGGGTCTCTGGACGGTGGTGCCCTGGCCGACGACGGCGGTGGGGCCGATGGTGAAGGTGCCGCCGTCGACGACGACGGTCGTCGTCTGGCTGGGCTTGAGGCCGCCGACGGTGCTGTCGTTGATGATGACTTCGCTGGGCTTGGCCGTGATGGTGAAGCCGGGCTTGCTGCCATCATCCCCCGACGGCGGCGGCGGCGGCGGTGCTGCCGTAGGCTGAGGGGGTTTATGATCATTACCCGGGTTCGTGTTACCGCCGCCGCCGTCGTCATTATCCCCCTTATCCGTGGTGTAGCCCGGCGGCGGGGGCTCAGACTCCCACACCACGGCGGGGTTCTTGTCGGTGGTGATGAAGGTGACGGTGTGGACGGGCGGGGGCCTGGTGCCGGAGGCCTCGACGGTGCTGGTGGGCACGGGCTGGGCGGTGGTCTCGCAGTATTCCGGGGTGGAGATGGGCTCGAAGGGGGCGGTGTAGTCGGGGGCGTCGCCGGTGAGGGTGGTGGTGGAGGAGTGGGTTATCTCGTACCTTGTCACCGTCATGCCTGGGTAGAGGGGGGTGCACGAATCCGAGGTGATGATGTCGCTGATGCTGCTGCTACTGCTACTACTGCTGCTACTGCTTATGGGACTGGACGTTGTAGTGAGGGCGGTAGTGGTCGTGGTGCTCATGGGGTCGGATGTGGTTGCAATAGTGGTTGTAGGGCTGGTGGTTGGTGTTGTTGGTGTCGTTGTTGTAGTAATGATGCTCGTAACGCTGGAAAGGGGTTCCGAAGTCGTAACCGTGACAAACGTCACAGCAGGCTTCCCCCCCTCGTCCAGAAACGAGCTCTCCGCAACAACCACATCCGGGCCCTGAAGCGGCGGGTTTGAGCCGGGCGAGCCCGCAGACTCGATTGCCTCCGGCGAAGCATGGCGTCTCAAGAAACCTGATCATTTGACCCGTCAGTCACGAATTCTTTTTCTCCCGGTATTACACACGGGGGCAATGGACGATGAGAAGAAGGGAGCAGCAGCAGCAAACTAAGAAAGAAAGAAAAAAACTCACGGTCGATGACGGCGGCGGAAGTTGACTGGGAGTGTAAAGCTACCGCCCCCATGAGTACCGCTTGAGCCGGTAGGAGTCTCATTATTTTTTTTTGGTTTTTTCTTGGTTTCCTTGAAGGGGCTGCAATCATATATGTGACCCCTTTTTATAGATGTATAGAATATCTTTCTCTTCCACGATCTCAAGGACCAGTTTCAACAAAAGAATTCTCCCCAACCTTAATCTTCCTCTGCTTCGTTTAGAAAAAAAAAGGAGCGTTGGCCCGGATTTTTTTTTCGAGTACTGGTTGTGATGGAAACGAATGTTGCGTATTAATTCTTTTTACCCAGGGAATAACTCGCTTCAACCACTCCCCCCCCAAAAAAAAAGGTAAGAGAAATGCGGCGACGACGCCGAGTATCAGAGAAACGAGCACCAAGGAATAATCCAGAAAAAAACGAGTGTCTATAGACAGAGAGGGCTAGAGAGGAGAAGAAAAATGATAGACATAGAGAGAGAAAAAGTGATAAAAAACAAGCAAACCAATTAAAGCAAATAGTCACACGACACAAACATTTTCTTTTGCTAGAATATATAGACTAAACTGACACACGCGGGAGGGGGGGGGAGAGAGAGAATAGAAGGAGGGAAAACAAGAAATCGAACCCGGCGCCGCAAGGCTGCTTTCAGCTCGTCTCGTTTTATTAATAAATCCATGGGGGAAAAGAGAGAGAAACAACCCCCCAGTCCAAAGTATGGGCTGAGTCTACGGAGCACATACAACATGGATACATACGTACATACATCCATACGTACGGCGCAGTATAACGGAAAAAAGTGCCAAGTCACTCATGCTACGGAGTGTGTCCTGTGTAGGCACTCGCTGGCTCGTAAATAGTAGCAAAGGATGGGAGGCGGGGGAGGAGGATCAGAGCGGCGCAGCGATACCAAGGACTGCTACGGAGTAACTAACCAGGATCTACACTAGCGAGGCAGTTGATGAGATCCAATCAAGCGATTTCTTTTTATTTTGAGACAGAACAATGGGAGATTGTCAGGCTTTTTGCTGTGCCTTGGGGAAAATCTGACAAGGTGTTTTTTTCTTTTCTTTTCCATTTGTCCTCGCTTGATATTCTAGGGCCTGTGCGTGAGCTATTGTTATACTGGCTGGCACTTAGACAAAAAGACAGATGGATAGATAGGCAAGAAGAAGCAACATATAGATTGATGGGGGTAAATAAAGGACCCATAGGACTACGCAGAAGTTGAAAAAAAAAAATCCCCTGGTTACCTTTTGTTGCTCATCCTCAGCGGAAAATGTCAAGATGAGGATACAGAAGCCAAAAAAAAAAAAAAAAAAAAGGGGGGGGGGGGGGGGGGGGGGGAGGAATTGAATGAAAAAAAAAGAGAGAGGCGCTGCTGGCCACGGAATTCCGGGGACGATATTAAACGTATCGGCCCATGCTGCATTTCCAACGAACGCATCCCGATCCGCGACGCAAGAAGGGGGTAGGACATGGAAGGATTCATTCACGCTTCCTACCATTGCTACCATCACTACCAATTCAGTACTACTCCGTACCATAGGCAGAGCAGAGAAGAGAAAGCCAAGGTAAACCAAGCCCGGAACCCATCACAGACGAAATCTCCAAGCCCAAAATCTCACGCCTACATCCCCCCCTTTTTATTATCCTACTAAACCGTATGTACTCCGTACTGCTATACGGAGTATTCAGCCTATCAGTCCGGTATACATACTTGCCAGCCGCCCTGTAATAACGTGGCCCCTCCCCTTGTATTACAACCCTGTCAGCGCCTGAGCGCGCCCGAGGGGGAGGAGGAGAGAGATGAGCCTTGATCGCCCGATAAGGCTGAAAGATGAACTGCTCCGTAGGTACGGAGTACATATGCGTGTCTCGCGGCATACGGGGAACGGGAGAGGGGGGTAGGCCTGAACATCGCGATACGGTGGTGGTGGTGGGTGCTGCGGCACAGCAAAAGAAAGGGGAACGGATCTGCCAGTAATTTCCACAAGCTGTGTCCTTTGCCAAGTAGAAGCATCGAGGGCTCAGCTTTGCCTAGTTAGCTGGTCATTCTCCCCAGTGTCTACTCCGTACATACGTAGCACAGTTGAAAGAAAACGTATAGATGAATATGGTACTCCGTATATATATGTATGGATGTATGTGTATGTATGTATATGTGTATGTATGTGCATAGCGTCAACGTCCGGTCAGACGCTACTCCCCCGTAGCGAGAGCGACGAGGCGAGACTCGTCGCCGTTAAACGTGTCCGAGTCGCCGCCCTGCCCGTACTTGGAGTTGTACTGCCACACCGTCTGAAAGTCCCACCCGGCGGGCGGGGTGCCGGGGGAGTCGGCGTACCTGGCCAGCCAGAGCGGGCAGCGGTCGGCGAACGCGGCGCTGTTGCCCGTGCACTGCGTCCACCAGTCGAGCGTCGTGTAGATGAGGGGCCAACGCGTCGTCTCCCCCTGGTACGCCGTCACGAAGTCCTCGATCCAGTCCACCATGGCCGACTGCGAGAGCCCGTAGCACGTGTCCCCGCTCGGGTTGTACTCGATGTCCAGCGCCCCCGGGAGCGTGATGCCGTCACCCGTCCACCCGCCGCCGTTGGCCGCGAAGTACTTGGCCTGCGCCGCCCCCGACGACGACGCCGGCTGCGCGAAGTGGTACGCCCCGCGGATCAGTCCCGCCGCCGTCGCCCCGTCGTACTGCTTGCCGAACAGAGAGCTCTTGTAGCTCGTGCCCTCGGTGGCCTTTATATTTTTTTTTAAAAAAAGAATTTACGTCAAAGCTTGTTCTCAAATCTTCTCTCCCCCCAAGTCGAGGACTAAACTGCGTACCTTGATAATGACGAAGCGGTCGCCATCGGCATACGCCTTTTTAAAGTCCGTTGTCTCCTGGTATCCCGAGATATCGAAGCCGGGGACCTGGGCCTTGACCAAGGAGGCGAGGCCGGCCACGGCCACGGCAGCGCTGACGGTGAATGATTTCATGGTGATTAAGAACGGATATTTGAGGCTCTTTGGTAAGTGTATCGACTTGATGTCTTTCTTTCTCTCCTGTCCGGATAGGCGCATTCCCTGCCGGGGTTTATATAACTGTTAAAAATCCACATCGCCCAAACCCGTCCCACTTGGTCAGCGCATCATTGCTGCTTCGTTCATCCCAAGGTATTGTCGTCTTGTCGCGCTGCTTGTCGTTTTGAGACGTCTAGACTCAAAATTGTTTAAGGATCGGCACACGCCACAGACGAGAAAGAATAGCGAGTGCGGCTGATGGTGCGAAAACCTCATGCATGCAACCAAAGAAACCGACCTGCGTTAGTAGTAGTTAATCCATACGGTACAAAGAGATCTACAATCCCCTGTACTCCGTATGTGTGTAGTGGGTGCGAGCCGAGAACCCAGTTGCCAAATATGGAAACCAGTTTGCTCCCCGACTCAACCACCATTTACCATACTCCGTCCACGCTCGTAAATACACGGTAACACTACCCTACTCCGCATAGCAGTCCATTTTCGACGATGCTACTCCGTAGGCTTGGACAGTCTAGTAATAGCACCTAGTGGTACCATTCAACAGTTCGGAGAATTTCAATGGTCTTAACTGTTCGACATCCTAACTCGCTGATGTCATGCCGTCTTGGGACGCAACCGCCATCATGCCGAGATGCCGCTCTCGGAGACAACCTTGGACAAGATGATTCTGCCTCGGATCTATCCTTTAAGCAGGTAGGGAGATATCCGATTTTGAGGCTCCAGGCCGAAAGTCGCCGCATCATGTCAAATGATGTCGCAAAATCCAGTTCTCGTGCATCCTCACCAAGGTGGTGCGTTGAGCTCTCTCTTCGTAAGAGGACCTATAGGTTTTGTTCTCAACTCTTTCCAAAATAGTTCAGTATATTATTTGCCTGCTTGGCAGGCTCTTTTTGCGCCTTCTCTGCCGTGTGTCCCCGGCTGCCAATATCGAGAACCGCGATAAACTCATCAAACTCGGCTCTGCGGACGATGCCCCCGCTCGCCTCCTTGTGACCCCGCGCAAAGGAGTCACCAAGACGCTCAAGAAGTGTCGGGTCCTCTGCGCGGCCGGCAACTTCTCTCAGTATCTCGATTATGTTGACCGGCGGTTCCCTCCCTCTTGCGCATCTTGGGATCCGGCACGAAAAGTTGACCATGCCGGGCAGGTAACCCTCGTTGGCGACGAGTACGACTTCAAGTTTCGGGGAAGATAGATGGCCTGCCCACCTGGTAGCGATCACGGGATGGATCTGAGCCGCTGAACTGATGCGAAACACCGCGATCCTGGCGTCTGCGGAGAACTTGGGTGCTGTATGTGTACACCTTTCCACCTCAGCATTCACCTCTGCCCTTGCTGCCAGCAGTGCCTCGGACCTGAGAAGCTCTTTAGGCGAAACCGCGGCGAGGAGTGCATCCCACGCGCCTGGGACGTTGTATGACGCGGTTCGACGCGGTGCATTAATGAGAGAAACAGCTCCGTTCAATGCCTTCCTGGTGTACTTCTTAAACGTGGCTCCCATGTCCGGGAAGGGCGGTTCCCATTTGACTGAGTTGCCAAGATCGCCGTGGGTGCCCATTACACATAGCCAATCACACTCCTCCTGTACCTTGTCGTGCAGGCCGCGGCATATCTCATATGTCAACAGTGAACTCGTAGCTACCGGCGGATAGCCGCATGCGGAAACGTGTAGCGAGCCTCGAGGATGGTCATTCTCAAGGGCATGGTGGTGATCTATAACCACGGCTCTGTGCTCGTGGTCGACCAAAGGTCCAGACGGCCGCGATCCCTGATCGAGGACAAAGATGAATTCCGGATTCAACCCCGTCATGGCTTTACGAGCCGAGTCGTCATGAACAGTCTGCCCCTTCTCAAGGAGATAGGCCGATATGAGGCTCGGGCTCAGGCCGAGCAGAACCAACGTTCGCCGCAGAATGGCGCCGGACGACAAGCCATCTGCATCCTTGTCGGGAACGATGAGGGTACGTTGGCCAGCCTTCACACTGTCGAGGCGAGGTGCGTTGTACGGGTAAGTCTTCTGCAGAATCAATGGAATGATATGTATTGGTGGGCACTCTACCAGTCTTGAATGAAGCTCCTTGCAGCCTCCATCTTGGCTCGGGGTACCGGCCATATATCCTCGTCATCATTGTGTCGAATAGATGGCGTCGGATGACACTCGGGTGGCTTTATAGCTGGAACTATAGCTTTGCCGACCCGGGGTTTCTTGACGACTTGTCCAACCGACTTGAGACTCGTGGTCGCTGCTGCACGCTTCATGATGATAACAAAGTCAAAATGGGATGCTTTGAGTGTCTGTGGATAATAAATACAGACCGACAGACCGACAAAATGCTCGTAAAGTGAACCAATCGATCTTGGTATGGGTCTTTTGCGTCGCCGTTGAACTTGTGCACCGTTGAACTTGTGAAAGCAATAGCAACAATTCCTGGTGTACCCCGTGCTTTTACTTAGTCCTGGTGGTTGCAGTGACGTCTCGAAGAAAGTGAGAGTTGTGTCGTCATAGAGTATCCAAGTCAATTCCTCAACCTTGCATTCCCAACATCCGTTTTGCAAGCACGTAAAACTTAGCGAGGCATCCTTAGGGGCTTTGAAAACCCTATGTTTACTATTTTACTCTATATTTTATTACCTCGCTCCCTAGATACTCTTTTTCGCCTGTACCCTGCATCCGTACACATGCTCCGAGTTGTTCCACTCGAACCTTTTACAACTCTGCTATCTTATGGGCGGTAGAAATATGTTGCTTCGAAATTAAGAAGAAGAAGAAGGACAGGCTCAGAACAGAGACGATTAGACACTGCCGCATTTGTACGTAGGTTTCAAGTGAGCGTCTAGAAGTTGAATTGCAGGCGGTCAATGAATACGGTACATGGAAAGGAGACACTACCTCCGAATTACTGCTCTGGCATGAATACTATTACAGCGAATGCAAGATCTTAGAATCAATATGCTTTGCTCTAGGAAAGAGGAAAAAAAGGAAGCATAGCCTGGAAGTAAATGCTCAAAGGATAAAATAGTGAAAGCGCAGATTAAAAAAAAAGATAAAAAATATAGGAACAGCCCGACGCGGGGGTCGAACCCGCAGCCTTCAGATTGTCAACTCGTAAGAGTCTGACGCTCTACCGATTGAGCTAGCCAGGCGAAGCTCATCAAGTAATTGATGTCTGCGGAAAAGAAATCACAGGCTATATAGACTATAGCTAGTACAGCCATTCGGCAGCCCGTGGTGCACCGTCTTCAACTAAACATTTGGCTTGAGGACATGCGCCAACCAACATTGCAGAATCATCTTGTCACCTAGTAGTAGTATCCTTTGGTCCTTTACTTCTTGGCCTTGTCCAGGCAGGGCACTGTGCCGCTCGCATCGCTACATATGTACAAAGCCAGTAGGGCTGAGTCTCGGCAGCGCGATAGCGCGAACCAGAAGACCATACTGGTCCTTGACGGTTGGTTCTCGAAGAGCCACACGCCGGAATAGTGTCCGTATAAATGGGCCAAAAATTTGACTTGGCCTGGGTGCGCGGCATTCCTGGTATTGGCTTTGATCAACCCTTTAATCTATGTACTCTGTACCAGACACCGAGGACCGCCGCATAATGCTCTTCACCTTGCGAGGTGGCGTTTGTTGTTGTTTCATCTTAAAACTTAAAGGTAAGCAGCGTAGTATCGATAGGTACTGGAGGGTACTGTAATAAGGCAGCTATCCGAGTGTTGTTTGCCTTGTGTGACTCCTTGCGAACCACAGCCTGGTAAGGAGTGCCTTGCACACCAACAATGTTCACACCCACCACGACAACTGTTCATCCGCCAATGTTATTGGTGCAAGAGCTGTAGTTAGGCCGTGTGTGTATGTGCGTGTGTTGTGTGATGTGTGGCGTGTTGTTACGCTCCAAGCGCGCCTCTTCATGCAGCGCGACGTCACATCTTCCATTTTGTATACCCCGTTTGCCGTCTTTTCGGAGAATGCCCCGGTTTGAAATCGAGTACTTTTTTGTCCAGGGAAGGGGATATTACTTCAGCTATGGCAGGGGAGCTCTTCCTCACCTGTTTGGGGCTGCCAGCCACGCGCCCACCTCTCACGAATAGCTGACCTCCTTCCAGCGGTTGTGCCCTGCCGTGGCAATGACTATTGTTACCTACAATATTGCAGAGGTCGATTGAGCCCGGAAGAGCTCAGATAATCATCAGCTACCCTCTGTGCTACACTCGGAAATACTTACAGCTGGGATATGTGATGAATTCAACAGGATGCATTTCGATGGAGTCCAGGCTGGCCGGAATGTCTTGTACATGTCATCCTGCGGCCTCTTTGAATGGTTTCCCACTGATGCATGCTAGATTCAATTTGCTTCATGGTGAGTGCGAAAATCACCATAGTGCGATAGGTAGATTTCTTCGCAGCTCATAAAGAAAAGAGCTAGGGTTGCATGCCTTCAGGCTGCTTGACGACGGTCCGTCTGTATTCTCCAACAATGCATTCTCAGTCCCTCAACTAGACCACCTGGTTATAAAAGGACAGGAGTCGCAGTAGTAGAAGTCAAGTGCTTCAGCATCATGGAGGTAATGCCTGATCGGTATCTACCTCTCCTCAAATCGCCGGCGTCAGCGTTTGTCTACCCAGCGCAGTTATAATGAGCGCTCTACTATATGGGAGATGCCTCGGTTCCGAACGAAACTGTAGGGGCGGCACCACTGACTGAAAGGCTCTTGGTGTCGTCGACTCTGTTCATGACGGTATTGTGTACGGCCACTTAAAAGTAGTCCCTCAGGGCGTGTTTAGACAGTACGCCTGACCAACCAGAATAACCCATCATTATCATATTTCAAACCAGAATATCCCAAGACCAAAACCCCCAAAGGTCATGGCTCTTTGTCGCAATGCTGTATGTTATCAAAAGATTTGTGCACTTCTACGGCAAGCCCCCGGAGCCATCTTCCTACAATAGTAGGACGCAGTCGACAAAACCACTCGAATATGGAGTGTAAGCCTTGTGCCTGATAACAAAGGCTGTATTTGCAACCCACCATCTGAAGCCGAAGAGATATTAAAAAAACCAAAGCCTTGTCAACTTCCCAGGTATGCGCCAGGAAAAATGCCACCGCAACATGAGTCTTTCACAAGTCACTATGTAGTACTTCTTTGGAAAGGCATCATGTGACATATCATATCGTCGATTACTTGATCACGTAGAAGTCTTCTTCTACCACAAGTTAAACAAAGCCGTCTGAGGAAAACAAAGGGCAATGTAAGTGCTATGGCATATCAATAATACCACAGAGAACCTCGTGATACGTAGGAGCAATATTCTGACAGCGCTAGGAAATGCGAATAGAGGGACTGACTTATCACTTCCTTTTCTCAAAGAGGACATAACACTGTTAGTGTGCTCCGTAGTATACTACCAATTAAACTTCCCGACCTTTCTCCCCTCTGCCTCGTGATAACAGCCGCGCATCCATTTTTTGCCGAATGATCTGCGTCTTACTATCGGCATATTTCAAAGTACTATGTAGTCCCCCAACGGCATTCAGAGGGGACCAACTGGGTCCTCCCCTTTCGTGCATGCATGCTGGCCATTTACTTGTATGTAATCGGTACGGAGTACATACTATGTACTATGTAGGTGCCTGCGGAGGTGGTTGAGGTTGAAGCCTAAAAGCGATCACCAGAATGCGGGCATTTTGCGCAGGGTTCTTCTACGACATGACAGCGTCGGCCGTCAGAGAGGTGGAAGGGGCCCGTTTACATGAAACTTTTGAAATTCGTTCCATCAATGCTGTCCTCGACGCCGATCATGAACTGCTTGACTGCATCCAGAGGAGGATAGTGCTGTTACATTGGAAGGCTGACTTACAGGGCTCAGCCTCAACCACCAAAGGCTATTTTTCAGGGGGGGAAGAGGGTATTCGGGGATGATCGAGAAACGGAAGCCTTAATACGACACAACTACTAATGCTATTCCGCATTTTGTACTTTGTTCTCCGCGTCCATGCTGCCATGGTTCTGCATGCTGCCCGCACAACCACCCCTCGTCTTCCGGAACAGTGGAAGAATACTATGTAGCGACCCCTGCGCTACTGCGACAAACCGCCCCCTTCAGCACAAGACAGAGCTTTCCCACTGGGTCGGGACTCCCTCCGTTGTAACCTAGCAATTGTTGACACTTGATATCGGGCGGTCCAGAAGGGCAGGAGATATCAAAGCTGGACCTTTGCTCCATACCAAAAGTCCATTTTGTCAGCGAAAATCAATGCGACTGCCAAGCCGTGTTAGTATGTATGTGGCATAACTACGGAGTACTACCAGTATGGTAGTGATTCAACCGGACTCGATGCAGACCGGGAAGCAGGAGTGGTGCTATAGTATAGTACGGAGTAGACTACCACCATTAGTAGCAGCACTATTCCGTACAGTACCACATATCACGCACGCGCCGTTGGCTTTTTGGAGCGAACCGTTAATCGTTGGGTTCGTATTACTAGTATAGTTCGTAGTGCTCCGTACTCCGTATGGAGGACACGCGTCGAACTGGAATGCCCGTGCTAGGGGGGGGAGGGGGGAGGGGGAAGGGGAGCGAACAAGCTTGGATGCAAAGGTAAAATCAAAGCTTCTCTCAGCATCACCCGTTTCGTAGTATTCTCATAGAGCATTACACACCATTCCCTACTCCGTTTGGATTACCGGTTATTATTATCACTAACGTAGTACTCCATACTCCGTACGGCAACTTCTTTTCAATGACAAGGCTAGCAATCTAGGGGACCCCCCTCTCTTACCCAGGCTGGGCTCGCGTCTTTCATCGTCCCGAACTCGGCGAGCGAATCGTGTCGCAGACAGGTCGGAGGATCGCCGTGGCGCGTCATTGCGGTCTCCAACGGAACGTGCCTCGTCGAGGCTGTCGAATATCAAGGTGAAACAGCTCGAGGGCCTCGGACACCGGGACGCACCAAGATATTGTCGATAACGGTGGTGTTCCGTATTTCGTGTTGGAGAAAAAGACTAGTCTTGCAGATTCAAATCATCAACATTGCTGACAAAATAAAACAAAGGAACCTAGTATGCTAGGATCAATCAAGATGGTGATGCCAAAACTGATAATGCTCAAGTGCCGAAGTTGGAGACGGGCAAATTGCGATGACCCTGGGCGCAGTGGGCGGCATGTCGGGAGGGCTCCACCGTCTGGCGCTGGCCAAGACGGTTAGGGTCTAGCTGTTCTGGCACTGCCAAAGTAGTGATACTGAGCCTTGGTGATCGGGTACGCACCGAGAGCGCCTCACCTAAGTATGGATACATGGAGGTCCGGTAGCACGCCTCCAGCTGTATGAGTACCGTATCGTACCTGTGCCTGCACTGACCGATACAGGCAACCCCAGGAAGACACACTAGCACAGGTGACAGAATCTAGGGGACCCTCTAGTGCTCCGTAGGCTTTTTCTTAGCCTCCAAGTCCTACCATAGGCACTTTGTACGGGCTGCTGCCAGCACGTAAGACAGCGGGGAGACAGACGGCGCCCGAGGTCTGCCGGGTTGTAAGACAACGACACTTTTTTGTGATTTAGAAGAAAAAGGGTTTGGCCATGTCTGCATTGTAGTAGTCTTATAATAACTACTAATGATCTCATGATACTCTTTTTTTTTGTCTTTTCTTCCCCTTCCGCTTTGCGATGCAGATGCGCAGCAAATCCTCCAGAGGCAAAACCTCCAATCCGTATCTTAGGTTTCTGACACTCCCCACCAACCTGCCCCGAAGCCCGTCAGCGCTCCCCCCCCTGTACATCATCCACCCCTTCCCCTCCCCCCCAGGGTTCCCTTGCTGGCCCTCACTTTGCCTTATCGAGTCTTGCGAGTCCACTGTCGCAGTCGCGACCTGTCGTAAACCCCATTGGCGGGCTTCCTGTTTCCTTGCCTGAGTACGGAGTACTCCGTACGCAGTAAGGGGAAGCAAGCTCCAGCTTTGCACCCATTCTTTCACCTGCTACTCCGTACGGAGTACCGATTACATACAGTACCTACTAGTAGTAGTAGTACTAGTAGTAGTAGTATCAGCCCTCCACTACGCCCACTACTACGCCCACACTACTGCCTGAAGGACCTGTTCCGTACCACATGAGCATCCACTATAACCCCCCTAACTTCATGTACTTATGGAGCCCGCTTAGTACCCTTACGAGTCTACAGCACACACGGAGTATGGATTCAGTAAGGTAGGCTAGATCTGTACATAGTACTGTGCAGGCTCCGTCCTACGTAGAACCCTGGCCTGTCCAATTCATTATCCCTTTGTGGGTGGTTTTGACGAATTTCCAAGACGAACGTACGTACTCCGTAAAGAAAGAGACTACTACTCCGTAGACTATTACTCCGTAGTAATTGCATAGATTCCATGGAACGAACGAAGCACGACCTTACCTACTCCTACTGCTGAGCGACTGTCGAAATTCTGACGATCGCTTCAACCCGTTTCTCTTTCTCTTTCTCTCCCTCTCTCCCTCTCCCTCTCGTTTGGTTCCTCCTGCGCGGCTTCGCCATTCTCATTATACGTCACTTGCAGTATAGTCGGAGGAACAAGATTCCAAATTTATCATAAGTTAGGTAGTAGCTACTAGTAGTAGTACCTACCAGCTGGCTCAGCCTCTCCGTCGCCCGTTCACCGTCGCTCCTCGACTTTCGAATCCTCAACGCTCGTTTCTCGTCACTAAATCTCACCTGTGTTGTCGTCATACAATGCATCGCCTGGACCTAAGCTGACCGCCGTCGTCGCCATCTTGCTTTTTTTTTTCTGTTTTTGCCCCTAAATTCTCATTTTTTACATGGCGATAGAGAATCGGGTTCCCTCAGCGCATTTATCGACAATTGTTACTCAACCGTACATCGCAGGGCGGCCTTGGCCGTGAGACGCCCGCGACCTCCAAAGCTGGATGGTGTTTTACGACTCCAACTCCCGCCCCTTGATGGCGACGCGTCGAATATGGCCGCCAGCACCCCCAGCCTGGTGGTCCAGTCTCATTATCGCCGCCGCCGAGTTCGCTGTTCTTGTAGATGCTCGTGGTGACCCCGAACCATTTTCCGTGCCAATTGGCGATTGGTGAGTATTTCCTGATATTCCCCCCTCCACCCCCCTTGCTAGCAAGGGTAGTGTCTCGTCAGGCAATCCTATGTCATGCTGTTAAAAACGCTGCCATCTCCCCTTGCCATGCTAATATACCACTTTCAGGCACGGTATCGATGGTAACTGGTCGACGGTGAATTGGAGAGTTGGTTCCCCCACGCAGCCTGTGGATGTCCTTGTTAGCCTTGCCCTTTCAGAGTTCTGGGCCATTGGACCAGGTGGATGTCTTCCCAGTAGGTTGCCCCCGTTCTCGCACACGAAAGGTCATCATATGCCATTTGTGTTGTGGAAAATGTGCCGCTGACGCTATGTTTAGAAGAACCGCATTGTGCGGATGCTCGCGGGGGCGTTTACAAGCCCGATGATTCTCATTACTGGTCTGCCCTAGGCACTTGGAGCCTCGGACTCGAGTACTTGCGATACGGGGGCAATGGCTTTTATGGCAGGGATTTGCTGAGCGTCATCAATGATAAAGACGACATGACATTCGCCATGACAGGATCTATCATCGCTACCCTCAACACCACCGATTACTATTTGGGCTATATGGGCATGGGGGTGAACCAGGGCAACTTTGATCGAGTGATAGCCGAATCCCCCTTGACGCAGGCAGTCAAAGACTTTGGCTTGATCCCTAGCTACAGTTATGGCTACACTGCTGGGGCATATTACAGTACGGCTCCGAAATTGACGACCTTTGCTGCTCGGCGTGCGCTAACATGAAGCCAGGGGAAACGCCCACCTCTCTTACGTTGGGTGGCTATGACTGCAAGAGATTCGTGGATCATTCAATCGACTTCACCCTCGGAGAACAGGATATGCTGCCTCATGCTCTTGTGCGTGGCATCACATTTGAGCTTCTCAGCAACACCGTCGAGCCCCCCACCAATTGGAGTTCCTCTCAATACCTAGCATCGACTTGGGATACCGCCTTCGAGGCCATGGTTGACAGCACAACACCCTTTCTCTGGCTCCCCGATAGGGTTTGCGACGAGATTGCCAAGGCATTCGACTTATCCTACAATTCTACTTTGGATTTATACACGTTAACCAATGACCAGTATCGAGACTTGAGTGCCGAAAACACCTACTCCGTGAGTTTCACCCTTTCCAGCCACGATAATGTTGATAATTTCGGCGAGCCGCTCAACACCACCGGCGCTGTCAATATCACCATTCCATTACGTGCCTTCGTGAGCTCGCTCAGATATCCTTTCATGGATGAGACTATCGGTTATGGCGATGCTGCAGTGCCGTATCTCGCTCTTCGAAAAGCGCACAACAGCTCGACCTATATACTTGGCAGATCGTTCCTCCAAGAAAGCTATATTATAACCAAATACGATTCCCGCGCATTTTCTGTTCACCAGGCACTATTTCCGCCTGACCTCGATACGGATATCGTTGCTGTGCCGCAGCCGCCTGACAGCCCGTTACCACCCCCGAAAGTGTCCAAGAAGAATGGATTGTCCAAAGAAGATATTGGTGGGATTGTGGCCGGTGTCGTAGGAGGCACTGTTCTGATCTCTGTCGGAATTTATGTCTACAAGAAGAGGAAGGCGGGCAAGAACCTAATTCCCACGACGAAATATGAACCGAAGGGCAACGGTTCGTCAATACACATACAGAAGTGTGAAGACAGGGGTGGGATACGCAACGTTTTTGATATGATAGGGGCAAAGGTCCGGATGAGGAAATTCAGCACCGCGAGAAAAGGCGTGTCCGAAGCCGCTTCTAACGACATATACGAACTGCCTGGGCACGAAGTACCCGCTGAACTCGACACTTCTGAGGGTCAGGGGGGTTTGGATTCAAGTGATGTGAGCTTGGGATTATTGGACAACTCCCGGCAGCTATCTGATTATGAACAACGCCGGATCATGATTGACAGGGAGTTGAGGGGTCCAGTCCCAGAGTACACACCTGCGGAAGGCGGCCACACTCCTCCCCTGGAAAAGAGCATGTATGCTGCCATGACGTCACGTTATTCGACGCGTATCGAGTTACCAACGGATGAGATGCAATACCAGCCTAGGCATCAGGCTAGTGATCAATCGCTGAGTGTCCAGGGACTGAATTCAGCCAGGGACTCGGCGCCATCACCGGCATCAGGAGGAATAGACTGGAGCGAGAGGGTAGTACAGGCACCCGAGCCAGCGGCGATGGCATCGCAAACCTCATGGTCAGCTCTACCCCTTCGCTCGCAGTCGACTGTGCAGCGAAGCGGTGGGGGCTATGAGGATTGGACGCAGTATTCAAGCCCTTCACCGCCCATGCGTCATGTTAGCGATGGAGCGCGAGGGTCGATGTACCAGCACCCTCCGATCGACACATCCAACGTAGTGTGTCTGGGGCCGTTGCCAGAGAATATGCAAATACCTAGTCAACAGCCCATTCCCCGAATACTGGGACCAGTAGGACCGATCCCACAACAGCCCAGTACATTGGCTCAAAATCGAACATCTATGACGGAGAGCCTTGGGAGCAATTTCACCGAAGAAGAGGAGGAACGCATGAATGAAATGGCTACGATGCAGAGTTATGAACAAAATCAGCACCATGGGGCTTATCACCCTAATGGCCCAGCAACTCATTTGGACACCGAACACATCCAACGACAGTACTCAAATTCAAGTAGCGATGCGACACCGACGGCTGGACAGGGACACACTCAACCTCCGCGAATAGACCAGGGTCACTCAAGGATAGACTCTGGCGCAGAAATCATCCACGTCCCTCAACCCGTGCGCAACAGAGAGGTCGAGAGCAATGAGGGCAGGATACAGGCGGGGTCTGAACTCATCCACGTCCCCCAGGTACCAGACAAACGCTACAGCTGGGAATGAGGATTTCGTTGCTCCCTTCTTTGGCGGCGGGGGGAAAAAACTAGGTGTATGAAACGAGATATGGAGGGTTTTTAATGCGGAAACTGGCTTACCTTGGGTCAAGGCAAATGGCGCTGAGAGAAGGGCGTTTTTGTTTCACTCTTGAAGTCAAGCTTACGGGATCGGGACTTTTTTTTCACACGTACGTCTTGGTGTGCGTACATGATTTGATTGCAAAACGGAATGGCGAACCTCGAGATACCTACAACTACTACTTGCTACTAACTATTGATCTGGGAGTTTTTTTTTCGGGGCTGGGGTTTTGTTTCATCATTTAGGGGGAAAAAGATCAGGAGGTTAACGAAATCCATCGCGAGCGGACTTGTTTGCATCTTTTTTTTTTCAATCAGCTTTCTTCTTTTTTAGATCAATCATCTGTTCTACACACATATATACATAATCAGATAGACACATTCTAAATTTCCATGTTAGGACCATGCCAATATTTTTTTATCCGAGAAATGCTGTCTGTGATTATCACGATTTGACGTGCTTTTTTCTTTACCGCTCAGAGTAAAATGCGCCCGCCTAGTCTCACCAAATCTCCTGCCACCAGGTTACTTCGTCCAGAAGCCGTTCCCGCTCCTTCTTCTCATCATCGTTCCGGGCAGCCTCTTTGAAGGGCTCGAACACGGCTTCCTTGCACGCGTCGGCCATCTTCGATGAGCCGCCGCAGACGGAAAAGATGGCCTGCCGCGGTATCAACGCACCCAGCTCCGCCGCCTCTTGGCGTATCAAGTGCTGGACGTAGACCTTGTCGGCCTGGTCACGCGAAAAGGCGGTCCTCAGCGCCAGCTTCCCGGCGGTCTCGAGGGCCGTCCACTCCTCGGCGAAGAAGAAGTCGGCGGCGCGGTTGCGGTTGCCGAAGAAGAGCTCCGTGGGCGCGGGGGCGGGGTGCGTGAGGCGCTCCTGGATGAGGGCGCGCACGGGGGCCACGCCTGTGCCGGTGGCCATGGCGACGAGCGGGCGGGAAGCGTTCTGCGCGCCGTGTATGGGCGACAGGACGGGCTTGTAGCCCACCCGTAGGGGCGTGCCGGGCGGCAACGAGGCGAGGTAGCGAGAGCATAGCCCCTGCCTCGGCTTTCGTAGAATGGTACGGTAGCGGACCATGGCGATGAGGAGCTCGACCCTCGTGACTGCGGGATCTCCCGAGGGATGGGCCAAGCGGGCGCCGCCGTTGGCAATACTAAAGTCGCGTCCGCGGATGAGGGGGAAGACGTCGAGGAGCCGGTCGGCAGGGAGCTTGACGGAGGTGAACTCCTCCAGGGCCTCGATAATGGTCCGTCTGGACCGCGTTGCATAGTCGAAATACTCGTCCAGGAACTCCGTCTTGGTGAACTCGAGCAGCCTCTCCTTGTGGTCGGGGTTTGTGGAGTAGTACGACATGTTTTTCAGGAACGAGCGTCGCGGTATCGACGTAATATCTATATTCTCGAGCAGGAGGTCCCTCAAGGTGCTCGGAGACGGTGCATGAAGGTCCCGGGGTAGAGAAGCACAGAGAGACAGGTTCAAAGGCTCATCCGCGATGTCTTCCCATCCCATGAGGGTGATGAGTTTCTGGACGTCTTGGGGGAAGTTTTTGGGGTAAATAGTCAGGCAGTCTCCCGGATCGACCATGAGTCTCTGGCCAGTCTCGCGACAGGGGACGTCGAATGAAACGAGACGAACGTCTTGCCAGTGAGTCTCTGGCGTCGTTCTTTTGCTGTCTACCAGGTGTGCATTCCACCCGTCTGGTATAGGGAGGAGCCTTGAAGGCGGAAGTTCTATATCTGTTAATGTGGGAGAGCTCGCCACACCGTTGGTGTGCTTCGAAAGGGCGTCCATGGCTGGCGCAAGTGACCATCGCGCCGGCAGTATAGCATCCTCCGGGACGGGAATCAGCCCTGCAGGCGGCGGGTAGTGTTCCAAAAGGTGTTGATATAGCCTCTCGGACCAGTTCGCAAAACACCCTTCGACGCTGCAAGGACATCAGTCATGAGTTGAAGCCAAGATGCTTGGTCAGCTTGACTCACCCATCAGGGAATTGCTCGTCCGCCTCGTAGCCTTCTATAAACGCAGTTGCTCCGAGCTGGTCCAAACGTCTAATGAGCTTTCTGGCTGCCCAATTGAATCTTTTTTTTTTGCGCGGTCAGAGTCGCCCATTTCCTCAAAGCGTTAAAAATACTTACTTAAGGTACGTGCTATCCCCAAGGCCAAAGCAAGTATATTTGACATCGCCAAGACATCCCGGTGATAACTTCTTGCGTAGTAGTTTTTTCCAAAATGCAAGAGAGTTATGCGGCATATCCCCCTGGCCTGTGGTTGATATAACAAATATGACAAGCTCGTATTGAAGTAATGTGTTCTGCACATTGCGGGGTCAGCCATGTTGTACCTCCAAGACTTCGAGGACCCGACTCACCAGGTCGATAGCATCGAGAGCATCGATATGGTTACGGAAATGCAACCTCTGGCACAGACGGCCGAGCTCTTCGGCCATGTCCTGCGCATTTCCGGTCTCGGATCCATAGAGGACGAGCACGCTTCGGTCCGGGTCGCTCATTATCGTCTTTTCTCAATACTCATCCAGCAGACAAGAGGTACCCGTACCCGTTGTACCTTCATGAGAGAAGAATCGGATACGCAAACCTCGTGTATGGGAGCCATGAGTTTGACGTCGTGGATTCTCATTAGTGTTTTCTGGGGAGGCGAAAGTGGATTTGGTAGCCGGGTGTCCGATGACGGGGCGGCATTTTCAGTTATTTTGGTGTAGTAGTAGTGCCGGGAGATCTTATCAATCTGTATTAGATCTCAGACTCAACGTTGATGACCACGTGCCAGTAAATGAATATGGCACATAGCTCCATGTAGATGGATCTGTTCATGCAGGGAATCTATGTGACTTTGAAGATTGCAAACATGTAGCACAAATGCCGACAAGGCCCGCGCAATACGGCTAGTTAGAAATTTAGCAAAATATGAGATTATGCTTCCTTCCCGTCTTCGCTACAAGACGAGAGTTCAGGAGTACATGTGCGGATAACCAATCCTAAAATACTCGACTTTTTCGCGAATATTCTCTGCATCCATTTATGCATGTCTCTCAATGATTCTGCCCGGCCGCTGTACCCCAGGCTAGCAACAAGCCCGCGAGTCAAGGGTAGCTACCTGAGCACAGTGTCACAGTCTGAGCGTGCTATGTGAAGCAGGACAATAAAACCCACGCACCTTCTCGCCACCGTGAGTCACAAACACAAATATTGGAGATATTCGCTTACGAGCAGCTCTTACTACTCCATAATGACCGTCGCAACTTACATATAACCCTGCGCACCTGCCAGGAGACCGGATGGGGCGCCGAGAAGCTTCCACTTATGCGAGCCACTGTGTACAGGAAAGAGCAACGTAATCAACCCACTCTGTGTACGGAGTATTCTGTTGGTGGTTCCCGGAATTGTAACCATAGGAACTGGTGGCTTCACCGCCATGACGAGATGATGTGACCTCCAAAGTCGAATTATTACTCCGTATATGTAGTAAGACACACCGAAACGCCACCATCTTTTGGCTTAGCTTGAATGTCAAAGAAAAAAAACATTGGCGAGTCTACACAATCGAGCTCACGATTGAATTACTAGTAACAAAACTTCCTGCAGGTACGTAGTACGTCCTACTTTGCGTTATTTCGTCGTTATTTCTTTCCGGTTCTCGATATTGCACGGAGTACTCCGTATTCTGGGTTCCTTCCCGCATCATTCTGGGCCTCGAGATGGGGGGGCAAGAGACTGGGGGCCACGCCTCCCCTCCTCCACTCAAGTTAACTCCATCTGCAGGGCTGGGCAAGAAGCTTTCAGGTTCCAGTCGCTATCGGCAGGGGAAGGCACCAACCGAGCATGCCTTTACAGTGCACCCCCCTCATTCTGGAGCTGCGGCGACCCCTACGTCCTGCCTGGCCATAGGGGGACATGAAAAAAACCAACCTATTTTGGTGTGAGTTGCCAAACAAGCGGGTTGGTTTCTTCTGTCCACTACTAGCCCGAGCCTGCCTTTTGCCTCCCGATGTGCAGGAGTGACACCCGGTAGCATTATGGGTAGCAACTGCAGTGCTGCGCTGTACGGAGTACCTTGGGAAAAATATTTGAGAATTTCGCGATCCCAGCTGGCGCCACCTCCCTCCCTCTCCTTTCTTTTCTTTTCTTTCTTCCCCAACACACATCTCAACCGTCAAACCTGTGTCTCCGCGCAACGCACCGTCGTCTGTCTAACCTCAACCCGATTCTAGGGCACGAAGCTACCCTGATCAACTTCCCTCCTCATTGCACCAGAGTTCAACCGCCGGACTTTCCGCAACAACCCACCGACTCTTGCTTAGTCCACCCTAGACACAAGCAGGTCCGAGTTCGAACGTCATTCTCCCACCAACCACTTAATCACCTTCATCACTCAAACCACCAAGATGTCTGCTGCACCCGTGGAGAAGGCCCCCGAGGCCACCGTTAATGACGTTACCAATGCTCTGAGCAACACCACCATCAACGATAAGGCCGCTGCCAACGAGGCTGCCTCGGCCAGCGCCGCCGAGGGTCGCCGCCTTTACATCGGCAACCTGGCTTACGCGACAAATGAGGGGGAGTTGAAGGACTTCTTCAAGAGCTATCTTGTGTAAGTGCTCGTCTACCACTCCGTTGTACAGCCTAAAAGCCTCCCTGTCCGCCGTTCTACTTGTGGTGCAAGCATCAAACAAGACTATGATATGTGACGCCGGCCCAGTCCAGTACTTGGGTGCTTGCCCTTGGCTATTCGCTGCATAGAGGGCCTTTTGTTTGTGCCGTGGAATTCTGCTTGAAACTCTTGCACTCGCCATAGTTCGTTTTCTGTCTGGATGTTTACCAGTAAACTGACCATGCATGCATATAGCGAGTCCGTGTCTATCCCCAAGAACCCTCGTACTGACCGCCCTGTTGGCTACGCCTTTGTCGATCTTTCGACCCCTACCGAGGCCGAGCGTGCTATTTCAGAGCTTTCCGGCAAGGAGATCCTGGAGCGCAAGGTCTCTGTCCAACTTGCCCGCAAGCCTGAGCCTGCTGGCGAGAAGGCCGAAGGTGCTAACGGTGAGGGTTTTGGTGGCGAGGGCACTCGCCGCCGTGCTTCTGGTCGTGGCCGTGGCCGTGGCCGTGGCCGCCAGGGGCGTGGTGCTCGCGGTACCCGCGATGCCAATGTGAGTGTAGATGATCGATAATACACTGGAAGCTTTGAAGGTATATTGACACAAAGACAAGGCCACGGGAGAGACCACGGAGGCTGGAGACACCACCGATGCCCACAATGATGCTACGGCTACTACTGAGGTTCACCCATTGTCCGACATTACAAACAAGATCACAACTGACTCGAATGAAAAGAACAACAAAACTCAGGCTCGCCCCCAGCGCGAGCGCCGTGAGCGTGGACCCCCTGCTGACGGTATCCCCTCCAAGACCAAGGTTATGGTTGCCAACCTGCCCTTTGACTTGACCGAGGAGCAGGTACGATTTTCGAACCACCAACCTAGAGTACATGCGCTAACATATCTCAATAGCTGATTGAGCTCTTCAAGGAATACCAGCCCTCATCGGCCAAGATTGCCCTCCGTCCTATTCCCCGCTTCATGATCAAGAAGCTTCAGGCTCGCGGTGAGGCCCGTAAGGGCCGTGGCTTCGGCTTCGTAACTCTGTCTTCTGAGGAGCTTCAGCAAAAGGCTGTTGCTGAGATGAACGCCAAGGAAATTGAAGGCCGTGAGATCGCAGTCAAGGTTGCCATTGACAGCCCAGACAAGACGGATGAGGATGCTGACGCCTCTGAGGGCGCCGAGGGCGCCGAGGGCGCTGGGGGAGACGCTGCCAACTCCAAGGACGAGAATAAGCCTATTCCCGCTGCTGCCGAGACCGAGGCTGCGACCCCCGCTCTTGCTGCGGCCCCCGCTGCCGCTACTGCTTAAATGCAGACGATCAAACCTCTGGTGATCATGAGATTATGGCGAGTATGAGCATCACTTATCTCAATGGGTTGGTCATCATTATGAAATCGCACGTGTTGGACGAAATATGATATGGTATGGTAGACGCTTGCTTTACGACAGTCAATGGGGTTACATTGGGCATGTACGGGCTACATGTTCGTGCGAGTTTGGTGCCTTACTCCTTTTAAATGAAATAAAGACAAAAACACAAGGAACGGAAAAGTTGCCTCGACTTCTCAATATCTACTAGTATTTTTGCGAAAACGTGCATAGCAGTTGAGATTTCGTGTGATTGTGATTACCCCGTACCTTGTTCTTTTCCTGACCATTCGTGTGCATAATGTGTAGTCATAGGAAACAGCGTATTAGCAAGTGGGCTACTAAGATGCAGATGTATACTCCGTAGGCGAATCATGTTTTCATCTCGCTCCCCATACCCCGTATTTGCTCTATTCGGATTGTCAGATATGGCTAGGTTGTCTACTTACAGAGCAGTACTAGGCTTAATAGTGTTAATATCCATCCAGTCCGAGGGAGAGAACCTGTTGAATAGGGGCTCTTCTGCAATCCTTATGGGGTACCGCGTACTCTGTACTGCAGTACTCTGTATTACTACTACAGTAGCAATACGAGTAATGAGTCTGACTGGCCGAAGCAGTGGCCTGATGTTCCTTGCACAGTATTCCGCACCGAGTGCTCTGTACTACACTCTTTATATCTACCCTTATATGCCCGTATTTCGGGTTGGCGTGGATGAATTCGATAGGGGATTGTAGTCGGTGTTGATTTGATTTAAAATAGTGAAGTGATTGGTAGGGATTATAGAAAGGCAATGGCACTTTGTACGGAGTACGGAGCCAGATGGAGTACTCCGTAAGAGAAAAGAATTATTTGGACAGAGGCCTTTAGTAATTTCCCCTAACTCTTCCGCCATACTTTTTTCGTCGGCATGCCACTAGGGTTGTCTTCTGCTAGCAATATTAGGGGCCAGCTCCTGGTTAATGGACTCCATGTTTAGGCGCTACCACCATCTGTACTCCGTACGTACATCTTGGCCGACCCCTTGGACGCAGCTAGACGGCCGACATTGACCGTGTCCATTAATAAAACATCACCAACGCCATAGCTTCGCGCAAACTCAATGCGACTGGCTACGGCCTGACTCAATAATCTTGTCTTCGTCGCAACCCCGAATACTGCTCCACAGCTTGCCCGCTATGGCATCAAAGGCCATGTGGGAGGTAGACCCAGAAACGCGGTCCAAGGTTAGTCGCAATTAGAGTCGCTGAAGTCTTGCCTGCCTGGGCTTGCCCAAGACCTTGAGTGCTGGAGTGATTTTTGCGCTGACGAGTGACCATGATAGCTTGCGGCTCTCCAAAAACAATCGAAGAACAATGTCTGCTGCGATTGCGACGCTCCTTCACCGCAATGGGCGTCCCCGAAATTTGGCGTCTTCATTTGCTTGACCTGCGCGGGTGTCCACCGTGGTCTTGGAGTGCACATCTCCTTCGTACGAAGCATTTCTATGGACGCTTTCAAATCCGTTGAGATCGAACGAATGCGACTCGGCGGCAACGAGGGCTGGCGGAACTTTTTTGAGCAACATGAGGACACTCAGATGAGAGGGCTGACCTGGGACGATGCGACCATTGCCGAGCGATACAGCGGAGAAGTGGGCGAGGAATGGAAAGATAAGTTGACCTGCAAGATTGAGGGCAAGGAATACACGCCCGGAGAGAAGAAACCGGCTACATCGAAGCCAGCAGCGAAGCCTACATCGCGCTCAGACACACCTCTCAGCGGGACAGCTGGCAGTCGCAACGAAAGCCCTACTGGTGCCAGTGGAGGCAAGGTCAAAGTAGATGACCAGTACTTCTCCCGTTTGGGTGCTGAGAACGCATCAAGGCCAGATAACCTACATCCTAGTCAAGGAGGTAAATATGCCGGTTTTGGTAGCACACCAGCACCAGCACAAAGCAGTGGCGGCGCGATGCCGAGCTTCGATGATGTGCAGAAGGATCCCATGGCGGCCTTGACCAAAGGCTTCGGATGGTTCACTTCTACGGTGTCGAAGACGGCCAAAAATGTCAACGACGGTTACATTCAACCAACAGCCAAGCAGGTATGCTATCATACACTCTTGCCCTTACCCTCCCTACAATCTAGAAACAAAAGTTGACCTATCTCACTGTCAAGTTCTCCGAGGGCGATTTTGCCAAGCAAGCCCAGCTCACCGCGGCCCAATTCGCAAAGTCCGCGCAACAGGCGAGTAAGAATGCTCAGGATGGATTCAACCGCTTCGTCGAGGGCGGTGAAGGCCCCAACGCTTCTCGTCGCGCTTCGACGGTCGACGAGAGTCGCCGAAGCTTCTGGGACGACTTTTCGTCTCTCGCAGACCAGCGAAGGCAGTCTCAATCGCAGAACAGTGCCATTGGAACTAGCGCAATGGGCATGGGAAAGAACCGAAGCTCAGGACCTGCGAAACCGGCCAAGGATAAGGATGAGTGGGATGACTGGTGAAGAAACGAGGAGGTATTTATCAACGGGGGAGTTGGGAATATCGTACTTTATAAAGGTATCTGGGCGTTCCATATATATGTGATTGTATTTTTTACATATTGTGCTGAGTGACTATGAGGGACTAATAGGCTTATGTTGATACGTTGCGAAGGATATGGTAATGTAATCGGTACTGGTGTGTTTGATACAGTTGGTGGGTCACGGAGTCTAGGTATATAAGGGACTGGCTGAGTTTACACACAACCAACATCGCCTTTACCTATGCCAATCCATCACAGTAAGTATTGACTAGTCTTGGAGGCTTGCTCTTATTCCACAATTGACGACATACAGGAGCTCCTCCCTTTGGGTTGTTGGAGCTGGACTGGAGAGCCCCCACTTGCTCCGATGTACGGGCACTTGTCACGTGGGGTCCGTTCCCGAGGCAAAGGATCGAGCCGGTCATAGCCGGCTTTAGATGGGAACGACTTCGAGATCTGGTAATGCCAGCCTCGCCCCTCCTCACTTACAACTTGCGTATCATAATTTCTAGCTCTAGGGATAGAATATCCCACCATGTCTGCTCTCAGGATCCTCGTGCCCGTGAAGCGGGTCATTGACTACGCTGTATGGTCCCAATGACGCCTAGCTCCTCCTCCCTTGGCTTCGGTATAACTGATGATTCTACGCAATAGGTCAAGCCACGGGTTAACAAAGCCATGACGGGGATCGAGACGGCCGGTGTTAAGCATTCTATGAACCCCTTCGACGAGCTTTCGGTTGAGGAATCGGTCCGCATGCGCGAGAAAAAGCGCGCGCCGGGTGGTGTTGAAGACATTTGCGCCATCTCTGCCGGCCCTACCAAGGCCCAGGACATTATTCGCCACGCTATGGCCATGGGCGCGGACCGGGGCATTCATGTTGAAGTGAAGGATGGCGAGGAGCTCGAGCCCTTGATGGTGGCTAAGATGCTCAAGGCCGCCGCAGAGAAGGAAAAGAGTAACTTGATCATCCTGGGCAAGCAGAGCATTGATGATGACGCTGCCCAGACGGGACAGATGCTTGCAGGTCTATTAGGGTGGCCGCAGGCTACGCAAGCAAGTAAGGTTGAGTTTGGTGAGGGTGACAGCATCATGGTCACCAAAGAGGTGGACGGGGGCGTGGAGACTATCAAGACTAAGCTACCCATGGTTATTACTACGGACTTGCGACTAAACGAGCCGCGGTATGCTAGCTTGCCCAACATCATGAAGGCGAAGAAGAAGAAGATGGAAAAATTGACGCTGAGCGACTACGGCTTGACTAACGAGACAAGGCTCAAGGTGCTGAAGGTTACGGGTAAGATTCGTTCCTCTGCCTTCGAATTAGAGAAACAGATAACTAACTTGATTACACAGAGCCACCGGCCAGAAAGGGCGGCGGCAAGGTAGAAGATGTTGATGGTCTGGTCGGTAAGCTCAAGGAGTTGGGTGCGCTGTAACAATATACGGTATATATGAATGGACAAGACGAGCCCCAAGGTATATCTTAACATGCAATAAGGTACCGAAAGAGGGGCCGTGTATAGATGAAAGACATTTAATGCTTTATGTGGTATACCGGTCATAAGTAGACGGCTTAACATAATCACCAGCTTTGTCATATTCCAAGTACTCTGTCCAGAGATCATATTGATCGTCTGTACAACCATCGCATACCATTGAAACTGGGAGCGCTGAAATGCTTGGATATTTCCCAAGTGATCAAGGTGAAAGGCGCGCCCTATCAATCTTGCCACCATGGGTGTTTCTGCGCGCTCGGCTCGGATCGATCTGCGAGCTGTTATTGTTACTAGGGCATCATTACTACGACTATCTACTTGTTAACATGTTCTACCTAGGTACCTTAGCGACTATGTTACTTGATTGAAGTAGTAGAATTGGAAGATAAGGGCAGGACGATATCGGCGGTCATAGCTCTGTGAAAAAGATAAAAGTTAGGAAAGAAGGCCCAATTACCCCCACTACCAAGGAGCTAAGGAGCGGTAGCGGACCAGAAAGAGTAAAGGAGGGAAAAAAAAAAAGAGAGGCCGGTAGCCACCAATGAGTAACAAGGCGTTGATTATGACAGACGGCTACAAAGTTTCCATCGACTTGCCATACATTATTATAGGTAGCGGCCACCTCGCTCCTGGCCCCTTCTTTTTCTCTTTTTAATTTGAAACCTTTTCAACAACAACGGAACACAAACACAACACAGCAACTACGAGCTCAATTCTCTTAGTCTGCTTATAGATTACCAGGCTTCCATAGCCAATTTTTATATCATTGCGATATTGCCCGCTCTGGCTCTGCTCAATCCGTCTCTATGAACGGACGGCCGTCAGTCTTCACATCTCAGGTACGTAATCCCGCATTCAGTCCTTTTCTCTTGATACCCTTTTTTTTTTTTGCCCCGCCATAGCAGGGAGCCTCAATAAGAGGCAGCTGCACGTTTCTTGACTTCAATATTGTCTTCTTTTTGTTATCCGGCTACTTTATATGAACCCACTCGTTCGATTGATTTGCTCTAACGTATTCGGCAGGATTATCTCTCTGGTTCGTCAAACCCTTAAGAGCTTGACTCACCGCTCTCCCCATAAATTCTGTTGAGCTGCCAAAACTACGAAAGGACCCATGGCTAACGTCCAATCCCACACAGACCACCTGTGGAGGTCACTGTCTTGTTGAAAGGCCCTCCACCAACGTACCGACTCTTGAATCTTTCTACATAACAGAATAATTTTTTCCTGATCGACATTCACCATGTTTTCCCGACTGGCATCCGGTTTTGCCAAACCCATGGCCTCGGCCCGCCCCGCCATGTCGGCCCCTCGCCGAAAGGTGGTGCAAATCCGATTCTATGCTCAGTCCGGCAGCAAGGGCAGGGAGATGCCTCCTCAACCCAGGTCCGGCACGGCCAAAGTTGACTCGACCCCTGCTACCTTTACCATCAGGGTGAGTAACCT
The DNA here is from genome assembly GCA_026184415.1 of Trichothecium roseum. Classification (NCBI taxonomy): domain Eukaryota; kingdom Fungi; phylum Ascomycota; class Sordariomycetes; order Hypocreales; genus Trichothecium; species Trichothecium roseum. Next base: position 1,031,323 of record CM047947.1, read on the forward strand.
GTAAAAATCAGAAGGTCGCGGCACGCTGACAGTCTGTAGGATGGCCCTGTGTTCCAAGGCAAAGCCTTCGGCGCCAATGCTAATATCTCTGGCGAAGCTGTCTTCACTACGTCCCTCGTTGGCTACCCCGAGTCCATGACCGACCCGTCCTACCGAGGTCAGATCCTGGTCTTCACCCAGCCCCTCATCGGTAACTACGGTGTGCCCTCGAACGAGCGGGACGAGTACAATTTGCTCAAGTACTTCGAGTCGCCCCACGTCCAGTGCGCCGGTGTCGTAGTTTCCGATGTCGCCGAGAACTACAGCCACTGGACTGCCGTTGAGAGCTTGGGCGCATGGTGTGCACGCGAGGGCGTACCCGCCATCTCTGGCGTCGATACTCGTGCTATTGTCACCTACCTCAGGGAGCGGGGGTCCTCCCTCGCCAGAATCTCCGTGGGCGAGGAATACGATGCCGATGAGGATGATGGCTTCATCGACCCTGGTCAGATCAACCTGGTCAAACGTGTGAGCACCAAGGCTCCCTTCGTGGTAGAGTCGCCTGGTGCTGCTTATCACGTTGCTCTGATCGACTGTGGTGTGAAGGAGAATATCCTCCGCTCTCTCGTCAGCCGTGGAGCTTCTGTCACAGTTTTCCCCTACAACTACCCCATTCACAAGGTCGCCCAGCACTATGATGGTGTGTTCATCTCCAACGGCCCAGGTGACCCTACTCATTGCCAGGAGACCGTCTACAACCTTAGCCGTCTCATGGAGACTTCGTCTATTCCTATTATGGGTATTTGCCTTGGCCACCAGCTTCTTGCACTCGCTGTCGGTGCTCGTACCATTAAGCTCAAGTATGGTAACCGTGCCCACAATATCCCTGCTCTGGACCTCACCACTGGCCAGTGCCACATCACTAGCCAGAACCACGGTTATGCCATTGACGCCAGCTCCCTTCCGAGCGACTTTAAGGAGTACTTTGTCAACCTTAACGACGGCAGCAACGAGGGTATGATGCACAAGACTCGTCCAATCTTCTCGACTCAGTTCCACCCCGAGGCCAAGGGTGGTCCCATGGACTCCTCGTACCTCTTTGAGAAGTACCTCCAGAGTGTTGCGCTTGCCAAGGATAGTCAGAAAGTCTACAAGGACAACCGCCCCAGTCAGCTCATGCTTGACATCCTTAGCAGGGAGCGTGTTGGTGTTGAGCCTTCGCCTCTCACTACTGCTTAAAAAAGCCTGGCAACTGGATAAATGGATAACACGGAGATCGGTGTTTTTTTTTAGGAAAAGGGGGGATTTCTTGCACGGTACTGAACTGGAGCTCCGGTTATTGCGGTTATCAAATGGAGGATTCAGATTTGGGATAGTCTTTCTTTGCCTTTATTAGTTTAATCCAGAGAATCAAAGAACCTTTCTAGTCACTGTCGTATCCAGAATGCAAGGAGAGTGCAGTTTTCGTATACAAACCTGCATGTAACTGCACGGACAGATATGGTCATTTATCCATAAAATATAGGACTACTATATAATTTTGTGCCTTTTCCATATAGTTCATGCATGTCGTATTATAGCAGCCTTTGTAGGTACGGAAGTGGAGTTGGTATTGCTCTCTATCAACATGCCCTACAGTTATTATCCGACCTTTCTGCGAACTACTCACCGGTGATGGTTTGATTGAATCTCGCCTATTGGGTGGATGAGCATTGTAAGGTGCATATGTATGTGACGAGGAAGTTTGAGGGTGATAGTTCAAGAAGGTGGGTTATGCGGAATGGATCACCACCGTGAGGGTAGCAATCCTGCAGAGGGTCCCGGTATTAAGATTGTTGAGGGGGCTGGAAGATTCAGGGGGGGGAATGACGTTTGATAGCAGCATATGGGGCAACAGTTTGGTTGTTGCACTCATAATGGGTGCGAATTGAGTGTGCATCATTGCCGTTTGGATAAATAGAGTAGTGACAGGACTGAGTGAGGGCTGTGGCGATCCGAATAACTGCGCCTTTTTCGTCTGCTTGCTTTCAAAAAGTTTGTGCCTTTTTCATGTCGCAGGGTTTCAGTGTTTCGCAGTAATGAGGTTCACATTACGTATAGAGTTCTGGCAATATGTGCAGTTATCTCCCTATACTCCCATGGATCAATGGTCAGGATACCGGAAGCTCATCGGAGGGGACCGAATGCCCCTCCCGTACCGCCCCCGTAACAAATGCCCCTCCCCCGAGAACGAATTGAAACGCCGGGAAGCCCCTATTTAGTGGGAGCTTCGTACTGTGTGCGTTTATGACATCACGTCTATCCCTTTGTGTTGGCAAAACTATAGGAACTGCTAATGTGAGCTTGGGCATTGGAGCGACGGATTGGAGACCCGTTTGCCGTGCAGTCACGAGGTGCGCTTGGAGACGACCGTTTCGTCCAAAATTCCGGGAATCATTGGGTGAGCAGGTTGATGAGCTATGTTGGTGAGCGTGCTGGCATGGATCGCTGTGACGGCGGGTACAAATCCCCAGATTCCCCCGCATTCATGGTGGGCAGGTTGGCTGTCGCGCTAGCTCCTCGAGCCCCGCCCTGTAAGCAGTGAAGCTTTCAGTCCAGGCCCAGTAGCCAGGCAAGCTTACCAAGGTGGATGGAAACCCTCCGAGGAGCCGAACAGTCGTAAAGATAGTTTGGATGATGATTGCGAATTGGCACGTTATCGTTGGGGCGTGAATCTGGAATTGGTACCATTGCAGTTCGAATTAACTGGACAAATGCGATGAAAGGAAATGCCCACCGATGACGGGAACGTCGACTCAAAGGTCCGCACCTTTAACGATTCACTGCAGGTGGTCTGCTAAACAGCCCCTAGCGGGAGCACTTCAGGCTTAGCACTCAGAGCTACACCGTAGAGGTCCCCACTACGGCTGCAGCTGCAGCTTGCGGCAGCGCCACCCCCGGACCGGAATCGTACTACGGAGTACGCATCAGCCAGTGACACTTTCTTAGGGTGTCGACGCACCGGAAGCATACGGTTCTGGTCATGTCATCGCGTGATCTTCTCCTCACCACGCCAGATTCGGGCACCTCACCTCTCCCTTAACTTTCAGACGGAGGGGGAATTTGATTGGCATCCATTTTAACTGGCACACCAAGTATATTAATTACCCCTCCTCGTCCTGTTCCCCTTCTCCTGCTTGCCTACCCCTCTCTTCCCTCTTTCTCTTCTTTCATCATCAACGTTCATCTCGGAACAATCCAATTCATCTTCATAACCTTCTCAGAAGCTTTTTTCTACCCAAAACTCTTTACCAACCGTTACAATGAGTGCATCAAAGACTAGTGCAGTGGCCGACGAGCCCATTGATGTGCTCGTCGCCCTGCACCCCAAGTTCGACCTCCTCGACTTTGCTGGCCCCGTCCAAGTCTTCACCAGTGCTTTGCATGACGCTAAGGACGAAAGTAAGTATTTATTATTTATTTGTTCATTGCTGCTAGTGCTTCTCTCCATCACTACGTCCTACTATCAGATGGCATATCGTTCTAACTTATTTGGTTTCCCCCCCTAGCCTCTCGTGCCTTCGAGATCACCACCGTTGGTGCCGAGCCCCAAGTCTTTTCTGACCAGAGCATTATGGTCGGTGCCCAAATCACCTGGAAGGAGGCCCACGACCGCCTTGAAGAATTTGATGTCCTCGTAATCCTTGGTGGTAACTCCGAGGAGATCCTCGAGAAGGAGGATGAGCCTTGCGGCTTGATCTGCGATTTCTCCGAGCTTCAGAAGAAAGACCCCGCCAGGGAGCGTACCATGCTCTCCGTCTGCACTGGGGCCCTCTTCCTTGCCCAGCAAGGTATCCTCTCAGGCCTCTCGGCCACTACCCATCCCGACTACTTCACCAAGTTTGAGAATCTTTGTAGCGATGCTGCTACGCGAAACCTTCAGGAGCGTACCGATGTTGTTGAGGACGCTCGCTATGTCGTCAACAATCTTAGGTTCGACCTGGATGATGAGGACGAGAGCCCTTACATCCGTCGCAAGTCCGATGCCGGGACTGGCCGACGCCCCTCTAATGCTCGGTAAGCCATATCTATCTCCCAATGATTACTTATCAACTAACCATCGATATAGAAAGGGCTCAATGTCGTTCAAGGGCTCCAACAGCCGTCGTGAGTCTATTGTGCGCCGCGCAGCTATGCGTCTCGGCGGTCTACGTGTCGTCACTGCTGGAGGCAACAGTGCTGGTATCGATGCGTCTCTTTACCTCGTCAGCGCTCTTGTCGATGACGAGTGCGCCCAGGAGGTGGCCAGGACCATGCAATGGACCTGGAACAAGGGTGTCGTTGTTGACGGCCTCGACGTCTAAATCTAATACCCCATGGCATCGAAGAACATGCCAATGTATTACGGCCTCGTGATCATGTACCTCACGTTGCGCCGCTGTCTTTTTATAAGTTTCCTATGCTACGAAACAACCTGTAAAACCACATAAATGAATCAATGAAGAAAAATTCCAGCTTAATTAATACTTTTGGTTGCGGCCGTATTTTACGAAAGTGGTGAAACCCTGAAAATAACACCAAATCGACTTCCGGGGAGCGAAGCCGCCCGATCTAATGGAAGTCACTGACTGCAGGGGTTCTAGCGCCTGGGCCATTGATGGGCGGGCACACAGCTACCTGGCAGGCAGTTACAACGACCTTGGCGCATTGGTTTACATACACCCGACCCTAGTACTCCGTACTCCGTAGTGGACAGAAGAAACCAAACCCTTCTATTCGGCAACCCACGCCCAAACAGGGGTTCTTTTTTTTTCCCACGTACCTAAGCAGCCGGTTGATGAGGTTGGTGTATTTCATGGATGGGTCCAATAGCGCTGTGTTAGAGACTGAGGTGTTGGCGATAAAGCTAAATTCTAATGAGAAATACATAGCGTTATATTCTACTATCAACGGTAAGGAACTCTTTGGCCCCTTCTGACTATCGTTACCCATCAAGGTTTATGTCCTATATTTCATGCATCTAGCACATTTTAACCGTGTACTCCGTAGTGTACAGAGCATTTTGCCTACAAACAATTGCAAACGCAAAGTGTGGACACCCTTAACGGGCCCATAACCGGGTTTTTATGTGCAGACCAGACCAGTCTGTTCTCACTTATTACTAGCGTCAGACCTATCAGAGCCACGGGTACTCCGTACGGAGTACCGGGTGCCGGCTTCTTCAATTTTTCTCTCCCAAGTCGAGCCGTGCACGCGTCGCGCCTTACCTTGACCTTGCTTTCTTCCATTGCTCTGACCCACCAATTCATCACCATCACATTTCTCCTTTTAATTCGCCTTCTTTTCTCATTCTTCCTCGATCTTGCCGCAGCGCTACCATACTTTCACCGCCGACACCTAATGCGCATCCGACCCTGCTCGCTACTAAACCCACAATCATGTCCGACTGGGCGAAGCGCAAGGTCGTAGATCTGAAGGCCGAACTCAAGCGTCGCGGGCTTCCTCAGCATGGTCTCAAGGCTGAGTTAGTTGCGCGATTGGAGGAGGCCGAACAGGAGGCTGAAGCAGAGGCCGAAGAGGAAGAAGAGCAAGCAGAAACGCAAGGCGATGACGAGACAGCTGCGCAAGACGAAGATGAGGCAGTGGCGGAAGGCAAAGACGAGCACATGACGGATTCTGCTGCCCCCGAGGCGGTTGTCCATGACGAAGGCGAACCGAGTTCCCCGCAAGCATCTACCACGCAAGAGTCTATGCCTCCACCTCTACAGACAGTCAGCGACGAAGTGTCCATAGAAGAAAAGGAGACTGAAAATGGGGATACTACGACTACGCAAGACGATGCCATGAATGCCGATATAGTGACGACAGGAGTCGCACAGAGCGCAGAGCAAGATGCGGTGATCGACAAAGACCCGATGGTAGCGAAAGAAGCCTCTCCGATATTGAGCAATGAAACTCGTGACATTGAAATGGTTAGCGATGATAAACCCTTGACCACCGGCTTGGAACCAGAGGGCGAAGATGTTTCCAAGCGCAAGCGAAGATCGCAGAGTCCGCCGCCCAACGAAGAAAATGCGCGCAAGCGGGTTCGTGCAGACGATGGCGGTGCGTCCATCGCCCCAGATGTTATAATGGAACAAGAGGCGGAGGGTCTTGGGGCTCCTACGCAAGTGGAAGACATATCTAGGGAAGCTGCCATTACACAACAGGTGCCTGAGAATGTTGCTGATGAGGACCGGCCTTCGGTGCCGTCAGTTCACCCTGCCACGCCAGCTCTTTACATCTCAAACTTGATGCGACCGCTTCGGGAAGACGATATGAAGATGCACCTTAATGATCTAGCAACTTCTCCCGGCATAAGCGCCTATGACGATACGATTACTACGTTCTTCCTCGATCCAGTTCGTACGCACTGTTTTGTTGTATTTGCGTCCACAACTGCTGCATCCCGTGCTCGCTCGCAACTTCACGATGTGGTTTGGCCGAATGAGAGTAATAGAAAGCCTCTGTGGGTAGATTTTGTACCCCCGGAAGAAGTACCCGGCTGGATAGAGAAGGAGGAGTCAGCAGGACGTGCCGGGCCAAGGTATGAGGTTGTGTACCGCGATAATCCTGATGGCAGTGTGACGGCAGTCCTGGATACGATTATGCTGGGCGCATCAGGCAATCGCCCCCCTTCCGGTCCCTCCAACCCTTCATCTTCAGGCAGACGACCATTGCCAGCCGAAGGTCCTAACAGCATTCCCATCGGCCCTCGTGCTCTTCGCGACTTTCAAGCTCCCACGGGCCCCCGCCCTAAACGTTCTGGGCCTGGCCCTCGGCCTGCCCCAGCCGTAGGCGGCCCTGTGCATCGTACTCGCTCAGGACCATTCATCGAGTACCGTCTTGTTGGCGAAGAGCTCGCGCGCCGACGCCTTGCTAGTATTCGTGCTCATTATGCAAGTGATGCTCCGCGACGGAACCCCGGGGATGACCTCAACCGTTACTCCTTTGAGAACGGCGATGGCTTCGTAGACCGCGGCAAAGAGGTCTTTGAGGGCATCAGGCCGCCGCATAGAGAGCGTGGCAGGGGAGGGGATCGAAGGGGCGGGGGCCATGGTTTCCGACGCGGAGGTCGCGGCTGGAGAGGCGGTAGAGACGCTCGACCGCGCAGCGACAGGTACCTACCGGGAGCCTCCTATGGCGGTAGGGATAATCGACGACCTCCGCGCGGCGACCGCGACTACAAATAAAGGAGTTCAAGTTTGGCTCCCAGTGGTCGGTTGGCACGTAGATGATCTGCTGATAGATTTCGGCGGCAAGTCCCACTATAATATGGTCTATCTTATTCTATCTACCCTTCTATGATAAGATGTAGGAGGTAGATTTTCTGTAGGTTCCGTGCTGACTTGCCTTCTCTTGGGAATACGGGATTGGCGAGAAACTATCCGTCAGCTCCAGGCGCACGCTCTTGGGGCTTGAAAATGGACGGGCGAGGCATATCACGAGAGACGGGGGTTGCCGTGGAAATCAATATTGGGAATATTTGTTGTAATAACGAGGCAATCAAGCAAGGCGATGCGCAAACACAGGTCAGCTGGTCTTGCGGCGCCCGTGATAGTATACTGTGTACGGAGCGCGTCGAGACTCAATGAGCATGACTTTGACGGACGATGAAGCTTTGCAGCGAGTGCGTAATCATGGATAGAACGGCATCTTTGGGGAGGGGAATGTGACTACGGAGTATTGATCCAGGGTCTCGTTATATGCGTGCTTCGTGGTTGTGGCTGAGACATAGTCGTGGCCTGTGGTTGGGGCCTGGGGCGTCCGTGAGGCCCCGCTTCATTAAATACGCATCACGGTTTGGTATTCTTCAGAGGCTGAGACCGGAGGGACATACATACGGAAGTACACGTATTCTGGGTTTGGCAGATGAGCGCAGCGAGCTGCCAAACAAACCTACATACGATACATAGTAGTATTCTTCTGGTTCGGAAGAGCAACGACTCCATATTACAAGCAGTCATCACGGACCGGCATCCACTGCCGGGGTGGAGAGAGGGTCGCCGCGTAGAGCAGTTGCGCAATCTATGCTCCGTACTCGGTACCAGACCCAGACGCTATTGAATTTGACGCGTTGGCCGAATTGTTTCCACGCTCAATTCCCACTGGGAGCATGGGGGTGGTTATTAGTAGTAGTAGTGGTAATACTCCGTACCGATTAGCATAACGGAGGATGCTTCCATTTTTACGCCTGCCGTTTGCGAGTGATGGTTCCGTACATCTGCTCCGTAAATACGAGGGAGGCTATTACTCCGTGCTCCGTTAGTCGTGCTCCGTAGTAGCACTATAGTGAAAACATGCTGGGTCTGTTTTGTATGTACCTGCCCGTTTGCTATTCCGTCGCGGACGATCCTTGCTCGACGTCGAGTGAAACTGGGAATTTCGGTTTCCGTAGCTGTTACTGGCCGGCTGAAACGCGCCGAAACCGACGCCCATTTCCCGGACAAGGGTTTGTCACTCGAAGATCTTGCTTACTGCAGCGCACTTCCGTTGGGAGTAGTACTCCGTACTGCTAGAGAGCTCCGAGGTTTGTGCTTCCGTGGGCGGTTGCATCCCCTCCCCCCTCCCTGTTTGTTAGGGTCCTGTCTCCTGCCAAACCTACAGTACTCCGTACACTCATCACTAGCGCCGCAGCGCTACCAGTAGTGACGCCCGCTGAATTCGTCCGTCGTTGCGCAAGGCAGAGAGGGGGGGAACGTTCAGCCTCTTCTGAAGACTATTGGATCGAGAACAATGCAGCGAGGCTAGCATTATTAGTGCAGTGGCAAAACTTGACTCGACATCGCGACAATGGAGCAAAAGATTGGTTTTCCCTTTGAAAAGACCGGTGAGGGGTAAAAGAAAAAGAAAAAGAACTACTAGGGCCTAGGGTAGTGCCAGAGAGTGCGTGAGTAAAGCGAGTGAGTGAGCTCTTCTCGGATATTGACGTGCCGAGTTCGTCTTTACAGTAAGAAAGCCCCCCCCCCCCCCCCCCCCCCCCGTCGTCACGGCAGAGTCACAACGGCACCGGGCATTGTTGAAAGAAATAGCCGCATCTGGTTGGCCATTTGGACGACGTTTCTTATCGCGACGGTTTCACGTGGGCGAATAAACCGCTGAGAGCGTTGTTCAGTCTACGGTTCGGCTCGTGGCCTCAACCTCCAATGATCGTAGCACGAGCGTGAGGAAGGCCTCTCATGAGGGGATTCAGCAAAGTCGTCAACGTCAATCGACTTTTCTTGGGGTTACATCGGCGTTTGGCTCTTCGCTACGGAGTACTAGCATAACCGCCGACCGTGGCTGCTGTGCATACTCTGCGCTCTCTTCCCCCCTGAGACGAGCAAATAGGCCATTGGACGAGTCCCCACGTGCACTTCCTAGATGGGGCAGGTTAATCGCGCGGCCAGCGTCTGATCAACGTCCAACCCCATTCCTCAAACCCACCGGACACCCTTGGGTTCAAGGGGAGCCCGCTACTTCCGCACCCCTTCGTAACCTTTGAGATGTTGAAACGGACTCCACGTGTGCCATCATGGCGTCGAAAAGTGCCGAACCCTTCCCGTGCTGGCCGCGTCGGCACATGACGAGGAGCTGCTGGGTGGCTTTCCCTTTCCAACTGGGGGGGGGGCGGGCATGATGGCGTGTCGTGACAAACTTCCATCCGTATTCATTCGTTTGAGCTCTGGGTGAGAAGAAACTGACATAAATGGTCCCTCTGGCAGAGACTTTTGGTTGTGGCTGGTCCATTCGTTGCGTGTAACCATTTCTCATTCGCACATACTTTTAAACAAAAGGGATCGCTCTTCTGGACAAGAGTGAGCAACTGGGAGAAACAGATAAACAAACAAACAAACAAACAAACAAACAAACAAGGAACAGAAACGAATCAGAAAGACACCTCACTCACTCAACCTTAACCATGAGATTCTCAACATCCGTCCTGGCGACTGTTCTCGCCGCCAGCTCGGCCATTGCCGATACCTTCGACCTTCGGCTCATGTCCTACAACATTCGCTATGCTACTTCCGAGCTCGAAGCCCAGGAAAAGCCCTGGGCCGATCGTCTCCCCTTGATGACTGCTCAGCTCAACCACGAGACCGCAGGCCGTCCCGGCTCCCTCATGTGCTTCCAAGAGGCGCTTTACCAGCAGGCCGAGGACCTAAGGAACGGCCTCGGCAAGAACAACTGGGACTACATTGGCGTCGGCCGTGACGACGGCGCCAAGGCCGGCGAGATGTCGCCCATCTTCTACCAGCCATCCGCCTGGGAGCTGTTAGACAACAAGACGTACTGGCTCAGCGAGACGCCCGACACGCCCGGCTCCAAGGGCTGGGACGCCAGCCTCCCCCGCATCGTCACCGTCGGCAAGTTTGAGCACATCAAGACGGGCTCCGACTTCGTCTTCATGTGCACCCACTACGACTACAAGGGCCAGGTCGCCCAGGTCCAGTCCTCCGATCTCATCGTCAACCTCACCAGCGAGTGGGCCGACGGCGCCGCGCCCGTCTTCCTGGGCGGCGACCTCAACGCCACCCCTGACAGCGAGGCCTACAAGATCCTCGCCAGCAAGCTGAACGACGTCGACAACGTCATCCCCAAGGACCGCCACTACGGCTACAAGAACACGTACACCGGCTTCAACGAGGATCCTGCCGACGACAGCGTCATTGACCACCTGTTCGTCAAGGACTCCAAGAGCGTCGAGTGGGTCTCCTTTGCCGTCCCCAACAACAGGGCCGGCGACGGTACCTTCATCTCCGACCACCGCCCCCTCATCGTCGACGTCAAGGTTCCGTTCAAGAAGAACGACAAGGAGGAGAGCAGAACCCTTAACCTGAACGCCGAGGGCGAGGCGAGGTTGGAACTCATCCGGGGAAGGAGCAGAATCGTCGTGTCTCTGTAGGAAGAGAGCACTTCGCTCGCGAACGAGACCACGAGAGGGAACCATGTGTGAGGGAATCTTGCTTCAACGCAGGGTGACCAAAGCGAGGCGTTTGGGGCAACACGGGAAGGGCGGGAGGGTATTAGGGGGTAAGGGGGTCTGGATTTTACGAGGCGCAAGGGGATTTTTTTTGCGCGATTAGATTAGACATGATACCCAAGATTTTATACGGCCGATAACTCAATATTTGATTTTCTTTCTCTCCTATAACACTTGTGCCCGAAGATTTGGTGAAGACGGTGTCCAGTCCTTCGGGGACTGGCACAATAAGCCGACGTCTTGAAATTTTTCTTTGTGCCCTGTAGATCCAACTTGTCCGGGTTACCCGCCCTTGGCGGACTACGGGCGACAACTCAGTGCAGGGGCAGAAGTAGACGTCTGCAGGCTCCGGCTGAGAGGCGGAGATGCATATTGCCCTACATTGGCAGGAAATGATTGAGATAGCGGACATTCCGTTTTTTTCCCTCCCTAATTCTTCTTTAGAGCGTTTCCTGTTTGATAGCATCAAGCGATTGAAGTGACTGATGTACCCTGTTTAATGATTGGTGCGCATTCCTCGTAATCAGTGTTACTACGGCTACTCAGTAGACCTAATAATTGCGTTGGCGAGGCGCTAGGAACATGTGGGTGTGGTTGGCCGGGTGCCACTTCAGCCCTTGGGAGAATATGCAGCAAGCAACCTTGCGCGAATCACAATACATAGCGCAAACATTCCGCCCGTGGACGTTTTGGGGATTTTTACAAAACTCCCACATGCCGATGAACCAGGACCTCCCTCTCGAAAATCCTGACCTCCCCCTGAACCCAAGTCATGAGCAACCCACACATCTTGACATGCTTCGGAAGATGGGTAGCTACTAGTAGTCAGCACTTCCGTGACGTGTGCGCACCACGAGGCGCCCGCCACGTGTTGATGAAGAAACCTATTGGTAAACCCACGGTTTTCTTTCTGATCTGGACAGTGACCAGCCCTCCTGGGCCTGAAAGGGTGCATGTGAGGCTCCCAGGTCCCAGAATGCTGGTATTCTTCACTCATCGGGTACCGACCCCGTGATTATGACGGGTCTCGCATGTGCGGGATGTGTTCCAGAAGTCAGGTACAAAAGCATGTGAAACTCGTGACGTCATATCTCTAGCATTTCCAAGACCAGCACTACCCTATACAGATGGTGTCAAAATCGAAATGTCCAAAAGATATACGGCATTGTAGTGGCATATGGGATTCGCACGCCATGTAACCGTCACTCCGATATATTTTATCCGTTGTGAATAACATAACATGATAGTACACACCGAGAACCTTGGTGGGGGCAAAGATGGGTAGAGATGGCATGGTGGCACTGAACATGCCTTGACTCCGCTCCGCTACGACGACATTGGGAAGTTGCCTCACAATCAGCCATACTTTTATCTTCCCCAACCCCAAAACGGTTCTTACCTCCTTACGTCAGCTACACTCGCACTAGGACGACAATCGTCCATGAATGCGAGGCCACTTCGTGCTAACGAAATATATTAAACTCTGCCTCTATTAACCTTAACATCTTTCTTTCTCTCGATATACTTCTCGAACTCTCCTGTGCCACTTTAGCGTTGCCCCAATTGCCCTGAAGATGCCTCAAACCGGCCCTTCGGGTCCCAGCTTAATACCCGGGAATGAGATGCCAGCTTCCGCCAGCGCTCGTCCGTTGGCCTATCTGACTCGTGCTGGCCGGGCAGCCTCCTACCCAATCCTGGGGATATGGTATTTCTTACGGAACCGCGAGTTTTGGCCTCTATTTCTCGGCAGGATACTACCGCTGTCGCTCATATCTTTCCTAGTGTACTTGGTATTATTCACCTTCACTTTCCTACCCCAGTATGCGTTCCTCGCTATTTTCAATGGCTGGGGAGCCTGGGTCAATGCCGTGGTCCTGGTTTTAGGTGAGGGGTTGGTTATCATTCAGGGATTGTTCGAGGGCTTCTTTGTAGATGAGTGTCGGGTAGATGTATTTGATGTAAGTGTCGGCTTGGTACTGGAAAAGATGCGATATAGACTGACACGATGCAGGCAACCCTCATCAAACATTCATTCACAGAGATGATTGCCCCTCATCGCGTCTTGTTACTTGATGCCCCCAACGCCGTTAAGATGCTCGGGAAGCCCACAACTGCTGCTGTCTACACTCCGTGGAGCCTCATTCAGATGGTCGAGCTTGCCGTCTTCCTACCGCTGAACCTAATCCCTGTGCTGGGAACTCCGGCATTCATCGTTATCACGGGAACTAGACTTGGGAAATTATCCCACTACCGGTGGTTCCAGCTCCGCGGTCTGACAAAGGAAGAGAAGAAGAAAGAGGCCCGGAGCCTCGTCTGGGACGATATATGGTTCGGAACCGTCGCGATGATACTTGAGCTGATTCCTATCCTCTCGCTCTTCTTCTTGCTCACCACGACTGCCGGCGCCGCGCTATGGGTAGTAAGGATCGAAGAGGAACGGAAGAAGAGAGTCGAGGCGCGGGACGAACCGCCTCCCGCCTACCACGATATTGTCTAAGGCAAACTATGATATACATGGTTCATGAGGAATATGCCGTATGAGAATAGAAACTATATTATCATCCTAAATCGTGTACATTATCTTGAATTGAGCTCACCGTCATCCAATCCTATATATGATGAAATATGACATGCCTGTATCATTGCACATGGTGGCATTTACTCAAAAGCCTTCCGTACAAATAAGTCAATGCCCAAAGAGAGCCTCAATGATGTGACTCGTATTTCAGTCAAGCTTGCTTCCCTTGCATCTCTAGCACTACCTACCTACTCGGAACGGGCGCCTTCCTGGTAAAAACACCCGAAAAGTTCGAATCTCGATCTCGCGAATGCCATGACTGAACGGAAGGAACCAGTTGTCGCCTTCCCTGAGCAAACGTGTAGTAACTGCTTGGCACTCACGTCACAACTTTCCGCAAAAAATTGCTGCCAACCATTCCTGAGGGAAGGAGCTCTGTACTTCGCGTCTCAGATTTGTTGAGAGGCCGCCTGTACTTGATGATAGAAAGAACGAAAGGCTCTTTCTTTTGTCAACGGCAGGCGAGTCTGGCTATAGTTGTATGGACCCAACCCATGGATGTTTGAGGTACGACATGAATATACTACGTCATTAGTAGTAGCACTGCCTCGTCAGGTCTTCCCCATCAGATATCAGACAGGCCAGCACGCCAGTTGATATTGGCACTTAGGATTCTCCCATGGCTTGATCAATGGGGATCTAGTAACTGTTCACCTTTGAGATTTTCAAGGACATCAGAGGATACCTCTTGGTCGTGCAGTTCCAATGGCTTTTCAATGGTCTTTCAAGCTCGCGGAAGCTCTTGCCTCCAGAGTATTTACCACGGGATTTTGAGGCAAGAGCATTCCCATTCTGGAGGTCTTTTTCATCGATTGTTACCTGGGTTCGGCTCGAGAACCAATGAGCGCCCCACGCCCGCTCAACCAAATAAAGACAGAAAGAGCGCCTTGTAGGTTTGACCGGCAAGTGCTGTTCATATGGTATCATCGGTATCATGTTCGGGAACAGGAAGGAAGTTCAAAATTTTCAAGGGACACGCATGAGCCTTTGTAGAAGAACGATTCCATCTCTTCTTCTTCTCCCCTTCATCCACGATTCTCTACTCCAAACTTTCATTCTTCTGTCTCTCGTTAACCTTTTGTTACCCTTCTCCTACAATTCCTATCGTTGAAACTTCGTCCTCATTGTCAAGGCCTTGCTCAGGTATATCATTCACTCTCTTGGTCATACCAGATTTGTGCGCGGATCATGCGTGCCCCAAGCATCTTGGAGGCCTTGGTCACCAGCAGCCTGATCGTACAAGCTGTGGCACAGGCCCCAGAATACAGGTATGCTCGCTCTCACTTGTGCTTCGTGTATCATTTCTGACTTCTCGCCAGTGATTCCAATAACATTCCCGCCCAATCCTCTGCCGATGGACCCCCTGGAGGTGACGGTAGTTACTCCTCGGATAGCGCAGCAAACTCGCCTTCTTGCATTCGCGAGGGTACCACCACCGTCTTTGTCACTGTTGTTCCTGCTGTGCCTTCTGATGGTTCAAGCTCTGGTGATGACTCCAGTGGCGGTTCTGGAAGCGGTGATGGGGACGACTCTGATTCTGGCTCTGGAGAGACGGTCTATGTCACTCTAGGTCCTACCACCACCGTCTTCTTCTCTGATGGCACTTCTGGCGTTTCTACTGATGGTCTCATTCTTTCCGATGGAACATCACAGCAAACCTTCGTGACTTATGGTTCTCCAGCTGCATCTGAAGTATCCGCAAACTTCCCTGCAACCGCAACTGACGTGAACCCCTTCACCACCGTCACTATTGATATCTGGGGAACTGGCACTAGTAGCTCCGAGAGCAACAGTCCTACCGCAACTACTTCCGATACTGGCTCTGGGTCCTCTTCTGGTTCTGGTTCGGACGCGGCAGACGCTCCACAGTACACCAGCACAGGACAATCATCTGCCGATTCTTCTCCCGGCGAGTCACCGTCCACTAGCCCTTCAGAAGACTCTTCTCATGGCAACAGCGACGGATCAGAAGAACCCAGTGCCGATGCAGAATCTTCCAATGGCGACTCCCAAGCTTCCATCACCATCACTTTCGGTGGCCCATCCGGTTTCACGTATCATCCCAGTGAACAGAATACCGATGCTGGGCCCACTGCATATGGCTCCCTTGACAGCTCGGGCTTTTTGCCTGGCAATGATGCCCCCTCTACAACTGTCAATGCTGGACAAAGCCCTAAGGGAGGCTCACCATGGTACACCGTCGTCACCGATGTCGATGTCAATTGGATCACTGGTTCAAACGGCCCCAGCCAGGTCACTGCTTTTTCCATTCACACTCTTACCTTCAGTGGCTCTCCAACAGAAATCTCCGGGGCATCCGTTAGTGATGTCGACAACAGTAGTCGTTACACTATTGTTGGCCCTGATGGCAAAACCACAGTCCTCGTTGGCTCAGAGGGTGACCTTGGAAATGGAACCCCAGTTGAGACTTCGGCTGCACTGCCTAACAATGGAGGCCAAAGCCTTCCCCCTTTCTTGTCGAGCTCTCTGAATACCCCCCCCTCATTGCCAACTGATCTTCCTGGCTCATGGCCCAGCGCTGTATCCCAAGGTGATAATACCAATCAGGTCGTTCAAACTACATCCACAAGCTACACTCTGATTGGACAAGATGGGCAGCCGACCGTCATGCAATATACTTGGACACTCCCACAAGGGGGGGCTTTGACCACTGATACGGCGATTTTACCAGGCTCTGCCCCGACAGATAGTCTCCTTACAGACTTCCCTAGAATCACTCTCCCTGGTCCCGCCCCCACCGATGGCGCTGGGTCTGATGCTAGCAGCACAACCTGCTTCACGTTCACATTTACTGGCACTGATGGTCTCCCGACTGTTGTAGATTCTACCGTTGTTATTGGCCCAACTGATTCTCCATTCCAACCTGGGGGCGAATTCAGCCTGCCGAGGGAAGGCACCATTTCTCCACATACTACTTTCACAATAATTGGTCCTAATGGCCTACCAACCATTGTTGAGTCTCCTCTACCGTCATCTCCTTTTGGGTTCTCGACCGGACTACCCTCGGATATTGGCAGCGCAGGCGGTATTTCTACAAATGATGGTGCCGGTGTAACTACCTGTACTTCTTTCACTATTATTGGAGCAGATGGTCTTCCCACAATTGTCGAGTCTACTTACATCGCCACCCCAACTGGGCCTGTCGGGTTGCCTAACCTTACAAACGGGATTCCCGGGCCTGTCATCACCGGCGGCTCGATTACTGCATTCCCTACCGATGTGTCTGGCGCTCTCCCTACAACCTGGCCTGTCGCATCAGGCTTTCCTTCTGGTAACAGCGACGGCGCAGGCGACACTACCTGCACTACCTTCACTCTCCTTGGATCTGACGGTTTACCAACCATTGTGGAGACGAGCTGGACCCTCTCTGATCATACCAGTACTGAGATAGGCTTCCCAGGAGGACCCCAAGGCTCATCAAGTGCTCTTCCTCCCGGATTTCCTTGGCCATTAACGCCTCCATTGGTAGTGCCTACGGACTCCCCGGGGACTGATGGAAGTATCCATACTGGACCCGTGACAACATGCACCACATTCACCGTTCTTGGTACTGATGGTGTTCCAACTGTGATCGATTCGACATGGGTTGTGCCTGGCTCCCAAGAAACTCAAGCTGGTGTCCCTATTCCAGGGGCCTCCAATGTAGTCCCATCAGATATTGCTGGTCAACTCACCAACCTTCCAGGATTGCCAACACCGCAGGTTCCTGGTGGTCTTGACGCCTCCACAACTTGCACCAGCTTTACAATTCTTGGTCAGGATGGTTTGCCAACTGTGGTAGAGACTACTTGGGCGGTGGGCCCCCAGAGCGCCAGTAGTGTCGCTCTGCCAACAATGGTGCCTCAGCAGTCTATATCCGGGTTGCCCCAAGGTATTCCTCCAGTAAGTGGTGCCATCACTACTTCTTTCACTGCCATCAGTATTGGTGCAAATGGACTCCCTACCCCTGTCGTTCAGACCGTGGTCATTGCACCCGAGACACAAGCTTCTGCTTTGCCTGTTATAACATCTGGAGTGCCCTACCTGCCTTCGTTCAGCCCTGTTATTACCACTACGGGCGCCCAACTTTCTGATATCCAAGGTGTACCACCTCTAAGCGAGTACGGGCCCATCGATTCAAATTCCACCCCTGCCCTCTCAAGTGGTGCTCTGCCAATTTCTGGAGTCTTGCTTCCATTTATCACTGGCACAACCACTGGCACAATCACTACCACTCTCACCATGACAACCGATTCTGACAGTAGCGCCTCGGGTAACTCTGGTGCTCCATCCTACGGTGATTCGCTCGGTGACGTCGCGAACCCTGGTTTCCCTTCTGAGCTTACTCTGTGGCCTTTCTCGGCCACCTACGGGACCCCGGCAGAAGGAGACGCCCAAGGTGTGAGTATGCTACAAACAAGCACATGGACCAATCTCATTGCGGAGCAGACCACGACATATACTATGAACTACCCCCTGACAACCATGGCTGCCGTGACCCCTCTGCCAGTCGTAGCCGGCGGCAAACGCATGGTACGCAGACAAGAAGGGTAAGTTCGCCCACCATTCAAATGCGTAGAGGCGCATAACTAAGTATCAAGTAGGCCTTTTGATTCATCTTTGTGGTCAAACTCGAGCCTGCCTGCTATACCTCCTGTGGGTACTCCAGCTATGACACCGACACCAATCACCCCAAGCTCCAGTGCTGCTACCATGTGTTCAGCTGGAAGAAAGATTGGCAATGTCACGATCGATGTAAGCTTCCTTGTAACTTCCCCCTTTCTCATCACCGTACTGATCAGAGGCGTTGACTAGTTTGACGATGTTTCACCCGGACCCTTGTATAACCCCACGAATGACTTCTGGTTCTCTGGCGGGTTTTCTATCATACCGCCTTCGGCACAGTCGTTCTCCTATCTGCCGTCATCCGGGGGTCAGCTTATGGAGTTTGTCCCCTCTTCCCTTACTACCTCTTCAGGAGGCTCGGGCGATACTGCTGAGATAGGTGTTGGACCCAACTTTGCTAACCCACACTTCCGATTCAACTTCTATGGCGCGAACCTCGGCTGTGCTGCCGAAAGTGCGGAGCAGTGGTGTAAATTCGAGGTGTCTGCGTATGCCTTCGACGAAGCGTCTGGAGGCGTACAGTCCATTGCCTGGTCTGAGACGAAACGTATCCCTGCCTGTGTGGACTCTCCTGCTAGCAGATGTTCTTTAACACCAATGGACTTCGAAGGTTACAACAACATCAGTTCTGTCCTTGTCACTCTTCACGTAGGCCTCGACCTGCGTGCTTGGTGGGCTGATGACCTTCGTGTCGGCTGGACCGACAATAGCTGCGAGGCCTCTCAGTCACGTTCTGAGGCTACTGCTTATCTTGCCAAGCAAGAGGGTCGTGCCTCACGTCTTCGACGACATCTGTGGAATACTTTTCGCCTCGCATGAGTATACCACTAGGATGCGAAGTTGAAATGTCTCTCTCACCAATGTGAGCATAATTGTGCCGGGATGTTTCACATCTTACTGCTTCGAAAATGATTTGCTTTTTTCTGGGGTCTGGGGATCGATGATGGCCATTTAATTAAAAAGTTCTTGGAGGAGTGGTTCAAGAATTTATGTCATGCCTTGCTGTAATTGTATGAAAAGTTCACGGGGATCGCTAGAATGAATCAACTCCTGCTCATATATACCACCTTCATTGATGTTATTTCGTGTGTTCTCTGCGGTGCATGATATCACACCGGCTTGAAAATGGTGCAAACGTATCAGTGTTTCGAAGGCGATACCGGACTTATCGAGTACCAACACTGAACAGAAGATTGCCTTTTTGTCTGCGTATTTCGTGTAAAAGCTTGTGTCGATAAGTGCAAAGCCCGATATTAGGGGGGGGGGGGGCAAGTGTTATGTAGGATACGGGCCTGCAATGCTAGGGGTGGCTACGCTTTGGTATTTAACACAACGGGGAGTGATTTGCATTTGTTTGCTCCAATAATTGTAAACGAAGTACCCACTACTAATAGTATTGTGATACATTAAGGCAGGTTGGGCTGTGTAATAATCGTTTTGAGAGCTCGCTGGCTGCTTTGGTAATTTGAATTGCTTCATCAAGAGAAGGCGCGCCCATCAGGGCACTCATTCAGAACAGGGAGATTGACAGCATAGGCCCAACTGACTACTGATGGTACTCCCCGCCACTTATGGAATTAGGAAATCACAATTAGGTCAGGTGAACAAGGCAAGTCGTGAAACAATTACTGCTACTTCATATACCGCCTTGGGCTTTACGGTGTTGGTATGGACACTATTTCGGGTATGGAAATAAAAAGACGTTGGGTAGAGAAGATGACTGGTTCGGCGGATGCGGGTGTTGCCGGAAAACCCCTCAAGATTGGCCGGTTTCCTCGGTCAAGCTGCCGGTAGTATCGATTGTGATTGGCCCTTTTGATTAGCTCAGGCCTTGCCGAGCAGTAGCGAAGTCGAGAACAATAAACAGGAAGATGATGTTGAGAGCGATGGACGAGGGAGATATCATAGAGGGTGTGCGGAGTATGGAGATGAAGATGGCAATACTATACTCCGTAGAAAGACCAGCTATTGAATAATGCAAATACTGTGAGGGTTAGGTACTGTTTAGTAGTTATCTACCATTCACGCTGCGTTTGGGGGGGGAGTCAGGGCAAAAAAGTTGGAGTAGCATTGAATTAGACTAGAATAGGACTAAGACGGCTCGGGGATTTGTAGTTTTACTGGCTGTCTGTTTTTGGCGGCGGCGGTGGTCAGTGGTGGTAATAGTAGTAGTAGTAAAGAAGGTGTCACGAAAATCGCAGGCTTTTGGTGGGAGGTCACAGGTGGTCCAGTAGCATGACCCCCTTATATAAGACAACCGGGGTAGTGGTTTTTCCTGCAAGTTTTGACCTAGGAAGAAGCTCTAGTATGACATCGTCGCTCAAACAGCGCACAAGACTCTAACGAGGTCGCATCCCGCCCACACTCTCCTGTTCCTTCTTCTTTTCCTTGATCTTTCTGTTTGTCTTTTATCCCTCCAAACCCTCGACAGCTTCGCGTCCCCCCTCCCAACCCCCCCCCCCCCCCTCACAAAGCCGTACCCGCCACAAACTCCCCCAAAAACTGCCCACCATGCTATCACGAAGGTTAGCGACCGCCGCGCGCATGACGACGACGGGCATGCGTCCCACGGCCATGCGCAGCAGCCCCATGCTCAAGCTGCCGGCCATGATGCAAACCGCCAGGACCTATGCCGACAAGATGGTCCAGGTCCCCCAGATGGCCGAGTCCATTTCCGAGGGTACCCTGAAGCAGTTTTCCAAGGGTATTGGCGAGTACGTCGAGGCCGACGAGGAGATTGCCACGATTGAGACGGACAAGGTACACACATACGCTCGCAGGACTTTGTTGCCCCCCCAAGGGCCTGCACTCGACATGTCGCCGCTAACGCCCTTTGCAGATCGACGTGGCCGTCAATGCGCCCCAAGCCGGTACCATCAGGGAATTCCTCGTCAGCGAAGAGGACACCGTTGTCGTCGGCCAGGAGATCCTCCGCCTCGAGCTCGGTGGGGCCCCTCCCGAGAAGTCAGAGGCGCCCAAGCAGGAGTCACAAAGCACGCAGGAGTCAAACCCCGAGGAGAAGACCGAGTCCAAGCCCGAGCCCAAGAAGGAGGAGTCCAAGCCCGAGCCCCCGAAGCAGGAATCTAAGCCCGCGCCGCCGCCCAAGAAGGAATCCAAGCCTGCTCCCTCCAAGGAGGGATCTGCCAGCCTCGCGCCCACCCCCGGCAACCGTGATGAGCGTCGCGTAAGTCTTTCCAGACGTAGCTGGGCGGCACCTAGATACTAACCCCGCGGACAGGTCAAGATGAACCGCATGCGCCTGCGTATTGCCGAGCGTCTCAAGCAGTCGCAGAACACCGCCGCCTCCCTCACCACCTTCAACGAGGTCGACATGTCCAACATCATGGAGTTCCGCAAGCTTTACAAGGATGACATTCTCAAGAAGACGGGGGTCAAGCTGGGATTCATGAGCGCCTTCGCCAAGGCCTCCGTCCTTGCCGTGCGCGACATCCCTGCCGTCAACGCCTCCATCGAGGGCCCCAACGGCGGTGATACCATTGTATATCGCGACTACGTCGACATCAGCGTTGCTGTTGCCACGGAGAAGGGCCTCGTCACCCCCGTTGTTCGCAACGTCGAGTCCCTGGACATGGTTGGCATCGAGAAGTCGATTGCCGACATGGGCAAGAAGGTGGGCTTTCTTTTTCTTTTTCTTTCTTCTCTCGAGATTGGCGTCCCTCCTCCAGAACCATGACCACGCTAACACAAAGACAGGCCCGTGATAACAAGCTCACCATCGAGGACATGGCCGGTGGTACCTTCACCATCTCCAACGGTGGCGTCTTCGGTTCCCTGATGGGCACCCCCATCATCAACCTCCCCCAGTCCGCCGTTCTCGGCCTCCACGCCATCAAGGAGCGCCCCGTCGCCGTCAACGGCAAGGTCGAGATCCGCCCCATGATGTACCTCGCCCTCACCTACGACCACCGCCTGCTCGACGGCCGCGAGGCCGTGCAGTTCCTCGTCAAGATCAAGGAGTACATCGAAGATCCCAGGAGGATGCTGCTGTAATATATTTTATTCGGAGGGGCCCCTGTAGTCATATAATAGTCCTAGCAAGAAGATTTCATGCATGGTTGTGTCAATAGATGATGTGTTACGCTTTTCACGCAAAGGGGTCGGAAGTGAGAAAATATCGTAACGTCACGGTTATTTTCGTGCAAATATTGGGTGATACCTGTGCTCCGTGGCCTCTATGTCTCAATTTACAATTATGGCTCGCACAGACGGCCATTTGAAAACATTTCTTCATTAATCCTTTATCCAACGTTCACTATTTTACCCTCCGTACATGTGTGTACTACGTGTTGTATACTCCGTAGTTACTACTAGTATTATTCAAAAAAGATGCCCTCCAAACCCCCTGACAAAACCACCAGAAGGCCAGGCATATAGGCTGACAAGCTCCCCCTCCCAACAACGTCTCCGATGAAGGGCCCAAGGTTTGGTCGATCCCGGTCACGGCAACGCAACCTTGCATTTTTTTTTTTGGGGGGGGGGGGGGGGGGGGCAAAGCGCCCTCAGATCTTGCCCCGCCAGCCCTCCCCGCTCCTCCGCATCCTCGAGACCTTGCAGCAGACGAGGAAGAAGCAGCCCAGGGCTAGGCAGGCGCCCGAGAAGGCCTGGGCGGCGGCGTAGCCGCCCGAGCGGTCGATGATGACGCCGGCGATGGGGGGCCCGAGGAGGACGGCGAAGGAGACGATGGAGAAGACCATGCCCATGCGGACGCCTTTTTTTGCAAAAAGGGGGGGGGGAAGAAATGTTAGCCACGGGGCCAGCGCGCGCATTCTCGCATCAACGAAGAGCGAAGATGGGGGAGGGGGATGGAGGGGGGGAAGGGGGGACACTAAGTGCTATGTACAACCCAAAGCCAATGAAAGAAGAGTGACATGAATATAAACATCAAGGGGGGGAAATAGGGTGGTCCGAAGGGGAGGGGGCAAGGCAAGGCTCACCAATCTTTTGCAGGTCCGTGGTGAGAAAGGACAGGGCGGCGGGGAACAGGCTCTGGATGCCGGCGGCCCCGACGCCGTAGAAGCAGCTCCAGACGTAGAGGCCGGCGCCGTCGCGGACGGCGATCCAGCAGAAGACGAGGACCGAGGCGGCGGCGCAGATGGGGATGAAGACGTTGACGGCGCCGGCGCGGTCGGCGACGTAGTTGGGCACGAGGCGGCCCGCGACGCCGATGCCGTTGAGGACGAGGAGCAGGTTCAGGGACTGGCCGAAGGTGAAGGGGTCGGCGAGGGCCTCGCGGGAAAAGGCGGCCAGGTAGTAGAAGGCGAAGTAGACGCCTAGGAAGAACTGTTGATTTCCAATCGTCTCGTCAGTACTTTTCCTAATCAAACGCACTGTTGTACCCGGTATGAAAAGGGGAGCAGAGGGGGGAGGGAGGGAGAAGGGTGTGCGACGTACAAAAAAGGCAGCCGAGGCGTAAAAAGCATACTCGGGCTCTCTAAAGGCGCTGAGCTCGATGAGAGGACCCGTGCCGCGGGGCTTCACGCGCGGCCGGCTCAGCATGTTGGCGGCGACGAGGGTGGCGAGCTGGATGAGGGCGATGGCGCGGATCGTCCAGGGGAAGCCGATGCGGGGCAGCAGCTGGCGCACCATGACGGGGAAGACGAGCCCGCCGGTGACGGAGCCGCAGGCGGCGAGGCCCAGGGCGATGGCCCGCCGGCGGAGGAAGTAGGTCGAGATGAGGGCGAGGCAGGGGCAGAAGAGGCAGCCGCAGCCGAGGCCGAGGCAGACGCCCTGGGCCAGGAGGAGCTGGTAGTAGCGCGTGCAAAAGGACGTGGCGATGAGGCCGGCCATCTGCAGCGCGGAGCCGAGGAGGAAGATGGGGCGGAAGAGGCCCGCGTCGGTCAGGCGGCCCGTGAAGCTGCCGAGGAAGAAGAGGAGGAAGACGGTGATGGAGCCAATCCAGGAGATGTCGGACGGAGGCCGGTCCGGCAGGATGCCGGCGTAGTAGGTCTGGAAGACGCCGAAGGAGTTGATCATGCCCCAGGTGTTCATGATGACAAAGTCTGTTCCCGACGTGTTAGATCTTCACACACAAACTTCTCTCTCTCTCTCTCTCTCTTTGTTTTCCCCGTACAAGCATGAGTCTGGGGTTTCGCAAAAATAACTCACGTCCTGAGAGGCCTGTTCATGTTTATCATCGTCAGTATTACTTGCAAGACAGCCGAGATCGTTCTCGGCATAGATAATTTCCCAGAGGTTTGCACTTACACATGGCCCACGCTCGCCAGCCGCCGTCCGGAGGCGGTCCCGGGTCCACGAGTGATCTCGAGGTCACCCTGCTGACGACCCTATGCAGGATACTAGCGTTGCGGCCCAGAGGCTCGCCGTCCGAACCGTTATCGCCGTCGTCGCCATCCCGGGCTTGAGGCTGCTGCCGCTGCTGTGCTTCGTGTTCCGGAATCGACGAGTACGTCTCCAAGTTGCATCTCCGCTGCTCGGCTGCTTCATCCTCATCCGGCCTCTGCCTCTCCGCCGCATGTTTTTCCAAGTCCATGGCAGGAAGATATATATTTTCCCTTCCCTTCTTTCCTTCTTTCTTTTCCTCTTCCTTCCCTTCTCCTTTTGTCAAACCCGAGGTCTTTCGTCTTCTTCTTCTCGTCTTTGGGATGGGCGTTTAAACTCAATTCGAACCGATGGGGAGAATGCCCGAAATTGATGCCAAAAGAAAAACCACTTCAATTGAAGCAAGACGCGGAACAAAAGTGTAAGTTTTAAATATAACCCACGTCGATTATATAAAGGAAGAACTGTTATCAATCCACCATAACCAAAGGCGATATGTACTGGTGATTTATATATAAAAATAAAAGGCGTGGACGACTAGTTACGCTTAAGCAAATCACCAAATACAGATAATTAACATCCCGACGCCCTTTTAATGGCAAGGGAAACTAATAAAAAATAAAAATAAAAACTATAAAAAAACTTATGGTAGTCCCAACTCAGCAAGAAAAAAAGAAGGGGAAAAAATAAAGGAAAAGCCGGGGTAGCATCGCGAGAGAGGAACCGAAACGATACCGGACAATCGGCCCCATATCCCACCACTCCTACCCATTACTCAATACGGAGTATGGAGTATGGTACTCATAACCACCATCTTCCTCCTCACGGCGAGCACACACGCAAATTGCCTTCCCTCCTCGAAGGGGGGAAAGGGAAAAAGGTCCCACCAATGACACATCGGTTACGCCCTAGGAAAAGCCGAAGGCGCGATGCCGATCGTCTCCTCTTTTCTTCTTCCCCCATTACGTGCCGTATTCTCCAGACAATATTCCCGATTAGATCCGCCCTGAAAGATTCATTGTTGCTCACTAATAACCGATCCCGAGAGCCGACTTCAAAGGTAGCGTCGCAGTGGAAAATTACCCGCCGGCTCATGTCGGGATTTAGTACGCTTGGACTGAATAGTCATGCTTCGGGGTATACATATTATGCATCCTTGTACGGAGTAGGCGTTGAACAATTTCTTCTCTTTTCTTCTTCTTTTTTTGTGTCCGCCAATCCTGCGATAACGGAGCAAGGCAGAGGCAAAGGAGACAGAAAGCAGCGGCCTGGACCTGGCAACTGCTCCTCCTCCTCCTCCTCCTCCTCCTCCGTCTTTTGTTGAAAATCCTCTACCGGGGGCCCGAGTGGATCCTAGGCCGTTGCCGGGTTCCCACATCGGCCTATCTCGTCTTGGTCACGTTGCCGCGTATTGTTGAAGCCTGAACCGAATCACCATGTTACCCATTGGGGCCCGGCGGGGCGCCGATGGGGCGCCGATGGGCCATATCGTGCACGCGAGACCCCTATGGAGTATGTACATCTTTCCCATTGAATCACTAAATGCGCAACCCTGCGTCTCTTCTAAATATCCCTTTCCTCGCCCTAGCACCTAATAACGTATGCAGTAATGTCCCTAAGAACGGTCCACCCGTGTCCAAGCAGCAGTAAATCAGACAAACAAGCCGGGTCATTTAAAACAACAGGTAGTGTGAAACGACTCCATGATATAATGCGGCATCCAACGTACTCCATCTTGTTTCTCTCTTCTCCTCTCTCCTCTCCTCTCTTCTCTCCTCTACTATCTCCTGCAGACTAAACTGCGTAGTCTAAAAGTTGAATTTACATGACAACCTAGGGAATGTATTGTCAGCAGGGTTCGATTCCAAACATATTAATATAGAACTTACACAATCGCCGTCTTGCTTCCCCTGGGGAATTCCCATATCCTCAAATGTAGCGGGTCCCTTGCCTGGCTTCGATGCAGATGTAGCAGTGCTCGCAGCACTACTCTGAGTGGGAGCAGGGCTTGGTTTGCTTGGTGGTGATTGCACCTGCGGTGGTGGTGGTGCCTGAGGTGCGGTTGACACCCTTTGTGGCCCTGGACCTGCTCCTGATCCACTTGTCGGTGGCCGCACTGGCTCGGT
Source organism: Trichothecium roseum (assembly GCA_026184415.1). Taxonomy (NCBI): domain Eukaryota; kingdom Fungi; phylum Ascomycota; class Sordariomycetes; order Hypocreales; genus Trichothecium; species Trichothecium roseum. The sequence continues at coordinate 1,057,913 of CM047947.1, forward strand.
AGGAGCTCTGTTGGGTCTTGGATCTTGTGGCAGGGAGTTGAACCGGTCAGCACCACGCCCGTGAGGTCCAGGACCACCAGGAGACCCATGAACACCCTGAGCATTGGGAGGGACACGAGAGTTTCGGTCGGGTGTGGGGTGTTGGGGGAGAGCATCCGGTCGTCCATCTGGCCGACCCGGTGGTCGCCCTCCTTGATTGGGGCCTGGGGGTGGCATGCGATTGTTGGGCCCGTTCCCGGGAGGGTAAGGCTGCCCGCTTATCGGCCGACCTTGAGCGTCACGAGGATGATGGCCACCTGTAGGGCTTTCAGGGCCAGGACCAGGGCCGGGGCTGTGTCCCCTCCGAGGTCCAGAGCCTGAGTGTCCTGCAGATGAGATTCGACCGCGAGGATCTGGATGGTTTGCGGGATGTAGATTTCCTACCGACTGGGACTGAGGGATCGGCCTACGGCCACCCTGAAGGTTAGGGTTGATTCCAAAGGCACTTCCAGGTCGGTCGGAATGAGGCCCAGGGCCATGCGGGGGAGGACGTCCACGCCCGCGACCTTGGACGTCATCTTCAGGGTATGGAGCGGCAGATCTTGAGCGCTCAACATTGAGAGGCGCGGTATATCCATCGTCTGGGTATGGAGCAGCTGAGTGCGGTCGCCCAGGAGGACCATTGTCCAGCCGAATGTTGAATGCGCCTCCTCTGCCATCACCTGGCCCAGTAGCTACAACACTGGCCCTGGACGGGTCAGGGAACTGAGCGTGGTCGTGGACAACAGTCGGTCTCAACCCAGGGGAAGGGTGAGGAGATGCCCGAGGAGATGGGCCTCCGGGTGGAGAGCGGGCAACTTTTGCGGCCTGGAAGCTGTCATTGACTGGTGTCGCGGGGCCGCTACCTTCGCTGAGGGTAGGCATCTGATCCCTTTGCTTGAATCGATCCGGGCGCTTTCCTCTTTGCGACCCATGCTGAGACTTGATACGCGTTAAAGTTGTTGTCTCGTGATCCGTCTTAGACAGCGTCTTGTCCTGGTTTAGAGACTCCAGACGGTTCGTTGCGTCCTTATTTCCGTGGTCTGCGGCAAGCTGGTACCACTTGCGGGCCTCAGTCACACTCTTGCCCACGTAAATACCAATCTCATTGTAGTACCCCATGGCAAATTCACCCGTTGAGAGCTTCTGTGAAGCCGCCTGAGATGCGTAACTGTATGCCAGCTCCTCATTCTTCTTAAAGACGCCTTCATAACCGAAAAGGAACCATCTGCTGACACCAAGGGCAGCTTCAGCCTGGCCCTGCTTGGCAGCCAAACCATAGTAGTGCAAAGAGTAGGATGGATTGAACTCGCATCCGAATTGGCACAGCTCATATGCCTGACCCATCTTGAGTTGAGCTTTGGCGAAACCCAGGTAGGCAGATTTTTCAATGTACATCATGGCGGTAGTCGGATTGTTGGGCAGCATATTGTCGGGAACCTGAATGTCAGGTAGATCACGGCCAACAAGCATACCGTACACAAAGGCTCCTTGAGGTGCATCCTCGTCAGCACCGTCGGCGGCGGCCCTAATACGTTCCAGGCCCGTCGGGTAGTCTTTGGCTTCTCCTAGCTGTCCGAGCAGGCTCATCATTCCCATACGATACAATGCAGCCGAGTCCTTCAAGCTCATGCCCCTATAGTAGTGTTCCTTGGCTTTGGACATATCGTTGGACTGCTCGTAGAGCATGCCCATACGGTATTCGGACCTGGCATTGCCCAGATCAGCTGCTCGCCTGTAACCCTCGTATGCACCTCGCTTGTCGACGCGGTTGTCGAACTTTCCGAATTCGAGCCATTTGGCGCGGAGGTAAAGTGCCTGGGGGTGATCTTGGCCAGCGAGATAGGTGATTATATTGATTGCATCCAGTCGGAGCTCGTGTTCTATACGCGGGGTCGACGATCGGGGCTTCTCGGGGTTTTCGCGAATGTCGGCTTCCATGGAAATTTCGGCCCAGTTGAGGACATCGCGTGCCCAAGTAATCTGCATGGATACATTCTGCGAACTGAGGACATGCTTGCGAGCGCTCCAAAGAATCTCCTCTTTCTCATCGTCCGAAGGGGGGACGTTGTCGCCCTTCACCTTGGGAAAAGGCGAGAAAGATGGAGCGGCGGACATGGTATCTTGAGATCCGGGCCTGGACTGGGTAGAATCCGTATAAGCATATGCTCCCGTGGCGTTGCCCGACGTCTGAGAATGATTGTTGGGTCGTGTCCAGGCGGACAGTGAAGGGTCGCGGGAGTGAGTATGGCGAGAATCGCCTTTGCCTTGGGTATCAACTTCTCGAGCTTCAAGTTCCATACGCTGGAGATCCTCTTGCATGTTTTGAGGAACCTGAGGAGTTACTCTATAAGCGCAAACAGGCGAGCGTTAGTCAGAAGCTTTCAAAACATTGTCTTGAGGCTGCAACGGATTACTGCCCCACCATAACGACGCGCAGGCCCGGATGCAGATGGGGTATTTTTTGGGGGGGCGAGTTTTGTCTGAGAAGAGGCCTTAAGAGGGTGACTGGAACTGGGCCGAGCGTAGCAGCCAAGCGCGACAATGTACTGCAGCAGGGCAGCCCAAGGCAGCTCTGGCTCCAGCTCAGGTTGGGTCAGGGGAAAACAAAGGGGGAGGGGGGATGCTAATAAAACTCACCGTTGCGGCGCAGGGGCAACAACCTCTGGCATATAGTAGTCGTCAACGCCACCGGGGACGAAAGTTGCACCTAATTGTGACCCCATCTTCGGACAACAGCGTGATGCGGGGCTTACTGCCGGGAGGCAACTGCAGAAATGGATAGAAGAATAGAGGTGTCAGCAAACGTGGCTTGCCAGCCAGTTCCTAGCCGACTGTCGTCAATACGAAGGCCTTTTGACTGGGGCCTGTGCGGCGTTTGAGTAAGTATTAGGTGGTAGCAGAGCCTTGGAGGGGGGAGGGGGGGGGACCGATAGGGTGCAATGCAAGCCGTAGGCGGAGAGTTGAGTCCTGATAGGTGAGGCGAAGAGTCGCAGTGTTATGTCCCTAATTTGCAACCTCAACTAGTTTTTTTTGAGGGGGTTGCTTGCTGGATGGCTTCAGGAAGAAATGAAGGGGAAAGAATAATCGAAGAGGGACCTCTCAGCGAGTCAGGCGTGAGAGAAGGTAATGGCTTAAAGTTTTAGAGTGCTCCGTACATGAGAAGGAAAGGCGTACGAAGATCAAACGGTCAGCGGCAAGCAAACGTGGGGAGGGGAGCTATTTGGCGCTAGTATAACAGAAGGGAGTGGCCCAGAGCTAGTCACTTAGTTAGTTGGTTAGGGGTAATACTCCCTAAAAGCACCCAGGACAAAGAATTCCAAAGCACCCAGTGGATAGAAGCTAAGAAAAGATGGAAGCAAAAGACATTGAGATGAGGAAAAAAAAACATAAACGCCGACAATAGCACAGTTACATATAAAACCCATATTTAGGCTCAAAAACCACGACAAATCCATGAATTTATAAATAGTCATATTGCAACGAATCTGACGTCCGAAGGGAGTATTAAGCTGGGGCTGTGCCAGGAAATGCAGGGTATCTTCACACACCTAACCAACTTGGAAAGGGTTCCCCCAACCTTCAGGTCGTAAAAACACAGCCATTTGACCCGCCCACGCGCTCAAGCCGGCGTATCCAAACGAAAATGGCAAATGGGAAGCGGTTGAACCGGCGGGCTGTCTCAGCGGGAAGGTCATGCAACAAGCCACAACACAAGCCTGCTGCTACTACTGCTAGTCAGAAGCTACTGGTAGTACATACAAGCTACACCCGACCCTGACGCCATGCTCCGGACATCCTCCTGCTCATAATCACCATGTAGCATGCGTGGACACAAGATGAGCCTCTATTTTCTAAGACCGGATCCGGTAACGTGCATTCGCCTGATCCTCAACACAGACGCAATGCATCTCATACATGCTTGCTCCCTTGCTACCTGCAAGCCTGGCTTCTTGCGTTACAGAAATGGAGTACCTCGTGGGCAGAAGGTTGCTAAGGTATACACCATACTCCGTATACAACTCGGCAATTAATACATGAACGTTCAATGGTAGGTAACAGTTAGTGGAATCCAATGTCGAGATCAAATATCCGTCAAGTACGGAGTACCCGCTCCGAACGCCGGCTAGCAAATATACCTAATCCAAAATACCTATCGTCTGAACGATGCCCAACATGGTGCACATACCAATTCCTCGTATGCAAACCCTTTCGTCGCTTTTTCCTGGTATTACTTCGTTGATCCTTCAGCGTTGGCTCGTCGACAACCTTGCTGGCTGTGGTTCGTGTAACCCATCATTATCGTCTTGACTGTCCCCTCTTGCCTTGCCATCTTCTACGTGTCCTTGCCACGGGTCCGAATTTCGTAATGTAGGTGCAGCGCTTACCGGCGGAGTTTCCAAACCCCGTACAATCCTCTCTTCGCTCTCGCTGAATATCATGTTCGTCGCTGTCGGGTTCCCGTCATTGGCGGGACGCATGCTCTTTCTTCCGCCGCTGTTATTATTGTTACTTCCGCTCCCACCTATCGTGTCTGTCATCTTAAATGTCTCCTCCTTGTCTGATTGGCGGGTAGAGCGCATCGATTTGAACACTGGCCCAAGCCATCCGCGGATTAGGGTGAAAGCCATAGGGAAATTGGTAGTGATCACGGCTACAAAGGCTTCTCGAACTCCCCACGTTCCTGACAGTGGTGGGCCATTTTTTGGGTCCTGAGAGGGGAAGCCAGCATGTTAGCAAAGAGATCGAGAAACGAATAGATACAATGGGATGGCATACCGTGGTGATGAGGACGCAGCGAACCGTTGCAAAGACGATGATGATCATGCCTCCACTGAATAAGATGCCCAGGCCAATCTTCTTCCACATCACCATGGACGATCTCCAGAGCATCGGTACAGGGATTGAGATGAGATATAGATCCGTGGAGACGTTCATTGCGTAGCATGTCCAAACAATTGGCCGAGATACGGCGGGGGAGCAAGCATTTCCTGGCGGCGGGAAACTTTGGAACATTCTACCAAACGGCCGACAGGTAAGGAAGACGGTAAGAATGAGTGCTGCCCAGCTCACAATAACGAAGCCAAAACCGAAGAGAATCCGAGGGCGGTATGTGCCTGCGAGGCCAGTTGTTAGGCGGAGATATAGAACAAGCAGCGATGCCTTGAGCGCCCAGAGGGTTGTTGAGTAGACGGGCCAACCAGCGAAATGGAGTTTTGCCCCAGTGACTCTGTCGGGTATGAGTTAATAGATATGCCTTATTGTATACATATGGATGATGGTATGTTACCTGATATCTTCCTTTGGCGCTCCGGGACTCGTCACGGTCTCCATTCCTTGAGGCAACTGGCCTTTGGAGGCAAAACTGTGATATATCGAGCCGCCAACATGTGCTATGGCTGTCTGCGCAGCATAAGACACAAGTGCGATACAGGCAAGATAATCATCAGCCTGAAAATTTCTGACGCCCACCGACTTGACGCGAGCGTACATGCGCAGAAGGGTAAAGCATGTCGCTACAGCAAAGAGGGACCACACTTCACTCTGGAATTGAGAGACCTCGATCATCGTGTCTCTATCTTGTGGTCAAGGAGAAAGGATAAACTTTGGACATTGAGCAAATAATCAACAGTGTCAGAGGGGACAAGACGATGAGAGAGCCCCCCCACACTGGGGTCCTCAGACTGACTGTAAGTAGGCCTGGGCAAGTAGATAACTATGATAGATGTCAGACGAGGCGCTAAGATGGACATGCCCGTTATCTGCGTACTACGTGCTACATATGTACTCCGTCTGTACGGAGCACTACGTAGAAGGATCATTTGGCGTTTGCACATACGTCCAGACGGTCTAGACTACACTATCAAGTACTAACCTACTATGTAGTACTCCGTACTCCGTACATACGGATTATTCATATCATAAACATACACATAGTGATAGCCCGGCCGTAGCACTGGCTTTGGCATCTGCAAGTCGTCGTAGGATTTTCGGGCATGGGTTGATACCCGGTCCCAGTAAGTTCAGGTCCCGGCGGGTACGACCGTCGTCGACCGAGACAGCCAATGCCTCGAGCTGAAGAAACGGGGTGGACGGGGTGTCCCCGGCCATAGGAGCGGAAATTACATCACAGCCTGGTGGGGGTGGAGTTCCGTCTACTGCGATTTATTACATAGTACTGAATGTACTCCGTACTCCGTACCTTTTTTTTCCTTTCTTTTTCCCCCAAAGTTCTCCGTACGGAGTAGTCCGTACAGCGTTATCCAATCCATCGAATTCGGCAGTTGTTAGTAGTTTGTGTCTACTATGTATGCTTATCTGGCCTGTCAAGGTTGTCAGTGGTGTTAGTCGAGCACACTATCAACCTACGCACTACTACGTACGGAGTACTCCGTAGAACTGCTCGAGATGTTGTGTAGGCGGCGTCGAGGAGGGCACGTATTGTCATTGCTATGGTTATGGCTCATTGAAGACGGTGCTTAAGCTGACCATTGACTTCCATCTTTTCACGGCGCTTCCGAGTTGCCTTTTGGTACAACGTAGGGCCTGTGTAGGGAGTAGCACCAGGCAACCACCACGAGGCAAAGGCGGCCAAGTTCAATGCGACATGATTGCTGCTGCTTACGGATTATACAGGTTTTGAAGCTAACAATGCGGAGTAGCAATGGATTGAATGGGTGCATTCAAAATGGAGCCTCAATCCAAGACGCCAATGTACTACGGAGTAGGTAGCAGTAATAGTAGGAGGATTGAATGCCACCGAACCCACCAATGTCCCCCGACAGTTCCAATTGTGGTTTTGAGCCTTCAATCAGCAGGCGGAGTAGTATTACAGCGGCCCCCAATCCTTTCAACTACACTCTGAACAACTTTCAGTATTCACGAGACGGAAAGCAGGATAATCTCAATGAGTCGCTATCAACGCCACGTTTGATATCAGACAAGGTATTAGCAGGGTTTTATTACATGGCGACTCACGCCGCTCGTCTTGTCGCCAATGTGCGGCGCGAGTTGCCTCGGGACCGAGCTGCCTTTTAGAACAAAACAGAATTCCCACACATCCATACCTAAGACATGTCATGGAGAGACATTCGGCACTCCGTACGGATCATGAACTGCGGAGTAGCTGCAGTTACGGGGTACAGTACATAGGTACGAAAGGGCTCGCCCCGCCGGCATCCTAAGTGCTCAAGTACGACGTTATGCCGCACACAATGGGACCTGGCCAAGTTAATGTGAGAATTGCGGCACAAATATATTGAGCTGACTCTCTCATCTTGTCATAATTTTACATAGTACTAGTATGCAGTACCCATATCTAGAAGGCATACTATAGAGAAGTATACATTTAGGTTCCTGAGGCCTCGATTTCCTGCATCAGGGGAACGGGGGGTTTTTTTTTTTTGACAAGATTAATGAGAAGTATAACGGCCACACCACAACATTGATAGATGACAACCCTGTCTTCCAATCTTTCTGGGCATCATACCCCAGCTGCACGTTTTCAGCAGCTCAGTTGTCATCTACGCTAAAACCCAGCCCTTGTCGACTGTTCACATGGCTGACATGGATTCCGGTTGTTAGGAGTTCCGGAAGGGGCAATGGTGCTCAAACGGCTTGATACGATGAGTTTATCACTATCGCAGGAGGGCCTGATTGAACTGTGTCAGAGTACTCCGTAAGTTACGATTAATAGCATTCTAGGGTTTGACCTTATGCTGCAATTTAGCCACGTGGGTGACTCCTTGACAAACATTTGTTACAGGAGATGCGAAATGTAACCCGAAAGCTGCAACTCAAGTTACACCTCATGCATTTACAGTTGCATTAGTCTCATTGTCTAGACAGCTCGGAGTCTATTACTTCGTAGACTCTGATATTAGTGCTTGCAAGACTCTGAATAGTGACCTGTCTGTGTACGGAGTCCTCCGCACTGCGGATTAGAGTTTACGAAGGTCTGGCATCAGCAAGCACGGACCGGAAAGAGGGTTATATGTGATTAGGGATAGTGATAGAAGTAGTACTGCTCCGCAGTATCGGCAATATGTGAGCTTTGGGTAATGGCTCGTGGTTATGAGTCTTCTAATACGCGGTCGTTTTTTAAGCAGTATGCTCAACTCACAATCTTATCTGGAGACTGGGTCTTCTTTGGCTTTGCCTCGAGCCTTAATGCTAGTTTGGTAGTGTTGACACCGCGACGACTAGTTTCTGAGCTAACCACTCCTACAAATATTCAAATTAATCATGGAGTACGAAGTACTCCGTACGGAGTACACAAGGACGATGGTACTCCATGCAGCTTTTGCAGCCAGCCAGGCATTGCGATGGATGCGACGGATCTCAGAAGGGAAGTAAAACTAGCCGGCACGATCCCAGACCGAGAGTACTCCGTACCCTAGGGTAGGCAGAGAGTGGTTCATGCTTCCTAGGTGCTTATGTAATAATAATAGTGCTTCGTCCCTTTCGTTATGCTGGCGTGAGGATTAACAAACACCCGGCGTCCGGCGTCCGGCGACTACCCTGGCACTCACGCGCTAATGCTTTCAAGAGAGCTGTTGCCCTGCGTCAGCAGCCGCCAGCCTGGCCGAGTAGGGAAAGGTGCTGGAGCTATCGTAACCCTCTAAGTTGCGAGTGGACTTGGCCAGCATTCATCATCGCAACACTACTTAGCAGCCTTTGTTTTTTTATTTATTTAAATCCACACGAGATCGATCGCCTCTTTGCACTTGTAAGAGAGTTTAAACAAAAAGTACTGCGAAGCCTTGTGCCAACCATCTCCTCTCAACCCTCGCTCGAACCTCTCCGTCTCGCACTGGGCGCCGCCTCCCAACCCAACAGCCCACCATGACCGAACGTAACCTCTCCCAGATACTCTCGCAGCTGAAGCAGTCCCCCTCGATGCCCTATAAGGATGCAAACACTCTGCTCTCCAAAGCTAAACTGTCACTTCTAAACCTCTCCGCCCTGACCCCTTCCTCGTCCGCCTCACCGAACGTTCTCGCCCTTGCCCGCGAAACCTACGAGCAGGGCGCCCTCTTCGCCATCCGCGCCCGTAACCCCGAGGCCTTCACCCGCTACGTTCAGCAGCTCCAGCCTTTCTACGAGCTGCCATCATCCCGGCTGCAGCCAAATCCTGCGGAGAGGAACAAAGTGACGGGGCTCAGCCTCCTCCTCCTACTCACCCAGGGCCGTTACGCCGAGTTCCATTCGGAGCTGGAGAGCCTAGCCAACAGGGAAGGCGGTGGCGGTGATGTTGAGGGAGATAGGTATCTCGGGTACCCTATTCGCCTGGAGAGGTGGCTTATGGAGGGAAGCTACGACCGCGTTTGGAAAGCCATGAAAAGTAGTGAGGTACCCTGCGATGAGTATAGCGTCTTTTCAGAGGTACGTTCCGCAGCTGTCGTTATATACTGTACCTACTCACTGATGCATAATGTTTTAGATTCTCAAGAACCAGATTCGATCCGAGATCGCTAGTAGCAGCGAGCGTGCCTACCCCAACCTCCCCATTAGCTCAACCAAGTCACTCCTTTTCCTCGATTCTGAGGGTGATGTCATCAAGTTCGCTCAGCAGCGAGGATGGCATGTCAAGGATGGGCACATCTATTTCCCGGATGCCGCGGAGGGTGATGAGGACGGTGACCAGAAGGAGATGAGCCAAATGGTCATAGAAAACGCCCTTGGTTATGCCAGGGAGTTGGAGACGATTGTATAGATATAGTGAAGTACAGGAACCAGGTGTGATCCGACAATATTTACAAACCAGTTCATCTAATGTGGAAGCCGTTTAATCTTGACATGTTCTCATTTTGTGCTGCGCACCTTTCGTGCTGAAAGTTAAAACAGCTAAACTGCGGCTTTTCTGCCCTCGCCGAGCCCGTCCCTTAGTCTTTTATAAGAAGATGCACTTTTGACCCAACAGCCCAGCCACTTTCTATACTTTCCATATCAACTCCCCAAAAATTGCTAATTAAAAAGCTCAAGCAAACAACTTCAAACCACTACCATGCTTTCCAACCTCGCAGACTTCGCAGACCTTGCAAACGGTTCCCTTGTACTTCGAGTGGTACTTGGAACCATCGAAGGCGCATTCCTCGTATGGAGTACCAGCATAGATGGGGCTATGGCTGGCAGCGCAAACGTCAAACTCCGCAAACTGATCGAACTCGATTTCGATAGCATCATTAGGATTACGCTCACATTGCGCCTTTGTCTTTTTGGCCTAGAAGAATCGTCAGCTTATGCTATAGAATAAGAAGTGCTTGTCGGGATAGCTTACGTTTTCTACGATTTTACTGGCCCCACCATTAGCGATTATACGGTTAGCAAAGCTAAGTGCTGAGCTGTAGTTCTTGCTCTTCGTGGCTAGTTGCATGGCGCTTAGTAGAGCAAGTTGTCGGTGAGGTATCTCAATCTTGGGAATGGTAAAGAGAGCAGACAACTCGAGACTGCGCTTCATTTTGGCGGGATCTTCCGCAAGTTGCTCTGGGGTTCCAAGGGCTCTCCTTGTCAACTCGATATCCATAGCAACAGCATACTCACTTGCAGAAGCAATGAGCTTCTTAGCTTCGGCAACTTCTCCCTCGTTTGAGACGGCATTGATGAGAATGGCATGGAGGATGCTTTTGAAGAATTTGATACCCTCGTCAAGCTTCGCCCGCTTCATGGAGTCATACCCCTTTTGAAGTTCATTTGCAGCCAGGTGCTCCAGATCGCGAGGAATGACTGGGAGGACTTTGCGGGGGTCAGTCTCATCCAACGTACGGCGAACGTAATTAATTAAAGGCGGTAAGCCGTTGGACGCGGGAAGGAAAGTCTTCGATGCCTGGTACACCTCTAAGAACCGGGGTTTGAGGGGCGCGAAGTTGACAGCGCCGACTTGTCTATTCAGCAGGTTCATAGCTGTTTCGAATGAGCCGCCGGCAACGTGATCCACGGCTAGTGGTGAGTTGCGTGCCCAGAGGTCAGCCTCGCTGCTTCCAGCACCGCCAGCCTCGGTGCTGTCAACGTTGACGAAGTCTCCCTCTACTTCCGGCACATCGTCGTCGCCCATGTCCCATCCAGCTGCATCTTCGTCGTCGTCATCGAGAAGATTGCCATTCCGCTTGGCAACCCCATCATCTTCATCATTATCAAGTTCCATACCGTTGGTAGGCGCAGGCTCGTCTTCTAAAGATAAGCCTTCAACTTGGCCCAGCAGAGCTTTCTCGAAGAAGGACTGAGATGTGGCCTTTGTGGGCCAATTGGCTTTAAAAGTAGAGACCACAGGCTTGCTAGCTAGCAGTGGCTCGCCGAGCTTGGGTGCTGTGATCTGATCTTCTGTAAGCCCACTGGCCTCTAAGATAGCTTGACATTCTTCCTCAAGGCCGTGCGACTTGGCGGTCATGTAGGCAAGAGGGTCTGTAGCTGTTAGTTTAAGCTTTGGATATCCAGGTGTGAAGACTTACAAAGATCAATTTCCTTGAACATCTGGATGCGATCCTCTACTTCCCCAAGATAGACCGCATTCTGGAAGCGCGAGGTAAAATCGCCTCTGTGTTCAGCAATCTTGGCCATCCTAGCAAGCTTGGAATGATCACCAGTAGCGAGGTAAAGGAATGACAGTTTATCGAACTGTTTGAGCTTCTGATAGCACATCTCGACAACTTGATGATTACCGTGAGAAAGGGCCTCGTTGCTGAGTCTTGTCCAAAAGTTGGGCCTATCCAGCTCCTTCGCCATTTCGACCGCGACATCAAGATTTCCGCATTCGATAGCCAGATCAAATCTCGTGGTAGGGTCTTGTACGAATTGTAATGCAATCTCCGGATAACCCTTCTTCTGCAGATATGAGATGATGGACTGGCCAACCAAACTTGACGTGCGGATGATATGAAGCATTTCCTCGTAATTTCGCTTGACAAGAGCAAGTTTGAAGCGGTACTCTGTTGGGTCGACCTGTAACACACGCGGCTTTGCCGAACGGTCCAAGCAGTAAACGTTGCGGCCCTTGACGCGAACGAGATAAATAGTCTGGTCCAGAGTACGGACAATGCCGTTATCGCCGTTGAGCAAGGTATATTTGACATGGTTAAGTGTGGAATATAACAGGACGCCGGAATCGTCCCAACAGCATGACTTGACACGGATAGTCTCATGTGTCGAAGACAGAAGTTCGAGGTTCTTCGTAACAATAGTGACATTGTGCTTGCTCAAGAATGCAGCATGAAGGCCATCATTGGACCATACAACATACTTGACGCCGGTAACCGCGAGCTCCGCTGTGCTCTTCTTCTGTTGAATATCATAGAGATACACTGTTGTGGGCGTGAGGATGAGGATGTTGCCTGTGCCTCCGAAGTAAATATCTGTTGTACCAGTAGGAGGCTTAAAAGAGCGAGTGGTGTTGTTTGTGAGATCCTTGATATCGATGGATTGGCTGCTGGTGTTAAGGACGGCAAAACGGTTCCTTGCGACAAATATGGCCGAGTTGCCGGGACCCCGCTTGGTTTCAGTAGGTTCAATAGCTCCAGATCCCTCTTTCGGTAGGTTTAGAAGCTCATAGGAGCCACCGTCAATAGGCGAGACGACCAGTACAGACCTCTCCGCAGGGTTATAGGAAATGGTCCTTGGCGCAGTCCACGGGCTCCCAAGCTTCTTAAGGGAGAGCAAGTTGGGACTCTCGACATTCTTCTGGAAGTCGTACGATTTGACAGTCTTCTCTTTGGTGACAAAGAAGAGCTGGTTCTGGAAAATAGCTGAAGCTGGGCGTTCTCTCTCCAGCTTGAATACCATGACACCATTGTCGTGACCAGCGGCAAACAAATTGATCTCAGGGTGAGCTGCGATGACCCAAAACCGGTCGCTCTCCCTCTTAAAGGATTGCACGGCAGTTCGCTTATTCAAATCCCAAACCCTGATTGTCTTGTCCTCTCCACAGCTCAGAATTAGATCTTGTGTGGGGTGGAAGAGACATCCTTCCGCATTCTGGAAATGACCCCTGCACGTGTCAACCTCCCAAGCCTTAGTCTCGCTCATTCGCCATAGCTTAATGAGGCGGTCATCACCAGCTGACACAATGAGGGGCATCTTGGGATGGAAGGCAACCCAGTTAACTCCACGGTCATGTCCTTCAAGAACAAATTTAACGACTGCGTCTGTGTTGCCAAACATATCGGTTTGGTTCTGATTTTGACGGGCCATCTGATCCTCAAAGTTCATAGCAGCTGGGGCGGAATGCTTCTTTCGTAGGCCGGATATATCCCAAACACGGACGGACTGATCGAGGGAAGCCGAAACTACGAGGTCTTCAGTAGGATGGAATTGGGCACACATAACGTAGTGGTTGTGGCCCGTCATTGTGCAGACTAAACGTATGTTAGTATATAGATTCTACAAATAACTTTGCCCCTTTTCAGGACTTACTCAGTGACCGGTTTTGCCAATTCCAAATCCTGATGGTCTGGTCATCCGAAGCACTAATGATCCAGGGATTATCTTTGCTGAAGAATACTGAGCGGATGTAATCGAGATGGCCGTTGAGAGTGAATAGGCATCTTCGGCTTTGGTAGGACCAAACCTATGAGCACAGGTCAGCATATGTAGTATAAGGTTCTCGTCTGGGCTAACGTGCCTTTATCTTGTAATCATCAGCACCTGAGCAGAATAGGGGTTGAGTCGGATGAAAATCGATGCCTCGAACGGGGCCGTCGTGCTCTTCGAAACGATCAATCAATGTCCCCATTCGATAGTCCCAAAGCTGGATGGTGGACGAATGCAGGGAGACGAGGATCCATGGTCTAAAGAATACTATTAGGGAAGCTTATCCGGACGTAGGAAGGAGGAGGAATACCGTTTCGGGTGGAAAGCAATGCCTTTTGCTCTCGAAGACTTGGATTCGAACTGCACGCTCAATTAGTATTGCTATGCGAGGCTCGGCGGTGTCCAAACGGACCTTGGTCAACATTCCAGGGGAGGACTGCATTGTTGGCGGGGAGTTGAAGCCGCAGCTTCGGGCATCTAAAAGAAAAGCGTAACAGAAGTAGTTTTCCGAGCTGGCAATTACGGGCGAAGCTGGAGGGAGTTCGATGCCAGCTGGATTTGCCACGAGGTGAGTCGGGCGTTGGTGAGGTCCAGTACGGGTGCTGCTAAGGTATGTGAGCTTGCGCTTCCCAATTGCGCATCGTGTTCAGTCCAGCCTGTTAACTGTGGGCAACACGACTCCTGGCAGCACCCGCAACATCGTTCTGCCGACCGACCAGTATCTCACCGCCTGGGGATAACCCCTGCTAGGTACAAGAGCCTGGTACCAACCTTGCAACCCCACCATGATTCTGCCATAGACCCCTGGACGTCATAGCCGCTAACCCTATCATAGTAATCGAGCTATGTGTCCATCAGCAAGATGCTTTAGTATTTCCGTGATGCCGGATACTTTGAGCTCTGGCTGAGTATAATAAAACCACGAGGCAGAGGATCATGACGCCAATCTTCTTTTGATAAATCGCCGTCTTCAGATTTCAAGTCCACCTTCTTTGTCGCGCAGCGTTGATCGTCCGTATTCTGTTCATGATTCCTGGGTTTAGCAGGGCCTCCCTTGTGGTGCTCTATTACCCCACGAGGTGGCGTATCTCCAGTTTCCTCGAGGAAGATGTTCAGATCTAGGAAGCTCCTCGGGAGCTTGTTCATAGCTTGTGCATTACAAGTCTCGGCTAGTCCCATAGTCAATATTGGTCTAGAAGCCGCCTTCAAACCAGGGCCATATCTCATTGAGCTCATGTAAGTCATTGTGGCCATTCTTCCTCAAGCGAGACTAATTCGGCCTATCTAGAGAGACGGCGGCTGGCGAAAATTCTACCTCCTACTTCCCATTGCTGGATAGGATTGCTACTGGCCACTTTTCATCTGTCGCGACCGAGGCAGAGTTATATCGAACCTTTGTTGATATTCTCTACAAAGATGGCCACATTACGAGCCCAGAAGCATTGTCAACATTCAACCTTGCTCTATCGCTACGGGCCGCCGCTCCACGTGTCGAAGCCCATTACCAATACTATGAAACGGCTATAGAGCCTATACTTAGGCAAGACAATGAGTGCTTGGAATGGGTGCTGTTGGACGATAGCAGGTACTGCACTCCATCATTAGACGTTGTGCACGAGCAACTTTCTCTGTAAGTGGTTAGGGCCTGACAAAAGAAATGGCTGGTTGTTGACAATATAAAAAAGTCGATCGATAGACACTCTGTTTGATCGGAAGCGTGGATCTGGGAAGGACGCGATTCTGTACGCCGATCCGACATCAAAGAACTTCGGGTTATTCCACAGTGCATTATCAGGTGCGGCTGCCAAGAATGAGTTGACATATCGGCTACGGTATCGCCGGGCTAAACAGGGTACCGAAACTCTTAAACCTCTTTCTGTGAGTGGCTATGGGGTTGAGCTTGCTCTAAAAAGAACAGACTATATTGTCATTGACGACCGAGAGTCCAATCTCCCTAACATTCCGAACCCCTCGTCTTCCAATCCTGTTCTCGATAGTGAAGAAGATGTTGCGGATCTCAAACCATTATCTACATCGGAGCTCGCTGACCTGGGCCTTAAAGCCGGGTCTTTCATTATGAATAGCGATGAACCTCTCGATACTCTCGTCAAGCTCACCCAAGATTTCCCAAGGATCTCTTCTTCCATTGCAAGTATGGAAATCGCAGAGGACTATGCAGCGGAACATAAGAAAAATCGTGAGCATCGAGTACCGGGAGGTATTAACCATCTTTGGATCAACGGCGCCCAGATAATAGACCGACAAATACAGCCATTCACACTCGTTGACATTATTCGTCGTGAGAGGAAGATGGTTGACAGTGTGCGTGAGTTGGGATTTAGTGCAAAGCAAGCCGTCGCTTTGCTAGGGCATGAAGCAGTTATCGAGGCCAAGTCCAATGATGAATCTCCACGGTATGACTGGACGGATGGCCATGAAGATGGCCATGTCATAATTTGGTTGAATGATCTAGAAAAGGATGAGATATACTCAGATTACCCGAAGCATTTAAAATCAGTGAGTTTCAGATATGCAAAAGATGATCACATAGCTAATATTTTATCAAGTTGTTACAACGAACATACCCTGGGCAAATCCCTCCAATCGCCCGCAATATTTTCAACATCATACTGCCAGTTGATATGAGTGACAAAGAGGATCTGTCAGTGGTTACACAAATTACTGGTCTGATGAAGAGGGGCATTCCGGTGCGGTTTGGCCTCGTCCCGCTTGTAGCATCGCCTTCAGCATCTGAACAAGCAAGGATCACTTATTATCTCAGTCAGCACTATGGTGCTGACATTGTGATGGAATATTTACGAGGCTTTCATGAGGGCCCTGAAATTGAGGACAGAAACAAGATCTTCGCCGTTGCAACTAGGGGTTCGAAGATAGGCTCCGATAGCGCTGGTAAGACACCTGAAGAGATTCTTCAAGATGTCACTCTGGACTCCCACATCGCCTCAGCAGCGAAATGGGCCAACAGGCTTGGCGTTGGCTCGGGAGCAAGCCTGGTGTTTGCCGACGGCTTCCCAATCTCTCGAGACAAGACCTGGATGCAAGCTATGAGCATGAAACTTGCGGAAGATCTACAGTTGGTACAAAAAGCGGTGTACAAAGGAGAGCTTGAAGAGGACTCTTGGCCTCCGGAGATCCTCCTCAAGAATTCCGTCAAGACAAGGAACAATTTAATTTCACCCGAAGATGGCTCGTTGCATTTCTTGGATGTCAATAAACTTCATAGTGGCGGAAGTGGGATCCTGGACCAAGTGCCACTAGTTGAAGCAGAAGGAGAAATCGCAAGGGAGAATTGGGCCACTGCGACTGTAGTTGCTGATCTGACTTCAGAAGAGGGCCTGGTTTTCTTACTCACGGCATTGTCGTTTAGGCGCAACCATCCTGGTGTACGTTTGGATATCGTACACAACGCGTATGATACTGAAGAAGCTGCGCGGATAAATAAAGCGCTAAAGGAGAACGAGAAAGCTCTTGCCATAGTGCATACGAGAGAGCAACTCGTGAATTTGTTACATGACTCAACGGGTGCGGGAGATACCGGACTTGCGACATCCTTGACAAAGTTCTTGGAATTTACCAAGATACCAGCAGCTACTCGTGCGATAATTTTGAATGGTCGCGTTATTGGCCCCGTGCCCCCAGGAGAGGAATTTTCCGAAGAGGCTTTTCAGCAGCTGCTTGAATTCGAATTAAAGAATCGCATACTCCCAGTGTATGCCGCTGTTGAAGACTTAGGGCTTGGAGCAAAGCTCTCTGATCCTTTGGCTGCTGCTAAGGTTACTTCGTTGGTAGCTTTGTCAACAATCTCGGAACTTCCTGAGGGAATCTTTGAGTCCGCATCCACTCTAAGGACGACAATGTACGACGCGTGGGGATCAAATTATACTGCTATCGAGTCAGGCAACGCAGATAAGTCTAGTGTCCATATTGTCGGCTTACTTAACCCGTTAAGTGAGCAGGGACAAAGATGGGCTTCTATTCTCAAGGTTATAGCGGAGCTTGATGGGATTTACCTAAAGCTCTTCATCAACCCCAAGGATAAGATCGAAGAGCTTCCAATCAAGCAATTCTTCCGTTATGTTCTGCGGTCAGAGCCTTCATTTGACGAAGATGGAAATGTACAAGGGTCGAATGCCACTTTCAAAGGCCTCCCTAGGGAAGCTTTACTTAATGTAGCACTCAACGTGCCGCCTGCTTGGCTAGTATCCCCTAAAGTTTCGCTCTATGATTTGGACAACGTTAAGCTGGCATCTACCAACGGCGATAATGTTGATGCTATTTATGAGCTCGAGCATATACTCATTGAAGGACATTCGAGAGAAGGGAAGGGAAAACCGCCCAAAGGAGCACAGCTTGCACTTGCGACAGGAAACAACCCCATGTTAACTGACACTACCGTTATGGCCAACCTGGGCTTCTTCCAATTCAAGGCAAACCCCGGGGTTTACAACATTAACCTAAAGGAAGGCCACAGCTCAAATATATACACCATTGAAAGTGTTGGTGCAAACGGATACGCACCTATCAACGGTGATGAGGGTACTGATGTTACGCTCATGGATTTCCAAGGGACAACACTCTACCCACGTTTAATACGGAAACCGGGCATGGAAGATGCGGATATATTCAAG
This sequence comes from Trichothecium roseum, assembly GCA_026184415.1. NCBI lineage: Eukaryota > Fungi > Ascomycota > Sordariomycetes > Hypocreales > Trichothecium > Trichothecium roseum. The sequence goes on from CM047947.1 coordinate 1,076,101, forward strand.
GATCCCAACGATAAATTCGGGCACAATATCTTGTCTAAGGGGCTTAAGCTTGCCGGACATTTCTTTGCGGGAACCAAACAAAAAACACTTTCAGCCCAAGAGCATGCTGAGATCAACATCTTCTCTGTTGCGAGCGGCCATCTTTACGAGCGGATGCTTGACATCATGATTGTATCAGTGATGAAAAACACGAAACAAACCGTCAAGTTCTGGTTTATCGAACAGTTTCTTTCCCCTTCTTTCAAGGAGTTCATTCCACATCTCGCTGATGAGTATGGGTTTAAGTATGAAATGGTGACGTACAAATGGCCTCACTGGCTCCGCCAGCAGAAAGAAAAGCAACGAGAGATTTGGGGCTACAAAATTCTGTTCCTTGATGTTTTATTCCCTCTATCCCTTGACAAGATCATCTTTGTCGACGCTGATCAGGTCGTCCGTACGGATATGATGGACCTTGTAAATCATGATTTGCAGGATGCTCCCTACGGCTTCACGCCTATGTGCGATTCGAGGACAGAAATGGAGGGCTTTCGCTTCTGGAAGCAAGGCTACTGGGCAAATTATTTGAAGGGTCTGCCTTACCATATTTCAGCCTTGTACGTGGTTGATTTGCGCCGGTTCCGCGAACTCGCGGCGGGCGATCGGCTCCGCCAGCAATACCAGGCCCTTTCTGCCGACCCAAACTCCCTCTCCAATTTGGACCAGGATTTGCCTAACCATATGCAATTCCAAATCCCTATCCATAGCCTACCACAAGAGTGGCTCTGGTGCGAGACGTGGTGTAGTGATGACAGCCTAGCGCAGGCGCGCACAATCGATCTCTGCAATAACCCTGAGACCAAGGAGCCCAAGCTTGACAGGGCCAGAAGACAGGTCCCCGAGTGGACCTCCTACGACAACGAAATCGCTGCGTTGGATAAAAGGATCAAGGCGAAACAGGCAAAGGTGGATATCAATACGAAGAGTAGGCGATTTGAGGAGGGACCGGTGCATACCATCGATGAGCTTTAAGCGTTCCGGTATTATGCGCGTGCTACGTAGATAACGAATGAGGATTCTTACCTTACCCAGCATACATATCATTCTTTTAGAAGATATTGCCGATGTGTTAGATCTAAGGTTGCGAGTATACTCTTCCAAGGACTCTACAAATAGCGCTACAGCGATTGATACTTAGCAGTACTACTATCGCCTGTACGGAGTAATCGGTAGCTATAATGGCAATGCTGTCTCCTACTATCCCCTCGAAGCAGCTACCATAAGGCCCTGAGATGTAACGGAGGTAAGAGACATGGAATTTGATGGGTTAGTGTGTCCTGGTAAACCTACGGATAAAAGGTACTTTCAATATCACCTAAACCAGGCGATGACGGAAGTACTAGTTGATATGCTAGAAGCGTCGGAGTCGTCCTGCTTAAAAAAGCGGATCGTGACATCTTCAGGGCCTTGGCTGCTTCAAGGGGATACGAGGCAGACCACTCTGATCCCCATTTAAATTAGGTGGCACCTAGACTCAGTCAAAGCTCAGGTAAGCTTCATACATCAGTAGTCAAGTAGTATCTACCATTATTCTAGTAATCACAGGAACTGAAATCCAGGCTACTGTTGTACTAGTAATAATAGTAGATGCAGTGATATCTCATTGTGATACGGAGTGCTCTGTAACAGTAGGTACATACCATATGGAGCATGCCTTGTTAGTAGTAGTAGTATGTAGTAGGAGTGCCAAGCAAAACAGAGCACTAACAGTGCTACTAAGGTGGCTGGCAACGCTAAGATAAGATAAGGAAGCAAGGTGATAGCTGCGGGGAAGGGGAATCTGCCCCCACTGCCAATCGCAACGGGTCAGTGATAGCCAAAACGTCACAAACTCAAGCGCAGGAGAGCTACCATACGGAGTACCTAACAGAGGGAGCATTCGAGGTCGATCGATCACCTTGACGTCTTGACCGAGAGCTTCGTCGATCTCCTCTCTCCCCGTCACACTATCCTCGCTATACGACACTCTCGTTCAACGGTGCAACTCAATACCACACCACACACTTTTGTCCTCCTATTCCTGTGTTCGCACACGCAGAAACGACTTTCATCTTGATATAATAAAACCTCGGGGAGGGACGCATGATCCAGCATTTCCTGCCCGATCTCACAGCCCCGCCTTCGCAATCGCAACCAATATTGCGATTTCCTCCACAAGCCGGTTTCCATCTTCCACGGGAATTGACAGGCCACATTGAGGTTCCATGGATCAATCATCACCATCCGAAGGCCTTGCTGGAGCCGAGGCTACTGGACGACAAGAAGGCCGATCTACAAGCAACGTCAGTAACTTAAGCAATGTCAGCACAAGCTCTGTTTCCAGCACAGCGCAGGCTGCTCCCGGCCAGGCACCACCAAGGTCGCCCTCGGTGTCAAGCATCAGCAGGTCCAGTCACAGGCAAAGCTTCGTAGAGGGCCTGCGCAACATACCCCCTTCACCTCGTCAGCGTCACGCCTCGTTTACGCAATCAGCCATCCAAGATTTATTGATTCATCCATCAGGTGGAAAACATGCGAACCCACAGTTCGCTGGACGAGAATGGAGGGAAATCACCCTCGGAGAGCTGGTCTCCCGGAATGATGTGAAGTGGGCAAATATGGATAGTAGTGTTGAAGAGGCAACAATGGTCAGTACATCAGACTTCTATCGCATGGCCCGTGAAGGTACTAATGCATATCATACTTAGTTACTGCTAAAAAGTCAGCCCAATGTAGTCCTTCTCCGCGAAAATGCAGAATCTAGAACACCAGTCTCGACATTCGACTTCAAGGATCTCAACGCGTATCTTTTGGTCGTGGTAGGACTTGCTCATCCGGAAGAAGACCAAGTTGAGGCATCCAATGCAGTTGTTGGCAAGGCACAGAAAGGGAAAAGCATAATGCTCCGTGAAGTCCAGCCCTTGTTCCGGAAAGAGTCACTGATGACACTTCGGTCGAGCAGTAGCCTCTCACAAGCTATCGAGATCATGGGGAGTGGGATACATCGAATTGTCGTCAACAACGAGGAAGATGAAGTTATCGGTATCGTGAGCCAGCTTCGCCTACTCGAATTTTTCTGGGACGAGGGTATCAACTTTCCATCTATCGACCAGCTGTATCCACTTGTACTACATGACCTAAATATTGGCACGAAGCAGACAATCTCTGTCAAGTAAGGCGGCACAGGCGCAATGGGTACACGTTACAGACGGGAGTTTTACTGACGCGATGATAGTTCTGATGCGCCCCTCTCAGATGCTTTGGTATTGATGAATGATGAAGGTCTTACCAGTGTGCCTGTCGTCGACAATGGTCTGAATGTAGTAGGCAATATCTCTACCAAAGATGTTCGGCATCTCACAAGCGCATCGAGTGCCCCATTACTGAAGGGATCATGTATGCACTTCATTTCTGTCATACTGAACGAGCGAGGTGTTGAGGAAGGGAGAGACACTTTCCCAGTGTTTTATGTCAACCCTAACTCGACATTGGCGCATACTGTTGCCAAACTTGTGGCAACACGTTCGCATCGCATGTGGGTAGTGGAGTCTGCGTCAGCGTCACCGTCTGCTCCAGCAACGCCGTTGGCTGGTCCGCATTCATTCCCTGGTGCACCAGCGACAACAACAGGGGGAGCACCACCATCACCCGCAGCTGCACCTGCGGTGTCGGCGTCGGCTATGGCAGGAGCACGATTATCAGGGAGACTTAATGGCGTCATCTCATTGACAGACATCCTTAATACCTTTGCCAAATCGACGGGGCTCCACCCTTTGGATCCCGGCGAGCAAAGAGCAAGACGTCGCAAGAGCTCGAGCAGCTCTATCCGCGCGAGTATTGATTCATCTTCGCGTGGGCCCAGTATGGATATTCGACGTTAACCTTGGTCGGATAGTTCATGTCTAAGAACGCAGCAATCAGAGATCTTATCGTGCTTTTGATAGTGCTATAGTCAAAATGAGAAATTATGAATACATCGTATCAGCTGGCCAAACTCGCCCCTGAAAACGAGGATGCATTTATCCTGTTTTCGTAGGTTAAATAAAGAGATACCTTGACACCGTCGTTTGCTGTAATCCGTTTTTGAAGGCGCTCACATTGTGCGCCTCGACGTTAAGCACTGAGTAGCACCACCCATACGGAGTACAATCGACGCCGATTACTTCCAAGGAGGATGATGAAACACGTACCTAACTGTGCGTGCATCTCGATAAATTACTAATGGTAGCACGTCTCACATCGGGCCCGAAACCACCTTACCCTCTGCTGCACACGTTTTTTGACCCCACGATATCGATGAATAAGTGGACACTTATTACCTTAGGGCAATTGAGTGGAGCCAGCTCAGATCTCTTTCAGGGTTCCCTTCTGACACCCCATGTCTTTGGACAGGTTGGGTACCGTACTCCGTAGTACGGAGTAGGGTAGTACGGAGTACCTAGCACTTACTTGGAGTAGTAGTACTACTACTACTAGTGCTACCACTAACCGAAATCGGCACAACAGTACTCCTCAAATACCACTACAATGGGAGATCAGAAGTCTCTTGTGATCCCTGATATTCCACCAAATACTACAAAGCTTGATATACTCATCATATAGTTGATGAGCAAGGTACCCTTTGAGTTGAAGTGTAATTAAACTACCCATATTTACATTAACAAAATTGATATTCAATAAACTCTATAATTACTACCTTCGATATGACTGTGCTCTAAAGAACACTATGTACACGAGACCTCCATTTTCCCATGTAGTACTAATGTACCCTAACAGCGCCCAAGCGTGCTGGCAGCTGCAACGACAACGCACCTTTTGGACCTGTTTTAGGCCTTGCCACCTTCTGATTCATCACTTCATCCACTTAAGAACAGCACAGGTACGGAGTACTAAGCAGTAGGTTTTATGACTTCGATCTTGTTTAGTACACAGCCCGTCAGCTTTATCGCTTCTTTGACTTGATTTCTTTTCTTTCGGGCATTTGTCCTTGATTTTTCTTACTGTTTTTAGCGAAATTTACATCAAGATCCTGCTCCAGGCTAAGTGCGCACTTGACCATCATATACAGACTATATGCGCCCAACCTTTGTGCACTTTATGGTTCACCCCTGTGCGAAAGCTTCATCGCCGCCCACCGACTTTCAAGGATTCAACTTTTGCATAGTCTTTATTTGTTCCAGTTTGACAGTAACGCTTTCATAGTTCGAGAATCACGTCTGCTCGCACCCTTACTGGACTTACTCACCGAACACTTGGTCTTGCGGGCTCCCATCTCAATTTTCTTATCCTCTTGGGCCGACAATAATATCGTCGGATATTGCTGTTATCAAATCACATACACGCCTAATACTTGATAACATATACATCTATTCATGATGCCTAATCATCATGATACACTCTCGGAGCATACTCCACCAGCAGCTCCTACGACACCTACACATTCATCCCGGTATACTACGCCCCAGCTCGGAGACTTTTCCAAACTGGGATCGCGGTGCCTGTTTTCTGTCCCTGCAACTTTGCCTTCTACCGGTTCATCATATGCGGAAAGGAGTTCCGGGGAATTATCTGATCTCAACAACTTCCACTCGAAACAGCTCAAGGCCTCTGTCAATGACCCTGTTCGATTAGGCAACTTCTCCAAGATTTTCGGCAATTTACTTTCTGATGCTTCGGCCCAATACTCGCCAACACCCTCTCCATACCCCGTCAGCCCTTGGGTAAGGTCTACCTTCTGTAGCCCTGCACCAGTCGAGCCTCTCCCGAGTGACGACGATCCATTCTCCGACGCCTACCAAGAACTCACGGCTACAGACGATACCTATCATGTACCAGCTTCTGACTCGGATCCAGCAGCTCTGTCAGATTCAACGGATTATACCTGTTTTTCAACCTCCCCTGAAGACCCTCCAAGAGGTCTTTGCCGTGGTCAGGAAAACCATAAAAACCCCCAATTATCATACAGGCTGGGTAAATATGGGCCTATACATCAAGTGCACAATCCATCTCTATCAGCCTCTCCAAATGTTGATGGCGTCTCGATCCCGCAGCTACAGGAAAGTCTAGAGGATAAGCACATCCAGTCGCTATATCCTACTATTGCAAAAAATGGCATCTATATCTTCCTAGATGTTTCCAATATTCAAATTAGTTTCTTTGAAACACTCAAGAATATGCATGGCATTCACAAAGAAGCTAGGCTGGTTCCCTTGCCTAAATTTGACTTGACGTATCTGACGAATATTCTCGTCCGTGATCGGCATGTCGAGTCCAGCTGGGCTGCTTGCTCAACACTCCCAGACACACCTGAACCACAGTTTGTGCGTGAACTCCGGAAATTGGATTACGAAGTGCTGCTTCGCGAACGCAAGAGATCAGGCCAAGGCCAAGGTGTTCACTATGTTGAAGATTGTGTCGACGAAGCTCTGCATTTGCGCATTGGCGAGACGTATATGGAACGTGGTGAGACTCCTGGCACTATTGTAATTGCCACGGGCGATGCTAAGCCTGCCCCCTTCTCCTTGGGCTTCCTCAAATATGCCGAATGGATGCTCAAAGCCGGCTGGAATGTCGAGGTTGTCTCATGGAGTACCAGCCTCTCTAGCGCATGGAGAAACCCTGCATGGAGGGATCAATGGGGTTCCCGATTCAGAATCATCGATCTGGATCCTTTTTTATCTGAGCTTTGGATTGATTCTATGTAGCTCAACCAAGCATGGCGCTATATTCAGTCATCGACTTATACATGTTTTCTCAACCAGACTCTTGATCTCGAGTCTCAACTACAGCATATCAACCTCTTTTTGGCGTTTTACGGAACTCTCGAAAGGTCTAATTTCATGGAATTGGTTTGCATTGGCACGGTATTATGGTTTTGTATCATCACAAACTTGCATCTCTGCATTTCATTCGGTCGTACTCATATTCATCTACGTTGAACATTTTGCTATGAGTCTACCCGGCGATGACTTAATACGACGTCTGCGTTTTGGTTATCGTATGTATGCCGAGCGGTTGGAGTCTTGCTTTTTCAGCGGATTTACAATCTCATGTCTAATTAGCTGCTTCTCATTCACTCTGCGGCTAGTTGTGTAGCAGTGTAAGTGTGGTATTCTCATAGGGGCTTCGCATGATATGTTAACACGAGGTTTGTGTTTAAAAGATGCTTGGCGGTATTGCAGTATATTAGAATACAACTCATAATATACGAAAAATGAAAATCGTGAGCCCCATTGCAAAATGTCATCATGATTCAATTAACGACCGTCCGTCAAATCACATCTGCAGTGAGGACTTCATACATCAGAGGCGGTAATATGTAACAAACATACTCTCCTAATGAATATCTCTACTTTGGTGCATTTAGTTGCGCAGCAACGTATCGCTGGAACTTTAATGCGTCGTAAACACGCAAGAGCGAGCTAAGTAATACATATGCTGGGGGTACGTTCCTACATATGTACCTAAGGTAGCATAGTGATGAGTCAGCCCCTGCATATCAGCGATAAGGGAGATGGGAAAAAAGTTCTATCGATAGCACTCACGTTCGGACCCCTTCAACAAACATGACTATATGAAAGTAAAAGTCGATGATCATTCTTTAGAAAGAAATCAAATTTATCACAATGGGAGTCACAAGTAAGCGAACTATTACCAAGACCAGGCGGAAGACGAGGTATGACCAAACCTTTCCAAACAACATTCAGCTCCATGGTACTGACTTCCATGTCTAGGGACCTGGATCAGATCAAGGCTGATCTAACATCTTCCAAACACCTCTCTCAATTCAAGGATACAAAAGCTTTTGAGGACCTTCCGGGCCTCGGGCGTTATTACTGTGTGGAGTGTTCGAGATGGTTTGAAGCAGAGTCGACACTCGTGGCCCACAAACGAGCAAAGACTCACAAGCGGAGGTTTGTCCCGAAATTCCATGGAGCATAGCCAGATTGCCTCTAATATCTTTACAGAATCAAGCAGCTGCGCGAAGAGCCGTATACACACCAGGAAGCGATGGCTGCAGGGGGGCTCACTGTTGACAATGGGAGGCGAGGGGTTGATGCAAGCATGCACGGCTCCGATATGACTGCATGATACTGTTTTAATAGCGTATTGGCTAGTACCTATAGTATACTTCTGAGTTTCTGCTTCTTGACGATATGTGTGATACCTGGGCACTTTCCAGTTCTTCTCTCTACCTTAAACCCCCCAAATATTACAGTTCGTAGTAGGGACACCGTACATATCTAGAACTAATCTTGCTTTGTACTACGAATCGACTTGTCTACTTTATCTCGAACCATGTTATTTTAAAATGCTGTATTTCGCACGGCGTACACCCATCAGGACACATATCACGTTACCGCGGGTGTTACTGATGCTACAAATGCCAGTAATACATGTCAAAGTGTGCAATCTGACAAGAGTGTAATGCGCGGATGTCCTACTTGAATACTGGACACCTTGTAAAGCATGTGTATAGCTTTGAAAGCTTATTAAGCAATGCTGATGTGGGTGAGGATCTAATCCATGCGCTTCTTAAGCATCAAATCCAATCTCGTCCTTTAAGCTCAGGGTTTACTGTTCACGGTCTATTTAAGTTCTATCACTCTGTCTACACAGAGCGGGGAGAGCATGGCTATTGCACAACCAAGTTTTAACCTTGTTGTAATCGATAATATGTTTGGTGCCGAGAAATCGTACAAATAATATAAGAGAAGTGCTCCCCCAAGAGGGCCTCAGATAATGTACAGTATCCGTATCACTGCGTGTGTATGCAGGACGTAATGATAGTATGGCTCGGATAGCTGTCTTTCATTTCATGTATGCATATATGTATACACATATATCAACACTACTAATTATATGTCGCCGAGTATTTACACCCTTAGTGATGAGCTTTACCAACACGTTAACCGCTGGTCTTATTATTAGGTTAGCAGATACCTAGGTCGCGAACTTTTTTAGGTGCAGAAATTGATCGTCAGCAAACAAAAGAGAGAGAAAAAATTAACACGAAAATCCCACCACCCCGCGTCGCTCGTGACTATGGGACCCCTGCCCGCACCAATGCTTCAAAACCCAACTAAAGTACTCCGTACCTCTAGTATGAATGCTTTTCTGTACTAACTGTGTTGCCTGAGAAAGTTTGCCAGGTCGTATTGTTTTTACGCAGCAGCCACAACTTTTGCGCGGTTTCCCATTTTACTGCTGTAATTTTTAAAGCGCCCCTGCTTCCCAGAGTATAGGCGGGACGTGCGTGCGCCACCAGGGTGATTTAATCCAATTCCGTTTAATTCACCACCATTTCTTATCCCCCTCCTTCGCATCCCCCTCCCCCACTTCAGCACAATTATTTCCGACCACTTTCCCACCGCATAGGCGATAACGGCAATTCAGGCCGATCCGGCTGTGATCCCTCAAGTCAGACGCGACCATCCTCGAGCCCTTAAACCTGAAGCCTTACCGCGAACGATCCCAAAAGTCAGGACACCACGGGTGTGCTTGACCATCGACAACCCGCCGTCATGTCGGTCCTCTCCCCCGACATCCACGCAGAGCTGGCACAGCTTTTGCAGGCTTTACAGTCCCCCGACAATGGAATTCGATCTCAGGCCGAGGAGCACCTCCAGAATAATTGGACAAACACCCGGCCTGAAATTCTGCTCATGGGGCTGGCTGAGCAAATTCAAGGCTCCAATGAAACTGCCGTTTGTTCTCCTCCTGGCTATAGTGTCGCCTTGGTATAGCCTTTGCTGATGATATAAAATCCCAGACACGATCTTTTGCCTCCGTCATATTTCGCCGAATCGCGTCTAAGACGAGAAAAGCCGAGACCGGCGCCAACGTTGATATGTTTTTGTCCATAGCCAACGACCAAGCCATCGCGATTCGCCAAAAGTTGCTTGAATCTCTGGGCAGCGAAACCAACAGAGGTGTACGAAATAAGATCAGCCATGCAGTTGCCGAGGTAGCTAGGCAGTACAACGACAATAGTCAGTCGCGCCCTTGCTCTTTACAAGAAACTGAGCTTTGCGCTAACCTGTGTAAAAGATGATACTTGGCCAGATCTACTCGGTGCTCTCTTTCAGCTCAGCCAAGCTCCTGAAGCTGAGAAACGGGAGAATTCGTTTAGGGTCTTTGCTTCAACTCCTGGGATTATCGAGAAACAACACGAGGACACAGTCATGCAAGCTTTCCAACGAGGCTTTAAGGATGACGCCACTCTCGTACGCGTGCTACCTTCGCACACTGAAAAAGATAATGGTTGCTGACTGGATCTTACATAGGTGCGCCTGGCCGCGATGGACGCTTTTGCTTCGTTTTTTAAGAATATCAGCAAGAAGAATCAGTCCAAGTACTACAATCTAATCCCCGATGTTCTCAACATCCTCCCGCCAATAAAGGACTCGGGCGACTCGGATAATCTTAGCAAGTCGCTCCTGGCCCTTATCGAACTGGCTGAGTCGGCGCCTAAAATGTTCAAACCCCTCTTCTCGAACCTCGTCCAATTCAGCGTTTCAGTCATTCAAGATAAGGAGCTAGATAACATCTGTCGTCAGAACGCCCTGGAGCTCATGGCTACCTTTGCCGATTATGCGCCGTCAATGTGCCGTAAGGATGGGTCGTTCACAAACGACATGATCACTCAGTGTCTCAGCCTCATGACCGACTTGGGCGAGGACGACGACGATGCAGCTGAATGGCTCGCTTCCGAGGACGTAAGCATTTCCCGAATTCTTCACTTCGAACAGTAACCTAATCAGTGTACCAAGCTTGACCAAGACGAGAGCGATCAAAACCATGTCGCTGGCGAGCAAACTATGGATCGACTGGCAAACAAACTAGGAGGACAGACTATTCTAGCCCCAACCTTTAACTGGCTACCTCGAATGATGACCTCGATGGCCTGGAGGGATCGCCATGCCGCATTGATGGCTATCTCTGCCATATCTGAGGGTTGTCGCGAGCTAATGATCGGCGAGCTCAGCCAGGTGCTCGATTTGGTGGTTCCGGCGCTACGCGATTCGCATCCCCGTGTTCGCTGGGCCGGATGCAACGCCCTTGGTCAAATGAGCACCGACTTCGCTCCCAAGATGCAAACCGACTACTACGACCGGGTCCTGAAGGCGATTGTGCCTGTTTTAGGGTCCCCTGAGGGCCGCGTCAAGTCTCATGCCGCTGCTGCATTGGTTAACTTCTGTGAGGAAGCCGACAAGTCTGTCCTCGAACCGTACCTCGAGGAGCTACTTACCCACCTCTTCCAGCTCCTTCAGAACGAGAAGCGTTTTGTACAAGAGCAGGCTCTTTCAACCATTGCTACAATCGCGGACGCCGCTGAAGCAGCGTTTGCAAAGTATTACGATACTTTGATGCCCCTCCTCGTCAATGTATTGCAGAACCAAGGCGAAAAGGAGTATCGCCTTCTTCGCGCAAAAGCCATGGAATGCGCTACTCTTATCGCGCTTGCCGTCGGCAAAGAAAGACTTGGCCAGGATGCCATGACACTTGTCAATCTTCTTGCCAATATCCAAGCAAACATCACCGACGCCGACGACCCTCAAGCCCAGTACTTGATGCACTGTTGGGGACGTATGTGTCGTGTCCTAGGCTCCGATTTCCTCTCATTCCTGGATACTGTTATGCCACCGCTCCTTGAACTGGCTTCCGCTAAGCCCGATATCCAGTTGTTGGAGGATGATGAGCAGATCGACATGAATGAGGAGGGTTGGGAGTTTGTGCCTTTGAAGGGTAAGATGATCGGTATCAGGACAAGTACTATGGACGATAAACACATGGCCATTGAGTTGCTGGTGGTCTACGCTCAGGTGCTCGAAGGCGCTTTCGCGCCATTTGTGGCCAATCTCATGGAGAAGGTGGCTCTGCCTGGTCTGGCGTTCTTCTTCCACGATCCCGTTCGTTACATTTCAGCAAAGCTTGTCCCTCAGTTACTGAGCTCGTACAAGAAAGCTTACGGTAGCCCTTCAAACGAGCTGATGGGTCTATGGAACGCTTCAGTTGAAAAGATCCTTGAGGTTCTTTCGGCCGAGCCTGTTATCGACACGCTTGCCGAAATGTACCAATGCTTTTACGAATCTATTGAGGTCGTGGGAAAGGATTGTCTCAGCGCAGAGCATATGACCAAATTCATAGAGGCCGTCAACTCCACCCTCGAAGACTACAAGGATCGTGTCGCCCAACGGTTGGAAGATAAGGAGGGCGCCACACCCGAGGACGTGGAGGACGAAGCAGAGGAGCTGCTTATCGCCATTGAGGATGACCAGACCCTCCTCTCCGACATGAACAAGGCTTACCACGCCATCTTCAAAAACCATGGCGCCTCTTTCCTTCCCGCATGGGAAAAACTCATGAATACGTACGAGAGTTTCCTGGCTTCTAACGATCCTACTCAGCGCCAATGGGGCTTATGTATAATGGATGACGTCCTTGAATACTGCGGGCCTGAAAGCATTCGATACGCCAACTACATCACGAAACCCCTGATTGATGGATGCCAGGATCCTTCTCCAGCGATTCGCCAAGCTGCAGCCTACGGCATTGGCGTTGCGGCCCATCGTGGTGGACCCGCTTGGTCTCAGTTCCTTGGGGGATCTATGGGCTTCCTCTTCCAGGTTACACAGGTCCCCGATGCCAGGAACGAGGACAACGTCTACGCGACTGAGAATGCTTGTGCAGCTATCGCAAAGATTCTCCATTACAGCACGAGCAGCGTTGGCGATGCGCAACAGGTCATCAATCAGTGGATTGACACGCTGCCTGTTATTAATGATGAGGAGGCAGCTCCCTACGCATACGCCTACATTGCCGAGTTGATTTCCCAGTAAGTTGCAAGGAACCCCACGGTTGATATGATCTCTCTAACATTCGCTTCTTCTTTTACAGGCAAAATCCTGCTGTTATGGGCCAGGCGAGCAAAATATTCACCTTCATCGCTCAGGCACTCGAAACACAGACTCTCCAGGGGCAAACGGCCAGTCGGGTAGCCGCAGCTGCGAAGACTCTATTGTCAAGTGCCAACGTAGACCCCACGCCGCTTCTTCAGCAATTCAGCCCCGAGTCTCAACAGACCATCATGAGCTACTTTAACTAAGAGGGGACCTAGTGGATAGCAATCATTTACGGAAATGTGTATTGAAGGGAGTAAGACGTTCAAGACGTTGATTTGGGCAGGGTTTTTAATGCGCAACAAGCATACATGATTGATTGCAATATATGTTAGTAGGAGTTTGACTACAATGATGGGTCGATGAAGCCGTCGTCCTTTTACTGGGAAAGCTTGGGTAGGATAATTCAAGTTACCGCTTTGAAATTTCGGGACCGCAGGGCTCGAGGATGATTAGGGATGCGGGACGGAATACATTGTAAGGTCACAGAATCAACACTGGTAGTTCGGAGATGTCACACGTGTTCCTGAGCAAGGGCTTGTGCGCAAAAAGGGGACCCTGTCATGGCCCCTCGTGCTCCGTACCTGACGATGATATCGTGCAAGCTTTTTACTCCATCCCTCCGTATGGTACGGATTACAGATTACCTATGGCTACTCCACATATTGTGCGGGCAAGTATAGAATGATGACGTATGATCGGCCAACAGCGTTTGTTGCCAAGGATCCGGTGGTGGGAAAGAACATGGTTAGCGCGTTAGCGCCGCGCCTCCCTCTCTATCGCCACAGAATATTCGAAGTACTCCGTAAGGTCGGTGCAAAAACTTGACTTGTAACGCACAGGGGGGCTAGCTTGCCTCGTTCACGCTTTGGGGGCACGAAACCAAGGCGTAAATCGTCGATGCACTCATTTCCTGTGTGGCATGTCGAATTTGCCCATGTTTCTCAGACCGAGATCGACTAGATTGAGATGTATGAAAATACCGATATGTTCACATTCGGTGCATCCAACCTCTTTTTCCTGTTCCTCGCTCTCTTAGTGCGGCGTGTTGATGTTGGCCTTTCCCGCTAGGCGCAAGCCGCTGAGACAACGATTCGGTGCGCCTTCCGAAAGGACTACCAATGTTGTCTTAAACGCAGCGCAATGACATAATAACTGCTCTGCATAGCATCCAATTCCAATGCTAAGAGTTGCCCCCACCTGCAAGGACGGACAGCTTGCGGCGAATTTGTGAGCTGGACTACCATACGCGCGCGACTGAATTTACTCTCATGGGGCCCCTTTGCGGCATGATGTCCATCGACGTCAGCGGCAGCACCTAACGCAGCCGCCAGTTTGAGAACTTGCTAAATCGGACATGTCGGACAGGGAATGTAAGCAAAAATGGGAAATGCGCATTCGTTGCTTGTAATAATGCAGAATATTCGTTAAAAGCAATGGCTTGAGATAATACCAAGGAATAAAATATTTAGAATAGACGCTTTAATGATTGACTCGAAATAATCTCATCTGTGTTGTGCGTAACCCGCATTATAGTGATAAAATATTGAAGTTATCTTAGATCCCAAGGTTTGAAACCCGAATAGCACATTATGCTATACGGAGTACGGAGTACAGGTGCTGTCCCTTCTGTTTTCTAGGGTTCCTAACGGCTGTAAGGCTTCTCACCATCTTGCACGGTGGATTACGTACCGAGGGAAACAAATACGGAGTACGGAGTACGGATTACAGTTAAGAGAGACGGTACTCCGTATGGAACTGCCGTAAGAAACGTTGTTTCATGTAGTTTTCTCCCTTATGCTGCACCGCAGTCATAAGTTTCGAACCTTCGGTACTCCGTATGCTCAGAGAAATAAATATTAGGAGTAACTCTGTACTTAGTACGGAGTACCATAGCAGATACTTCTAGCCGTGCTAGGGACGCCGAAGTGGCTAACAGAAGTTGTGCTGCTGTACAATGAATGTCTACGAAGCCCTCCGTACTCCGTACTGTGTGATAGCGTTTAACTTCATACTACTCCGTACTACTACTGTGATGCAGAGTACTCTTGTGCACAGTACTCCGTATGCTAAGCAACTAACGAAACGGGTAGACGACGGATAGAAGACGGATAGCGAACGGATAGCGAACTGAAGGGCGGTACGGAGTACGGAGTAAGAAGTAATACTAAAGAGATGGAGTGCCGTTTGCTAACAGACTCCACGTTGATGACTCCGACTAGTACTTCAGTATGATGTACCTTTCGCTTCCTTACCTCTAGCGTTTCCCGGATTATTGTGGTTTCGTGAGGAGCCAGGAGCGTCTTCTCCGTAAACCCCATCAGAAGGTCACGAACTCATGCTCGACTGCAGAGCAGTGTTCTAATGGGCTTGCCCTTGCATTCTCCATTTGGTTGTAAAAATTACATTCTAGATTTACCGAGACCGTGCGAACTGCACTTTCTCAACATTTCAAACGGTGCTCCGATAGGGCATGCAAATAAGTTCTCCTGGCTTTTTCCATGGTGCTCCGTACCGTTTTCAAGAAGCGTCATTTAAAGGCCCACCTACTGCCCGCTGCCCACTACCCACCAATAACTCCACCACACCCGGCTGTCTTCCCTGACTTCACACTTCAACAAGTGTAGGGGCAGCAGGCGGAGGAGCACCCCTCAAGTTGGGATTTATTCAATCCACAGACGCAACCTCACATTTCAAGCACTTGCAACCGCTTCGGCGACTACAACCAGATATCCTGCGTCATCCCCAAAGCCCATATCGCTGTCTTCTAAGGGGTTTTCTGCGATTCCTCGCCTTTATTTATCCCCTACCATTTTCTCCCTATTCTCCTCAGTCAGATACGTCATATTGGACCGTTTTCTTAATCCGTTTTCGACCAAAAGTCTATTCTCGACCGTAGTGCGAATCTGTGTGATTTTGCCGCACCTGATATTTTACGACAATCGACGACCATCAGAAACCGACCAGCGATTTGCGAAACAAAGGTCCTATCATTTATTGTCTTAATGACACAGTCGAGCATCGATCTTCGATACCCGGGTTGAAGGCCACAATTCGATATAACTGTGGGAATCAGATTTCAGTCTTCCGCCCCTCGATTTTGGCGACAATTCAACGCTTGGTCCGCTGGTCATCCAGCCAAATGCTGCCAACATGGAAAGCTACTACTCACACGACCAGTTGCAGCCCCAAATGCCACGGGGTCAGGGACAGCAGCAACACTCGCCGCAGGACAAAATGCCACCTTCCAGCGTAGGTCTCGGCGACCCTGGCGCGACAACCGCAGCACACCAGCAGATGGGCCAGCTAGCATCTGATCAACCCATGATGGGGACGGTCGATTCTCTCGACGAAATCATCGCCAATAATCAGAATACACTGCACCGCCGCCGGCGGAGTATGCCGCAATCATACCCAAATGCCATGCACCAAGACCAGAACCAACGGCGAATGTCCTCTATCGGTACGAATGACATGATAGATTTTGGGAACGGAGGCGACAATATGGGCAGTTTCCATTTCGATCAAGCAATGCCAACCGGGTTTCCAGCTCTCAATACGAACGACTTGAATATGGGAGGAGGGATGGACTTTGGAGGAGGTCAGGACTTCAGTGTCATACCCTCGGATATGATGGGCTCTATGATACCTTCGACTTTCGCCAACATGAATATGAATCAGATGGGGTCAAAAGCTCAGCACATGAATATGTTTTCACCGACGGGTAACGGTCACATGGGCGACCAGTACGACCCCAATCAACTGGGGTCTATGGGCAACGAGTTCTCTATGGATATGAATGCCGACGATGGCCCTCTGGGTACAACATCGAACAACCCTGCTGCAGGAATGCCGAATATGGATGGGCTTGATGACGACATGATGAATGTTGGGCAGGGGTTTCCGGGGATGGACCCGGGGCAAGCTCATCAAGCAATAAATATGGCACTTGATCGTAGCAACATTGGAACCTACAATGCCCAAGTTCCATCGCTTTCGCGGCACGTTTCATCGCCAAGCTCTGTGGTGTCACCGCAGAGAGGGGCCTCTTCTATGACACAACCCAGCGCATCCTCAAACGCGACAACGCCGGTCAGTGGCCCGACGCCGCGTGAGCCTAAAGAAAAGATGATTTACTCGAAGAGCGGTTTCGATATGCTCAAAGCCCTGTGGCTGGTTGCGACGCGCAAAGATCCAAAGATCAACCTTGGTGCTGTTGATATGTCATGTGCATTTGTTGTGTGTGATGTATCTCTAAATGATTGCCCAATCGTTTACGTCTCGGATAACTTTCAAAACCTTACTGGGTACAATCGTCATGAAATTACTGGGCAAAACTGTCGTTTTCTCCAAGCTCCAGACGGCAAGGTCGAGGCAGGGTCACGCAGAGAATTTGTAGACGATGGCGCAGTCTACAATCTAAAAAAGATGATTCATGAAGGGCGTGAGGTGCAGCAAAGTCTCATCAACTACCGCAAGGGCGGAAAGCCTTTTCTTAACCTTCTCACAATGATCCCTATTCCCTGGGATACAGACGAAATTAGGTACTTTATTGGGTTCCAGATCGACCTTGTTGAATGCCCAGACGCCATTGCATCAGGTCAGGAAATGGGTGGTGTTAAGGTCAACTACAAGCATAGCGACATTGGACAGTATATTTGGACACCCCCACCATCATCGCAGTGGGAACCTGATAACGGCCAAACCCTTGGAGTTGATGATGTCTCCACGTTACTCCAAAGATTCACTCCATCCGGACTGGTTTCTGACTGGCATAAGCAGTCTTGGGATAAAATGCTTCTGGAAAATACCGACGATGTGGTTCATGTACTGTCCCTGAAAGGGCTTTTTCTTTACTTGTCACCATCTTGCAGGCGTGTGCTGGAATATGATGCTGCCGATCTGGTTGGGAACAGCCTCTCCACAGTCTGCCATCCGTCTGACATAGTTCCCGTCACTCGGGAGCTCAAAGACGCCACGGCTGGAAATCCGGTAAATATCGTATTCCGTATACGGCGGAAGAACAGCGGATATACGTGGTTCGAAAGCCACGGCGCGCTGTTTAACGAACAGGGCAAGGGTCGAAAATGCATCATCCTAGTCGGACGCAAGAGACCGGTATTTGCACTAAGCAGGCGTAATCTGGAGTCAAACGGTGGTATTGGGGATAGCGAGTTGTGGTCAAAACTGTCAACTTCAGGCATGTTCTTGTTTGTATCGTCCAATATTCGGTCTTTGCTTGATCTCCAACCAGAGTCCCTTGTTGGTACGAGCATTCAGGATCTCATGCGCAAGGAGTCCAAGCCTGACTTTGGACGAGCGGTTGAGAGAGCCAGGCGAGGAAAGATTGTCACCTGCAAACACGAAGTGCAGAACCGTCGCGGTCAGGTTTTGCAAGCGCAAACTGTACTCTATCCTGGCGATGCATCAGATGGTCAAAAGCCGTCTTTCCTGCTGGCGCAAACCAAGCTGATCAAGGCTTCATCAAGGAGCATTGCTCCGGCCAGCGGTACAGGCAGCGTTCATTCCAGCTCCGCTGTGCCAATGCCCGACAGCAGTGTCTCAGCACCTGTGTCACAACCCGCAGGCGGCGCCCTTAAGCCCGGGTCCCAAGATGCTGCCCTTGCGTCAGATGACAACATTTTTGACGAGCTTCGCACGACCAAATGTTCCAGTTGGCAGTATGAGCTGAGGCAGATGGAGAAGGTCAATCGCATTCTAGCGGAAGAGTTAGGCGGCCTTCTGTCAAAGAAGAAGAAAAGAAAGAGGAGAAAAGGCGTCGGCAATGTTGTGCGGGATTGTGCCAACTGCCACACGAGGAATACGCCAGAATGGCGCAGAGGTCCCAGTGGCGAAAGAGATCTTTGCAACAGCTGCGGCCTCCGGTGGGCCAAACAGGTAAGACACAGTTCTAGGAACTCGTCTAGTCGTGGAGCCTAATATTTCGGCAGACTGGCCGCGTTTCCCCACGAAACTCGTCGCGAGGTGGCAATGGGGATACGAATAGTAAGAAGTCGGCATCGCCCATCCACTCCTCACCATTGCACAGATCCGAGCTCAATGGCAGTGGACAATCCACACAACCTACCCAAACCGCCAATCCACCTGCGCCAACGCCTTCTGTCGACGGTGATGGGGGGGCAATCAACCCCTCAAAACTCACCAACAATACCCAGCCGCCGCAAAACTCTGGTTCCAAGCCCGCCACTACGATTACAATGCCACCTCCAAGCCAGCCATTATTATCGACCGCCGGCTCGGCCATGACATCTATCCGAGAGGAACGCGAGACAAGCCAGCCATAATGGAAAACGGCATTCTCTCCCGGTTCCATTCACCATATTCTGTCCTATTAAATTTGCAGATCTTCGGAGCGGATCTTGCGACGATTCATGTGCGATTTATGGCATTATGATACCCGCGAGACTTCCTTTCTCTAATGATTTCTACCCGTCTGGCTGCCTTTGGCAGCGATGATTTGACAGTTTCTAATGTACTATCACGATTTGGGATAGTGCTTCAAGTACACGACAGCGGGGCCTTCGCCCCAGTTTCCTTCGTTTTTTTTACCGTCAATGCCTGCATATAAGGCTTTTGACTTATCATGAAATGGGTTTCTTTAGGGGCATAGACACGATATACCACAAGTACACGAGGTGTTGATGGAGTTCTACATATTTTTACACGTTCTTGACTTTTAGGGCAACGCAAACGAAGCTACTATTGATGGGGGGGAATATATATTGCGCGCAAGGGCAATAGAAAGCGAGGATGATCAAGTAGGATGTTACATACGAGGCTTGGGCTCGGTAAATAGCCGCAAGTATGCTGGAGGAAAATGCGCAAAGTAAACAAGTTGCGGACCAGGATTATCAAATTAAAACAAGATAGCCGCCTTATATTGGTACCAAACTGATGTTTTGACCCTTTCAAATTTCCTCAACTTGTATATCAGTATTTGATGGACGTCCTAACATATGTATAGGATACCATGAGAGATGTGATACCTGCTGACTTTGCGACGCAATATGAACGCACCTAGGTACCGCCGCAGACAGTATTGACAACCCGTATCACGTTTACCGACAGGAGTTTATATCCCATTTAGATACGTAGTCCACACCTAGGCCAACATTTTCTAAAAGAAGAGCACGATTGTTCTACCAGGAAAGTGAACAGCGAACGGCTTCTTCCTCCGAGATTTCAGGTATCTTTTTTCTCCTCCATGCGATGCCCCCAAAAAAAATATTATTCATCTTTTTTTAATTTGCTTTGTTCTCTTCAAGACTCAGCAAAGAGGCCCCAGTCCTTGATCTTGAAGGTGCTCCAGATGCGGGCGGAGTACTCGACGGCGTCACCGATGAGCTTGCCCTGCTTCCCGAGCTCCAGGTCCACTTCGTCCTCGTCGTACTCTCCCTTGATGTGCGGCACGTTGACCGTGATGAGGATGTCCGTCTTCTCCTTCTCCAGGCGCAGAAGCGTCATGATGAGGGCGGTGAAGTCCGGGCTGGAGGACCGGTCCTTGGATCTGGGGGTCTGGGTCGAGATGAGAGTATAGGCAGGCGTTCCGGTTCTAGGAATTTTTCGTCAGCGTTCAAGTTACTATGAAAACCATGTTTTTTTTCTTATGCCAGAGAAAAGACAGAGCGCAAAGGGGGGGGAAGGCCCGGGGCCTAGTCGTACTCGAGTCGTGAAAAGTCCGTCTCTGCTGTGTTCCAAATCTTGAGTCCGTCGACGTCGGCGCCCACCATCTCCTCCAAGTGCGTCGTCAACGCGCGGCCGTCAATTTCCGGGCCGGAGCCGGCCTCGCCGACGCGCTCAGTGATGTCGAAGATGATGCTCGTGAAACCATCTTTGTCGATCCAGACCTCCTGATTGTCCGGGACTTGTCGCAACTTGCTGCGCGGGGAACAGTTAGCTTTTTTCCTTGCTTTTTTTTTTTGAAAAGAGAAAGACGAGAGGGGGAGGGCTGGAAGGGTGAGGGCGCTGCTTTTGGTACCTGACATCCGCAAACTTCTCGGGCAATTCGCAAATTATGGCGCCGCCGAAGAGAGGCGTGCTGTGGTATTCGGTCATGTTGGGCTTTTGATTTACGACGGTTACGGCTGAGCGACAGCGTCGGGTATGGATAGAGGGGTTGTATAAAAATGTTGGATGGCTATGTGGAGGCTTCAGGTTTGGGGGGGGGGAGACAATAAACAACAACCTGTCACTAGAAAACAGCAGAGCCGAGGGAGAGAGAGGAAGGGAAGGAACTGCAGGCTTTTCAGAAGGCTCTATAACTTCTTACGGCTCACTACTAGATGACGCGCAGCTCTTTTATGCACGATTGGCCCTGAGCCTCGTTTTGTCCCAGGAGCCTGACCTGATTGCTCAAGAGCCCCCGTGTGATACGCGGCGGGCGTGTTGGGCTGAATGGCGGGGTCGTCGCCTAACGGGCAGTGGCAGTGACGTTATTACCCACTGCCCACCCTTCCCCAAAAGCGCCGTGCGTGCCAACCTGCCAACCTGTTACGCGACAGAGCATTTACAAGGGAAAAATGAGATGGAAAAATAGTATTTGAGAGTGAAGTGGGTAATAATAACGAATGGACTCATGATTAAGCACATGTTTCAGTTAGAAAAAAAAGAATTCAGGTTGGGCAAAAATGCAAAACGATAGAATCGAATCTGAGACCTTCAGACGTAAGTTTCCAAAGATTAGGTGAATGGAGTCTGCTGGGCCAATCCCACGGTCACATCTGGTAAAAGGCAAGAGGTGAGTTCGATGGGAGGTCCCACTCCATCTCATTACAACAATAATTGCACCTTATATAGCCTTCTTCCACCAAAATTTCGGGCCACAGATACCCTAGAAATTCTACCTACTTGGAATTACAAATGCGCACACACACACACACACACACACACACACACATACACACACACACACACATACACACACACACACACATACACACACACATAGAGCCGAATCCAACCGGCGATGCATTTTGCCTTGTTAAATTGGAAGGTGCGCTCACTAACTTTTGTGTCCAAACGTCTTACTAAGTTTTATAGGTTACTTTAATACCCTTTGCGGTTGGTTCTTCGGCGAAGCTTGACATGGTAGTGGTAGTCGGTGGTTTCAATAAGTGGACTTTCCAACCTCCAATCGGGGGAGCTCAGGTTTTCTCTGGCCCACTGTGTAATGCGGGTAAGAACCCCCTCAACTCGGTTTAAGTATGCTAGCTTGAGGAGGAGTACTTGTTCATAGTAATACACAAACTTCTCTTACAATATTTCTTCCCCTCCCTTGCCAATTGTGTGAAAATAATTAATAATCGCCAACATTGTCAACCATGTCGTGTATCTTCTGCAAGATCATCAAGGGTACTTCACGGCGGATGGGGGAGTCTCTTGTTGCCCGGCTGAGATGATGTCTAACACGACACGGCAGGTGAAATCCCCAGCTTCAAGCTCTTTGAGAGTGAGAAGACACTCGCTTTTCTCGACATCGGTGCTCTTGCCAAGGGCCATGCTGTGCGCTTAAATCCCCTTCACATGTAGCTCCTCTCCCGGCCCTGTACTGACGACAGAATATTCTAGCTCGTGATTCCCAAGTTCCACGGCGCCAAGCTGGCCGATATCCCTGACGAGGACCTGTCTGAGATTCTTGTTAGTGGCCCCAGGTTTCAAGGTATACGGACTGACCACTGACACCATTCAAAGCCCACCGTCAAGAAGATTGTCAAGGCCAGTGGTGCTGCTGATTACAACATCCTCCAGAACAATGGTACCATTGCTCACCAGGAAGTCCCTCACGTAAGTTGCTTCCCAAAGGCTGCAGTCGAATTCAGTTACATTAGCTAACATGCTACTAGGTTCACTTCCACTTCGTAAGCCCACCTAGATTTCAGTGTTGAGGTGAAAGGTCGCTAACTATGTCCTAGATCCCTAAGCCAACCGAAGAGGAGGGCCTCGGCATCGTCTGGAAGAGCAAGTCTCCCGATATGGATGACCTCAAGGCTTTGTGCGAGGAGATCAAGTCCAAGATGTAAGCATCGAGCCGTCCATAGTGGTGTAGTCTAGATGGAATGGAGTTGGAAGGATGCCTGATTTGTTGGGCTGTGGATGTAGGCGCATATTGAGAATATAGTGTTGCAAGTGGCTTATATGGCTCATTCTCTAATTACTTTGAGTCAGTATTGTGTTCCTTCCCATGGCATGGACTAATGACAGTGGAACGGGTTGATGGACGACTCCATACGTGATATTAGTAACAACGATTATGCTCCGTAGACAGGTACTAATAATTGACAATATAACGCACGTATAACGTGTCGACATGGAAACCATATAAGAAGTACGTTTTATTATTATTCTGTGCTGTCTATGATGTAGCCCATGTTAGAATATCAAATAGAAAACTAACCTTTTATGTTCATAAACATTTGACAGTGAATTTGCTGTATTCGTAATCAACTAAAACACTGAAACATTAACTCATGGCATCATTGATGCATCCTAGGCGTGAAAATTAGAGCACATGGCTTCAGAGGCCACGTGTGGTCTCAGTAGCACATGTGCTGAGAGGATCACGATTCCCTGATGATGTGCATTACGCGCGGGGTGATGTTCGCATCATCTAGCAGTCCCTCGTCCTCTAGGGAGGGCACTGCCTCTCCCTCTGCTCCTAGTTGATGTCGTTCTACCTCTTGTTGGAGCTCCACGCGCGGCGGGTAAACGGGATTGGCGCGTTTCTGGGTTGGCCTTTTTGGTGCCAGGTTTCGCGGAAACGGGCGGGTTGTCAACGAAGGATGTATCAGTCGTCCTACAGCTTTGTAAGCGAGGTGTTCCCATGATTGAACAAAATATATCCCGTGCAAGGCTAACCCACATGAAAGTAGCTTCCGTGTCCGGTGCATCAGATCGTGTGCTAGGCACAGATGCCGGTTCCTCGTCGAGGTCTCGGCGGAAAGACTCGGGAATTGGGCCCTTCAATATGGTCAGCAATTGTCAGAATGTCATAAAGCTATCTAGAGTGACGCGATTATATCAACCTCAGGGAAATCGACGCAGAATGCGTTCATGTTCAGCCCATAGAGGAAGCTTGAGAAGGACTCGGTGAAGCGCGAGAGGCTTTCGTGCATCAGCTGGAAATGCATCATGTTGGCTTCCAAGTCGGCCATAGCGTCCGATAGCTCGGCAAAGGCGGGCTCGAAAGCGTTGAGAGGGAAAGACGCGTCTGTACCCCCAGCACCTCGTGCAGAGTCGCGAAACGAGGATCGTGAGGAGGGCCGGAGAGGGGTGGTTGGACGAGAGGTGCGTGACCTCGAATTCGAGCGCTTATCCCCTGATCGTGGCGTCTGGCTAGACATGTTGAGTTTCAAGATTAATGGTTCGCATAGGAAGAGGTTGCTTCGGAATGCAATCTAATTCTTTCCTAACGCCCAAAAAAAATACCATTGCCGTACCAAGTGTTAGTCGCGATGCCATGCACAGTTACGTCTTGGTGTTTCTTATCTCCACTGTCTTATCTGCCCCGCGTTCCCCACCAACGGATGCGTTTACCTAGACTCTTGTCTAAAAACGAATCAGGCATGAAAGTTTGGTTATATGTACGCAGTAAATCGAAGTCTCTTGGAAGGGCACAACCTTTCATTGAAACTCAAATTGGGTGCCCATGAGATTTAGTACTCCGTATTGTAGTGAGAATCACGAATGCTGGTTAATATATCATATCCCAGTGTGGTACTTCAACTGCGCCATCTGTTTGACTCTGTGGGAGAAACTCGGTGGAGAGGAATGTCATAGATGGCATATTGCCACTGGTAGCCCTTCCCAGTAATAATGGCGTTGGCTGTGAATCCCTTGGTATGCGCAAAGCAACAGGTCTCTTCCAAAGCCGTGTAACGAGCATGGCGCATGTATGTACTATGTAACCCGTAATCCGTCTTTCATTTCACGGACTCTTGGCCAGCCGCGTGATATGAGGACGGAATACCGGCTACTTTCAAGGTTTGGATGCTTTGACCTCGTCAAAGGAACCATAGCCACAGACGCTAGGCGTATTACCAACTAGATCCGCCAGGGTCGGACAAGGTCCTCCTCCACAGTTACGGAATACCGCATGCTCCGTACTCCGTACCGATTACTATGTACAAGCTCCCAAGTAAGCTCCCGTTTCTTGCTTGGTTGCTCACGAGACACCCCGACTAACGCTTGCTTTCTGCGGTTTCTGTTTCCGGAGTAGAGGGGCCTCTTTTTTCTTTTTTTACTTTTGGCCGCATGTAACCCCTGGATTACCTCGTTTAATATCCTGCAGCAGAGGACGATCTTCAGGTTGATTCGCCCACGCTTTGCATGCGAATCGTTGAAAAGGGAGGGCTAAACCTATGAAGCCACGGCTGCCCCGTCTCTCGTCGTCAGCGCCTCTACCTTTTTCCCGCAGCCCTGCGCCGCACTTCCCAGCTCGACGTACCCCGGCATATCCGCTCTCTGTTATTGCAAGACAGGGACGAGAGGGCCGTGTTGCGATTACTTCTAGCCCAAACTCGACGTATCTTTACTATACTTGCCGAACTGGCCTAGTCCCGAATCACTCGGTCTCTTCTTCGCAGATAAAACATTACCGCTCCCTCGCCCATAAACCAATTAGCAAACTTGCCAACCCTCAAGCGTGCAACTACACGCGTCTAAGAAGCAGCTTCCCGACCTCCGTCAGCTTTGTAGCTCTCTCCATAGTCCTTGGAGCAGCTTTAGCAGTTGTCTGGCGCACGAGCCAACTGCATCAAACAGAAGCATTAGACGATCAAGAGGAAGAGATGGCAGGAGATATCCCAGAGGGCCGACCCGGCAACCTGACTCCCGAACAGGAGGAAAAGCTACGAAAGCTATGGCTCATAGTATTCCAGCTCTGCGGCGTCACCGAAGGTGGTGAGCCACTAAACGCCCCCTCTGCCGCATCAGAAGAAGCTCCGGCCGCCGAACCAGAGGGCCAGAAGAAGAAGCGCTTCGGTCTGTTCAAAAAGGAGAAAGATACAAAGTCAGGCTCGTCAAGTAGCCCGGCTAACGGCGGCGAGGATGACAAGTACGGGGAGACGAAGCAATACCACGAGGCTCTTGCCAAGCATTCGCCCGAGACGATTCGTCAAACGATATGGGACATGGTCAAGCATGACCACCCCGACGCCATCCTTCTCCGATTTCTCAGGGCCAGGAAATGGGATATTGAAAAGGCCCTGGTTATGATGATCTCGACAATGACTTGGCGTCATGGCGAGATGCGCGTCGATGAGGACATCATGAAGAATGGTGAGGCCGGCGCCGTCGACAATGAGCAAAACGGACAGGGCAAGGACAAGCAGTTGGGGCACGATTTCCTCGAGCAGATCCGCATGGGCAAGAGCTATCTGCACGGTGTTGATAGGAAAGGCCGTCCCATCTGTGTGGTGAGGGTACGCCTCCACAAGCAAGGAGAGCTGTGTGAAGAGAGTTTGGAAAAATACACAGTCTACATCATTGAGACCGCTCGGATGGTTCTGTCGCCCCCGGTCGACACTGCTGTAAGTTGAATATCACTAAAAGCTCAGGCCATGGACCCTTGAACTAACGCCACCACAGACCATCGTGTTTGACATGACAGGGTTCTCTATGGCAAACATGGACTACACTCCTGTCAAGTTCATGATCAAGTGCTTCGAAGCAAACTATCCCGAATCCTTGGGCACTGTCCTCGTTCACAACGCCCCCTGGGTATTCCAAGGTAAATAAGAAGAAGCACTTTCCTATAGAAAACTGACACTTTACTGACACACGAATAGGCATTTGGAAGATCATTCGGGGATGGCTAGACCCTGTGGTTGCTGCCAAGGTTCACTTCACTAACAACAAAAAAGACCTGGAGGAATATATTGAACCGGGCCGTATTGCAAAGGAACTTGGCGGCGATGAGGACTGGGAGTACAAGTACGTTGAGCCCGTGCCGGGCGAGAACGACAAGATGAAGGACACAGAGACACGCGAGAAGCTGCTGCTAAACCGCGCAGAGCTCGTCAAGAAGTTTGAGGCGGTAACCTTGGATTGGATCCAGAACCCGGAAGGCGAGAAGGGCGATTCTCTCAAGGCAGAACGCACCAAGATTGCCAAGGAGCTCAAGGAAGATTACTGGCAGCTGGACCCTTACATCCGAGCCCGCTCGTTGTACGACCGTCAAGGTGCCATCCAAGCTGGGGGGAAGGTCAACTGGTACGGAAAGGCACCAGCCGGGTCGGAGACGGCCGACGACGATGTAGACTAAGTAATGTGCTCCCAGTGGTGTCGCTGGCTGTAGAGAAAAAGATATGGCGGTACCTAGATGATAGCCTGTGTAAGTATTATTGTACCGATGTGCACACCTATTTTCATGCCGCCATGGTAAAAGCAAACATGATGCGTTGCCACGTATTATAGAATTTTAAACGTGCAAGATGAACATTTGACCATCATCTTTTATCATATGTGGGAACAGGTTATTGTCTGCTTTGGGAGAAAATTTGAGAATATCGGCTCAGGGGTTGCATGAGGGCGCAGCGCGTTTCGACGAGGACCTGAAATGAATGCGTGTCCAGTGATATTTATTGCTTGAGTTTCCTTCGTTCTTATAGCGTGATAGCAAGTATTTTCTAAGAAGAGCAGGACACTGAGTTACAAAGAAGTACGAAATAATTGTATAATAAGATAAATATAGGAATAATTAGGCCAAGCCGCTTAGCTTTCGTGTGCCATTTCAAGTTTCGCGGGCAGATCTAAGCCCGAATCAGGGATTACACCCTCAATACCCTAATAGTACTAATCGGAGTACAAAGTAGCCTTGCCCTTCGCCTTCCATGCATCATTGTAAGCGGACAGCAGAATCACATCTTCAGGATCGAACATGAATGCGTTCCTGATGGATTTGACCGCAACTCTTTGTTCATTCAATCCAGGTATCGCTCGTCCATTGATCTCGCCACCTCTTGGCCACCCTGTTTCCGCGACGACCGTCCTCATCGGCGTTGACAAGACTGCTTAGACCTCTTTAACTGTGTCCTCCAACCAGGTACCCGCCTCGTCAGCTGAAACAGTACTGTCGAAGAATGGATGAGCGTTTATAGCACAATAGTCAGACTCCTCGCATAGCTCCGGGTGCGCCTCGGTAGCTATGAATGTGTCAACCGTGACAACAGGTCCGTCATAACCTGCTTCACGAAGTATCTCTCGAACTTCTTTTACAGAGTTCAGAACTTCCTGGGGAGTGGCTAGTCCATCGTTGACAAGCTCATTTCCAACACTGACCGTATGGATAATATTCCAGTCTCCTTGGATGCTTTGTATTATTCGTGTAGTTTCATCGTTGATCGAGTGGATGTCCTATACCCCGAGGAAAAGGCGCACATTGATTGCCTTGGCTGCGTCATATACCCCGGGGACCTGGTCGCAGTCGGTGCCATATATCCGTATTAGGGAATACTGGTCTTGAATCCTCATAAAATCATTCATGATTTCGTCAGGACTTTTGCAGCTATCGCCCGCATGGTACGGGAAGTAAGATACATCGAACAAATTAGACCCATTAAGTTCATCATTTGTAGATATAGGTATCCCGGAACCAACTGGGTTATATGAAGAGGCCATAGTGCCTACTTCCCAGGACTGCGCGAGTGATAGAGATACAGCCTCGGTGGTTTCTGAGCCTTCAGAAGTTATGAGCATTGAGGCACTGCTCATAGAGACAGTCTCTTCGGATATAGAGGCTTGAGTTATTGGTCCCTTTATGGTTCGGAATTCTGAGAGGCCAGGAGTTTGTCTTTGCATAGGCAAGTCCAAGAAGCTTGTAGGGAGTGCCACGATTGCTTCCGTACAAGTGCATGCTGGGACTTCAGCGTCATTAACCCAGACTATTTGCCCAGGGATGTCCATAGATGCTGAAGCAGTGGCATCATAAACTGTTATCCCTTTAAAGCTGCGAGTCTCGCAATCGCCCTCTAAATCCGAGGCGCTTCCTTTGCCTTTGCGAATATCAGCAACATAAGTGTACAGGCGTCATAACTTTAAACATACCTAAGGTAGGGCAAGCAATGACAGAGATAGGAAATGCCATAACCCAGAGGTAAACAAAGCCTTGCATTGTTTTTGGATAGAGTGCTAACTTTTGAGCTTGAAGGGGGTCGTCCAGGACGTATTGGAGTCACAGGCTCTCTGGAGCTTGACCAAAGCCTAAGAGGAAGTCTGGAATGCTATAAACATGTAGGTCAAGGGAGTATATCAATAGTAGGTGATTGTGCGGTAGTGTGGATGACAAAACGGGAGGGCAGACAATAAATGATATTTAAGTTTTGTACAATAGGTTAATGTATTTTTATAAGAGTAGCTAGTGGTTAAGGTGTTGGGAATGACAGAGTACTTGGGGGGAGTCAAGTAGATGGTGTGCTTGAGAACAAGTTGCAGACACCTGGACGGCTGGGCACATCAGTGAACAAGCAAGAGCCTCATTGCACCTTCCCTTCTAACAGAGTCCTTTGTTTTGGAACAAGCCGTCATCAAATCGTGTGTGTACTGAGGTAGGAGATACTCGGCCTTATAGCTAGAGCCGGGGAGGGGGAGACGATGCATTTATCTCCTTCATTATGGAATAAGTTAGCCTGCGGACTGCAATCGAGATGCAGCGGACGTGAACGCGGGCTCAAGTCCAAGTCAGAGATACACTATATCGGGGGCATAGACGTTTGGATTGCTCCGGGTAGTGGTACAAATACTGGTTTCAAGTTTATAGAAGAACTAGACTAACTTCTGAACTCAAACTCACCGCGTATCAAAGACTGAGGTGTGCGCATCAATACGTATATGCAAAATGTTTATACAATAATCTACAATGTATGCTGTATATGCAAAGCCAAACCCCTAGAATGCAAAATGCCCAAAAAACGCCAAAAATATGAAGCAACTCCTAGATGTTGAGCTTAGCTTGACAATGTCAGATTCCCCATGCTCTCCGCAACAGTCTCATCCGCTTTCATAGTATTTGCCGTCATATCTGCTGTCGTCATATCCATCGCCGACATGGAAACATCGCCCCCAGCTCTCTTCTCAGCCCATCTCTCCGAGATGATCTTCATGATCTCCTTCTGAGATTTACCGGGGTTCTCCTGGCGCACGACCTTCATCTGCTCTTTGAAAAACAATTGGTACTCAGAAGGGCCATTCTGGTTTCGCGGGGTTGGCCTGGTCTGCTGAAGCTTTCCTGGGCACTTTGAGCAACGGTGTCGATCAGGATTGATGGACTTCGAATGGCGTTTGTACTCAACGCCACAGCTGGTGCACTCCCAAACATACTTAAAGTCGATATCGTAAGAGTGTTTGGTAGTTACTACAATCCCTCGATCCTTGAATACCTTGGAACACTTGGCGGCCCATGCCTTGAACTCTTTACCGTGCGGGTTTGTCGTGATCCCTGTTACCATGTAGTTGGCCAGGTGGCAGAACTCATGAGCCACAACATTCAGGAGCTTTGCCTCATCATCAATGACCTTTTCTGCGAGTTGGATGGACGCGTGGTGCTTATAGGTAGTAGAAATGGTCGACCCATCAGCGGCTTTAGAGGTAACTGTTTCCCGCTTCCATGTGGCACGACCAGCTGTGGTCTGTAGAGTCTTGGACCAGTTTATAAGCACCCCGCCAGTTGATTCGGCGAGCTCAGCAACCTTGCCTTCTGTGATTTTCTCATCCAACTCCTTCAAAAATTCTTTGGCAATGGTATCCCTTTGCGAAAGAAATACTCTCCGCGTTTCCTTTTGGGGGCTGGGCTTATTCGATTGCTTCACAACTGTGGGTGGAGGGAATCGCTTTCGTGGAGAATGCTGATCGTTCCAGTCATTAACAACATCTTGGCTCCAGAAGGAATCAGTGCTCGGTCGGTGAGGCGTGCTGGGGATGGCAGACTGCTTCAAAGGCGAAACAAGGGTTTTGGATCCAGTAGCCTTCGTGGGTGTGCTTGGCCTAGGGGGGGCTGCCGTAGCGGCAGACCATTCGGCTTCCAATTGTAAGTTGGCCAGAGCGTCAACGAGTTCATCAGCGTCTTCATGTGAGGGAGATTCGCTTCGCTCGGCTGGCGGTGATTGCGGGCGTTTCTCTTTTTGCACTTGCGAATGCTCGCGAAGCGTCTTGTTTGGGTCTTTAGGAGTAAGGATAGACACAGTCTTTTTAACCGGTTTGGGAGTCTTGACTTGCTGAAGTGACTTTGGTACAAGTACCGTAGGTTCGACATTTGATAGGTCGTCCGTCTCCTGTGCTGCTTCGTCTGGATTATAGACGGAGCCAGAATCGCTGTGGAGCTCGGAATTTGGGGTCACATCAGTTTGGCTATCTTCGTCTTCTTCGTCAATCGTTTTTGATGCCATAGAAGAGTTAATGTTGGTGGTGTTTGCCGAGTCAATGCCAGTTTCACCGCCGAAGCTGTCTGACAGGGACCCTGCCAAAGAGTCATCATCGAGACGTATGTTTGCCAGATGAAGCACAGGCTTTAGTGTTCTTTTCTTGGGCAGTGGAGACTCCATAACAGGGTCAGAATCGGTATCAGATGAGGGCTGCTCCTGAGCGCTCTCGTCGATCGGGACTTGATCCTTTGGGAACGGTTTGTTGAGGCGGAACGGCCTGAGTTTAGGCGCCGAGCTTGATATAGTGCTAGGCTTTTGGGACTCGAGATTCTTGTATGCCTCAATCTTCTTCCTTGGCGATTGGCGAGCCAGAGACTGTGCAGGCCTTTCATCTTCTTCCAAATCAAGCTTCTGGAATAGACGGTTGCTCGAGGCCGGTTTGCCACCGCCCAGTCGTCGGACTTTTCGGGTCGAGGCCTTCACGGTTGACTTAGGGACCAAGGCCTTTCTGGGACCGGGTGTCGCTGTAATTGCTGAGCTGGCAGATGGCGCGGAGGTTCGTTCGGAGAGGTTATTTAGATTATGCACCTCGTCCTCGTCCGAGGGACAATAATCGACAAGTCTCGACATCGTTGTTGGGTGACGAAATGAATGCCGCGTAGTATGAATGCTTCGCTGATATAAAACAAGAACTTTAGTGACGCTGGAGGGGCTGTATTGATAACCTCTAATATAGGTCGCAATGTGCGGTTATAAGCTGGTTAAGACGTGGCACGGAAACTTCGGTGTGGAACAGCCAATATCTAGGCACAACAAAGCTACTGTCACTCTCTGTTTCCGTAGCAACCTAATTGGCTTGTGTTTCGGGTATCAACTTACCCTGTTGGCGGCCCTACAGTTTACCACACTCGTGTGCGACCACTCCTACATGGCATTCGCCTGTCAATCCCACCATGCTACACTCTGTACTTCTGGGTTTGCTTATTTAAAATGTTATACTTTCGTGATTATATTGCTTTCAACAGTTACCAAAAGAAATGTGTTTAACAATCAATTATGGGCAGTCATTACACCAAGCGCGAAGTTTCAAGCACTCTCCAGTGACCAGATTCATGAGTTAATACTGAGTACTCCGTACATAGTGATATCCCAACCCCATTGTACTCTGTAGGTGGCACCTTGCTCTCGAAAGGGACGTGCCAAAACGATCACTACTTCACCACAAGTTCGTCATCCTCATCTATGCGTGAGATAAACCCTCCTCTCGGGGACAGAAAACACCGACCGCCCTTCCACACACTCACACGCGTAGGGGGGTCTGTGTTTTCTGTCCCCCACTAGACCCTATGCTGAAAATATCAACTGGTCTGCATCTCCTCGAAGCATGGAAAGCGGTATAGATGTCAACAGGGGGTTGAACAGGGCGATTTGTCCAATGCCCTCCGGCCAAAAAGCGGACAAAAATACATCTGGTGCCACCCAAGATAAGTAACGGAATAGGTATGTACTGATAGAGCTTTGATAGGCCAAGCATTAAGAAGAGTGGGTCGTGACATCTCTGCAACGTTCTCAAGGAGTTGCAAAGGCGAACCGACAAGACGGTGATGAAGGGCGAGGAAAAGCGAATTTCTGATACGGAGTACGGAGTATATAATTCATGGTTCCAATGGTTCTGTGCTTAATGCATTGATGGTGGCGATAATAGCCAGCCGGGGAAGTACAGAGCATTTTATACGGAGTATGAGCATTAGCCCTAGATTGCTGGAAAGCTCCTTAAACTCCGAGCGAAAGGACAGGGAATACTTCGGGTTGCCAAGATAGAATCGCATCACCTCCCATGTAAGATCGTACCTGTCATTTGGCGGGTTACTAAAATGAACGGTAGAGCTTTTGATTGGATACCAACCCCCTGTCAAGCTTGAGATCGCGTGCCGGGGAGCTACCTCCAGGCGGGTTGATTATGCATTTGCCAAGTAATTCTCGTCCACTGTCTTCGTACTCCATGCTCTGTGCCCTCTGCCGCCTCTGGCAGATGTGAGTCTTGCCTTTCGCCTTGATTCATGCCAAATATCTGCGAGAGGCCTCATAACACGGGATTGACGATTATTTACAGCCCGATCTCCTGTTGTCGTCGTCAGCGATCGCAATTCGCCAACTCACCATAAGTAGCTAGTGCTGGAGAGGGAAGTGGCTTCAACGGAGGATGACTAGGCTCATCGTAAACTCCCCTTTTTAACGTCTGAGACTTGCTCCTCAGCGGGCTCCAAAAAACACAATCCGGCCCATCAAAATCGTACATAGTATGGGCAAGAGGGTCGTGCTTTTTCGAGGCCGCGTGCTCCTGTAAGAAGTAGATTGCGTACTCCGTAGAAGGCGTATCCTTTCTGTGTGACCTCATGTAGGAGAAATAGTGGGGTTCGAAAGAATTTTTTTCCCGCTCGAGTTCAATTCGTACTCTGAGCTGGCAGGCACGGCATATTGATTCCGGGCATTCCTGGGACTTGCACTAGATCAGGGACGCTTCCCAAGCGGCGAGTCAGGTGAAGGACAGCTCGGAGGCATCCCATCCATGTATCACGAAGTATTTAGACCCACCCGGCCATTTTCAGGTTGCGTCCAGCCCTTTCCTTGATCTACCATCAGTAGCTTGTGGGTTTGCGTGCCGGTGCCGAAATGTAAGCCGAAAAGCCACGATTGCGGTTGCTATCTACGTGCCTAGCCCGGCTGGTAGGTGTCAAAAACACCGGAGAGTTTACGGAGTACTCGGTCCTAGTATGAGGTGGTACTTACTAAGTAGTATCCTGTGCTTTTTTTGACACCGATAGGCCAGGCTACCTATTAAGTATGGGGTTCTCCGTACCCGCGAAAGAATTGTGTATTGTATCGGGAGTAGCTGTTCCCGCGGCCTGGAACGAAAAATAAAAAATAAAAACACGATCTTCTTGCCCATATACTTCAAGTGAGCTGCCAGGTTGTGTTTTTTAGGGCGCCTGTTGCTGTAATGCAGATAATGAGAACCAGAAGCTCCTTAGTATAATAAACTGCTTCTAAGGACTGTGCATATGTCTAACGCGAAAGGTAAAAAAGCCAGTAAACAAAAAGGCAAATACCTAATACCGACAGGCCATTTCATCATTCATCAATGATAGAGGAAGAGTATAAAAAAATATCGTATTCCAAGCCGCAATTCTTCCACATACTTCTTCGTACAGACGTAGTCGTAATCCGTCCTCCGTAGGTAATGAACGCGCACGGTTTCTTCTAGCCACGCGGAAGGCCCCTGTAAGAGCAGGGCGTCGTAGGCGTTATGCGTACCCACACCTACATCATTGAAACTTCTAGTGCTGCTAGTCGCTCGCATGCTCAAGCTTCCAAGTTCATGGCATGGTGCTTTAGCCACCAGTCAAAGGCAAGTATTCAATAGGTTAGACTTCTGCAAATACTCTCCAGATACCACCCACTGTGCCCACTCAAACCACTTCCTGGATCGAATTGTGTTCCTAGGAGACAAATCCATCTTCGCCGCCCTCTTTTGCCCTTAGCCCTCTTTCTTCTCCCTTCATCATCCATCAAGAAGCGACACCTTTCGTCTGGGGGAGTCTCTACTACTTTTGCAGTGCTGTCTTTCTCCCTCCACAAGACAACGCTGCTCTGACGCTCTTTAAGCCTTGACGTATTGGGTACTGGTCACGGTGCTACTATACTCCATACATCGCATCCCCTTGCAACGCATTGCATCCGTTTTGCCTGCCTTGCTTTTCAATCTCTACCTCTATTCACCCCCTCCCTTGTTCCTACTCTATTAACAGAGGGCGCGTCAACTCACTCGCTCATTCTGTTCCACCTCTCCTTGTTGGTGGGTTTGAGTCGCAGCTCAGTCTTGCCTTCCTCGCCTTGCAAACTACTAGAGTGACTGATCGACATTTATTGTTTCGCTGGGCCACAAGCGTTGATGAATCAGTCTTGAACTTGTCTCTCGCGAGTTCGGGGACTATTTTCTTCAGGAATTTGTTATCATATTTGGCTTAATCACCGTCGACCCCGTCATCCCCATCCTGTGCCGGCCACCTCTGGGATCTTCGAGCCGCCCCGCGTGCCTTGGAACACTGGCACCCCCGTCTACAACTCCCATGCAAACATCCTAGGTTCGTCGTCAATTAACTAACAACGATTGTATACCGCATGCATACTCTTCGGGTTCATTAACATCATTTGTACAGGTACGACTACCTGCGACAATGTCGGGATACCCAGGCGGTGGTAGCCAAGGCCACTACGACGACGGCTATGGTCGTCAACCGGGTGGCGCAGACTCGTACTATCAAGACGACCAATACTATGATCAGCAGGGGTATGATGACCGACGGGATCAAAGGCACGACGGTTATTACGATGAATCGTGAGTTGGACATGTTTGCCTGTTCTACCGTTGACGTACAATACTGACAAGATGCGTGCAGTGGGTACTATAATGCTGACCCGAATAATCCATATCACCAGGACGGAGGCTACTACGACGGCCATGACCAGTACCAGGATGATTACTACCGAGATGGTCACGGTGGCGGCGGCTACTACGACCAGGGGTATGACCAAGGTTATGGCGGCCGTGGCCGCTCCGAAGAGGATTCGGAAACGTTCAGTGACTTCACAATGAGATCTGATATGGCCCGGGCTGCTGAGATGGATTACTATGGCCGTGGAGATGAAAGGTATAACGGCTATGATGCACATGGCTACCGTCCTCCATCATCTCAACTCTCCTACGGCGGTAATCGCTCCTCGGGAGCGTCGACGCCTAACTACGGCATGGATTACGGCAATATTCTCCCCGCCGGGCAGCGTTCCCGAGAGCCATATCCAGCTTGGACGTCGGATGCTCAGATTCCCCTCTCCAAGGAGGAAATCGAAGATATTTTTCTTGACCTTACTTCTAAGTTTGGTTTCCAGCGGGATAGCATGCGGAACATGTATGACCATCTCATGATCCTGCTGGATTCGAGGGCGTCTCGCATGACACCTAACCAAGCACTGCTTTCTCTCCATGCGGACTATATCGGTGGCGAAAATGCGAACTACCGAAAGTGGTACTTTGCTGCCCACCTGGATCTCGATGACGCTGTTGGTCTGGCAAACGCTGGCCGTTCGAAGGGGCGTCGCAAGTCCAAAAAGAAGAAGAAGGGAAAGAACGATCCTGAAACTACGGAAGCCGAGGCTCTTCAGGAACTTGAGGGTGATGATAGTCTCGAAGCTGCTGAATACCGGTGGAAGACACGCATGAACCGCATGTCACAGCATGACCGAGTTCGCCAGCTGGCTTTGTACCTTCTGTGCTGGGGCGAGGCTAATCAGGTCCGCTTTATGCCTGAATGCCTATGCTTCATCTTCAAGTGCGCCGATGACTATCTCAATTCGCCCGCTTGTCAAGCCCTTGTTGAGCCTGTCGATGAGTTCACCTTCCTCAATACCGTCATTACACCTCTCTACCAGTATGTTCGTGACCAGGGTTACGAAATTCTTAACGGTGTTTACGTTCGCCGTGAGCGTGATCACGATAAGATCATTGGCTATGATGACTGTAATCAGCTGTTTTGGTACCCCGAGGGTATCGAACGAATCGTTCTTCAGGATAAGAGCAAGCTCGTTGATATCCCCCCTGCCGAGCGCTACCTCAAGTTTAACGAAATTAACTGGAAAAAGTGCTTCTTTAAGACTTACAGGGAAACCCGCTCTTGGTTTCATCTTCTTGTCAATTTCAACCGTATCTGGATCATGCATCTGACCATGTTCTGGTTTTACACATCGTATAACGCCCCGACTTTACTCGTTGGTAAGGCCTACGAACAACAGGTCGATCAGCCTCCCCCAAAGGCAAAACATTTCTCCTTTGTTGCGATGGGCGGGGCCATCGCTTCATTGATCAATGTTATTGCTACGTTGGCGGAATGGGCATATGTGCCACGTCGATGGGCCGGCGCCCAGCACCTGACAAAGAGACTGCTCTTCCTCCTCCTGGTGTTCGCTCTCAACGTCGGTCCCGGTGCTATCGTTTTGATGGATGTCATCAAAATTGATAACGGGCCAAACATCAATTTAATCATCGGTATCGTCCACTTCGTCATTGCGGTCATTACCTACATCTTCTTTTCCATAATGCCCCTTGGAGGGTTGTTTGGTAGCTATCTTGCCAAGAAGTCAAGGCAGTATGTTGCAAGTCAGACTTTCACGGCGAGCTGGCCTAAGCTTCGCGGTAGCGACATGGCCATGTCTTTTGGCATCTGGGTTGTGGTCTTCGGGCTCAAGTTTGGGGAGTCTTACGTTTATCTGACTCTATCATTCCGGGACCCCATTCGTTACCTACACATCATGAACGTGGATAGCTGCTTGGGAGATTCCATCTTGCTCCAAGAAAAGCTTTGCAAGTATCAACCATTTGTTTTGCTCGGTTTGATGGCATTTACCGATCTAATCTTCTTCTTCCTCGATACCTATCTCTTCTACGTCCTACTCAATACGGTCTTCTCTCTTGCTCGTTCTTTCTATATCGGGTCCTCTATCTGGACGCCTTGGAGGAATATTTTCTCTCGTCTGCCGAAGCGTATCTATTCTAAGATTCTTGCAACGACAGATATGGAAATCAAGTACAAGCCAAAGGTCCTCATCTCCCAGGTGTGGAACGCCATTATTATCTCCATGTACCGAGAGCACCTATTGGCTATTGATCACGTTCAGAAGCTGCTATATCATCAAGTGCCATCCGAACAGGAGGGTAAACGCACCCTTCGTGCGCCGACCTTCTTCGTTTCCCAGGAAGACCACTCGTTTAAGACAGAATTCTTTCCCAGCCAGAGCGAGGCTGAGCGCCGACTCTCATTCTTTGCGCAATCTCTTTCTACACCTATCCCGGAACCTCTGCCTGTCGATAACATGCCCACGTTCACGGTTATGATTCCGCACTATAGCGAGAAGATCCTTCTTTCTTTGCGTGAAATCATTCGTGAAGATGAGCCATACTCTCGTGTCACTCTGTTAGAATACCTCAAGCAGCTCCATCCTCATGAATGGGATTGCTTCGTTAAGGATACCAAAATTCTAGCGGACGAAACCTCGCAGATGAATGGCGAAACTGATAAAGATGAGAAGGACACGGCCAAAAGCAAGATTGACGATCTCCCCTTCTACTGCATCGGCTTCAAGTCGTCTGCTCCCGAGTACACCCTCCGAACGCGTATATGGGCCTCTCTTCGCTTCCAGACGCTGTATCGTACTATCTCCGGCTTCATGAACTACAGTAGAGCTATCAAGCTCCTATACCGGGTTGAGAACCCTGAGGTTGTTCAGATGTTTGGTGGGAATTCCGATAAACTTGAACGCGAGTTGGAGCGCATGGCTCGTCGTAAGTTCAAGATGGTTGTCTCTATGCAGAGATACTCCAAATTCAAGAAGGAGGAGATGGAAAACGCCGAGTTCCTTCTGCGCGCGTACCCCGATCTTCAAATCGCTTACCTGGATGAAGAACCTCCGACTAACGAGGGTGAGGAGCCGCGCTTATACTCTGCTCTTATCGATGGTCACTCGGAGATCATGGAGAACGGAATGAGGAGACCCAAATTCAGGATCCAACTCTCTGGTAACCCTATTCTAGGCGATGGTAAATCTGATAATCAGAATCATTCTCTAATCTTTTACCGTGGTGAATATATCCAACTCATCGACGCCAACCAAGATAACTACCTCGAGGAATGTCTCAAGATCCGCAGCGTACTGGCAGAGTTCGAGGAAATGAAGACTGACAACACCTCGCCTTATACTCCTGGGATCAAACACGACGGCCCGGCTCCTGTGGCCATTCTTGGTGCTCGCGAATACATTTTCTCGGAGAACATCGGTATTCTAGGTGACGTTGCTGCAGGGAAGGAACAAACGTTCGGTACCCTCTTCGCTCGCACGCTTGCTCAAATTGGTGGCAAGCTACATTATGGGCATCCGGACTTCTTGAACGGCATATTTATGACGACCCGTGGTGGCGTGTCTAAGGCTCAGAAAGGTCTTCACCTGAATGAAGACATTTTCGCCGGTATGAATGCCCTACTCCGAGGTGGCCGTATCAAACACTGCGAGTATTACCAGTGCGGTAAAGGTCGTGACTTAGGTTTCGGCTCTATCCTTAACTTTACTACCAAGATTGGCACGGGTATGGGCGAACAAATGCTATCCCGTGAATACTACTACTTGGGCACCCAGCTTCCTCTCGATCGATTTTTATCTTTCTATTATGCCCACGCTGGTTTTCACATCAACAACATGTTCATCATGCTATCGGTGCAAATGTTTATGATTGTGCTGCTCAACTTTGGCGCTCTCAGGCATGAGACAACAGCTTGCGATTACAATCGAGACGTCCCTATTACTGACCCTCTTTTCCCGACTGGCTGTGCCAATACTCCGTCTATCATGGACTGGGTCCACCGAAGTATCATGTCAATCTTCTTCGTTTTCTTCCTCTCCTTCGTACCTTTGATCGTTCAAGAGTTGATGGAGCGTGGCGTGAAGCGTGCCGCGGTTCGTTTCGCGAAGCAAATCTGCTCTCTGTCGCCGTTCTTCGAAGTCTTCGTCTGCCAGATCTACGCGAACTCTGTGCAGCAGGATCTTTCCTTCGGTGGTGCTCGCTATATCGGTACAGGCCGTGGCTTCGCCACTGCTCGTATCCCTTTCGGTGTCCTATATTCTCGTTTTGCCGGTCCTTCCATCTACTTTGGCGCCCGCTTGTTAATAATGTTACTCTTTGCGACCGTCACCGCCTGGACTGCCGCCATTACCTACTTCTGGATTACGCTCCTCGGTATTACGGTCTCGCCGTTCCTCTACAACCCTCATCAATTTGCCTGGAGCGACTTCTTCATTGATTATCGTGATTTCCTGCGTTGGTTATCACGTGGCAATTCAAGGACTCATGTTTCATCCTGGATCGCCTTTTGTAGGCTTTCGCGCACCCGTATCACTGGCTACAAGCGCAAGGTCTTGGGCGATCCCGCAGCAAAGATGTCTGCAGATGTACCCAGGGCTGCTATTACCAATATCTTCTTCAGCGAGATCTTCTCGCCTCTCTTGTTGGTGGTAGTGACACTCTTACCTTACCTTTTTATCAATGCACAGACTGGTGTATCCGATGCTGTGCAGGACGATCCAGACGTAAGCACCAAGTTTGAGCCTACGGCCTCTCTCATTCGCGTCCTTCTGGTTGCCTTTGCACCTGTTGCCATCAACGCAGGCACTCTCCTCATCATGTTCTGCATGGCATGTTTCATGGGTCCTTTACTTAGTATGTGCTGTAAGAAGTTCGGCAGTGTCCTCGCTGGTATCGCACATGCGATTGCCGTTATTGTCCTACTGGTTTTCTTCGAGGTCATGTTCTTCTTAGAGGGATTCAATTTCAGTCGTACTTTAGCTGGGATGATCGCCGTTATTTCTCTGCAGAGGTTCCTCATTAAACTAATTGTTTCGCTGGCTCTGACTCGAGAGTTTAAGACGGACCAATCGAATATTGCTTTCTGGTCTGGCAAGTGGTACTCTATGGGTTGGCACTCAGTGTCTCAACCTGCACGAGAATTCCTCTGCAAGATTACTGAGCTTACAATGTTCGCGGCGGACTTTGTTTTGGGGCATTGGCTACTTTTCATGATGATGCCTGTGGTTTCCATACCGAAAATCGACACATTGCATTCCACCATGCTGTTTTGGCTCAGACCTAGGTGAGCCAAATTACTCTGGGTATCTCCATTATGTTCTAACAAATTTTAGCCGCCAGATTCGCCCGCCAATCTACTCTCTAAAACAGTCGAAGCTACGACGCAGACGAGTCATTCGCTTCGCTATACTATATTATCTTCTTCTTGTGCTTTTCCTCGCTCTTGTCGTTGGCCCCTCTGTCGGCGGTGACAAGATTGACGTCTCATCCATCGCCAGCTCGATCGACGGTATAGGATTCAAGCTGATGCAACCCAACCACCAGAACCACGACGACACTAGAGGCGAGACGGAGACTGGTACTGGGCGGCCTAACTACTCGGGCGCTTTAACTCGAACCACCGAAGAGGGTGGCAGAGCCACCGACCGCATTAGACTCTTCTAAGCTATGCATCAGTCACGGTTTATAGTGGCACAACACTGCAAGAAGATATCCCTCACTATCTGAGGGTATGCCAAAAGTGAAGGGGCGCTTTTTATAGAGTAAGGTGTTGAGTTAAGTGCGAGGAGGACAAATTGCAGGGAAGGGCGCAAGCTGTTTTTGGCATCCATGTTTTGATACGGCAAGGACGAGTTATATAGATGTTTATTCCCTTGAATTTTTATCAGTGGCCTTCATGCTAGTCTTTACTCAGTTGACAGATCAGCTTAAATGCTTGTTACAACCCATGCTGTAATACTTTTGTGTGGCTTAAATCGCATTATTCTATAGGCACGGGCTCACACAGGAAGTACATAGCCTATTGCACCTTCCGGGCTTGCTAGACGAGGATGTTACAACCGTCAGACCTAAGGAGAACGATGATCAGCCCATCAATAGTAGAGCAAAGCTGCGCAGCGGCTTTGCGAATGCAGTATGCAGGAGCACAAGCGTAGCTGCCAGATTTGCTCTTCTTATGGGACATTTGGGCATC
This sequence comes from Trichothecium roseum, assembly GCA_026184415.1. Taxonomy (NCBI): domain Eukaryota; kingdom Fungi; phylum Ascomycota; class Sordariomycetes; order Hypocreales; genus Trichothecium; species Trichothecium roseum. The sequence continues at coordinate 1,118,056 of CM047947.1, forward strand.
ACGTAAAGTGACGACGAGGAGCAAATGGTCAATCCCTCATAGTTGTTAGTGAACGCGAGGAGTAATCGACTTGCGGCAGCAGCTTTGCGAGCCTTTTGGCTACTATAAGTTGGCAATAGAATTTCACTTAGTACTTAGTATAGCCAATTCTCTCCCTTATGTACTCCGTACTCCGTACCCCTATGGGCGAATCTTGTGACGGAAAACAACTAATGCATCGTTTCTTTCTGATGCAAGATTGGGTTCTCCACACTATTGCTTATTAACTGCTAACAACCTACTATTTACTCCGTACTCCGTAATCCTCCCTAGTAACACCTGGTGATAGTGGTTATCCAATGATGGGGCCTCTTAAGCGGAAGCTGATCCGAGAATTTAGGCCGAGGATCCGTTTTGGTTGAATGGTGTTGACAGGCGATGCTTACCTAATTCAGAAAGCAGCCAATCACTTCATTGCGGGTTAGGAGGCTCACCGCGGACTTGGATTCTTAAAGTTCCCCTGAACCGCCAGGAGAAATCCATCTTTCATACATCAACCCATATTAATTTCAACCATGGAGTTAGATCTACTGCAAGCCCAGCTGGGCGAGCTTCTACAACAGGCGTCTTCTAATTTCCATAAAGTGCCAGGCTCTGCAGTCCTAATCCGCTATATCCAGTCTAGCTACCAGAATGATCCCGTGAGATCCGCCATCGAGTTGATCCTCGTTATTTTCTTCATTCGCTATCTACTATCTCCCTCTTATTCTACAGACAAGCAAAACTATGTAAAACTCAAGGAAGATGTGCGTCCAGCCAGGCTACTAAGTTCCAATTTTCCGGACGCTAACTGAAAATGTGCAGGAGATTGATGAATTAGTTGATGATTGGGCCCCCGAGCCTCTTGTTGCTGACCAGACGCCCCTCGAAATTGCCGATAGCGAACGAGTTCCTGTCATCGTTGGCCCTACCGGCCCCAAATCGAAACTTGCCAATGGCCGAACCGTCACCAATCTCGCATCTTACAATTTTTACAACTTCAATGCAAACGAGCAGATCAAAGAGAAGGCTGTACAGACCTTGCGTACCTACGGCGTGGGCCCTTGCGGCCCACCCCAGTTCTATGGCACGCAAGATGTCCATGTCAAGGCTGAGGCTGACATCGCTGCCTACCTTGGTACCGAGGGCTGCATCGTCTACGCCCAGTCCTTCTCTACGATCTCTAGTGTGATCCCTACTTTCTGCAAGCGCGGCGATGTCATTGTCGCCGATCGTGCCGTCAACTACTCGATCCGGAAGGGCCTCGAAGTCTCCCGAAGCAATATCAAGTGGTACAATCACGGAGATATGGAGGATCTGGAAAGAATTATGAAGACGGTGGCGAAGGAACAAGCCAAGACGAAGAAACTTACCCGTCGCTTTATTGTCACCGAGGGCTTATTCGAGACTATTGGAGATTCATCCGATCTTCCCAGGCTTGTCGAACTGAAGGAAAAGTACAAATTCCGCATCATTCTCGACGAAACTTGGTCCTTTGGTGTCCTCGGCCGCACCGGCCGTGGTCTAACAGAAGCGCAAAACGTAGACCCTCAGCAAATCGACATGATTATCGGGTCCTTGGCGGGTCCTCTCTGTGCCGGTGGTGGTTTCTGTGCTGGTGCCAACGACGTTGTTGCCCATCAGCGTATCACATCTTCTGCTTACACCTACTCGGCAGCTCTCCCGGCCATGCTCGCTATCACTGCTAGCGAAACTGTGAATCTCCTCCAGTCCAACCCCGACATTTTAGCTCAATCGCGCGAGAATATCAAGGCCATGAAGGCCCAGCTTGATCCTCGCAGCGAATGGGTCAATGTCACAAGCTCTTTGGAAAACCCCGTTATACTGGCGGTCCTGAAGCCTGAAGTTGTCGCAGCACGCAGACTGAGCGCAGAAGATCAGGAAAGAATACTGATGGAATGTGTTGATGAGGTAAGTTATTGTTGGCTTTACAAAAACCACTCCGGATTTTCTAACATGCAACCCTACAGGCCTTGGCAAATGGTGTTCTAATCACGCGTCTCAAGATTCGCCAACTGATCAATGCTATCGGTGTAAAGGACGGGTGGGCTGCCCAGCCCGCTCTGAAAATCTGTATCACCACAGGGCTGCCCAAGAAGGATATTGAAAAGGCGGGTACTACTATTCGCCACGCCATTACCAAGATTATGACACGCAAAGCCAGCAACAAAACATTGGCATGATACTCGTGCATATTTAATACCGGCGTAATGAACGATGGGTGCTAAGCGTTATGAAAGAGGAATACGGGATCAGTTGCGGAATAGACAAGGCCAATCAACACGGATGCCTGCTAATAATGACATTTATCTGCGTTATATATATATAGGGTCCTGGCAGATTAATTATTTAAACTCACTTTGTACTTTGGTTTGGCGTCCCTGTTTTTCTGTCTGGGCGATGTTATTGCTTACGCACGGAGTAAAGGAAAGGAGTTGTACAGGTCATAGTACTTGCATGTATCATTGTTCAGTCGTTGGATGGATTTAACGTGTGGCTGGATGAACGAATGGGAAGATGTTAGAAGCTCTACTATAAAATATAAAAGTGAAAGCCAACCTCATAATATAACTGAGACTCACAGAGCTTGATGTTGGATAACCATCCCCTGATAAAAAGTAATCCAAGGCTTGCTTGTGGTCAAATGCGACGTTAGAGACCGTAGGGTAAGTACGAAAACAAAAGATCCACCTAAGATCTCAGAGGATGGAGTTGCTTTAAGCCTTCAGCCAACCATGCTGCTGCGTCACCTCTTCACGTCGTGCTAGCATCTTTATCTTATGAACGCCTGGGGCAATCAACCAACCCAATTCTTTTCAGTACAACGTGAAAAAGTCTAGAAGCTCTAAACTCTAGACGCGCTCATGGTTTGGAGCTGATCAAATTAGAGCGCGAAATAGATTTTTTTTTGACGCAGAACTTACGCAGACTTTTTACTCCAACTTGAACCTCCTGACGTAGGAGCCTTGCATTTGACTACAAGTTCTCTCGACGCCCTGGCCTCCCCCCGTGTTCCTCACGACACACCACGAGCGAGCCAGCATTTCGAATCAGAACATGGAGGTGAGTTCCAAACACTTTTTCTTTTAAATAAATATGGAAGGTTTCCCTCTGCCGCTGGCGATTGATCATCTGCACCAAACCTACCGTATTCTATAATCGGGAATGCCAGCGTTTCAAGCGAACCAGAGAGCCCCCACGTCTTGAGCTCCCGCTGTCCCGACAATCGCCGCTTATCTTATCCAAGCATCGTTTGCTTCTGGCCATTACTGCTGTGGTTTGATCAACGGGAATCCAAACCTTCGCAGTTCCCCGAGCCTTGTGCGTTACGTGGCAGCCTTCGGCAACCTTGCGTAACTTGCAGTTACTTGTCACCCATCCATCACCTGACCCCTTGCACGGCCGAGCTGGCCAGTGTTACACAAAGTAAAGTAAAGTCCCGTCAACCAAACCGGGCCCTACTTGCTCTGTCAGCGTCATTCCGTTAAGCTCACGTTACAGTTCTTGAGATGTGATGCATGGTGCGACGGTGCCGGCCCAAGGACTGCTCTGGCCCGTTGCTACTCCAAGACGCAGTGGTGGGAAAACATAGACGGTTGACTACTCGGAGAGATTTACCAATCGTTCAAAATCCAAGAAGGTTATCCCAAGGGGGTCCTGTAGCTCGCAAATCCTCACACCGACGGGTGAAAAGCCAGAAGCCTGGTTCATCCAAACAGAAGCCTAAAGTCATCCCATCTTCTCCTCGATATCATTGAGTGCCTGCCAAGGCCGTTCCACGAACATCTGGCACGCCACTCGTCTGCATTTACCACTTTTGGCACCGGCATCTTCATGATGGCTGAGACTCCGACCCCTCGACCCTATTCACATTCGCCAGTGCGGACTGGAGGGCAGATCGAAGATACGTCTGAACGAGAATCTAAACCTCAAAAGGCTGGAAGTATGGCAGAACGGAGTCTAAAATGCATTCTTAACCAGGCACAGTTAGGTACATCCAGGAAAGATGCGCCCAAAAGTCTTGACGGAGCCCCAGGCCCTCAGGCCAAGGGCAAACCGCGTCTTCTGTTAATGGGCCAAAGAAGGTAAGCAGCCCCCCGGCCTCCCTCTCATTCTAAGTCTGGGAAATATAACTCACTAAATATATCAGGTCTGGAAAGTCATCTATAAGCAGCGTTGTCTTCCACAAACTTCCGCCAAGCGAGACACTCTTTTTGGAGTCAACCGCGCGAATCCAGAAGGACAGTATGGCGTAGGTGGTAGCAAACGATCCGCCCAATGCTCGATGAGAAGAGCTGACATATAAAAATTCCTAGCTCATTCATGGATTTCCAAGTTTGGGATTTCCCGGGGCAGATCGACATATTTGACACGGGCTTCGACCTGGAGGCCATATTTGGTGAAATTGGCGCCTTGATTTGGGTGATAGATGCGCAAGATGACTATCTTGAAGCCGTGGCCCGTCTAAACTCAACCATCCTCTCCCTGCAGCCCTCATATCCCAATGTCAACATCGAAGTGTTCATCCACAAAGTCGATGGCTTATCTGACGACTACAAACTCGACATCCAGCGAGACATTACGATTCGTATCCAGGATGAACTCTCAGATCACGGCTGCGAGAACGCGCCTGTCACATTTCACCTAACGTCCATATACAATCATTCAATATTCGAGGCCTTCAGCAAGGTCATCCAGAAGCTCATACCGCGGCTAGGAACCCTGGAATCGATGCTCACGAACTTGTGCCGGACCTGCCGCTTCGAAAAGGCTTACCTATTCGATGTCCTGTCAAAAATCTACATTGCTACGGACTCGAATCCCGCTGATATGGCGAGCTACGAGATATGCAGTGACTATATTGACGTTATTATCGACATCACCGAGGTGTACGGAACTTGGCACCGAAGCAACGAAGGGCGCAAGAAGCTTGAAGGCGAGCCTTGGAACTCCAAATTGGAAGAGCAGATCGGGTGCTCTACTGCAGAGAGTTGTCTTGTGTTGCATGATAGCAAAAAGCCAATCGTGCTCAGGGAGGTGGATCGTTATCTGGCTATCGTGGCCATTATGAAGGAAGACTCTTACGATAAGATGCCCTTGGTTAATATGAACGTTGAGGCCGTGGTAGGAGGCCTGACCGAGTTCTTTAATATCACGAAGAGAAAGGGCTGATCAGTAATAGTGTAATATTAAAGTTAGCAGTCACTTCCCACTTGGCTTACTCCCCTGCTCAAACTGTGAATGCCATATATGTTTGATGAAAGGTACTATATCGCTTGCCACTATCCCTTAGACACGGGTAGTGTGAAGGTGCGCAACGTGGTGCGATTACTCCCAAGCAAGCAAATCCTCTCTGGCATCTCACCCCTGGCATCACTTCTGTCGTGAGCTTCCATGCGGACTGGCTTCATCATATGCTCCTCTGGCAAATAGTACTCCTTTCCATCTCCTTCCATGTATTGGCAAACATCTGATGGGACTTCACCATCGTATGGAAGAAACAACAATTGATCAGAGTCCAAGGGAATTGAAATAATGACAGGTGTGCCATCCTCTTTGCTACATAGCAGACACAGTTCGCGTTGACCGAGGAATTTGAGATCGATGAGTTTACGTGGCCCTAGGCCAATACAGCAGCATGCTGTGCGCTGATCACTGCTGATCCCATTGACCAAATCAAACTGCGTGTGGAATAGATAGACTAGAGACGAGTATCGTTAGAATATATGTACGCACGGTGTGCTATTGTAATTACCTAGATGCTCTGCATTCTTGGACGAAAGAGCTGTAGAGACGAGAGCTGATTTCGAATCCGGAGATGCAGTCATGGTGAGGTCAAACTGGTCGATCGGACGATTGATAGACAAGCTAGTAGGCTTCCCAAATCGGACACTTCGCTTCTTCGCTTCAGCTATATCCTTGAACATACGGTCAGACCACTCAGAAGCAAGCTCAACTAGAAACCCTGCATTCGGTAGCGCTACAAGTGCTGGGAGCACGTTCTTGTTGCTCAGCCTTTTGCTCAAAAGGTCAAGTAATCCATGCTTATCTTCAGCGACCGACCGACTGTTCTGGTTATCTTCAGGGGAGATATCGCTGAAGTATATGTCCAAAGGCCCACTCGCAAGGTAATGGTTGATATATTTTAGCACCTTGCCATTATCCATTGTTGCTTCCTTCTCACTCAGCTCGTCTCCTTCGGTGGAAGACGCAAGCCGATCAATCTGAAGGCGCAACCAGGATGAGAACACTTGAAAATGCTCGAGCTCGTCCATCGAAGATAGTAGGATTTTGTGGCCCACGAACCTGAGGCATGAAATGACCTCCATGGCCCTGTTGATTTGTGTCACGGAAAATCCTATATCTTCCCTTGCATCATGGAAGAGAGCAAGTCCGCGTAGGCGACTAAGGATAATAAATGCCCTTTCAGTCACCGGGAGAAAATTCTCGTGTACTAGATTTCGTAGACTCTGAAGACCAGATGTCACTGCTTTATCCCAGCGCTTATGCCCCTAAGAGCGAGTTTAGCAAAATTTGTCGGCGTCCTTGGATATCAATACGCACCCTCTCTGAGAGGCTATCGACAAGCCATTCTCGCAATGGCTCATGAGCATGACCTGTAACAACGGTATGGTAGAGCGCCTGAACAATATTGCGGGGCCCATATGTCAGGTTTTCTAGATCGCCTTCTACGCTCCGCAGGAACCGGGCTGGGAGTTCCCTAATATTCTTCCATTCAACAAGCATATGTAGCTGTGCTTGTTTGAGATACCTCAGCAAATTTTGTAAAGTCGTTAGCTTCGAAGCAAGAAGGGAGAGGTTGAGCGGCGATGAAGAAATGAAAGGCAAATCCATGGGCGTCAAGAACATCGTTTGAGGGCGAGATAGGGTATTTGCCAGAAGAAGCGAGTGAGTGGAAACCTGTGCATGAGAGGCGTGTTTGACGAGCTGTAAATGGCTCGATTGTCCTAGTGAAGAACAGCAAAATGAACCGATCATGAAGGAGTCGTGTATACCGAGATGAAGTTTGGCATCGCTGGTGCCGACTATGATGATACTGACTCGGTCGAAATCTTTAGAACTGGGTAGTCTAAAAAGAAAATCGATTCCGGATCGCAAGGTGAATACCATGGCGTCCTCGCTAATCGACTATTAGTTACGAATGGAATATTCACGGCATGTTAGATGCTTTTACCTTGAACTAGCACTTCCGCTGGGCAAAGGGCTGAGTTTAGGCAACGCCGTCTCAACCTCCAGAAAAGTTAATGTTCGTGGTAGGCTGATGAGGGAGCGTTCCTCCATATCGATAGTGATAGATGATACCGATGCCTCGCTGCTCTGTTGACCTAAGGTTTTTGGTGCCGAACAGACGGGTATGCTATTGCAGGCCCAGCCTACATGTGTGATCTGCGAATCAGTGCCAGGACAAATGTCTAAATGATGCGCAGTCTTGTTGTTCTCGAGACCCATGAGCCTAACGACACCATCGGACCACCCAATAGCTAAAAATTGACCTGTGCCAGAGTTAATTAGAAAACAACTTTCATGAACGAAATATTGGATAGCATCAACCCACCGTCAGACTTCCACGTGACGGTAGACACTTGCGGGGCCTGTCCTCCACGAGGTGTTGCTTGATGAATTTTGGATACATTTTGACCAGGCGGACGGCATACAAGAAGGTGTCTACCTCCTTGGTCTGAGGTCGCTGACAAGTCGAGGGTTGGGTTTGTGATTGGGAAAGCCCTCGGGTTTGGCGCGTCGAAGTCCACCTGGCTCATCAACACAAGCCGTTGTTGCTGTCCAGAACCCATTTTGCGTAGCTCTCAAGGTTCACGTATAGATAGAGCATGGCGAACGGCCTGGGATGTGCTTCTGCGTAAGGTTCAAGGTTATCTGCTGAAGATGGGGTTCAGTGTATTATGGTTTTGGCGGGGTATCCAACGTGCAGCCCCGACCTGGCGGCAATTGCACATCTATTCAGTATTAGAATATTACCTGCCCTCCGGTCAGCCTCCCGGCCGAAGGATTGGAGAAAGAGATATGCATTGTTTGTGCTCTCACTACCGTATCATATGTTGCGCGTACATTTACATACCAAATCGCCTGACGATTAACCTGTCATACCTTGCGGGCTACAGTACCCAAGGTATTAAGGAAGTACTAAGGCCGGTACTACCATATGGTAGTAGGTACTACTAGTAGCACTAGTACGGAGTACAGGCAGCAGCACTACCTAGCCGGACCTGTAGCCTGTTACTAGTAGTAAGTAGTAGGTGCACCCGCTGTGGCGTATTCGCAAGGTATCACGGAGTTGGAGTCTGGATGTGTCTGTTGTGGAGCATGTGCAAGCACAGTACTACTACTTCTCGAAATGGTTCTTTTTATCAATGGCAAGACGAAGGAAGGTTAAAGCACCAGGGATAGAGATGCAAGACAGCTACTGACAGTTGGAAACTGATAGGAAGGGATCCTACCTAGACAATGATCAATCGAGAATTTCGAAACCTGAATACCACCTTGCACCTACACTTACCACCTTGCACCTACACTTACCACCTTGCACCTACACTTACCACCTTGCACCTACACTTACCACCTTGCACCTACACTTACCACAACCGACATGAGAACTAATAGATAACTGCTAGCTGTACTCCGTACTCCGTGTTTTCCCAACGTAATACTAACCAAGCTATTCTCTCATTTGTGATTGAATAGAATAATTAAGAACTGCGACCTAATTATATGGTATTGTGTTGGGTGCTTTTAGCTTTATCATCTTCTTTTGTTTATCCTCTCCCAAAAACGTCTTATAACGATGGTGCTCTGCCTCCAAAGCACTCCATTCACCAATCGTCACTATTGTGAAAGCAGATATATTGTTGTAGACTAGCTTTTTTGATTATCGTGGGAACTCTGTTTCCGTCATCGCATCCATGTGGAGGCAATGAAGGCCACTATTCAACAGAGAAGTTATCTGCGCTAGACTTGATGTCCTTAGAGAAAGTGACATCCTCGTCTTCTTCCAAGAGCGACACTGATGTTACCTGTTTTGAATGTCAGTAGGCATGTAAATAAATGCAAGTAGTGAATATCTTACATCAACATCAATGAATGGTGCAACTTTGCTGAAGCGTACTACCATCGGGAAAAAGTCGTTCTCGTCACTGGTTTCGGCCTCGAATTCAAATGAGCCATTAGGGTTTTCTTCGTCAACAGATCCGATGTTCCATTCCAATACATCTCCGGACACTTCGTACGCGGCATCGAAGCTGGAAACCACTGGCTCGCTGCCTTCGTATGGAATAGTGATGCTGACATCTCTCAAAGCATCACCGCCTGTGAGCTCATATTCAACCGTCACATTGTATTTGTCTCCATCTCTGTTCGTCCAAACAGTGAATGTGATAGGGCAAGCACTTGTATCATCCACTTTGGGCGACGCTCTCCATCGCAATACACCTACAGCGTTGTTGACGGGGAAGCCTCGAGCAGTATTGCTCATTTGAATGACCTTGGAGCTGTTAAATAAGTTTCGGTCAACGTTTGGGTGCGTACGGAATTGCGCTCCATGAGACACGACAGCTTGCAACCCAAGCTTGACTTTTGTCAGGCTGGGGTCAGAGATGCGTAGCGTAAGGTCGCCGCTTATAGCTAGAGAGTTGACAGCCCCTTCTCTGGAAAGCTTGGCGCTAATGGATTCGTTGACAGTAACGTGGATGGCATCACGGTCGAGTGATGATGACATACGAGCTTCCGAGACCTCGGCTGGAGCTGCGACTGCGGGTGCCACGAGAGGTGTATCATCAATCTCTCCACCCATATCGCCTCGAACCCGTTCGAACATGTCGGTAGTTTTGGACTTCTTCCCGAGCTGCATCCCTTTGCCCTTGGGTGCAGCAAGCCTGTCAAATTGTTAATCTCATGGTTCATACTCGAGGAAGCATCCACTCACTTATTATAAGTCTTGTTCTTCTCCGCCTCATATGAATCAGTAACATCGCTTGCGCTTGGTCGCGAGGCGGGAGTATAAGTTGGGTAAACGGGTGTCCGTGGCACGCTGGGACGGCCTGTCCTCGCAGACTCTTTACGTTGCATTTCGAGCTGCTTCGCCTTCCGCTTCCGCTCCTCTGTGGCTTCTAACTCCTTGTTTCGGGCAATGATCTCTTGAATTCGCTCCTCATGACTCTCCATTTCCAAGAACGTACGAATCTGGCTGAGGGTCAAGTTTTCCCTGTACCCAAGGGTAATGAGCTCGTCGAAAGCGCTCAGCAATTCATATGCATTCCTCACAATTTCCCGCTCGTCTAAGCTTTTGCAAGTGCTAGTAACGACCTGGGCAAATATGTGTAAAGAATCAATGTCCTGAAGGATGTTGGATTGGCGGTTGGTGATGAGGACCATGTAGAGTTCATCTAGAGGTTGATATACGAATCGAACATTATCTTGTTCGACAGTTGTATGTTGTGTACCACTATCTGCGAGCTTTGGGAACGAGGCGAGGAGAGCTTCTATGCGCGATCGGGGCATCTCTCGAAACTGCCTCGAGAGGACAGCTTTCCCACCTCGGGTGCAGATCGATGCAGCGAGGACAACCTAGATTTAAATTAGCTAGAGCGTCAATACCAGAATGGGAACCTCATTTATACCATCTTGAAAATTCAATCTTGGAAGAAGGGAAACAGTGACATGAAAATGGAGATGCTTGGTGAATGTCGTCCCAACTGGCCAACGTGCTGTGTGTCCTCTTGCAGCGCGCCCCTGGACCGCCATTGTAAGGTAATCGGAGCTGGAGGTTGAAGATGGGTTGGTGGGGCTGTTGGATAAGGTAGGCGGTGTGCACTTTCTGCAACTGCGCTAAGCCAACCGTGGTTAGGTAGCTACCTACGTTTCTACCTACCTTCGAACAATGCATGTTTAATCCAACACCTTGTCCTTAGCGCTCCGTAGTAATCCGATCGCGTCTTGCAACTCGGCTTTTTCGATCACCTACCTCCCATCGCACACCTCTCAATATTACGCGCAGGCTTATTCCTTTTGCGCAGGCGTTTCCTCATCTTTCATGCAACTCCTTTCAACTTACTAGATACTTCTCAAGAAGACGAGCCTACTCAATCAAATAATCTCGACGGTCAGAATATTGAACACGCACGTCAGCTTTGGCCGAGAAATACTTCAACGTTCTTCGCCTGCGCCACGCAGTGTCGCCACACCCGAACAACCATAGAGTCTGCATTAGTAGTATCGGCTGGGACTTGGTACACGCTAAAATCTTCGAAGAGCGATATTCACCCACAGGCCATTTGGGCCATGGCTGATGTCCAAATGGGCTTGAGAATGCCTGAAGCTAGGGCTTTGAATGATGTGGAGGAGGAGCTGATTGACTACGATGACGACACGATAGATCAGACCGACGCCACACTTGTCGAGGTTCAAGCCGAGACGTCTGCAGGTACAACAATGCGAGCGAACATGGCACCGACACGCTGTGAGACTGGGGAGGTTGTGGCAAGAAAAGGCTCTAAAACAGAGGCGGAACTCGTTTCTTCGGAGGGGCACGAAATTGGTGACCCCGCAATGAGTCCGAATATACCCCCAGAGGAGGTGGTCAACTCCGAACGTGCTCAAACTGTCGAGTGTTTTGAGCCAGGAACAACAAATTCTGCATCGGCCGGCAACCATGCCCCACATCCACAGGGCAACTCAGATATCGAAGATCTTTCCCAGGATAATGTATTGGACATGGGGCAGTTAAACGACTCTACACGAGAGATATCAGAACCAGCAGAGCAGTACAATGGATGCAATCAATTCGCCCTCGAACCTACTGGAGACCACCCTTCACCTGAATCACCAGAACTCCCTTGCTCCACAGAGCACATGGCTTTTGAGGAGACAGATGCAGATGAAATCACCTGGGAAGAGCCATTGGCCACTACCGAAGCGGAACAGATAGAAGACCCTGAGGACAGCCATGAACTATTGTTAGTGGAGGAAACTTCTTTAGATGTCAGTGGTGACCAGGTTATCAACCCTCCGGACGAGGACGACGCCACGGTGGGCCTGGCTGAGACCGAGGATATTGATTTTGGGCAGGACACAACGACAGGTCCTTCCGATCAGCGAAGCGTGGACGGTCAGGCGGAGGATGCTTCTACTATGCAACAAGACTCCGCTGGGGCTGACTTGGAGCCATTTCCGTCGATCACAGTGCAGTACAAAGGAGATGAGTTTCCTCTACTGTCTTCCACTTCAGAGGGCTTTTTCTCCGACGTTTCCGTACTGGGTGAGACATTGGAATCTCTACTAGCAGGATTTAGGGTTGAGCTTGCAAATGAGCTGGCTACAGACGAGGAGCTCGTGTACCAAGTGGATGAGCTGGGCCTTGAATACGCCGAGGTATGAGTCCCCCGATTCATCATTTTGTATCTCGCTAACAGGGCTTATAGTCCTCGACTCGCGATATATTGTGCAATGTTACTTTGCGCCAGATTCTTGAAATCTTTGACCTCCTTGTTAAAAATCAAGACCCGGAAAGCTCAAGAGTCTTGTATACTTACCTATTCGCCAAACCCAGCACGAGTAAACGATACGAGTCTTTGTTAGAAAGTGCGACAGCTGGCGTGGGCCTCCATGAAGTCTGCCATCTCTTTGAATCCCCGATGCCACAAACTACGACTGCAAGAGATTATCTAAGCATTGACGACGAACTAGATGAAATGCTTGAGAATTACGAGAGTGGTTCCGACGAAAATAATCGTGATGAGGTCGAGAAAGCTGAACAAGTTTCACCTCAAGAAGAAACTTTTGGGCAACCTCATGAAACGGGAGAAATCATTTCGCATCATGAGGGTGCGGTCCCCGAGGGATCAGAGTCGGCGCTGCACAGTGACTACAGCATAGCAGGAACTACCAACACCATCGGCCAGCATGACAATATTCCGGACGAAACTTTCCAGAAAGACGCTCATCTTTCTGAACCCGAATCACAGCTCACTGGGTCCGCTGGGTACCACGAAGATATTGATGGTCACACCGAGGATTATGACGCTGCCATTGAGGTATATGATACAGGTTTGAGCAATGATAAAGCACAGGCCGACGAAGTCGTCGACTTATACGCCGATGATGTTGAGTTAGTTGGTGACCTCAATGCGGAAGATGAGCTAGACGAGATTGACTGGCGCGAGGACGCACCGGAAGGTGCAATAAGTACCGATATAAGTGCCAGCACAGCCAAGCGTAGCCGTTCAGACGAAGGCTTGGATGCAGAGGATGAAAAGGGTATGTCTGCGCTTTGGAAGCAATAATCTACATGTGTCGCTAATGGGGTTTCAGATGCCAAGCGCCTTCGGTCTTGACCCATCCATTGACTATTCATCTGAGTACTAACATAGCCACGGCTCGCTTCACTAATCCCTTTCGCCATTCTTTTCCTCTCCCGCAATACGATCGAGGGATACATCGTCCAATCTACGGAGTCCGGCTCCAAGCTGTATCCTTGCACGACTTTGAGAGGCGTGAATACCAATAATACTAACTCGACAACCAATAATCACTTGGATTTTTTTTTTGTTTTGCGTTGGAATTTTAGGTAGGTGTGCCGCATTTTTTCACTAACATTTAGGAACCGGCTACAGTCACTAATGCACCATTGTCAAACGTTCACCTCTGCCTCCCCCCGTTTGGCTAGAAATGCAGAAGCTAGTGGTCCAGATCGTGATGCATGCCTTCGGCTGCAGGTCGTGGGGATATGCTTGGTTGATGCTGCCATGACAGTAACTGATATGGACGGGTTGAGGGAAATATTGATTCAAATGCTCGAAAATCTGCAAAGCGGCAAGTCTGCACTCAGCAGACCAATAACGCGTGTCGCTATTTCAACCCAGCTTAAAGATGTTCCCAGGTGAAGTATGCAGCCTAGTACGCAAGGTGCACCTCGATTACAGGAGCAGTCTTCGATTTTACGTGGCCAAAGATATGCGCGCGCCGTCTTAGAACACCATAGGCTTTCAAGAACATATATACACCGGCGGACGATATGCAGCGCGCATTGCTTGCGACGATAATATCAAATCAATGCTGAGAACAAATATCTATAGATCATTTCCCTATCTTCTCACGCCGTAGATCATACATATAACTCCGCTTGTTTTCTCTATAGAGTCCTAGAGATTGCCTTGGGGCTGACTTTAGTACACAACAAACCACCCGTGAAAAACTCTTGTATCGGTCAAACCAGCCAGTCATTGACCCAAATACGGGTTACCCACGAAGTACCGACATGTTGGCTTCAGGGCTAGGGAATGGTGGCTCGTAATCGCTTAAAAGTGCCTTAAATATCAACTAACAAACCCATTACGGAGTGCCCACGACAGGGTTCGCTGACGCAAGAAACTTGTTTATGTGCAGCTTCAGTGACGGCTCACGGAGTACTCCGTACGGAGTACAAAGTTCGAAGATGCTTCCCTCATGGTTGCGAATCAGACCGCGGGACGGATTGGATCTGACATGGTCTTGTTCCCACTGGCGGTTGCTGGATTCGACTGGTCGTGGTAAACGTAGGTATAGTACGGAGTACGGAATAGTAGGGTAGTGGGAGAGATCGTCAGGGGTCGACATCACGTAGCTCTCTAACGTCAACCTAGAGTGCATGTGCTGCTGCTACGTGCATACCTCAGACAAGCACTCCGTACGAAGTACTCCGTACAGATCATAATCTTGCGGAGTAGCAGTGCTATCTATAGGTACTGATAGTGGAAAAGCCAAGCTCCCAAGGACGAGTATATAGCACTTAGAGTATAAGGAGTTTTTAATATCACTACTACTAGGTATGCGGAGTATGGAGTATAATATGCGATTAACGGCTTGGCAACCTGCTTGAAGCCCCAGTATATACGAAAAGCAAAAGGAGACTGCTGCCTTTATTTCTATGCAGAATGACTGATCTCAAAATGCTTTCTAAGATAAAACTTAGTTAGGATAGTGCTCTACTCCGTATGCCGTACCGATATTAGTAGTACCTAAGCGTTCTGTACAACTTCTCTTCCTATCACTCCGTATTCCGTACTCCGTACTCCGTATACTCAGTAGTAGTAGCAGTAGTAGTAGTAGTCCAAGTAAGTACTTTTTCGTAGTACTACTCTACTACCACTCTGTTATCCGCACGAATTCATCTTAAGAAGGAAGAAGAACGCTTTTGATGATATCGACGCCTACAAGATTCCAGGGGCAGAGACGCCCGCTACCATCTGCGGCAGGGCCTGAAACTTGATTCGGAGTGGAGAGCGTGGACCAGCTCCCTCAGTCGGTGCTAGCGTTTGAACCTGCTAGTCACCAGCGTGGAAGCACGCGCAGGGAGGGCGTTTCGGAGGAGGCTGAGCAGTCGAGCGCACCAAACTTTACGAAGCTTCGGGGTGGTCTAGGCGCCGCAGCCCGATGCAATCCACTAGGGTAGTACTAGTAGTAGTATTACCTACCTAGATCCCATATGTCCTACCATCCCATTCACCACCACTGTGAGTTAAGGTACGGATTGTCCAACCTCCTTCGACGCAACCATCGCAAATAATCTCGATGCATCATTGTTAAGAACCCGGATTCCTTTCCCTTTCCCGCCATTTCCTATTACCTGTCACAAGCTCCAGAGCTTGACGGCTCTCGCCAATTCATCATCCGTCATTTAGAACGCCAATTGGTGGTAGCTCTGCGCCGTATCGCAACGACACATCACAGGACACCTTGTCATGTGCGCTTAACTGACGGATTTTGAATCCTACCACGACATCGACTATCCTGACTCGCCTGGGGCGGGTTGTCATCGCGACAACCATCATTCGGCAGACTTGGCTGGTGGACACTCGTTCTTTTTCGCTTGTTAATTCCCTTCACCACATCAACTTGGGCGGCCTCGGTGCGTTGAGTGCGCCATGATCGAAGATAAGTATGTCGTCCTAAGTTTCCTATTGCCACCGCGTATCCTTCCCTACAATTAATCATAAGTGGGCGTCACCAGAATATCTGTAGCTAACCGAACCGAAATAGATATATTGGCCTGGCGCTGGCCATGCTATCTGCCTTGGCTATTGGTAAGTGCAGCTCGTGATCTTTCCTTTTTGCGATATGCGACAATGATGCTGACCAGCGATGAAGGTACCAGCTTTGTTATTACGAAAAAGGTGCGACCCTTCCCAGTCCTAGCGAGCACCCACTCGCGCCGCCCTCGAACCGCATCGGACTCAACGACCGAGGCGTATTTATATGTACTAAAACATCCTAGGGTCTGATCCAAGCGGAAGAACGACATGGATTTGAAGGCGACGGTTTTGTTTACCTCAGAAATCCTTTATGGTGGGGAGGCATTACAACCTGTAAGAATGCTATGACTTGTGTTGATCTAACTATGGCTGATCCTGTGGTAGTGGGAATCGGAGAGGTCTGCAACTTCGCCGCGTATGCCTTCGCGCCTGCTATTCTTGTCACTCCACTTGGTGCGCTGAGTGTTCTGATCGGTGCGGTGCTGGGATCGTACTTCTTGAAGGAGGAGCTGGGTGTACTAGGCAAGCTGGGCAGCGCCATCTGCCTCATTGGAGCGGTTGTCATCGTTCTCCATGCGCCCCCTGACGAGGAGATCGAGACTATTGATCAAATCTTGCATTATGCCATCCAGCCAGGTATTATGCTCCGGCTCAGCTTTTCAGTACACAACTAATTTTTATCAGGATTTCTCCTTTATGCTCTGGCCGTTATCATATTCACAGTAGTCATGATCTACAAAGTTGCGCCTGTGTACGGCAAGTCGAATGCACTTGTCTATCTATCTATCTGTTCAACAGTTGGCTCGATCACAGTCATGTCCGTCAAGGCTTTTGGGATTGCCCTTAAACTTACCTTTGCGGGGCATAATCAGTTCAGTCATCCATCAACCTACGTCTTTATGATTCTCACTGCCGTTTGCGTCTTGACACAGATGAACTATTTCAACAAGGCACTTGCTTCTTTCCCGACTAACATGTACGTCTTTTTCCTCAGCATATATGAATGGGCGCTTAATTGGATACTGACTTTTGCATAGTGTTAACCCTCTATATTACGTCACTTTCACCACAGCTACACTTTGTGCCTCCTTCATCCTTTTCCAAGGTTTCAATACGAGCAACGTGGTCAATACTTTGTCATTGCTTTGTGGTTTTCTCATCACCTTCACTGGCGTCTACTTACTCAACCTGTCCAGAGGTGATCCCAATGGGCAAAGACTAGCGGCAGGACGTGCGGGGGATGATGCAACAGGAACTGATATGGTATCAAGTTTCCAGACTCGCCGAAGTATGCAGGCCAGAAGGAGTGGAGATCCGTCAAGGCACAGCTTGAACAGCATGCATGGTGATCGGGAGGGACTTATTAGGGCATATGATGAAGAGGAGGCAGCTGGCTTTGGGCTGAGTAATCTGGTTGAGAGTGATGATGAGGGCTTGCAACGGCCGAATGGCAAGGCTAACGGCAAGCATTACAGAAACAGCATTGAGATGGAGACACGAAAGCCAGCAGATCGATAAAAAGGCGAAGACTCAAGCCTCCAAATTGCGTCCATGGTTGGCACCTCTGCACTGACACTCCACGCGGCTTTAGAGGGGTCAAAGTGTGTAGATCCTGGAAGGGACTTGTCCAATCAATAGCCATTTGACAGTGGCCACCGGTGGCCACTTTTACAGCCATGCTGTTGTATATTCATATGCTTTGTCTGATACATGTCGACAAGATGTGTTGGCTCCGTGGCATGTTTTCTCTTCACTATTTTCATCTGTGGTCCCTTCATGAGGAACGGTTGATGGGTACTTTATTTCATGCTCTGGTCAAGGGGGGTCTGCTCAATGGGACGGCGACGAGGGGAAGGATAGGACTTGGCGTTCAATTGGGACCATAAAATAACGGAATATACGCCTTCTTGTACGACAGACTTTCGTATAATGAGAGAAGGCCATTACAGGGACGATACGGTTACCGCACCTGCGGGGTTGGCGGATTGTCAAAAGACGCAAGATTCATCGATATGTTTGAAGACATTTATTGGCATGTAAAGCATCTGCGAAGGGTCAAGCTAGGCTTTAGGCATGGATGGGTATTATGAGTGATATTGGTAAAGGCATCACTCATATGAAAATGAATATAAATGCCGAATGCGGCCGTGATGCTTATTGCAGATCTCCTAATTTTGATAGCTCCCCTTAGCCACTCTAGAACATCACGAACCCGCCCATAACCTATCGTAGATGTAAACGAAACTTGACGCCTTGAGAAGATCACACCATCTTCTCAACCCTATCCGACATCGGTCGAGATTTGAAAAGAAGCCATGCCGGGGCTGAATTTCTATTCCTCAGCAGCCTCTGCCTCGGGCTCACCCTCGTTCCTGACATCCTGAGAAGCCTGAGCTTGGGCAGCCTTAGCGCCATAGTCCTGGCTTACGGGTTGAACGACCGGCTGTTCTTCCTTGGGCTCGATGATGGTGACATTATCGGGCAGGGACTTCTGAGGACCGGCCTTGCCTTCAGGATCAGAGCCACGCATGATCTTAACCTTGATACCCAGGACACCCTGGCGGAGAAGAACGTGGCGGGTGGCAGAGTCGATAAAGTCCTTGGCGGGTTGACCGGAGTGGATCATGAAGCCGTCAGTGAACTTCATCGACTTGGCACGAGCAGCACGGAGCTTGCCAGAGACGACAACCTCGCAACCCTTGGCGCCAGACTCCATGATGAAGCGGAGCACACCGTAGCAGGCACGGCGAACAGCAAGACCGTTGAGTAGCTTGTAACGAAGGGACTCGCATTGCGCAACGGCGGAAAGACCACGGTTCTGGACCTTGGCGGCGTACAAGGAAACGGAATTCTCGGGGAACTTGAAGCGCTTTTGGATGAGGGAGGTGAGCTCGCGAATGCGGCGACCCTGCTCACCGAGGACCTCCTGGGTGTGGGTGGCGCGAATGATGATATCGGTCACGGTGGGGGTAACGCGGACCTCAACGCCAGAATAACCCTCCTCAGCAAGCTCACGCTGGAAGAACTCATTAAGCTCGGCGTAGAAAACACCATCGGCGACGAACTTTCTCCTCTTGGAGCTGCATCAACCATTGTTAGCGCATATGCCTTCATGGTGTTCATATCTGAACAAGGTCATCGACTTATTGAATCGTGTTCGCGAATCGACCGTGCGGGGCAGGGAACTAACATCTGAGCACCGGGATGAGCCATCTTGAGGATTGTGATTTTTGACTGTTTTGCCTAACAGACGGTCGAGAAGGGGTATCAGAAAGGTGGGAGATCAGGCGTTGGAAAGGCGGTTGTCGCGAATCTTCCAGCCTTCACAAGTTGGAAGCGAAGACCCAGACTAAAATGATGCGCCCACGATTTTTGATTGTGGGTTGAGCCCTAAGTTTTTTTTAGGTCCTCGAGGCGAAATAGCACAGTGGTTAGGTAAGTACTAGTAGTGGTGGGGGGCAAGGGTCCGGTTGCCGACAGTGGAGATGGATCATGAGGATACCTGATGGTAGCTAGGCACCTAGGTATGTAAGGAGAAGAAGGTATGGTAGGGGTTTATCTACTCAAATAACCGAAGCCTGGCTTCATTTATCTAGTAGTAAATATTGTCCCCTTTATGGAGAGAGTACATGGCACATCTACGCGCCTTATCTAAGGTTCTCACACTTTTTTATCAAGTACGGAGTATGTAATAATAATAGGGCTAGTAGTTAGCAGCAGCGGTTTGCTAACATGGTGTCAAAAAAGGCAGTCTAATTTTGTAGTCGAACATTATAGAAACTGACATACCCTTTTCTGACACCAGCTGGCCTACCGCTGGATGCAAAGTACTCCGTGCTTAACTTAGCCTTGCCTTTCTTCACCTGAGAAAGAAGCCCCGCGCCACAGGCTCCTAAGGGTAGTAAATGCTATGACTATTCCGTACCTTTAGCTCATGTCCGGTCTCTGTTTAATCCGTACGGATTATTACTCCGTACTCCGTTCTATTTGTTGGCATCAGGAAGTACTCCGTACCGTCGTTTTTATGGGAACTTACACCCAAGCAGGCCAAGTCGGATCCCGATGACGCTGTTTGGTTGCATACTCCGTAGGTGGTGAGCAGTGTCATATGGTGCTGTCGCAGCCCCACGACAACACAGCATTTGCTGTATCAACGACATCAATCCGCCTGGATCCCAACGCAATTTATAACAGCACGGTGTTCAGGCCGCTTCCCGAAATCTATCAAACGACTTTTATTTTTATTTTTACCCCAGACCCTCGGCCCCGGATGCCACCTTGCCTTATGCACCGCGTCCACGCGTTTGATCATTCCCAGGCTTCATAACCTTCTCGCTATTAAACCATATACATTTCAGGGCTGCAGCTTGAAGAGGAGAGTTTGACGGCAGATCGCCTAGTATTGCATCCGGGGAGGCCGTGCTTGTCAATATGGAAGCCAAAAAGGTTTGGATTATCCACAACTCAGACGACTCTGGATATGGGGTTGTTGACTTCTCGGACCACAGGTCATTGAGAATACCCAAGGGATCTACGCCGGGCAGACTAATGATGGCACACTGCGCCTAACCGACTTCCACCTTGTGTTTTCTGCACCCGTCCCACAATCCGCAGAAGACACAGGCAAACCACCGAAGACTCGAGAGAATTGGATCCCGTACCCCATCATCTCGCATTGCACCTTCCGACCAACCCCCCCGTCCTCCAGGCAGTCTCCTTCGATTCGAATAAGATGTCATGACTTCACGTTCGTCACTTTTAATATCAGTGATAACGACGTTGCCAAAGAAGCTTTCGAATACCTGAAAACAAGAACGTGCAAATTGGGTACGGTTGAAAAACTGTACGCTTTCCACCATAAAGCTCTCAAGCACGAGAAGGAGGTCAAGGGATGGGAAATATATGATCCAAACGCTGAGTTTCGAAGGCAAGGCATTAGCGAAAAACTTCCCGACAAAGGGTGGAGGATTACGCATATCAACCAAGACTACACATTCTGCGACACATATCCAGCGATTCTGGTTGTTCCCTCGGTAATCTCGGACAATGTTCTCAAATACGCAAAAGATTTCCGGTCGCGGAACCGGATTCCCGCCCTATCTTACATACATCCCGTCAATAACTGTACTATTACGAGGAGCTCACAGCCAAAAGCGGGGATTACGAGGAAGACAAACGTGCAAGACGAGAAGCTTGTATCTGCGTCTTTCAAGACGTCTTCAGGAGGGTCCGGCGATTCAACGCCTATCGGCAGTCAGCAAGGGGTTGTAGCAGATACCTCTGTTATAAAGCCAGATCTATCAGAAACGGAAAGGCTAGAAGACGAGATGATATCCAAGCACGGGTCCATGTATGACGACAAAACTGGTCAGCGCCTAATCTATGGTGCTTCCCAACTCAACCTGATTGTCGATGCTCGACCGCTGATCAACTCAGTAGCCAACCAGCTGCAAGGCATGGGTTCCGAGAACATGGATAAGTACAAATTTGCCCAAAAAGTTTTCCTGAGTATAGAAAATATTCATACGATGCGTAACTCGCTGGGCAGAGTCATCAATGCCTTGAAGGACACCGATATTACCCCGTTACCACCAAACCGCGAGCTTCTTAATGCTAGTGGGTGGCTTAATCACATTAGGGACGTACTCGATGGCTCAGCCATAATCGTCCGTCATGTTGGTATAAAGTCATCTAATGTGCTCATTCATTGTTCAGATGGATGGGACAGAACAAGCCAGTTAAGCGCACTGGCACAGATGATGCTTGATCCATACTTTCGAACAATCGATGGGTTCATCACATTGGTCGAAAAAGACTGGCTATCATTTGGACACAATTTCAGGCTAAGGTCTGGGCACCTGAGCCACGAAGACTGGTTCGTATCGCAAAGAGACGCGCTTGCCGGTACTAAGATTCATCCTGGTGAAATGGATAGTCGTGGCGACGCGTTCCAGAATGTCCTGAGTGGTGCCAAACGGTTCTTCAATCAGAGCAACAAGGATGATGCTGATCTTGCAGCGGTCAGCGAGGTTACCTCTGGTCAAGTCGTTGAGGAAGAGGCGACCGTGCCTAGAATGGTGAGCCCTATCTTTCACCAATTTTTAGATTGCACCTATCAACTCGTCCGTCAAAATCCGGAGCGATTTGAATATAACGAGCGGTTCCTACGAAGACTTCTCTACCATCTTCACTCATGCCAATATGGAACATTCCTCTACAACTCAGAAAAACAGCGGCAGGACGCTCGCGTAGCAGAACGCACTGCATCAGTTTGGGATTATTTCCTCTCGCGGCGTGCCGAGTTCACAAACCCAGCGTATGATCCCCTAGTAGATGACCACATCAAAGGCCGCGAGAGAATCATCCTGCCGCGCTTGGCAGACATTCGCTGGTGGCATCAAGTGTTTGGCCGAACAGAGGATGAAATGAATGGAGGACTTAATGCTGAGGCCTCAGCAGCCAATGACAGGCAAGCTGCTGTTTCGAATCTTCAAACCCATACAATTCTTCGCGTTGAAGGATCAACTTCGTCCGAGACCAACAATGCTCCTCTAAGTCTCTCTGATAGCCAGTCAGTGCTCACAGCGGTGGAGACGGCTCATGAGACGTTGACCCCTACCAACGGACATGCTTTACACCAAAGCAATCCTCCTGAGGGACAGACTGCCTTTTCTACCATCAAGGATAGCATCGCAGGGCTCAATATTGGCAAGGGCATGCTAGGGGGGTTGGGCCATGCTCCTCACGCCGACCCTTCCTCTGTCGGGAATCAAGAGCTGGGCGACATGACATTAGACATTAATCCATAACGGCAAGGTGACCAAGAACTCATCACCACGTAACTACTGTATCTTCACTACCTTGATCAAGTTTTAGTCTCTCAGATGATCGTGGGGCACGCTGCAGCGATAATGCGCATTTAACATTTATCTCGCGATCTCGTGCTTGCGAACATTAACATGCAATATCTTACGAGATAGTGCTAATGCCTGTCTCTGTCAGTGCGATAAACGAGCATATTGAGTTTCATGGTATACTAGGTGGCTTCCGTGCGCTACGGTTTTAGCTCAAGATATTGCAATTATCATTCTTGCGAGTCAACTTTATTACCTCTATGTAGGATCAAGAAGTACAACCATATTAATAGGACGTCCTTTTTTTTTTGAGCTATTGGTGTCTATAGCGCGAAATTAGGATGGCTTAACAAGATGTGTTTGCCATCCACACTGTTGTCCTGTAAAGCCTTCTCAATTGGCTTCGGCTCGATAGACTCTAGGCTTCTTCTCGCGTCCCCCCGTTCACAGAAACACTTCCATGTTGAATTCTAAAGTACTTATGGGGAACCTAAAGACGAGTTAGTGTGGTGTCATTAACTTTGCTTTTGTCAAAGGCAACATACTTCAAATCGAACTTCTCCAAGACAGACGGATGTAATATCCCGAATTCGCCTATCCTCCCTGCCTTCCCATTCTGACGTAGAAGAATAGCGGCAGCATAGCCATGGAAGAACGTGTCCTCGTGAAGTTCTTCAATCCAGTAACCATCCGAATTTTGGTTGTCAGTGTCGATATTTTTTATGCGTAGCATCATCATGATACGATCCAAAAGCCCGTGGACCATCTCGAAACCGCTCGTCTTGGAGCAGAAAGCTGCTGCGAAATGACGTTCGTTACGAGCTTTTCGCTCCTGGCTGCTGTCTTTGAAGCCGACATCAGCAGCCTCAAAGATCTTCATAGGCAATGGGTGGCTCTTGTTTTCACGGATAGTCTTCACAAGTCCCGGGAGAAGCGAAGTACGCACAACTTGGTATTCCTGAGTTTTTGGGTTCGCCAGACGAATAACCGTCTCGCCGTCATCCGTACGATTTAGCCACTCAAAATTTTCTTCGTGGCTACACAGGATCAGGGGCATCACCTCACTCCATCCGGAAATAGCAGCTTCCGCCCTGATAATGTCGCTGAGCTTATTCACTGGCAGTGGAGCACCGATCGTGGCGCTCTGAGTAGGAGCTGTGCGAGGTAGATTGTTGAAGCCGAAGCATACAGCAAGATCTTCCATGATATCACACTGGTGCAGCACGTCCGGGCGCGTGATTGGCACAGAGCATTCCAGCAACTTGGGATTTTCTGTCGATAGCTTCGAGGTATACGCCATCTTGTTGAGTAGCTCGCAGAGCCTATCTGGCGACTCATTGAGACCAGTGCAACTATTCAGGTAGTCAATCTCGACTTCTGCGATGCGGGGTTCGAGTTTGGGAGTGGTTCGAGTGAAGCCGTTATGATCAGAGACGATCCTGACAGGTTCTACTGTGAAGGGCCTGGCACAGTAGCTAGAGAACATAGTAACCATCATGTCGGTTACGATTTCCAGTTTCTTGTTATCTGTGGCGGTAATTTCAACCAGCACATTCTTTGTGTTGAGGGTTATCTTGGAGTGCTCGCCGTTGATAATGGGAGGCAGGGAGCAAACTACTCTGTCAGCATCATAGATAACGGGGTAGACCGGTGCATCTTTTATGATATGAAGATAACGTCCCAAATGCTTATCATTCTCATAGAAAGACATGAGCTCCTCGGCATTCATCTCCTTGGTCTGGTTCAAAGGGATAAAGCTGATCTCCTTCGGGGGCAGGGCCTCATATGTGAAAGGGCCTTTGATAGTGTCGAGGTCATGCGTGCCAATTGATACGAGAGTTCGTTGGCGGGCAAGGTTCTGGTGAAGCTTGTCTTGCAGGCCAATGAAGGAATCATATCGCTCCTGGTTGAACTCAATGCCGCGGAGGACGACCCCCGCCACCAATGGGCGAACCTGATTTGTCTCGGGCTTCACGAAAATGGTTTGCTGTTCAGAGTTCTCGGGCTCGACGACCTTGAAATTGGGCGCCGGTGTTCGACCGCGGAAAATGTTCAAGTTCAAGGCGATGCCCTCAAAGCAGAGCATGTCATACCGGTTGGCAGGTATCTCGACCTTGAGCTGCGCGGGCTCTTGTACACCATTAATGATTGGTCGGTCTTCATTTTCGGTATCCTCGTCGAGCTCGATCCCAAAATCAAAGCACAAGTCTTCGAACTCTTGAGTTGTGAAGCTGGAGTATTGGAGTCAGCCATTGAGACTTCTGGCATCCTACCAGGATAGTAGCTAAGTTGGTGGGGGTTGAGGAGGGGCATATTTTTGTTCATTGCGACGCACCTTTGACCGAGAGCTTCGAAGAGCTTATACTTGTCCACGGCGATGGTTGGCATGATGATACGAGGCGTTGATTCTCCCAGGTGACGGAGGAGAGAATACGAAACTATGCAGGTAATTTTGTGATCAATCAAATGTATCACCTCTTGCCGGTAGAGGACCCTGCTTAACCTTTTTTTAACATATTGAACTTTAGAGATGTGCATGCCACTTTGCTTCCCCATGACTCAGGGCGGGGCAACCATCCGCTGAGCGCCGGATTTGCTACGGCCAGGCAAGGTGGGGAGCACTACTATATACCTCTACTAATATATACTACTCAACTGCTGCTCTTATTAGACAATATATTCTTTGCGTATTTCACGCTGTCGCTGCTCACTAACTCTCACCGAACCTTGGTTCTCTAGGTGGTGAATGCGTCCCATACGTGGAAGACCCTGGGAAAGCATGTCCAAGCATTGCCCCAAGTGGTAGTTCAACAGTATCACAAGGTACACATGCATCTTGATAAAGAAAATCAGTAGCACGGGCTACCACATATTAGCTATCTGAGGGAGGTAGATACATACATCTTCAAGCCAAGAGAAGTTCCGTTGGGCTACGGTGACGTATCCGCATCTTCTTCCGTTGTTAGATCACCAGCGGTTGCCCCGAAAACACATACAACAATGAGACGACCGCAGTATGAATAAATACTCCGGGTACGGAGACGGAGTAGTGGTGGTACATAGAAATGGTAAACAATTCTGGCAGCAGGTTGCACGTCCTCAGCGGCTCCTAATAGCCCCTAGCGCGCTCAGGCCAATTGAGTGCATGGGCAGTTTGCCCCCGCCAGACCTTTACCTCACCTCACTACTACTACCTACAGAGTACTCCGTACATACGGCCGTTGTTGCTACTGCTCCTTCAATCCACCCATGATCTTTACCACAACAAGCTCCGCTCTATAGCACCAAACCCACGACGCTGCGTTGATTCTAGATCTTTACTCGTCGGACTACTAATAACTGGATAGCTTTCTAGGGAGACGTCGTTTACTTCATCCCCTCCGCGTCTCCCGCTACGTGAGCTCGAACCTTGTCCCTCGCCCCGTCTCGTCACCTCGCCACAGGCCCAACATTTCGTACCCCTCAGCTTTCGACCACTCGTCGTCACCCGGCGCTTGCTTGTCACCTATATCTTCGTCTCTGCCATGGCTGACGCTGCCAGCACAAGCGATGAGCTTTACCCCATCGCTGTTCTCATTGACGAGCTAAAGGTATGGCGGTGACCCTTGCCCTTCATTCGACCGTTAGAGATTCCTCGCCCGCTAATCATTTCTACACAGCACGATGACGTCCTTTTGCGCCTGAACGCGATACATCGACTTTCAACTATTGCCCTCGCCCTAGGCGCTGAGCGCACGAGGGAAGAATTAGTCCCCTTCCTCGATGGTGAGCCTTTGGCCGTCCTATCCAGTCGCCCCTTGAACGCCACTTAATGCTCGTGTCATAGAATCCGTCGAAGACGAAGACGAAGTACTTGTAGCTCTGAGTGAGGAACTGGGCAATTTTATCGAATATGTTGGTGGTCCGCAATGGGGTCACGTCTTGCTTTCCCCTCTCGAGAACCTCGCCGCAATCGAGGAACCAGTAGTCCGGGATAAGGTAAAGGAAGATCACAAACAAGATTTAAGCATACAGGACAAAGCCCCGCTAACACTACGCGTAGGCCGTCGAGTCCTTGAACAAGATCTGCAGCGAGCTTTCCGCCCAGCAAGTTGAAGAATACTTCATTCCCCTTACGATTCGTCTTTCCAAGGCCGATTGGTTCACCTCAAAGGTTTCAGGATGTGGCCTGTACACAGCCCCCTACAGTAAGGTTTCATCCTCAGTGCAGGAACAACTTCGCCAGCAATTCGGACTCCTAGTACACGATGAAACCCCAATGGTTCGCCGTCAAGCGGCGACCAACCTGGCCAAATTTGTTAAAGAGATGCCTGCTACTATAGTTATCAGCGAGATGATACCTTTCTTTCAGCACCTTGTGCAAGATGACCAGGATAGCGTGCGTCTTTTGACCGTTGAGATTCTCATCTCTATTGCAGAGGGGGTTCCGAAGGAGCAACAAGCAAGCCACGGCGTTTTGCTTTCCTCTTTGCGAGGCCTGATCGAGGACAAGAGCTGGAGAGTTCGCTATATGATTGCCGACCGCTTTGAAAAGGTAAAATAAGCCCCGGTATATTTTGATAAGACATGTGATCTGATTGCTAAAACCATGGCAGATCGCCAAGGCTGTTGACGAAGAAGTCGTATCCAGAGACCTTGTCCCTGCCTTCGTAAAACTGCTCAAGGATAACGAAGCCGAGGTTCGCACTGCCATCGCAGGCCAGATTCCAGGATTCTGCGCCTTGGTTGATCGCTCCACCCTCCTTGCCGACATCATGGGCAGCATCGAGGATCTCGTCTCGGATACTTCACAACATGTCCGTGCCGCTTTAGGTACCCAAATCAGCGGTCTTGCTCCAATTCTAGGCAAGCAAGAGTATGTACACTGGCCATGATAAAGGGCAGCAAATGTTAATCGTGGCACAGGACTATTGATCACCTCCTTCCCATGTTTTTGCAAATGCTCAAGGATGAGTTTCCAGAAGTTAGGCTCCACATCATCTCCAAACTTGAGCTTGTCAACCAAGGTATGCTACCCCAACATGGCATTGTCAATACATGTGTATATGTGTGGGTATACTAACGTACTCTAGTCATTGGTATTGACCTGCTATCCCAATCTTTGCTCCCGGCCATTGTTCAGCTTGCTGAAGACAAGCAATGGCGTGTGCGTCTGGCCATCATCGAGTACATTCCTCTATTGGCCAGCCAGCTGGGTGTACAATTCTTCGATGAGAAATTGAGTAACTTGTGCATGGGATGGCTGGGAGACACTGTTTTTTCCATTCGTGAAGCTGCCACGCATAATCTAAAGAAGCTGACGGAGGTTTTCGGTGTGGAGTGGGCCAGCGAGGCTATTATCCCCAAGGTGATGGCAATGGGTAACCACCCGAATTACCTTTACAGGATGACTACATGCTTCGCCATTTCGGTCAGTGGCCAATCCTCCCCCCCTCCACTCGACATATGATAGTTTCAGCTCTCATACTTACATTGCTCACAGACACTCGCGACCGTTGTGAGTATGGATGTGATTTCCGAGTCAATACTACCCATCTTAGATAAAATGGTCGAAGACGAAATCCCCAATATCAGGTTCAATGTCGCCAAGACTTTTGCCGTGCTCGTCGGAGTCCTGCGCCGCCTACCAAACGAGGGGACCATTTACACTTTGGAGAAGGCTGGCGAGAACTTCAGCCCGTCACCTCGGGGTGCCGAGCTTATTCAACAAAGGGTCATGCCAAATTTGCAAAAACTTCAGAAAGATGATGATGTTGATGTCCGGTACTTTGCTACAACAGCAGCAGCCGATCCTGTCGGTCTCTCTTCTGGAGGCGAGCCGATGAATACCTCGCCATAGACAATTAAACTCAAGAATAACAGAGTTATGATTCATTCTGCAGTTCAACGGTACTCAGCCTCAGGCAAGTTCTGAGTATGTGCCCATCCAGCAAGCGCCAAGTAGGTCTGTTCGAGCAATACACAATATTAGTGTCGGGGGTATCACAAGCTGTTAAAGATTACGAGCGTCGGGAAATACTAAGCCATTGGTATAGTGATGCAATACGCGGACCCTTGGTTCACTGTGGTTGTATGTGACAACAAATCAACTGCAAAGGCCTACATATATTAAAAGTAATGCAAAGGACTATAGGCTATGCAATAAAATCCTCTTTAATAACCAGGGTTATATGGAATTATTTTACATCTTGCGAAAGCACAATGTGGTTATCGTGTGCCCCTTGTGTCCACCAAACGAGAAAGACGGGTATTCTACTTGCCCCTCGTGGAGAAAATATCCTCCTGAACCTTCCCTGCCGTTAAGCCATTCCTTTAACTCCTCTGCCGTCCAATTGCAGCTAGTGATAATGAAACACCCATCTTTCTTCACTAGTTGAATGACGCGGTCTCTATACCCTTCAAATAGCCGTCTACCTTGGTCATCTTTGTCGCTACTGAGGCTAATAGCGTCGAAGGTTCCTTTGTCCAAAACAACGTCCCATCCGTTACATTGCGAGCTATCAAGAACAGTAGACCACGGCCCACGAAGAATATCCCAAGTGCGGAAGTCCATGTCAAAGTCGCCGTCGTCTCGCGTAGAATGTATCTGTCGAGCAAGGCTCACGCTCTGGTCGCTATAATCGACACCGAGCATCCTACCCCTCCAGCCTCCTGTGCCATCGTCATCTACGTGGTCGCGTAGCGAGAAGAGCATGCTTCCATTCCCACAGCCAAGGTCCAGGAATGAGGTATCGGCATAAGATAAGGAGTTCTGGGAAGCTAGAAAGGACAGTATTTTGGCCTCTGCGTCCGAGTCCTCAAACCATACTGTCCCTATGTCCTCGGGATTTGATTCGTTATTTGAAAGCTCGTTGGTATAGAGTTCATCCCAGCTGCCAGCGTTAGTCAGTTATGAAATATTACGCAGACGGAACACACTATTCTCTGGTGCCGAGCTTAGAAGCTGGCAAATGGTTTGGAGTAGGATCACTAGCCATGGGAAGGTCTTTTGACGGACGCAATTACCCCAGGGCACGACTTCGTTCGATAGTTTGCGAAGTAACTGCCGCCCTTAGATGCGACAAAATACTGGCGTTTTCTTCTGTAGAAAATGGTCCCTGCTAGTGAGATAGTGAAAGCGGGGCAGATTCCAAGAACGGAGACATTGGAGACTTGATGTGTGGTGATTATGTGGAAAGTACGGAGTACGGAGTAATACGTAGGTCTAATATCGCTATTACTAGTACTCCGTACAACCTCTTCCAACAATATAGGCATTGTACAAAGTACTCCCGTTGTCCAAAATGGTATTCGAGATACCCCGTGCGACATACGATACTTATCCCTGCCTCCAAAAGAAGATAGCAAATGCTGTGTATATCTCAACAGTCGAGGTTATGTTGTGCACCTAAGATTACCTGGTCCCGTCCAAATCATGTGCACCTACATCTCGCTTTCCAGATACAGCGACGTTTGTGAACAGAGGTTGGGAACGCCTACGTTGTTGCAAGTAAGCTTCGCCCCATCGCAAGGATGATCTGCCGCCGAACAACAAGGGTTACCGTCCAATACTAGCCCATGAGGACTCTGTGCTCAGTGAGTCGGCAATAACGTTCAGACGTTGCTTACACAGATGTTACTCTGCAATATTATGTTGCCTGACTTTACTGTGTTCTCACCTGGTGGTGAGGAATATCGAATTTGAGTTGTACATCACAGGATATAAGACTAGTTTTCCAACTAATCATTCGCAAGAGGTAGGTTGTACGAGCCGTAAAGTTGTGAACTAACCCAATAACTTGGTGGTGTTACAGATATTTGTATTTCCATAAATCAGTAAAAACTTTCCACCATCGTATCTTTCATGTTGGTGTTGATATTGCTGGGCCCCAAGCCTTCGCCGAGACGGAACACGCTCTCGATGACGCTAAGCTCAGTTGCAGTCGTGTCAAGACCAGTCACCGACAGCCAGTCATTGACGACCATGCCCGCACCCACAACATTGCTACCCCGGTTGACGGAGCCAGCGACAAGAGGGACCTGCAAAAGGCTCGATAGCTCGTCTTGATCCTGTATGCTCGTCTTTGGATGCACCAGGCCACCCTGATTTGAGAGACTCATATAACTTCCAACCAATACATTATCGGCCACTGTTTGCCTGAAAACCTCCACGCCCAAAACGTCGGCAATAATTTCCTCTGTCTCCCGTTCCAGATCAGGATGTACGAGAGCTATATGGTCATTGGCGACGATGACGTTGCCCAGAGCAGATAATCTCTCTTCTATGCGTTGAATCCGAACACTGTCGGGTAGGGAGTTCCGCAAATGTTGTAGTTCCTGATCAGTCGTTGTCGTTGGCACAAGGAGGCCTTTGCGATTACCAGCAGTCAAGCGGCCGATGATACGAGTGCCTGCAATGGTCGTACGGACTGTAGGAATTATATCTTGCAGCTCAGCTTCGAATACACTGAATAAAGGGTCCAAGGTTATTACGAAGTCGTCATGAGCATAACTTGGTCAGGATGGGCCTACCTGTAGAAGTTTTCGCTAGCGCCAAGGGCAACGAGAGCGTACGAGTTTGTGAGAGTCGAGAAGACGCCAACCCTGTACCAGACATGTCAATAAGAACCACCTTCCTACGTGTATATACACGGCATATAAGGTCCCAAAGCAAGGCGCTGGCATTGTTATATCATATGTGGATATGCGCGGAGGGCAGCAACTTACTCATTGGAGTTCTCGAATTGCGCTCGGACGGCCATGCTTTATGGTGGTCGGTTATGTATTCGAGGTAGAACAAACAATATTAATTGAGGTATGTATTGAGGCACGTTCGAAGGAGAATTGACACCGACTCTTGGATGATATGCTTGGAAACCGCAAAAATTTACCGGCTCATTGCGGGGACCTAGAAATATTAATGGTGTTGTGAAAAGCGAAGAGCAATATTAAGTTGTTGACTTTTTTCCCCTCCTGCTACTCCGTACTCCGTAGATTGCCCAAAGTAT
Source organism: Trichothecium roseum (assembly GCA_026184415.1). Lineage (NCBI taxonomy): Eukaryota > Fungi > Ascomycota > Sordariomycetes > Hypocreales > Trichothecium > Trichothecium roseum. The sequence continues at coordinate 1,149,976 of CM047947.1, forward strand.
CGGCCTTGGTGGGGCAAAACATGGATGCTGTACTCCGTACCGGGTCTACCCACACTAGTGGGAGACAGAAAACACCGACCCCCCTACGCGTGTGGGTGTATGGAGGGAGGGTCGGTGTTTTCTGTCCCTGAGAGGCCACACTACTTATCGGTGACTCAATATTGCAACACCTTTGCTCATAATCAGAGCGCTAGGCATCTATGGCACAGCACTGGCCGAAAGCCACGTCTGTTTAAGGCCGTTACAATACTCCAACAACTTGTAAGCTTATTCAATAATAGTAGCTGCCATATACCAGATTCCAAGTCACGGTGGACCTCAAGGCGCGCATCACCCCAACAAAAGAGTCATCGGCGTCGAAGGAGTCAGAGGCTTCACAGTAGCTCAACTAATATAATGATACAACATGGTCCTCTTTTACATCAAAAACTAGCAACTGAATCATTTGAGAAATCACTAAGACTTTAAATTGTCAAACTATCTGATGCATTTTCTCAGGTTTTTATATTCCCATGAGCCTTGAGTATTGAATTTAGTATACCACAGCCAAAGAACTGGCAAGAGTACTTATAGAAAGCCCCTAGGTATTTTACCCTCACCTTATATCCATAGGGATTCATTGGTGCGAACGATGGATAATCATAACCCTGCATTATAGACTTTATGAATATCATGCATTGCACTTGTCGCTAGTCTTACGAGATTAACACAGTGCAATGAATATATGACCCTTTGAAGGTAGGAAATCATGATCACCAAGTTAGAATACTTTATTTTCTCTACCACGCGGACGGTAGGCTAGAACGTTGAAGGACAGTTGTATAGGATACTACCAACAAAGTTATCTTCCTTTTGGAAGTGCCTTTCCACGGTGGGGTATACATGTTTACCCCAATACCCTACTCTGTCCGTTGATCCCTGGCTGTAGAAGAAAACCGCCGCTATAAAATATGTTACCTAGTAGAGCTGCGTGCGCTCAGTCACGAAGCCGGCCTTGGTGGCTTCAAACAGTCCATATAGGCGCTTTCAGTAGTACCTGCCGACCTCTCACTTCAAGCGCGACGAACCCTGCGAATCGCACCTTGCTCATATCCTTAGCTAAATTTGGTTGCAAATTAATGTTAGTGATGATTGCTTCCAAACCCGAAATGACGCTGCTGTTATGGGCCTTCGGGAACGGGCTGTTGCGCATAGATGTCCACGTACCACTCTTAGCTTTCTCCGCTCGGCTCTTGCCGTTGTCTGCCTCTAATTCCTCATCAGAATCCGAGTCCGATTCAGCTTTTTGGCCTTCTAACGCAGGTAAGCCATTCTTCTCGATTTCCATCACATCGGGGCGAACAACATCGCCAGGCAACGGGTACGTGATTGCAACATCCCGGCTTTCCATAGGCATATTAGCAGCAATTCCTACTGCTAGCTCTACAATCATGGATGCACTGCCTTCTACTCCAGCAGGTGGTGGAGAATTGAGATACTGATACAGCCATCCTGTGAGGTTGCTCGTTGCGTTTTGCGTAAAATGGTTGCGGTTATCTGTTGTTGCGTTTGATCCCAATATTTTAGAGAGGCCGTCCAGAGTTGCCATCCGCCAATTAACAACCTTAGTTGTTAAAGCATCGTACTCTTCCTGGCTTGTCATGGTGTACGCATTACCACGGATATTGAGCTCGATCTCTTTAAGCTGACTGCTTAAGGCTGGGTCAAGGCCGGGGTGAAAACATTTCTCGAAAATTTCGTCGACTATCCATCGGGTTATGACAGCGCGGCCAATTGCAGTCATCTCTTGTTTGCCGGTTTTCAGAGCTTCAGGGCTGATATACTTTTCCAGCCAGGAAGGCACACTCCGCCAATCCTTACGAATATTGAATGAAAGATTGTTAATAGCGCCGTTGAGTCTATTGAATCGCGTGAGGTATTCACTGTCGTCCAATGCTGTTCTTGACTGTGACATGCGTTGATTGGCCACGGCGTTTTGGAGCTGCTCGACCTGACCGCTAAGAACCTCTATCTGAGCTTTTCCGTCAAAGTATAGGCGCTTCACGTTCTTGTACTTGATAACTACAGTGACTTGGATTAGCGTCATAATATCAGACTCGGGCAGAGTGGGCACTCCGTACGTAAGTCTTTGAATGCCTTGTCTTCGTTTTGAGCATCGCGCTCTACAGTGTTGGGTTGGGGGCTGTGCCGCCCCTGCTCAAGAGTCACCGGCTCGAACCTTGGCGTGCTATCGCCTCTAAAGGCGGGACTGGGCGAAGCCCCTTGTCCAGTGACTGGGGCGACAGGAGCGAGTGCACCTGCAGAGGTATTACTATGGCGATAGCCAGGTGCCGCCGCCGCAGAGCCCTCGCCCTGACCACGCGTACTCATCTTCTCGGCTTCCTGAGCACGGCGACTAGACGGGTTAGCAGTCGATGCCTGTGGCATAATAAGCTGATGCTGGCCTGGAGTCACGGTGGGCTCAGCGACAGTTTGTCCTGGTGAAGAGCCGAATTCGGCTGTATGGCCAGAGTACCCTGTAGCAGTTGGCCCCTGGGCTTGGTATTCTGTCGCAGAACGTTGTTCAGAGTCAGCGACAGGAGACTCATACGAGGCCTGTGAGACGGTTTCGGGGTTTCGGGGCTGCGCAAATGATCGCAAATCGCCTATCTGCTGGGCCAGTGCTGGAGACACGTAAGACTGATCCTTGCCTGAAAGATGATCGATATCTTCGACTGTTTGCTGTTCGTATGCTACTGGCGCTTGCTGTGGGTGTTGTTGTTTGTAATGATGAACTTGGTCTTGTTGGAGGTGAAGCTGGACGTGGGGTTGCAAAGGTGGGGCAGATTGGTGGTGAGCGAGGCCTTGGCCCGAGTGTTGCTGACCGTGGTGGGGTTGAGGTGGTATATGCTGTGATTGCTGTGCCGCCTGCAGCTGTTGCTGGTGTCGAAAAATAGATGCTTCGTCGTATGGAGAGTCAATCTCGGCAGATACCTGGCGTATAGTGCCGCTATGAGAGATTTGCGGCTCTGATGACGTATCTTCCCTATCGCGATCTATCCTTGAAAGCTGATAGTGGCTGGTTTCGATCCCGCCTTGAGGTGAAGTCTCGTGACTATACGGATCCTGGCTTTGCCAATTAGAATCTTGATAGTATTGGCCCTGGCCGGACAAGCGCGTGTTTAGAGTAGGAGGGGGGTTGCTCGCTCTTTTAGATGGTCGGCGAGCAAGGCCAATAGTGTTGTCGTATGAACCCTGGTGGCTGTGGTTGGACCCCTGGTGCTGGCTGTGTCCTTGTTGACTTTGCTGGTAATTATGATGTTGGTTGTGGTTTTCGTGCCGACTGGAACTCGAAAAAATGCCCTTAATAAGTTTCCGTCGCGATCTCTTTTCCGGCGCGGGAGGGGATTGCAACTGAGGCGGAGGGTGCTGCTGAACCGTGCCGGTATATCCGGCTACGGCAGTACTCGGGAGATCGTCGAGGGAGCTCGACACGAGGCTATATGTTTGCTGGTGTTCGAGTTGATGTTGCTCTTGTTGTGGATAGTGATGCTCGCGGTGCGGAATAGTGGCGTATGTACTATATCGCTGGCTTTGTGCTCTGTTCACAGTGGCATCCGAACTATCTGGGCGCCAACGGTCTTCCGCAACTGCCGGTTCAACGGACGCCTGGTCTTGACTGCTATAGAAATGATTTTGTTGGGAATGTGGTGGGAGAACAGCACCACCTCCAGTGGTCCGCGCCGAGAGGGGCTGGTGTACTTCTTGATGCTGTCCGGGAAGAGATTTTGACTGTTGTCCAACGCGAACGTTGACGATCGGCGGCTCGCTACTAGGTGATAGCTTGGCAGAGCCGGGAGAGTTGGCGTACGCCGATGATTCGACTTGATGTGAGTGACGTTGACTATGCTGTACGTGCGGGTTCTGCTGTTGTTGTGCTTGCTGCTGCACACGATGGTCCTGGACTGTAGTCAGGCTGAGCCCTTGATCTTGCTGTTGTGCTTGCCCTTGAGGGAAAGAATGAGCCTGCAATGGTAGGGGGGGGTCCGAGTGCTGACTCTGAGCCGAAACCTGAAGCTGAGGTGCCGTGTCTGGAGCAGTTCCTCCTGTCCCTCCACCAGCAATTGTGGTGATAGCGGCGTGTGGCTCAGCGAGGGCGTTTTGGGAACGATTGCTGTGCTTACCCAGACGGGGGAAGCTAGGCATTATTGTCAATTACAGCAATGAGGCATAAGATGAGGGGGCCTAGCAGTGTTGAGGGCGAATCACCAAGACAAAAACCGGTAAGGAGCATCAAAGCGACATCTACGAGAAGTGAGCCCGCGGCACGCCGGGGGTCAGCTTGCGGGCACATGAGAGGGGTGGACATTCTGATGGACTTAGGACGCCTTGGTCCCCCCTATGTTTCTATTTTCGGATACATTGGGTTCGCACCAGCACGTTATCTATTGAATCAGTACCACGCTAGTACTCAATGTGCAAAGCCAAGGATTAATGGAAAACTACCTACTAGGGTAGTACCTGACAGCCATCGACTACCTGTATTCAGAAACCTAAAAGCAGCTCTTAGGATTATGAACATGCAGCGCGAGGGAACGAAAGGGCCATGCATTTTTACTAAATAAGTAGAAATCCAACTAAGTTTGTTATTGGGGCTCAATTGACCAACCAACAAGGGAGTACCGATTACTCCGTACTCCGTACGGACTACCGATTACTTCTATCTACGCGCCTTTCTTTGTGATAGAAGTACTTTTTGTTAGTAGTGGTCCTCTGCATCCTCATCATCTTATCTTCAAAGCGTAGTAATACTTCAAATCACTCGTAATCGCAGTGTTGAATTTATCAAGCTTCATAAGCAGTAGAAACCATGCAATGGGGAAAGATATCGCACCTATCGACGCTTTGTTTTGGTATTTTGAACGTGATGCTTTTGTCCAGCCGCGTGTTGTGTTTGAGTGCGATATGGTCTCATACGACTCCACATCAAATGGTGGTAGGCTACGGAGTATGCTACATTCTACATCAAAACTCCTCCACTACGGAGTAGTGTACTACTACTAGTAGTGGCAGTACTACGTAGTGCTGTGGTAGAGGTCAACATACTTATAGTACCTAGGCAGCAAGAAGGGCGTGGATCACTTCAGAAAGGGAAGGCAATAAAACGATTTTGGGGGTTTTCCTTCGAACGAAACTCGATGCACATACGGTTTCTAGGATCCTTCAATTCGTATCTAACTACTCCGTACTAACCTACTATATTTAGAGTATCCTAAACCCCAGGCCCCCCGTTTTCTAGCATGGGCGCGCAGCAATCTTCCGCCAATGGCGACGGGAGCAACAGTGCCACGCCTGTTAAAACCTGCTACTATGAGTTACTAGGGGTCGACGAAGATGCTACAGACGACGCGTGAGTTCTGATCGCCGTGTTCCTTCAGCAGGGTGGACTGAGCTTAACTTGGCGGAGTATCAAGAAGGCCTACCGTCGAAAAGCACTTGAGCTTCATCCCGATCGCAACCTGAATAACATCAATGAGGCAACACAAAAGTTTGCCGAGATACAGTCCGCCTATGAGATACTTTCAGATGCCCAAGAGCGAGCGTGGTACGATTCTCATCGAGACACGATATTGGCCGGCCGCGATGTAACTGAAGACGATATTGCGCAAACGACCGTCCGGAATATTCGCTTGACCTCGACAGAAGAGATCCTGGGCTTGATTCGCCAATTCAATGCCTCGGTGTCTTTTGGTGACGAGCCTACGGGGTTCTTCTCCGTTGTCAGGGAGAAATTCAATCATCTTGCACTCGAGGAGGAGGCAGCAGCTACAACAGGTGTAGATGTTCTTGATCAGCCCGCATATCCCACATTTGGGACATCAAATGATGACTACGAAACTGTGGTGAAGCCCTTCTACACAGCATGGGCTGGCTTTGCAACCAAGAAGTCTTTCTCGTGGAAAGACAAATATAGGCTTTCTGATGCCCCAGATCGTCGAACTCGACGCTGGATGGAGAAGGAGAATAAAAAAGCTCGAGATGACTCGGTACGAGAGTTCAACGAAGCTGTCAATTTTCTAATATCTTTTGTTCGAAAAAGAGATCCCCGTTATCTTCCCCTGAGGTCTACGCAAGCTGAACGGCAAAAGGCAATGCGAGATGCTGCGGCAGCACAAGCCGCACGCGCCCGAGCCGCGCATCAGGAAAAGATAACCTCATTCGAGATGCCTGAATGGGCAAGATCTCAAGACGATATTGATGAGTCAGTAGAACTCTCTAGCACGGAAGACGAGATGGAAGTGGAGGTTTTAGAGTGTATTGTGTGCAATAAAACCTTTAAGAGCGAAAAGCAGCTTGAGGCACATGAGCGGAGTAAGAAGCACACCAAGGCGCTACAACTGTTGCGGCGACAGATGAAAAAGGAAGGCCATGATCTGGATCTCGGTAAGGATATTGGCGCAATGGACTCACCGTATCAATCTCCCAACAAGACGGGTGTCTCAATCACTCCAGAGTCATCCGGCATCACTGATCAAGTCCAGTCATTGGCTTTGGATGGAAACGGCGAAAGCGAATCAAACGATCAGCCTATTCCTGACAACGTTGTGTCAAGCCTAAGCTCTTCGACAGATGATGACTACGCTCCGAGAGGTGATGTAGAGAACCGTCTAACTTCAGAGCGTGACTTATCAAACATGTTGAATTCTTTTGAGACGGGGATGGTTGAACCTCCGCAAGACAGCCGAGCGACACCAGTTGTGAAGCGAGGCAAGGCAAAGGCAAAGCGTGAACGAAAGGCTGCAGCTGGGGTAGGTTATCATACTTGCCAGCAGGAATATCACTGACATTGTGCCTAGCACCGCTGCTTAACTTGCAACGAGTCGTTTTCATCCAGGACAAAATTGTTTGAGCATATCAATAACGAGGAGCATGCTGCTCCTACTTATCCAAACAGTGTTCGACAAACCAACACCTCGACTAAATCAAGTAAGAAGACAGGCAAGCAAGCAGGGGTTCAGTAAATGACGATGATAGCTAGTGTTTTCCAAGTTATACCCAGTATAACATATTGCATTGGATTACACCCAAACGGCATGCCAGCAACTCGTACGCATTAGGTGATCAAAGCGTGAAAATATATGTTTGCAAGCAAAATACTATCCAGTAGTTTCTGTGGCTTCCCGGTTTTGGAGCCCTGTGACCCTCTATCTCGGCGATGCTACCTTCTCCTCTTCCTCCTCGTCATCGCTCAGCGTCTCGACTTCATCAATAGCTTCCGCTCTGCAATCACTGCCGCCTGCGCCATGCTGCGTCGGATCACATGGTGAAATATGTATAATGGCTTTACCTTGTACATGCTTAACGCTTTGCTTCCATTCTTGCCAATCTGCTTCGGAGCGGATCAAAAAACCAACGAGCATGCTAGGATCCATTTCTCGCACATGCAGACGTCGCAGGCGGGCAGTGTGGCAAGATGCAACTTCTTCCTCCGTATATCGGCTAGAATCCGCATGATAAGGTAGTGCCCGTCGCGTGTGATGAGGATCTAGATAAAATAGAAACGAGCCTTGAGCTCCAACAAAGTAATGCGACGAAGATGGCCTCCCTCTGTTTGCTTGAGTTAGCCAGTCCAGCATATCAACGGGAGAAGAGCGTCCGACTCACCCTGCAATGCCCACAGATTGTGTCATTTGCAACGCAGCGATCAAGGCCTCCCAGTAAACAGGCGTTACTTTATCAATTCCGAGACGAGTTCCAACCAGAATCAATGTCGGGTGGAAACATCCATCCGTACCCTTTGCAATTTCCATAAATCGGTCCTCGTAGACATCAGGGCCGTCGCCAGTAGAATAGACTCTGAGGGAGGTTTCTTTAGCATTCGCCAAGGCCCTATAGGTAGGTGTACTTGTTAGTCGTAAGCCCTGTCAAGACTCAAGAAAGTTTTCCCATACTGAATACATCTAGCTGTTGCAGATGGCCCAAACCATTCACCCGGGTATTTCCCGCAAGACCCCTCACCATGTTGAACAAATTTATGAATTGAGTAGGGCGCCATTGGATCGTCGGCGAAAAGACGAAGGAGTGCCTTTTCTTCAGCTAGCTGATCCCCTCGCCGCCAGTCTAGTAAGTGTGAGAATCGACTTGGCCCGTAGGTTAGGGGGATTTTATAGCCATACCTCTACCAAGTTTCAATATACTTAGAGTATTGGCCAATAAGCTCTGGCCGGATCGAATCATACATCCCCATCCACTGTCAGAAGAAAAGCCAGATGAGTCTGCGCCGAGATGAGCCTTTACTCGCATAGATAAAGATAAAGCTGAGATGGCTTTTGGGTCCTCAGACCTCCTTATCGGGTCAAAGTCAGAACGATATGTCATCCAGATCCTTGATTCAAAATCGTCCAGGAAGCCCCGAGGCCAGCTATTGTCATCAGTGCCATCTTCATAGGCTAGAGATGACGATACGCTGCTTGAGTGGGACTTTTGTGGCGTCTCAACCTTGTGATTTTCTGGCTCGGTTGCATTGGGAGACGTTTCTTGCGATGGCAAGCCAGTAGGTGCCACAGTCTTTCTTGACACAGCCGAGCGTCTTAATTCGCCCTCGTCCAACTTGTAAGAACGTCCTAAACACCAGACGGGCAGATCCCGTGCGGGATCGTTACTTGGCTCCGGGTCCCAGAACATTTGTACAATCCTTCTGTAACGCCCTAGGTCCACGTTTGCAAGCGTGTTTTCCATCACAAAAATGCAAGAAACGGGCCACTGGTCTACACTGGGCCCGAAAGCACTTCTTGTTCAAACTGCGATCCGCGTTCGTCGAGAAATGTCGTTCCAGGTACGGGATACGGCGATACCGCAATCAATAGCCACTTGAAGTCGGTGATGCGGTGCCTATGAGAAAAGGATAAAGAGCGGAAATGCCCTAGCGAAGAGACTGCGGTCGGCATGAGGACCGAAATGCTTGTGGCTAACAAACACGTGAGAAGGAAGATCGAACGTGGCGACGGCTACTCAAACCTCTACAGTTACCGAAGCTTCAGGGCGGCGCAGCAAATCAACGGCCGCTCTTAGACTACGCAGGAACAGATTGCCTCGCGGCCAATAGCGCATGTGTGGACGCCTCGCTGTACGGCTGCGCGCTCTCTTGGCACTATCAATCGGGCGCCGAGCTGCTTGATGGCTAGCAAAAGTTATGTAGTAGTTATGAGATGCAGGTGTGATCACCAAGCATCGCGAATGTCACGGAGGGTTGGCGCGTGTCTTTGATTGTGGGGTAAGATCACACGTCATGGTGAGAGCGTGTGATTGCTCCATCAATTGCTCTCCTTACCTACCTACGGAGTATGGTAGTGGGGGACAGAAAACGTCGACCCCTCTACTCCGTACACACTCACACGCTTAGGGGTCGGTGTTTTTGACACCCTGTGGCGCCTGCGAAAAAGGCTTACGGCATCTGAGTCTTAATAATACATAGGCATAGGGTAGTGCTACTTAGTAGTAGTAGTAGTAGTAGTAGTACTCCGTACTGTACCAATACAAAGAGCCTCTCCCTAATACATTCGCGAATGGTCAAGGATTGTGTAGACCGCTTACCTCACCCGGTGAATCAAATTGTTTATCGTACTCTATATCTCTTGAAGCTTTATATTTCCGTCCTTCCTCAATCCACACCTCCTCGTGTTTACTTCGAGTGGTAGCGGAGTTTACGTACCTAACTCGTCTTCGTACAAGAGTCCACATATCCTAACCATTCCAACGCTGCTTGATGATTCACTAAGCCACTGTGAATTGGTAGCCGGGACCTGGTGGCAACCTCCTACTAGTAGTGTAGGTAGTAGTGCAGTAGGTATGCCTACGGAGTACATAATCCGTACTCCGTAACCCCTGGTCCGTACATTTATGCTAGGCTTTATTAACATGGAAATTCAGGTAATTGCCACTGCTCCGTATGGGTTATACACACCTACGTCTACAGATTATCTGCCCACGGGGGGACATGAAAAAAGAACTCAATTTCTAGGCGAGTTCCCATCCAGAAGGGTCGATTTCTTCTGCCCGCTACTAGCCTGTATTCAGGTAAACCTCCTATGCCAATTAGATTTTCGAACCACACTCGCCATACACAAGTGGCGACCATTCTCGACTACATCCACTTCACCATACGCTAATCCTTTAAGATCCATCATAATCACTAACTGGAGTAACTTTCTCTGAACCCGAACAGTAAATCCGACCATGCATGGAATATCGTACACGATATTATAATCATGCCTCGCGGTGGAAGAAGAGGTTCAAGGCGAGGTGCAGGGCGTCTAAATCGGGGAGGAATTGGTCGTGGCCAAATTAACAATGTGATACCCGCATCTTCAGTATCACAGCAAGATGGCGGGTTCTGTAAGTGACTACTATGCGAGTAACTTCTATACCGTCATCTAATCTCCCACACAGCAGGATTTACTTTAGCGGATGAAGCAAGACAAACTTCTCAACACGACCACTCAACATGGTGTGAGAATTCACTACTACGAAACAAACCTGTTGCCTTTGTCAACGCAGGATTGTTCGAACCATCGAAACAACTAGATGATGCTATCTCAAAGGATGAGACAATCATCAATCGTCACGCCACCACGCTAAAACAGGACATAGCGATCACCGAGGAGAAGGAGAAGGGATCGGAGACTTCGAATTACAATGCCAACATTTCGGGTGAACATACGTTTGGCCAGCCTAGGGAGCAATTGGAAGAGCCAGTATCAGATGCGAAACAACTTTTCTATTTTGACACGCAGCCACAAAGGTCCTCCGCCATTAATGCCACACCGGTCACAATCCCTGAGCGCTCGCTGCCGGAAGAATGCAGTTCCAGTGACGAAATCATCTTGTTCAGAGGGAGGGAAGCAGGGAAGGTCCAAAACGCACGGGGCAAAGGTCCATCAAGCCTGGATACAGCTCATCTTGTAACGGAGTACCAAGTCTTGGAAGAAGGGGCCAGTACAAATACAATCAATGAGCGTTGCTCATATAAGTCTCGCAAAGGCCAGTATACGAAGGGGAAAAATAAGCTTAAGTCGAAACCGACCATGGAAGATGACATTCTTGCCGACTATGTCTCAAACCTCCAGGCGAGCGGCGAAATGGACAGCTTATTCGCTCATAAAACACACAACCAACGAGATTTGGGCGGTAGTCTACCTAGCAGTGCAGACAATTCCGAACCCGAGAATGAAACCGGAAATAACATCTCCTTTGTTTTGGACGATACAACAAAACACAAGGACAATTCTCAGTACCAAATCGAGGAAAGGATGGGAGATATCCGTATTAGTGAGCAATCAGTTGCCACTAATGATTCAAACGAGGATGAAAAGATGTCGTCTTGGGAAAGGGTAGAGGGCAGACAGCTTCCCGGCGATGATTTTGACTTTATGGACTGGGAAAATCCCAGCCTCAGACGCAAAAAGGGTAAAGGCAAGCGTTCAAACATCAATTTTGATGTGTCCGACTCCGAGATAGAAATGAAGCTTCAGGTCGCCTGGCGAACTGATCGCTTACGAAAGTCCGAGCGAAAAAAGCAGCGCGAAGAACAGCGTGCTCTCGGGCTGCTGGGGAAGAATACCAACCCCGAAGACCTCAGGGTTAAGTATCCTACTGGGATGAGTATGGATCAGATAGCGGAAGAACTGAAGTTATTTCTCATGGGCAGCAGTCAATCGTAAGTCGTGTCTGAATTTGAAGTTTATTTCCTCTACTGACGAATTATTCATGCCTAGTTTGACGCTGCCACCAATGGACAAACACGCAAGGAAAGTCGTACACGATCTGGCCAATAAATTCAACATCAAATCTAAATCTACGGGAAATAAGGATACCAGGCGTCCAACTTTATACAGAACGGCTCGCACCCTTAAGTTTACAGATAAGACTTTCCAACAAGCCATTAGTCGAGTACATCGCCGTCACTTTCCTCGCATGGATCAACGACATCGGGGTCAAAATGCACCTCACCCACGCTCTACCAATTTGGCGGATGTTAGTTACCGCGAAGGTGAAGTTGTTGGGGGAGAGGCACCGGAGCTGGGGACTGGTAATCGTGGCAGAGCCATGTTGGAGAAGATGGGATGGAGCAGCGGGACTGCTCTGGGTGCAATGGATAACAAAGGTATCCTGCAACCTGTGTCGCAGACAATGAAGAAGTCCAAGGCCGGGCTAGGTTAAGAGTATCTTCTACACATGTAACATTCAGTATCACGCAAGCAATGCTTTGTTGTAGAAGAATAAATTTCATATGCGCAAAATCTCATTGAAGTTTTCGAGGCCCAAATCTCGAATAGTGTACAACCGCAAACCCCGTAATCCGTGTAAAAACATTGACCCCAAAAGCAGACCATCCGTAACGCATTAGAAGACCCGAGATGACAAGATCAAACAGATCCTGGTCGATAAGTCTTGAGCGAGGCAATTCAGGTGCCACACAAGACTTGAATGCTGAAATAACCAAATCGGCTGCGATCCCTTATTTGGTGGAAGAAGAGTACTTGGTCACAGCCTTGGTGCCCTCGGATACGGCATGCTTGGCCAGCTCGCCGGGAAGGATCAGGCGCACGGAGGTCTGGATCTCACGCGAAGAAATGGTGGATTTCTTGTTGTATGCGGCGAGCTTGGAGGCCTCGGTAGCAACACGCTCGAATATGTCTACAATGGGCGTTAGATGCCGATGTGCCACGATGGTGATGTAACATACCGTTGACGAAGGAGTTCAGGATGGACATGGCGCGGTTGGAAATACCAGTGTCAGGGTGCACTTGCTTCAGGACTGGCGAGCAGAGTCAGTAAATTTTGCACACGTTGGTTGGAAACATGAGCCTACCCTTGTAGATGTAGGAACTGTAAGTCTCCTTGCGAGTCTTGGTGCGCTTCTTCTTCTCGCCAGAAGCGGCGGTCTTCTTGCCAGCATCCTTCTTCTCCGGAGCCTTGCTGGCGGTGGGTGCCTTGGAGGCAGTAGCGGGCTTCTTGTCGGCGGCCTTAGGAGGCATTTTGTCGGTAATGTGTTTGAAGTTTTAAAAAAAAATCGGATACAGTACTTGGAGATGCTTATACGCGATGTGGCAGTGTGTGGTGGCAGCGAGTTGATGTAGAAAGTGGATGACGAAGGAGGACGAAGTTTTGGGGGTGGGCTTGGGTATTTGTAGCTGAACGCGTGATAGCTACAGAAGGTTACTGATTGCACCACGCCATCTAACAATGTTGGTGCGCGAGCGCGCCTGCGCGAAATCAAAGTGGCGCGGCGGGAGCAGGGGGGAAGAAATCAGCAATGGCTGCTTTAGAAATGAATATTTTCATTGGCCAAAAGACCCGCGCCAAATGGTCTCCACCCCCAGCTAAAGCTCACCCACGCGTTTTGGGTATCTAATCAACCCACTTCCATATGCAAACAGCCTCTACTCATGATTTACGATTGAAAACTTTCCGATCGCGCTATGCTACAAAGGATAGATACTGTATGCACCGTTGGTGTAGATTTCTATGTAATGGAAGTAAGACTGTGCGATGGGTTATGGATACTTCCCCGTCATACTAGTACTCACCTTGTTCCTTTCAATTATCAGCGCAAATTGACTGCACTCGTCGCTCCGATGTTCCTTCATATCAATTAATAACAACCGTACTCCGTACACTAACAAATTATTATTGGCATCATCGCCCTGACCAATTATATCGAATTTTCTACATTAGCGTCTCCAAGTATCCAGAGCCAGCCAGCTTTGTCGGTGTTCACGGTTGTAAGCCATGTGCCCAAGAGGGAATATTCATACTACCGTACAGCTCCGCGTAATTTGTACCTACTCTGTCCTGCTTTTCTTATTCATAAATGCATGCCAATAAATGTCGGATCATTAATAACATGTACAGTACCATCCTATGTAAATCAATACATTTCGTTATTAACAATGTCGTCAAGGGTACTCCGTACTCCGTAGACTGACTAGGTTAAGGCGTTCGGTGTGGTAACGCATACCTAACCTATAGCTTGTTGTACACGTCGTAGTATGGATCCATGACGTGAAAATGGTACGTACGAGGCATGTGTAGTCATAATACAAGTTAGTTCTATGCTATTGTGTATGAAGATTTGACGGTAACCGTAAAACCTCTTCGCGAGTCGCTACCAGTGTGCGATGGAGCAATTGAAGTCCCTGGGATAAATCACAAGATATTGTAAGCGGCTACATAGCTTGAGATTACTAGGCACGTGCGGGTAGATATATGAGAAAATATGCGGACGCAATTGATAGACTTGCCATAAACGGAGTCAGAGGCGGAAAACGTCGCGAAATGTCATATTGCAACACTACTTTGCAGAGTTTCAGGACATGCAGATGTAATGCTCGCGAGAACCACTATAGATTTGGCCGCCGCATTTAGAGAGATGGGTTACAACATGCACAGAGATGTCATCAGGATAGGAAGCATGCAGATATGGACCAAGGGGTGGATCAAAGCAGGCCCGGGCTAGTAAGGCAAGCAGAGTGGGCCTGCGTTGGAGCCTGGAGCGGCCTATCAGTGGTTGAATTGCTTCTAGCCCTTGAGTTGAACTTAACCTGTAAATATCCAGATCGGGAGTAGCGCCACAACGCGCTGCCGCGACGCAAGTTAGAGCTGGGTGATCCGCGATGATGGCCATACGCGCCAAAAAGTACTTAACCTCAAAGCTCCCCGCCAGCCAAAGTCGAACAACTTTTCAACTCGCAATTATCTTCACAACACCGCACGCTCCCACGCCTCATCACTATTCGCAGCATTTCGACTTTCACGTCAAATTTTCACCTTTTAACCACCTCCAACACACTTTCAAAATGACTGGCGGCGGCAAGTCCGGTGGCAAGGCCTCTGGCTCCAAGAACTCTCAGTCGTATGTCTATGGCGCGGTGTATTATGTCGCAGTTCTAACCTAGCAACAGTCGTTCATCCAAGGCTGGCCTGGCCTTCCCCGTCGGCCGTGTTCACCGTCTCCTCCGTAAGGGAAATTACGCCCAGCGTGTCGGTGCTGGCGCGCCCGTCTACCTCGCCGCAGTTCTCGAGTACCTCGCGGCTGAGATTCTCGAGCTTGCTGGCAACGCTGCCAGGGACAACAAGAAGACACGTATCATTCCCCGTCATCTCCAGCTCGCTATTCGCAACGACGAGGAGTTGAACAAGCTTCTGGGTCACGTTACCATTGCTCAGGGCGGTGTCCTCCCCAACATCCACCAAAGTAGGTTTACATGTCATTACAAACTGCAAATATATACTGACATGATAAACAGACCTTCTGCCGAAGAAGACCGGAAAGGGTGGCAAGGGCCAGAGCCAGGAGCTGTAAATTGTTTAAGCGTTTGGTTTCTTTCGATGATTGGTTTTGGGTCTTCATGACATCGGGGTCACGGTTTAGGGTTTACGGGTTTGATTTTACGCGTTTGGGTGTACAATAATCACCACGGCAATGGTCATGAATGAGAATACCTTCTGATATTACGCTTTAAAATCACGGCTGCAATATTAAGACGAAGACTTTGGTCTATGGACGGTGATTTTGCGCAACGTGCGTTGCTGTGCTGGTCGACGTACATCTAGTACAACGCATGTATTGTCTGGCAATGCGCAAGGTGGCCAACAGGTGTAACGTGGTTCGGATATTATGCCGGTGAAGTAGCTTGCGCAATTGGGTGGGCATTGTAATTTAAGAAATGTAATTCATGTGCCAGGAACAGTGTAACAGGTTATTGAACTAAGTGCATTTGTACATAATACTGCGCACGTATTAACAAACTCTAAGCCAAGAGCCAGTTTCCCACACAATGGGAGTAGGTGGGCGTTGTGATCATTGCTCCCCATAGTCCTGACTTTTTTGGTAACATGGCCGCCTCGCTCGTCAATGGCTAACAGGGGCTTCGTAATGTTAGTATTGGAAAGTTATCAATAGATAAACAACGTATACTTACGGTCCAAAACCGGTGACGGGAGATTACGTTCGTATTTAGAGCCTGTTCAGAAGATCAGTGGTAGGGACTCGGAAAGTCGTAGGTCATAGATATCACTATCATACCTCCGGGAGCCGTAGGAGCAACGTATGGATCGGGATGTTTCCATGTGGTAAGGAGCTTCTCCGTTTCGAAAAGTAAAGCCTGCATCGCTTAGTAACTGTTAATACCTCGCCCTTCACAAAACTCTACCCGTTGATGCCTAGGATCTGTAACATTGCGATTGGATTCGAACAGCGAGCGAATGTACAGAGCTTGTCCGCGCCAGAGGTGACGATGTACAGCCCAGTCCAGGGCCAGCTTAAGGGACCGCCGGTACAAAGAGCTTCCATAGTTAGCTCGTTTATTATCCATGTTTCGAATCGGGGGCCTAGTAAGCGTACAGAGCAGCACGTTTCGTCGACATATCGAACGTCTCGGCGGGATTGGCGAGGGTGATGAAGTGCGATCGGGGAGACAGTCGCAAGTAGTTCGAAATCGAGAATGAGGTTGAATGATTACAGTCAATTGAGTATTGCACAATTTGGGGAGGAATTCGTAGAAGTTAGGACGGAGGGAAAGGATATATACAATAGCCAATCGCGTTGGACGTTTCGGTCGAGAAAAGAAATGCTAGAATGTAATCTTATAAAGTACCCCACTTCCACCGGTGTAAAATATTACATTCGGAATACCAATAATCTAGGTATAGTAATACAGTCTAGTGCCAAAAGACTGCGACCACCACTTATAGTATTTACCTTAAAAGGCAATATTATAAAAATAGTAAAAAATTAGTTTTAGCTACTAGTAAAATATAAATATAATATTTATATAATATATTACTATATATTATATATAAAGTTCTAGAAGCTATTAAAGTTAATAAACTTTATTTTTTATTATATAAAAAAAGAATTTACTTTTTATATTTATATTTTCTTAATATATATATATATATATATATGTATAATTTCAATATTTATAATTATTATTATAATTTTAAGATAATTTAAAAAATAATTTAAATAATTATAAAACTTAAAATATAAATTTAATTAATATATAAATTTAATTAATATATAAATTTAATTAATATATAAATTTAATTAATATATAAATTTAATTAATATATTAATTATAAGACTAAGTTATATATATATTAATAATTATTTTATTATTAATAATAAGTATAAAAACCTTTTATTTTTTATATTAATAATTCTATTATTTATTTTATTTAAATTTATTAATAAAAGCTTTATTATTATATATGTTTTTATAATAATTATAATTATATTTTAACTTTATTAAAACCTTTAATATATTATTTTATACTTTATATTTATATTAATACTTCTTAAGCTTTAATTTATTAATTTTCCTTTTATTAAATTATGTATTTTCCTTAGCCTTAATTATATAGCTTAAATACTTAAGTTTCTTTATTAGTATATATTTTTTTAGTATTTAAGTATAATTTAATTTAACTTAAGTATTTTAATATTATATATATTTTATATATAATAATAATTATTATTATTTATATAAATCAAAATATTATATAAATATATTATCGAAAAGTTCTTTAATATTAGTTTTAATATCTTATTAATATGTTTTTAAATAATAATATAAGCCTTTATTAATATTAGGAATAATTACTTATATAAAGTAAACTTAAAATATTATTAATTTTTTTATAATATAAATTTTATTAAAAATAATATATATATATATATATTTAATTTTATAAACTAATTTTTTTAATAAAAAATAAAGTTTTTTTATTATATATTTTTATTTAATACTTTTTAATTAATATAAAGTCTTTATTTTTAGACCTTAATTAATAATCTTTAAATATATTATACTTTTAAATAAAGTTAATTTAAATTCTATTAACTAATATATTATTATTATTATTATTATTATATAACTTTTTTATATATGCTTATTTTTTATTTTCTTATATTTAGCCTTAGTTCTTTATTATAGCCCTTTTTATTTTATTTTTTAAATTTAATAATATGTTTTTATTTTAACTTTTAAGGTGTAAACTAATTTCTAACTAACTTTTAATTTAATTTTAATAACTCTTAATTTTTATAATTTTTATTAATTTTTATTAATTATATTATTTTATATTAATATTTAATTTTTTTTATTTTTATTTTTATTTAGTTTTTAAATTTTTTATATTACCTCTACTATATTTCTTAATATTATTATTAAGAATAAGAATAATATTATACTTATACTTATACTTATGTTTCATATAATACTTTATTAATATTATATTAAGCTTATTTGAAAGTATTTAAAAAATTACTTAAAAGTTATAATTATTATTATTATAGTTAATAAGTTTAAATTTTTAAATGTCTTTTTAAAATAAGTATATATTTAAGGTTTTTTTTTAAATTCTTTTTATATTTATTATATTTATTATATTAGTAGCCGGGATATATATAATAAGCCTATATCTTTTTATTAAGGTTTTTATAAGTAATAATATATAAATTCTTATTATTTAGTAATAAAAATATTTTTATTACAGCATTAAGTATAATTATAATTAAAATAGTTTTATTTATTATAATTACGGTCTTAAGTTATATAAATAGGTATATAGCATAAGCCCGCGACTTTATTTATAATATAGTAAGTAAAGTTTATAATATTTTAAAAATAATATTAAAAATAAAAATAAAATAAATACTTTTATCTTAAATAATTGAGTTTATATAATTTTTTATAATAATAATTATATATTTTTAATTTTATTTTCGGTTTTATTTTAATTTTATTTTAAGGTCTTTATTAATTTTATTACATATTTAAAAACTTTTTATTAATATATATATTTTAATTCTTATATAATTATTTATTTATTATTAATACTTTTTTATATTTAATATAATAACTACTTAAGTTATATTTATTTTATAAATATTTTAGTAGTATTTTTATTATTTAATATCGCGATTATATTTATTTAATTTCGTAATAATTTTCTTATTACTTTAAGTATTTCTTTACTACCTTATTATAATATAATATATATTTTTAACTTATATATATATAAATATAAAGGGTTTAATATATTATAAATTTATAAAATAAGAAAAAGTATTATTATTTTATTTTATTTATTTTTATTTATATTAAAAAAATTAAAATGATATATATATTTCTTATAGAACTATTATAATCGGCTATATATAGTACCCTCTACTTATATATAATTTTTACTTTATAATTTTATATTTTTCTTTATATTTTATTTAAATTATATAAAGGCACTTTTTATTATTATATATATTTTTAGAAATAAATTACTTTTTTTTTATAATATTCTTTTAATTTATTTAAGGTTTTTTAATTTATCTATATATGTTTTAAATTATTATATTAATTTTTATTTAAATTAAACTTCTAAAATTATATATACTTTTATTATATATATTATTAATATATTTATTAATTTTTCGGTATATTTATATATTTATATATATATTACTATTATAAAAAATATTTAATCTCGAGTCTCGCGGTAATAAATATAATAAATATTTTAATTAATAGCTCGCTATATTTTTTAAAAAAAAAAGGTAATATAATATTTATTTATTTTAAATACTTTTTATATCTTAATATTTTTACTTATCTATATACTTTCTTTATAATTACCTTATAATTAATTTATAATTATTAATTTTCTATAGTAAATCTTAATATTTTATTTGTATTAATATATTTAAAAAAAGGTTATTATAAAAACTTTTATTTTAATTTAAAACTTATTACTTTTTTTACCTTATATTTATTTATAATAATATTCAAATAAAGTTACATTATTATTAATTTTTAAATATTTATAGTTATTTCTAGTTATTAATTATATTAGAAATAAAATCTTTTCTTATAAGTATTTTATAATTTAGCCTTACTTTATTCTAACTTTTATTAAGTTTTTTAATTAACTTTATAAATATTTTATTAAATACTTTAATATATTTCTTTCGCTATTTTAATAATTATATTATTCTTATTTAGGTTTTATTTGTTCTTTTTTATATATATATAATATTTAATATAAAGGTTATAATAATAAAGTACATATATTCTTTATTTAATAAAGGTATTTATTTTATTTAGTATTATAGGCTCTAAAAAATGTTTAATTAAAGGCTTTACCTAACTTAATCTTAATTAAGTTTTAACTTTTTATTTATTTATATTATTTTACTTTTTTAAGTTTATATTATAAATAGTTTTTATTTATTATATAATATAATTATATCTTATAGAATAATTTTAAGTTTTACTTAATTTAGAATTTATGTTAAAAAATTAATATTAATTTAATTATATATATATATTTTTCTTTTAAAATTTTAATTCTTAAATTATTTTAAATTTTATTAACTACATTAAATTTTATTTAAGTTTAATATGATATTATTATTAACTTGATATTATTATTAATTTAATTTTTAAATTATATATATATATATATAAATATAAAACATGTATATATAATATTTTATAATATATTTTATATTTATTTCTTTTTATATAATTTAATAAGTTTTATATAACTTTTTATTCTTTATTAATATCAATTAAATTAATTAATTCTATTTCTTATTAATAAATACTTTCAAATTTAAACTTAATAATAATAACTAAATATAATTTAATATTTTTAATATAAAATTATAATAATATATAGTAATAATAGTAGCTAGGTAAGTGAGAAGGTAGGGTATCGTATATTTAATAGCTAAAACTTAGCCTATTAAGTTTTAGGGGTACTATACTACTTCTTTTATAGTAAAATAAAGACACGTTATATATAACGTATTATCTTAATACGGGGTAGCCGTGGCCGAACCGGCCACGGCTCTTACTAGCCTATATATAATGTTATTATAAAAGTATTATTATTATATTAAGAATTAATATATATATATATATAGTGTAAGATTTTTCTTTTCTTTTATCGTAATTAGATAATTTTTCTTATATATATAATAATTTAAATTAATTTTATTTTCTATTACTTCTATAAAGTAAGTATAATATTTTAAATTTAAAATATAATTATAAAGTATTTAATTTTATTTAATTTTAATAAATATTAATATTATATTATTATATATAATATAATTATATAATTTACTTTTAGCTTACTTCTAATTTTAGGAAGTATTATAATTATTGTTATAAAAGTTCTAATAAAAGCTATTATATAAATATTTACTTAATTTTATATCGATATTCACTTTATATATTTATTTCACTTTTAAACTTTTATAAGTATATTAAAATAATTAAATAGACTATAATTATATTAGTAAATAAACTATATATTCTCTATATTTCAATACTTACTATATTATTATAATAATATATTTCAATTTATATAAATAATTCCTCTTATTATATATATTTTCACGTAAAATATATTTATAATTTAATAGGTTTTTAAATAATATAGATATAATAATAATAGTTAGATAAATAAGTAAGTATTATATTAGTATTATTTATATACTTATATTAAGTTCACTAAGGAATATAATTTAGCAAACTAATGATAGACACCGGCTCGCTAGGCGTAATAGCGGAAGTTACGGTCTTCGAGTAACGAGAAATATAAAATATGATAGCCCGGAAAGTATAAGTAATAAACAAATAAATAATATAACGAATTTTCTTTATATAGGGTAAATATAAGAAAAGTATAATTTATAAATAAAACTTTAAAATATAACGAATATTTTATTAATTAGATAATAAATATACTTATAATATAAAAATAAAATAAAACATAAGAAATATTATATATTAAAATTACATAAAACTTAAGGTTTTCGATTTATATAATAATAATATAAATAGTTTTATAATATTATATAAACTTTATGTTATTATAAATATATCTACTATTAAACAATATATATTCAAGTTTTTATTATAATAGTTTTTTTTCAATAAACATATATACTTATATATTAGTAAAAAAAGTTAGTCTATAGTAAAAAGGCTAGTTATTATTTCCTTTTTCTTCATAGCCTTACGTACTTTATATATAAGCATTCTTTTGTTATTATAATAAAGATTAACATAATTAATATAGGTAAACATCTATATTGTTTTTATATTATAAATAACTTTATTATATCAATTACTTTTGCTAGGTAATATAATAATATAAAACTATGATGTCACGAACTTATAATTGAATAAGGTCGTGAGGATTATAATAATAATAATAATAATATATATAAGTATTAAGACTTTATATTCATTATATAAAACCTTATTTAATTAATTATCTACTTTAACATAAAGCCTATAGGGGTGCTTTACCGTCCTATGCCGTCTACCCCCCTTTACTATATAATGCTTGCTATCCTTGCTATATTACTTACCTTTTAATATATTTGAATGTATTAAATTTAATACATTTTAGGAAAGAAAGACGTATATTTAATATTCTACCGCGTAGTCTTATATATATAAAATATAATATAAATAATTTGTTTTCTTTTAAATATAACAAAAGTCGTTAGCTGCTCTGAGTCGGGACCATGGAATATGCGTTGGCAACTTTAGGCCCGCAAGCTCAGCTAGAGCATCAAAAGAAAACCCTGGCTAGTCGCCTCACCTTGCTAGGCAGAAAATACGAACACGAGGAGATGCCTGTTGCTAACGGTATGCTAGCTATGCCGCGACTCAGCTCGAACCTAATAAGAGCGGTTCACCTCGTAATTATATATAATATTCATAAAAAAGTATTTATAGAATGTTTAATATTAAGACCTTAATATTTTATACTATATCTTCTTTATGATTAAGATAAGTTAAAGTATTATATATAAATAATATAAGTATAAAAGGATTTTAAAGAAATATAATATAATATGCGAAATAAAAGTTATTTATATTAAATAAAACTAAGTTAAAAAATTAAAAAATTAAAATTTTATATAAACTTATTGTATTTATACTTTTAACTATATATACATATATATATTCGAATTATTGATCTTACTTTCAATAGCTTAATATGTACTTATATATAAGTTATTTATTATATATTATATGTGCGTATTTTAAATCCTTAGAAAACTAAGGAATTTATTAAGTATAGAGTGGTAAATAAGGGCGCGGTGTAAGATAAAAAGTACTTATGCAATTTTATGAAATATTTATTTAATATAAATAAATAATAGTATCTAGCCGTAGTATTATTATAAAAACTTACTAATTAAAATATCAATATTATATTTAATCTAACTATAAATAAGATATAATTATTATAAATATATATTATATTTTAGGTTATTATATATTTTAATTTATAACCCGAAAAGCAATATATATATTAAATATATATCCCTAAGTCCTTTAAAAGAGAATTATATCAATTCTTTTAATATTTTATATAATTAAAAATAAATTATTAAAATATCACGAGAGTTATGATATAATTTACTAATTGGTCCTGCCTCTTATAATAAGTATAATAATACTTAAGTAATTTATTATTATATAACTTTATTATATAATAATATATATAATTAACTATATTATATATTCGAATTTATTTAAACGCTTATTTATATAATATAAGTAAGAATGATATATTATATTAATTACTAAATTTAATATTATAATCCATACCTATTCTACTTAAATTATAATATATATATATATATAATATAATATATAATATTAAGATTTAAGGATATATTTAAATAAAAATAAAGTAAGGAATAATAAATAACCGCTATAAATAATATATTAAAATAAATATATTTATATAATGATAGAAGAAAGAAGAAAATAGAAATAGATATAACTTATATAAAAGGCTTACATGTAAAAATACTTATACTATAAATATATATAAAAAATTAAAAATTAAAAATAAAGTACTAAATAATAATTAATAAACCTTATTTATAGTAATATTTTATAAAATAATAAATTTAAATACTTATATATTAGTTATAATATTATTCTATTTAAAGGCCTTTACTTAAATTTAAATTATAAATAATAGTATTATTATTATATTAAAAAAACGTTTGCTTATATTAAAAAATTATTTATTATAATTAATATAATTTTTTTATAACTTCTTTATTTTAATTTTCAGTATATTAATATATGTTACTTAAATTTGCTTTTTATATATATTTAATAAAAATAATTTAATATACTTAGAATATAAAAAAGTAAATATTTTATATATTTATTATTTAAATAAGGTTTAAGTATATATATATATGTTTTATTATAATTATTTTATTTTATTATTTAGTATTAAATTTTTTATATTATTATTTTTTTTAATATTATTTTATTTATTTTGTAATATTATATTTATTATATTACTTATATTATAAATAATATTAAACATTAGTTACAAATTATATTATATAAAACTATTTACTTATAATTTAATGACATAAATTTTAGCTTTTTTATTAATATAAAACTTAAATTAATATATTTTATTTAATTTTATTATAACTTAAATAAATAAAATATAAATATAATTTATATAAGCTATATATAGATATAATAATAATAATAACTTTTTTTAAGTATATTAATACTATTCTTATAGTTAAATCTATAATTAAATTAAATTATAATAAAAGCTTTTATATTATTTTAGGTTATTTATATATAAATAACTTTATTATAAGCTTATATTAGTTATAAAACTATATATTATAAAATTTAATATAATATGTTTTCTGTATAAATAATGAATAAATACTATATAATAAATCTAACTATAGTATAATAACGGCTAATTTTATTTGAAAAATAGTTAAAATTAGAGATTATGTATATATTAAAAATATAAAATACGCATAATAATATAATTAACGATATATATTTCATAACCTTCATATAAAGGTTTAAGAATAAGAATAAATCAACATTAAATTATATACATTTTTAATAATATATATATAAATATAAATATTTCTATATTATATATTATGCTTATTAATTAATCTTCATTTTACGTAATAGAATAATATATATATATATTCCCTTCTTTTTATATATATAGTATATTAAATAATTACGTTTTATTACTAATAAATATTTTTCTTTCTATTTATTTATCTATTATTAGTTCCGTGAATTTATATTATTATAAAACAAATAATTAGAGATACCACGTTATTAAGTTAATAGCTATTTCTATATTATTTTTAAGCTTTCTAATATATATTATATACTATAAAACTAGTTTTAATAAAGTATTATTATGAAGAGGTTTACTACTTAAATTAATTATTGTCTAAATATATATTATCTTAATATTACTATTAACTTTCTATTAGTTACTAATTATTGTTTTTATTATTTTCTTTATATATCTTGAATTTTATGTAATATTGATTTAAACTCTTATAAATATTATTATAACATTTTTATTAACATATAACTTCTTTATATTTTTTTATGTTTTATATTTATATTATAACTTTATTTTAATAATTTTAATTAACTTTAAATTTAAATTTTTTATTTAGTAAATTAAAACTTTCTCTTTTTAGTTCTAGCTATATATATTTATATATTTGTGACTTCGTTAGATATGTGTAAGAGCACGAGGGCAAATAAAACTAATATAATCGAGGACGATATAGAAGACCTATCGGCACGATAAGAGAACGAAAAAAGGTTTTTTACTACTAATAGTTTTTCACTTTTAAGTATAAAAGAAGAACTAAGTACTAGAAATACCTACTACTAATAAACGTAAGATAGATAAATAAAATAATTACTTTTATTATTATTTTTTATATTTTTATAATATGTATAGCATTTTAGTATTTTAATATATATTATTATATATTATATATCTTTTATTTTAATTATAATAATACCTATATATATATTATTTCTTATATGTATTATACCTAATTTATTACTTAGTTATTTCTCAAGTTAGATATTAAAAATCCTTTTTATTAATTATTAATTATTCAAAATCTTTTATATTAATTATATATATTTAGTATTTTCTACTATTAGGTGAAATATATTTCATATTAAAGCTTTTTTAAGTTAGGCCTTTATAGTAATTAATATATATGTAATTATTTTTATTATCTCTAAGAATATTATTACTATATACTTAATTATAACTATCTTAGAGTAATATTTCTTATTATAATTCTAACTCTAAGTTATATCGATTAACATATAATATTATTTTCTAATATTAATTTAAATATATAAATATATATATATATATTTATTATATTAAGTAAATTAATTAACTAAAATTTGAATAAAGTTTTATAATTTAATTAAACCCTTTTTTATATATAAATTAAAGAAAGAGTTAATAATAAAAAAATTAATAATAAAAACTTATTATTAAAAATATTTTCATTTAATATAATTAAGTTTATATAGGTATTTTATAATAATTACTATATATATAACTTTATTTATTTACTTATTTATATTAAGGTTCATATTAATTTTAGTATATTCTTACTTATTTTATATTAATATAATAAGATAATTTTATATAAAATTATATTTAAAATATTTAAAATATTTAAAATACAAATTATATAAGGTTTATTTATTTTAATATTAAGTTATTATTTTCTTTTACTTTATTTTATATTTATATAAGTATATTATAATATATAATATATATCTGCCAGTCTTTACTTATTTATATAAGTAAAAAAGAATTAATATATTAGTAACCTATTAAATAAGAGAAATCTTCTATAAATATATCTTACCTATTCTTATTTATTTTAGAGGGAGCTCTTATATATCTATAAGTATTTATATATTTATATTATTACTTTTTATTTCTTTTATCGTTATTATACTTAGCCGTAACTTTTATAATATCTTTAATCTTATAGCTTATAGTATATATTTAATTAAGTAAAGGTTTATTAAATTCACCTTTATATTTTTATATAATAAATTATTTATTAATAAGTAATTTAATAGCTTTAGCTTATTATATTATATTTAAGTTTTTCTATATGTAGTAATAAAAAGCGATATATAATTATAATATCGTTATTATTTTCTTTATAATTTTATTTACTTTCATATAAGGTTATTTTATATTATACTTATATTATTATATATTAAATATACTTTCTATTATTATAAAATTTATTTACTTTATTTAATATTTTTATTTAGATAAATTCTTCTAAAAAAAACTTTTATTTTATTTATGTAGTAATTTATATATTTATATCTTAATTAGTATAAATATAAAATATTTTAGTTAAAATGTAACTTTATATTTTTATTTTACTCTATAATCTCTCTTATATAAAGTCGAGGCTTTTAGTTATATCTATATATTTAAGAGTTTTTATTTTTATATAAATTTAAGTTATATATATAGCTTCTTTATATATTATAATAATTATATTAGTTAATTTATTTACTTTATTACGTCACTTAATCCTTTTCTAAAACTATACGCCGGCCTTATATTATTATTATATATCTTATTATTAATATTATTACTTATATTAAATAAGAATATTATATACTTACTCCTTAAGTATTTCTTTTTCTAGGTTTTAATAATATATATAATATTATATTAATAATATATATATAATACTTTTAAAGAGATTTAATTTTAATATAATAATTATATAAATATTAAGGATATCTTATATATATTCTTATAATATATAAGAAATTAATAAATATATCTTTGAGATTAAATATTTTAATAATTTATATTTTTAATTTTTAATATACTTTTATTTATAATATCCTCAATCCTACTTAAAAACTCTTAAAAATATTTATTACTTAATATTTTATAATATTCTCTAGGCCTTATTAAATAATACATTATAAGGATTATTATTTATTTTCTTATATATCTTATTTTTTAGTTTACATATCGCTAGGATTTAAATAATAAATTATCCCTTAAGTATAAGTTACAATATAGTATTAAATATAACTTATAGAATATCTTAAGATTAATATATAAGCAAATACTTAATTAGGTTTTAAGATTATTCGCTATATTATTTATATAATTTATTCTATTAACTAAATATATATTTTATAATATAATTATGAAATATAGTTTATAAAACTAGCTATTAAGGGTATATAATACTTTAATACTCTCTATGTATAATTTATTTATTTATATTATATAATAATAGACTTATCTTTATAAATATATAAATTATACATAGAGAGTATTAAAGTATTATATACCCTTAATAGCTTTCGAGGTATTTTCATATTTTATAAAATATTAAATACACAACCTATATTATTTCCCCATATTATAAGTAGATACCTATATACTAATAACTTAGATTTTATAGTATAAATAGTATATATAAAGAAACTAATAAATTAGATAAAAGTAAAATATAATAGTATTTGCAAAATATATTATATTTATAGAGAAAAACAAATAAAGAAGATAAAATAAAAGTATAATATAAACTTAAAATATTTAGGTTAAGAGAAATATATAAAAAACGTTATAGAAGTTAACTTTATTAATTATATTCTAAGTAACATCATAGGTTAATTAATATAAGCGAAGTAAATAAAGAATAACTTCAAGCTATATATATTAAACTCTAGTAAGGATAAATATAAAGAAACTTATAAACTATATAAAATTTAATATATATAAAAGAAAAGAAATAATATATATCAAATAATTAGTCTTAATTAATATTCATATTAAATATCTTAGTAAAAAATATTATATAAATAAGATATTAAATAATAATTTATAAATATAAATAATAATAAGATACATATACTATAAATATAATATTTTTAAAACTTAATTAAGGTATTATATAACTTAAATATATATAAATTTTACTTATAAAGACTTAAGAAATTAATAAATTTCAGCAATATAAAAAAGGTAAGAATAATAAAACCTTTTTAATATAACGTAATCTTTTCAATATAATTATAGGTTATAATATTAAGTATAGAAAAGGTTATATATATATATTGATTTTTTATAAACAAAATATAAAATTCATAATATAAAATATAAGAAATTTATATAATTTATAAAAAGAAATTATTTTATTAAATAAATATATATATATATATTTTAAACCTTATATTAATATTATTAATCGTAAATAGATATATAAAGATTACTTTATTATAGTATTAAAAATATTAATTACTATACTTAAATAGCTAAGAAGCCTATATATAATAGGCAAAAAGTTAGTAATTATAAAGTTATAAAGATTAAATAAATATAGGTTTAATAATATTATAAATTACTATATCTAGCATACTCTATATAAATATAATAGTAAGTAAGTTTCAATAAAGATTAAAATTATAAATATCTATAATAATAATAATAATAATAGTAGTAGTAGTAATATGTAAAAACTAGATAAATTTATTATATTATTACTTATTAATATAATATTTAAATTAATTAGAAATATAACATAATATTTCCCGAAAAGAATAATATAAGATATATTATAGATCTTTATTATTATTTTAATATATACGCTATTAAAGATACATAGAAAACTAGTACTAAAGATTATTATATTATTAATATTATCGTGTATAATATGACATAATAAAATATATAAAATAAATTAAAAATTAATATATATAATATATAGAAAAAATATAACTAATATTATAATATTAATATAAATACTACTTTTAATATAATTAATAAATATAATTAAAGGTCGCTTGATTAAAAAAAAATTATATTTTAATAATACTATATAAAAAATATTATATATATTTTAGGTAAATATAATAAAAGTTTAAAAATAAATATTCTTATTTACCTTGCCTTAAAGGCTTATAGCGACTATAACTAAGTAATTATTATACTATTAAATTAGTTAAGTAAGAAGTTTTATAGAATAATTAATTAAGTTATAAAGTTCTTTTAGTATTCTTATAAGGGAAAGTCCTTATTTATATTAACGTCGGCCTCGAATACTTTGAAATTAACTTTATTACTACCTTATAGGACTCAAGTAATATAAAAACTATTTATAATGTAAATATATAATAAAGTATATTTAATAAAATATATAAAATATTTATTTTAATATATAATTACTTAAGATAGAAAGGAAAATAAAAATCCTAGAAATATAGTACTTTTTAATCTAGTTTATAACTTATAAATTATATAAATTATTTTCTTTAATAAAATAAAATAATTTTAATTTTATAATTACTAAAAATTAATTTTAAAATTATAATAACAAAGCCTATAAATAAATAAATAAATTATTATAGATTATCTTAAGTAAGAAATATTTATTATGAAGCTATAAAATATTAATTTAATATTAATTAAATATTATTATATAATATAAAATAATTATAAACTAATAATAATAATATTTATAATATAATTATTAACTTAATATATAATAACTCATATAATAAAAGTATATTTAATATTTATTAATATAATTAATAGTCATAATTATTGTTAATATAAATATTTAGAGTATAATTCGAATTTAATTAATAGTAATATTATTTTTTTTAATAATAAAAATAAATATTTATATACTAATTATAATAGAGGTTTTAATCTAAATTATAATTAATTATTTTAAAGTAAGAAATATATATATATATATTAATATTAATAACTGTTATAAAAGTATTAATATTAAATACTTATAATATTTAATAGTAACGATATAAAAGAAAATAAAAAAAAAGAGAATAATTAAATAATTAATAGAGTTAAATATAAGATATATTTAAATTAGATTAAAGATATTTTATAATATAAATTAAGCCTTTAAAACTATAAGATAAATTAAATTAAAATTCATTTTAAAAATAAATATATCATTACTAAAATAACTAAATATATATATATATATATATATATATATATTAAATTAGTATCTTTATTAAATAGAGTAATTCCCTTATACTTATATTAATTCGAATTAAATAATAAGTTAATTTTTATATTCTTAATAGTATAAATCTTTTTATTTAAATATCTTATTATTATTACTTTTTTTTATTTAATTACTATATTTTCTAGCTATTAGTAAATATTAATTTTCTTAAGGAGTATATATATATAAATATATTAAGATATATATTAAAATTATATTTAAGAGTTTTAATCTCAAGAGTAATAATAAACTTTTTATATATAAATATTTAAAAATATAAGGTAGTAAATATATTAAAATACCCTTTCATATAAAATTAAAATATTAAAAAAGTTTTTAAAAGGTATACTTAAGTTATATTTAATTTAATATTAATATTTATTATTACTTTTCTTTCTATACTTTATATATTCTACTTTATTATTTATCTTATAATATATATCTATATTATAATAGACCTTAATATAACTTAACGTTATTATAATAGTTAATATATAATATAATTTATTATAAAAAAAACTTTTATAATTATATAAAGTTTTATTTCTAAATTTAATTTTTTTTAAGAAATAAATATATTATATAAAAGCTAATATATCTCTATTATATAAGTTTATTTTCTATTCGAATATTAAATTAAGTAAGTTTATATATATTAATATTATATTATAATTTACCTTTTAAGATATTTATACTTATTTATTTTTTTATATTTATATTAATTAAATTTATTAAATTTATTATATAAGCTATACTTATAATATATATTTTTATTAAATATGATATTTAAATTCTAGATATATATGAATAGTATTAACTTTCCTAATATATATGAATAGAGTTATGTTATTATTTATTTACGTTTCCTAAGTATTATATATATATATATATATTCCTCTTATTTTACCTATACTACTCTTCTTATATTTTACTTAACCTCGTTACGGGCTTTATTTAGTAGTCTTTATAATTAATTTAGTTTACTTTATAATATAATTAAGATATATAATTTTTTATAACTTACTTTATACCTTATATTTATACTTTTTTATTTAATTAATTTAATAAGTATATTATAGAAAATAATATATTTAATATTACTTATAATAACTATATATATATTTATTTTATTAGTTTATATAATATATAAATATTTCCTTAATATATATTATAAAAAATATAATATAAAAGTTAATAATAAATTATATATATATATAAAAGGCTCTATATAAAAAATTTTAATAAGTATATATATATATATTAATAATAATAATAAAATTAAGTATTTAATTAAATAAAAAAATCAACTTATTATATAAACTTTATATAAAAACTTATTTAATATTGTTGAAATAATAAGCTACTTAAAAATAATTATATTAAGTTTTATTATATATAAATCTAACTTAGATATTTATTATAACTTTAATTAGTTTTTTGTTCTATTATTAATAATAATATAATTATAGGTTAATTTATAGAAAGTAAACTATTTATAAATAATATAAATATAATCTTATTTTATAAGTAATTAAGTATATACCTTTTTTAATAAAATACTTCTATATTAATATATAAGAATAAAAATATTTTTTAAAAATTAAATAGAATTATATCTTAATAATTTATTTTAAATATATAAAATAGTTAATAAAAATACTTTCTATTACTTATATAATTTTAATATATATTATAATTTTAAACTATAATAATATTATATTAATTAATATTTATAGTATATAAAATATTTTTTAAGGCTTTTATAATTATATTATATATTTATAATAAATTATTAAAATATAACTATATATATATTATTTTAATAAATTAAATATTATTTTAATAAATTAAATATTATTTTAATAAATTAAATATTATTTTAATAAATTAAATATTATTTTAATAAATTAAATATTATTTTAATAATATTAACATATTATAATATAATTTTATTCCTAAGTTAATAAGCTTTTTTCTTAATATAATTATATTTTTATTAAGATATCCTTATATAAATCTTTTATTTTAATATAATTTATAATATTATTAATATTAATATTTTATAACCTTTTAATTTTATATTTCTAAGGTTTTTTTAATAAGCTCGAGGCTTAGT
Source organism: Trichothecium roseum (assembly GCA_026184415.1). Taxonomy (NCBI): domain Eukaryota; kingdom Fungi; phylum Ascomycota; class Sordariomycetes; order Hypocreales; genus Trichothecium; species Trichothecium roseum. Next base: position 1,183,050 of record CM047947.1, read on the forward strand.
ATATAGAAGTAAATATTCTATATATAAAAAATATATATATAGTTATAAATTATAAATTTTATATAAAATTTCTTTTATTAAGTAAGTTTATAATATAAGTAATACTTAATAATAGCCGCCTTAAGGCTAGTTTATTATAATTCAACTAGTTTACTTAAAATATTAAATATTATAATATTATAAAATATGCTAAATATATATATAAGTAAAGCTAAGTTTATAGTAAGGAATATTTTAGTAAAGTTAATAAATTATAAAAAAGTATTAAAAAGTAAATAATAAAAATATAAGGTAATATTTAATATTTAAAAGAAAATAATATAATAAATTTCTTTATATAATATAAAATTTATTTATAAAATAAGTTTATTTATATATATTTTAATTATTTTAATTTTATAAAATTATATTATTAATATATATTAAATATAAGAATATAATAATAACCTTTACTTTTTAAATTATTATATTAAATATATTTAATATATATATAATTTTTTTTTATTTTTAAATTTAAAAATATAATAGTAATTATTAAAATAATTTTATAAATAATAATATTAAAAAATATTATAAGAAAAAATTAATATAAAAGATTTTTAAAAAATTATATAATAAAATTAAACTTTATATAAGTTATACCTATAATATAATACTAAATTATATATAAATAAAAATTAAATTCTTAAAAAAAATTCTTAATTAAAAGTATCTTACTTATATATATATATTAAATAAAAAAAGCTTCTTTTATATTTTTAATAAGCTTATATAAAAATAAGTTATAAAAAAGTTTATATAATATAATATTATTAATAATTAAGTAAGAAATATAATTCAAATAAAATATATAAAATATATAAAATAAAATTAATAAATAAAATTAATTAATAGTTAATATATTTTTATAATAATTATATGATTTATTAAGATTATATATAAATTAAACTTTTATATAAATTTTATAACTTTTATTTTAATAAATTATAAAAAATATATTAATTATTAATTTAATTTATATTAATCTCGTATTTATTACCTTATAAATGTAGCTCATCTGATTGCATAGTTATAGACCGCGTTAATTTTGGGTAGTCCCTTTCCGCAACTGAGAAATCGCTGACTGGCGAAACAATGTCACTAGGGTTAGGTGGCATCTGGGCCGCATGTTCCGCTGTGTCGTTATTGCTGTTACTCATGGTCCACACTGGCAAAGCACCCGACTGATACATATCTGCCAGGGCTGCCGGTGATATCAGATCGCCAGCGACATTCACTAGCCGTGTTCCGCGGTACCACCATTGGTCCTCAAACCCATTGTCCACGGTAAGCATTGCTGTCGCCAAATTTTGGATTTCCTTAGCTCGCCCCCTATCGGCATCGTCCAAAATCCGGGTTGCTTTCCCTGTACCGCCTGGGCCGGGTGGCGACCCTCTCCCCTCATCAAGATAGTCACACCCGGCCATGGCGGTCTGACCAGTTGTGCAGGGCATTCCATCCTCTCTCAGCCAAAAATTCGCTGGGGTTGTTGGGAGCGGGTTCAATGCCAAGGTATGAGCACCACCTCGAGTTGGGAGCGCTGTTGCCCCCATTGGTTCTGGTTCAGCATCCCATGGGTTTTCGTTCTGTGGCGGAGGAGCAGATCTTCCCCGGTCAACGGACCCTTCGCTTCGAGGCTTCGAGGCACGGTGTCGTCGATGTTGGTTGTCGTGGCGATGCTGATGCCGATTCTGGTGCTCCCGATGGTGATGCCGTGGCCGCGACGGTCTCTCATGTGGTTGCCAATGAGGATAATGCACGGGGGCTGTTATGTCGCTGCTCGGAAGAGCCGTGGTCATATGAGCATGTTCGCGACAACACCGGCAATGCGCATTAGGATGAGGTCTATTATGGAGCGTAGTAGTGTGGGGGTTGGAGGCCGGTAACGCCTGCTTAGCTGTCCCCCCTGTGGCGTCCGGTGCATTCCGCGATGTGTATGATAAGTGGTGCTTCTTCTGTCGTGGCCATGACATGCCCATCTCAAAATGGACATAGACGAGTGGGCGCTCTGGCATGATGGCGATTAAGGAGTGTATCAATTGTGACCTTGTGGCGATGCCTGGCTCTTTTACCGGGCTTATTGATGAGCCGTGGATTCGGAGCCGAGACCGAAGCACCTAAGATGCGAGAGATTTTCCGTATAAGTCCAGTTCAGATTCAAGGTAAAGTGAGATGAATTTTGATTATCGGTTATCTTGAGGGGAGATGAGATTGAGCGAGGCGCTGATAAGAAAGTTGTGATAAGCGAGCCGGAACACAGTTTGGTATTAACTGGATTGAATTGATGTACGGGGTTGAGTCAAGTTCACCCGCTATAATCAGAAAGACTAAGACAGGATAGCAAGAACTCGGTGCGAGGTGCAGCTATATGTGACATTTATCCCGGTTCATCTCAATCTGCGCAAGCAATGGGTGGGCAGCAGGTGCGACTACTCATAGTACATTTACGGAGTACTTCGTACACTTCGTACATGGTACTCGGTACCCCGTACCGAATACCAGTACTACCCTACTAATAGGTACTGAGTGCTACTCGACTTGCACCCTTGACATGTAATGCTAAGGGTGCTTAGGACGTGGCGCGCGGGGACTGCTTAGCGGCCCAGCTAAGTAGTCCAACACACTGGTGACTGCTTCCCCCTCACGGAGATGACGAGCAAGGAAGCAGGTCGGCAGCTTTGCCCTCGGAGGCAGGATGGTTGTACTGACACATGGCCCTGCATTCTGTGCCACTTGCAGACCATCTTCCAGTGGGCCGATCACCCTCTTTGTACCGAATTAGGACCGTTGCAAAAGGACAATTCTTGTGCGGAGTACCGAGTAGCAGCACTATTGATGTAAATTGTTTCTCTCCTTATCTTGATGCCTTGGATGTACACACGATGATGCAGCTCCAAATAGTACACATTATTCTCAAGCTCGACTCCGATTGAGATTACCTTTGGGGTTATGCATGTGTTTACATCTTGCGTCAATGTCCGTGGCTATGTAGGATGACAGGAATCTTAGCACACCCCCCCCCCCCCCCCTCTGCCGCAGTCTAAGGTAGTAGTGTACTATGGATAGATTGAACGTTCGGGGTATGCGGCGTGCTATTACCAAAAAAAAAGGGATTGGTTGACCAAGGTTGAAGAAACCTCCCTTATTTCCACCCCATGCTGTCATTTATCAAAATCAGTCAAGGGGGCCGGCCTCATTGCAAATCAATGGGAAGACAATTTTTACCGAGTTCGGGGAAGTCGTGTGCAAGCTTCTCGAACAAGCCTGAATCAATTATAAGATGCATGATTTAAGAGGAATTTAACTTGAAATATCATTATGGTGGATTGTTGTACCTACAACAATACGTACTGATCCGTGATCCAACCACCCCCTTGGTTTGTGAATCATTGAAAAATCGGATGAATAAAAGTATGTACAAGTTGTGTGGACTGTTCCGTACGGAGTACGGATCGCAATATAGTCACTACCTTGTCGAATATACCTAAGCAGGTTGATGATTCGTTCTTAAGCGAGGGGTTACTTGTCTTTTACACATCGCGCTGCCCATCTCTTGGTAGTTACTCCGTATGGAGTACTAGTCCACCACAAATGTTGAAATAGCGTCGGACTTCAACTAGAGAGGGATTGTCACCATTAGTGTCTGCCAAGCTACGGGTTAAACATGCATGTTCCTAAAATTAGAAGAAACATCTCTCCTCATAAGCTCCGAGGCAACATGAGCCTCAACTGACTGCACAGCGGCAATCCCTTCAACGAAAAACACCTCCCTGCTGCATCGTACCGTATACATATTTAATATTAATCCGACGCTCTACTTATCTCGACTGCTTTTGCTCGATGGCTTTGGAGATTGCGCCGTGTGCATAGCTGAGCCTTTTAGGACGTTCTACTCCGTAGGCACGTATATACCTATTTGCCATGGTCCTCTCGTGCATGGTCCGTACTGCCCATTATACGATGGCCGCAAGTGACAGGGATCTCCTATAATCCTTAGATATCATGGTATTATTTTAAAGCAGGGAGGACCCTGAGCGCCAGGCATCCTCTTAAGGTATTTAATCGTGCATTTGTGCATGTACGGAGTATTGACTGCCATTTGTATTTTCTGTCCATGACTGGGAGGCCATATTTGTTATTAGCTACTCCGTACTCCGTAAAGCCGTTGCGAAGCCTAGCTTGTATTGGGTGTGGCAGGGGCAGTCCTGCAGCGGATTTGACCCGGCCGAGGTTCTGAGCCCATATCACCATCACAAGAGCTACTACTTCGTACATCTATCCGTAGAAGACACGGCTGCCATATATTGGTCCTTGTTGATGCCGAACCCAAAGCTATATAGGCGACTTGCACGTACTCGGTTTGCAATCTCCCCCCCAACCCTTAAAGCAAGAGCGGATATGAGTATAGGAGGCACTAGGAGTAATTTGCAGGCCTTGGCGAGCATGCGAAAGGAGTGCAGAAGGACAGGGGAAAAGCTTTCGTATGAAGGGGGCTGGCGGCGTATTAACGCAACGTCTCGTGATGGGAACTGACTGTCTGTTTCCAATCGTGGGTGTAAACTGACTGAGTCCGTTGATACGACCCGTGTATCTTGCAATGAGGCACTGCGTCCAACTCCTTCAGCAGGCCTTGGGTTGGGATGACCCGCAGCGGAATGGATCATGCCTTTATCTCGAATTGACCCACAAACTGAAGCAGCGTTGCTCTGTGATTCCATGGACTGGCTGTCGAAATTGGGCGGAGGTACTGGAATAGGAGAATGTTCAGTAGGGTCTGAAGAGGAGGCAATGCCGCTTGGCCCTGCAATGGTGCCTTGATAATTAGTTTCTGTAAGTAGCTTGCTCTGCAGCGATTCCAGCGACGTTATTACTTGACGGTTACGATCAGATGTATTTTGATGGGGGGTTCCTTCGGTAACACCGCCGCCAATGGTTGCCGGAAGTGAGCTGCGCCGCCAAAGCATACCAAACCCATTGGCCAATCCAGGGGTCAAATACGTGGTTTGTTGATGGGCGCGATGGTCGCAGTATTTTGCTTGTAAGCCAGATGCCTGCTGAACTCGATGAGAATTTAGGGCCCTGTCAGCAACACATTCAGCACACCCACAAGAATCAGCTGGTAGATCTTCCGACGTCCATGACCATCTACTTCTAAGGGGACGCCATGTGCTACTCCGGGAGGTAGAACCGCCATTGTTTATCGATGTGCTTGAATGAGCCGGAGTGTTTGGCTCTGCAGGCGTGAGCCGTAGAGGACTAGCCCTATCAGACGAAGAGGCAGATCGGTGCTGATTCATTTCGTGGAGTGACACTGACAGGGGACTATTGTCTTCGTCAAAATGGAGTTGGTCCGATGAGGAGATACGGGACTGATGCTGGTTTGCAATTGCGTCTAGGGAGGGCACCTCGCCAGTACCTCTGGCCTGGAAGTACATGCGATGATCAAGAGAGCCACGCAGTGCTTCAGTAACTGGGTTCGATGCTGCTGACTGTTGAGGTGTCCATGGCCTCCTCGCAAGCGGTGCAGTTGGAGGCTCTGGGATTTCAACAGTGAATGTCCTTACGAAAGGGCAGTGAGTCTTCTCGAATTGGAGAATGCGATCCAGCACCTCCTTCAACTCCAATGCCTTCTCCTGATCTCCCCCCTGCGTTGCAGAGAGCTCGATTCTCCAGTAATGGGGGCGCCGAATACGCAACACAAATTTCATGTTGCGCTCATCTACAGACCAGCATTGGCTTTTTGGCAGGATAGGCTGTACCACCGTATTGCAGCTGAGGAAAGCCACGGATCCGGGTGCCCGATAAATTCGTAGGGTCCCTATCGTACATCGTATTAGAATTATGGCTGCTTGTGTATATGTACTAGACAGTGGATTATAGCGACCTACCCACTCCAATGGTTCTTTCCAGGCGGTTTGACCATGGCATCGTGCCTGCTTCCATTCGGCTTACATCATCTCCCTGTCCGAAGTCTTTGAAAGGAGTACTGAAAGATACGATCTTCGCATTCGGATGTACATATAGAGTTTCCAGGTCTTGAGCTTCTGGAAAGCCTTGCATTTGAGTCGCCGTCTGTATCGTCGATGCAGGCGCTGTGAAAACCCTCCGGGGGCGCTGCAGCGGCACCGTTGGCAGGGAATGTGACTCGTTATCCATGGCAGCAGGATGCGAGCGTCCTTGGCTCACAATTCATGGTAGGCGCTTTGAATAACACTCGAATATGAATATCTCAGGGAACTGGTAGAAGAGGATGGAGCACTTTATGCAAGTAGGTCGCATGTAAACGAATTGAGTTGACGTGTGTCAGGATGAGTGGCACGACACAGGTGCATACCATAATCCCAAACCGATGGGGCTAGCAGATGCGCATCACTTGACTAGTAGTCGCGACAAGTACTCCGTACAGTACCCAGATTAGTTTGATGCAGTTGTACGGAGTACTATCCATAAGTAGTCGAATATTGGTACAGCAGGGATCCCGACTATATAGGTACGGAGATTTAGATGACCAGAACGTCGTGATCAGGTAGTCGAGTTACTATTTTCTTGTTTGCTGGTTGCCTTGTTCTATTATTTATATTACCACTGTGTACCTAATCCCAGTCGTATACTCCGTACTCCATACTACTATTCCGTACAGTGGTAGCCGCTGAATCCACAGGGTCTACGGAGTATAGAGTACCCTTCTGTACCAATGGAAGTATGACGTACTCCTACCATCAGTATTGCCTAGTATTGGGTGTTCTTTCTACAAACTCCAGACCATAGCAGCTATCTATGCTATTAAACCTTTTCACATAATATCCAATCAACCTCTGCCACTCTGGTATGAATTTTGATTCTTCACTGCCTAGGTTGCAGCAGCATCCTCATCAATCTTGATGTTTCTTTTCCGCAGGGAACACTTGATACGTATAGAAACATGAGCGCCGATGAAAAGGAGCCAGCCGGCAAGGCTATTCCAAAGCCTGCCGACTTCGTCACTGTGTTGAGAGATGGAGGTTTAGGCTCGATGTTCGACCTGTCAAATTTCGATCTCAATGCAATGTTACGTGGGGCGCAACTTACATTCGTGGGTGGTACGTTATAGCTGTTACAGGATGTTGAGATATTGTACGATGCTGAGTCTTTGTTTAGCACATAGGGCTCTTCAAAACCCCCGTATGTTCACCAATGAACACTACCGCCAGGCGGCGATGGCTGTTGGTATCGGAATCGGCATCAGGCTAGCTGTGGCCATTCCGGTTGGTTTGTCTATACACCCGGTGATTGAGCATGACTAACTGCCCGGCTCAGGCTTTGGCCATACAAGGACTCGTTTGGTTCTGTTCCCTATTCTACTCCATGGATCAAGTTTCATGGGATGACTCTGTCATCGAAGGACTACACTTTGTCGAAGAATACGTCTTACAAGTACCCCTTTTCATGATGACTCTTATGCGTTACATCGACCCGACACTTGACAATCTGTACGCACAATTTGCAACATCATGACATAAGTTCTTTGATTTTTGCTGACTGGGTGTTGTAGGTTTATGCAGTCTCTCCAATGGGTTGACACCACATACGTTGCCAAGCATCAACATGATGACCCAAGTAAGCTCCGAGATCTGTATTACCCAAATCTCTGCCATTATTCAAAGCAAAGAGAGGATGGTGCTTCAAAATCCAAAAGCAAGGCTTTGACTTCTTTTCTCTTACGATTTGCGAGAAAAGGGCTTCTTTCCTTGCTCGTTTTCGTTCTATCCTACCTCCCGCTCGTGGGCCAGTTCATCCTCCCGGCTGCGAGTTTCTATACTTTCAAGAAATCGACAGGACTAGGCCCGGCATGCTTAATATTTGGACTTGGAGTTGTACTCCCAAGACGCTACCTTGTAATTTTCTTGCAAACCTATTACGCTTCGCGAAGTCTGATGCGAGAACTCCTCGAGCCCTACTTTGCTCGAGTCCATTTTACAAAAGATCAGAAACGTAATTGGTTTTATCATAGGGAAGGCGTGCTATTCGGCTTCGGACTAGGATTCTATGTCTTAGTTAGGGTACCGCTGGTGGGAGTTCTTATATACGGAATTGCCGAAGCGTCTACGGCCTATCTCGTGACGAAGATCACAGACCCCCCACCGCCATCATCATCGAACAAGATAGAGAGCTTTGCCGCCAACCAGCAAGAATGGACGAATAAGCATGAATTCCTGAGTCTATCTTTGGCGAACTTGGACCACCAGCCTTGAGCATGAAACATCAACTGCCGGAAAAGAAGCAGAATTCGAGCCTGCCCTCCAACCATCGCCGCCATTTCGGGTAGCAAAGTCGCCCTCATGCTGATTGAGAGAAAACAGGATGAAGTATGGCGCAGCATCCTATTTGAAATATTGGTCGAGTTGGGAAAACTTACTTGTTGATTGTCTTGGTCTCCATGCTTACCATACCTAATTTAGTATCAGTTGTGGCAAGATATATCCAACATCGTGAAGCACGGAGCAATTTATGTCTGCCGGAAGGCTTCTGATTCGCTGATGAAATAACTATCTAGTACTAGTGATATTAATGTGATATGTACTGGAATACTGCAGTCACATCATTTTCCTCCATCTCTTGCCTCAGCAGTAGGTCCTGGATTGGCTTCAACCCACTCCTTATGAAATGATTCCACGTGCTCGTGTCTCCATACAGCATGGCATTTGACTTGATGTGTTGCTTCCCATCTGGCCTGCATCGCTTACATTTGAAAGTATCGTGGGTATCACTCGTTGTGTCTGGTCGATATTGGAACAGTTCGCGCAGGCTGTCAAGTGAGAAATGGCGCTCTACATCCTCGGCAGAATCGACCAGACATGATGACAAGCTCTGTTTGTGAGACTGCCGTTGGAAAATCTTCTCCTCGATCGTGCCAGTCGCAATGAAGCGGTACACAAAACAATCCTTTTTCTGCCCGTCACGCCAAACACGTGCCAGCGCTTGCTGATCGGATGCTGGATTCCAGTCGGGATCGAAGAGCACCAAACGATTTGCACCAATTAGATTGATGCCACAGCCACCAGCTTTGCTGCTCAATAAAAAAACGAACTCAGCGCCATCGGGGTCATTGAACCGGTCTACAAGCTTCTGCCTCTTGTTGACATTCATCGTGCCGTCTAAACGTAGGCAGCCGTATTGCCGAGAGCGGCATAGCCGCTCAAAGAGATCTAGCGTAGATGTGTAATTACTGATGAGCACGATCTTGTCATTGGTATCCTGACGGATTCGCGCGAGCATGCGGTCAAGCACCTGCATTTTGCCAGAGTACCAGGGATGTACGTCCCTGTCTCTACCTCGAGCCTCCTTGGGCATGTAGCCCTCCGGATAGCAAACCTCACTGCCTGGTAGATCCTCGCAAAGGTTCAAGAGGTCCGGGTGATTGCACAGCTTTTTAAGGATATTGATAGCCTTCAGGGGTTGGCTACCCTTGCCTCGAAGTAGAGCTTGAATGTCAGGACTTTTGATGAAGTAGTTGTAAAGGTTCAGCTGGAAAGGCGCCAGCCCACAAAAAACAACATGCTCATATTTGACCGGCAAATATTTCGACAAGATATCATTCGTTCGTCGGATGAGGAACTTGTTGACAATTGCCAACAGTGCGACAGTGCACTCGTCCCCCTTTTCGCGGTCTTTTTCTGAAGCGTCGGCATCTCGACCTCGCAAGATGGGTATCTCATATTGCTTCCGAAAATCAAGCCTCGACCCTAGTAACCCAGGGTTGGCAAAGCTGATGAGGGAAAAATATTCTGTCAGATCGTTTTGAATAGGGGTACCCGTTAGAATAACACGCCTGGTTACGTTGAGGTTGTTCAATGCTGTAAATGTGTTACTGTCGCCGTTCTTCAACCGGTGACCTTCATCGCAGAAAAGCAGACCAATTTTAGTGTGCTTCAATTCTTCCACGTTGAGGCGAAGTGTCTCGTATGAGACAATGATAACTGGCCGAGTGATAGAGCGTCCACTGGCGATAGCCCATTGTCGCAGCTGGCGCGTCAACTCTTCTTTCGAGGCTTTCCCGTCGATGGCGAATGGTGTGATGGCATTAGGACCAAGCCATTTCGTCAGTTCGTTCGCCCAATTCTTGACCAGACTGGCTGGGCAGACAACAATTGCCTTCTGTACTGTGGACATCCCTGCATCAGGGGACTGTTTTAGAAGAGTCCATAATAAGGTGATGCATTGTAAAGTTTTGCCCAACCCCATTTCATCCGCCATAATGCAGCCATTGGCTTGCTCGTCAATCATGCCAGTTACACATTGGTACATAAATTTGACGCCTTCAACTTGATGAGGACGCAGAATCTTGGCTAGTTTGGGGTCAAGAACCACAGGAACACGAGGACGGACTTTATCAACATTCCTCTTTATACCTAGAATTTCGGCCAAGCTTTTATGGACCAGAGGCATGCTAAGTTGCTCAGGCCGTGGATTTTCTTCGCCTTTGGACGCATCGCTGATATCTTGCAAAGGCTTCTGTGGTTTGTCATCAACCGTCGGATCGTGGAGGACTATGGCGAATTCGCCACTTGGATCGTGCAATGGCCTAGGCGAAAAGACTGCCCCCTGCCGAAGACCGAGAGTGGGAGGAGGCCGAGTTGAGGTGTAGGCAACGCCATCCTTGGATTTCATGGGCACGGAAAAGGCTTTGCGGAACACGGTATCAGCCTCTTTAGCTTTGAATACCGGAAACCTATTGGCATCTCTGTTCGCAAGAGCAAGTCTATCCTCGTTGGTGTAAGGCTTGTCTCCGTCAACACTACTATCGGCGCCTCCGTAGTCGATCTTCCGGCGCTTTCGAGCGGGCCTATTTGCAGTGGGGGTTTGTGTAGCTGATCCAGGGCATTTGAAAGGACGATGCAATCGTTCACTCGAAGAAACTCCAACTGCATGAGACTTGGCTTGTGCTCCGGCGCCAGCTCTCGGTGATAGTTGAGAACTAGTAGATGGTTAGCCGGCAATGAATAGTTGGTGAATATGCAAGACGTTGCTTACTTGATAACCATTCTGAGCGAGGCCGACAGTAATTGATCTTCGTGAATGGCTGGGACCAATGTATGGAACCTCTCTTGGGTAAAGCGACTGGCAGCGGGGAAGAAAACAATTAAGAAAGCGCGACGGAGCGAGGCGGAGCGCGTTGATGTGTAATGCGCCTAATTAACGCGCTCTCACGTGACAAATACCAGCTGCATTCAGGTACTTAGGATATCTGCTTTCCATACGGAGTACTCCGTAAGCGTACTTTATGAGGATTACAGGCTTTGCCTTGTCGCAAAAACAGGTGGTATTTATCAGTGTTCACGCGACACCACGGACTGATCAAGGAATATCTGCAGAGATTCTTTTCTCTCTTTTTGGAAACAGCAGATAGCGACAATACTGAATCTATGGAAAACGAGCACCAATACTTGGAGTTGGTCGGAACCAATCTGAGTACTATGTAGTAGCTAAGACGAAGGTTAATCTACTTGGTTATCATAGCAAACGACTAGTGCATTAGCAGGCACTTGCTGCTGCCACGGTCATTAGTAGTAAAGGTTTGGAAATGTGACATACTTGGTAAATACATGCCTGCTATTCAATATGTTGGTTCGTTTTTCCCCTACCCCTCTTCTCTCTTTCTTTTGTCCTCTCGGGACGACAAAGAACTTGGCCCATGATCCGTACTATATGCCAATTCGCGAAACCTAAGAGGCGGGTAAATTCGGAGAGGACGGGGATGATCTCCAGACACTACGATACCCGCTTTTGGAAAATCGATTTTGCAAAAAGTTGTTTCTTGATGGAGCTCAGGCAACCTGTACGTGGTGTATCCACTGCTTGCCCAGCCGCTCTGCGGCAAGTCTCTACCTCGACAGACAGAAGACTGTGATAACGTACCTATATGTCGACGAGAAAACTTACACGTGGGCAAAAAGTTCGGGGTTGTTACTCGAGGTATACAATGCCATACAGCTGGCTATTTTATGATGCAAAGCCCTTGCTCACTGATTATTGACACAGGCGGATACTATAACGGAATAATACACCAGTGAAGTGGTGTTTGGATAAAGAACACAGTCCAATATCCTTGCCATTGTCGTCATTTGCGATGTCTGCTGATTTTTGGGCTGGCTACATAAGTGGCGCAATCGGAATCATCGTCGGGAACCCCTTAGATATAACAAAGGTTCGGCTTCAAAGCCAGTCGAGCGCACCACCCGTCTGCCCCAGTTACCGCAGCCCTCACCAAGCGGCTGCAATCTTTACAACTGGTACTGCAGCGCCCATACTGGGGTATGGAGCCTTGAACGCCTTGCTGTTCGTATCTTATAACAGGACCGAGGCCGCGTTAAACAAAGCCTTGTCTGTTGAGCAGAACCTTTGGAGTACTTGGACCGCTGGCGCTGTAGGAGGCCTTGCTACTTGGGTTATTAGTACACCGACGGAGCTCATCAAGTGTCGGGCGCAGATATCGCCCGACCAGGGCTCCAGCTGGGGCATTTTCCAAAAGATCTGGCGACAGCAAGGTCTGCGAAGTTTATATTTCGGCGGAGGTGTCACAGCGTTACGTGATGGCGTCGGTTACGGCTTCTACTTTTGGTCATACGAGCTACTTAACCGTCTGTGGCCTACTAAAAAAACACAAAGTGAGTCAAGCTGGCAGCAAGAGGCTTCCAAGACTCTCCTCTGCGGCGGCCTTGCAGGTATCGCTACGTGGGTCAGCGTTTTCCCGTTAGACGTCATCAAGACTCGAGTCCAAACCCAGGCGCCGAGCCCTATGCTAGATGGAACAGATGCTCCGCTATTGACAGTGCACAGAAAAGGGGGAAGAGTTGGGGCCGTTCAGATCATGCGCGAAGCATATAAAGAGCAGGGAGCTGCCGTTTTTACGCGTGGACTAGGTGTCTGCTGTGTCCGTGCCTTCATTGTGAATGCTGTGCAATGGGCCGTGTACGAATGGACGTTGAAGGAGTTGAGTGACCACACAGGGGGAACATGATTCATCTGGGCTCGAAGCACAGAGTTCCGTCGTCACATGAGCAAGCACTTTGTGTTTGACCGTTATAGCCAACACCCGCTTCATGAGCGCATCTCAACGACAGGCCGGCCTCTCATACAGGGAGTCGGGAAAAGACCATTGGCATTAAATACAATACGCAGTTCAAGCTCCCTTGCTGTATAATTCACTTAACAGGTTAACATGAGCGTCCCGTTAAACATTACTTGCGGGAAGCGTGAGGGCAACTCGAGCACTGCACAATCAGAAGCGACATTTATTGGAGTCACTCTGGCAAGTCAACGGTGGTATATCTCGAACTGCGGCAGGCAAGAGTTACGATGATATTATATTGAATGAAACCAAAGTTTCTTCGAAGCGCTAACAATACACCTTTATCTAGAGGGTTGCCCTCGCCTGATTTCTTTCGCGCCAACCTTCTAGTCCAGTCTCTCTTCCCCATTTCTCTGTATCCGTATTGAAGCGCCGAAAGTATTCATCCAAGGCTTCAGTAGCTTGAAACGAAACGCCTTCAGGATTCGTTGACGCAGGTATGTACTTCGACGTGTTGTGCTCGCTTGCTCGCAAACCATTGGTCTCGGCTTCGCGTTCTTCGCGTTTTCTTTTACGCTCAGCTAACCACTCCTCACGACCAGCGAGATACTTTGCACTGTGGCCAAGCCCTGCAGATGTTGATGAAAGACCATTATTGGAGCGATCCAGAGGTGGGGCTGTGAAAAACAATACCCTTCCGTTGGCGTCATGATGAAATTGGTGTCGGAGTTCAGGTGTGAGGGCCTCATTGACATTATCCGGCAACGTATAAACCTCTGGCGGGCGGGGAGGATTATAAGCATTCTGCTGGGATAGACCGTTTCCGGGAGGCACCATTGTAGGCCTTGGGGTTCCATGCGGCTGGCCCTGACCAATTGTCATATTCGGAGGGGGATTGTTCGTGTTGTTCATGTGAATTACAGGTGAGTGGGCATAGTTTACCGGAGCACTCTGTGGGTACCCCTGCTGCTGGTATTGTATCGGCCGCATTGGCACCTGAGAACCCGCGTTTTGGTGCGGGGGTTGAGGTACAGGCACTGGGGTTTGGGGCACACCAGGGTTTGAAGCACCCGACGGAGTAGGTTGAAAATGTTGGTTTAGGTGTGTATGGTACTGACCAGGCGAAGGCGAGGGCGCGCCTGGGGGGAATGGCGTTGGGGAGTTCCGCATATGTACATCATTTGGCATTTCACGGCTTGCAGACACCATCGAGGACCGGCGAGCTGCATCAATAGATGCATCAAATGATGTTTGTGGTGGTGGTGGTGGTGGTGTAGGCTCAGGAGGAGGAGACTCCTGGAGAGAAATTGAAAGTTAGCGTTGCCTATGACCCCAGAAGCGGGAGGAACCGACTGCGTCGGAGTGTGGTGCCATTCCGATAGTTGATAAGAGCATGCAGAAACAATGCGTCCCGTCGGAGTGGTGTGGTGCGAAGGGGACTTGCTTACATTATTTTCTCGAGGCCGTCGATGGACTGCTCCAACAATAGGCGGAGCGTTTGGACTGCCCCAGGTAGGTTTAGGCAAGTCATCCGTTTCTTTTGCATCATCGCGAAGCAGGTGTTTGATGGGACTGGGTAGTTTGCGCATGCGTCGAGGAACATCAAACAAGTCCATCTCATAATCCTTGTCCCGCACTTCGTCGGGCACACAGCTAGCCCAAGTTTTGATTTTGTTAAACCGAAACTTTTCTTCATTGTATCTTGACTCGCAAACATAAGCCTCCTTGTCGCGAGGAAATCCTCGCGGGCGGCCGCGGCCAAACCGCGTGACAAACATAACAAAGCAACGGTCAAGAACATCCTCGATGATATGGTCTCGATACTGCCCAGTCTTCACGACTTCATGATCAAAGAAATGCTTGTCGAACCGGTGGACTGTTTGCTCTGGTCTATAATACCAGCATGCATTGAGCCATCGCTGCCTGTCACGATCCTGCCATGTTCGATAGATCTGGGCAATGATCGGCTTACCGAGGTCGTTGGGATTTCGAATTTGGACCCAGTCCCCTAAACAGGATATCAGCAAGGTTATTTTGACGCTGCATCAAGAAAAGTGATCAACGTACCAACTTTCCAGACTTCGCCGTTGTGCTGGATCTCATCGAGCGGGAGTTTCCCGTCTTCATCGCGGAACTCGTCGTCAGGTTTCGCCTTCTCTTGTTCGGCAGTATCTAGTGCCTGCTGTTGAAGCTCAACCGCAGCTTTGTAGACTAGACTATCGTCTTCATTGTATTTTTTGGCATTCTCGAACATCAAGTTGATGTCTGCTAGGAGATGATCGACGTTTTGGTACTTCTTGCGCTTCGCCTTCTTCTTGATGTTATCCAAAGCGATAGGGTTCGAGATGGTCTGATAGTAGTCTGTAACGAGTGTTTTGTCTGGCAGTTTTTCGAAGGGTAGGATTAAAAGAGTACCATCCTTGTCTTTCGGTTTTCGTAAGCCCCTCAAGATATTGGAAATTCGTGACTCTAGGGGTGTAAGCACACTCGGTGGGCGACCTCGCTTCTTATGAGCATCTTCCTCCTTATCTCCATCTCCGCGGCGACCGAAGCCAGATCGACGAGCCCTGCCTCGGCGGCGTCTACGAGAGCCGCCGTCGTCATCCGTTTCATCGTCCTCCTCGTCTTCATCTTCCTCCTCTTCGTCTTCCTCGTCATCTTCCGCGTCACTTAGTGCCATAGGGGATTCTTCGACAGGTGGCAATTCGCCGAGATCAGGCAATATCGTTTCTTCAGAGCGTATGTCTCCCTTTTCTACCAGCTCCTTCAGCTTGGCTTGAAAAAGCTCACGGAGGCGCACTGCTGCGTGGAATATCGGTGCGGATGGGCGGTTGTAGACCTGGGCATTATGGCAGATTTGCGCAACATCTTTGACAAATGCTGCAAAGTTACTGTATTGTTTCCGTTGCATTTTCATCTTGTGGCGGCGCGTCAGAAATGAAGCCGTGTAAGGCGAGTTTACGGAAGGAAGCGACTTACTCGGATAGTACTGAATGCGATGGGCTCAGAAATGACTTCGAAGTAATCTGGTAGAGCGCGACGATTTGGGATACGCTGGAAGCCGGCTGCGATCTCTTCTCCGCTACGATTGATGGTCAGACAAGTGTGTTTGGCAACGAGGCAGCTAAGCTCCGATCTTACTCTTCCTCTACTGTACAAAGGTAGGTAGAGAGGCCATGGATTGTTCGATACAAGTCCTGCCCAGAATCATCGTACGCACTTCCTTCAGCATCTTCTCCAGAGCCCGGATCTTCGGGTCTATCCTCCATTTCCACATCTTCGTCGATGCGCGCGTCCGTATCCATTGGCTTCGGCGCGTCTTGCGACTCAGATTGGCTCGACATTTTGACAATCACAGATCGCAATTGAAACCGTCTGAAGCAATCTTGAAGTTCCAAACACGCGATGCTTAATATATCGCCCGAGAATAACTGTAGATCATTACTTCGACGTAGTTAAAATGCGTGGTAAAGATGTGGCTGGCCAGCAAATGCGCGTTTGCAGGGACACGGAAGTATGAACCTAGGATAAGGTTGGACCCCTGCGATTATAGTGATAGATGTGGTTCGTGCTGTGGCGCCACTAAGCGCCCCAAGTACAGAATAGAATACCCAAGTACGGAGTAAATACTAAGTAGTCCTAGTACGGAGTATTCACCTCCTATCATGCGTTTCTAGCACCAAAACCTATCTGCCTTGCTAGGGTTAGGAGGTTGTTGACCAAGAGTCGCATTTAAAGAAATATGTTTTCTATGCGACTCGGCTTGAAAAGAATGGTGGCCAGGCTGCACTTACTGACACTGCATGCATTCGCATTCGCTGAACTTGGTGGGCTAAAAGAAATCCAGGTGCTTCCAGTCTGGTT